>JAEOAD010000032.1:20595000-22995000 GCA_036365145.1 Orientallactaga sibirica | reverse complement strand
CATATGCTAACAAAGGACGATTTCCTTTCCTCCTGGCCTAGAGATGCATTCTTGTCTACCTTTGAGCCTCTTCGCAATGTCTTACACTTTACATTGTATTTACTTATGGATTTATAATCTGTATATTCCTTTCACATTATATAGTAGCATAGAACCAAGCATTTGTTAGCTTTCAGCATTTGATTATTAATTTGGAATGCCTTGTTTACTCTTTCCATAGATAATGGTTGAACTCAACAACACATTTCTATGAATGGATTCATACAGAATGAATCATGAAAAGTGACCTGATTTACTATTGAGCCATTGCTACAGTCTGGGAAATAAGGTGGCATGCTTCATGACATTTTTATTGTAATCCCAAATTTTAGATCTAATGAACAGTCTTATCAAAAATCTTATAATTGAAACAATACAGCTATTTTTCCTAATATTAGTTCATTTAAAATAAAAATAGTTGAACATCTCTAATGTGAGTGAGTTGGAAAGAAAGCTAATTAAATTGGTGTCAACTTGTTTTAATTCCTATAAGGACATATAATAACGACAAGTATTATAAGTACTCTGATATTGCCTTGTGGAGTTTTAATTAACAGATAAAGATGGTCTCTAATGACCTCATCAAAATACTCATCTGAAAAGTGTCAGCCTTACATATCCTGCAATTACACTGTTTGTAAGTAAAGAGATCTTCCAACACACTTAAAGGTCAGTCTGTGTTCCTAGGAGAGCTGAGGCCTCAGTTTTTTCACTATGTGGCTAACTCGGTTATGCAGGCATCTCTTCATTTTCGGAGGGGAAACAAAAAATGTAATCTGAGACATTTGATCATTTTAGCCAACATCTTGATTTATTTCAAATTAGTTTGTTTTAAATTAATATAGTTTCTAGAATATGAAGAATTGATTAGATAACTGTACCTAGCATGTTGTGGAATTATAAAAGACAAAAGAAACCTCCTCTTAGATCCGTAATCTCAACTATCTCATTTTATCAACAAAGAAGACCCCCTTTTCCCTCCCACTTTCTCTCTGTCACTGAATCTCTGTCTCTCCAGAGCTTTGGCTGGAATCCAGGGCATCATGCATGTCAAATAATTGTTCTATGAGAGAGACACACAGAGATAGATAGATGATAGATAAATAGGGAGATGGAGAAAGAGGAGGAGGAGGAGAAGTAGAAGGAGAAGGAAAAGAGAAGAAGAAGGGAAGGAGGAGGAGGAGGAGGAGAAATGAGCTAGCTGGGGATACACTGAGGGTTGTATTAGTAAAACTCAAGGCCCATGCCCAATGGCACTTCTCCAGCAAGACTCCTCCTCCACAAGGGTAGACTAGCTAGGAACTAAGTATGAAATTTAATCAGAGCGACTTGAGGCTACAGGGGCCATCTTATGTTCAAACCACCAGAGAAGGAGAGGGAACAGGAAGGAAAGAAGAGAGGGAGGGAGAGAAGAAGGAGGGGGGGAGAGAGAGAGTGCTAAAATTAAAGAGCATCTTAAGCTTTAAGAAAAATAGCAGTCTTAACTATTAATTTAATGCAGAACCCTAAGTAATTCTTCATTGGAAGTGGATACATTTGAATCTCTTATTCATTCGTCCAGTCAATAAAAACAGAGTACTGCTGTTCTTTAAGTTATTTGGCATTACTTTTGAGGCTTTATTCACTCATTCAACATTGACTATGATTCATTTGCTCTCCCTCCTCCCTCTTCATCTCTCCATCTCCCTCTCCCTCTCAAAAAAATTCCCAGGTTCTTCCAGGTGCTGAGAATACAAAACAAATAAAATACAGGTGGCCCAATAGAAATTTACATGGGGTTAAAGCAGTACTAAGAGTAGGCTCTTAACACAGATTGTGTGTGTGTGTGTGTGTGTGTGTGTGTGTGTTTTACTCATAAGGAGTTAGGAGAGCATCTTCCATTTAAAAATAAATAACACTGTAGACAGAACATGGTCCAAATAGTTGGTTTCCCAAGTAGTCATCACTTTGCTTATTTGAGATTAGTTTTTGAAGCTATATGAAAGCTTAGTTCAAATGACTTGAGGGACTTTTATTGCTCGAGGTGGTTAATTAACAGGTGAAAACCTATGAGTAAAAATCAAATGTTTCATCTAAATTTCACAGACAACCATGAATAGGCACCTCTAGATGTATGGTTAGGCTGCAGAGGTGATTGCCAAGGAGCAAAGTATTCAGAAATATAAAGCATGGATTGGAGGGATAACTTAGTGGTTTAGGAGCTTCCCTGCAAAGCCAAAGGACCCAGGTTCAATTCCCTAGGACCCATGTAAACTAGATGCACAAGGGGGCCTAATCATCTGAAGTTCATTTGCAGTGGCTAGAGGCCCTGGAGTGCCCACTCTCTCTCTCTATCTGCGTCTCTCTCAAATAAATAAAATAAATAGACAAAATAAATAAAAAAAAGACACGTAAAGCATGACTGTGTATTTGCATGTGGATGATAACACCCATCATAATGTTTTCCTCTTTCTCTGCCCATGCTCTTCTTTATTTTGATTTTCTAGTTAGTGTTTTCCTGAGTGTCTTTTTCTTTGACTTGAGGAAATTAGCAGATAGGCATCTGAAGAGTCTTTGAAGTGCCTTTAAATCCCATAGTTCTTGCTGTATGAATATCATGGGACAGTTGTCTATGTACACATTTTGTGGGGCATTAAGTATTATTTTGGACATGGGCCTAGATAAAATGGATAGAAAATTTTATTACTATGAATTTTTATGTCTTTTGCTTTGATAAGACATTTATTAGATTGCATTTCTCTGGCTTACATGGTCAGTAATGCTGTAGATTTTTATGACTTTTCTGTAAAACACTCACATTTGTGTCATATGTCTGCTGAGAGTGAACATTTTTGCTTCTGTTTTTCATCTTCTATGTCATGATCTCCTTTCTCCAGCCTCATTTCTGACAGCTTCCCCTTCCCTCCACTCCAATCGCCAGTAGAAACTCACAGCTCAACCCTCATCAGAAACAGTCACTGACAAATATCCCAGAATGAAGAGAGTGAGGCTTGAAAGGCCCCTTAGAAAGCAACCCGTGATTCAGCCTTTCATTGAGAAACTTCTGTGGCCCTGTGGCGTTATCACAGCTCTTTCTGTTTGATACTTTCACAATGTTCAACTCTTTTCAACACTAAACGTCACAGTTCTGTGGAGCTTGCAGAGCCTACACTTGATCCCGTTTACTTTTGAGGTATGAGAGTATTGACATGTATCGATAACAAAGGTCACAACTGCCTTCACAAATAAAAAGGAAGGGGACAGCAAAATGATGGTAAGCTCCGGACTGAACAAGGACACAAAGATCATTATGTCCAATTTTTATTAGCTCCGGCTTGGGAAAGTTATCTCAGGTTACAGATGATTTTACCAGCTGGTGAAAAACATAGATCTCCTCACTATTGTTTAGTGTTTATTCATCTATATTTTATTAATTTTATTTATTTATTTGCACGTGTGTGTATGTGTGCGTGTGTGTGTATGCACGCTTTAGGGCCTCTTGTCACTTGCATTGTTTGTTTCCAGCTTATGGTTTACATGGATGGCTTTGGGAATTGAACCCTGGCCAGCAGGTTTTTCAGGTAAGCATGCCTTCAACCACTCGTTCATCTTCCCAGTCCTCATCTGTGTTTTAATGCTTCTATATGAATGCATTCAGTTTAACAGAAATGTACTAAGCATGTTCTGTACACTAAAGATTGACAGTAGAATAGTATAGAACATACCTGTGCATAGTTACATACATGCACATTTACATTTCTTATTCAAGAGAATTTTATTTATTTATTTATTTATTTATTTATTTATTTATTTATTTATTTATGAGAGAGAGAGAGAGAGAGAGAGAGAATGGGTGTGCCAGGGCCTCTAGCCACTGCAAACGAACTCCAGATGCATGCTTATGTGGGACCTGGAGAATTGAACTGGAGTCCTTAGGCTTTGCAGGCATGCGCCTTAACCTTTAAGCCACCTGTAGCAGACAGCTTCAGATTCACTGAGATGAACTTCCACACCAGGTACAGTTATGGAGGAAGGGATATTTATTGAAGCTTACAGGTTCACTAGGTTGCTTTCACAGGACCAAACACAGAGAGCAAAACCAAAAGCCACACAGCACAGCACACTTCAGGAACTCCCACTAGGCAAATCCTAAACTCATCACCACACCTTAAGATCCCCCCAGTGACACTGCCTCCAGCCAGGTAGCTGTAGATGCAAACTACAAACTAATAAAACACTGAATAGATTGGGGGCCATCTATTCAAACTACCACACCACCTCTTCAGCCTTTATTCAAGAGAATTTTAAAGTTTGGTTCTGAGGATAGTTGAGCAAACCCTTAACAGATAAGCTAGCAAAGTCTATTGTGATAGCTAACTATAGCTGTCAATATGATTGGATCTAGAATCAGCTGGGACACAAATTTCTGGGCATCCTATTGAGGAAGTCTCTAGAGTAGGTTTATTGGAGTGGGAGCACCATCCTATGGACTGGAGTCCCAGAATGAATAAAAAGAGAAAGTGAGCTGAGCATCAGTGTGCCTTGACCTCCGGCCACAGTGCCTTCCCTGAATTGTGGATTTTCTTGACTTGAATTATAAGCCAAAATAAACCTTTTCTCCTCTTCTTGTCAAGCAATGAGAAAAATAACTAATACATCTACATTAGTTATCTCTAGCTGAGATGAATGGCTATAACATGTCTCCAAATATAGTTCTCCAGGCATCCACTGTTTATCTTTGAGATTGTTATGCACATTGAAATCGATTTGCCCTCCAAGTTTAGTGTTTTCTTAAAGAATGAGCTTGCAGAGGCAAAGAGATATAATTATAATAAAGGTAGTACTAATAATAGATATCCTTTATTACTAAGTTGTAGCTTCCAAACACATAGATATTGAAGCAGAATTGTTTGTTTATGGGCCACCTAACATGAACCAAGTGTGGTATGAACTGAAGCCATCCCAGATCTGTGCTAAATACTCCTTGAGTAATTCATGACTGTACTCCTGTGTGGTACTTAATTCTTTGTATGCTTTTTAAGTCATTCGTTAGAAAGGACATTTGACTTTTGAGTCTTATATGAAAATCCTTGCATTAGAATAAATACTGGAGCCCTTATTTGTTCTAATGCTTCTCATGAAAATAAAATGAATGTATTATTGCTATGTCTGGTATAAAAACATGATGTAGGAGGGAAATAATGGGAAAAGCCCTTCAGACTTGTACTGTCACTGGGGTTTGAAATGGGTGGGTGGGTGGGAATGAGAGGGACTCCTATAACTTCTATAACAAGGAGGAAGCTGTAGAAACAGAGCTATGGACAAGTAAAACAAAACAGGAGGTAGCGAGCTTGAGAGACCTTGCCACGCCTGTAGTGAAATGTATGCAGCAGTAGGTTCATTGGAATCCATTAATTATTTGTCTTCATTGAGACTACCAGAAGACCTAAATTCTCAGGATGTACCTTTTCCTGAGTCTTTAGGAAAAACAAAAACAAAAACAAGACCAAACCAAAACAAAACAAACAACAATAACAACAACAACAACAAAAAAAAAAAACACAAGAGAGAGAGAGAAGGATGGAAGTTTAGAGTGGGCTGCTAACAGGAAACATTTTACAAAACTGCTTCCTGAATGGTGATTGAATCAGCTCATTGTCATCAAGCTTTAAGTGAATGAGTTCTTGCAATTGGCAAAATTGAGTAGGAAATGCTTTAATTTTGTTCTGGCTGTGGACCAACAACAAGAACGTCATTCAAACGTGCAAGTACAGAGCTGTATCGAATGACTCCCACTGAACTCTATGTAGGTTAAGCTCTTCCGCAGAGGGTCACTGCTTGCTAATGGCAAGTTGGTCAAAGGGGTGGCTGAGAGCTTGGGAAATCTGGAGTTATCAAGCCATATGTAGACTGTCTTTGTCCAGTACTAGCCAAATGTGTGTCAACAGCAACTACTTTCATCAGTTTCTAGAGAAAATTATTATTCAAAGTGTGTCACATTATCCTAGGCCAAAAGGCTTGTGGTAATTATTTGTAATGGTAAAGCCTTCAGATGTTACCTATTTGATGATTAAGTTGGCTGGGATTCAAGGTCAAGAGAGTCTCTTGGTAGGTAGATTTGAAGAAAGGAAATCTTTTAAAGACATCTGTTTTCAGGGAACAAAATTTCTTTGTGTGTTTATAAGGATTATTTTCTGCCTTGACAAAGATCATGGTCATGGGTAGGTTTCAGTTTTGAGGCACAGTGATTATTTGGAGACGGGTTAACTTGTTTTTGAGTCAGTGCTCACCAGCATGACTGCCACACGAGAGGACTGGCAGTCACAAGCACATTCATTAAATTTTTATGAAAGACTTGTGGGGAGGACGCCATGATTTCATAGTGGCCACATAGAATATTTTTCAGAATGTATGTAGTTTAGAAGAAGTTCAAAGGAATAAAAGAGGAATGCGGTTCTTTTCCTTTAATCTTTTCTTATTGGTTCTTATTTGAGGTATCAAAGTGTCTCATTCTAGGAGCATTTACTCTGCTTATAGAGGAACTGGGTTATTTCTAGTGTACTTTACTTGATCATGTTCAATATCTGAGCTCTTGACTACAGTGAATAACCTGTATTTTACTTTAGAAGCCCCACTGTGCTACTTGCCTAGTAATGCAGCTCATACTTTACCATTTGTTTTTATTCTCTCCATTTTCTAGTTCACAATCTACTAAGGAGAATTCTTTCCTAATTGATACCTAAATCAAGTTATGACTGTTGGTACTCTAGGTGATAGGTCTCTGTTTAGAAAAAATTACTATAACTTTTGGGAGCAAGATCTGTACATGGTTCCCCTTGCTAGAGACAGTGACTCACCAAAGGAGGAAGTAGAATTGACATGAAATATCCACTTGGTGTGGAATTCTTACACTGGGTTCTGTGGATGTTAAGTAGCATAAAAACAGGAAAGAAATGTGCTACAGCTGCAGTCACACACTGTTCAACTGTGACATGTGCACATGTCCTCTCACCCTGGCCTCCGTGGTATCATGTTGGTAGCCTGACAATGATTACAGTTAGAATGCTAACATTACAAAATTGACAAACACTACAATCCCCTGCCTTCTTTATCCTTCCATTGTGATCATTTTAATGATCATGTGTTTTGTAAGCCTCCTTCTTTCCCTTCCCTTCCTCTCTCTCTCTTCTTTCTTTCTTTCTTTCTTTCTTTCTTTCTTTCTTTCTTTCTTTCTTTCTTTCTTTCTTTCTTTCTGTGTATTCCTTATTTCATTCTTTCATTCTTCCCTTTTGTGCTTCCTCCCTTCTCCTCTTTCTCCTTCCTATTCTTTCTTTCTTTCTTTCTTTCTTTCTTTCTTTCTTTCTTTCTTTCTTTCTTTCTCTCCCTTCCTTCCTTCCTTCCTTCCTTCCTTCCTTCCTTCCTTCCTTCCTTCCTTCCTTCCTTCCTTCCTTCCTTCCTTCCTTCCTTCTTTCTCTTTTTCTTATTCATTTACAGCAGGTGGAGGCTCTGATTTGTCCATTCTCTCTGTCTGTCTGTATTCTCTCTATCTCTTTCTGCTTGTAAATAAATAAATAAATAAATAAAGTGAAAAGTGTGGCCAGAACACAAGTGGTGTCAGTGAATATGGTCACTGGACTGTAGTAGATTCCTAACTGGGCTGAATTCAGATCATGGGGAAGGCTTGTTCAGAGACGGTTGAGCCCTAGCCCCAAGAATTCCTGATTTTGTGGCTCTGATAACTTTCATTTTTAAACAAATTCCCAGATTATGATACTCTTGCTGTTTGTATAGGGAGCAAACATACTTGGAATACCATTGGTCTACGACATCTTTGAATTATCTGCTTCTTTGTGAGCTTCTGCTTCTTTGCTTTTTGTTCTCTGCTGTTCCACATTTAGCTTGACTGTGATGTCTCCTCAGAGTGCAGCCCACATCAGATGGGGCATGATTTTTAATGTGCAGGAGCCTGCTGAGCCCTCCATTTTCTGTCAAGATATTGTTCAGAGTTATAATGCACTTTGTCATTTTTTTTTCTCCATTCTCATACTAAGTTTTTATAGCTTTGGCACTTTGCTATTATGTCAGATGAAACTCAGCTGCTTCATCACTGTGGTGTTTGTAGCCATGATTAACACCTTTCTTTGCATCCAGATCAGTCACCAAGTTGCACAGGGTGTTTCTCTGTTCTTTGACTGGAATTTATTTATTTCCCTTCACTAGCATAACTTCATGCATATGCAGAGTTCTTTTCTTATTTGACTCTCCATAACAGAATGAGCTGTCTCCAATACATGAGAAATTTAGTTTAAAGACTGTCCTGGTTTGAATTGTGGCAATTATCTTCAAAAGATTGTCATGGCAGCTGTAGGAGACTTACATGCCCTATTGTTGAACTCAGTTCTTCCTAAACTGTTGAAATGCATCACATGAATATAGGTGGTTCGTGTTATTGGTTTATTTTTTATTTTCAAATTTTTATTTATTTGAGAGGAAGAGGGAGAAAAGAAGGGAAGGAGTCAGAGAGAGAGAATGGGCGTGCCAGGGCATCCAGTCACTGCATACGAATTCCAGATGCATGTGCCACCTTTTGCATCTGGTCTACATGGGTCCTGGAGAATCAAACCTGGGTCCTTTGGCTTTCCAGACAAATGCCTTAACTGCTAAGCTATCTCTTCAGGCCAGTTTCTTTTTTTGAAATGTGTGTGTGTGTGTGTGTGTGTGTGTGTGTGTGTGTGTGACGTATGGTATATGCACTTGTGTGAGCTGATGTGAGCACTCCATGCAAACGTGCAGAAGACAGAGGAGAATGTGGGCCATTCTTCTCTTTACTCATCTACATTTTACTTATGATGGGGTCATTTTCTGAACCCAGAGATGCAGGTCCGGTCATCTGTACTGTTGATTTCATAACTAGTGTGAGGATCACAGTAATATCTAGGAAAGTGTCATTAATATTCTGTCTCACCCACCTGTGTTACATGATTAGTGCTCTTTATAGATTCAGTGTGGTCAGGATACAGAGTAAACCATTATGACATGATATCTGGCTTGTATGTGGGACATTTTGATATATCTTTGGAACAATCATCTATATAATAACTAACATGAACCCAGATAGCAAGTACATAAAGGGAGACACAAAAGCTTGCTGTAAGATAGACTGTTGGTATTTTTTAAATGTTGAATCAAGGAAGAGATGCATCAGGGAGCTAATTGCACATGCCATGTCAAGGACAGGGATACCAAGGAGACAAGACACTCTTTGGTTGGCCCTTGAAGGAGTTTAGATGACTAGAATTTTCTTCTTGACCATAAAAATCCCATGAAGGCCCCATGAGTAGGGGATTTTATTGTTAAAAATAGGAAATGTAGGGCTGGAGGGATGCAATTAAGACATAATAAGAGCAAGTATCTGGGGACACTATGTCTCAATATCTCAATTTTTATTAGCTAGATGATGGTGAGGAAGTCAGTTGACTTCTTGCAACTTAGTTTCCTGATAAAGAAAATGGAAATAATAAGCCTTGGCTTATTTACCTTTCCCACGTTTCTGAATGAAGTAATGCAATGCATATGCAAGTTGTCAGTTGTAAAATATGGTAGAAATGCAATCCTTTATAATGCTTAGTCCCTAAGGAGTTGCACATAGTAAATGCAATGGCATTATTATACAATTAAAAACAGACTAGAAAAGTATGGTTTGGATGAGAGGCTGTAGGTGGGTTCAGTGAAGACTGAAGGTCATATATCAAGCCTCCAGGCGGAGAGTGGCTGTTCTGTCCTTCAGATTCCACATGGTTACCGTTACCATGACAAGTCATGCTCTTCAGATTCATCAATGATTCAGACCTGGTAGGAGAACCTCACACTCTTGAATGGCAGATCCAAAATTCAAATTCATCTAGAAAGCTAGAACAATGATGTGGCAGCACGAAGATAAAATATGACAGGGATATAAATACAACTCTTCATTTGGAGTAAAAATAATCTATTCCATGAATTCAGGAAGGGGATGCTCTGCCTTGGAGGAAGTTGATATGAAATCAGCTGTAGGTTTTAGATAACTTCAAATTGAATGTAATGCACTTGCTTTGAAGAAGAAAATGCTGAATAGAAAGATATGGCTGCTTTCTACAGTGACTGGATGTTCAGACATTTATCTTTGGGACTGAGGAATGGGAATTCTGTTGCCCACATTGCTAATGTCTTCTTTAGGCCATTTAATATCTCTTGCCTTGATTTTTAAAAATCATTTGAAATGAATTTCAACTAAATTATTTCTGAGATTGCTTCCATTTGTAAGAACATGTAACTATTATAGAACACTTTCCCTCCCATTTAAAAAATGGTATATCCACAGCCAATAGAAAAATTTCTAAAACCTAAAATAAGAATACATCTATATTTTAAGTGATATATCATATCAGTCATTTTCTTAATGATTTTAGAATTTAAGTTAATTTTGTTAACTTAGTCAATGGCATTTTCTCAATGTATTTTGCTTAACTGATGTGTCCCAAAAACTTTTTCTGTGATTTCACATTTTCCTGTAACTTTCAGGTACAAATCCCAGCAGGGTCCAGCTGGTTAACGTTCCTTCTAAGACAGATAAATTGCGCTGTGTGTGCTTTTACAGTGTGAAGTCCTAGATGTCTAGCATAAGACTTTCAAAATTAAGGTCCTGTCTCTTGCTGAAAGACATGTATAGCTCCAGACTTCTCTTTATAGGAATTAGAGTTTATCATCAAAACCATGGAGTAAATTTTGCTGCCAAAAAAATGCTGCTTTTTCCTTAATCATAGAAATATCTTTCATATAAGCTTTAATTGAATAGTGAGTACTTACCAGTTTTCAGTGCCTGTGGGTTTTGAAATGCACTGGGCTTTTCAGGACAAGTAGAAGGTACACAGCTATGTTCATCAGCATTTGAAGTATCTGGGGAACTTTACTCATATTCTTAATGTTACTTGAGATAAGGTTTTGTCTATTTTCTATACAACTGAATTTCTTATGTGTTTTTCTAAAACTTGCTTGACTTACCCTTAATAGTTTTAAAGCCTTGAGGTATGTTTTCACTTACGAATAAATAAATATGTTTTATTATTTATTGAGCTATGCTTTCATTTAACATTAAATAAATATCATAGAAAAAAGAACTAATATATTAGGCTATTGTGCTGGGTAAGATAGGGTTAATTTTCTTGTTTTCCCTGTTCTTACATTTTCCTTCTATTATTCTCTGCTTTCCTCCACACCATACTCCTTTTCTTTCCCCTTATTTCTGCTGTTCACACTTCCTTACTGAGCTGTCACTATGGGTTTCAAGGCTGATATCTGCCCTATAGTGCTTTCAGCCAACAAGAGGAATTAGTGGAGTAAACAGTGGTAAGGAAGGTCAAAGAGAATTCTGGAAAATAATTCAGAATTCTGAACCCAAGGCTGATTGATTTCCCTAAATAAAGACTTGGGCTAGGTGGGCAAAATGTTCTAGGAAGATAGAATGTTCTATGGGGAAGACCATAACAATGACTTTTTTTAAGTCAGTGTGAATAAAATCTGGCATGCAAGGGGAATTATGTAGGAATGAGTTTCAGGAAGCAAGGTGTTACAAAGAACTTATGGGCTATGAATCCAAAAACAACAAGAAGTCATAGGAGGGTTGTTTTTTTAACATGATTGTTTTTCCATATTTTTAAACATAGTACTTTTCCATAGATTAGGAGGGTGTAATATGGCAGGAGGGTAGGGCTTGGAGAGAGAGGCATCAAGATTAACATGAAAGAAACCAATGGCAGAGGAAGCCTGGGACCCCTCATCCCTGTAACTCCTACATGTAACAGAACAGGGTGAAAACCCCATGATCCACAAATGTGGGGAAAAGTGGGTGCTATGGAAATGACCTATAAAGGGACAGGACTCTCCTGGCCCCTGGCTTCTGAACATAGGCCTTTGCAAAGTTCTCTGGGCCCTTTCCACTCTTGGAAGTTACGTTCTCTTTTTATTGATCTGTCCTTATTTCTCTCTCTATCCATGTGTTCCATGTCACTGTTTCTGGACCCAAGAGCCTGGGAATCTCAATGGGTGTCCATCCCTATAATAATAGGATTGATTATAGGGTATTACCGCATTCCAGTTGACAGATGTTTCTGTACTGACTTGGATAGGGCTTTCTTTGACCAAACCTTTGGAATCCTTTCTTTCAGATCACTGTCTCTAAAACTGTCATAAAATGGAGATGAAATAAAAAGTCATTTTTTATTTTCCTTATCATCATGTTTAGTTTAAGGACATACAGCCAACCCAAAGAATAAATTTTTAGCTGTAAGGTATTAAGGGGTTCAGAATAAATTTCTAGAGGCTGTGTCATTTTGAGTAGGAAAAAAAAAAAAAAAAAAACTGGAGTAAGTCAGAGCACTTAATTTAAACCCCAGTTTGGGTGCTAAAGAGCACTTTAACCAAATAACCTCTGTCGGCCTCTTTCTAGTTGCAGTCTTCCAGGAGACTGTGTATTTCCTGCAAGAAAACTCTAGGGAAGAAAATCCTCCAGGTACTTATTTGCATTCTAAGCATCCTAACACTGTTTTAATCCCTATAGGTTGCCATATTGAAATTCGAGCTGCAATAGGCAGAAGGCCCTGCTAATTGTATTAGCAACCTGAGCCTACACAAGTTTTAATCTAGAACAAATAATAAGATTCTTCTTTCTTCTTTGTTTTGGTTTTCTGTCATGCACCACAGATTAAATATGCGAGAGGAGATTATTGGGGTGGGGGGAGCTCTGTGAATCTCACAGATTTGAAGTCTGAGAAGAGTTTTCCTTAGTAATGAGGAAATGGGTGGAAGCTATAGTGCTCTCCCTAACTTAGGTCTGCTAACTGCAGCCCATTTGGTCACATAAAAACCTTCTGAGAAAGCTTTTGAAATACAGATCTCTGGTCTTACCTTCATAGATCCTCATCGTGAGGTGGCGGTTTAAGCAAATAGGGACAGACACCTGCTCTTGGGCAATTTTCTAAAGTGTGGTTCATTTCATACTCATTTTCCAAAATGCTCCTTGGAACAGAGTTTGAACATAAAATACATTTGAATAGCACTGTAATATAGTCTTCTCATGCATATATATATATCCTCTGAATGTTTTAGTTTATTAGAGATTCCGAGATGTCCGTTATGCAGTAGGGTTTAAAATTTGTCCCTGTGTTCCTCTCTACCTTATCCGGCCTATTAATGCCTCTTCTTGGAGACCCTTTGACAGCCTTTCAAGTTGGGATCCAGGATGACCATCTCAACATACTGTGCAAGAGCCATTATTTATAATATTATTTATTTATTTGCAATCAGAGAAAGAGAAGAGGGACAGAGAGAATGGGTGCACCAGGGCCCTTAGCTGCTGTACATGTACCCTAGGTGCATGGACCCTTTTGTGCATTTGACTTTATGTGGGTACTGAGGAATAGAAACTGGGTCATTAGCTTTTGCAGGGAAGCGCTTTAATTGCTTAACCATCTCTCCAGCCCCAGAGTCTTTTTTTGTCTAACTCTTTAAGTAGATGAAGGATATATGTTTTTCTCTGTTTAATCAATGACACACATAGGTAGACTTGTTAAAGGAATGTGGTTATATATTTATTTCAGTAGGAAAAAATAGGCTTGATATCTCATTTGCAAGCACCTTAAACATCTTTTCATATTGACCCCATGTGAACCATACCCAAGGAAGCTTCCAGAATATAACCTGCCAAACCTTCAATGACTGCTCTGTTACATGTGGAGGCTGTGACATTTTTGCTGGAATGAGAAATTAATCATATGACTTATCTTGGCCAGGTCGTGCCTCCATGGATGCTAAACTTCTAAAAGTTTGTTCAGAATAGGGATGCACAAAAAAACCTTGACTGACTTCAATAAAAAGAAATGAAGTTATTTTTCCCTATAAGCCATGCAACTACATTCAAGTATTTTAAAATGAATATATCATTGAATACTGTTCTAGGAAGAGCCCAGGATTTATGATTAGATATTCACTAGACAAAGTGTAGTTCCTTCATTATTTAAGAGCAATTTGTTGATAACTAGGTGTCAGGCCACATACCTGACACTGGTGATGAAGAGGACAAAAAGCACAGGGTCTGCTTTTCACAAAGGCATTTTACGAGGAGCTGCCCTGTGTACAGATGGCTCTAATACAGTGTGGAAATAGTTGTCATGGAGGTAAGTGTGGAGGGGTAAGTAGAGCATAAAGAAGAAAATACCGAAATTGGCCTGGGGGACTCAGAAAAGATTTCACAGATGAGACTGGTTTGGTTCAGTCTGATTTCTGATTTTCTTCTGAAACCGTGTGCTGACTCTGCTATTCAATTACCGAGAGGAAGTTAAGATTTCGCTGCCTTGCATGTGCTCATATGCTTTTCTAAAATAAATTGTGTTTATGTAATAATTTTTACCTTTTCTCCTCACTCATCATTTCCATCCTGATATTACTTTGAATTACGCCCCCCACAATAGTCTTAGTTTCAGCTGAGTGTTCACATTTTGGGTACAAGCTAATAGAAATTTTCGTTTGCCTTTGGTTTGCAGATGTGGAACACATGGCTCTTGAGTGTGGTTGTTCTTAGAAGGATGACAGTCTTCAAACATTTTGATTACTACCTCAATTTTGCCCACTTCTACATATTGAAGTGAGCCTGTGTTTTATATCTTCCTAGTTTCATCTCTTACAAAGCTCTGCTCTTCGGAAAGGCAATTTTTGTCTTCAGTTATATATCCTCCAAACTACTGTGAGGCTTTCAGAGAGATTTGATAGCTTTTAGTTCCAGAAATGGAATGTTTTACTTAATTTTTCAAAGAGCTCAAAGAAATACATCTGTATCAAGAGCAAATACACCTTATATATTTGCAATGTCTTGTCTTTCTGTGGTAAATTTACATGGTAAAATACCTTCCTTTCTTATTTAACTCTTACAGTGCCTCTTGGAATGTGAAGAAGCTGGAGTTTGTCTTATTCCAGAGAATTTATCTAGTCAGTGACAGAAGCAGACCTCAGAGAGATTAACAATTCTGTATATGTTCAAGCACAAAACACACATTATAAAATTGAGGTTTTACTGATGTCAGAGTTGGCTATATTGTTACTAATGATTTGGGAAAATGAGGTAAAGCATGACTTGAAATAAAGCAAATGATAGCCATTCCAGGTCAGAGATGGTATGCACATTTGATGAAGCAGGGCAAGAAAATGCAGCTGGCTTGTCACTTCATGATATATAGCACTGTAGCCAGGGGGACAGAGTTTAAAAAAAAAAAGTAAATAAATAAAAATCAAGAGAATAAAACCCCTGGAAACAGCAGAAAAGAAGACGGGGGCTATGGAATGCAGAATCCACCTTGGGTGGTTGCCTAGGGAGACTGAGCCCAGTGGGTAGGGTGCAGCCAGATTCCATGCCACCTTCACTCTGAGCTTGGGGCCTCTTGCATGCCAGTAATCCAGAGTCAAAATGAATGCCGAAGTGCTAGTCAAAGAAAGATTTTCAGTCAGGACACAGTTAGCTTCTAACAAATTGTATGTGATTTGGTAGAGCCACACAAATCATGTGACTGTTCCAGATAAAAGAGCCTTGAGGGGGCGTGGGGAAGGGAAGGGAGTTAATAATTAGAAAGTAAGGCTGAAGGACTTGAGCAAAGTTTATTTACCATACTTTGAGCTATTTTTTCCTGACACATAATTGGCATTTTGCCATAAGTGCATGGCAGGGGTTTAAAGTTGCTAATTTTCTCAAACCTTCAGCCACTTTGAAAGTTATTAGGGCATAATAGTAGTGCGAGACATTAACTTTCTCAGTCCTTAAAAGATCAATGGGATTTAAAAAATACAAACTTCAAAGCATTTGAATTAGAGAACCACCCCAACTCTTTTCAAGTGTTTTCAAATTTAAAATTGATTAAGTTTACTTTTGTCTTAAACCACAATATCTTTCAGTAATCACAAAAAAAGAAATAAAAATAAATTATAAACCAAAGGATGTAATCACATAGATATTTTAAAAAGCCATATATATGCCATACAATTTCAGTAAGGCTGATAAATGTCACCACAATTAAAATACATATTGATCAATCTCGAGTTTTCCTAATGCTCAGATGGACCCTCTCCTCCCCATCCCAGCCTTGAAGATGTCTTCTAAATGACTTGGGTAAGAAAGCTCCTAAGTGCAAACAACATTAGATTAGACCTGCAAGAAATTTTATATACTCGTGTTTAGCTAAAGACATTGGCAATAAGAATTCTGAGAAGGAAGATTTCTGGGAAACATGGGAGCATTTACAAGTAAGTCTCCGAGCCTGGTAAACTTGTATTAAACCTAGAACAGGTGCGAGGAGTGGAGGGAACATTTCAGCTTTAGGGTAAGGGGAAGGCAAAGCTGAGTCAGGAATGAGGGCACTTCACTCTGTCCTCCACATTCATTAGGTATCTTTGAGCCAAATCGAATACTGAGAACCAATAGGACGTAGGTGTTGGGTAACTTGTGGGAAGTCTTGACAGTGAGGCTAAGTGTGGACTTCAGGTAGCAGGAACCACTGAATCCTCTCTTCCTCTTCATCTATCTTTTTTTCAGTTAAGGAAATTGATCTAAAATTTTCTAAAATAAGCTTCATTTAAAAAAGCAAACACACAAAGCAGGCAAGACACTTATTTATTGATTCAAAAATATTTTTATTGACTACCCCCAGCTCTTGTCTATGGTAAGCAGTGGTCTAAGTGTTGATGGTATATTTTAATATGTGTTTATTTGGAAAAGCAATATCATGTTTGCTCTCTTCTCTTTCTCTGTCTCTCCTTCCTTTCTCTTCCTGTGTCTGCATATGTATGTTGTGTGTGTGTATGTGGTGTATGTGGTGTGTGTGTGTGTGTGTGTGTGTGAGAGAGAGAGAGAGAGAGAAAGAGAGAGAGACAGAGGAGGAGGGATATGGGTGTATTTGCTTCCTTAAATGAACTTTACTTCATGTTATTTTGGATTACAGAAAAGTTACATGATGAATATGACAGAGAGACCCCATAATGCCTTTTACCCAGTTCCTCTCACAGTGAACATCCTATGTATCTATTTATACTTGTCAAAATTAAATACAAGCAACCAAAATTACAATGAAATTACTATTAGGTAAACTCCAAAACTAATTTGAATTTTCTTCTTCTTTTTTTTTATCCTAATGCTACCTTTCTGTCCCAGGATCCCACCCAAGATCCCACATTTCTTTAGATGCCTTATACTGTGATATTTTCCTAGGCTTTAGTTGTTTTGATGACTTTGACCATTTTAGTAGTACTGATGAGACATGATATAAAATGTCATTCAATTTGGTTCTGCCTGATGTTTCTCTCCTACTGTCTGCTTTTGATATGGCAAATGGAAGTTCTATCTACAAATCAAAAGGAAAGTTCACTTCATTAACTGTAGGTTTGGATTTCGCAGACCTTTAATCTTTTCTGACCAGCAAACCTCACATTCTCCTCAAGGTCTCTCTTGCCTTACCCATGCATTTTGGATGCCCATTTGCCTTTTCAGCCTGCCAGATTTTCTTGGAAAGAAGTGCTTCCATTCACATCAGTAGACATTGTAATGACAGATTCTAGGAAACCCTTCTGGGATGGTGAGGGCTTTGAAGACATAATTCAATCATTTCTGTGTTTGGAATTTCAATAACAGATGTTAAAATGTCACTGTGTTCTGATGTCCAACTCAGATCATTGGAAAGATTTGCTTGAATTTTTGTAAGTTGCTAACCACCTTGTGACAGGCGGGTGCTCTGGGATAACAAAGTGCAGACTTGGCCACATTGCGCCCTTTTCTTATATGCCAAACTCGCTCATGAATCGAATCACCCAGAACTGAACAAGGAGATGTGCAGTAGATCTCACACTCGGTTTCTTTAGCTGGACATTGCTCAGGTTTAAGAAATGTATTTTGGCCCCACTAGAAAAGAAAAGGGATATGTTTTGTCCACAGAATTCTTCTGAGACATATGAAAAAGCAGCCATATTTTCTATTTGTCTACAGAAATTTCAATTAATTTTGCCCTTTAAGAGTCTCTAAGAAATGGTAACTTTTCCAACCCAGAAGCATACGCTCAGTTTAATTCTGGTTCCCTCTGATTGTTTACTATGTGTCACTTTGTCATAGCCACCTAAGCATTTTTGTTTGGGTACATACAAAGTAATGCCTTCTCTTACATTTGACTTCTCTGATTTGAGAATCATTAGGAAAAAACATGCAAAATTCCCAGCTCAGTGTCTTAACTCAATTCTCTCCCTCCCTCCCTCCCTCTCTCTCTCTCTCTCTCTCTCTCTCTCTCTCTCTCTCTCACTCACACACACACACACACACACACACACACGGCAGCTTAGTGAATAGTAGCTTTTCTGATCATCACTGTTTTTCCTATTACAGTCATCACTGTGTACCTGTAGGGGAGTGGTGGGTACCAACATCTAAGATGCTAGTCTCTTGTAAAAATAGTACAAAATGTAACTCCCTTGTAAGTTCAGTGTAGACACAATTTTCTCATTGAATACTTTCTATCCCTGATCACTTGAATGTGTGGATGCATTGAGCCAACTTAACAAAGCCTGATCAACTTCGTGGACAAGATCTTGAGTGTATCACCCACAAAGCTACTAATAGCGGCTGATGTTTTCAGCTGTTCTCACAGCCTTGTGTTTTCTTTAGGCACTTAGATCCTCGCCAAACCACCATTATAGCCATCCTGGCTACCAGCCTTCTCCCGAAACTCTGCGTTCACCCTTCCTGTAGAAAAGCAGTGATTGTTCCCACAGTGAGTAGAGAGGCTACCAGGTTCTGCTTACTGTTTTGAATTATATTCAGATTTTCTGACTGAACATATCCCAAGGAAGCTTTAGCTTCCTGAGTACTGAGATTTCAAGGCACGCACCAGAAAAATAGTGTTTGAATAAAAGCCCACATGAAACATGGACTTCAACTGGGGAATCAGTCATTAATGAATTGACCTTGGTGCTGACCACATGGACTTCATGAGCAAGCAGAATTTCAACCATTTCTCTGTTAAGCTGGCTCAGCTGATGATAACCACAGCATTCTCCCAGAGTCACTGCTTAGGTCCCTCCTCCAGCAAGGAGTGTGGACAAGCTGTGGATACAACATTTTCCTGACTTCTAGGCATAGTTCTGCATTTGGTGGAGGCCCTGTGAATCTGATCCCTAACTGTTGCAAGTTCCTCCCATGACTCACAAATCCTGGCTTGGCTAATTTTAGGTGGGTTCTCAGTATAGGCATCTATAGAGCCTTTCTTGTTCTCTCTGTTCTTAATTAACAGAATTAACGAATGCGGTCTTGCTTGTGCGGGCCTATGGCTCAGAGGCTGTGGGCAGCAGGAAGAGATCATCCCACACTCATGGGGATACAAGGGTCCCCTATTTTTTTTCCTGCTCCACACAACCATGCTTCCAGCTTCTTTCCTGGAGAGCCTTGCTGACAGAAGGTCTTTATCCATAAGCATTTATGTTCTTTTCTCTTCCCCTCATCCTTATAAGAAGTAAAAGTAGGAACTTTCTTTAATGGGATCTGTGCCCTCTGGTTAAAAGGAGTCACTATGGGGCAGAGTCCAATATTGCAAGGTTTTAATTGCAGGCTTCTTCCTGGAGCCCTATGGCCTCACTGAATGTTGCACTGCAGAAAACCTTGAGGATATAGAAGCGACATAATAGTATTTTCAGAGAATTCCTATACAGAGGAATGAGTATGTTTCATTAGTTTTACTTATAAATTTTGAAAATTAGTGGATTTCCAAAGGAAAGATTTCTCTGAGAGTGTTCAAAAGATCATAGAGCTATGAAGATGGCAGTTGGTTCCCATTCCTGTGTCAACTCTGATAAGCAGTGGCTCCTAGGACACTGTGAAGAGAAAGATACTGTTGGGTCATTTCAAATCTGCACTGAAATGCTACAATTGATTAATGATGTCTGGTACGGTTATGAAACAAGGAAATAGTACCTTAGATACTGAATATTCATCATCACTAGAATTACCCTTTCCTCTAGCTCAAAGCATAGCAGCCTTAATTATTTTTATTTTTTTATTTTATTATTTTTTAATCTATTAAATTTATTTTTATTTGAGACAGAGAAAGAGAGAGAGTGAGCAAGCACATGGGTGCTCCAGGGTCTCCAGCCACTGCAAACAAACTACAGATGCATGCGCCACCTTGTGTATCTGGCTTATGTGAGACCTGGAAAATTGAACCTGGGTCCTTAGGCTTCTCAGGCAAGCACCTTAACTGTTAAGCCATCTCTCAAGCCCCCTCAGCCTTAATTATTTGTACCCCACAGTGTGGAACATTTAAACACAGCTTTGTGAAATAAATAAGATGGAATGTGAGTTGTGGGAACAGTATTCCAATCTATTCAGTCTATAAGGTAAAACTTACTTAGCAGCTACTGTGGGCCATGGTTCTAGAAAGCTCATATATCCGTCCTGAGGGAGCAGCAGATGGCTAACGACGGTGTGAAAACTTTTGTGAACTCAATAAATACAACAATAAAAATATGCCCGAGACTAATGTTCACAGAAAATAAGAAACGACTTTACTTATATCCACAAGGAAAGCCATCAAAACGGTGACAGACATGGTGTCATTTCAGTCCGCAGAAGAGTAGTGAACACTTAGGAACCACACACAATTCAGAGCAACCCTGTTGAAATAGAAAATGTTCCTTATTATGCAGTGAAGCTGTACAGTTAATTGCTATTAGTTTTTACCATTGAAACTTGACACTGCTGAATTTTCAGTTGTAAATCCCCAAATACTTGGATACCTAATATTTTTCCTAAACCAACTCTTATTAATGTCTCTTTTTTTTTTTTTTTTCTATTGATCTCTGTTGTCCAGTCTTGTATACTCACTCGGATGTTTATAGCAGGAAATTGCCAATAAAGGTAGGGGACTTGATGGCAGTGTCTTGAATGTTTAGAAATAATCTAACATACCACATATTGAATGGGCTTCCCTGTTTTTAAATAGTTTTATATGTCCTAACAATTTTTTCCTGAGTTTTTCATAATAATAGAATTTATAGATTTGCTGATTTTTTTTTTTTTTTTTTTTTTTTTGCGAGGTAGGGTCTCACTCTGGTCCAGGCTGACCTGGAATTAACTATGTAGTTTCAGGGTGGCCTCGAACTCTCGGCGATCCTCCTACCTCTGTCTCCCGCGTGCTGGGATTAAAGGCGTGCGCCACTACGCCCGGCTTAGGATTTGCTGATTTTTTAACTCCAGGAACCTATGTGTAGATTCTGTTTGATTGTATGTTTTGTGTGTGTGTGTGTGTGTGTGTGTGTGTGTGTGTGTGTGTGTGAGAGAGAGAGAGAGAGAGAGAGAGAGGGAGAGAGTCCCTTGAATTTTCTAATTTTCTTCAAGAATGCCTTTAGTTAAGTAAATCTCTGTAAACCATTTTATGTGCTGTTAGTGAAACAGGATGTTAGGGGTTCAGGAAAGTCCTTGAACCCCAAACCCTGGGTTCATGTTTTCATTTAACCAAATAACTGGACAAAATAATCTGAGAAGGATAATTCTTAAATTATTATATGTATTGTCGGAAGTATAGAACTAAGGAAAGGAAAATGAATACACCCATGTTGTCTGAGAGCCCACGTGTTGGGCCTGGAAAAATGGTAAAAAAGAGAATTAAGGGGAAGGAAAAGAATGTGCAAAGAGATCCTGTCACATGGAGGGCAGGAGAGGCTAAAGAGCTCATGAGGGGATAGGGGGTCAGATTGTAGCAAATCTTTGGTTAATTTCCATCCTGTTTTGTTGTCATTCTCATTACTTTGGTTAATTTCCAGTCTCTTTTGCTGTAATTCTCGTTACATTACTTTTATAGAGGAGAAAATTTGAAAGGTCACTGTTCTTCCATTTTAATGATATTTATCACTTTGCTTTAATATGTGAAATATTGATGATGAAAGTTTAAAATATGTTTATTGGGTATGTACATGTCCTTATATATTTTTTTCTATTTGGCTACTTTTAAAAAAATGTTTTTAGTGCATTTAAGAATAATAAACTTTAGGGGGCTAGAGAGATGGCTCAGCACTTGCTTGCTGGCAATGCCTAACAACCTGGCAGTTGTTACAGTACCCATGTAAATCCAGATATACAAAGTGGTGCATGCATCTGGAGTTTGTTTGTAGTGTCTGGAGGCCCTGGTGTTCCCATTATCTTTCTCTCTCTCTCTTGTTCTCTATCTCTCTCTCTCTCAAATAAATAAATAGACAAACTATTTTTTAAGAAAAGAATAGTAGGGTTGAGGAAATGGCTTAACAGTTAAGGCATTTGCCTGCAAAGCCTAAGGACCTGGGTTTGATTCCCCAGAACCCATGTAAGCCAGATGTACAATGGGGTACATGCGTCTGGAGTTCGTTTGCTGTGGCTGGAGGCTCTGACTCGCCCATTCTTCCTTTATCTTTGCCTCTTCCTCTTGCACTCACTGTCTCTCAAATAAATAAATAAATAAATAAATAAATAAAATATTTGGGAAAAAAAGAAAATTAAACTTTATATGCTATGTAAATCCAATCATTTTCTCCAGGTTTTCATTTGTCTTTGAGCATTCTTTTATATCAGTAAATCATTGATGTTATTCATCATAACCTTGACTTTTAATGAAAGCTGAAAGACAAAGTTTGTATTCTTTTTTAATTTTAAACATAACAATATTTTTTAAAAAATTATTTTTTTTTGGTTATTTATTTATTTGAGAGAGGGAGAGAGAGGCAGATGAGAGAGAGAGAGAATTGGCATGCTAGTGCCTCCAGTTGTTGCAAATGAACTCTAGATGCATGTGCCACTTTCTGCATCTGGCTTCCATGGGTCCTGTGGAATCAAACCTGGGTCCTTTGGCTTTGCAGGCAAATGCCTTAACCACTCAGCCATTTCTGCAGTCCCAAAGTTTGTATTCTTGTTTACCATTTAGACTCCTCTGTCTTAATTTTTAATAATATTTTCTTCTAAATTTCTTAGAGTATTTTTTAAATGGTTTTCTAGAAATAATGTCTTCCGCCCCACTGCTTTTTTATTTTTATTTTTTGATATTGCTGCCTGAACAGCTATACTTGGATGTGCTTATCATGAGCTCTTGTTGGATGTATCCAGTTGCCTTAAAGACACCATAATTCACCCGTTTCTTTTTCTTTTTTGGTAGGGTCTCGCTCTAGCTCAGGCTGACCTGGAATTCACTATGTAGTCTCAGGGTGGCCTCGAACTCATGGCGATCCTCCTACCTCTGCCTCCCGAGTGCTGGGATTAAAGGCCTGCGCCACCACGCCCTGCCTTCACTCGTTTCTTGTTGTAACAAGTTTATAAGTTGTCCTTGATATATCTCTATCTAATCTTATCATCCATCATACTGAATTTATGTTTCAGTGTCTCTTTCAGTGTCAGGATGAACTGCCCAGTTTGATTTTGATTGTCATTGACTTAATTCAAGATTCTCCATTTCATTGAGAGCCTCTTTCCTAATTATGCTTATATTCTACATTTCTTATTGTTCTTCTCTCTCTCTCTCTTTTCCTCTCTCTTTTCCTCTCTCTTTTCCTCTCTCTCTCTCTCTCTCTCTCACACACACACACACCCCTTGCTCAAGAATTATTCCTTAAGGCACATTTCATCTTGTTGCTTCCAACTTCATGCTTAGAAGCATTTTTGGCAGGATCTTACATAGCTTCGACTGGCCTCAGACTTGCTATGTAGCCAAACATGATCTTGAACATCTGATCCTTCTTCCTCTACCTCCATCATGCTCGGGTTCCAAGTGTACACCTCCACACCTGGTCTATGTGGTGCTGGGGGTCAAACTCGGGGCTTCATGTACATTAGGCAAGCAATTTACCCTCTGAATTATATCCTCAGCCATCCTCACTATCTTACACAAGGTAATTCTAGAATTTGATTACTCTCTCATCAAAGCATGATCCCTTCAAGGGCATGAGCCATGAGGTTGTACTATTTTTTCAAATCCTCATTCCCAGTGTAGTGTCTTGAATATATTAGAAACATAATTCATTTTTGATGAGTGAATGACCAGTAATCTCTACAAGAATTTATTATATTTGTCAACTAATTGCAAATAAAATTTCTCTTTCATTGAAGGTATTACTTCATGCTGAATGAAACCATTCACGACATTGATTTATTAAAGCAGCATTTGTGAGTTAAACGTTTCTAACTCTAGTGAAACTTGGGTGACTGGCAAGCATGACTTCATAGATTCCTATCATTTCACAAATTGAGTAGACACCTGTTATCAACAAATAAGATACCAAGATGCTTTGAGTGATAATGAATAGAAACAGAAAAAGACTTGTGAATGTTTGATTAGACAAGACCCCAAAGGCAAAGCTGACAAAATAAGATGCAATGACTACAAAATGGATGTGGCAGAGAGCCTGTCTTAGGTTAAGACATTAAACATAGATATTCCATGAATAAGTGTCTTTGAAATGACAAAACTGAATATTCCGAAGCTCTGAACATGCTATGTATGCCACTATTATATTTTTCTGTTAATTATTAATCGTGCAGAGCTTATGATAGCTTGTTTATTCTTATGTTCCTTGGGTGGGTAGTTAGCTACATAGACTAAGCCATGAACTATTGCCATACGGTTCTTGTAATGTACTGACTTAAAAAATAGCCAAAAACAAAATAATTTTTTAAGGCTGGAGAGATGGTTTAGTGGTTAAAGCACCTGCCTGCAAAGTTAAAGGACCCAGGTTCGATTCCCCAGGACCCACATAAGACAGATGCACAAGGTGGCACACACGGCTGGAGTTCGTTTGCAGTGGCTGGAGGCCCTGGCACACCCATATTCTGTTTCTCTCTTTCTCTCTCTCTCTCAAATAAATAAATAAAAATAAAATATTTTTAAAAGGATACCCAAAGTAACTAATGCTTGGATTTCAGCAAAGTAGTGAAAGAACAGAGGATAGTTAATGTTCCAAAGAAAATGTGCAACCAGTGTTTGCTACACTTGTTTTCATACATCACTGAGAGTCATCCAGTAATAATTTTGGAGGAGTTTGGAATCAGATTTACCAAGATGACAAGTGAAACAGTTGGATTTTTACAGATATTTCATAATAGTATTCATTAACATTGATAAATAACTTTTAATGTTCCAGAAAATGTTCTAAGCACTTTAAATGTGTTAATTTATTTCATCTTTATCATCTGAAGTAGATGCTAGAGTTAGTCCATTTTACAAATTAGGAAATTAGGTATAGAGGGTTGAAGAGTGTATCAAAGTCAAGATGTTATTATGCTATCAATCTAAGATTCTAAGTCACATTGTCCAGGTCTAGTTTGTGGTTTTTCTTTTAACCATTCTGTACCTCACTTGGTCAACAATGAATTTCAGTTTAACTTTATTGTTATAATAGGCTATCATATAAATGTCTTTTATGGTAACAAAATGTGAGATTGCTATGAGCATTCTATAGGCATCAAAGAATCAGGTTATCTAAAGATATGTTTATATATTAAATATTAAGATTTTTCTACAAAACTACAATCAAACTCCTTTTATCTTAAATTTATTGTTTTTATTGTTAGTACAGATTGACTCCACTTTTATTTGCTTTATTGTTTTTGGCAATTTGCCTCATCTTTGTGCCTACATTATTTTATTACTTGTATTAAAAAAAAAAAAAAAGGCTCGAGCCAGGCATGGCAGTGATGCACACCTTTAATCTTAGCACTCAGGAGGGAAAGGAAGGAGGATCACTGTGAGTTTGAGACCAGCCTGAGACCACATAGAGTGAAACTCTACCTTGAAAAGCAAAAAAAAAAAAAAAAAAAAAAAAAAAAAAGAAAGAAAAAGAAAGAAAGAAAGACAGACAGAAAGGGAGGATCCATGGTGTGGCTGGCTACACTGAGAAAGTGAAAGCTAGTTTGACACTGAGATATCAAGCTAACTAGTTTTAATGAGACAGAGCTAGCAGAGGAGGTGAATTCAGCCAGGAGATGGAAGCCTGGATGTGAGTGGTGTGACCATCTAGAGCACAGACCTATGCTCGCTGCAGAAACCTCATCTCTGTCATGAGTGTGGCAGCTCCTATCTTGCTTAGTTATTGAGGGAATTACAGTAAAGAGTGACACACTTCTTCCACATGGGATATGAATTTTAGTGATTCTCAACAGAAAACATTCTTAGTAAATGAGACCAACTGATTATTCTAGTAATCTAGGACCTTTCTTGTATATTTTAGGTTGGGAAGCCACATATTCTACGATACCCTGAATAATTCTATGTTACTAAGAACACCTCCGCTCAGTACTGTTTTGAAAAGCTCTGGGGGAAGCTACAGAATTGTAGCTGAATCATTGTGTGAATTCAGACATCTGAACAGTATCTCATAATCCTCTTACTTACAGTGAGTTATGCCTTTATTCAATCACCACCTTTTTTTTTTTTTTTTTTTTTTTGTCTTCAACTGGCCCCTGGTTCAGGAAACAATGATTCTGTTTCATTTCTTGTTTCTCTCTGTAGGTTAGTTCTTACAGCTGTGCTGTGAGATTGCCCTAGGTCCAGACCATCTTGAGAACCATGGGTTTTTGCTGTTGGAATTCTTACCATATTGGTTGCCTTCTCTGATTGTTTGAAGTATGTGGCAGAAGAAGTGGAA
This sequence comes from Orientallactaga sibirica, assembly GCA_036365145.1. NCBI lineage: Eukaryota > Metazoa > Chordata > Mammalia > Rodentia > Dipodidae > Orientallactaga > Orientallactaga sibirica. The sequence continues at coordinate 22,968,270 of JAEOAD010000032.1, read as the reverse complement.
AGAGAGTGAGGGTGGATCAGTGAGTGGTTTTTTTTTTTTTTTTTTTTTTTTTTTGAGGAGGCAAGAAACTGCTCTGTGAAGGAGGGGTCTTGGGTGGTGTACAGAGCTATGGAGAGGGAAGGTGACCTTCCCTCCTCTCAACACAAAGGCATACCAGGAGTCTTCCCCAGATACTCAGCATTACTATGACCAGCTGGTAGGGAAGAGTGAGAGGGGGATGGGCAAAGAGCTATCAGAATTTAACAATACTGAAGTAATTTAAGAACGAAAAACATCATATTTAGCTTCTAGCTGAATTCTAGGAGGTATTTTGGGGGTGTGTAGGAGTAATATAGAAAATCATAAACTCAGAAATCTCTGTCCAAAAAGAGTGGTATTGAGAGTCTACTCAGTTAATGGATGGGGATGAAGAACTGAGAGATGTTTCAGAAGCATCATCAACAGAATGTAGGCACAGATTGGAGGTGGGAGTCGGAGAAAGGAGTGATCTCAGATGGCTCCATGCTGGGCAGGATGAAGATGTTTCTTTCAGGAAGGTAGAGGAAGCTGAGGAGGAGTGGCTTTGGGGGTGTGGGAAAGTGGGGAGTTTGCTAATGCTGCTGCTTTGCCAGAACAACACCATACTATATTTGTACATGTAAGTGTTAGAACTATTATTTTTATCTACTGTTTAAAATAGCATAAATTGCATGGGTGAATGAGTATTTCATAATTAACAATATGTCAACATTATCCATTCTGCTAAAAGAGAATTATTTTTGAAAATCACGTGACTTTAGCACCAGAGGCATGAAAAATATTTGGTAAAAACAGTTGTCATTTTCAGGAAAAATATAAATTTAATAGAAATAGAAGAAAATTTTGAAAGAGCAGACTCCAAACCAAATACATTATATCATTTGAAGAAATATTAAATGACATTTAAACAAGGATTTTGGGACTGTTGAGATGGCTTGGCTTTGCAAAGCCTGATGACCTGGGTTTAATTCCCCAGTACCCATGCATGACAGAAGCACAAATTGAATATGAGTCTGGAATTTGTTTATAGTGGCAGGAGGCCCTGGTGTGCTCATTCCTTCTCTCTTGTTCTCTCTCTGTGTGTTTGCAAATACATATATATATATATGTATATATCAAGGATGTTCTGTTTCCCTCATTCATTATTTGTCTTCTTTTGTAAAAAATGAAATTAGTACAGTTATCAAAAACATCATAGTCATTTTTGATAGTAAATCTAAGCAACTGAAAAGAATAAAACTAGGTCTTTTGTTAAGAGACAATACATAGTAAAATATATTAAATTAAAGCACTGGTAATGGAAAAAATTCTAGTCAACACTATTACAAGTTAGATAATACATGGGAACATTTTAATAAAATTATGTAAATCGGTATTTTAAAAATTAATGATCTGGGATAAGAAAAACCTGAGAATAAATGCTGTGTTCTTGAATGAGAAACCTTTGTATCATGCTGATGTGGTTCCTTGCTAAGTATAGATATAAATTCAAAGGAATTCCAACAAAAGTCTGTGCTTTTGTAAACACACATGTGTATCCATGGCTATCTATGCACACGACATTACACTGATTTTAAACTTCCCATAGGAGAATAAGTGAGAGTTTCAAAATGATATCAAAGTGGCTTTTTTTTAAATTTGAGAGAGACAGAGGGAGAGAGAGAGACAGAGAGAGAGAGAGGAAGAGACAGAGAGAGAATGGGCACACCGGGGCCTTTTCAGGCTCTGTGAACAAACTCCAGACATGTGCACCTCCTTGTGCTCATGTGCAACATTGTGCTCTTGTGTCACTTTTGCGTCTGGCTAAATGTGGGACCTGGAGATTTGAACGGGCGTTCTTAGGCTTTGCAGGTAGGCACCTTAACTGCTAAGCCATCTCTCCAGCCCCAAAGTTGCTTTTAAGAATGAAGTATATATGGAAGTTCCAACAATAATATTATATAAGAGCCTTCACGTAGTACATGCTGGTGCAGGTAATTAAATGCTACCAACATTCCACTATATAGCTAGTAGAATGAAATTCATGCTATGATGGATGGTTTTATTTCAGTAAGGCATTTAATCTATTAGGTTAAATCTATGCTCTTAAAGTGTTTTTATTTATTCAAAACTTTTATACTTATAGTGAATTTTCATAGTTTTAGAAGGGTCAAAGGCAAAAAATATCATTCTAAATGCTTAAATATCACTAACCCCTCAGAAGTTGACTGTTTAGTTATTCATTAATTTTTATTATTACAGCCGTACTTAGTATGGGCACATTATGCCTTAGTACTATCCTTTCTCTCGTCCCTGCCCCCATTCTGTTGGGTTCCCACCTCAGTGGGGTTGCAGGTATTCCCCATGGGGTTGTGGTTTATGTGTTGTGGGAGCAGCAGTAATTTTGGCCGGGAGGGAATGCCTCTGGGCATGATGTCCCAAACTGTGGCTCTTACAATCATTCTGTGCCCTCTTCCACAAAATTCCCTGAGCCACGTTGGGTGTGTTTTAAGTCTACTTCAGTGATGAGCTGTTAGGAGCCTCTGAATCTCTGCTTTAGTAGGTGTTGAGTGTTCTCAGCCTCTGTCTCCTTCTCCCTGGTGCTGATTGTCAGGCTCACCAAGGTAGCTGCTCATCTCCCCATTCCTCTATGGTTTCAGCTGGGACTTGGTTGAAGTGTGAGGGGTAGCTTATCTCCTCAGGTCTCCCTACCACCTGAAAAAAAAAAAACAAAACAAAAACAAAACGATTCTTCAATGGAGAGTGAAGTCAGCATAGGTAAAATGGGATATAAGTGTTATTAAGTTGGGGAGCATTTGATGGATGTAACCCCTCTTTTAGCCAAAGACTAGTTGGAGCTTGACATTGGAGAGCATAATCTTTGTCTCCATAGGATTCTGATCTGGTTCCCAATTCCAGATATGGGTTCCTTTACACTGAATGGATCTCTTTCCCAATCAGAAAACTATTGGTTACCTACCAAGGCAGTGCCACTCTTGCACTGGTGTGTACATCTTGTAAGGATGTTTGCTTCTGAGTAGCTTAGACCTTTGGTTGCTCAGACTGTTGTTAATGGCCACTTTCTCCCAATTGGTCATGTAGCACTTTCCAGCACTAGACGGACTAATGTCTGGAGAAGTTGACTTTTAAAATTGATGAACTTGGATTGTGGAAATGACACAGCAGTTAAAGTTGATTGTGTGCAAAGCCTGTTGGCTCAAGTCTTATTCCCCAGTACCCATGTAAAGTCAAATACAGTCAGATCCACAAGTTGGTGCATGCATCTGGAATTCATTTGTAGCAGCAAGAGGTCCTGACCTTCCCATATCTCTTTTTGCCTCTTTCTCTCTCTAAAATAATTGAATAAGTAAAGGTTTGTTTGAAAATTATGTAACATTAGATTACAATATAATTAATATCAGTAATACTTTTCTGTTTTCTGCTTTCATTAAAAGTACTGCATAAATCAGTTTTTTTGAGAGAGACACAGAGAGAGAGGGAGAGGAAGACAGAGAGATGGGCGCACCAGCAGCCTCTCAGCTGCTGAGAATGAAATCCAGATGTGTGCGCCCCCTTGTGGTCAAGTGCGGCATTGCGCCCTTGCGTCACTGCATCTGACTAAATGTGGGACCTGGAGATTGGAACCGGGTTCTTAGGCTTAGGAGGCAGGCGCCTTAACTGCTAAGCCATCTCTCCAGCCCTTGAATACTTTTTTTGAGGCAGGTTCCAGCTATGTAGTCCAGACTTGCCCCAAACTTACAATCTTACCTGCCTCAGCCTCCTGAGTGTTGGAATTTTGGACATATGCCACCACATTTATCATGAGTAACTCTTTAGGGGAAAGTAACTACTGATCTTGAGCAAACTCATTTTTTACAGAGTTTACATTCCACTGGGGGGCAGCCAATAAATATGTATGAGTCACATAAAACATATGTTATTAACATATCAGCCCTAAAAGCTATGAAGAAAATGAAATGGACAATGACAGGTATACAAAGTAAATGTTTTATGTCTGTGGGTAGAGAAGACTTGTCTGAAATGAAGATATTTGAACCTTAAGTAATGAGATTGTGCCAGACAAGGCAGCATTTTGGAATAAATAATTTTTAGGCAGAAAACACAGCTGGGCTGTTGAGGAACTGTGTGTGTGTGTGTGTGTGTGTGGTACATGTACACAAGTGTGCTCATATGTGTGGAGGCCAGAGGGCATCTTTGGGTATCATTCCTCAGGTGCCATCCACATTTTTTTGAGGCAGGGTCTTCCACTAGCTTGGATTATCCCCAAGTCAGTTAGACTGGCTGGCCATAAACCCTGCCTGTTTCCACCGCCTCACAGTTGGTATTACCCACACACGTATCACCACTCCTGGCTTTTTAAATACTTGTTCTGTGGATCAAACTAAGATCTTCATGCTTGAAAAGCAAGAACTACTCAGCTTTCCTTGAGAAGAGGGATTGAATATATTTTAAGGATGTTAAGAAGGAGACCTAGGTACCACGTGGGGGAGTAATGACACAGCACAAAGTACCATTGGAGGCAGGGGCATGGCAGTGTAAGACTTACTAAAGGTTTTTAATTTTCAGTGAAGCAGGAAAGTGCTGGAGCATGTTCACCAGGGGGGTCGTTTGTTAGGATCCCCTTGATTGCACTGTGGAGACTGTTTTGCAGGAAGAGTGTAAGCAGAGAAGGAAAAGGACCAGTGGATGGCACGTCATAGCAAAGACACATGTGGCTACACACATCCCCCTTTAGACAGAGCTTGGGTGACTGTGCGAAAGATGAAGAATAACATGTAGGACGGAGGCCCTGTTTTGAGGCAGAACCAGTAGAAGGCCCTGATACACTGAGCACTGGGTACAAGACAGGCACTTACCATGAGCAGCTGGACTGGAAGGCGGTGTCGCTCGCTGATAAGAATGGCTGAAGGAGAAGCTATTGCCATTTTTTTTTTTTTTTTTTTCTCTGACATTCTCTTCAGGAAGCATATATTTGCTTTCCCATCCCAGCCACTTTGATGTTCACTATTTTGACTTGCGAGAGACTCTGCTTTCACAACTGGGCCTTCTTCCTTCCTCAACGAGCGACTTCGGTTGTGGGTCTTTCCACCATCAGTGTTGTTCTACTCTGGACACTTGCAGTTTGCACATGTTTTCATTTTATGGACTCATCAAGTTGACAGAGAATTAGCTGCGTAGATTCAAGGTGGACAGTGTGATGAGTTGTGACACAGGTCTACCCAAAGAATTGTCATAATAATCAAAGTGACAAGCACGTCTAACTTCCAGTTTCTTCAAGTGTTCCAGTAATTTGTCCCTCTTTCCACCTCCATTCCTGTGTTTTATTGCTATTTGTTTATTATGCATTTCCTGTACTTTCATACAAGTGAATTTTTTTAAAATATATATTTTTTATTTATATTATTCTGATTTTACATTCATAGAATTGGTTCCATTGTCCTCCTCCCTGTCCTTGGCAAGCCAGGGCCTCAGCCACTAAAATCAAAGTCCAGATGCTTGTGCCATCTAGTGGGCATGTGCAACCTTGTGCTTGCCTCACCTTTGTGTGTCTGGCTTACATGGGATCAGGACAGTCAAACATGGGTCCTTAGACTTCACAGGCAAGCACCTTAACCACTAAACCATCTCTCCACCACGCCAGTTGAATCTTATTAGTTAACACATTTTCTTAAAATCAGAGTTTCTTATGGGTGTCATGTTTCATAAATTTCACCATATTTTATATGCATCTGTCTTTTCTATTGATGTAAATTATCCTGATATGTCACAATTTATTTACTTATTTACAGACATATGTATTTTTTTCCAATTTAATGTTACAACAAATGAATTTACCATGAACATTCTCATGTAAGTTTTTTTGTAGACATAGGTTTTCATTCTTAGACAACTATATAGGCATGAAATGACTGGGTTATTGGGTTGCTGTTCATTTAACTGTTGTTGTAGCAAACTGCCAATGCCATTTTAGATTCCCACTAGTAGCGTCTGAGAGTTCCAGGTGCTCTACTTAGTCTCCAGGACATGGTGAGGTCAGACGTGACATTTTAAAGTGTGCTTTCCACTCGTCACAGCTTTGCATGTGTGATCTAACAACAGAAGGCTTGGATTAAAGTTGTGAAGCATCTATGTCTGGGGTGTTCTTCTGTATGCTGAGAAGTTTTGTGGGGCCACATCCTTTGTTATAGGTAATATAGACCTTTTAATGCAGTCTGGGTAGGACAGTCACAGCATACATTTAACCACATTGAAATTACAGTCTCATAAAGCCTCTATATCTATTATTTTATATATATATATATATTTTGCTAAGGAGTCATATCTTTTTTATCCTTAGGTTAAGCAGTACATTTCATAAACCCATTATATTTAATATACTTCTGTAGAGAATTTGCAATGACTTACCATGGAAGCCTCAAATACAATAAGGTAGCTAAAATAAGCATATTGAGGCCAGTGTCAAGCAAGCAAGAGTGATGACATTAGATAATAGGAAACCTAGATGAAAGAAAATGCCATAAAATGAATTCTCACTAGCTTAAGTCAAAATGGATATGGGAGGTTACATAACTTTACCAAATTCAGGATACCACATCAAATAATATAAAACTTAAATTTCTTTCTCATTCATCTTCCAGGGTAAGAAGTCTTTAATTTTCAGTTTGTTTGAAGCAAATAAATAAAACAGAACTCCTGCTTATAATTAGGGGAGTTTACAGTAAATGGTCCATGGTCAAAAATATGCTTTACTCTGAAAATATTCAGAAATATATCTGGCAAAAATGAGAAAGAAAAATGATACTTGCTTTAAAAAAAGTCTGGCATCTCTGACTTCAAATGACTTCTTTGTCTAGTTTAAATCAGCTGAGAGGGTGAATGAAGCTCAGTGTCAGAGAGCTCCTTTCCTTGAATGCACAAGAGCCTGAGTTCAATTTGTACCATGAAGTCAGAAGATAAAGAAGTGGAGGATAAAAATCAATAATTATTTATTTAATGCCTATTTTTTTTTTTTTTGTTTCATGGAAGTGAATGAGAGCACAGACTTTGAAAGGACAGACAGCTGTGTGTAAAGTTCACCATTAACCTTGTTGGGCACACAAATGTTGTAATTTGCTTGATGGTTTACAACCAGTTTCTCCATGTTTCCTTTGGCCATCTGTTCATTGGAGATGGTATTGAAAATTAAATGAGATGTTTATGCAAGATATTGGCCAATGTGCCTAGCAGGAAGCATTTATCCAATACATGCTTCAGTTTGTTTCTTATGCTAGTAGATAGCAGGTGCTATACCTGTAATCTCTACCCTTGAGGACTACATGCAGTGAGACAGATGTACAAATCAATTCTCTAAATGTATATCATGCAGTCATAATGCTGACATGAAACACAGACTTGATCAGAGTTGGGGAATATCACCTCTGCTTTGAAAGAAAGTAAGTGAACTCAAAAATTCTAAATGAGAGTTCCATCATTGAGAAAAAGGAAAGGAAATTCCAACTAAAGAGACTTTATGTTCAGGTGTTTTTTTGGGGGGGGTAGTTATAATTAGTAGCTGTTGGAAGATTTTATATATTTATTTGAGCATTAGAGATATGGCAAGAAACTTGAGACCAAATCAAAATAAGTTAATAATTACCCTTCATGGAATAAAGTGAATTATCTACAATAGCAATATATAAATAAATAACTAGACTTAAAGTTTTTGTTTTGTTCAAGGTAGGGTCTCATTTGAGCCCTGCCTAACCTGGAACTAAGTCTGTAGCCCCAGGCTGGCATCAAACTCAGAGAAATCCTGCTACTCAGCCTCCCAAGTGTTGGGATTAGAAAAGCTACTCATTGATCTGAATTGGGTTAGGCAATCTTTTTTCTATATAAAATAGTTGTATCACTAATGAACTAACATTCTAAACTCCCGTCATTCCTACACTGTTTTAAAATAATTTTTTCCACATTTAAATATCACCTGCAATAATTGCCTAAAATTTTCTTTTAAACAAACTTTGTCAGCTAACTTTTAAAAACTAACCTCACCCTAATTTATGACAGCCAATAAATTTAAACATACCTTAATTTCAAGGTATATTTATAATGTTAATTACAATTAGTAATAAGTCTCAGTTTTAGGAGTTCATGGTTATTTTAATGAAAATGTAGAAAGACAGAATAATATATGGTAGCTTCATGATAATTAACAATCTGAAGCTTTAATTTTCCATCAATTTTCATTTAATTCATAGAGACATAATCACTTTTTGAATTTTTGACCTGAAAAATTGATATTCTATCTTTAGACAGTATAATTAGCACACATCAGGAAGAAAGCAGATAGTACACAGTGGTAAAATTCTTTTTTTTTAGATAAACTATCAATCTAAATACATATATGATATAATATATAATAACATGTAATGGTTTTACTGCTTTATTTATTGACTTAAAGTTGAAGAGAGTTACTTAATAAGGTTAAATATGAATTTATTATGAATTTTTTCATATGCAAACAATTATTTTAATTTTAAAATTAGTTTGAAAATTTGAGAATATCAACTCAGGGACAACACTGCTTCCATCTCTCCAAATTGAGGTGAACTAAAACTCAAGACCAAGGGCCAGAACAGTCACACACAAGCTAGAGAGAGAAAGCCTCAACCATGGTTAATGTTCTTTCCCAAGAACAGTTTCCTGTTTAAAAGCAGCAAAATTGCATACACACAGCTTCTGACAGTGTCGACATGTGTTATGGCTTTACACCAAATTCAAGGTCATGATGGCAGTGTGTCCTGCCAACTTTGCCTAGGGAAGAAAGTTATTAAAGAGGAACCCATAAGGGGAACTGAATGGTTCTGGGTTAAATGCTGGAAACCACTTGAAGGGGTTCCTTTATTTTCCCATTTACTCATGCACAATGGCTTTAGTATTTAAATGTGTTCCTTTTTATTTCCAAATCCACCGAGGCAGTGAGCTGTGTCTTTGTAGGGCTTCTAGTATTGTAGAAATGCAGGATTGCCACCCTGCGAACTATAATTTAGTTACCACGTTGACTAGCTAGGGATATTTTGCCACAAGCCTTGGTTGTATACCTAAATTATTCCCAAAATCAAAAATAATGCTCTCTGTACAGTGGAAATTTGGTTGGATCTGAGGAATTAGGAATGAACACAGAGAAAATAATCACCGGAGGTACTTTGGTCGTCAACAAATTGACTTCTTGCCCTTGCTTTTCAGTTAAAAAAAAAAAGAAAAAAAAAAGACCTTAAGGGCTCTTACCTAATTCTACTTGTTCTCATCTTAAAATTGTGTTAACAGAGTAAAACCCAAGGAATAGTCAATCATCATGTGTTTAAAACTAGAAATATAAAAGGAATGGTAATAATGAAGGATAATAAGATAATAATGAAAACGCACAGAATGCAGTGAACTGGTTTAAGATGCTAACAGTTTGCAGGAGTGAGGTCAAGACTGATTCTTCCACAGTCAGTTCCACTGTAGTGAGAATTCATGACTATGGAATCCCATTTTGAAGTTGGGGTTTTGTTAATTTACTAATTAATTTTTCAGTTAATATTCTTGTCTTTCTTTTATAATTTGCAATAATCTTTTACTTTGATCTTTGGCATTTCCTGCATGCACTGAAGGAAAGGAAACTTATTTATTTGTGTGGTCATTGTTACATTTTGTATAACTCTCAGTGGTAATTTTGGACCCTTCAAACAGAAGGTCTGATTCTGCTTAATCCAAACTTTTCAAGATCTGTTTTTGGCTAGGCAATTGGATTGTAGCTGCTTAGCATTGCAATGTAAAAGTCTCTGATTAAGTGGAAACCTCAGCAGATGGTGAGTGGGATAGTTTGATCTTAGTGACTCAAAATTTCAAATCTGCTTGTATATTACTGTATTTGTGACTAATTTGTCATGAAAGATCCCAGCCCAATCTAAATGTAGTAGGGGAAAGGTCAGGGATGTGATCCCAGCACAGGGCATAAATAGATGTACTTTTTGTATTGTCTCAGAAACATTACTGTACTGACACATCCACAGATGTTCCATGTGCTGGTTAATCAACATCTAAACAACAGCTGAAGAACAAAAGATGCTACAATAAAAATTCATAATATAAACATCTAGAATATGAGGTGCACAATGCAGCATAAAGTATGTAAACTCTAGGACTTGTAGATTTGGCTGTTTATATAATCACAGAGCTGCCTTTATCATGGAAAGTTTTCCTTTCACCATCTATTGCAAGGGATGCTTTTCCTGGGTAGAGTAGTTGGGGTTAGAGGCCATAGCATTTTAGACTTTGAAGTACTCCATTCCAAGCCCTTCTTTGACTTTCTATGTAGTGAGTGGTTACTCTTTTGCTGCTTTTAGTATTCTCTCTTTGTTGTCATTGTTTAGACTTCTACAATGTGCTTTTGTGAATCTCTTCTTTGGTCCATTCTGTTTGGTGTTCTGTGAACTTCTTATATTTGGATGGGTCTCTCTTTTGAGACATTGGGAAAATTTTCTTCAATAATTTTGTTGAATATGTTCTCCATGCTTTTGACCTGAACTTCCTCTAGCCTCTGGTATACATATGATCCAGATGTTTGGTCATTTTATGGTATCCCACAATACCCTCATATTCTGTTTATATGAGTTTTTTGAATTTATCAGTTTTGGGACTCCTGAACCATTTCTTCTGTCTTGGCTTCCAAATCTGAAGTTCTGTCCTCCACATGATTAACTCTGTTAGTGAGGATTACTAGAGAGGCTGCTACAAGTTCTATTTGATTTTTGTTTTTTACTACATTTTCTGTATTATAGTCATCCCTTTGTTGAGTTCCAGTTTCAGGTCATGGTTTGATTTTCTTGATGATTCTTGGAATCCATTCTTGCATTTAATCTTGTCTCTTTTAAGCTTAATCAGCTGGTTATTGAGATGTTCTATTTGTTGACTTAAATTTATCTCCTTGGAAATCTCTGGTTTTCCTCATTTAAGTTAAGCCTAGTGTGAAAGCTGAGTGCTATGAGAGATGATTCTGTTGCATTTCACTTATGTGTTTGTTGGTTTTTTTGTTGATTTGCTTCCAGTTCTGTGATTCGCTTGGCCAGGGTCACATAGCTTATTGTGCTTCCATTTTTGCATTCTAGTTCTGTGATCTCCTCTTTGTTTTCATTTGAGACTTCCATTGAGGACCTAGGCTATCTTGATGGAGATCTCTTTTTTTTTTTTTGTGGTTGTTGTCTTTCATTGTTTTTGTTTATTTTGCATTAGAGTCTAGCCATCTTGGCGTAAAAGTGTTATTTTATTAATGGGGAAGAAACTGTTTGCTCTTGTTGGATCTTCAATGGGGGGGGGGTTCTGGTTTGGAATTTAACTGAATTGGACTGTGATGGCATTGTATCCACTGATGCACGGGGCACTTTCAGGTGGCAAGGGGTGAGATGCATGAGCTGAGCCAGGTATGGTGGACATGAAGGCGTGCTTCAGGGTGTGGGAGAAGGCACATGCACTGTGGGCAGGGTGGGGGCAGGGGACATTAGTGGTGTACACAGGAGATGTGTGAGGTGGGATAGAAGCATGGACACTGGCCCTCACTCAGTGGACTGGTCTCTATCTGAGGGAGAAGGTGTGCAGGTCATGGGATTTCCCTGCCTGCCTATGCTAGAGTAAGATCAACAGTAGACCCACATAGCATGAGGGGCTAGCTGGGTTCCTGAGAGTGTAGGAATGGGGTGTTTCCTGAATGTGCATCTCCTCACCTCCGCCCCAGTGGAGATTGCTAGGACCTACTAGTGTTGGAGCCCCAAAATTCTTGCCTGGTTTCATCCCTGGAGCTCTACTGTGGTTATGAGTCCTCCATCTTGACTGGAAGTGTAGGACTTGTAGAATTTGAGTCTATCTGCCTCAATTTCCTCTTCTCGCAGGTGAAATGCATACACAGAGAATAATGTCTTTCATGACAGTTACTGGGGAAATTAGCTAATAATTCTTTTAAAGATTTTATTTTATTTTTCTTTTATTTATTTATTTGCAAGCAGAGAGAGAGAGAGAGAGAGAGAGAGAGAGGGAGAGAGAGAGAGAGGGAGAGAGAGAGAGAGAGAGAGAAGACAGACAGAGGGAGAATGGGTGCACCAGGGCTTCCAGCCACTGTGAACGAACTCCAGATGCATGCATCCCCTTGTGCATCTGGTTTTTACATGGGTCTTGGAGAATCAAACCTGGATCCTTTGCCTTTGCAGGCAAATGCCTTAACCACTAAGCCATGTCTCCAGCCCCCAAGATTTTATTTTTATTTATTTATTTAGAGACAGAGAGAGGGGGAGAGAGAGAGAGAATGGGCACATCAGAGCCTCTAGCCACTGCAAACAAACTCCAGATGCATGTGCCACCATTGTGCAACTGGCTTATTTGGGATCTGGAAAATAGAACTTGGTTCATTAGGCTTCACAGGCATGTGCCTTAACTGCTAAGCCATCTCTCCAGCCCACTAATAATTACTTATATAATTTTAATATTCCAGTTTCATGGTAAGAATCTCAGTATACAAAATAATCATAGATTACCACTTGATTTCCAATACTAATTAGTTGCAAAACTGATTCTCTTGTCAGCTACATCATTGCCACCTTCTGATTTTGTTTGGTTTCTAACTTTCTACACTTATAAATGAAATGCATATTAATTTCATCTGTATTGCAATATTCTGCTTTCTGATGTAAACTCACCATTTAAAACTCTTTAATACTCCAACAAATGCCTAGAAAAGACAATGCCTACTAGATTAGTAAAGATTAATGGAAGCCGGGCGTGGTGGCGCATGTCTTTAATCCCAGCATTTGGGAGGCAGAAGTAGGAGGATCACTGTGAGTTCGAGGCCACCCTGAGACTACATAGTGAATTCCAGGTCAGCCTGAACTAGAATAAAACCCTACCTCCAAAAAACCAAAAAAAAAAGAAAAAAGAAAAAATTAATGGAGAAGACAGTATGGCCTCCAAAAGCAACATTTCAGCTCTACCTCCCCAATAATATAGTACAGAGAATATAGCCCATCAGATAATGGGGAAAGAGGAGAATTTGGGCCATAGTTGTCGGTGGAATCTGAACTTCTGTATTCTACCAAGTTTCCAAGATAGCAGGCCCATGGATCACACCTTGAACAGACACACAGAATGCTTCCATCTATGTCCTACGCTACTGTGATACCCAACATTGTTCATTTTCCTTTTGCCTTGAATTCTGGCACCGACACATGCATAATCGATATAACATCAGGAAAGCCAAAAATCAAAAGTCAGTTACACTTGGCACCCTATTCAAGCTTTCTGTTTAAAAAAAAAAAAAAATCGAAATTTGTGTTTGAGTGGTACCTTTAATGTTAGGTACAACCATGGGAGACTTATCTGCAGTGATCATATTAAGAAACAAATTTCAAAAAGCTGTTCAGGGGACTTGGGACATGGCTCAGTGGATAAAGTGCTGTGTAAGCATGAGGACTAGAGTTAGAATCCCCAGCAACCACATAAAAGGTTGGTGGACAGGTGGTGGGGGGCTGCCTTTAATCCCTGCACTCTGGAGGCAGACACAGCGGATCCCCAAGACAAACTGTCTAATAAGACTAGCTGGATTGAGAGAAACGGCCTCAGTGAATAAAGAGCTGAGGGATCAGGAAGACACACTCCAATAAATATTTTTCCACAGCACTCTTTTTAAAAATGATTTGCAGCCTAAAGGGCTTTGGGGCTGGAGATCTGGAACATTCTACAGATACTTTCTTTCTTTCTTTCTTTCTTTCTTTTATTTACTTATTTTGAGAGAGAGAAAAATGGGCATGCCAGGGCCTCCAGCCACTGCAAATGAACTCCAGATGCATCTGCCACCTTGTGCATCTGGCTTACATGGGTCCTGGAAAATTGAACTTTGGTCCTTAGGCCTCACAGGCAAGTGCCTTAAACACTAACCCATCTCTCCAGGCCCTACAGATGCTTTCTCATTGAGACCTGGTGCTTATGAAGAGCCCTCAGTTGTGTCTTGCAATTGGTGTGTTCCAAGCAAATGTCTCTTCCTTCACTTCTCCAGCTCCAGTTGCCTAGAGTGGGGGTTGTACACGCTAGTGTCCTGCTCTTACCTGCTCGTGGAACATTTAAATACGTTGATGCTATGGTGCTGGCAGGCAAGAAGATCCCATCCTTCTGCTGCTCATCCCCAGGGGTCTCTACCCGTGTTGCAGGAGTGCTGCTGTCCAGGCAGTTCTGCTTGTCAGATATTTTGGATATCAGAGCCATTACTCCCACCCTACGTTGTGGTTTAACTGCTTCATTGATCATACTTATGTGGGAAAGATTCTACTTAATCACAGCGCTACGAACCATGGGAATCAATAGCTTGTGTTCTACAAGCTTTATCTTGGTTCATTGGAGCTTGTGCTTACCCTGGCGTTACAGGAGTCATAGTATAGTTTCATGGATTCGGTAAATTTTTCATGTGTTTAGATGCCATCGGTCTACAAATCTTGGCTTTATTTTCTTTTCTTAAGAACAAAGATAGTGAGCATCTTGAGTCAAAAACATGTTTAATTTATAAAAAAGCAGAACAAAAATACTCTGTCATTTACTTTAACACTTACAACAGGGAACAGCATCACCATTATTTACAACAAAAAAAGACCTACACAAAACAAACCTGGTTATCATATGTGACTCATATGCACCTAAAGCATTCTTTTTTGAAAGTATTTTTCTTTTATCTATTTATTTCAGAGAGAGAGAGAGAGAGAGAGAATGAGAGAGAGAAAGAGACAGACAAATGGAGAGAGAATGGGCACACCAGGGCCTCCAGCCTCTGCAAATGAACTTTAGACACATGTGCCACCTTGTACATCTGGCTTATATGGGTACTGAGGAATCAAACCTGGGTCCTTAGGCATCTCAGGCAAGCACCTTAACCACTAATCAATCTCTCTAGCCGCCCCTAAGGCATTCTTCCTGAGAAGGTTAGCCCAGCTTCAACGGGATTGATCTGCTGCTCATCTGCATACCCAAACATTATGCTGTGACGATAATTGCACAGTACTGCAACACAGGTTCACACCGAGTTGCCTGACACACACTTCATCCAGGCACAGGAAACTCAAGAAGGCCTAGCATCACATCCCATTCACCTCAGGCCGCAATCTTGGAGTATGACTTGTGGAAGTCTGTCTCTTGTGAGTGAGTAGGCCAGCAGACAATATGCAGGTGATGGGCAAAGATGACCCTTGGGAAAGATACTAATTACCAGACAAAGAAAAGTGCAACATGCAGTTCTCTGAATCCGTCTGCATCAAACATGGGAAATCAGTCCCCAAGCCAAATTTACTGCAAGAATGAAACCTGTAAATGCTGCCCTTCCGTTTTGAAGTCCTTACTAATGTGGATCTTCAAATGCTGTACTTGTGTTTCTTTGTAGATGTGTGTGCGTGTGCGTGTGCGTGTGCGTGTGTGTGTGGGTAGGTGCATGTGCATGTATGTTAGTGGAGGTCGGAGAATATCTTTGATTTTCCCTCCTCCGGTGTCATCCACTTTTTTTGAGACAAGGTCTCTCATGGATCTTGCCAAATAGGCTACTCTGACTCACCAGCAAGCCCCAGGGGTCACGTGTCTCCACTTACCCAGCACTTAGATTACAAGCACATGGGTATTTTTGCGTTTAATGAGGGCTTGGGGAATCAAACTCAGTTCCTCCCATTTGTGCAAGGCAAGTACTGTATCCACTGAGATCTCTTCCCCGTCCGCTTTCTGTAGTTTTTGACCTGCAGTTTTCTTGCTATATATTGTTAACTATGTATTTTATGCCCCATGATCTCTAGCTGGTTTATTGGGATCTGTTTCCCTGAGGTTGCTGAATGGAGGTGTTGCCGTTCTCAGCTTTCTAAAGGCAACGACTGAGAAAGATCATGGCTGTCTCTAATGTTACTGGTTCTCTCAGCCACACGACAAGAAATATTACAGGCAGCAGATAGTTTCATTTTCAATTTGGACACCCATTATTTGATGTTTACAGGCCGTTCCTAATTCTGAGGCCAGAATTTATGGCTTGTTCTGGTGATTATCACTGAAACAATTTCTTGTGACTGGGCTGGACTTCCTCGTGAGCTCTGGCTGCTTTATCTATCCTCCCTGCCGTCTGGAGCTGATATAATGCAGTACATCCAAATCACCCCGTCTACAGAGGCTTGGTTTATGACTCCCAAAGACTGGCTCTTCTGAGTGGGTTAGCCTGTTTGTACTATTCTAGTGATGGGGAAAGCTAAACTGACCCTTGGGAAAGAGAGTGATGCTCGTTAGTGAAAGTGCAATGTCCAAGATTTTGCACCCTTCTGAGTCAACCAGTTGAAATAATTGAATTTTGTTAAATGAATGGAGTGCCTTGCAAACCTCACTCGAGTAAACTACAGATCTCTACAAGAGACATTAAAAATACAATAGTAAAAGAATGGGCTGGGGAGAAGATCACTTGGGAAAGTAATTGTCTTGCAAACATGAAGACTTGCGTTTGATCCCCAGAACCCAACTAAAAGCATTAGTTGTGGTGGCACACACCTGTGATCCCCGTGCTGGGGACGCCATGATAGGAGGATCCCTGGGGATTGCTGGCCAGTCAGTACAGCCTACTTGGTAAGCTCCAAGCCCAGGAGAGACCCTGTCTCAAAATTAAAGATGGACAGCATTCCTGAGGGTAACCCCCGCAAGGTTGTCCTCTGACCTACGTGTGTGCACGCACGCACGCACGCACACACACACACACACACACACACACACATACATGCAGGAGCACACATATAGACGCATGAAAAAATAACAGTCCCTTCTTTGGAATCGCAAGCATATTTCAAACGGTTACTTTGTATTTTCTCCTGTGTATAGATAGTACTTTGTTTTGCCTCTCAGACACCCGGGTGTTCTCCAGGCTCTATTTCTTAGCATTAATTAAAGCTTACTGAAGGACTTTAGAAATCTCTACACATTGATTTTCTGCAGAAGACTCACTCAATAAATCTGCATTTTTGAAGGCTATTGTAGCAATGTATCTATTACCCAAGGCGTAGACTGAAAGGTGTTTCATTTCCAATCTGCTTTACTAGTTTGACATCAATGCCTACAACTTTCCATCTTAAAATATTATTTTGGGCTGGAGAAGTGTAGCAGTGGTTAAGTCGCTTGCCTGAGAAGCCTAATGTGGTCGTTTGAGTAGATGCTCCCCAGGAGGTTCAGGAGTTTACTGAGGCTTCTTGGACTTCTAGCTACCTGGCTGGAGGAGGTGTCACTGAATGGATCCTACTGTCCTGCCCTGAGGGATCGGGAATGCCAGTAAAAAGACATGCAAAGTACTTGAGCTCTGCCTGGAGTTCCTGAAGTGGGCTTGCTTGTGCTGGTGTGTGTCTGATGGCGCCTCTCTCTCTCTCCCTCTCTCTTTCTCTCTCTCTCTCTCTCTCTCTTTCTCTCTCTCTCCTTGGTCTTCTAGAGGCCGGAAACTTCTTCTGCCATTATAGAATTTCCCTGCATCTGTAAGTTTCAAATAAATGTCCTTCCTCCCATAACTGTGCCTGGTTTGGAAGTTTATCCCAACAACCTGAGGCTGTCTGCTACACCTAACAACCAGAGTTGGTATTTTAAAAGTACTCATATGTAGTAGACACTGGGAAAGAGTCAAAACTCATCAAAGCAGAAGAGAGGAGGCTTCCAAGAGCTCAGTACTCAAGAAGACTCATAACACACTCCAAGGCTTGGGGACATTATGGAAGAAGGGATGGAAAGAATCTAAGAGCTCCCGGGTGGGAAGGTGGGAGTCCTCCACAGTGACTGATGCGTTCATGACCCACAGTGAAGACCCATAACCCACTGAGGAGGTTCTGTAGTGGAATCAGCTGGAAATATGGAAATATGACCAATTTGCAAAATGTTCATATTCATATGTCAAAATTACCAATAAAATTTTTAAAAAACGATATGTTTTCTTTCTGTGGAGTTGTAAGAACTCTTTTTAAATCTTGGATACTAGCCACATATTTGATTAATGATTTTCAAGAATTTTTTTCTACATTTGAAGGCTGTCTTCTCATTTTGTTGATGGTTTCTTTTGCTGTGCAGAAGCGTTTTAATTTGAAACTGTCCCATCCAATTAAATCATTACCAAGGAGAATGCCAAGGAGCTGTTCTACTGTCTTATAGTTCAAGGTCTGATGATTAGGTGCATCTATTTTGAGTTGACTTTTGGATATGGTATAAGATAAAAGACCAATTTCTTTCTTTTGAATGTAGAAGTCCAGTTCTCCCAGGATGAATCTTTGAAGACAATTTGTGACTTTTTGTGCGCCCTTGTTGGAAATTAGTTGACCATATCACATGGATTTATTCTAGGGTCTTGATTCTGTTCTAAACGTCCATTATGCTGGTGCCATATTGTGCTCATCACTATATCTCACAATGTAATTTTAAATTAAAAAAAAGTGCAATGCTTCCTACTTTTTCTCCCTTTCTTTGGGGTTACTTTGGCTATCTAGCATCTTTTGTGGATTCATATAAATTGACATTTTTTTCTGTTTATGTGAAGAACACCATTGGGTCATACTGAATCTGTACGCTTCTTTAGGTAATATGAATATATTAACAGTATTCATTCTTCTAATCCATAAACATGGAATTTCTGTCCTCTTCAATTTATTGATCTTGAATTGATTATATATTTACAGTTATTAGTGAATTTAAAAAAATATTTTACTTATTTATTTGAGAGATAGAGAGGGAGATAATGGGTGCACCAGGGCCATTCAGCTGTTGCAAATAAACTCCAGACACATGCGCCACCTTGTGCATCTGTCTTCCGTGGGATCTGGGGAATCAAACCTGGGTCCTTAGGTTTTGCAGGCAAGCACTTTTAACTGCTATGCCTTCTCTCCAGCCCTACTGATGAATTTTTAATAACTGTTTTATAACTGTCTTAGGTGAGGAAAGGTTGAATGCAGAATATCCACAGAACCAAAGAGGGAAAAGTCTGGGAGACTTCATTGCAGTTCAGACTTAGGGGACCAAATTCTAGTTGTCGCTCTGAACCCAAGGGGCAGAGGAGAGCATGGATCAGATAAATGGTGTTAGAGAGGACTAGTCACAGAGAATAGAGCTAGTGGTGCAGTTAGGAAACCACAGGCAGTAGGGCACCATGGCAGTTTGGGCCTGAGTGATGAGGTTTTGTGAATGGTGATTAGACACTGGGGTGATGGGGCCCAGCAGCATCCTGGGTTGTTGCTTGGGTCCTGAGGTAGAGAGCAACACACTGGTGACTTCAGGAGGAAGGTGCTCAGGCTGTATTGGGATAGTCCACTGTCAGGAAAGCAGGATGGGGCAGCTGTTTAGCTCAGCCATGTTGTTTCTCAGAACCTGGGATTCTGAGGGGAGAGTAGTTGTTCTTGGCAGCCTAAGCACCGGTCTCTCAGGATCAGGAGACCACTCCATTTCAGAAACAAGAGGGTGATGACTGTTCTGGGTGGCTCAGACACTGTTTTCTTGTACCAAAGCACCATTTCTGTCAGGCCTGGATGAGCAGGGGACAACAGCAAGAGGATGGAGATGGAGCTTTCTCATGGCAGATTTGCCCCATGGGGTAGGGTGTCACAGGAGCTCAGCCTGGGGATGGGGAAAGGGTGCTGCCAAGCAGAAGCTGTTCAGTAGCAGCAAAGCTTTGGGATCTGTGGGGTGCCATGACCACTTGATTCCAGAGGAGGACACATGGCAACTTAGTACATTAACCGTGTGTTGGCTCCTTTTCGGGGGAGGGGGGTGCAGCTGGATGGGTTTCAAACAGCTTCCTGAGGTGGACTTTGTGCCTGTGCAGACTGCTGTAGAAACCACCAAGGGGCTGTTGAGGCTGCTGGCATTCTTTTGTCACCTTTACTCCGTAGCTAGAAGTCCCTTCTGGATCGTAGTTGGTGCCAACAGTGGGGCAAGAGGTGGAAAGAAATGAAGAGCTTCCCTCTTCCACGTGACCCCCTTGAACTTCTGTGCTTGTAAGAGTTCTGGTTCTTCAACACTCCCTTAGAGTTGGTTTCACCAGATACATTTTTCATTTGCTTTGGTTGTCTTTGCAGAGGGACAAGCAGCAGGAGCCTCTTGTTGTCCCGGAAGGATTTTCTTCGAAGTCACAGTGTGAATTTTAAACCTGTATCTTTCTATTAGCTTTATTCTGTGTGAGTCCAGGACAGCACACTGGGCTGGGCTCAGTGCCCCTTGATATTCTTTCTGCTTGGCTGATGTCAACTCCTCATTCTCAGAACTGTCAATTCTCTACATGACTCATAAGAAAACTCTTTTCTACTGCTCTATCCTGATAACATAAAGTTAACATGTAAGATTCTTCCAACTTGTCCTCTGACATAAAACTTTTTTTAAAAAAAAGACACTTAGGGGTTGGGGATTTAGCTCAGTGGATGAGCGCTTGCCTAGCAAATGCAAGGCCCTGGGTTCGGTCCTCAGCACCAAAAAAAGAAAAAAAAAAAAAAAAAAGACAAAATCACACACACAAAAAAAGACATTTAGAACCAGATAAAATAAAGGAATACTATTCTTATCCTCTAACATCATTTTAATTTTTTATAGTAGTGTAAATTCTACTTATAGAATACCAGGAGTTCTCGTAACCTTCCTGGAGAAGCAGTTCCATTGTGTGTGTGTGTGTGTGTGTGTGTGTGTGTGTGTGTGTCTGTTGCCTCATCAGTAATTAGAATATGATTGTGAAAACATCTATCCTGAAAAACTGACCCCGACTTCCCACTGCTCAGCCATATCACAGGTAGAACACCAACAGTGGAAAGAGTAGTTGGCTTTTTAATTTTTCTCTCTCACATTTTCTAGAGTAGGGGCAAAGAGAGGAAGGAGACTTGAAGGAAACAGAACATTATTGGTAGCTCTGTGGGTGTGGAAATAGCATTTTCTTCCTAGGCCTGCTGTAACGGTATGAGAAAACATGGGACTTATGAACTGTTAATTTGAAGAGTGTCTTAAAGGACTGTTAACATTGGTGTGGACAAGGCTTGGAGGAACCAATAAAGGACAGACAAGTCAGTAGGTCATTAGTTGCCAGGAACTGTGGCCATTTGCAGACCTGTACGAATAAGGGAGGGGGTATATAGTGTAAATGGAGCAGGGAATTTTATATGTGTGTGTGTGTGTGTGTGTGTGTGTGTGTGTGTGTGTGTGTTATCTGCTTGAGCTTGATTAGATCTTTGTGGTCTTTAGTATAGAGACACCCTTGTAGGAACATGGCCATGAGAATATCCATATACTAACCTTTGTCTGCCCTTTCTCCAGTGTCTCCTCTTGTCAAACCCACCTGAAAACAGGGAACAGTCTATGATTCCAGGGACGTGGCAGCAGAGTATAGTGAAAAAGCCTTGTGAGTGGATGTGGGAGAAATCAGTTGTAAAGGTGAAGTAATTCACAATGATTCTCCAGAGAAACAGAATAAGTAGGGTCCATGTACACATATGTGAGGGAACTTATGATAGAATTACTTCACTGATTAGAGAAACTAAGAGGTAGCACAGTATGGTCTGCAAGGAGGAGAAGCAGGGACATTAGTGGTATGATCAGTGCACATTTATGCCCAAGAACCAAGGAAGCCCGCCCTTTCTTCCTTCTTTCCCCCTCCCTCCCCCCCTCCTTCTCTCCCTCCCTCCCTCCCTCTCTCCCTCCTTCCCTTCATTCCTCCCTTCCTTCCTGTTGTTTTTTAGAAAGAGAGAGATGGAGAGAGAGAGAGAGAATTGGCATGCCAGGGCCTCAGCCACTGAAATAGAACTCCAGACACTTGCACCACCTTGTGGTTATGTGTGACCTTGCGCTTGCCTCAATTTGTATGTCTGAACATGTTTACCAATGTTCTGCATCTCAGTTCAGACAGTTGTGCAGTTCGCTGTTAAAGGTAGTTTTAGGGCTCCTTTGGGATACTCACCTGTTGCAGTTACCTTCTCCTTGCTGGGTCAGTACACCTGACCAGATGCAATTTATGGTAGGAAAGGACTGGTTTCAGTTCACAGTCTCTAGGGGCAGTTTCACCATGGCAGGGCAGCATGGCAGAGCAGAGGCTGGGCCGCACGTCTTGTCACGTCAGCTGAGAAGTAGCAGCAAGACTGAGCTAATTCTGAATACCTCGTGGGCTGGGTGAATAAGCCTCAAAACCCACCACCAGTAACACACCTCCTCCAGCAAGTCTCTACATTCCAAAGGCTATAACATCTGGTGATTGAGTATGAAGCTTAATCACAAACACTTGATGCTATGTGGGACACTTTACATTCACACTGCTACACCATCCCATTGACAATTCACTGAATTGTGAGTATTACATTATCCTGAAGTTGAATGCATATCCAAAAAGTCTGGTGGTTTATATAATTCAGATTTTCTGTTTATTGATCTAAGTGATTAATTTGGAAAAAAAGCCTCAAAGACCCCAGACTGATTTTTTTTTACATTCATAAACATAGGGACTATGGAAAATGCTTATACACTGGAGTTTAATCAACAATTCTGTTGATAGATTAGATTTCCTAAAAGAGATGAACAACTGCAACAGATTCTCAGCTTCCAGAGATGCACACTGTATTGTATAAGCCTCTTTCTTTTCTTTTCTCTTTCTTCTTTCCTTCTTCTCTCCCTCCTTCCTTCCTTCCCTCCTATCTATCTTTCTTTCTATCTATCTATCTTTCTATCTATCTATCTATCTATCTTATGTCACAGTGACTGAACACCTGACAGAAACACGAAGGGAGAGATTTATTTGTGGATATGATTCATGATTCATAGGATGTAGTCTCCCATGGTGGGAAAGGATTCACACCCATAGTAATGCGAAACTGCAGCTCAGCTTGTTCAGATCACAGTGAGCTAGGAAGCAGAGCGCTTGGGTCACAAGTAGGTCAAGGCTAGAATGCTCAAAGGCTGCCCACTCCAGTGACTAACTTTCTCCAGTATGCCATGCCTCCCCAGAGGTTCAGCACTCTCCCAAAATGACATTATTTGGAGACCACATTTTTAAAGAACTTACCCTATGTGGGACATTTCATGTAAATTATAACCCCTGGCCTCATAGGCTTAGTACCATCCCATAATCAAAAATACATTCAGTCCCAATTCAAAAGTCCTTATAGTCTTAACAGTGCCATTACTAGTCAAAAGTCCCCCCCCAATAAAAAAATAAGGGGCTGGAGAGATGGCTTAGCAGATAAGGCACTTGCCTGCGAAGCCTAAGAATTCATGTTTGAATCTTCAGGTCTCACATAGCCAGATGCACAGTGATGCAAGCATGCAATGTCATGCATGCACACAAGGGAGCACAAGCATCTGGATTTTTTCAACGTGGCTGAAGGGCCATGATGTGCCCAGTCTCATTCTCTCTCTCTCAACAAAAAAAGAAGTCCAAAACCTGTTCCAATATTCAATATTCAATGAAGACTTTTGACTGTGGGCCCCTATAAAATAACAAAAATAAGTTACATATCAAATATAAAATGGTACAGTGTCAACATTGCCATTCTAAAAGGAAAAGTGGGAGTGTAGCAAGGACAGGCTAGATCAGATCATGACTAAAACCAATCAGAGCAAATGACAAACCCCATGGCTCCATGTCTAAAATCATCTGGATCTGACATCCTGGGGTAGTCCCCCTCTGCACCTGACACCTGTAGCATACACACACTTTCTCTTGAGGTACTTCCAGTTGGTGCCTGCAGCTTTACTTTGCAGATGTTCTACATTTCCTGAAATTCTAACAGCCTGTCGTCTCCACTGTTCAGTAGGTCTTTCCCTTCACAGCTTCATGTAGTAGCTGCTAAGGACCTCCTTGCAGGGACTCAGACTCTGCCACACATTTTCTGGCCTCAGCAGCTTTCTGGGACCCTGTAGGGATCTGTAAGTCTTGAATTCTCATACCTGAAAAACCAGCACCACATGGACTGTGCCTTGTTTTGCAGTCAACATGTGATGTATCCTAGCCTCCTTGGCACCTAAGTTTATGGCTGACTCTGAAGAAACACTCTCCCAGGCAATGGACTTTCAACAGGGCCTCTTGGAGGAACTATCTTTTCATGAACTCTTTTTCAAAAAAATTTTTACTTATTTATGAGAGAGAGCGAGTGAGAGAAAGAGAGGGGGTGAATGGGTATTCCAGGGCCTCCAGGCACTGCAAGCAAACTCCAGATGTATGTGCACCCTTGTGCATCTGGCTTACTTGGATTCTGGACAGTCGAATCAGGATCCTTTGGCTTTGCAGGCAAATGCCTTGATGGCTAAGCCATCTCTCCAGTGCAGAACTCTTTTGTCTGCACTAGCCCCAAACACAACTTTTACTGTTGAGGTACTGATCCTCTCCTCACTAAAGTACCCAATTTTCACATATTTCTACTCTAATTTTTGTTCTTTCCTGTTGTAAATCTGGTATATGCAGTGAGAAATAACCAAGCTACAGCATGGATGCTATTTTGCTTAGAAATTTCCTCCACCAAACAAATTAACTTTGAACTCAGCCTCGCTCACAATTTCAGAATCTATGCAGAACATAACAATGTGCTTTCCCAGCATGGCCTCTAGTCCAGTTCCCAATTGAGTCCTTGCTCCCTTCTGAAACCTCATGGACAGAGTTTACTGTCTATCCTTCTGCAGGCATTCTGGTCTTTATCACTCCCACAAGAATGGCCCAATAAGGTATGTTTATAGCACTGTATGGCTTTCTTTAGACAATATCTTCAAATTCTTCCTTATTCCTCCTGCAAACCAGTTCCAGAGTTTTATCAACCACATATTAGGTTTATATCAGCAATGACTCTACTTCTCAGTGTCACTATTGTGTTACTTTGTTTTGTTTTTCAAAGTAATTTCTTACTCTAGTCCAGGCTATACTCTCTCTGTAGTCTCAGGCTGGGCTCAAACTCACAGAAATCCTCCTACATCTGCCTCCCAAGTGCTGTTACATATATTACTAGGACCAAGTATCCAACAGGACCAACTTAAGAGAGGAAGAGTATATTTTGTCTCACAGTTTGAGGGGATAAAGTTCTCCATGGGGTAAGCCGGGGCAGTAGGAGTGGCTCACATCTATGTTAACAGGAGCTAGCTTTAATTCCAGAAGTACAGAAAGAATAGTACTTTGGCTGGAAGTGGGTCCAGGTTATAACAGTAACTTCCTGTCCTCAAGAATTCACTTCTTCCAGCAGGCCTTACCTCCTAAAGTCTCCACACAACCTACCCAAACACTGATGTCAGGTGGAGAGTAAAGGTTCAAACACATGAGCCAATGGGGGATATTTCACATTGAAACTCTGAGATGTGTTTTCTAAATAGTCTCAGTGAATTCTCTCTTACCACACTGGTGAGTGTGAGGTATAGCAAGGAGGATGGAAATCTCAGATTGCCTTTATTCCTATGTAGTCTTTGCATACATGCATGCATACATACATGCATGAAGAATCAGAGAATAAGGAAAAATATTTTTTGGTGTGAACCATTATTGCCTCTCAAGTTTCACCCTTCAGGTCACTATTCTGACTGTGTGTAAGGTAGATATTGTTCATAAGATTCTTTGTCTGTTGAAGATATATGAATAAATCAAGTTTCATAACAAATGATGATTTCAATGGGCAAGACACTTTTTAAATATATACATATATAAATATATATCTTGTTATAAAGAAAATCATCATTTACTACTTTGTCTTGAAGGAAATTCATCCATTGCAAAGTTTCTTTCAAGTAAAGGCTTCCTCTATTTAACCTTTCTGCATTCTGCACTACCTGAGATTTCTCACGTTAAGAACATTGAAGGTGTTCATTGAGGATACTAGTGATAGAAAATATTCGTGTTAATAAATATGTTAATATTTATATGTTATAATAAATATGTTAATAAATAAATGTGTTAATAAATACAAAAAACCTATTATACCATTATCTTACTTTCAAAAGATAAATAAGTCTGTAAGATATACATTATATTTGATGAAAGTGAAAATAATCACCAAAATGTTGCAATTTGATATGCTTCAGATTTCATGCATATGAGATACAGAAATACTCTGTTGGACAGTTAATAATTGAAAGTTCATAAAGCCCAGTGTTAGTTAACATGTGTTGTACTGGCATTAAGCTACAACAACTAAGCCTGGGAAACAAAGAGTAAGAATGAAACTTAGAAATCTGGAGGAATGACAGAAGAAAAATGCTTTCAGTAAGATTAGTTGTGTTCCATTTCACTGCATCCCGAAGCACAGTAGCTACAGAAAAATAGCATTTCTATATAAAGGATGGAAAATTATTTATTTGCTCTATGAGCATTACTCAATATCATTGTTTATCAGACTCTGCTAATGTGATTTTTGTGGTGTGTGTGTGTGTGTGTGTGTGTGTGTGTGTGTGTGTGTGTGTAGATGTTTCTGGAAATGCAGAGGCCAAAGAAGAATATCAAATTTTCTTCCTCTTTTGCTCACCCACTTATTTCCTTGAGACAGATTTTTTGAATGTAGAGTGGTGGTTTATGTGAGTCCCACCAATTATCTGTTCTCTGCTCCCTTGGTATTTAGGTTACAGAAATGAGTTCACACCCAGGACTTTGTCTGGTGCTGGGGAACCCAACTCAGTGGTTTCAGGCACCCTCCCACTTTCACACTTGCGGAAAGCACTCTTCCCCACTAAGACTTTACCTCCCAGACCCTGGTCATGGTTTTGAACATCACTGGAAGAGTCTTGGCCATAAGAGCTCAGTGTAATGGAAAATGTAAAAATCTGCTTTTTTTTTTTTTTGGAGAGAGACAGAGAGACACAGAGAGAAAGGGAGAGGAAGACATAGAGATGGCTGCACCAGTAGCCTCTCAGCTGCTGCGAATGAAATCTAGATGCGTGCACCCCCTTGTGGTCAAGTGTGGCATCGCACTCTTGCGTTACTTTGCATCTGTCTAAACGTGGGACCTGGAGATTGGAACTGCTGGAGATTGGAACTAGCGTTCTTCGGCTTCGGAGGCAGGCGCCTTAACAGATTTAGAGACTAAGCATGCCAGGGTCTACAGCTGCTGCAAACAAACTCCAGACGCATGTGCCACCTTGTGCATCTGGCTTACTGGGTTACTGGAGAATCAAACCCAGGTACTTTGGCTTTGTAGGCAAGTACCTTAACCACTAAGCCATCTTTTGAGTCCCAAATCTGGTATTTTTTATCTTTCTTCGAGATCCTATATATTAGCATCACAGTTATCTCTTCCGGGACAGGCACACTATTCTGATCCCATGGCAGCTGCTGGGGTCAGGCACCAAACATCAAGAGAATTTGTAGAATGAGCCAGATCTCATTCTGAACTGTGCTAAGATCTTATGATGTCAACTCAATAAAGGAATCAGGGAAATTGAAATGTCAATGTAGAAAGAATGTACAGCTTAACCTTTAAAATTGATATTAGAGGATTTGTGAACGTTGGCCTAGATATTTGTATTTTATATCTCTATTAACAGACTTGATGATTTCATAATGTTCAAAGGTTGAGTATCCTATGTAACCAGGATCTCTACAATCATTCTAAGGATCATAGGCATGCCTTTATCCAATAGCTTTGTGACATACTCTATGTGCTCCATTGTCCATTTAGCTGTTCATCTGTTCTTTTGCAAAGGTAAGGATAAATGTGACGTCACTCACCTGTAATCCCAACACTCAGAAAACGGAGTTGAAGGATCTTGAGTTTGAGGTATACATGGGCTACATGGTGAGATCCTGTCTCAAAAGATAAAGATAAATAAAATAAAGCAAAACAAAAATCATATATCAATTATGTTCAAGTATTACTGGGCCTAGAGCAGTGATTGTGATATAGATCTCAGTTGGGCATGGTGGCGCACGCCTTTAATGCCAGCACTCGGGAGGCAGAGGTAGGAGGATCGCCGTGAGTTCAAGGCCACCCTGAGACTACAGAGTGAATTCTAGGTCAACCTGGGCTAGAGTGAGACCCTACCTTGAGAAACCAAAATAAATAAGTAAATAAATAAAACAAAAAAAATATAGATCTATAACCTGAATGATCATAAATTACTTTTATTAATCATAATAATTTGCTAAATGTAAGTTATGAAATAGGAATTGTCTTGCATAATTTTCACATAGTATCCAATCAAATTCTCACAACAACTCAACAAGCAGATATTGTTTTCATCATCCTGTAGGCAAAGAGTCTGGAGCTCAGCTTACTTGACTGGCATGTGGTCACCTTGCACATGATGCTTATAACTAAGACTTTGAAGCATATCTCCTTGATTCCATCACACCAATATCTTAGTAACAATTTGACATAAATGTCATTAATTTTCTTGCAGTCTGCAGAGGTGGCTCAGTGGATAGATTATTTGTCACGCCAGCATGAGCACCAGAGTTCTTATCCTCAGCACCCACATCTGTGTTAAGAGGGCATGGTAACATACCTGTAATCCCAGTTCCTGAGGGCTAAGAGCAAAGGCTCTGTACTGTATGCTGGTTAACTACACAAGCTGGATTTGTGAGCCTTGAATTCTAGAGAAAGGCCTTATTTCACTAAATAAGGTGGAAAACGACGAAGGAAGATACCTGACATCAACCTTGAGCCTCCGCACATATGAGTATGCATGTGCCCTCACATACCAGACCACATATGCACACATGTGCATGCACTATACACACACATTTTTTTTTTCAGTGTAAGAGATTGGACTGAGGGATTCACACATATTAGGTAATAACTCTTACCTCTAGCAGGATGAGGTAAATTGGGAGGTAGTGATTGAAGCAAATTATTAATGAAAATAGTTTGATGGGAAAGCAATTAAAAAGCCATTGGGAGCCGGGAGTGGTGGCCTACGCCTTTAATCCCAGCACTCGGGAGGCAGAGGTAGGAGGATCGCCGAGAGTTTGAGGCCACCCTGAGACTACATAGTGAATTCCAGGTTAGCCTGGACCAGAGTGAGACCCTACCTCGCAAAACCAAAAAAAAAAAAAAAAAAAAGCATTGGGGATGGAGAGATGACTTAGCTGTTAAGGCGCTTACCTGCAAAGCCTAAGGACCCATGTTCTTCTCTCCAGATCCTATGTAAACCTGATGCACAAAGGTAAGGCAAGCACAAAATCTCACATGCCCACTAGGAGGTACAAGCATCTGGAGTTTGATTGCAGTAGCTGAGGCCCTGGTGCTCCAATTTGCTCTGTCTCTATCTCTCTCTAAAATAAATTTTAAAAATTAAAAATATATTTTTAAAATTTTTAAATTTTTTTTTTATTTTTCAAGAGAGACACAGAGAGACAGAGAGAGAGAGGGAGACAGATAGAGAATGGGTGCGTCAGCAGTATGTCAGCTGCTGTGAACGAAATCCAGATGTGTGCACCCCCTTGTGGGCAAGTGCTGCATTGCGCCCTTGCGTCACTGCATCTTGGCTAAACATGGGACCTTGAGATTCGAACCGCTGGAGATTGGAACCAGTATTCTTAGGCTTAGGAGGCAGGTGCCTTAACCACTAAGCCATCTCTCCAGCTCTAAAAATATTTTTTTTTAAGAGCCATTGATTTTAGGAAATAAACTCCTAACACTTCCAGGGCTGGATATTCCTTGCAAATGCACATGCACACATGTAGGGTTAATTCTTCCCAGGAGAATCATTAAAATAGGCTGAGGTAGGAGTTGAAGGCTAACCTAGGGCTACAGAGTCAGTTCCAGGTCAGTCTGAGCTAGAGTGAGACACTGCATCTAAAAACAAAACAACAACAAAGAAAGAAGTATAAAAAAAAAAAATAGTGCAAGACAAGTGTTGTAGCCAGTTCCACATTTCTCTGATGAACTTCCAAACCAGACATAGTTTGGGGGAGGAAGGGATTTATTTCAAGCTTACAGATTCAGGGGTATTTGCATCAAATGGTGGAAAAAGCTGGCTCCCGTTCATAAATCCAAGTAGAAACATGACCCAACAGCCAAGATCACAAGCAAGCCCAGTCAGAGCTCAAAATCTCTCTGCATGTATTTAGGCTTCACATCCACCCCCAGTGGCATCCCCCCCACCCCGGTAGCAGGAAGGAGTCTGCTGACACTGCAAATTCAATTTTATTAAATCACCTGAGTCTAGTTTATATTCATCTCAGAGATACCACTGAGCTGCACCCTCAGCCCATGATTATTTTATAAGTAAGGCAATTAGTTTATGGTGTTTAAACAAGCTAAGACATGTAAGCCTCAAAACCACAGAAATTACTTTACATTCTGTTCCTATGCCCATGATGCAAGTGACTAGTAAATTGATTTTGATTGCAAGATTTGGTAATTAAAAAAATTAATTATAGATTAACACAATTGAATTTTAGTTTATACCATTGACTCCCCCAGTTATGTGTTTATTCCAACAAGTTAGAAACAATGTCAAACACACACGCACACACTCACACACGCACGCACACACACACACACACACACACACGCTTGCAAATACGCACACATGCACCCTGAGAGACTGACAGCTTCT
This sequence comes from Orientallactaga sibirica, assembly GCA_036365145.1. Taxonomy (NCBI): domain Eukaryota; kingdom Metazoa; phylum Chordata; class Mammalia; order Rodentia; family Dipodidae; genus Orientallactaga; species Orientallactaga sibirica. The sequence goes on along the minus strand of JAEOAD010000032.1, from coordinate 22,937,727 downwards.
CCATTATTGTGCTATACCAAATAAGAACATTACAGGTTACCACAAAATAAGAAAGAAATGACAGAAAATTTAATGTAAAAACTGGAAATATTCTTTGAAAAAGGCAGTTCTTGTGGCTAAATAACTTGATTATCTCTATTTTTATGTTTTCACTGCATGAGTTCCACAAGTATTTAGGAACCATTAATGTACATAATTTCTTTGTCCTCCCTCGGGCCTTAAAGTTTGAACCTATTCTTTTCATTGAATGGAAAGCACACCTGAATGTAGAGGAACAAACGATAACCTAGGAGCCAGCAGGACCCATGAGAGTAGGGGTCAGAGCAAGTTCAGTTTAATGGGAATAACTGAAGTTAATAGACTGCACTTATTAACTGCCTCTTAATTAAGAGCAATTATCAGCTCCACAATGTCCTGGGCTTGAATGGAGGATAAGAAACTAAGCAAGAAGAGGGGAACAATGGGAGGCAGAGATTGAGGCAAATTACTGTAGATCACAGTGGTCTGAAGAGATAACGTTGTAGAAAGCAGTGATTTCAGGAAACAAATGCCTGACACTTTCCGTTTCTCTCCAAGCTACCTGCTGGGTCACTGGATCCTCTTTGAATCACCAATGTAGGGCTAATTATTTTTGGACCATCTTTGAAGAATAAGATTCTGTTTTATATCCATCTCTGGGATATAGGCAATTTGATTTTTTTTTTTCATTTGTGTGGTGTGTGTGTGTGTATGCATGTTCATATGTATTTGTGTGTATCTGTATATGGATATACAAGCACATGCAAGTGTGGAGGCCCAAATTGACTATGTCTGTCTTCCTCAGTTGCCCTCCATCTTATTTGTGGAGACAGGGTGCCTCACTGGTCTTGGAGCTCACCAACTGGGCCAGAGGAGCTAGCCCACGAGTCCCTGTCTCTAGCTCCTTGGTAGTGGGATTACAGGTGTGTGCCTCCATGCACACCTTAGTGCTGGTTCTGGGAATCCCATCATGATGATGGGTGAACTGCTTTATTGACTGAGCCACCTCGATGGCTCTGACAAGTTGATCCTTTGTTTTCTGTAGAAACCCACAGTAGTTCTCTCATCTCTGGTTTATATCAGTTGGAATTTTGCAGTGTGACAAAGTATGTCGGGGTTGAATATTTTCGGTTCCTTATATGTTCTGGATTTTAGCCCCGTGACAAAAGCATAGCTTGCGAATATCGCTTCCATTCTGTGGGTTTCTGTTCGCTCTCTTCACTTCTTTCTTTACTATACAGCATCATTTTGGTTTGATGTTGCTTTGGTCTTGTTTTCTATGCCTTGGGGTCTCATCCAAGGAGTCTCTCAGTTCTCTGAAGTATTTCTCCTATGTTTGCTTCTAGCAGATTATCGGTCCCATTCTATTCTTATGCAGCCACTTTTTAAAGACCTTATTTCAAATGCCAGAGATAATTTTTTGTTTGTTTTACTTTTATTTTCGTGTCACAGTCCTTGCTTCAGGAAGATTACTTAACATGCCCAGTAAAGGTGTCTTCCTGGCATGCCACTCAGCACAGTGGCATTCTAAACCAAGATGTTTTCTTTTTTATGCTTGTCTATTTGTATATCTTCCATCCCTGAAAAATGTAGCTGAGAGCCTGTTCCCTCTACTATTTGCTAAGCATAAAATATTTTTAAAGCTATTTCTACAGAGTAGATCTAAGTTTAAGGACACCATATTCTATTTTTACCATGAAATAAAGATTTTACACTGAAAGGGAAACGTTCCACTTTGAAAGGTTGAGTAAAACCACAAACATAAAAAAATAAAAATAGTGAAAACAACAACAAAAACATTTTCCTGCTTTTAACCTTGCTTAAATTATATACAGGACATATATTAATTAACATGTTTATTTGATTACAAATTTGATAACTTGTCATCTGTCTTAATTCCCATATCTTAGTACCTGGAGTTTCCTAGTTTTCTGAAGAGAACACCGTGATCTTCTTATTTCAACTGTCTCATTTGATTTCCACTGTCTCAAGCTTATATTATGCTCACGTTTCAATGTGTTTTGAATGATTGTTTATGCAAGAAATTGGACAACAATATTTTCTATTGCATTTTAGAGAACATGTCCATTTCATTGAATTTTAAATTTACAAATAAAATATAGGATTATGTTGTGGCAAACCTTTATTTTATATGTTCAGAAACAGGTGCCAGAATACCTGGGATTTGTCAAAGTTTTATGCAGCGTGTCATATCTTTGTTATTCAACATATAACCTCTAAGTTAGTTCCATGTGCCAAGTATTGCGTTTGATACTATGAAGGTCAAAATGTGTATAGGAAAGTTCTATCCCTTCAGGACAATACAGTTTGTTTTTTATTTAAATACTACTGTTATTTATTTATGAGAGGAGGGTCAGACGGAATGAGTAAGGACACATCAGGGCCTTATGTCAGTGCAAACAAACTTCAGATATATGTGCCTCTTTGTGCATCTGGCTTTACATGGGTGCTGGAGGATCAAACTTGTGCAGTCTGGCTTTGCAAGCAAGTGCATCTGTCCAATAAGCCAGCTCCCCAGCTTATCAATATAGTTTAGTAGGAGAGATGCATACTGGTGGGCAGTTAATAACTGCTTATTATTGACAGGATCAGGCTTGTATTGACCTGGTTCTACCCTTGAAATAAGCATTTCAGCTTACAACACCATAATCTAGCTAGCTACCACTGTTGGAAACCTGGATACCAGCCAGAATTTCCTTCTCTCCTTTACCTGCCAACAGCTTCCCTCTTGCTTGACTTAAACAGATAGCTGAGTTCATTGTTTTCCTTTATCCTGTCATCACATTAATTTTAACACATTTCATCCTTCTTATGGACTTGGGTTGGGGCCATCTAATTGTGCCTGCTTTTTTGCAGACCCCAGCCAGTTTGATACAAAAGGTGACTGTATCATCATTCCCTTGATTAAATCGTATAACTCAGGTATCTGTGGGATCATTTCTTAGTGTGGCAAAGACCTCTAGGGTCAGGCCTCCTCTCCCACTTGTTATGGGAGTTACCAGATCACTTAAGTCATTTGCCTTTTCTCAGACCATCCTGGTCCCCAGAATGGGGTTTCTGTGATCTCTACCTGCCTGACTCCCAATATCATCCCATACTTCCTCATCACCATTCATCTGAATGGGAGTGTTGCTCTCATCAATCTGCATGGTGCCCTAGATATTTGTATTAAATATTGTGTCTGTTTCTACCACTAATTGCATTCTCTGCCAAGGCAGGCACTACGTCTAATGTGGTGCCTGTCCCACAGTAGACAATTAGGATTTATTGACTATACTGGACTGTTTATTAAGTTAAGTGCTATAAAAAATTCAAGAAGAGTAAGGCAGTGTCTTGGAAGACAGTGATTAATGCCAAATAAGATCAACAAAGATTCCACCTAAAATGTGGAAATTGAGATATATCTTGAAAGATGTCCATAATCAGAAAAGTAGAAGGCAAGAAACGGAAAATGAAAATTTCTTACAAGTACTTGAGTTGTGATTGCATTGCATAGAATACAAGAGACACATGCTAGTATCTCAGTAATAAGTACATCCAAGAGTAACTACTGTGAGGCCATAAGCCCTATGATGAAGAGTTTATGCCTCACTACCTTCAGGACATGGAGTGGCTATTGCATTCATGACCTCACAGCCGCCATCCTTTCCTGCACGACAGAGGGCCCAACACCATTCTATGGAGGATGGCAAAAAAAAGACACCAAAGTAGAAGAGGGACTAGTTGGAAAGAAGAAGGGAATATGAGAACAATAGACAGTAGTATAAAGTGATTATGATAAAAATATATTGTATATATGTATAAATTTGGCAATTTAAGAATTTGAAAAGGGGCAATTGTCCCTAACTTCATCAGCAATGGGGGGGGGATGACTCATAATTAACCCTTAGATGTCTCTACTATAGAGTGAGTACCTTGAGGGTTGAGAGTTTTGTTTATTGGAGTCTTGTTATCTATTATGTTCTAATGTAACAGGTGGCTTTCATAAAAGTTAGGACTCAGCGTGCAATTTTAAAAATGGTCTGGCAAACCTTTCTGCAATAAGGTATATTTGTGCTGTACAGAACAGGAGTCAGAGGTGGCTTTTGAATTAAGGAACTGAGGGAATCACATTTTTAATGTTATTTAATTAATTTACATTTAAATGTAAATGACTATGTGTTACTCATGGCTACTACTATTGAAAAATGCAGTGTGGGGCTGAGGACATGGCTCGGCTGACAAAGGAACTTGCTTGCAGAGCTTGCTGGCCTAGGTCCAATCTCCAGTACCTACTGACAGCCAGATGCACAATGTGGTGCATGCATCTTGAGTTTATTTGCGGTGACAAGAGGACATGACACACCCAAACTCACTGTCCTTCTACCCCCTCACTATTGAAAATAAATGAAGAAAAAACAAAAAAGAAATTAAAAAACTGCAGTGTTAGAAAGTTCTCCTAGGCAGAGTCCCTAGAGGAAACAGGAAAACTCAGAGATTAGGATAATTCAAAAGGAGATTATTCATAGAGTCTTGTCTGCACATTGTGTGGACAGTTCTGTGACAGTCATTAGAAGTATAACTGACTGTTGTTAGTTAGATAGGAACACTGATGAGACAAAATTGAAGGCAAGTCTCATATGTCAGAATATATGCACACACATGCATCACATGGAGACGATATTTATAATGTGCAACAGTAATTTTAATGCGATTTCATTGAATAAACCATGTTCAGAATTGTTCTTTTCAATAAAGTCGTTCCCACTTGGCAATGTATTAACTGATAAAAATGTGATTGCTTTCTGTATATAGTGCTGATACACCCCGGGCTTTCTCAGAGTCTTTCTCTCCAATACTCTGAAAAGTCATCCCTTTTCTATTAGCGGGGCTGGGCTGACTTAATGGTGGCTTCTGTCAAGGATTCTTTGAAGGACTGTCCTCTCCTCTGAGCGCCTGGGTTACGGACAGGTTCTCACTGTTATCTGTGGTTGTGTTTTAATATCCTGCCCTTCCATCCCTCATCTCAGAATTTTTTTTTTTAGTCCCTGCTCATTGCCTGATGATTTGTTAAGGCTTTGAAAACAGAAGGAATGCAGGCTTTTAACAGGATGGGCTATTTCTCCTTGCTTTATTTATTTTTATGCCATGCAAAAGGAATAAAGAGGCATAAAATGGCTCAACTGAAGACAAATAAATCTAGATAAATAGAGAAAGGACCCAATAAACAGCTGGAGGTGAAAAGGAAGAAAGGCATTGGGGTGGGGTGGGGAAGGAAAGGAAGAGAGAATTTAATAATTCCTGTAATGTTAGGGTCTATTTATTAGTTCTTAGAGAACAAAATGTCTTTGACCCGATGAAAGATTTTAAATGAAGGGTAAGCTCTGGGTAGAAATTAGGAAATTATCTTTATAGTTCTTATTGAATCTTTCCTTGCTGTCACCTCCTGTCATCTATTATTAAGGCTTTATCTGCATCTGCTGTTCGGTCTGGGAAGGTTGACATCTTTTAGTTGTTCTGATGAATCACACACAAAGGCTTGTGACTTTTACAGCCAACACAAAAGGAGTCTCCCATATTATTCCTGATATGGGGGAGGTGGTGGCAGGGTGAAAAGGCGTTAAGGTTTTTTTTTTTTTTTCTTCCCCAACTCCTGTCCCTTTTTAGTGACCTCTGCTTTCACAAAATTAAAAAAAAAAAAAAAAAAAAAAAAAAGATTGAATACAGTGCTACTATTGCACAAAATGGAGAATGAAGAGTAGGCTCTTTAGATAAAATCAGAAATTTTCTCTATGCCCACTGCATATATTTGTTTAGACCATTACATTCTGTAGTTGAATTCACAATTCTCCCCTGCTAGTATGCAGAATGCTAGGTCTATGCTGTAGAAGTGACCACACATTTAGTGTAAGTGCACTACCAGTCATTGCTCTCATACCCAGCACTGTGTGTTGCTCTAAGAAATGACCTTCCATGAAGATTTACTCCATACAGTTTCATCATTTACACATCACGTTCTCTCTTTAAAACTAAAATCTTATATTAAAAAAACCTTAATGGTAATGGACTTTGTCTCAACAAATTAGTTGGACATTGATTGACACCTGACATCAACCTCTGACCTTCATACATGTGCATGCAAATGTGTACACATGTGTGCCTACATGCATATGAATATATATATACACATATCTCACAGATATGCACTCACAGAACAAAAGATTTTTAGTAATATCATAAGGGTGATGAATGGGCACAGAGATAGACTATGTTGAGAAATACCATGGGAATGAGGAAAGCTGAAAGTTTACATTTGAGCAGAGTCATTGTGGGGATTCTTTGTGGAAACTATTGGGGGACAGCCAGGATTTTAACAGGTACATTATACATGCCAGAACTAGGGTAAAGAGATAGAAAAATATAGAAATGTTCTACTATGAAGGGTAGTGACTGAGCAACAGGAGATCAGACTATCAAGGCGAGGCAGAGTAGAAAGGAGCTTGAATGTTGTGTTAGAGTCTGCGCCTTGGATGGTATGAATTTACATGTGCATGTTGTCTTGGGAGTTGGAGTTGGATATTATGCCCAATGTGTTCCTTGTATCCTTTTCATGGGGTCCATGCTGTAAACTCCCCATTGTCAGATGTTTGAACTTACCTGCCTGGTGTGCAAGGTCTCTTCTCTACAGCCCTTTTCAGTTTATTAAGAGCAGCAGCAATTTTCCTAGAGGTGAATCACATAATGATTTTTTCCAGTCTCTTTTATATGAGATATCACTGAAGCAGTATGATTAGATTCAATAAGTTGCCTGACACAGACATAATGCGTAGAACCATCAACACAGGGCGACTTTCTGTGTGCTCAGTCACCCAAGGACATAGGCGGAGACAGAACTGTTCTGCTCCACGAACGAAAAGGTGTTGCACATATTATCTTAAAGAGCCCCAAAACAGCATCCAATTCTTATTTAAAACAAATGTTCTTGGAATATTGTCAGCTAAAACTGTGGTCAACTTTTGCAAATTGTATGAATTTGCACTGCATATTTTATTTGGTGTTTAGCAAAACTCCAATATGGCTCTGCATAACTTACACCAAGAACATCACTTCAGAAACTCCCACAGAACTTGAGGAATCAGGCAACTAATGCTTTTAAACTCATTGCATGCTTAGCGGTTGAAGAATTAACTTGTTAAGAATGAAGATCAGAGTTACATGGAGATAAAGCTGTGCCTGCTGCCACACTGAACACAACCAAAACCTCCATCAGAAATATTACAGAGGCTTCAAGGAGACAATAATGTGAGCTTTAATCACCATTCTTCTTAAGTAAAAATGCTCATGAATCATATGCGATATCATAGCAGTTCTGAAAACTATTCTTGAATTTTCAAGCAGTTATTTTCAGGAAATTTACAAAGCAAATTGCTAAGTGATAAAGTGTAATTTGGTGCTGTTGCTTATGTTATTTTTTTTCTTCCTTGCAGACTGGGAAAAAGGAAAGGAGTAATACCCTGAATGTCGCTATAGACAACATGTGCAAGAAGACAAGAGACCTTCGCAGACAGGTGAGGGGGAGAGCGGCGCGGAGATGGGAGAAAGCATGCAAAGTGTGACTTTATTCGCTGCTGGAAGATTTGTTTCTTGTTTCTGTGCTTTTAAAATTAACTTGGAGCATGAAACAAGAGCAGTAAACAAATACATTCCACATTTATATGTCTCAAATGTTATTTTTAAGTTTATTTTCAAGAGGTGGGGAAGTGCCCCAGGGCCTCTAGCCACTGTGAATGAATTCCAGATGCATATAGCACTCTGTGCATCTGGCTTTATATGGGTACTGGGGAAGCAAACCCATGTTGTTAAGCTTTACAGGCAAGTGCCTTAACTGCTGAGCCATCTCTTCAGCCCTGCTTCAAATGTTTTGTGGCAAACAGAAATTAGAAGAGTGTGGGCCTACAGAAGTACATTCAAGTCATAGGTGTGTCCTCATCACTCAGGCATTCTCAAGCACAGATTGCAACTATCAGAGCATGTCTGGACCTATGAAATGGTATTAAAAATGCACACTACTGTTTTGATGACTAAATAAATGCACATTGTTTCCTGGTACTTTTTCAGTTTTTAATGAATGTTGGTAAACTGGTTCTAGGGCATTTAACATTGAGTTTCTTGGGCTGGAGAGATGGCTTAGCAGTTAAGGTGCTTGCCTGTGAAGCCTAAGGACCCATGTTCTACTCGACAGATCCCAAGTAAGCCAGATGCACAAAGGTGAGGCATATACAAGGTTGCACATGGCCACTAGGTGATGTAAGCCTCTGGAGTTCCATTTCAGTGGCTGAGGCCCTGGCATGCCAATTCTCACTGCGTAAAATAAAATAAATAAATTTGTGTAAGAGGGGGCAGAAAGATTGTTAGAGCCACAAGTTGGGACATTATGCACGGAGACATTGCCTCTTCCTCATAAGTGATGGCTACCTCCACAATGCATCACCCACAATCCCCAATGAGGAGGGTCCCTTCAGAGTGGGGAGGACAGGGAGGAGGCCAACAATAGTACCAACATGTGCTGTTTAACACTGAGTATGTACATAACTAATAAAGAATAAATAATACGTTTTTAAAAATTGAGCTTCTCATCCAAATACAGAAAGCGTCTCATAATTCCAAGATTACAAATCTTCCCTGTGATTGTGTTAAGGTGCTTTGACAATTAGTTTCTGTTAGTTAAGACTACTTCTTGACCCTAGGTCACCAGCAACAGAGGAATAGAAAGGGCATTACCACAGAGTTTACAAGTTGGGTGTTAGGGCCCAAGTTAATTACCACCCCACTAGAAATAATTGAAAACAGCCAAAGACAGCTTTCCTGTTCTTTCCACTGTTAATAAACCAGACTTTTTTTTCCCCTCATGTACAACTTTAACATGGTCACCATTACCTCATAAAAGCAGGGCAAAGAGCTTTTTTTTTTTTAAGCAGAAACCTTTAATGCAGTATAGTTTTTGTATTTTAATGGGAAGATTTAGTGAAATGGCTGAGGAATATTTTAATTCAGAAGTAGATTTAGAAATGTAATAAAGATTCCCAAATAGTTAATACTGACTGTGAAGGAGTATAATTTTAAATTCTGTGAAAATCCTGTTCTCTCAACTTTGTGCCCTTAATGTGAGTTCTGTTTCTCCTGTCAGCACTGAGACTCAAACGATTTAAGAGTTGAAGGGACTCATTAGCACAGCCTGTTTTAGATGCAGATGAGAAAGCCAGGCCGTGTATGGAGGTGATCTGACTAAGAAAGAAGGGGCATTGATTATAACCCCGTCAGGGATCAGACACTCTGCCCTTCAGAGCTCGACCCTCTGTTGTATGGCTTTTCCATTCTTTCTCCGTCAGGATTTCTACCCCAACAGTTCTTCCTAGAATCTGGAAGAGCTGCTTCTATGAACTCTCCACAGTGGCATCTCTTGCATCTGTATTGCAATCTCTGCTGTCTGTATTGTAATCAAAAAAGTTATCCATAAATTTATACTTCCAAAGCTCTTGGAGTTATTATTTTTTTTCTTTAAAAAGTCAAGAAAAAAAAGCATGTTGAGCAATTAGAATTAGTAAATAAAAGCACAATATGCCCAGTTAACTTTGAATTTCAGATTACTAACAAACATATTTTGATATAATTATGTTCCAAATATTGCACGAGACATATTTATATTTTTAAAAAGTGTGCTGTCTAGGCGTGGTGATACATGCCTTTAATCCCAGTACTCTGGGGGCCAAGATAGGAGGATTGCTGTGAGTTTGAGACCACCCTGAGAGTAAATAGTGAATTCCGTGTCAGCCTGGGCTAGAGTGAGGGTCTACCTAGAAAAAAAAAATGTATTGATTTCAAAGACAAATATAACTAGGTGTCCGGCATTTTGACTTGTAATCATATTCATGTTGCCATTGTACTGGCATGAGAGAGCTATGGAAGTAGCCTGCTTCCAGGGTTCCTTCTCCTGTGAGTTCCTATGTAGTGTCAGTCAAACGGTGGCCATGCGTAGGATCAGGGCTGGGTGGTTTGGAGCCTCTGAGCTTCTTCTGGTTCCTTCTCTCTGAGGTGCAAGACTCCTCTGTGCAGCGTCTCTCCAACACACTAGTGGGAATTCACCGAGTACAGGACACTTTAGGGTGCCAAGAAAGGAGAGAAGGAAGCTGCCAGGGCAGTCTCCATGTTTGACATGTCTGAGCTCCAAAGTCTCTGACTATGGCTCCCTCTGTACTAGGTAAGTCTATAGGGTCACAGCTCCCAGCCTGCGAGCAGGAAGAAGCTCTTTCCCATATGGAAGAAAAGGCATGTGTGTGCAAGAATGCTGGGATTTTTAGGAGCCATCCCTGATGGAAACATCCATGATTGTCAAAGTAGTTGCTAGGGTTACTTCTCTCCCTCACCACGCTCCTCTCCTTAGCCCCAGAGTCCTTCACTTTCTATACTTATGTCGACACTTCTCGTGGTGAAATAAAAGTTAGTTGAAGTCTGACATGGTGACTCACATCTGGAATCCCAGCATGCAGGAGGCTGAAGTTGGAAGATTGCAGAGAGTTGAAGGTCAGCCTGGGCTACAGAGTGAGACCCTGCAATAAAGAAGTAACTGAAACAGCAATAGAAGATAACATGATTTATCCATGTTTCTTACAGCTTAACAGTCATTTCTAAGCATCTCATATATGCTCTTTTGTAGGGAGAAAGTTCTGCTCTTAAATATTTGTCTTTAGACTATTGTTAATCTCTTGCTTTAGAACTGATTTTATTTGTTGTTTGTATTGTATTGCATTGCATTGCATTGCATTGCATTGCATTGCATTGCATTGCATTGTATTGTATTGTATTGTATTGTATTGTATTGTATTGTATTGTATTGTACGGTACTGTACTGTACTGTACTGTACTGTATTGTGTTTTTCTTATTTTTGAAGATATGGTCTCACTCCAGCACAGGCTGATCTGGAATTCACTATATAGTCTCAGGATGGCCTTGAACTCACTACGGTCCTCCGATCCTCCTACCTCTGCTTCCCAAGTGCTGGGATTAAAGGTGTGTATCACCACGCTTGGCTTTATTTGTTGAATTTTAATAAAAAGAAACCATAAGACTCTTTTTACTCATCAACATTCTACCATTTTCATTGTTATTATTGTACATGCTTTTCAAAATTTAACTTACCTGTGCTTTTAGCTGCCACTTCTATCATTTAGTTGAGAATTCATACCCATTGACACTTTCAATAAATGAGGAAGACTTTTAGATATCTATTAATTCATTAAAAATTAAAACAAACATATCCCACTTATACAGGCTTGTAAAGAATGAAACATATACTTGATTTAATTAAAGGTCAATTAAATTCTATTTGTATATCATAGAAAAAGTCTTATATTTCATAGATGCTAAAATAAGAATAAGGTATGGCAAATAAAGAAAAATTCTAGTAAAAGCAAACAGAAAATAACACAAAAACTCAATCTTTTGATTCTGATTTTTGTGTTACTCCACCTTTTCTCCATCATGGTAACACAAATAAAATTCTCAGAAAAAAATAGGTATTCCTCTCTGAAAAAAATACACACCCTGGCAATATATCCAAATATATATATATATTTTCTCATTTCTTAAGGTTGATTATTTTCTAAACTATTGTTTCTGCTGTCCATTCTTCCTTCTCTCTCAATTTTACTCTATTTCATTATTTGGTGATTGTGCTAGGTGCTTTCCTGTAGTTTTCACAAGAGTCTTTCACTTTTGAGTTTCAATTGTAGAGAAATATATTATTTTATTTGAGAGGAAGCCCAAGCCACTTACATCAGTGGGAAATAGAAAAATTGTTGTCTCAAAACCTTTATTAAACTTTAGTGGGAAAAGATGGAAAGCCCCTCAGTTTGGTTTTGTTCTGACATTGTTCATACCTGTCCACAAACAGGTATTTATTGAAAACACACACCTTTAAGTCCTATTGGATTCTCACTGATTTCAGAGTTTAGCACTTTGGCTTCTATTTCTACATTGACATACTGGATTCTTCTTTATTTTTTTTTTTTATATCACCCAAGTGAATCCAATGTGTAGTATGTCTTTGGGCAGGAAAATAAAAGTATTTTACCAAATAAAAGTATGAAAATTAAAAAAAAGACAGTTCTACTTTAGTAGCATATTCATAGGAAAGTAATGAAAAAATATCGTATAAGAATATGTTAGAATATATCCACAAATATATTTCCTGGCAAAACATTCTAGTCTTTCTGTATCTTGTCCCTCATGCATGTACCTAGTTCCATCTCATAATGAGCTTTTGTTCATGGTCAGCAAAATATAAGGCATGGAATAGTTACATCCAGTGATGTTCAAAGCATAAATGAGCATGAAGAGATTATTTTATTATTAGCAGTGATTATTGCATGTAAGGTATGGGAGTCTTTTACTTTGAAAATAACCAAATGTTAATATCAATAAAGGTGATTGTTTTGGGTTAGATTTTACTTCATAAAAGCACATCCTTGGTACAGGAACTCAGTACAGGTAGTTATTTTGGGAGGTGGTTCCAATCCCCAAGCATAAGTGATAATCAAGGCAGAGAAAGGAAGGAGAGGTTATGCTATTGAAATAACAAGGATAATCAAGAGGAGGTTGAAGATTTCTGAGAAATATCATTTCTCCTCAGAGAGTCTGCCCAATGCATGGAGACTGGGAATTTTGTCCAATAGCTCCTTATCTCCAGTGCTCAAGGTTGCTTTTGGGGTGTGGACTCTCCAAAATACTGTTATATTTTGACTAAGAACCTCAGGAAGTTAGAGCCAGCCCTGAGGCAGAATAATTTGAATAGCATGGGACATCTTCAAAGGACCTGGAAATGTTCCCCGTAGCAGCAGGTGAAATCAGAGACAGATTCAAAGATTGAGCTGTAAGTCAAGAGCCGCTAGAGCAGTCCTCCATCACAGCCAGGAACACCAGGATAAAGGTTCTGCAATCATCAATTTGAATAGGGACTCCTGAGAAAATTGTGGGTTGGCTAAGTTAATTAGGTTGTTTTTCATTTGCCTTTAGTGGGAAAACTCTACCTTCTAAATGTGTGCTCTCTCAAAGGTTTCATTCCACAAGTCACTCATTTCTGGCAAATCCCTTTGGTCATGAAGCCAAGAGAACAAAGGTTTTACAATGTGAGACAACAGTCTCCATTTTTCTGGATTTTTCTTTGGTGAAAAAATCAGTAATTGTTATATGAATACTACCAGAAGACAATCTCACTTTGTAGGAATAGCTCTAAATGGGACTATATCATCGTCATTTTATACATAAAAAGCAATCCATTTTTACACATGCACTTCAAGGTTATTAATTTCAAGTCTGTATTATGTCACAATCAAATTACTAAAAAATCAAATTACTACTCATTGTCTCCCACTCATACTTTAAGCAATAGGGTTCCTGCGTCAGCTTTTCCATTGACCCTACTCTTACTAAGTTTGCCAGTCGTTTAGTGATCAAACCCTGCAGATAAGTCTCTTTGTTAATGATTTAAATTCTTTAAAAAATTTGACTCTAAAGTTTGTTCTTTCCTTGAAAATAGAGAGCAAGAGAATATTGTATGAGAGAGATTGATTGATTGATTCCTTCTATTTTTCTGATCCGAGTCTTGCATAGTATGTCCTTCCTGCTGCAGTCCTAACTCAGACCCTTGCCTGACTTTCTCCCTCATTCATTCCTCTTGAGCTGCAAATACAGTTTGCTCCAATAATGCCATCTCCTTGTCTTGTACCCACTTACTTTCTGTGCTCTGCCCTAAGAATCGCTCAGTAAATATGCATTTGTTGACGCTATGGGTTTGCTTTTCTTCATGCTAAGCAGAATCTTTTCTTGGGGATCTTCCTGCAGTCCTTGTAACATCGTTAATATCCAGAAAACATTCTGCCTCTTCTCAGCAAGCTCTACCAACACAGCCAGAGGTAGTTTTCTCCAAGAAGTTTATAGTTCTTGTAGATTTATTATCCTATAATTGTTATGTTTTTTCATAAAACAGGGCTCTTTTATGTAGCTCCTTGAAAATATGAAACTAGTAGCTCTCATGTAATGTAAAACTAAGTTGCATGTTGAATTAAAAAGTACATTTAAAATGTAGTTTTCAAAGAAGGCAAATTGCAATTTTCCTGATACTTATTTATCTCTTCACTTCATGTATAGAGATTATTAACCTAAATGAGAGGGTTGATCCCAAAGCCTTTAAGCACATTCATTGTCATTGACAGTGTTAATAAAACATTTCAGGATATTGTAACCTCCCCCCCCCCCGACTCAATAGCACATAAACACAATGAATTAGTTTTCCAGTGTGGTTTTAAATCTCAGAAAATATCTGCTGAGTAGAGCAATTATCTAATTGTCATTTACAAGCTTACATGTAATTTAATTTAAAAGAACTAATTGTAGCAGAATGTTATAGTTGTTTAATAATTTAAGGTGTGAGGGCAAGAACAATTAATGCACATGGAGAAAATTGGACATCGAACTCATTTATTATTCTTCTTGCTCTATTAATCTGTTATCATCTGGCACAACTGGTAATCTAGCTTGGTTTAATTACCATGAAGTCTATAATTTAGCTAATCAAAATTTATCCTCAGTTACTGCAATAAGGTAGAAAATATTTTATAATTTTGTAATTATTAAAATACAAGGTGTACATGTTAATTGTACACATTCATAAATATTCTAGTCATGTAAGTCTTTGAAAAAAACCGAGAGAATTACAAATCATACTTTGACTTCTGGGCAAAATACCATATAGCGACTTTTGAGAGCAAGGGGATTATTGCTAGATGATTTTTCTGCTGGGTGTTTTGTTTGTTTAAATTATAAGGGACATTTGCACACTGGTAATATGTTTATTTTAGGGGTTGCCTAAGAACCGTATAAAATATGGCTGGGAGATGGTTTAGTGGGTAAGAGCACTTGTTATACAAAGATAAATATATGAATTCAATCTCTAGAACTCATGTAGAACACCAGGCATGGCCACACATACCTGGAACCCTTGCATAGAAGGAGACTTGCTGGTTAGCCAATCTAACTGAAAAATGTCAGATCCAGGTTTAAGTGAGAGACCCTGCGACCGAGAAATAAGCAGAAAGGGATACAGTAGGATAGCTGACATCCACATACTCTGGCTCCCACACACTTCCACATCCATATGCATATATCTGTATACACAGACCACACACATTGTATGCCACACATTAAAATAATGTGCACACACATTAAAAAGAGAGCAATGTATAAAATGCATTTTGTGATGACAGAGTTTGTGAGACTAGGTTGTAACATGAACGTTTTCCTGGAGAAGGAACAAAAAACACAGCTTGATTTTTTTTTTTTTTTAATATCTTCTCAGCTCCGTAAAGCCATTATAGATCATGTCTCGGACTCTTTCTTGGATACCACAGTTCCACTTTTGGTTCTCATTGAAGCTGCTAGGAATGGCCGGGAAAAGGAAATAAAAGAATATGCTGCAATATTTCATGAGCACAGTAGCAGGCTTGTGGAGGTAAGTGTGCCACATAGCAATTACTTTAAATCCAGGAAGACGAGACTCCAGTCTCCATTTACAGTTGAATTGTACTCATATAAAAATGTTTGACAATGTGTTACAAATTCTGCAGAGTTGGGCAATCGAATATGAAGGTGTAGGTGTCAATCAGTGTAAACTAACCACCTTTGGCTTGAAACAAGAAGCAATTTATTTGCAAAGACCTATGAAACCATGCTCAGTGCAGTGTTTGTTTTGTTCGTTTGTTTTAATATTTATTTTATCAGGTCTATACAAAAGAACTACCTACATACTGATCTTTAGTTTCATCCTTACACATATTTTCTCAATCCATTCTAGCTTAAAAGAATCAAAGATCCATTACCTCCTACATGTTACTGTTTCTGTGCCTTCTTTTCGTGGAAGTTAATATATCCTTTCAAGACATACTCACCTGTGTATGATGAGTAAGGAGCTAGACAGTAGGATATCAGATTTTGAGAGAACCACAAAGATTAAGTAAGGACAGTGGGCATGGAAAGAGGAGATGATAAAACCATGACTCCACTGCTTTATCGGTGAACCTGGTACCAGCACAAGGGCGAAAGAGATAGACACAAAGAACACTCAACTCCTACCAAATCAGACATCCAGAGACACAGAGACTCACAAAACCTCATCACTGAAATAGACCTAAAATGAACCCAACATGGCTCAGGGAAATTTGTGCAAGAGGGGGCGAAACGACTGTTTGAGCCATGAGTTGGGTCATTATGCACAGGGTCATTGCCTCTCACACATAACTGATGGCTACCCCCATAAGGCAAGACGCACATTACCCATGGGGGAGGACAGGGAGAAGGCTAACGATGGTACCATCATGGCTGTATATATACTATATACATAACTAATATAAATAAATAAACCATGACTCCCACTGCTTCAAAACTACGGAAATGAAAATGACCCAAAATGGAAATTTTGAGAGCATGACGGCATGTCAGCACTAAAGAAACCTTGGAGGGGCTGTGAGAGATGGGGTAGAACCTATGGGACTGTGGACATCAATCACACAGCTAGCGTGAACAGAGAGCCTGAACGGAAGCATTTCTCACACAAATCACAGCACAGGGCAGTACTCACAAGGCCAGAAACTTTTGGGGCCAGGGTGGGGCCGGGGGAGAATGTAGATTAGTGGATTTATCGGCTAGAGCTGAGAGTTAGCTCTCCTTCAACAAGTATGGATGTACCGTTTTTTATGGTTGGTGTATGTTCTGATTATCTGTGCTCATGCTGCACTGCTCACCTGCCGCCCTTCCCTACCCAGTTAGGAACTTTGCAGTGATGCGTTCCTGTGGCCTAATTTGCTTGTGAGACATGTGAGTAACTAATAACCACGACCTGAATTAGAATCACTGTATTTGAATCACCTAACAACACAAAGGGTCCCTAATTCTTTAATGCAAATTCAAGGAGGAAGGCTGCTGCTGCAGCTAGCATTTTGTCCTGCAAACTCTCCGTGGATTTTGTTACCACAACTGTAAAATGAGGAGAATGGATGAATACATGACTACTAAGATTTTTTTTCAGCCCTAAAACTGCCCCATTTCCAGCTTTGAAATCTTTGATTTTCCTAATAACTCTAGAAGATAGGGCAAGTGTTACAATTCTAATTCACCTTTTACAGAACTAAAAGTATAAAATCCAAACCAGGATACTTAATGTGAGTGCTGAGTACACATTTGTAATTTTTAATAATCTATTGCGTCATTTATGGTTCAGCTAGTTTTGTCTATTCTCTCATATCCTCATTACTGAAATATTTATTGATACTCACAAGAGAACACTAAAACTAAAAGGTCAGAGTAAATGGGAACAGGTTGTAAGAGGCATCTGATTTGCCTTAGTCTGTGGCAGTTGTCAAAACTTTGTTTCTAACATAAAGTCATACTAAATTATGAAAAAAAAATTGCATGTGAAATACTTCAGTAACAAAGTTTGTTTTCTGTTGATACAATTTTATTCTTTTTAAAAATCATATATTTGCAGGCAGAGAGGTACAGAGAGAGAGGGGGGTGGGAGACAGAAAGAGAGTATGAGTGTGCCAGGGCCTTTTGCTGCTTTATATGGACTCTGGATGCAAGCCACTTTTGTACATCTGGCATTAGGTGGGTAATGGGGAATCAATCCCAGATCATAGGCTCTGTAGCCAAATGCCTTAACTGCTGAGCCATCTCTCCAGCCCTCACAACTTCATTCTTATTCCTGTTATTTGTTTCGGTATTTCTATGCATAAACAAATGCCATGTGGTGCTGATTGCATAAAGAAGCCCTGGTCACACTGTCAGTGAGATGGGCCTGGCGCTACAGCTCACAGGTCCACACTACTGTTTGTCTGCAGAAATCTGAGGAGTTCATTTCACAGACTTCGTGTGTGTGTGTGTGTGTGTGTGTGTGTGTGTGTACATGCATACACACGTGTGTGTGTAATCATATGTACAAGTGTGGGCACATGGTGGTCACAGAACAAATCCAGGTGTTGGCTCTCACCTTCTAACTTGTCTAAAGAAAGGTCCTTAGCTGTTCACTGCTGTACTTGCCAGAATAGCTGGACCCGAGATTTTGGGGGCAATTCTCCTATCTCTAAAGCCTTTCCTGCACTATGAATGCTGGGAGTATAGATAATAGCATTATAGCTTCAGGTTTTATGTCAGTGTTGGGGATTTGAACTTAGGTCCTTCATCCACTGAGCCATCTCCCTAGCCCCAGAAACCAGAATTCTTTTTTTTTTTTTTTTTCCGAGGTGGGGTTTCACTCTGGTCCAGGCTGACCTGGAATTGACTATGTAGTCTCAGGGTGGCTTCGAACTCATGGCAATCCTCCTACCTCTGCTTCCCAAATGCTGGGATTAAAGGAGTGCGCCACCACGCCCGGCTCTGAAACCAGAATTCTTAATTGTCCTGTAGAAAAGATTTCAGGACCAGTCTTTAAGAAGCAGAGTTGGAATTTATTTGTAACAGTTTTCAGCACAGATTTAAACCTGAGAATTAATAGAGAGTGAAGCTCTCAGCGAAAGGATAAGACATGACAAGCATGGATGTGAGCTTCTCGGAAAGCATCCCACATTAATGTCCTTACAGTATATATGAATACATGATTTTGGTAGCTTCTGACAGTACATCTCAAAGAGTTGCTAAGGAACTTGGCAAGATCAGCAAGTGGTACCTGCAGGTAAGGTAAACATGGGCCACAACATTGTACAAGGGAGTCAAGACATTTTTTTTAAACCATAAATGAAGTTTATAGCCTTGTTTATGGAATTCCCAGAAAATCTCAGGGAAAGAAGTCAGCCTGTACTCAAAGGCCTTATATGGTTTGGTCTTAAGCAGGATTCATTTCCATTTTAACATTCTTATTTGGTTTATCTCTGTATAAGTGGAGTGTTGTTTCCGTGCAGGCACTCTTCACATCAAATTTTGTTAACTGTGTGGGGATTGTTGACTCTTAGTTGGTGAGAAGATCCAACTAGACTCTGGGGTGAGGCGGCTCCTTTTCCTTCCCACGTGACCTTAATTTCCCTGTCTTTCTCACTTGCCTCAAAACAGCTTTATTTAATTTTTTAAAGAAGATGTCAATAAAAAAATTAAAATTAAAATTCAAAAAAGGTCAATGGAAATTTCTTTTTGGTGATTTTATATACTTGAAAGATCTTACAATAAAAAAATTTAAGCTATCTGAGCCAGAGTTCCTAAGGATCTCTTTGTTTCATGATACTGAAGCACTGCCTTCAGGAATCTATGAAAACTATATTAATTCTTTAACAATGCAATGGTTGTGTAAACTATTATGCAGACATAGCTTTAAGACTTTGTTTTAAATGTTGAAGGGTTTTGACAATTTCTTGTTCCATGTGCATTTTTCAGAATAAAAGCTTTTAGCATTATCAGCTGCTAGAAGACTGAGAACAGGTTTTATTTAAATCCACATATCCTTTAAAACCACATGAAGCGTTTATATTAGATCTGAAGTGATGTCTGAATGTAGGTCTCATTTGTAGTTTGAAGGAGCTCTGGTGTAAGTTATTTCAATTTCAATGAGATTTTACTAAATGCAAAATATATTTCACTTAGAAGCTTAAAGGAACTATTTGTTATTATTTCTAACAATTTTATGGGTCGATTCAAAGCTGGACAATTGTTGCCTTGGGTTTCTCAGTAATGGATTGCTTACAGGCATTGGTTAGGGATGGAGTTTGCCAATAATTTACCTCCGCTGGACATGCAAGATAGCCCACTCCCATGGGCACCCATGTTAATTATAAACGGGCAGATGTGTGGTTGCTGGCTGGAGCACCAAGACATGGCCTTCCCCATGACTTCATCTCCTCACAGGGTTGTTTTGGTTTCTAAGATGACGCGCTCCAGTATCAGCATCAGCAGGAGATGAAGCTCAATATCACTGGCTGTGCAGCCTGAGGCATTCTTTTCTGAGATTTCTCCTCAGGTGTAGTCAGGATCTTCACTCACACTACTGAAGATAATTATTACAGTGAGTTGGTCTGAAGCAAAGTTGAGGGTTTTTTTTTCTTTTTTTAATTATTATTTTTTATTGACACCTTCTATACTTACATACATAAAACATATGATATTTCCCTCCCCTCCCCCATTCCACTTTAGAACTCCAATCTCCATCATACCCCCTCCCTCTCTCCATTAGTCTTTCTTTTAATTTGATGTCATCATCTTTTTCTTCTATTTTGAGGGTCTTGAGAAGGTATTGCTAGGCACTGCAAGGTCATGGATATCGAGGCCAATTTCTGTCTGGGCAGTTGCATTGTAAGAAGTCATACCCTTCCTTTGGCTCTTCCATTCTATCTGCCCCCTCTTCCGCAATGGTCCCTGAGCCTTGGAGGGTGTGACAGAGGTGTTTCAGTGCTGGGCACTCCTCTATCCCTTCTTCTCAGCACTATGTTGCCTTTTGGGTCATCCCAGTGGTCATTGCCACCTGAAAAGAGAAGCTTCTCTAACCAGAAGTGAGAGTAGTATTAATATGTGAATATGAACATTAAGTGTAGTGCTTTCAGGGTAGCTTGGTGGGAATAATATATACATTTAGTCAGACAAGAGCAGGCTTTATACCCCTAAGGATCATGACCTCACCTGCCATAGACTTTTGCTTAGGTTTTTCAGTACCAGGTATGTATTCCCTCTGTAGAGAGGGCCTTCAGTCCAATTATGGAGCAGTTGGTTACCCCAAGAGTAGACATGCCACCATTGCACCCGTTCAGTCATTGGGCCTGTATGGCCAAACTTGAATATTCAGTGTCCACTGTTTTCACTGCTGATGACTTCTGTCTCCCATACGGCTGCATGCACTGCAGCTTTTTCCAGCTTTCAGTTGGCTGCTCTACAGGGAGAAGGTTTTCTGCTCCGCACCAGCTTGCTTTCTCAGTGACCGTGCCTCTCAGGCATGAGATGTCTTCAGCAACAGGGTCTTATTATCTGTTTCTCAAGGGAAACCAAGGGAAACTTTCAGTGCCTGGGATGGGATACCTTCCAGGGAGTTGTTGGCCAAGGAGGTCCCGGTAGCCTCCAAAACATTAAAGTTGAGTTTTTTTAAGGAAAGGGCAGCGATTTACGCACAAGAAGAGCTGTGAGCTTCTCAGGAGAGAGTTGCCTTTGGGGGGTCTTAGCAATATCTACGTAGATGGTTCGGGTGGCTTTGGAAGTTTTGTTTGTTGTTGTTCAAAGAACACAAGTGTAAAAGAATAAGTAAAAATGTTTGACGTACTTATTTTTACACACAGAAGTTTTCTTTAAATGTGATTAATGGGTGGTTTATGACTGCATCCTATAGGTTGACAGAGCAGAACTGATAAGATAAAAATGTAGTCTAGCAAAGGTCAAAGTAATTTTTGCTATATATAAGTCAGAAAGAGGTGAAGACATGTTTTGATTGTAAACATGGCTTAATATTAGGCGTGTGATATTCTCTCAGGAAAGGAAGTAGATGGCTTCGTGAATTTGCAGGTAGTCTAGTTAGCTACGCTGAAATTTGTGACTCTGAGCCAGTGGGCCACTTCAACCTGATCCCAGAGAGCGGCAGGCTCTTTTACACTCTCATGCCCCTTAACGTTCCCTGTCTTTCTGCCCCCCACACCCCATCAAGAACCAACAAGGAACAGAAAATAGAAGCTTCCATTCTCTTACGGCTTGGGCCAAGAAGTTGGCAGAAAACTACTTCTGCTATTTTCTTTGGTAGAGGGGGTGACACAGCCTTCCAGAACAAGGAGAGAAAGCGTGGAGAGACTCAGCACTCCATGGAAGGAGGAGCAAACCACTGTGGCCACCTTTAATCTATGGCATGCCTTTCCTTGGAATTGCATTTGCTTTATCTATGAGATGAAGTTCAGAGAAGATACTGTCTAAGGTTTCTCCCAAACTGTTTTTATTTATTTTTTCAATTGAGAGACTTTGACATTCCTAAGAAATGTAGAAACAGGAGAAAATAAATTTTGAGGTATAACTGCTTGACATGCTTTTTCTTTCTCTCCAAAAGAGATATGCATTTATCTCCCAGGAAAACTCTGTTTTAAAAAGAAGAATCATTAATTTTAAACAAATACTGAAACAGAAGTATCTGTGACAATCCTAGGAAATAGGAAAGCTTTAATAAATTAGTTTCTGAGGACACTGTGAAATGTTTTTGTGCAGCTTGCTCACCAGTCCACTCACCCGTCCTGCTAACACTCCTCTCATTCCCAAACTGTCCTGCTTGATAGGTCAGGACAGGAAGTCTTAGATTCTAAAGGACTTCAAGTAAAAGCTATTTTCAACATATCTAGGTTTCACTACCTCAACTCTATTTGTCTGAGAAATCTAAAATCAGTGAACTTGTTGAAATAGGACTTAAATGGAGAAACAAGTCCATTTTTAAAGAATTCTGTTCAGATCTTTGAAGAAAAACGCCATATGGTTAAAGGAACTCTTTAAATAATGTTTATTGTGCAACTTTTACAGAAAGATAGTAAAAAATGGAACTGAACACAGTGTGCCAAAGGAAGTATTCAGAAACACTATGGGAAAAGCTACAAAACCCAAGGAATTTGGGGTATTTCAATAAGGAAATAGAAATGACCAGCAGAATGCCCCGTAAATTGGGTTTGCACATTCTTATTTTTAAAAAATTGTATTTATTTATGAGAGAGGGAGACAGAATGGGCATGCCAGAGCCTCCAGCAAATTGCAAATGAACTCCAGATGTGTGTGCCCCCTTGTGCGTCTGGCTTACATGGGTCCTGGGGAAACGAACTGGAGTCCTTTGGCTTTGCAGGCAAATGCCTTAACCTCTAAGCCATCTCTCCAGCCCTCTAATTTTTTTCTCAAAGGAATATCTGAAATTTACTGCTGTCTCATGTAGTGTCGTGTCATATGATGAAATGATGGTTGTGAACACCTGGGCAGTGCCAGTAATTAGAGAACTCACCCCTTTGCTAATTGTATCACAGTTATGCTGACCTGAGAACACAGCTTTTCCTACTTTGAGCACCAGAGGACTTATTATCCTCCTTTGGAATTCCTGGAGTCATGGTGAGAATGATAAGGGGTAGAAGGGTGGAATGTTAAAAGTCATCTTAGTGGACTGATTAGCTATTAATGACAACTGTGACCTTTGACTCTCACCTTAATATTGACATAGAGCAACATTTATGCCCCTGCCTTCCACTAATTATATATATTGGGAAGGAAGGTAAACTAGAAATTTTATATTAAAATACAGCTGTCCATAATACTAAGGAATAGAGTCTATGTTGCTTTTAGCCTCCTCTACTGGCAAAGGCTGTGTCGTCAGGGCCCAGCACTCCCTGCCTGTTGCAGGAAAACACTGGCCCACCAACTCAGTTGTCTTTCTTCCTATATAATTGATTTGGAGGATTTCAGCAGTGGGTCCTTGTGAAAATGCCTGAGCTCAGTTATTAAGCAGAATGCCTCCATTCCCTGCTGCACATGAATATTGAATATATTTTCTTCACCACTGTATTAGTAAATGCCGCTGTCATTAATTATCAAGAGAAGGCACCGAACACCTGCCCCACATCGCCCTTAAAGTTTGACAATTCATTAACATCTTTAAAGTGGTAGGCCACTTCTGAAATACACCTTCTAGGTTTTGTTTTGTGATTTAACTGTTATTCGGAAGAATGTCATCACACTCAATAAATGGATGAATTATGGCAATGCCAATAATGCCCTTTGTGATAATGCCATTACTTCTCCAAATTATTATTGTTTTAAATTCCAGTGATTTAGACAGAGTCTTACTCTATAGCTCAGGCTGATCTGGAGGTTGCTATGCATATCAGGCTGGCCCCGAATTTGCAGTGTTCCCTCCTGCCTCTGCTTCCTCAGCATTGGCATTTCAGCCTGTGCCACCACAGCCCATCTGCTTTTTAGCCATATTATAATTTGTCCTTAGCAAACCAGTGCATGCTGAGCTCTGCCATTGCTACTAATTAAAACAGAGAAATCCTGGGTTTCCCCCGTGGGTGTCACCATATTAATTACCATTAACTCTGACAGTGGTCATGATCTAGGCCTGAAATACTGCCGTGACGAGAGCAGTTTCTCTATGTAAAACTCTGACTTCCTCGTGCATTGTCTTACTCATCAAAATATCCATCTTTCTTGATGTACCTTATTTCATTGTGTTTCATGGGAGACTTGCGTCAAAAAGGAAAAAGTGGGTGGACATTTAATTATAATACTTCTCTACTACATACAATGCTGATTGTTCCCACACACAAAATCCGAGAGCCAGATTTAGCAAATCCCAGTGCCAAGAGAGAAGGCTTTGCGGGGGTTCTTGCTGTTTGCAAGAAGTGCTGATTTCTGTCAGCTCTGCTAACGCCTTTGCTTTTTTGACAGAATGCTGTTCAAGTTTCACACTTCCATTTAATTGATCATCTGTTATCAAATAAGGATATGTTCGATTATAAATACAGACAGCCTTTAAAGTCTCATTTTCCTTCCCTCTCCCTTGTAAAAGACCAAATGACAAAGAAATAAACAACCCTTGCTCACACTTAATGCACAAACCAACAACTGTGCTCAGTAAGCTCCTTGGCCACTCTCCTCTTGTGGTAGGGAAGGGATTTTTCTAACAAGTCAGAATAGAACATAGCCCCCAGCGGAATCTGTCCCTTCCTGTGTTATAAACTTCTAGAGGTCTGGATCTTCCAGCTGCTAAAATGATGTGGCTAAATTCAGCCCCCCAAAGCCTAACCTAAATGCACAGTGTTCTCTTTCATATTTAAAAATTCTTTATTAATTTTCCATTTAGGCTCTTTGAAATATATAGGGAAAAGCATACTCATTCAATTAGAAAATGGAGAGGGCTTTCACAATAATATTCAAATGGAGATTTAGCGCCATGGAAGACGGAAGGAGAAACCCCTATGGTAGGGAAAGAGATTAGAATTCAGCATGGCATTAGCAGTACTTGGGTTGAGTTGACAACGGGGCAAGAGCTGCTCTGCCAAAACACAGAATTGCAAGTGGAGATAACAGCAGAGGTAAGGAGCTGCTCCTCTTCCCTGTTAACAGCAGGAAGTGGAAAGGGGTCTGCAGAGCAGTGTCTGGAGAAGCGCAGGCTGGGGTAAAGGCAGGTTGTAGAGTCTTGAATAGTTGATAGCCAGGAGAAAGAGGCTTGACCTCATCTTGCAAACTGGGTTGTATAATGGACTTGGAGAGTAGTAGTAGCTTCTCACCAGGAAAGGATTGAAAAGGAAGCAATATTTTAGTTGGATATGGATGATTTTACATCTGAACATAAAAATGTTCCACCTTAGCTGATTGATTCTAATCCCAGTAGCAGATTGGCATTAGGAAACCTGCATTTAAAACCCAACTTGTTAGCATAAAAGAGAGAGACTAAGACTTGTCATTTTTATTTGTGTGTGTGTGTGTGTGTGTGTGTGTGTTGTTTGTATTGGCATGCACATACCATGTATTTGTAGAAGTCAGAGAACAATTTAAGCATGTTGGTTGTTTGAGATGGGTTCTACTGTTTTGCTGCTGGGAAGGGTAGATTATCTGGTCCATGAACGTTGGAGTCCTGTCTCTGTCTTACATTGAAGCAGGCACTTTGGATCACACATTTGTGTGCTGCTTTGTGTCTGGCTTTATGTGAGTTCTGTGCATCAAACTTGGGTCAGCAGGCTTTCAGAGCAATTGCCTATAACTGCTGAGCCACCTCTCCAGCTCCAGCAACTGTTTTAATAATGAAATTGGAACAGAAGAGCTAGTGCCCCAGGATTTAATGGCTCTAACAAATGCTGGCTAACCGAAACAGGAGGGGATGATGCATAAACTTTCCACATCTTCTAGTAGACATGTTAATAAAAAGTAGACATAAAAAATGAAACAGGTTAAAATAATTTTAATATATTTCATTTAGTGCAGAATACAAAAAAATAGTATCATTTCAATCATTAATTATATAAAAGCTATTAATTATATATTTATCATTTTTATGCTAAGGCATATAGCTTAGATACATTCGTACTTGTGTCCCATCTTAATTTAGAACACTCAGTGCTCAGACACATTGCTGTTGGCTTCATCTTGGATAGTACATTTCTACACGGATGATGTACAAGCTGATGGCAAAAGTATCTCCATTCATCCATTCATTCATTCATTCACTCACTCAACATACCTTCAATGTCTATTATTTCTTGTATACTGAGCCAGACCATAGAGATTTCATTTAGAGCCTTTTTTGGCATTTCCTTTAATGACATATCATTAAAACAGGCTTATATAAATGTTGAATGAATTAATGAATAAATAAGGAAGAAAGAATGTCTGTTGATCCTGTAAAGAATCTTAAAGAGATGGTGAACAGCAGGGTATAATATGAACTACAGAAACATACTTGGTTCATCCTGGCTAGAAGTCTGTTCTGTAAAGGAGACTAACTGAAGATATCAGTAGAGTCATCACATGCTGCATTATACAGATATCATCGTGCTGGGTCCATTTGTTTTCTTCCCTTCTGTATAATTTCTCTTAACAATCCTGACTAGGCTGAGATAACCTGCATCCACAGGTGCCCCTCACACATATCTTACTTACAAACACAGACAAAAGCAGAAGTACAAATACAGATAAAAGCAGAGAACTTCATTAGAAACATTAACAGATGAAAAGTTGTCTTGTGCGAAATCTATGATAATGACGACAAAGTTTCAACAGACAACTCATTGATGTAAGAGACTTTCTGTTGCTCTTTCTAAAATCTATTCTGGAGTTCAGTAGCAACCGTGCTGGCCGGCAATTGTTGATGAAAAGTCCTAGGTCCAGAATCAAGTTTTATTTTAATCATCAGCTGGATCATGCAAGTTGTTTTTGTTGTCTTCTTTTTC
Organism: Orientallactaga sibirica; assembly: GCA_036365145.1. Classification (NCBI taxonomy): domain Eukaryota; kingdom Metazoa; phylum Chordata; class Mammalia; order Rodentia; family Dipodidae; genus Orientallactaga; species Orientallactaga sibirica. The sequence goes on along the minus strand of JAEOAD010000032.1, from coordinate 22,910,736 downwards.
TGTATGTTTTTCTTTTTTACAAGAGAGAGAGAGAGAGAGAGAGAGATTGGTGTGCCAGCTTCCAGCCACTGCAGTTGAACTCCAGATGCTGCTCCATTTTGTGCGCATGTGTGACTTTGCACTTGTGTCACCTTGTGTGTCTGGTTTAAAGTGGCATCTGGAGAGTTGAACATGGGTCGTTAGGTTTCACAGGCAAGTGCCTTAAATGCTAAGCCACTTCTCCAGCCCTATTCTCTTCTTTTTAATCAGTTCTCTATACATTTAGTTTTTTTAAAAATTATAAGGAGACTTTTGCACTAATTTTTTGGGGAGAAGCTTCTAGTGTTTTCTTCCCCAAAGCAGGGTGCTTCAACAAATTGGAGGCTGATTCCAACAGACTTTGCTTTGGTGAGACAATTATTGCATTGGGCTCTTCCTCCTCCTCCTCCTCCTCCTCCTCCTCCTCCTCCTCCTCCTCCTCCTCTTTCTTCTTCTTCTTCTTCTTCTTCTTCTTTATTTTAGTTGGACAGTGAGACAGAGAGAATTGGCATGCCAGGGCCTCAGCCACTTCAATTGAACTCCAAACGCCACCTAGTGGGCATGTGCAGTCTTGCAAGTGCCTCACCTTTGTGTGTCTGGCTTATGTGGGATCTGGAGAGTAGAACGTGGGTCCTTAGGCTTTGCAGGAAACCTCCTTAACTGCTAAGCCATCTCTCCAGCTCTGTATTTGGCTTTCTGACCCAACATGGAAGAGGGGTTACATACAGGAGAATGGAGACCGCAAGGCAGCCACATGGAAAGGTCTCATCTAAATATGGAGTAACCTCCCAGTGGCTGGATAGAAGGTACTTCCCTGTCCTTTGATCTTTCACCCTTTGCTTACTCAGTCTACCGCCTGGGGCCGTGAGACTTCATGCATCCCTGGTACAGCTGGCACAGGGTGGTGTTTCCCTGCCTTTCTTCTTCTATGGGGAACAGCGGCAGTCTCGGGTGTCTCTTCAGTGTGGTCACAGACATTTCTAGTAAAGATGGCAATAATTGCTTTTCTCAGAGTACTGCGTCACTCAAAAGGAGTCCCCACCCATTTTCTTCTCTATAAGAGCTTGTCTCTGTGAAGCTGAACTGTTGAAAATCTGCTTTCATTTTTGTCTTTAAAACAGTTGTCCTGTACTCTCCTGCTCAAATGATTTCAGCCAATCACTAAACTTCTCCAGAATTCAGTTTTATTATCTATAAATGAAAAAAAATGAGTGATTATAATCATCATCTTAATTTCTGGCATCAAAGGTTTTTTTTTTCTTAAAACCAGACACAAGTGTTGTTTCACTTGCATTGTATGTTTGGGTGACTGGATGGTAGAAAGAAGACATGAGTTAGCCAGATGTATCAGATGATTGTTTATTTTTTAACTCTTCCATGACAAAAACAGCTTTAAAAATAAAATAAAATAACAAAGAGGGCTGTAGAGGTAGCTCAGTTGGTACAGTGCTTATGTATCATGCAAGAAACCCTAGGTTTGATCCGAACGTCTTGTAAACGAGGTATGGTGGCACAGCCTGTAATCCCGGTACTGAAATGGAGGCAAGAAGATCCAAAGTTCATCCTCTGCTATAGAGTGAGTTTGAGGCCATCTAGGGATACATGTGACCCTCATTCAAAATAAAATAAAAATAAAAAGAGGAAAAGGGAAGTTAATAAAGAATGGTGAACCATTCTATCTTTATCAGTATCATACAAAGTACTTTTCAGTCATTCTCTTCTATCTGTGCTCAAAGTGATTGAAATGAATAGTATGATTATCATTGTTCTAATAAGGAAATCTTTTATATATATTTTTTTTTTGGAGAGAGACAGAGAGAGGGGGAGAGGAGGACAGACAGAGATGAGCATGCCAGCAGCCTCTCAGCTGCTGCAAACAAAATCCAGGTGTGTGCGCCCCCTTGTGGTCAAGTGCTGCATCGCGCCTTTGTGTCACATTGCATCTGGCTGAACGTGGCACCTAGAGATTGGAACCAGCATTCTTAGGCTTAGCAGGCAGGCGCCTTAACTGCTAAGCCATCTCTCCAGCCCTAATAAGGAAATCTTAACACAGACATTAAGGTACTTGCTCCAAACTATATAGCTCACAAATAGCAGGGTAGGGGTTACTGAATTCTACTTGTGCTGGAGGTAAAAGGAGTATTGGTGAACAATAAATTAAAAAGCATATGGTGAGCCCATTTTCCATGTTTAGTTCTTTCAGTGAGGAAAAGGGTGACTTTTCTAAATGATTTCTTTTCTGGAATTGATCTATAAAATCTTTTTAAAAAGGAAAAATGAAAATTTAATTTTATTTTTTATAGGTGTAGAAAGAATCAAGTTTCCTTATGGTGTAGTTACTTAAGCACAACAAGCTGTGGAGGTTCCAAGATTTGATTACGTTCTTAGTCCACCTTTCTCAACTATAGAAGCAGAAAACCAGATGCCTACACTTATGCCTCCAAAATCAGCTAGCATACAGTCATTTTACTTACCTTTTCTGTAACTACTTAGCTTTGCTCAGTAATTAGCAAGGATATAAGACCTAAGTGAAATCAGGTATCTTCTCATGAAAAAGTATAGCTAGGCCATTGGTAAATTGATTGTTTGGAATTTGGAATGTGTTTTGCCTTTTCATCAGTGCCCTGTGCACAATTTACCTCCCCACTTAGTCCACAAAAGCCTATTGAGTTCTTAATAGAAGTGAAAAACTGTAGGACATTTTGTTAGAAGTATTTTTCCTATCCTAAAATACATTTAGAGTACCCCTCCTTGTGACTCAGCCCTCCCCACCTTCAACTTTGTGTGCAGCACACACAACTAAGGTAGAAGCAGAAAATTCAGATGCTTATATCATGGTGCAAAAAAAAAAATTTATGACTGATTCTGTGTGGTCAGCCTCATCTCAACACTGGCACATGAATGAATACCTCAGTACAACCCTGAAGAATAGATCTGCTCTGTAAAAATTGATGATTTATAAGTGGAGAAAGTTAAATCAATTTAAAGAAAACTTAAAACAAAACACAATCTTATTAGTCATGCCAATAGGTAATGCCAAAGAGCCCTAGTTTTAAAATTCCTGCTCTTATTTGACCCTAACCCTAACCATATTTGAAAGATAGGATTCACCAAGATGAATTTACAAGAAATTATTTATTTGCACATGTGTGGGTGTGGGGCAGGGTCTCAACAGGCATGAGTGGCTAGGGTACTGAACCTGGGCCAGTAGACTTTGCAAACAATCAAATTTAACTGCTGAGCAATCTCCCCAGCTCCAGCAAGATGACTATTTTATTTTTTTATCAGAGATGTGGGTAGGACCTGTAGATTTCCCTGGTAATAACTGCGTATTGTAGCTGTGTGGTAGAAGATAGAAGTCGTGGATCTTTCATGTGTAGTGATTGATCTTGAGGCTGGAGGTGAGTTGAGGTTGGTCATAATCATAAACCAGATCAACCATATCTTTTCATGTCCTCTGTTGCTTCCAAGCAGAAGTAAGGAAAGTCAGGAGAGAGAAGGAGAGGGAGAGAGAAAGGAAGGAAGGAAGGAAGGAAGGAAGGAAGGAAGGAAGGAAGGAAGGAAGGAAGGAAGGAAAGAAGGAAGGAAGGAAGGAAAAAGGAAGGAAAGAAAGAAGGAAGGGAGGAAGACCTTGCTAAAGGACCATTTCCATGTGTTGGACCTCACTAAAGCTGTCGGTATATATACCTTAAAAAAATTACCTTTCATGAGAAAACCAGTTAAGCTTGCCTTTTTCTGCATGGTGGAAGCTTTCAATCTGAAGATTTCAAAACTGTTCCGATCCCATAAAACAAAGTCACATGTACTGCCTATTGTATTGACCACTTCGACTAACGAGGCATTATAGGCTTAATTTTTCCAAGGTAATTTGACAGTTCTGTGAAATTATGAATGGAGTTGTTAAAGCAGAGCAGACCATCCTCTGAAGATTGGAGCTTTGTACTTGGAACGGGCCTAGTAAATGAGAATTACAAATTTTTAAATTCTCTGCGCCCGCCCCCCATTTCCTTTCTTTGTTATATTTCCCTCCTGCTCTTTCCTCCAATTATTGGTATATTAAAATTACTATTCATAGGCTGGAGAGATGCTTTAGAAGCTAAGACACTTGCCTGTGAAGCCTAGGGACCCTGGTTCAAGTCCCCAGAACCCACATAAGCCAGATGCACATGATAGCACATGAGTCTGGAGTTCGTTTGTAGCGGTTAGAGGCTCTGGGGCCCATTGTCTTCTTTTTCCCTCCCTAGCAAATAAATAAAAACATTATAAAATACTATTCATTATGTCTAAGGGGGATATATGATTGCTTTAAATTTTCCTTTGTCAGCAACATGGTGTTTATGTTTGTGAAAGACACCTAGTCTTCAGTTATTCTTTCCCCCTTTGTATTTTTTCTTGACGGAAGCTATGCGAAATGCTGGGTATGTAATCACAGACAAAGGACATACACAGTCTGTCCTCTTGGATCCTGCTGCTTAAGAGGAGCTAGATGGAAATAAGTGGCAATTATTCTAATTGGGATGAGTGATGTCATGGATGAGTTACAGGTGCTGTGGGAACACTCATGTAGACTGGGTTAGTTGAGGAAAAACACACAGCAAGTTTGAGGAATTGGATTGTAAACCAAGGATTTGGGGATTAAAAGCTGCATCAGGGAAAGAAATAAGGAAAGGAAATTTTGGAAACAGAAGAACTGGCACATTTGAGACCAAAGATTTAGAATATAGATCTCTGTTTGTAAATGAATCGATCCTCCGACAGTCCTCAGGAGGGGTTTGATGAGTCACACCGGTGTGTTTTCATTCCCACTAGCGATTCTAGTGGCTTCACAGCCTTGCTAGCTGCTTGGTATTGTCCAATGTTTGTAGTTTGGCCTCTTCAGCTTTTAATTTCATTTCTACAATTATTAATGTTATTGGACATTTTTTGTAGTACTACTTCAATCTAATTAACAAACCATCTAATTCACTCATTTAAAGTGCATTTCATTGCTTTTTAGTGTATTCACAGTCATGTATCTATCACCACAAACTGAAATATTTTCATGTCATCCAAACTTGGTAACCACCAATCAACTTTTACTCTGTCAAGCTTTTCATATTCTGGGTATTACATATAAATGGAACCTTTTACCGTGTGGTTTTTATGACTACCTTGTTCCTTAATAAAATTTTTGCAAGGTTCACCCTGTGTGCCATGTATCAGTAATCATCTTTCCCCTTTAAGTTCAGAAAATACGTTTTAAAATATTACCTGTTTAACATTATGCCAAAATGGGAATTCTTGTAGGACCTTCCTCCCCACCCCATCCCAGAGTTGAAACTCCTGTTTCATATACAAAACCCCCTATTCTGAAACAATGATAAATTAACGTCCAAGGAACCACAAAATAATTCTTGTAATGCTCTATTTATATTATGCTTTCATGGGGTCATTTTATTAGGTGGGTGTCCTTCCACAGAACTTAATGATTCTTCCTGCTTGCCAGGTTGTTTTATTTATATATTTATTATTTTTTCTCCCGGAGCCTGACTTTCTCCGTTTCTTTATTTTCCCATCTTTGCTTCTCTAGTAACTCTGCCTGGTGCTTCTACATCTTCTTTAGTTTTTTCTGTATCTTCTGTGACATTTTGTCAGGTGGTTCGTTTTGGGGAGCAGCACTGACTGTAGACCAGAGAGCAGAGAAGCTCCACGCTGTTGTCATAATGTTGCTTCTACAGCCAGCACCCGTGTTGCTCATTCACTGACAAGTTTGTTTTTCTGGTTTGATGTCAGTGTGGATGACAGGCTCTTGGAGTACAAATAGACCGGACACTGTAACACTGTTGAATATAAATATAAATATATATATTTTTTACATAAAGCAGAAGAAGGCCCTGATAGATTTGATGGTCCACTGCAGTGATTTGTTTCCATGGATGCCTGATATTTTGAAGTCATGTACTAATTTACTAGTTACAAGTCACTATATTTCTATTATGATCATTAGGGTCTGAATTGAGACCTAATTTCAGAAACTGGATTCCATCTAGGGCTGGTCCAGTAAAAATTTCTGAGTTTTTAATTAGTTTCATCGACACAAAGTTCTTTCCCTGAATGTCCCATGATAACCACATTGTTGAAAAGCATTTCTGGAAAACTTCCTGATCACGTGGTATCTCCTGTTGAACAAATCTCCATTTTTCACAGGTTGATAATCTTTCCAGCAACCACTGGGGTCTTCTGGCTCTTCTTTATCAGAACCCAGAATCTCCTCTTGGTGCTCTGGGATGTCACCCTCAGAGTGGGGGTCAGGGCCTCGGTGTCACCCTCAGAGTGGGGGTCAGGGCCTGAGTGTCACTCTCAGAGTGAGGGCCAGAGCCTTGCCATCGCTCACCCTCAGAGTGGGGAGTGGAGCGTTGGTGCCAAGTTTTAGGTTTTCTTTGGGCTTTGTCTTTCTTGGCTTTGAATTTTCCTTTAGGGCCTGGATCATGAGCCCTGCAAGAGAGAGCGATCAATGAAGGGCTAATGTGGAGGAGAGCTGGGAAACAAGGTGAGGGTGGAGACCCAGCAGCAGGAGCACTAGGCAGGTCTGTGGGGCCAGCCTGTGCCATCCATTGTGCAGTGCTGCAGAACCAGGCCCCGCAGAGGAGCCAAGAGACAAGCTTGCCTGGTAGAAACCTACCACATGGTGAGTGAGTGTGTGTGTGTGTGTGTGTGTGTGTGTGTGTTCGGTTTTGTTTTCACTTTTATTGTATGGGCATGCAATATTTTATTTAGTCACACACAAACTGATGGATATCTGGGTTGTTGCTGCATTTTTTGCCATGATGAATAATTCTGATAAATATGTAAAGTTTTTAAAATAAACATTTATTTTCGTTTTTGCATGGGTATATTTGTAGGAACAGAATTTCTGGGCTCTATGACAACTCTATGTTTAAGAATCTGAGAAAGTTCCAGACTATTTCCCAGTGGTGCCACCAAGGGTGTCTGATTTTACACTCCCATCAGCAGTGTTTTAAGGTTTTCATTGTTTATTTTAGTATTACTTAGTATTACTATATTTAGAGTACAAGTCTTTATCTTTGGTTTGTATTTCTAAAATCTTTATTGTATCTTATTCACAAGCAAGCACCTTAACTGCTAAGCCATTTCTCTAGCCCCGGGTTTTATTTCTAATGCTGATTTTTTTGAAATGGTACAAGATAGAGATCCAGGTTCATTTGCTTATGTGTTCATTGCACATGAACTATTGTTCCCTCTCAACTGTTGCAATGTTAACACTTTTCCATTGATTCATGCTTGTTCCTTTGTCAAGCGGAGATTGACCCGAGTATATAAACATGCCTCTGTCTCTTTGTTCAGTTTCATTCTTATATGTTTTTCTTTTCAGCAATATGAGACTGTCTTTAAAACTAAGTTTATAAGTGCTAAAATCGGTTGTTGTAACCCTCTCTCTTTTTTAAGTAATTTTTTCAGTATACTTCCTTTGTCTTTCCACTTTTAGTTTAATCTATCAAATCTACAAAACTACTTCTGTAGTCAAGATTAAAATGACATTAACTGGGCTGGAGAGATAGCTCAGAGGCTAAAGGTACTTGCTTAGAAAGTCTGAGGCCCGTGTTCAATTCCCCAGTATCCACATAAAGTCAGATGTGCAAAGTGGCACATTTCCATGGCAGGAGGCCCAAATAAGCCTATACTAAGTCTCTCTCTGTCACTGTCTCTTCTCTGTCTGCTTCCTTTTTCTATCTTTCTCTCTAAAATCAATAAATAATAAAATGGAAGTGACTGTGAGCTTGCCAAGTGCAGTGGGTTTTCTAATCAAATACTGTATTTCTATGAAATTACTTATATCCCCTTTGATTTTCACCTTATATGATATTGTGGTAAATATTGCTCTAAAATAACCCCAGGTTGAGAAGAAGAAAATTTTCTTTGTTTATGAATAATATGATTGTCTATGTGAAAAAAATCCAAATAGGATAATCAACCAGAACCAAAAACCTTTCTAAAACTACTTAGTAGTTATAGCAAAGTTATAGACTTAGTTTGCAAAATTTAATAGCCTTTACACATGTTCTTATTGAACAAGTAGAATTTAACATGAAAACATATTAGAGTGTTTGTGCATGTGTGTACATGTTTGTGTGTGTGTCTGGAGATTCTGGTATGCCATGTCGTGCATGTGGATGTCACAGGTCAATTTTTAGGTCAGTCTGTACCTTCCATATTGTTTGTGGCAGGACCGTTCATTGTTGGCCCCTTTCACTGAGATAGAGTCTCAGAAATTATCCTGTTTCTGCCTCCTTTCTCCTCTTAGGCACTGAGATTACAGAAGCCTGACACAGGTTTTGGCTTTTCTACGTGGGATCTGGGGATCTGAACTCGGGCACTCAGAGTTGCACAAGAAGCACTTTATTCATTGAGCCATCCTTGAAAGAGCCTCCAGTGCTCGTGTGTGTGTATTTGTGTTTGCGTGTGATGTTTGAGTACAATTCTCATCATGTTGAAATGTAGATGGATGTATGAATGTGTGTATTCATGCACAAATGTGTCATGTGTATGTGTAGGCCAGAGGTTATGATTTGATATATTCTTTGAGAGCTTTCCACCTTGTTAACTGAAGCAGCATCTCCCGCTCGAATCCAGGGCTTGCAGTTTGGGCTATTCCAGCTAGATAGCTTGCTCCAAGGGTTACAAATAGGACACTAGGCCTGCCTGGAATTTATATGGGTCTTGAGAAACTTGACTCAGGTCCTTAAACTTGCCTAGAAAGTGCTTTATCCATTGAACTCTCTCTCCACCTTTATGTCAGTGTTCTTAGAAATGAGATATTTAAGTGTACATCTAACAAAATATTTGCATTGTTTGTGTGAGGAAAACTGCAAGCTTAGGATCGAAGACTTCAGAGAAAAGCTCAGTTAGTGGAGAGAGATTCCACGGTTAAGGAAGAATGCTCAACACGGTCAACTGTCAGCTGCATACTCAATCTGTACAGGCAATCCACTAAGTCAGGAAGTTAAAAAAATCGTGGAAATTTATAAACTAATTTTAAAGTTATATAAAGAGCTGCCCCCCAACCCCCCGCTTTACCAGAATAGCCAGATCCACATCAGATGAGAACAAAGTTGGAGAAATGGCACAACTCACTTCAAGAATTATTTTCTTGCTATACAATGATGGGGTGGGATGGGTGAAACAATGCACAAACAGGAAAATAAAAGGAAAAAGAGTGTTCAAAAATAGACTGCATCAAAATATTAACTGATCTTTGATAAAAGGGTAAAGACATCACAGTAATGCAGTCTTTTCAACAAATACTGGGGAAGCAACTAAACTTTCAAATGTCAAAACTGAATGGACACATGGCTTTTAAACCCACAGTAAAATCAATTCAGAATGTATTACAGACAAAATGTAAGATGCAAAACTCTAAAACTGCTAGAAGGGAGCAGAAGAAACGATCCTGGACAGACTTGGATGCAATGATTACACGTTAGAAACACCGAAGCCTTGATCGACAAATGAAGTACCTGATATGCTGAACTTTGTTAAGATTAAACGCCTCGTCAAAAGCCAATGCCAAGAGTATGAGAAAATATTTGCAAAAGACACATCTGATAAAGGACTGTCATCCAAAACCTACAAAATAAACTTAATCCTCAACTCTAAGAAAACGATTAGCTTCATTGACAGATGCACAAGAGAAAAAGCTAGGGATGCAGCTCGATGAGAGAGTATTTGCCAAGCATGCTAGAGACACTCTCTGGGTTTAACATCCCATGCCACAAGAAAATGAAAATCAGACCAAAGTGTTAAGAGATGCCTAGCCCAAGAGGACATATAAATGTCACACAAGCATATATTGAACAGTATTCAATATCCTATACAATTGGTGAGATGCAAAGTATATCTACAAGATATCACTACACACCTATTAGAGTGTCCAAAACACTGGCAAGCATCAAATGCTAATGAGAATGCAGATAATTACAACACTTATCCACTGCTGGTGGAATTCAGAATTCACAATGACGTCTGGAGACAGTTTGGCAATTCCTTCCAAAACTAAATGTACCCGTGATAGAAGAACGAGCAGCACACACCTTGGTGTCCACCCAAAGCAGTGGAAAACTTATTTCTACAGTAAGACTTCTTTGGAAATAAGGATGTATATTTCTCTATAAATATTGTAGTCATATTCTCCAGGATATGAGTGAGACAGGAACTGTAGCACACATCTGTCAACTAGCAGCATGTCACATATACAATGCGTGTCTCAGCGCAGCCACACAATGACATTTGCCTTGAAAATTTCAGATTCCTCTAATTCAAAAAATATCAACAATTTAAGCACCACTGTCAAGGTCTGGAGCAGAAATATCAAAGAGGTGCTACGCTTTTCAGTAAAGATAACCTTGACGTCAGAACCACTATGGAATAGCTTTGTCTGTCTGGAGATGTACAATGGGATCTGGCATTTTTGTCTAGAGAACTTGGAAGGCTTTTAATCTTCAGATTCATACAGTTTATGTCATCCAGCCTTTCCAGTTTCCAAAGCCCTTTTGCAGTGTGATTCTCTTGCTTGGGTCTGGCATGAGATGGTGCTGATTCGTTGGGAGCCAGAGATGAGCTGATGAGCTCTGCGGCCAGAGCTGACAGCAGGATGCACAGTCAGCATGGTCCTGAAGAAATGGACTGTCACCGCTAATTCTCCTGCTTGGACGTCTGCACTGTTGTCAGTGTAAGCCTCCTGCTTGACCTGTGAGTTCAGTCCATGGGCCAGAAAACCCTGCTCACTGTGTATCCACTGTTATTATTTTTATGGTTGTTATAAACTTATTCCAAGAAACAAGAGGATGATAAATGAAAAGCACAGAGATCACCCAAGATTCATCTATGTTTCATATTGCTTCCTCTATACATATTGGGACAGAACCATCCCTACCAGAGTCATTATTTGTCACAGGTCCAGAATGTCTGTTTTTGGAGTCCTGTGTTTGAGTATCTCACTATAGAGGAAAGCCACATCTTCATCTTCAACCTGGATGTAACTTCTGGAATGGGGGGTGGGGGTGGGTGTCAGTCAGACATTTCAGCAGGCAAGTAATAAATGATTAGACTTGAGTTATGATGTGCAGAGAGATAAGTGATGGTGTGGAGATCGGCTTTCCATAATTCATCCTGTGTTCAGATAGTTTTGCAGCTATCAAACCACCTACTGAATGACAAAAAGACTGCAGTGGGGAAGTGAGAGTGCGACCTGCAGGCACTTGGCTTTTCTGATTTGTTTTGTTTATTTGTGGTCCTGTGGATGCAACCCAGGGCTTTACACATGGTAGGCAAGCACTCTGTCACTGAGCTGTGCTCCCTAGCCCACTGCAAGCCGTTTTATAGCAGATTTCCACGGTGTGGTCATTATGTATATGCAGATTTAGCAACTTCCTACTCACAAAGGTGCTACTGCTGAGCACTGACTTCTGAAGAATTCCAGGTCACTTATTTCCTAAGAGTAGGAAGGATAATCTCCACCTTGCTATTAAAGGACCAAGTGCCTTTTCTTTCCAAGATTAGAAACCACAAGGAGATGTAAAAGAGTAATGACCAAGGATACTATGTATTTTCTAAGCTTGTAAGCAGCATTCAAGTGATAGAAAATCAAAACATTTGAATCATGTTCCTTTATTCTCTTTGGATATTTTGTCTTTGTCACACCCTGCCATCATTTTATGTTTCTTGAGTTGTTGATCTCAATGATCTTAATGAAAATAAGTTATTTTTCTGTTGGAAACTGATCAAAAATATACAACATATGTGATTAATACATTCTAATATGTACAAGTGACAGTTTCGTGATACTGCACCTCGCCTTTTCACACATAGACACACACACCCATCCCATGTTGCGTCCATTTCCAACAGCATGTCAAAAGAAGATACATAAAATGGGAACAAACTTAGGACTGCATCTATAGGAATGAAAACAGTTGTGCAAAACTCGACACCGTGGGGAATTAAGGGCTCTCTCCTTAGCGTCGCTCTTTAGTTGACTATTTTCTTATGGATAAACATGCACGTTGTTCCTCAGTAGCAACTGAACCTCTTTAAATGCAGAATGGAAATGATACAGCCCTGCAGAGTAGTTGTGAAGAGAAAATTACATGGCTAATGTGTAAGGGCTTACTAATGGAATAAATACCATGAAGATAATAGCGGCCCTGTGCTTATGTGTGTCAAACAAGGTCACGTGCATTGCCACACTTAGATATTATTTGCCTCATTTTATAGAAGATTAAAGATGCTGAATCAGCCTGTCAGCAGCACACAGCAAAGAGTAGAACATGAATTTATGCCTTAATTCTAAATAGACTCAAGGTCCATGATCTCTCTTTTTATTAATTTTTAATATTATGCCTTTTATAAAATATCTTTCTTTATCTTGACAAATGAGTTTAGCTTTGTGATACAAACTTTTCTAATACTGTGCAATAGTTACTAGCATTTATTTTAAATAAGAAAACCAATTTCATTGCATGTGATTGGTCAGGCCTTGAAGAACTTCAAGCTCATACTTTTCGTGATATAAGTGAGAATACTCAGGATCACCCTGATGAGTGGCATTTAATGAAGTGGTGTAAGCATGACCAAAAGAACTCTTGATTATAAATTCCATTAATAAGACTGCTTATCTGATGCCTCACCATGGAAGGTGAGTCTTTTCTGTCCAGTTATCTATGGTTACCTAGTATACCATCTGTAAATGTGATACACAGCTGGTTCCTCTACATAGGGGGTGAAGAGTAAACAGAGATGCTGATATTTATTGATAATCAGTGAACAAATAAGGACAGATAAAAATGGAACATGTCATTTACAACCAGACTTAGCTTTCAAGGGATGGTAAGCAGGTTGGCGAAGGCTTCAGATAGTCTGTGCATCCTGCTAACGTTTTAAATTTGTAGTACTAGTGCTATCAGGTGATCTTACTCTCACGTGTAGTCTTGCACCAAATTTATGGCCTCGAGAAAATCAGGATGCCTATGAGTGAGATGATCTGGCCATTTTATAATCAAGTTTTAAAGCATTTAGAATGGGCATATATTTCTTCATATGCCAATTGAGAAAACAGCGTAGTGCGATGCAGTGTAAGGAGAGACACAGACCTTGTGAGTGGAGATGCCAAAGTCCCGAGAGCAAAGCCCACTGTGACCTGGTGACTTGAGTTTGTGCCAATCTCTGTTGAGTAACGAATCCAAGGCTTTACGTTGTGACCATTGGTTTTGAAAGAGAGTCTGTGTTTGTGTAGTTACATGGATTTAGCTTCTAGAATTGAAGTAATCTCTGTTGAGTAACGAATCCAAGGCTTTACGTTGTGACCATTGGTTTTGAAAGAGATTCTGTGTTTGTGTAGTTACATGGATTTAGCTTCTAGAATTGAAGTAAGGTGTTTTTGAGGCCATTAAACAATCTCTTGGGGGTGTTAATTTCTGAAATATTTTATTGCAGTTCATTTCTCAACATAAAGAAATGCTCAGAACTCCTAAAGACATTATGATTATACCTCAGATTTGTGAATAAACTCAAATGAGCAATTTCATTTATTGAAACACAAAGAAGACTTAATTACAGTGATTATTTTCCTCCATGTCATTTGGTAAGAATTTTATTTTTGAGGCATAAATTAGGTAACAATCCTATTTTATGAAACAATTCTTGAGATTTATACTAACCAAATTGACCAATTATATAGAAACATAATCCTGAAGTAAAGCTATTTTAAAGTATAAATACAAACTAATATTTTTTCTGACTATTAAGATAAGAATCTAGAAAGAAGTGACACTGGATAGCAGAAAGAGCTCTACCAAGTTGAAAGATGTATATTCTATCTTTTACCCAATTCGCTCTCTTGCTAAATGTGTCTTCTCATCAAGACAGAGAAGTTGGTTTTCTGTAAGATGCTCTATTGCTCAAAACAATAAATACATTCTATGCTTCAGGAAAGAACACCATGCACAGTGGCTCATTTTTATGTGTTGGTATATATGCTTATGTCTGTGTATGGCGTCTGTGTACATCTGGACTCGTGCACGCCGTGAACCCTGGTAAAAGTTAGAAGACAACCTTTGGGTATGAGGCCTGACCTTGGTCCCTCGTTTGCCTCTGTGAACACCAGACTAGCTGTTCAATGGCGTTGGGATTCTCTTGACTCTGTCTCCCATTGGAGTAGACCCATTTGAGAACTCTCCCCTCTACTTTCCCAACAGCAGGTAATTACATACGACTTTACACGCCTTCTGATTTTGTTCTTATGACAAATCTGTGTGTTCCTGTCCTTGGATGTTTATGTATTTCCTTCCCTCCTCCATAGTCTTTCCCTGTCCTCACCTCTAAAAGGCAGCCTTTTCTAATTCAGGTGCCGGAGTGAAGCCTTCTCTCTTTAGAAGGCATTATTTCCACTTAACTCTATGACATTAAAAACTTTTTTTTTTTTTTTGATCATCTGCTTTTTCTTACAGCAGTGACCACAAAAGTTAACATGCATATCTATCACCTGAAGGACATTTAAAAACAGTTTCTCTGGAAAGTTTGCTTCTATTTCTTGTCTGTAGTCGGGGTTAGGTCAGGAAATGGGCATTTCTAACAGTCCTGCAGGTCACACCTGTGGTGCTCAGGGTCCGCATTTGAGAACTGTATATTCCAGGTTGTAAGCTTCTCAGAGTTTGGGTCCTGTCCCTATATACCCTGAAATTGCTTGTTCTAGGAAAACATTCAGTGAATTAAGATTCACACAAGGGCTGGAGTAATTTAATCATGCTTATCCTCAAATTCATGAAACCCCCATTGTGATCATTTTGTAACAACAAAAAGAAGCAATTCGATTGCAAAAGAAGCTGCTTTTGTGTTTATGGGAACAGGGAAATGCACTTTTCCCACAGAGAGACGCAAACCATAGAGAGCAAAGAGAAATGAACAGAGCCATCTTACTCCTTTGAAATGCTGTTTCCATGTGCTGGAAATATATATTTATTAAGTAATAAATATATTTGTTTTTTAGAGAAGAAATAATTCAATGTCAGGAAGAACATGAATTTGGAAAAATTAAATGTAGCGTCAACAAACACAGATAATTTGAAAAGTGTTCTTAGGCACTGAAAACCTTTCAAGCGTAGGGAGTATGTACATCTAGCCTTCCAGAAGCTTTGACATGGTGACACCTCTGTGTGGTGTTCTGCGCTGTCACTCAGTAACTGCCTTAACCACAGCCTGGAGTGTCATTTCCTTCATTATTAAGGTGCACGGTTGTGTTCTGATTGATTAAATTCTCATCAGATCTAGCCACTCTTAGGGAAACAAAATTCTAAGGCATTGATAGGACTGAAACAAAACCATTTTCTTTTTAACAAAGTCCTTAGTTCCTTTGTAAAATAACCCAACAGGACAAAAAGACACACTTGTGCTCCCCAGGCATGAATCCCCAAGGAGCTTCTCAGCTCGGAACACGAGCGATCTTTCTGTTTAATTCCCTTGCCTTCTTGGGTGTGTTTATGGTAACCTCTTAAGACTTTGTTTTTAATGTTTTAATTCGTACAGCCAGACATTACAATTTGTCCTTTCATCTTCTGAGAAGCTTTTCAAAGACTTACTCTCTCTCCCTCCCACACACAGTTGTATATGTATGTGCATATGTAAACACACACACACATTATCCCCAGGCTCAATACTATTTTCACATTAGGAGTTTTATTATTTAGTCCCTATTAAAAATGAAATCTGTGAGGGGCTGGAGAGATGGCTTAGCAGTTAAGGCATTTGCCTGCAAAGCCAAAGGGTCCGGGTTCAATTCTCTAGCACCCACGTAAGCCAGATGGACAAGAGGCACATGTGTCTGGAGTTTGTTTGCAGTGGCTGGAGGCTGTGGTGCACCCATTCTCTCCCTGTCTCTCTCTTTCTCTCTGCCTCTTTCTTTCTCTCAAATAATAAATAAATAAAATAAAATATATTAAAAATTAACTTTGTGTAGATAATTGTAGTCTAGAAGTATAACATTGACAAAGTAAACAATTTATTTTTTAATTTTTTAAAATATACTTTATTTTTATTTATTTATTTGAAAGAGAGTGAATAAGGCAGAGGAAGAGAGAGAGAGAGAGAGAGAAGGAATGGGCACACGAGGGTCTCCAGCCACTGCAAAGGAACTCCAGATGCATGTGCCATCACGTGCATCTGGTTTATGTGGGTCCTGGAGAATCGAACTGAGTTCCTTTGGCTTTGCAGGCAAGCGCCTTAACCACTAATCCATCTCTCCAGCCCAGTAAACACTTTAGTATTGATAGACAATGTATTTTTGACAGTTCTGTTACAGAATAAAAGACATTTTATTTCCACTAGGCCTCTTTATGTAGTCTCAAACTGAAACAGAGGTGTTAGGGGTTCAGGAAAGTCCTTGAACCCCAAACCCTAGGTTTGTGTTTGCTTTTAAGCAAAGATTTGAATAAGATAAGACTGACATGGATAATTATTAAATTATTATATTTATTTAGAGAAGTAGAGAACGAAGGAAGGAAAATTAATACAGCCACATGGTAGGCCTGGAAAAACCATACAGAGGGCAGAAATTGAAAGAACACTGTGCAGAGCAGAAGGGGGTTAAGAGCCCCCAAGAAAAGCAGGGGTTGGGGGTTCTCACCTGGCCCCCACCCTGCAAGGAAGAGATGAGGAGAAACTCACCAGAAGCTGGAGCTTTACCATTGCTCAGGCCGCCCAGACAGAGAGCTTGCCCTGCCCTGGTAAAATGTGTTTATAACCTTATGGTGGTCGGCCCTACCTCCTGGCTCAGGTGAGCCAGAGACAGCTGATTGGTCTGGGCTAGGGGCTGTTTCAGGAAGAGGGTAGTCACGATGCCAAGTTCTGGGGTCTGTGCTTGACCAACCACAATGTTAGGATTAGATTTAAATCCTGGGAAAGACCTCCTTCCCAGGAGGGGCCCAGGTTGTTTGTGGTAAAACAGATCTTCTATAAGCAAGAGATGAAGAGTCAAATCATCTCTAGCCAAGTGGAGACTGCAAGGAGAGGCCCCTTCACCCTAACTGCCTCACAAAGCTACCTGACTCCCTCTCAAGGCCAGCCTCAAACTCACAGCAGTCCTCCTACTTCACCCTCCCACGTGAGTGGTGGGATTGAAGATGTGCATCCCCACATCCTGCAAGCAGGCCTCTTTATAACTGTAACTTTATGATCATTTAAGGAATTACTTCGAGCAGAATGTGATGGTGCATGCTTATAATCCTAGCATGTAGTATGTGGGAGATGGAGGCAGGGTGAATTGGGAGTTCAAGGCCAACCTCAGGGTCATAGCAAGTTTGAGACTAGCCTGGGCTATATATATCACAAGACCCAAGACCCTGTCTCAAAAGCAAAGCAACAGCCGGGCGTGGTGGCGCACACCTTTAATCCCAGCACTCGGGAGGCAGAGGTAGGAGGATCGCCATGAGTTCGAGGCCACCCTGAGACTACATAGTGAATTCCAGGTCAGCCTGGGCTAGAGCGAGACCCTACCTCAGAAAAAATAAATAAATTAATTAATAAATAAATAACAAAACAAACAAACCGAAACAACTATATACATATGCATATGTATATTTAAAATATAAATATTAAAATCGTACATAAATATGACTTAAACCACTAGGTATGTGTGATGATAATGTACACTGCAAGTTGAGTATTGTTCTCCATACAGTAGCAAGGGAGTGGACTGAGAAGTGACTGAAAGGGTAGAAATGTCAGCCATTTACTCTGGCTCCGGTTCCTTTGTTAAGATATTTGTAATATATATCTATGTAGATGACTCTTTGGTAAGAATGCTTGTCACACACAAACATGAAGCCTGGTCCTCAGCACCCACATAAAAAGGGCATATGTGGCCACACACTCCTATAACCCCAGTCCTCGGTGGGATCAATGGGAGGATAATCACTGGGGCCCACTTGTCAGCCAGTCTGAGCAGAAAATGTCAGCTCCAGCTTCTGTAGAGACCTCATCTCAAGAAAACAAGATGGAAGAGGCATAGAGGACACCTGACATTCTCCTTGGGTCTCCACGCATGTGCACACAGAGTGTATGCATCTGCACAAACGTATGCATACACCATATGTACACACAGCACAACACACAAAATAATAATAATAATTAATATGAGTCTATATACAGAGAACTGGTGGCAAATTCCAGGTCCACAGTTGAGTGAAATGGCTGAGGTAGATTCCTACCTGCCTCTGTATCCTTAAGCCACAGTCAGTATTCCCTGGACTCCATTTGAAGATTGCAAGTTCTGTGATGCAATATAGCTAGGGAAAAAAAAAAAAAAAAAAAATAAAAATAAGGTCTGGAAAGAAAATCAACACATTAGATAAGGAAAAATATAAGCAGAAGATTCACATGCCACTTTTCTGGGGAGGGAGGTGAATTTTGGGGTGATTGAAATGAACTAGAAATAATTCACCTAAGTTACTTTAGGGGAATACTCTATTTATTCTAGGTTACATTGACTGGGTCGGAGAGGGGGAGATCTGATGTGGCATAGGTGATTAGAAATGTAAATTAAAAAGAGTGTGCACACTGTCACTTGAGACGTCTTAGACTTGTCATGGACTTGGGGGATAGACCCTTTTGTTCAAATAGATGGAAACCAATGTCAGGTCTATATTATTCACATCAGAAGGATTTGATATCTTCGAATAAAATGCAGGGTTAATTACTTTTGGAATATTTTTTTCTAGAAAGTATCTCTTTTGCTTCCTCAATAAAGAACCAAACATCACAAATTAACTGAAAAAAAAGAGGAAAGATATTGAGTAATCATTTGAAGAAATGTATTGTGAATAAGAGAAATTTGACATAAAAAGAAAATTAGAAAAATACTGAAAATGATTAAAATAGTCACTGGAAGTGAAATACCTCCATTCTGTTATGGCCTTTCTGACAACACAAGGAATGTTAGTGAGATACTGACTTTTTTATTTTTAATTTTACTTTTTTATTTTTAATTTTATTTCTTTATTTAAGAGAGAGAGGAAGAGGGAGAGGGGGAGGGAGAGAAAGAGGCAGATATAGGCAGAATGGGCAAGGAAAGGCCTTTAGCTTCTGTAAATGAACTCCACACGCATGCACCACCTTGTGCATCTACCTTTACGTGGGTCCTTGGGGAACTGAACCTGGGTTTTTTGGCTTTGCAGGCAAGCTCCTTAACTTCTAAGTCATTTCTCCAGCCCAAGAGCATGCTTTTTAAAAAAAAATATCATAGCTCCCTTCTCTTGTTGAAGGACATAGCTTTATATGGGGAAGATTTAAAATATAATCATATATTCCAGGTATAGGTCTGTCTCATTAACTTTCCATGAAACACAGTGATCCCTTTAAACTTACAAAGTCAAACTTTTATTAAGGGCTGGAGAGATGGCTTAGCAGTTAAGGCGCCTGCCTGCTAAGCCTAAGAACCCGGTTCCAATCTCCAGGTCCCACGTTTAGCCAGATGCAAAGTGACGCAAGGACGCAATGCTGCACTTGACCACAAGGTGGCACACGCATCTGGATTTCGTTCACAGCAGCTGAGAGCATGCTGGCACGCTCCCTCTCCCTCTCTGTCTGTCTCTCTGTGACTCTCTCCAAAAATAAAATAAAAATAAAAAATAATAAAAAAAAATTTAAAAAAATTTATTAAGTCAGGGGAAAAATCTTTCATTATGATTTGATTATTTTTCTTTGGTCACTTTGTTTCCATTTAGTACCCAAGAATCACCAGCTATTGATAACTTGCATTATTATAGAAGGTATTTTTTATGGATGATAAAATTCCAAACAAAACCCAATCAACAAAAACACTGAGGAAACTTCTGCCATTGCCTAGTAACTTGTGTGAAAGCACAATTATTTCCTTAATCTAAGGTACAAAATCATGTGAGAAACACAACTAGTTATACAAATATTATTTCTGTGTACAGCTAATGTGTCAGGAACAAAATTGAAATTCAGTTCTATTTGGGAAACGTTTGCCTCCACTATGGCCAAATATCAGTTCACATTCTTACTACAGTACTCTGAAAATTACATCTTTCAAATTCTCAATTGGTTTACCACAGGTTATTTTATATCCATTTTGTCAGTAGAAAGAAACTTCAAAGAGGGACCAAATTATCCTTTTTCTTTTTAAAAATATATATTTTTTAATTTATTTGAGGGAAAGAGAAAGAGACGAGAGATAGAATATAGGGATGCCAGGGCATTTGGCTTAAGTGAGTACTAGGGAATCGAACCTGTGTCCTTGGGCTTCTTAGGTAAATGCCTTAATTGCTAAGCCATCTCTCTAGTCCAAATTTTTTTTTTTAAAAGCAAGATCATAATACTCAATGGATATGTAAAACCTTGGTACAAAGCACCATACCTTAGTACAGGAAAGATTTTAAATTTTAAAACAAACGTGGCATGCAGTCATTTCTGTATGTCATGAGACAATTATATTTGCAATTTAGAAGCTATAACACACACGTGCGCATGCGCACACACGCACACACACACACACACACACACACACACAGACAGAGAGAGAGAGATAGAGAGAGAGAGATAGAGAGAGAAGGTTAAAGGGTATTCACCTATCTTGTTAGATGAAGTATAATTTTTTTCAACCCTAAGAGAAAGCACTCTTAAATGTTGAAGTCAGCTTCATGTTGCTGGGATGAACTTCCAAAGCAGGCACTGTTTAAGGGAGGAAGGGATTTATTGAAGCTTACAGATCCAGGGAAAATTCTAAAATGGTGAAAAAGAGAAAATCTACCACTACAGCAAGAGCAAAAACAAGCTCCAAACAGCAGGGAACCCAGACAGATCTCCCACTGTATACCTTATGCTGGAATGCAATCTACCCCAGAAACACCTTAGGGCTGAAATCCAGGATAGGATCCGCCTACAGTGTAGCAGGAGTGGGCATGCTAGAGGCAGAAACTGCAAACTCAATTTTAATAATACCTGAAACTATTAGGAGACATAGATTCAAACTACCACACTGACAATATGAATATAGACGTGTATATATGTTCAGTCTCTGATTTAGTACTTCTATCCCTAGGAAATAGCTATTTACAAAGATACTACTTTCCTAATTATAATCTGCAATGAGGAAAACAATTTGAAAAATCATGGTGGTATGTGTTATGAAATATATTGCTATTAATTTTTTATGAAAAGTTTGTAACAGAAAAATATTTAAAAAGTATAAACAGCATTTAAAAAAAAACCTGCACACAAGAGAGAATGGGAATTGATAAGCAAATTCTAAAAGGAATAAAAAAAATTCTCAATGGTACTTTTTAGGGGAAAGACATTGGATATTTGTTATTATATTTCCAAATTTGCTTTAAAGAATGTATCTTTCTTCAATATAATAAAAAAGAATCTTTAAATCATATGACTTTATTCAGGGTATACGTAGATGGCTTTTCTAAGTAGAGTTTTCTGCAGTTATAAATTCGAAAATTATTCCTCCTTTTGCTTAACTCTTTTAATGACAATTTACAGAAAGAGTGGGGTCTCCCTGACTCTCAAGTTGCCCATTCTCAAACTCCCAGTAGGCTGTTGGGTGTGTTTGCTGAGTGAATAAACCCCTACTCAGATCTATAAGGTATTTTACACAATAGTCCCTTCTTGGCCTAGCAAAGGAATAGAAATGGTCAAATTTCTTTTTTTTTTTTTTATGTTTTTATTTGAGAGAGATAGAGAGAGAGCTAAAGCAATAGAGAGAGAGAGAGAGAGAGAGAGAGGGAGAGAGAGGGAGAATGGGCGTGCCACTTGCCTCTCAGTGGCTGTGAATGAACTCCATATGCATGTGCCTCCTTGTGGGCAAGTGTGGCATTGTGCCCTTGCGTCATTTCTTACGTCTCGCTAAACGTGGGACCTGGAGAATCGAACCAGTGTTCTTAGGCTTGACAGGCAGGCGTCTTAACCACTAAGCCATCTCTCTAGCCCCCCCTTTTTTTAAATGGTCAAATTTCTATCAGTTATTTCCCCTAAAGCTAAATTCCCAGTTGTTACAAACAGTTCTAACATAACGTATGAACTTTATTTAAATTTAATTTAGCAGAACTTTTTGTTATTAATTTGGACATAATAGCTAACTTTCTTAGATTTACAAATTACTTTGAGAATGAAGATTGTCTCTTATTTTCCTTGAAAACGATTAGCATTTACTATCATCTAAATCCTAACCAGTTTGGAAACTCAGAGCTCAGAAACATTTCTTGTAATTTGAGAGTTTGGACTGTCACCAGGAAATACCTCCTTCCTAATGTGGATGGATCTGGGTAAAGTTTGTTGGTGATGCAGCAATGAATATGTTACATTGTGTGTAAGATGCCGCGATAAGACTGTTGGTCATTATTGTCATGTTTTTAGCTGGGGAAAAGGTGCTCTATGTTTTACTGAGCTTCAGAAAGTAATGGAAAAATCTCTCATTGAATGAATGTTTGTTATTATTCATAGGCATTTGAGGAACTGTGAAACAGAACGTGATGTGTGCTTAGCTGGTAACTGTAGTAGCAATGTACTGACAGAGGGGAAGTGGGGGACTTAAAAGCCAGGTCATGCTTAAACTTGGGGAAAAGAAGGAAGGAAGGGGGAAAAGAGAGAGCAGAGCAAGGGAGGGAGGTAAGGAAAGAGGAAGAAAGGAAGAAGGAAGGAACGGACCGGGAGAGTGAAGAAAGGAAAAGTAAGGCACGAGGTTACGCACCCACATTTTATGGAGCGCTTGGACTTAAATGTGCTAATTGAATGAAGCCAAAGTGTCTTGTCTCCCAATTCCTTAGCAGTATTACAATTAAAAGAGTACCGCTAGTTCCAGAGGGTAATGACCTTTTTAATTGAACTTGGGAATTCGGTTACTGCTGAGTAGGAGTGCATTTAAATGCTGAATTCAAACACCCAAACTCTCTTCTGGAAAATGTGTCCTTAGAAATCATGTGCGAATGGCCCTAGTGATTTGCTCCTGCTCTCATACCTGGCCTTCCTTGGAATTCAGTGGAAACTATTATCTCTTGACAAGTCATGGTGTTTCTGTGTGGCACTGGACTAATCTATGATAGTTAAGTTCTTTAGAAAGTATTTAAGCTTATTACCTTAAGCCAATATTTATACTTCCCAAGAGCATCTTGTCATCAGCCATTAATGATGCAGATCAGGAGCAGCGAAGCAGCTTTCTGTGATCGATGGTTAGCTAAGGTCAGGCCCAAAGAAACACGATGGGACTAGAACTACAGTGTGATGAAGTCTCCTCCGTAACGGCTGTAAGCAGCAATGAACAACGGCTTTCTGGTTCTTGAACTCATTCCAGGCTTAGCTCGTGAGGTCTGGTCCCTCCTGAATCACTGTTCCTCCTGGGGCCACCAACAAATCCGGTTCTACCTTATACACCTGATCCTGGTGATGGGCCCCATGCTGGTTGGATGCCTGAATCATATAAAGGGTGGGTCCCTTCTCCCAGCCTTCTTTCCAGGAAAGAGACTTCCATTCTCCGTGTGAGGGGGAATTCTTCCCTGGTCTTTTCCTCTCCTTTCCCAGCAATGCATCTTCTCCTTTTTGCTCTCCTATTTTCACCCTATCCTTAACAAATTTTCATACCATAGCTTTCTCTTTGTCCATTTTTTCAATTCTGCTACAAGACCTGCACATTTTTGAGCCCATCAACATTTTGGTATAAAGTGCAGAGGAGGAAAAACAAAGAATGAGGCATCAAAAAGAAAGAATGAGGGACTATCTGGAAAGAGGAGGGTGCTCAATGGAATAAGGAGAGAAGTGGAGGACAAAACATGGCAATCGAACTGGAATATGATCATAGTACGTTCATGTATTAAAATTCTCAATAAAAGCCAGGCATGGCAGCAGACGGCTTTAATCCCAGTACTTGGGAGGTAGCGGTAGGAGGATTGCTGTGAGTTGGAGGCCACTCTGAGAATACAGGGTGAACTCCAGGTCAGCCTGGACTAGAGTGAAACTCTACCTTGAAAAACCAAATAAATAAATGAATAAATAAATAAATAAATAAATAAATAAAATAATAAATAAATAAAATCCCAATAAAATGTTAAAGAAAGAAAAAAAACAGGATTCTGTGGCTCAAGTTAGATAGATTGAAGTTTATTATTTTATTATTACTTTTTTCTGACACTACAGTTGTGGATGAGTGTTGCACGTTGGAGGCGGTACCTCTGTTCCGTACCCCACGGAGGGGCTCAGTCTAACAGAGCCTCTGTCTTGTCTTCTGTTTCACCCTGTACTGTATAAGGTAGCTGTTCTTCATCATTCCAGCTCTCCAGATGGAGTGATGATGTGAAAGGACCAGGCTGGTCTGTGGGCCACAGTGTCAAATGTCACTTTTGCTTATCTTTTATTGCACATTGTCACAGGGGTCACAGGGCTTCTTTCTAGTATAGGAGAGGCTACGGAATGTGGCCTCCACCAGCCCTCATCTAGGAAGCTCATTTCCCACTGGTGAAGAACAGACCAGATTTTACAAAGAACTGATAACGACTTTGTCTCTCTCTCTAGGAAATATTATCTTCATTGTTCTCATGCAACATTACATTATGAGTAATAAGTTCCTCTTCTTTAAAATTTAAAAAAAAATCTTTTACTTATTTATTTAAGAGCAATAGACAGAGAAAGAGACAGACAGAGAGAGAGAGAGAGAGAGAGAGAGAGAGAGAGAGGCTGCACCAGGGCCTCCAGCCACTGCAAACAAATTCCGGATGCATGCGCCACCTTGTGCATCTGGCTTACATGGGTCCTGGGGAATCGAGCCTCGAACCAGGGTCCTTAGGCTTCACAGGCAAGCGCTTAACTGCTGAGCCATCTCTCCAGGCCCTATATATATTTTTTGAGGTAGGGTTTCACTCTAGTCCAGGCTGACTTGGAATTCACTCTGTAGTCTCAGTGTGGCATTGAACTCAAGGTGATCCTCCTACCTCTGCCTCCTGAGTGCTGGGATTAAAGGCGTGTACCACCACACCTGGTTATAAGTTCTTCTTTAAATGAGGAATGTGATGTAAGGCTCTAATGATCTTTAATTTCTAAATTTTGTCCCATAAGTACCATGGTATTTCAACTAAAAAAACACCTCTTTTTCATATTCTAAATAAATGTCTAAGAATTAAAAGCTTTACATCTGTATACGCACCTTCACATCATAACCTATCTGTCATTTAATTTTATATATGCACTTATGAACCTATCCATCTATATGTATTTGTTTCTAGAAGGCTGGGCTACTGGCTTCATGGACCACTTCCTCTTCCTTCCACCTTGAACATACAAGAGATGAGTTCATGGCACCACTAAAAGTGCTGCTAAATTCAGCATTGTACTCATTAAATTAATCAAATTCCTTCCTCCTTTTAGTTGTGCATTATGTCTTAGTCTCAACAACTGACTCTTTTTTGAAGAATTGTTTCTCCAAAAGGAATATTTTGATAGTATAAATTTCAAGGAATGAGATAACCGTGTTTCATGTTTTGTGAGCAGTGTCTTCTGAAGATGTGGAACTGAACGAAAGCAGTCCTTCTTTAGTGCATCCTCGTCTGCACTAAGTTTCTCCAGTTTTGTTTTTTTTTTTTTCCAGTATAAAATGGACCACTTTTCAAATTAACAGAGAAGAATAAATTTTCAAATATTGGTTAACATATTATTTCTTTTGTAAATATATCTGTTACTATCTTGATATTTTCTCCAAGGAAAATATTTTTTTTCAGTGCTTAAAATCACAATATCTTAACATGTAGAGTTGGAAAAAATCCAGTAAGTAATATAATTCTAATTTTTAAATCTTCATCTTTTATTTCCTCCAACTGATTATTTAGCTTTTGCATAAACAATTTCATGGATGGGATTATCATCATTGTAGCTCATAACATTTGATTTCCTACTTAAGTATTATTGACAAATGGCAGCTAGAAATAGAGATTTTCACAGAGCCCTCATGACGACCTCAGTGCTCATATGATTCAGTTTTGAAAAATAAGGTCAATGAAATCTGATGTCCAGTGTCACATTGCTGCTTCATGGGAGGTAGAATTTTCTAGATTTATTAAAACTGTATCTGTGCCCTTTCCAATAAAATAGATCTTTCCTGCTTATAACTAATTTAAAAAGTTGGTCTGCCCAGTAGACATTATGCTACTGTCTAGAGTTTTTTGTCTATGGTAATCCTTAATACATCTGAAGTTCACATTCATGGATTCCATATGCCTTTCCTTCCTTCCTTCTTCCTGGTAAATTTTATAGCCCTTTGACAAATGCTTTTAGTACTTTTATTATCATAGTTTCTCATTTCTGAACATTTTCTAGTATATTTCTTCATGACATTGCGCCTGGTGATGTTTTAAATGAAATGTGGAATTCTACTGGCTAGTTGGAACAATTAACATGAGATTCTCACCTCAAGTGCATAAGTCCTATATTAATTTAACCAAATTGAAGTAGCTTTACTGTTTTTTAGTATTTTTATTTATTTATTTGCAAGGAGACAGAGAGAGAAAAGAAAGAGAAAACATACAAGATTACTGGCCCAAACAATGGGACTATCAGTTACCTTAGCAAGATGCTCTCTAAGAAAGCCATTTGTAAGTCAACTTTATGATAAATAGCCTTCCCCCAAATGCAGCCTGATACGATGGGCTCTCTGGCCATTGTCCACTTTCAACACACGGAAATGTTTTCCTTTGCTCTGATCCCTTTGGAAAGTCCCTCTCCTACCCTTGAGATTGCTTCACCTTGCTTGGCGATAAACCCCACCTCTCTGTTCTGCTGAGCTCTGCATGTCTCAGCCAAGCTTTTGATAGAGCTCTTGAGCATGGAGATTTGAGGGGAAGTCAGAGTGATATCCTAGTAAGATTAGCACCTAGCACATTTCTCTTCACTGTTTACTGTTATGTGCTAAGGGGATGCAAATTAACTGTATTATTAATTTAAGTAAGACATAATTAGTAAGGTAAATCATCTGCCAAAAAAACACATAGCACATCCAAAAGCCAAATATAAATGAGCTATGGTTAGCCTGCTGTTTCCCTTCATTAGTGCAGATTAATGGTGTATTCCTGGTGGGCCAAAGATGCACAGCCCTGTGTGTTTCTAGGAATCGTGGGACCATTTATGACTGCAAAAGGAACCTCCCATCTCACTATCTTGTGACAATAACCTAGTGTTTTATCAATATGAGAAATCAGGTGTGACTGGACCAGGGTCAGTGGATTAAAAGAGCATGCACAGAATTTGTAAGTAGAGCATGTAACAAGCTAACTAGATTTCTCTCTCAAGCAACAACAAACACCACAAACATGTGCCCTCTTCATGCAAGCACTTCACTATTTCTTCTGCCCCAAACCATGTTCAGGAGCTGTTTTTAACTTTTATTTATCTATTTATTTGTAAGCAGAGGGACAGGAGAGAGAGACACAGACAGAGATATATATATATATATATATATATATATATATATATGGAGAGAGAGAGAGAGAGGGAATTAGAGCAGAGCTTTTTGCTACTGCAAATGAACTCCAAGTGCATATGTCACTTTGTGCATCTGGTCATCCATGGGTACTGGGGAATTAAGCCCTGCTCTTCGGGCTTTGCAAGCAAGAGCATTTAAATTCTAAGCCTCTCTCCACAGCCTCCCCCCTCTGCCCTCCTCCCCCCCCCGGGAACATTTTTGACTAGAGGAAAGGCGGGGCGTAGCAATTCATTAATGATAGAGATTCACATCGATTAATTACATTCTACTTCCTATGTTTAGGGAGAAAAGCCCTCAAATTAAATTTGGAAGCCTGATTTATGAAGCCGCTTCCTCTGAAAGTCTAGTTTTCCCCAATTTCAGTGCCTTGTGTGTCTACTTTCCTGACCAGGCATTTGTAACACAAACCAGGTTTTGGCTTAGTGCCTGCATCGTTCCCTTCTCTACTTGTTCTCTTTATAGCATTTGTATCTCATAGGAATGAAGACCCTGAACAGGGAATTCAGACTATATAGAGCAAAACCTGTTGTTGGCAATGGGCAGTTAAGAGACAGAGCAGGCTATTCACTGACACTGTGGTTGTCTGGTAGCCATCACACGGCACTGCATGCATGCCGTTACTCACAATCAGGGTGACCATTCCAGTCCCTGCTGGGATTCATTTTTATCAGGCACAAGTAAGCAAGATGGCTATAGACTGCCCTGCGCAGTGAACTGGCATTTAAGATGTTTTTCATGACCTTACTTCTTCCTAATCATGTCCTGTGGCTGTAAGGCAAAGTGCTTGAGGCTTGAATATACACACAGGGGTATAATCTGGGGTATTAGCGCTAATAACGTCACTTCCATTTGTAGAGGACTGCAGCACTTAGAGAGATGGGTCTTTGAGATGGTTTGGAGGACGAGTGCATGTCAGCTGTGAAAGGAAAAGGAAAGCATTATAAGAGTGAGGAAAGATGGGAAATTTATGAGTCTACATTGGGAATGATAGCATGTTTGATTTAATTCAAGAGCAAAGTAAATATATCAGGCTGGAGAAATGGCTTAGTGGTTAAGGTGCTTGCTTGTGAAGACAAAAGACCCGGTTCAATTCCCCAGGATCCATGTAAGCCAGATGCACAAGGTGGTGCATGTGTCTGGAGTTTGTTTGCAGTGGCTAGAGGCCTTGGTATACTCGATATCTCTCTTTGTCACTCTCTCTCTCTTTCTCCCCCTCTGAAACAAATAAAAATAAAATTAATTTTAAAAAGACTGGAGTAAATATAAAGGCAATGAATTAGAAATTTCTAAGCATTCTACCATTAAATCTTAGGGCTTTAATCCCAGCACTTGGGAGGCAGAGGTAGGAGGATCACATGAGTTCGAGGCCACCCTGAGACTACATAGTGAATTTCAGGTCAGCCTGGGCTACAGTGAGACCCTACCTTGAAAAAACAAACAAACAAACAAAAAAACAGAAACACATTTTAGCGGGGCGTGGTGGCGCACCCCTTTAATCCCAGCATTTGGGAGGCAGAGGTAGGAGGATCGCCGAGAGTTCGAGGCCACCCTGAGACTACATAGTTAATTCCAGGTCAGCCTGGGCCACAGTGAAACCTACCTCGAAAAACCAAAAAAAAAAAAAAAAATCTTAGGGGCTCCTTCTAAGGATCGAGGGGTATGGTATTATAGTCATGGGGTACCCATGAAGATTATTGGAGAAGAGAAGTGACAAAATCAAATATGAGTTCTAGGGCAAAAGGATGTAATATTAGGATTGTTTATCCAAGAGATTGAAAACAGTCAACTTGAGGATGGTGGCAGAGGGAGAAGCAAGAGCTAACATCAGAGACTTAGAAGTAGTGATGAGATCACAGAACCAAAGTGGTTGTTGAATGTACCTTGTCCCCTAGATGACTTTGTGTTTGTGATTAAGCCTTATACATGGCCCGCACACGGGGGCCTTTGGGCAGTGGGTGCTTGCTGGAGCAGGCGTCATTAGGGTGGCCCTGGCACTTTATATCCCCGACCCCTTCCCAAGAGCTAGCTTGCTCTTGCAGCTTCCTTCCTGCCTGCTGTCTGTTTCCTCTTGTCAGGCTTTTCCCCACCATGATGAAACTTCCTCCGAAAACTGTAAGCCAAAATAAACTCTTTTTCTCCCAGAAGCTGCTTTTGGTCCAGCGTTCCATCCTAGCAAGGAAAGGAGAAATTAGAGCATGAGGTAACTACTGGCCGTCCGACGCTGATGAAGAGCAGCCACCATGTAATGGCTTCCTAGTCAGAAATTTTAAAGTGATTCAATGAACAGGGTTAGGGAGGAGGATGGTAAGTGTGACTTCGGAAGCGTTTAGTGGGAGGTCTTAATGGGATGCGCATATAGATATTTGTAGGGAGTGAAACATGAGAGATTACAGATACAGTTCATGGAGGGGCTAAATGCCCAGATTTATATTTCATATATGTGAGTAGATCACATAAATGGGTGTGGGGAGGAAGCAAATTGAAGAGGAAAAGCAACAATTAAAAATCAGAAAGCCCGTGATTCAGACACTGGGGAGGTCAGCTCAGGCAACAGGTGGCAAACTACAACACACATGGCTTTGAGGACAAACGTGGGCATAGGTCAGGACAGCTGTCTGACCGTGCTGAGCTGCAGGTAATGTCACTAACCTTGGTGACTGGAGTAGCGGTTTTGACATAAAAAGAGACCTAGTGGAGAAAGAAGGTCCATCGGGTGATTTCTGTCTATTCTTTCCTTCAGTATGCTTTTATTGATCCCTTGTATTAGCTGAACTAGGTGCTAACTGAAGGCGAAGGAAATCAACAGAACAGATCAGATCCTGGAATTCTCTCATATAAGGCATGAGATAGAGGAAGAAGAAATGAAATAAATGTATGGAAGAGGCACAGAATGTTAAGACAAAAACTGATGGTTCATGATTTGTAGGAGATTTGGGTTGTGATATCTCTATATGTATCTCCATCTATATATAATCCATTTCTATACCATCTATATCGACGTCACCTCCATCTCTGTATCATCTATATCTCTACATCTGTATCTACCTATAGCTACTCTAGATACTCTATATGTAGCTCCTTGCCTTGGAAGGGAATTAGGATTCATATATTTTTATCTATAGCTCCTAATTCATAATTCTTCTAAGCAAGACACACAGATCTGACTTTTTTGGCAAGGTAAGACATACACGAATATTTCCCTGCTTTTCTGTCTTGGAGTTGGCCATGGTGAACTTGTCTGATAGTAGATCATATGACTTCCTTTTCAGAAATTTCTGCCCCACACCCAGGAAGGAGAGATGCTTCAGAGCCCAGAAAGCCAGGATTTCTTTGGTTGGGTCTCTACACCCACTATATTAGCATTATATCAGACTACTTGTTTTCTTTTGGTTTTTTGAGGTAGGGTTTCACTGTAGCTCAGGCTGACCTGGAATTCACTCTGTAGTCTCAGGGTGGCCTCGAGCTCACAGCAGTCCTCCTACTTCTGCCTCGCGATTGCTAGGATTAAAGGCATGCACCACCACGCCTGTCTTATCAGACTACTTCTTGTCCAATCACATTTATATGTAGCTGTTAATACATTAATAAAGCCTGTGCAGTAATGCCTCCATTAAAACCCTCAGTGACAGGGTTTGTGGAATTCTCCTGAATAGTTTACTGTATCTCGAGGCACAAAGGAGGGCAAACAAGAACTTATCAATGGGGGGCTGGAGAGATGGCTCAGTGGTTAAACGCTTGCCTATGGAGCCTAAGGACCCTGGTTCGAGGCTTGATTCTCCAGGACCCATGTAAGCCAGATGCACAAGGGGGTGCATGCATCTGGAGTTCGTTTGCAGTGGCTGGAGGCCCTGGCGCACCCATTCTCTGTCTCTCTCTACCTGCCTATTTCTGTATCTCTCTCTCTCAAATAAATAAATAAAAATAAAATATTTAAAAACAAAAGAACTTATCAATGTTACTCCACTGGGCCACCCTGACCTGACCTTAGGTGTACATTCATGTGGAATTCATTTGTAGCCTTTAAAATATTCCTTTTACTAAACTGACAAGAGTAAATATTTTGCTGAGTCTGGGATCCCCTCTATTGAAAGAACTGAGCCTAAAGAGGGGCTGTGTGAATCCAAATGTGTAGCTGGTCAGTCATAATTTCAGCTGGCCTGGACTTGTGATAGTCTTGAGGGGCCCTCAGCCTTTGAAAGGTATCTGGAACTGTTTTTGGGTGCGTAGTTTCAGAGCTGAATTGAATTAAAGGATGCCCGGTTGCATGACTATGGCGGGGTTGCTGGCTTGCTAGAGGAAAGAATGGGGATGACAGGGTCATCTGTGGTCTGTCTTGTGAGCACGTAGAAGGAGAAACGGAGTTTGAGTTTCTTTTTTTTTCTCAGCATCCTCAGAGGGTTGGGAAAGAGGGATGAAATATAATCTAGAAGAGGAAAAGACCAGGAAACATAACCCACCCCCATGTACAGGCCAATAGCTAAGGGTTGTAGAAGGGAAAATGGCGCTGTTCAGAGAGGCTGGCTGCAGAGGCCTTTAAGAGGAAAGGAGATGTCAGTTAGAGCAAGATGCCCACGGCAATATTCAGAAGCAACTTTGCTAATGAGTCCCACAGGGTGTGGTGGAAGGATTGTGATTGATTATGAAGACTCTAAAATTGAATCAAACTTGTGGTGCCTGACCTATCTTGAAATTTTTATGGTGTCTCAACTAAATGGGGGAGGGTAGGTAGCATTTTCTAGGGTTTATCTTGATGGTTTCTCAGACTGTGTGTGTGGTGAGAGTTTATGCTTTTGGATGGAGAATTAGGGAGGTCTTCTCTTAAAGTAAGGCTGTGCTGATGCATTGTGGGACGCTGTGAAGGCTCTCACTATCTCCACATGTCTCCCTTCTACAATGTCATATTTTAACTCCATTAAAATATAGACACAGAAATCAAGGAAAAAATGAAAATACAAGGTAGGCAAGAAGCTATTAGAAGGCCCTCAAAAAAGGGTGAAAGGAATAAACTAAAAGAAAATAAGCTAGTAAGAGTATTTCTCCATGAAGATTTGAGGTGCTAGGCACTACAGCATGTTAAGCCTATAGAAAGTAAAACATTTGCTTAACAGTTAATGTAACTGTTATGAATGGGTCAGCTTTCCAGTGTGAGAATCCAACCCTATTCTCCTTGGTTCTCATTAATGTTGAAGTAAAGGCTAACTAAGATTTGAATAGGAACTTGTCACTGATTCAAATATAAACAAGGCAGTAGAGTGAAAAGCAGAAAAAGTTTCCCCTAAGGTGAACTCAGCCTTAAAGGTGTGTGGCAAGCAGGTTGTGGTCTAAGGGTGAGGAAGCCTAACAGCTGTGGAGCTGGCCTATGACAAGTAGTTGGAAAACTGTGTTTAAAAGGAGAAGTGTTTGTTTGTCCTAGGTATTACAGATTGATTTGTGTGACAGCATTTAGAAAGTTTCCAGTCTGTAAATAGAGAAAGCTTGCCTTTTAGTACAACGTCTTGCAAACAGTGATCTAGAGGGAATAAAGACCCATCCAAGGACTAGATGACACACAGGAACAGGGGCAGAAGAACTCAATTCTGGAAAGAAAATACGCTAAGAGTAGAGCTACTCATCAGGAGATGGGGTAGAGATCAAAGCAGGTATCATGGCCTGAAATCTAGACCAATGTACGACAAAGAGCTCTGGAATCGTACAACTCAAGGGTTCCAAAATAAACCTCGGTACCCTTTGCTGGCACCAGTTATCCTGCATTTTAGTTGGTACGCAATGCAATTCCATTTCTACTAACGCTTCAGCTATACCTCCCAAGGTACTTGCTGAAGCGAGGATCAAGTAGGAGCCTGCAGTGGGTAGATGCACATAAGAGCACACCAGCAAAGGTGCCTTAGTAGATCCTGGGAAAAGGTGGTCTCAGCAGGGATGAGTTGAATGGGACAGGTGGGAGCTGATAGGGGAAATGAAGACAGTGGAAGAAACAAGAGAGAGGAGATTTGATAAGCCGAGGGAATATGTTTATTTTATTTTTTTGTTGTTTGTTTTTTTTAAACTACTCCCAAAGCTTTTTGTTTTTTCTTTTCCCTTTTTTTTTTAAAGCTGAGAGGAAGAAAAATATCAGATGCTCACTATAATGTTAACTTGACAAACCAGTTTTGTCCACATGAGGTCTTTTTCTCATCTAATTTCTTTTTGTGTCATGGGAGGACTGATATTGCAAAGATAAATTGAAGTGTTCACATGGGGCTTAGAGATTTGTAGCTCTGAAGAGACATACACAAATATTCCATTTGAGTGTAGCAAGAGCTACTAAGATTTCTCCCTGGAGCAAAAGGAGCTGAGCTGAAAGCTCTCAGATGGGTGATTCCTTGGACAAGAGTCTTGTTCTGATGACTTCCATGCCATTCTCTTTGGTTAGTCCAGGAGAAAGATCTCAGTGTCTTTGGGCTGTGTGGTGCCTTTTAAGCAACAACAAAAATGTAGAAACTGAGGCCTTCATGACCTCACAGTGATTACCATAACCCCACTGAAGAGGGCCCTCAGGGTAATAGGAGTTGATGGTGAGGGGCTAAGAGTACATATCATATATATATATTTAAAAACTGCAATGTTAGCACCTCTTATTCATAGCCATAAAAGCCAGCAATACTCCAAAAACTTTTCAAAGGAGAGAATGAAAATAAAATGAGTGCCATGACCAAGTGTCACACCACTCATCACAACTCTGCATGCAGAAACATTCGTTTAGCAGCGAATTTTATGTCCTAGTATTTATAAAACGAATGTGTGCCCTTCTGGCTCACTCTTCTCCCCCCTCCCCTTTTTTCATTCTTTTGCATGCAGGCAGGAATAATTCAAAGAGAAAGCCCATGAAAATGGGTGGAGGGAGAGCAGGCAAAGACCATAGAATATTAAGAACAGAAAAGAATACAAGAGTCACCTGATCTTACACTGTGAAGGGACTTTTGAGATTGGCCTTGCTGGGGTGTTACCTGGATGGCAAATCGGAAGAACCAAACTTGGGCCAAGTGTGTCTATTTGGCAAACCCCACCCTGTTCCTTCAGCACAGACCTGGCATTTACCTTCCTGCTGATGTTTCAAAGTCCTTTCTAGTTCACAGTGATGCTAATGAGTGAAGACACAATCAAAGAGTGTCGTAGAGAAGGCCCCGGACAAGCACACTTCAGCCATCAGAACCTTCTTGACCACAGATTGGGTTCTTGTATTGTGTGCGACATGCTGTTCACTAGGACGCCAGACAGAGAGCAGAGGGAAATCTAGTCTCCGTATTTGCTAGGAAACTGGCAGAGGTTCCTTACTCACAAAGACACTGATTTCAGTTTAGCATTTAAAAAAATTTTTATTAGATTATTAGATATGAACATATTTTGTATGTAAACCGCACGTGCTGGTACCATCCTGTCCCTCCTCCCTGCCCCTTTTCTGAAGAGGTCTTCCTCGTTGGGGATGCAGGTCAACCCCATGGGGATGGTGGGTCATGCATTATTGGGGGGAGGGAGGCAGTGTCTCTGTGCAAAATGTCCCAACTTGTGGCTCTAACAATCTTTCTGCCCCCTCTTCTGAAATATTCCCTGAGCCATGCTGGTTGCATTTGAAGTCTGCTTCAGGGATGGGCACATAGGAGCCTCTGGATCTCTGGTTTGGTAGGTGTTGAGTGTCCTCAGTGTCTATCTGCTTCACCCTTGTGCTGATATCAGATTCACTAAGAAAGCAGCTCTCTAGCTCATTTTCCCAATTCCTCTGAGGTTTCAGCTGAGGCCAGGGTGGAGTGCACTGAGTCGTTTATCTCCTCAGGTCCAGCTCCTGTCTGAAAAAGAGAAGCAGATTCTCCAACGGAGAATGAAGTCAGCACTGGTTAAGCAGGATAACCATTATTAATTTGGAGAGAATTAAAAGGGTCTAGACCCTGTTATAACCCAAGATTAGTGGGAGCTTGACAATGGGAAGCAGAATCATTATCTGGATATGATTCTGACTTGTTTCCAGTTCCAGATATGGTTTCCTTTCCACTGAGCAGATCTGTTAGCCAATCCAAGAGCCTTTGGTTACCCGCCATGGCTGTGTGCCGCTATTGCACTTGTGTGAGCATCACATCATATTTTTTGCTTCTGAGTCACTTAGATTTTGAATTGCTTGGATAGATTTTGTCAACTTTCACCAGGTAGCTCATGTAGCACCTTCCAGCACTAGATGGGCTAATTGTCTGGGGACTGGCTCTCCTCCAGAATCCAACCAGGTCTCTCCAAGGTCTGTTCTGACAGTGTATGGTGTCTTCAGCAGTAGGGTCTTAACCATTAATCTCTGGCGGGTAATCAAGTGCTCTGACAGAAGTCTGCTTGTTTGTTTTGGGAGATCTAGTACGTCTTTCTAATCAACAGCTCATTGTGGATGTAAAACCACATCCTGGTACAGGGAATTACAGGCCAGCACCAAGGAAAAAGAAAAAAAAAATAAAGGAAAAGACAGAGAAGAAAGAGAAGCAGGCGAAATTTAAGGTTAGGTTTCATCTCACTGTCTCCAGGACCCTTTGATTCAGGTGCTCCCCCTAAGGTCCTATGGTTCCACCTTTGAGTTTACCTTCCAGGATATAGGATTCTATGATACCAGTTCAATTTGGGTTCAGTTTTGTGTCCCCTCCCCCACCCTTCCCTTCCCCCAAAGCCCTAGGACAAACATATGCTGGTTATATTGTTATATGATATTATTACGTGGATTGCTATTTTCTTATGTCACTCATGATCCATATACTTTTTTTTTTTTTATGGAGAGAGACACAGAGACAGAGAGAGAGAGGGAGAGGAAGAGAGATAGAGATGTGCTTGCCAGCAGCCTCTCAGCTGCTGTGAATGAAATCTAGATGCATGCGCCCCCTTGTGGTCAAGTGTGGCATTGCACCCTTGCGTCACTTTGCATCTGGCTAAACATGGGACCTGGATATTGGAACCGGCATTCTTAGGCTTAGGAGGCAGGCAACTTAATCACTAAGCCATCTCTCCAGCCCATGATCCATATACTTTTGGAGGGGTCTTGTTGTACCCTTTATTGCCATTCTCACTAACATATAATGTCTAAAATAATGTGTAATTCAGCTGACTATAACAAATTACTTCTTTCCTTTGTATGTTCTATTTAATTCCATTCTTAAAAATACAGAATTCTTCACAATTGAAGGGGCCATGCGATCTTTCTGTAATTCCAAGCTGTCTTATATGTACTGTGGAGGAGACATGTTGATAGATCGTGAAGAACACTGCCTTTGCAGAATAATATTCATTTCATATCCCTTATAATTTTGAGAAACAAAATTTTATGGTCTTCATCAGTAAATTGGGGGTATGTGATAATGAGCATCACGGTAATGACTAAACATGTACTCACCAGGCGTGGACTTCCACCTCAGTGGTGCCTCAGTAAGTTGGATGTGATTGCTGTTGCTGAAGGTAGTGCCGAGGGGCGCCTTTAGCTTCCCACCTCTTTTGTTTTCATGGTCTGTCCACCACACTCTAGCAAACTAGTCTTTCCTTCCCTGCTTCTGGACTCATTTCTTTTCTTAGGGTTCTGGGATACTACTTTTTCTTACAAGTAACCTGGGTGATTGAAGGCTCTGATTTCTCTCTTGACTTGATTGGTCGGAATTTCCCACAGAACAATCACAGATCCTCTCTAGAAACTGTAGCTTCAGAAAGGGTTTTTTTTTTTTTTTTTTTAATTTATTTAAGAGAGAGAGAAAGAGAAAGAGGCAGAAGGACTGATAAAGAATAGGCACACCAGGGCTTCCACCTGCTGCAAACGAATTCCAGACTCATGTGCCACCTTGTGCATCTGGCTTTATGATGGTACTGGGGAATCAAACCTGGGTCCATTTGGCTTTGCAAGCAAGCACCTTAACTGCTAGGTCATATAAACAGCCCCAGAAAGGATTTTTAATTATTTATGCATCACAATGAAATCTTTTGGAAGACATGTACTTAAGTGTCCTTTTTAATTGAAGCATTGAATATGTTACTATTCTAATAACCCATATATATTTAAAATATTTATTTTATTTGATATGGATATATTTAGTATGTAAACAACACATGCTGGTATAATCTTTTCCCTCCTCCTGCTCCTTTTCTTTTCTTTCTTTTTCTTTCTCTCTCTCTCTTTCTTTCTTTCTTTCTTTTTTTGTTTTTTTGTTTTTTTTGTTTTTTTGAGGTAGGGTCTCACTCTGGCTCAGGCTGACCTGGAATTCAAAATGTAGTTTCAGGGTGGCCTCGAACTCTCAGTGATCCTCCTACCTCTGCCTCCCGAGTGCTGGGATTAAAGGTGTGTGCCACCACGCCCGGCTCATCCCCCTGCTCCTTTTCTGAAGAGGTCTTCCTCATTGGTGATGCAGGTCAACCCCATGGGGATTGTGGGTCATGCATTATAGGGCAGCAGTCAATTAAGGAGGAGAGACAGTGTCTCTGTGCAAAATGTCCCAACTTGTGGCTCTAATAATCTTTCCGCCTCCTCTTTCACAAAATTCCCTGAGCCATGCTGGGTTCATTTTAAGTAGACTTAAAATCCATATGTATTTTTAAAATAAATGGAAGGGAATGTAAAAATGCAACAGACATAAAAATAAATTCCCTTGTTTTATTCCATGTTTTGTGGATCATCTTACAAACCTATTAAGGTAATGCCTTGACCATCTTTGCTCCAAAGGTTTATCATGCTTTTAGAATTTACACCATCTCACTTGTTATTTAGTCCCTGCAAAGTGTTCCACACACTTGCATTAGTTTCCATGGGGCAGGTGGCTAGTCTGATTCCATCTGTACATGGACTTTTCTAGCTTTCTTGCTAGTTCTCTAACATAGTTTTCTTTAGCTTGTGCCTACATCTAACTTGCCCAGAGAACATTTTTAAAGGTCTGTGGTCCCGTATCAGACTAATGATGTCAACATTCCTATAGGTCCAGCCCCAGGTGGAGAAGATCTGCTCCCCATTGTCTTTGAGCCCTCTGCGTTCTTAGATTGGAGTGGGAAAATCTTTACCACATCCCTCTGTTGGAAAGATGGAGTGTTTAGAGCACCCTGGAGAGGGTATCCCTTGTTTTCCTTCCTTCTGTTATCCTCAGCTACTTCCGGGGGAGGGTGACCATCCTTCCATCCTCATTCTGTCTTAGTGCTGCCCAGAGCAAGCCCAACCTGCATAGCAACAGTACTGTCATCTTGCAGTTGATGAAAAGATGGCATGTCCTTTTTCTTCTAAAGGTGAGGGTTATGTTATGTGTTGTTTGCCAACTGCTCATGAAGCGGGTCTGGGAGCCAACCAACTATAGTGGATGACTGGCAGGATGAAGGGAGGGAGGAAGCAGAGAGATGCTGGTCTTTTCTTCTAACTACGATGGATGACTGGCAGGATGAAGGGAGGGAGGAAGCAGAGAGATGCTGGTCTTTTCTTCTAACTACGATGGATGACTGGCAGGATGAAGGGAGGGAGGAAGCAGAGAGATGCTGGTCTTTTCTTCCAACTATGGTGGATGACTGGCAGGATGAAGGGAGGGAGGAAGCAGAGAGATGCTGGTCTTTTCTTCCCACTTTGTGAATAGTTCCTCTGTTTACCTCTGTGTATTAAGAATGCTAATGGGGAAATCTTCACTGCTGTCTCTTTGAATTTTCTTTCAGTTGAGCCAGGATCATGAGAAAGAAGATCTAGCTTATGTGTTTAGATGTATATTGCAATATGATGAACCACCTCTAGTCAGAGTGACATAAACATTTAATTACCTGCAGTACTGTATCCTTCACTGAGCTTTTGTTTGTATTTGTTCACATGTCTGCTTAACCATCAGGAACTGATATTTCCGTCCCTTCTCTCTTTCCCTTTTACCTACTCCTTTGCTTTTCCTTCTAAAAAAATAGCATGGGCCCACATTCTTGGCTGAGATAAGAATGAATTGCTATGCAAGCACCTAAAGATGAATATCAAATTACATGGCTGCTCAGCTGTGATCACTGAGGCCATAGAATAGCTCCCAGTTCCCACACCCAAGGCCCCTCTGTCACCTCAAGGAGAACTCTGCAGGAGAGCATATTGCAGACAAACAAGACAACTGAAATGCATCTATCTGACCTTGTCACCGTGATCTCGTCCTAATCAATGAGGTTAAGTGCACTGCTGAACACTGTGCAGATGTCCTTGAAGGTCATCATACACCTGGTGGCCCTGGTTCTTTTGCTTTATTTCTGGACATCACAGCAACACTGGAGACCCCCAGACTGATGTTGCTAAACAG
Organism: Orientallactaga sibirica; assembly: GCA_036365145.1. Classification (NCBI taxonomy): domain Eukaryota; kingdom Metazoa; phylum Chordata; class Mammalia; order Rodentia; family Dipodidae; genus Orientallactaga; species Orientallactaga sibirica. The sequence continues at coordinate 22,870,902 of JAEOAD010000032.1, read as the reverse complement.
GATCCTGGAAACTAATTTGAGGAGAAGTTATTATAGTCTAAGGCTGACAATAGAATTCTTTGTCAATTTGTTCAATATCTTCTGCTCCTTCCCAGTGCAATAGGGATTATGAGGTAATTTAGGGGGAGAAGGTTTAACCCATTCCTGGCCATAACAGAGCCAAGACAAGAAACAAACCTGAGAAGAGAATCCTGCTGTCACAACAGGTGGTCAAAGGCAGGCTGATTCACACTCAGCACAGGTCAGATCGCGTCACATCTTTGTCCATATGCCCGGAACCTGTACAAACGACAGCTATTCAAAATGCATAGGCATTGTCCTCCAAGACCTTAGAATCTGATATAGAAAAGAGTGAAATGTAATGTAACACATATTAAAAACGGAGGAAACAAATTTCTTGGTGAGCATAGGGTACCTAAATTGTCTTGAGAAATCAAAGTACAAAGATTATAATAGCGATGACAGCACTGCGTATGTGGAGAACATTGAATAATTTCACCCCTAAAGCATTAAGTACACAAGCGAGCCTGACAGCATAGTCTTAGAGATGATGTGTTGTGCGCAGAAAGAATGACATTTGGGGATGGAGAGCAATAAACAGGAGGCGTTTACGCTGCTTCAGTGGCACAGTGTGGAAGACGACAGCATAGCAAACTACTTAAATAAATATTTTTTAAATGATTTGCTCACCTTGGTGTGGTGGTGCACACCTATAACCTCAGGACTGAAAACAGAGGCAGAAGGATAGTTGCAAATGTGAGGCCAGTGTTGGGGTGGGGGCTACATAGTGAGAGTCCATCTCAAAAAATAACCAACAACAAAATAGGTTGTTCCTGTTCATTTAAACATTTTAAACAACTGCTGTGAAAAGAACGGACATATACCCTTGAGAAGCATCTGTCCGATGATTTGGATATGAAATGTCCTCCAAAAGTCCATGTGCTAATTGCTCATCCTTACTGGCCTGTTAGGTGGTACTTTGTGTCATAAGGAGGTAAGGCCTTACGAGATGTCCTTAGGTCATGTGCACATATGTTCATGACAGTGTTTGTGGAACCCTGGTTTACCCTCTCTTCTTCCTGGCTTATGAAGTAATCAGGTTTGTTCCACCCTGGGCTATTCACAGTGGGGCTCACAATAAAGGAGACCCTCAGCCTTTGGAACCTCGACAATGGTGCAGTAAATAAACCTTCTCTTCAGAAGTTAATTATCTCAGGTATTACATTATAGTAATGCGAACCTGACCAATACAGTATTAATTAGCACTGGAGAATGATTGAAAAGAAATTTACAGCTGGGCGTGGTGGCGCACGCCTTTAATCCCAGCACTCGGGAGGCAGAGGTAGAAGGATTGCTAGAGTTTCAGACAGAGACCAATTCCAGGTCAGCCTGGACCAGAGTGAGACCCTACCTGAAAACCAAAAAAAAAAAAAAAAAAAAAAAAAGAAATTTACATGTAAATTACATAACAGTTTCAGACAGAGCCAAACAGTGCTGTTGAGTAAGTAGGTGGTGCCTTAGACTGACACCAGGGAGACCTACTTATGGCATCCACTGTGTGAAACGTAAGAACACAGAACAATACAGCATTTGTAACATTTGAGAATAAATGTCACTGGGGGAGTCTGCCTTAGGTAATGGGATGATAGGGGAAGAAAGCAAAAAAAAAAAAAAAAAAAAAAAAGGTTCATACATGTGAATCCCTATATTTGTTTCTTATTTAAGTTATGAAATTAATGTTATGCAAATGTGAGCCATTCCTGCTTTTTTCCTATTGCTTTTCAGTATAACTTGAAAAGGCTTTTTGGTCCTGCCTGTAATATATGATCATGGCAAAAAGCCGACTAAAGGCTTTGATGTTGGTAGAATTTAAATTTTGGCTTCCTTCTCATGTATTACTCACAAGTACAGATGGGGCTTGTAAGGGCAGAGGTGGAAGCCATGGCTGAGTAACCACAGAATCTAGAGCTGCTGTCAGCAAATTGACTTGTCAGCGTTCTTTCAAGGAAATCACCTGCTGGCTTATTAAAGTTAATTGCTCGCAGGTACCACGTTCCTTAGCTGGAGCTGTTGGCCTCTCTGTGAACGTGGTGATTAAGACCCTGCTGGAGCTCAGCAGAGCTGGATGAGAACCATCTCATGGGGTATCTTAGCTTCGGGGAGACTACTTCCTATGTCCTCATTGTTTCTGTCTTTCTCTTTGTCCCACACATGCCAGCTTTTTCTAGGTAGTTTGTTAGTTTTGCTTTTTAAATATTTGGCACTCACTTATTAATTATTTATTGATTGGAAATTTCTAGCCTCAGGAAATATAGTCATGGGGGCCCAGCTCTGCAGGGAGAGAACTCTCCGTCTAGAATAGGGACAGACATTTACACCCATTATTGCAATATGATGCCACAAGTTCTAGAAACAGTCATTTGTACAGTATTTCATAGGAAGGGAAAGAAAGGAGAAGGGATATATACACACATACACACACACACACACATATATATATATATATATACACACACACACACACATACATATACATACATACATATATACACACACACATACATATACATACATACATATACACACACACACACACACACACACACACACACACACACACATATATACATCAGACACAATGTCCTTATATTTTCTTGGCAATTTTCTAACTGTGAAGATAGGAGTAAGGTAATGGGAATACCTGTGTCAATGTCTACGCCAGTCGCAGTCCTCCAGAAGGAGCTGCTTTATGCTTCTATGGGGGCTGCCCAGCCTGAAATCTCTAAGACAAGTTGGACAGGAACTTAGGCAAGCGTTGACACTACAGGCTTGACTCTGAAATGTGTAGGGCGGACTGGAAACTCAAGCAGGTTTTCTACGTTAGATTCAAGGCAGAATTCCTTCTTAGAGATACTTCCCTTTTGTGTTCTTAAGGTCGGAAACTTATTGGATAAGGTCCCCCTACATTTTCAAGAGTAGCATCTTTTATTAATGTCGGTGCCTTCATCACATTTATAAAATACTTGCACAGTAACATCGACTAAGTGTTTAATCAAATAGCTGAACACTATGGCCTAGTCAAGTTAACCATCACGTAGCCTGGTTATAGAGTCTTTCCTCTGCAAATTTCTCTTCTTTGACATCCTTTTCTCATCTATGACCACAGAGAAAAATCAAAGATCACAGCAACAAATTTCCCTGAGAATGTTTTATGTCAAGCCGAATGAATTAGGTGATAACTACACCAAGGAACTCGGCCAGCGAAACATATTGTTTTATTATTAACGTTAAATGTGTTTTAATAAACGTAGTAGAACAAGAGGCATTCAATATAAATCCCTTGGATTATAACTAGGTCTTCCTTATATGTCTCCATTCCAGTTTTTTTTTTTTAAAAAAACAGTCTCCTTTGTTATAACAATTTTGCAATAGTCATTGCGTGTGAGGGAGTAGAAAGTAGATTTTGTTTGCTTTTTAAAAATATTATTTATTTGAGAGACGAGAGAGAGAGAGAGAGAGAGAGAGAGAGAGATTACCTGCCCATGCAAAGACTTCCTAACTCTGCAAACGTGCCACTATTTTTTCATCTAGCCTTACGTGGGTACTGAGGAATTGAGCCTGAGCCATTAGACTTTGCAAACAAGGCATCTTCCCTGCCCAGGAAGGTGATTTTGTAAGTGTTGTGAAAAGCTTTGTTCTGGAGGGTCAAAGATGGATGAGATACTCTAGTGGCATTGGAGGTATATCCCCGCATAGCAGCCCTAGGATAGAACTGGAATTCTCTGGTTCTAGCTAGGTTAATGATACCAAACATCTGTACGGCCTCACAGAGATCCAAGGGAAAGTGCTTTCAGTCCTGACCCCATGTGTCACTACGGAGGCCTTTCTTACTTGGAATCATTATTGGCCCAGCATAGTATTGAATCCTGAGGATCTGCTCCCAGGACTAGTGCTGTTCAGGTTCCTGGAAAACCTTTCTTACCTTTCTTTCTACTCATAAGAAGTAAAAATGTTACTGAGCTGTAACACTGCAGAAATATGCACTACTCTCAGCATTAGGGATGCAAATAGCTTTGTAATGCTGAAATGGAGCAGGTTAGGATTTGAGCAGTTTAAGAAAAAAAAGAGATAAATTCCTTTTTTTTTTTTTTTTTTTTTTTTTTTTTTTGTTCTGGGATGCATGTCATAAATCAGTGCATGACCAAAGATTATTGTCCTATTTAATTGAGCATTGTTTTTCTTGCTTCTGTTCATATATTACTGGTGGATATGAATGTTCACACAGATTAGTGCTGTCCGTTATGACTGAGGAGCGTGCTGGATTACTAATCAACATATTTATCATGCGTGTATGTGCATGATGCTGGAGAAAACATGTATGAGATTCGCTATCAGCTCTTTATATTGCTAAGCAAATGACTACCCAATGTTTCATTTGTTTTGAGGTGTGAAGCAATTGAACCCAGAACCTTTTACATACTAGGCAGATATTTTACCACTGAGCTCCATCCACAGGTCTGGTGCCAGTGGTAAGTGTGGCAATTTTCCACATGTACATTATTTTATTTATGAGAGAGAGAGAGAATGGGCACATCCGGGTCTCCATCCACTGCAAATGAACTCCAGATGAATGCATTACCTTGTGCACCTGGCTTACGTAGGTTCTAGGGAATTGAACCTGGGTCTGTTGGCTTTGATGGCAAGCACCTTAATCTCTAAGCCATCTCTCCAGCCCAGTGTGGCAAGTTTAAGTGAGAAAATATTAGGTTTATGAAATATTCTCATATTGGTATTCACTAAAGAATAATAATTTCTAACTTAATAGGTAATACTGATTGCTTAAGAAAAAAGATTTTGAAAACAAACTATCTTATTTTTGAGTTTTCACATTTCTTTTGATATATTGCACTTTTGAACATTTGAATAAAGTCACATTTAATGTTAAATTCTTTGAATTATCACTCAACAAATAAAATCTTGGTAACAGCAATAACTTGATAGAAGCAGGTGATATAAATTTTATGACAGATATTACATATAACAACTTCTGAATATTGCTTTTATTACTCTTAAAAACATTGTTAGGCTGTAGAGATGGCTCAGCTGTTAAGGCACAGGCCTGCAAAGTCTAATGACTTGGGTTTGATTCTTCAGTACCCACGTAAAGCCAGATGCACACAGTGGCACATGTGCTTGGAGTTCAGAGTGGATGGAGGCCCTGGAACACCCATTCTCTCTCTCTCTGTGTGTGTGTGTGTGTTTTCAAATAAGTCAATAAAAATATTTAAAAAACATTGCCAATTTACCAACAAAATCCCTTGATATGCTATTGGATATTAAATGTAACATGTAATATTTTGCTATCTTTCAGTCATTTAGAAACCACTTTAAGAAATCATACATGTAAGGGAACACAGTCATAGGAGATATTTTATTGACAGATGTTTAGTTTAATTATAACTTTTTATTAGACATGTGATATATACACTTCCATTTGCACTCTTGCCTTGGGTCTTGCACATCTAGGCATGGTCCTTCTGAGCCACTGAGCCAACATCTGGGAGGAGGCACCCTTGTCCTCGATGTCCCCCAGCTGTTCAAAGCATGCATGCCATACTTTCTCACATGAACCAGAGGGAGGCATAGCAGGGTAGGTGCCATTTCATCTTGAACCAGTAACACAACCTCACTTCTCTTTGTATATATGGAAAGGTTATAATTCAGGAACACGATGTAGGTGGAACTGGAAGATTTGGAATGGGGTATCAGTAAACGATTGAAATCAGACCCCAGAAATGGACCTGTGAGAGGGGACAGCTGAGCTGGATCTGGGTAGGCGAAGTGAATCCAACTCCTCCAGGCAGATGACTTGCTGTGGGGAGAAGTTCACTAGAAAAAGGCATAAAGGCACGAAAAGGCAGGCTGTGCTCGGCGCTTTTCTAAACGTTCCTGTGACTAAATCACTAGGTGGGAGGGAGGAAATGGAAATAGAAGAGCTGAAATATTAAAACAGAAAGGACATCACGTGTCTTCCGAAGAGCTTGGAGCTTATCCTTGACCCGCAGGGAAACGTTTATGAAAGAAGTATTAAGGCAGGTAAATGAACATTTTTATTTTTCCCCCCTCTTAAAAATGATTCTAGAACTTTGGTTTTCAAATTTCAGCATGCATCATAAGTACTTGGAAGCCCTGTTAAAACACAGATGGCTGATTCCCACCTCCAGTGTTTGATTCAGGACTTCTGGTGTAGAACTCAAGATTATTATTATTTTTTCAGTGGAGAGGGGGAGTGCTAACAGTTCCTGAGTGATATGCTGTCACTCCAATATCCATGTCCTCAAATAGGTGAAGTGAACAGATACTGCATGGAGGTGCAGGTATCAAGATTAGATGATATAGGGGTCCCCAGCAGCTATCTTGACAGTATTATAGAGGTGAGGGGAGAGATTTGAGAAATATGAAGGATTTAGGCAAGGAAGATATCCTGAGGATGATTCTGTGTCAGTTATTGGCCTCTGGATGTGTGAATGATGAGACAGAGAGAGAGAGAGAGAGAGAGAGAGAGAGAGAGAGAGAGAGAGAGAGAGAGAGAGAAGGAATTACTATGGTCATTGATATTGATGTAAAGGTGTCATTTTAATCAAGGTATCATTTTAATTAAATGTCATGTAACAATTCTGGATCACCTCACTTTGAGTGTGCTGAACAAAGAAGAGGGAACATCAGCTCCATGAATATAGATAGCATCAGCTCGATCAGGGAATGTTTGAGGCAAATGTGCTAACATGGTGCCCATCCATTCCAGTCAACACACCTTCACGAATATGGTGACTTTAGCTAAGAATTGAGCTCTTTTCTTTTGGAGACTGCCTCAGCTAATCCCTGCATTACATGGTAGAACTGTCCAAATGTGCATTTTTATTTCATTATATTCTATCACAAGATTGTTCTCTCATATGGCTTGACGGGTTTTAATGTCATTTTCGGTTCAGGAAAATTAATGTCACTCTTTCATAAGGGGAAGGAAACATCTGGCACTTGAGTGGTCTAGAGCAAGCACATATATGAACAGGGGCTGCTCCTACCATTTGTGAAAAGGGGTAAAAGGTACCTGCCAAAATGATGAGCTCCCAAGTAAAGTATTTTCTATTTACCCATCTTCACAACAAGATGCATAGAACAACAACAACAAAGAGAAGTAAGTGGGGTACCTTTCCAACCAGGCAGTACCTGAAACCAGTCCCCAAAGTGCCTGGTCCCATCACTCTACATGTCTGGGATTTGGTTTGTGAACCCATGGTGACTGGGTGAGTGATAAAACACAGACATTGTTTACACATGTTTTGAAGTGATTCTATAACAGATTTAGATCATTTCAATGAGGTTAGTAATTATATTACTCTACTAATTTTATGTATTTTTTATTCCATTGGCTTAGCACTTTTAAGGATTAGACTATAAAATATAATTGCAATCTACTCAAGAAAACAGAATTTAAAATACAATTTACTTTTCATTTGTTTTCTGAATTTTTTCAATGTACATTTAAAATTATACTATGAAATATGACTAATGCACGCCAGCATTCAAAATTCAAATTGCTTAAATGAAACTCAAATAATAAAGTTTAAATCATTCTGATAAAGTGTCTGTTATGATGTAATGACTTGCATACAGATTTGATATCACATTTCATAAATATGTTTTGACCTCATATGTGTGCATATCAGAGTGTATCAGAGAGTATTGTGACAGCTGTAGGTACTTGGAAACAAAGGATCAGAACAAGCAAAATAAACAGAGTCTGGGTTCCCTGGGGCACAATACTGAATACCAGAAAATACTGCATTCATCTCAAAGGATGGCTTGACGATTTCATTAATTTGTCTTTTCTTTTCCCTAAGTACTTTCACTCTTCACACCAGGGGAAAAAATGTCCTTTTCAACCCAGACAATGACAGAACATGACCCTTTATGCCATTTGGACATTTTTTTTTCTTCAAGCCTCTATAGAAAAGGACAACACATGTGGAAATATCTTTTCCCAGACCCTGGACGTTGTTATTCAGGGCAGCTGATATTCAAATACATAGGAATGCTATTTCATATAATAAAGGACCGTGGAAAAGAGAATTTTTAGGTGTCAGAGACTAATAATAATGCTTAGACATTTTTAAAGAGAAAAATACTAAATTATATCTTTCTTTGTCTAAATACAATTCATTTGGTTCTTTTTTCCATCCATAAGGTTTGATCTGTTATAATTATCTGTTATTTGATGAAACAGGGCTCCCTAGATATTCAAATTGGAAAAAAAATCAAATAATACATATAATCAGAGTACAGAAAATCACCTCAGAGGTTGGAGGTATGAGTAGTGGAGGAGAGTGTAGACTTTGGCTTGTGAGAGGAGAGAATATGACAAAGGAGATTTCGCTGGGGACCCAATGAGGCTGTGAGGAAGGAATGAGGGGTTCTTGGCATATTCAGTTTGCTATAACCATAGACTTTGTGGCTTGTTAACAATGGAAGTTTGTTTCTCACACTCATGGAGGTTGAGAAGAGCAAGCTCAAAGTAGCAGCCAATGCAGTGTCTAGTGTGAACTAACTCCCTCCTTACAGACTTTTTGCTATAACCTCATATGGGCCAGAGGATGAGAGGCCTCTCTGGAACTTCTCCTGAATGGGCATACATTCCGTTCACGATGGTGTTTCCCTTCAGGGTGTAACCGCTTCCCAAAGAGCCATTCTAACACCATTATCCTTAAGGGTAAGATTTCAGTCAATGTATTTTTTTTACACTTTGTAATTTTATATTGTTATAATTGTATAGTAATAAAATATTTAATAATATTATAATATTGAATTATATAGTAATATATACTAAATAGGACAAAGATTAATAGCTTGTCAAGTTGAACAATAGCAATAATAATATAATAATAATAACAACAACAATAATAATAGTAATAGTGACATAATTATATGCCTTTTCAAGGTTCATTCAAGTCCTTGGAAAGACTTGTTTTTTCTCTATAGTAACTTATTTTGAGTAACTTAAATATTCAGTGTATAACTGAGGGCAAGGGAGAAAAGAGCTAGTGGGTGGATGGCGATGAATGAAGAATGAATATAAAGAAATATTAGAAAATTACGTGGAGAGAGGTAGGCAAAGAATGGTAATTAGGAAACTGTGATGTATGTTTAAGAAGTACAAGGTGTCCTGTCACAGGAAGCAAGTGAATGAAGGACAGAATAACAGAATTTGAGAACCAAGAGTTGTTCAGGGGATGGAAGGGACAGGGTTTTACATGATGAGTTCTATGAATGATTTCTTGTGCTACTGGAATATTTTCCTGAGAGGAAGGACTTGAGTTTTAAATGATGACTCAGACACTGTTTAGAAAAGATGGTCTAGGTAGACATAGACAAGAGTGGCATAAGGAATATTCTGGATTTCTTTTCTCTCCTTTCCTTTCCTTTCCTTTCCTTTCCTTTCCTTTCCTTTCCTTTCCTTTCCTTTCCTTTCCTTTCCTTTCCTTTCCTTTCCTTTCCGTTCTCTTTCTTTCTTTCTTTCTTTCTTTCTTTCTTTCTTTCTTTCTTTCTTTCTTTCTTTCTCTTTCTCTCTCTCTTTCTTTCTCTTTCTTTCTTTCTTTCTTTCTTTCTTTTTCTTTCTCTCTCTTTCTTTCTTTCTTTCTTTCTTTCTTTCTTTCTTTCTTTCTTTATTTTGGTTTTGCGATGTAGGGTCTCACTCGATCTGAGGCTGAACAGGAATTCACCATGGAGTCTCAGGGTGGCCTCAAACTCTCTGCCGTCCTCCTACCTCTGCCTCCCAAGGGCTGGGATTCAAGATGTGTGCCACCACGCCCGGCTATATTTTGGTTTTTCACAGTAGGGTCTCACTCTAGCCCAGGCTGAACTGGAACACATGATGTTATCTCAGGCTGGCTTTGAACTCATACCTAAGCATGTACATCTGCCTTGTCAGTGCTGGGGATAAAGGTGCATTGAACCATGTCAAGCTCAAGGGATTTAGTATACTCATCCCTCCTGATGGTGGAAAATCACAGATAAAAATCCCGAGATCACATCATAGGTCAAATTTCACTCATAGTTTTCAATACTTGTAATTGAACCGTGATGCCCTGGAAAGGAACATGTGATTGGGAGAGACTTGTCCCCAATGCTAATGAGATCCTGTCCTGGCAAGTAAAGGTGTAATTCTACTGAGAAACCTTTTAAAGTGTTTCCAGACAGTGGAATCACTGTCTGAAATGATATTTTCCGTAGAAGCGTAAAGCGTAACTCTGCGCTTGCTCTTTCTCTTCAACATCAGATTTGGAGTTTTAATTCTTTTGTGCATCACGTCAGGCCACAACAAATTCTCACTGTGTTAATAGGGGTCCTGGTGTTGTGTACTGACCATGTTTTCATTCCTGACTGCAAGTGTGACTGAATGAACAAATGGCATATTGGCGATTTTTCCATACCTTGCCCTTGTTGTGGTCCATCACCACACCTGCATCCACTGTGTTGTCAGGAAGGTTCTCAAGCGCCTCCTCATGGGGACACCGTGCCTCAGGGTCCACTTTCCAAGTCTGAGGTTCTCGATTCCTTCTGCCCACTCTTCAGCTCATAAGACTTATAAGGCAAAAGGAACTTCTGTAGACTCATAAGGGTTTAAGATGCCCCTATTTTTTTCTTTTGGGGACTTAGGACACTGCACCATGTCTGCTGGGTTAGCAGAAGTGTGAGCCTCAGGCAGAAAGGGTGCTCAAAACTCCTACCAAATGTCTCAAATCCTCTGTCAGTTCTGGAGGTCCCAGACAGATGTGAGCAGATGACTCAGGTGCTTGTCGGGAGCCCCGTTTTTCTACCATGCAGAGAGTCCCTGGAACACCCAGGCCTTCTCCTGGCCCGTCCAGCTCCAGATTCTCTAACCTCGGGTGACCGCGACGCGTTCACCCGAGGTTAGAGAATCTGCTCGTTCCAAAAAAAAAAAAAAAACACTCAAAATGGCCGCCTGAGTTTGGACTTCTGATCCAGGGGACAGGTGTGCGCAGAAGGGTCTTTTTGGAAATGGAGCGATATCTTACATTTCATGCCATCACTCTTAGTTAGTTAGAGCCTACCGGAAGGGGGATGTCTGAAAAATGAACAAACAGGTCACAGAGGGTGTGTTTTCCTAGGAATAGCCCAGCGTAACTAAGGAGATCGTGGAGGGCTGATGGGAAAGGGCCTCGAGGAGTTAGAAGCCGGCCGCTAGAGAGTGAGGCCCTGCTTCAAATACTACGGTAGAGAGATTTAAAATCTTCCTGGGAGCCCAATCGCATTGTCATTCTCACTTATTTAGTTGCTTATTTTTATGATTCTTTTACCTTTTTCATTTCAGAGGAACCCCTTGTAAGTGCCCACCATATGTTGGTACCATCATGCCCGTCTTCACCCGTCCCAGGCGATGGAGGATGCGTCGCTGTGGGATGATGGGCATTCCCCATGTTGCTCTGGTTCCTAACTTTTGGCAGCAGCAGTTCACCAATGGTGGGATTCAGTGCCTGTCCATGTTGCCCCATGCCCTCTGGATTCTGCACACTCTCTTCTGCACAATCTCCTGAACATTGGTGGCTCTGTTTGATTTTTGCTGGTGCGTGTTTGCTTTGTAGTTATAGACCCACTCAGTGAGTGTGTAAACAGCACGTGTGGGTTCCATCCTTATCCTCATCCCCCTCCCCCCAAGGGACCCTGCTCCCTGGGGATGCCAGTTACATCCCCATGGGTATTGTGGGTCGTGCATTTGGGGTAGCCGTCAGTTATCAGGGTGAGGCCATGTCTCTGTCCCACCTTGTGGCTCTCAAAATCTTTCAGCCCCCACTTGCATGAATCTCTCTGAGCCGGCCGGTTGAGTGTTATGGCTACTTCACTGATGAGGTCTGGGAGCCGCTGTGTCTCTGGATCTCTGTGACTCTGGACTCCGCGGGAGTCCAGTGTTCTCTGTGCCTATCTCCTTCACCTTTGTGCTGATGAAGTCTATTCTAATACTCAGAGTTTAGCAGCCTCTAGAACTCTGCTCCGTCGTACATTTTGTTTTTCCTCCCCATCACACCAGTGTAGGTTTCCAAAGTCTGCCCAAAACCAGCCCTGTGGCTCTTCTCTTCAAGATCTCTGTGCAGTGTCTGGGGTCCTGTTTCAGCTGGCAAGCTCGACTTCTCTTTTGATAGGGGTTCAGGTATGTTTTCTCCCTTACTCTCTGTCAAATATATAAAAATAAAAATATTTAAGAAAAAGAAAAAAATAAGAGAAGTAGGTGGGCTTTTACCCACTCCTGCCTTCTCATGGGCAGGAGTTCTCTATATTTTCTATTCTCTCTCTCTCTCTCTCTCTCTCTCTCTCTCTCACACACACACACACACACCACCACCACCACCACCACCACCACCAGCACCACTACCACCACCAACAACAATAACAACAAAGAGAAACCAAAAAACTTTACATGGAGTTTCTATCACTCGCACCAAACTTTGCCTAGCATTCCTGGGGATACCACCCAGAGTGGTTCTTAGAATTTAAAAGAAAGTAAGGAAATGAGAAACAAATATATTGGATAATTCTATGCTCTCCTCAAGTTGGTATTACCATATAGACACATTCTAAAGGTATGTGCTTATCTATGTGAGGTGTAGCATAGAAAATTGAATAGGAAAGGCCTTTTCTAGTTCTAGCAGAGGAAATGTAAAATAAAATCATTCAGCATGAAAATAATGTTGTTCAATTTTAAGTGAGGTTTGCATTGTGCTACTATAGGGCTCCAAAGGCAGGGGGAGGGGACGGGCGTCCCATTCCGGTATGCCCTACAGGCAGGCCAAAGAGGGGTGACAGTGTATTCAAATACTATTTCCATAGGGACTGGGTGGGGAAGAAGGGAGAGGCAGTACAAGGAAAGGGAGAAGAGGGAGAAGGAGAGGGAAAATGGGACAGAGGGGAGATATTTGGCATTTATTAATAACTTTTTCACCTTCAAATTTTGAAATATTTCAATATTTGGAGAAAAAAATTGCTGATACCTTTCAGTGAAAGTCAGACATTCCTAATACTGAGACTGGTATCTTAAAAAAATACTAAACCAGGTGTGGTGGTGCACACCTTTGATCCCAGCACTTGGGAGGCCGAAGTAAGAGGACTGTTGTGAGTTTAAGGCCAGCCTGAGAATACATAAGGTCAGCCTGAGCTACAGTGAGACTCTTCCTCAATAGATAGATAGGTAGGTAGATAGATAGATGATATATAGATAGATAGGTAGATAGATAGATAAATGATAGATAGATAGTGTAGCAGACAACTTCAGGTTCGCTGAGATGAACTTCCAGACCAGGCACAGTTATGGAGGAAGGGATATTATTTATTGAAGCTAGATCCAGATTCCATAATGGCAGGAGATGCTTTCCACAGGGCCATCACACAGCACACTTCAGGAACTCCTGCTAGACATTTGCATATCTTTACAATGGAATCTCAAACCATCACCACACCTTAAGAGGGGCCCCCATGAGATAGAAGGTGATTGCAGATAGATAAAACACTGAATATATTGGGGGACATATATTCAAACTACCACAGATAGATAGATAGATAGATAGATAGATAGATAGATAGATAGATAGATGATAGGTGAGATGTCATAGTCAGAAGCAGTTCTTTGGGATAATAAAGACTCACTTAACATGTAGGTCAAATTTTTACCTCTCATTTCATTCTTTCCCTTTTGTCTCAACAAGAATTAAAACCCCTGAGCTATCCACATCCAGGGGGAAATCAATGATAACATTGTGAGGCGTGCCACTTTGGGGCATTTCTTGCATTCTTTGTGAATCATCACATGTTCACTACTTAGCATTTGAGCCTCTGCTGAGAACTCCTTGTCATCCCTCTCTTTCTAAACTTTCCCCCACACTAGTGAATAATACATATATAGTTGGGTAACATAAACAGCTATGTTGGTTTTAATTCAGCTATGCCAGCGCTGGACCTTGCTGTAGTTTGAGTGTGAACACAGTTGGGTATGTGTTGTGGGCCTGGCTTCCAGTTAAAGGGCTTGCAGAAGTGATTGGACCCCAAGGAATCTGACCTAAACAGTGGAACAAACTCTCGATGCATTCCTAATGTGAAGACATTTGGGGGAGGTGGTGAAAAGCAGGATGTGAGGACGCCTGGGATGAAGTATGTCCCTGGGAACATGTCCTGGGATATTGTGTATTTCCCTGGCCTCACCCTGAATTCCCTGTCTCTGCTGCCTGCATCCCAGGCGGTGCATAGTCCCTACCTCCTGCTCTGTTCACCACAGACCCAGAATCAACAAAGTGGAGGACTGTGGAGTAACGCCTCTAAAACCAGGAATTACAATAATTAGAGTTGGTTTTCTCACCTATTTACTTATGGTGACAGCGATGGTAACAGAAGAGGGCATAAGTAAATATTTAAAAAAATATTTTATTCATTTATTTATTTGAGAGAGAAAGAAGGAGGAAGGGAAGGAGGGAGGGAGGGAAAGAAACACAGAGAGAGAGAGAGAGAGAGAAGAGAGAGAGAGAGAGAGAGAGAGAGAGACAATGGGGACATCAGGGCCACTAGCCACTGCAAATGAACTCCAGAAACACGTGCCACCTTGTGCATCTGGCTTACATGGGTCCTGGGGAATTGAACCTGGGTCCTTTGGCTTTGCTGGCCAACACCTTACCACTAAGCCATCTCTCCAACCCAGGAAATATTGTTGATATAAGGGAGTTAGCAGACTAACAAAGATAATTAAGGCAGGAAAAAGATGGCTTGGGATGGAATCTGGGGGCTGGATTCAAAGATGGGAGACCTTCAGCCTGTACGTAAAACAGTGAAAGCATGAACCAAATAAGAAAAGCAAGCTGATCAGACTGTCCGCACTTGTGCTGTGAGGGGGAAAGCGACCCAGAGGAACAGAGAAAAGACAAATGCCAACACAGGGACTAACGCCCCCTGCGAATGAGGGACGCTGAGAAGTACGTATTATTGCTGCTGCCCAAGCGTTTCTTACTGTCTTGATATGGAGCTGGTTTACTTGTGTTTTATCAACGCTTTCTGAAGCTAGAGGTTGGGATGTGTCTGCGTTCTTTATCTGGCTAAAGTTTCTTGAAAAGACAAATTTTGTAGTTGAGCTCCCATATTTTGTGACTGTACAGAGAATCCGTAGCTGTTACAATGAAATCACTTTGAGACTTGTGTCATTTGGTAGAAAAACATTACTATTTTCACCCAGGAGGTATGCCTGTGCAACTCAGTTTCCACAGTACCGACTCCTGAATCTTTTGAATTTTCAACCAGAACAAAGAAAAGCACAATTTTAAACATGAACTACTAATACATATTTTTAATGGTTCTGCAATTAAACATGATAACAGTAGTGGGATATTTTAGAATACTCTGCAGACAGGATGTGACATTTAACAACACATCTGAGATAAACAGAATTCTACAAGTCTAATCATAACCATTGCTTTAAGATTGTTTTTAACATTGAATTGCAAACAACTTAACTACTTATTACCTCAAACTACATTTAGTTAAAATTTGACATATATTTTAAAATATATTTTTAATATATACTCAGGATTTATATTAAATTATTACATAGACAACTTTAGGAAGTAAAACATGAATTCAAGAATTTTATGTTTATTTATAGATGTTTTAAGAATGATATGTAAATATTTTCTAGACTCATTTTATTTAATAAGTGTTTCCTCATGAGAGAGTTTATTATACCCTAAGCAATCCAGGTTCTTTCATCTCGATGTCAACAGATCATGCTAGCAGCAATGGGTAAGAGTGAGAAATTAAACTTTTTAAAATATTTATTTATTTGAGAGACAGAGAGAGGCAGATAAAGAGGGAGAGAGATTGGGCATGCCAGAGCCTCTTGCCACTGCGAATGAACTCCAGATGCATGTGCCTCCTTGTGTATCTAGCTTTGCATAGGTACTGATGAATTGAACCTGGGTCCTTTGGCTTTGCAGGCAAGAGCCTTAACCACTAAGTCATCTTTCCAGCCCAGAAATTAAACTTTTTATCAGCTAGGAAAACATTTTCTAAAAAGAAGACAAAGGACAAATTTTGGGAAATACAGTCCTTGACTCTCTTTTTATACCATTAATAACTGCAAATAGTTTTAAATTGTGAGTGAAACTTCTGTAATGACCCTGTACAAGGGGAGAAAAAATAAATCCTGAAGGAGTGATTCTGTTCTGACCTTGAAGTGGCATAAAGAGGAGAAGAAGTGGAGGATAGAGACACAATTTTCCAGACAGTATGTGTTAGTGACTAGTATTGCCCTAAACAAATCTTCTAATGTTTCGGAATCTCAGCTCTTACATCTGTTAAAGAGGGTGTTTGCCAGATGGAGCCTAAAAATGCTTCCCATTCCATCATTCTCTGCTGCTGCGATTGGCCTTCTTCTCGGGGGACGGGCTCATGGACACATGGGCCTGATTTTTATTGTTGCTCTCTTGGAAGAAAGCGGCACATCGCGTTATTAGCATCTATCTCAATTTCTAATAAGCTGGCATTTCCAATATCACTCTTGTGTTTTCTCTCTCTGTAGAGCAGTGAAGTATTAGATTATGGCTCTAAATTGGCTGTGAACGAAAACTTTGGTGAGTTTTTGTAAACCCACAGGAAGTCATGTTTTACAAGTCCAGGGCACTTAGGGAGTAAACATTGCACTGCCCATTTGCATGAACAAATCGATCTGATTTCAATTCTTGAAGGGAATTGCTTATGACAACAGATACAATCTGAACTTTGGAAGCAATGCAAATGAGTTTAATAGTAATGAGAAGGAAGCAATTTTGAAAATAAATAAGGTATTGCTTAATAAGATACCTGACAAGAAAAAAAAAAAAAGCAGCTTATGGAACGATAGGGTGTATTGGGGCTTGCAGTTATGACAAGCTTGAGCAGGAAGCCGGGGTCACACACTTACATCACCAGGGAAGAAGTAGTCTACGGGCTGAGTTTGGAGCTGGGCTATAGCATTCCAAAACTCCCTGCCAGTGACAAAGTCCTTCCAGCAAGGCTCTGTCTCCCAAAGACCTCCACAAACTTCTCAGGTGGCCACTGTCTGAGAACCAAATATTCAAAGCACATGAACATGCGGTGGACATTGCATTCAAACTACAATGTAATGGTTAGTTACAAACACAGATTTCTTTTTTTTATTTTTTATTAATGACTCTGTCCTCTAGCCATTTGTGGTTCTGAAATTTATGAGGCTTTCCAATTGCTGAAGGGCGAGGACCACAATTTTTTCAATTTTTCTGACATTTACTGAGACTCACTTTCTTTCTAGCTCTTAGCCACACACTGCTGAGTTAATGCTTGTTCCTTTCTACAGATATCTGCCCCAAAGATGACAGGTAGGAATCGTGTTCTTGAGGTATGGGAATTCCTGTGCACTGTTGTAGGTCCGTCTTATGGGCTGCAAAACATAATGATTCAACCCTGAACTTCTGTGACTTTTTACCACATATGCCCAAGTGCTTATAAGGTAGATCTCTGCTATGGTTTATTTATTTATTTATTTAGTTATTTAGTTTAGTTAGTTAGTTAGTTATTGTTGTCTTCTGGAGTTTAGTCTTAAGGAAAAAGGAGCCTCAGAAAGTGCACACGCTGTGTCAAGATGATCCTTTGTGATCACAGGTGCTGGACTTTCTCCCAACTGCAAGCCACCCCTTCAACTAATAGTTACTTTTGTAAAGGGGAAAATATAGAATCAGGGACACAAGTGCGTCGGGGAAGAAAGAAAATGCTAGAAATGGGGCAGGGAGAAAGCTAAAGACTCATGTGTTTATTTAAGGAGTTCTATAAGCAGAAGTGTTTCCATAGAAGTAATGAATTTCTGATTAAGTGAACAGAATCTGACATTCCTCAGGGGAAGGTTACAAGGGATTTTTGCATCGTCTGGGTTCTGGAGGACATTAGCATGCCTTGAAATTCACTGATACTCAAGGAACATTTTATTTTGAAGCTATTTTTATTTTCTATATGCATGTTGTTTTGTGGTGTATTATGTCTCTTCTTGACCCTCACTTCACATGTGAGATTCCTAGTGTCCAGTGCCTCAGTATGTGACTAGGTTTGTAGATAGGACTTTTTAAAATTTACTTATTAGAAAGAGAGAAAGAGAGAGAGAGAGAATAGGCATGCCAGGGCCTCTAGCCACTGCAAAGGAACTCCAGATGCATGCACCCCCATGTGCATCCGGCTTACATGGGTCCTGGGGAATCAAGCCTCGAACTGGGGTCCTTAGGCTTCACAGGCAAGCACTTAACCACTAAGCCATCTCTCCAGCCCTGCAGATGGGACTTTTTTTTTGGGGGGGGGCTGGAAAGACACAGAGAGAGACAGAGAGAGAGGGAGAAGAAGACAGATAGAGATGGGTGCACCAGCAGCCTCTCAGCTGCTGTGAATGAAATCCAGATGCGTGTGCCCCTCGTGGTCAAGTGTGGCATTGCGCCCCTTTTGCATCTGGCTAAACATGGGACCTGGAGATTGGAACCGCTGGAGATTGGAACGAGCATTCTTAGGCTTAGGAAGCAGGCGCCTTAACCACTAAGCCATCTCTTCTGCCCAGGTGGGACTTTTAAATGGGCGATCAAGATAGAATGGGGCTGTGAGGGTAGATGCTCTGCTGATTGGACTGGAGCCTTATCAGAGGAGGAAGTTTGGTGACACAGAGATAGCAGAACTGCCAGTAAGCTTTGTTTGGACAGAGTAAGGTGGTCACTACTATATGAATAGAGAAGAGAGATAGAACTCAAAACTGACCCAACCTACCTGCACATTGACCTTGAACTTTAGCTTCTAGGTTTGTGAGAAAAATAAATTTATATGTTTTAATATAAATCTAGTCCATGGTGATGACATTTTTTTCTATTGTTACCTTACCAAACTAAGATACCTGTGTGTGAAGATCATGTCAGAATATTTCTCAGCTTCAGGCTTCTGACACATCTTCAGTCTATTAAAGCCGGATCTATGCACATAACAATCAAATAATGTTGTTGAGTTGGTTTTGCAATCAGTAAAAAATAGTTATTTGTAGCAAAGTTTTGATATTTTACTGTTTGGTAAAGCTTATTTTTGCATTGTGTAAAATTCTTTGGGAAATAGCAAACTGCCAAGACCCTTAAGTTTGGCGACTTTACTTGGATACTCTGCTAAATAAAAGATTGAATGTTTAGAATCCCTATCAATGAAAGCAACACCTCAGAATACCATTCTCTAAGAAAAGCCATAAAAATGATACTTAGGTGAGATTTGGCTGCATCTCAAAATTGTTTGATATAGATTTCTCCTCTTTGGAGAGTGTAATATGCAGACCACAGGTGCCATCTGCAGTAGATGTTTCTTTATGTTAGGTGTCTAGTTAGTTAATACCAACTGACACATAGAATACAGTTTTGAATTGATAGCTAGCTCTTCTAACGCTCATCACTTCTTGATCATCTATGGATGTTTCCTTCCAGAGATGGGTGCTATGATTTTCTTTGTAGTTTTTCAAATTAATATTGAAGATAATGTTACCAGTAAAATCTCCAAATTGAGGGACTAACTGTAATTCCATTCAGCACTCTTCATGGGTAGGTTGGGATGAATGCGAAAAGTATTGCTGGATTCCAACAACAAAGGAAAGCACTGCCTACAATATTTAACTCCACCATGGTTGGTAATGTTAATTATGTGCAGAAGATAAATCTCATGGAATTAAAGATCTAATGTAGGGCTGGAGAGATGGCTTAGCGGTTAAGGTGCCTGCCTCCTAAGCCTAAGAACACTTGTTCCAATCTCCAGCGGTTCCAATCTCCAGGTCCCACCTTTAGCCAGATGCAAAGTGATGCAAGGACGCAATGCCGCACTTGACCACAAGGGGGCACACATCTGGATTTTGTTCGCAGCAGCTGAGAGGCTGCTGGCGCCCATCTCGACCTGTCTTCCTCTCCCTCTCTCTCTGTCTCTCTCTCTCTCTCTCTCTCAAAAAAAATGATCTAATGTAATTATTTTGTAAGATTGTAAAAGTAGGCATGCATTCAGTGTGGCCAATTTCATTTAGATATTACTTTTGTAAGCTACTTTTGTCTGCATGTTATGTGTAAGTAAATGTAGACTAAGTCAGTTTGAATACAGCCTCTGTAGATGTTAATGCAATTATCAAATATGTTGCTTTAATAGGAGTTTGCTATAATGATGTGAAAAATTTTTCCTAATATTGTTATATTAGAGATTTAAAACAGAAAAGAGAACTTTTTTAAAAAATGGAATTGCTTATATTTGTTTAAACAAACTTCATTACATGTTTAGACTGGAAATATAGAAGCATTTGTTCTTGGTTATTTTAAAAATTCTCCTTTTATTTTAGTACTGATGCCTTCTTTTATCATCTTCCTGTTTATCTTTTCTCTCCTTGCTTAATTTTGCCAGGTACATTAATAAGCAGTCTTTGCTCTTTCTTCCCAATGATCTGGTTCTCCAGGCTTGGACTAGTCATGCCTGGTTCTCCCAGAGCTGCCTTATCAACCTGTCTTCAGTTGTTTCTCTTTTTCTCTGTCTTCTGTGGACATCTAGAGACAAACTGAATTTTCTCTTTATTTGTGCTTTTGTGAGCCCCCCAATACTTTTCTGTGGGCTCTGCATTGTGGGAAGTACTATTCTGTGTCTGTTTCTCGTAATCTACTGTCTACACCGGGTCCGTCAGAACTTGTTCCTAAACAAGTGAGCTGACTTGTTCACTTCCACTGCTTGTCTGATTACTTACGGTTATCATGTAATGGACGGTACAGCAATCATCTCTGTGTTTTCATTTTTCACTTGCTACTGCTCAGAGTGTTTGTGTGCACACACAGTGCTCAGAAAGGAGAGAACTCACTATCTTTTAAGATTAAAAAAGTCTTCATTTACTAGATTCCAAAAAATGTGCCTTGTGTGGCTTGCATAGTAAAAGATGCAAGAGAGCATTTCCGTTTTCTTTTTTTTTTTTGGTTTTTTGAGGTAGGGTCTCACTCTAGTTCAGGCTGACCTGGAATTCACTATGTAGTCTCAGGGTGGCCCGTTTTCTTTTTTCAAATGTAAGAAGACAGATCTTGTGATTCATGCAATTAGTGTCCTCTAAATGCTATAATACAAGCATCTGGAGTTCTTGTCCAGACTGAGATATGCATGAGACCCTGTCTCAACACAACAAAGCAAATAGCCAGCACAAAGCAACATGATAGTTTTCACCTACAACCCCACCTGTAACCCAGACAGTCTTAAAGTGTAGACAGGAGAAACAGGAGTTGGAGGTCAGCCTGGGTACAAGGTGAGACTATTTCAAAAATAAAAGTTGAAAAATAAACATACAATAACCTATCTTTGTTTGTTTGTTTGTTTGTTTGTTTGTTTTGAGGTAGGGTCTCATTATAGCCCAGGCTGACCTGGAATTCACTAGGTAGTCTCAGGGTGGCTTCGAACTCACAGCAATCCTCCTACCTCTGCCTCCCCAGTGCTGGGATTAAAGGCATGCGCCACCATGCCCAGCAGATAACCTATCTTTGGAGGATAATATATAAGTTAATTCTACAAATACATAGTTTTAGAGAGTAGAAATGTTTCATGGAAAGAAAACATAAACAAAAGGAAAAGTTAGAAGGATAGAAGAGATAGTAAAAGAGAGAAAGTAAGAACTCCTACTTTATTCACATAAAGACCAAATGGTTTGGGATGTTTTGTAGACAATATGGAACCTGGAAACTTTCATCTCTATTTACATTTTTATTCATTTGTTTCCATGTATGTATTAGGGGTGCCAGGGCCTTGTGCCATTGAAAATGGAATGGCAATTGCTTGTGCCTCTTTTTGTGTCTGGTTTTAAGTGAGTGGTTGGGGAATTGAACCTGGGCTAGCTGGCTTTGCATCTCTAACCACTGAGAAATCTCTCCAATCCTGAAATTTATTTGTGGTGCATACTTATGATATGGTGAATGCTATTCTAGGAAGTTGTTGACCACATTAGCTTCAGATGTCAGAACCTTAACTTGACTTGATCATACCACTCGACACAATATGCTAACTGAAAAAGCTTTAACATGAAAAGCTGTATTTTCTCTAAAAAGAATTCAGTGTTGACCTTGTGTCCAGAAAAAATATTTGTATCCTGGCAAATTGTTATACTTATGATTAAAAGAAAGGCCCATTTTATAGAGAAAGATAAAGTTTTTGTTTCAAAGAGGAGATGGATAAATCTACCTGGACTAGAAATAAAGGGATGAAGGTTAAGACAAAAATCAGTGTAATTGTTGGTTAACACAACCACTACTTAAAAAGAACAAATAACATGTTAAGAATTAGATTCACAATACAGATTGGGAGGATAATGTTTTAAAGGGAAATTATGCTTCCCAACATGAGAAATTAATAAACAAACCTATGATTATATTTAGAGATTTTAGGATCTTGCCCTCAGTTACTGAAAGACCAAATATCAAAAAAAGATACAAATGACTTGAATGATACTGTTGTTCAGTTTAATCCACACAACATTGGTAAGCTTTCACATAAATAAAATACCAGGCCTACCTACCAAACATTTAAATGAGACAGGGTAACACTTCTATGCAAATTCTTAAAAAAAACAAGTCTGTGTTAATCTTTCTACACACATTCTTTGAGAACAGCACTATGCCAATACTGAAACACTTAAAGACATTACAAACAATAATAACAGCCTTCATGAGTACAGATAAAAACGTTTATGTGAAAATTTAATAATACCTAAGAAGTTTAATAAATTAAGACAAAGTGGGGCTGGAGAGACGGTACAGTGGTTAAGTTGTTTGTTTGCAAAGCCTAAGGACTGGGGTTCCATTCCCCAGTACCCATGTAAAGCCAGATGCACAAAGTGACCCATGTGCCTAGAGTTCATTTGTAGTGACTATAGGCCTTGGTGTGCCCATTCTCTCTCTTTTTCTCTCAAATAAATGAATAATATTTTTTAAAACTTAGATCAAAGCCGAGTATGGTGGTGAACACCTTTAATCCCAGCACTTGGGAGGCAGAGGTAGGAGGATTGCCATGAGTTCGAGGTCACCTTGAGACTACATAGTGAATTCCAGGTCAGCCTGGGCTAGAGTGGGACCTTACCTCAAAAACAAAACAAAAACAAAACAAAAATAAAACAAAAATAAATAAATAAGACCAAATGAGATTTATCCCAAGAACACATGGTTGGCTACTCTTAAAATAAACCAACACATGCTCACCATATTAAAAATCTCAATAGCCAAAAAGAAAGAAAGAAAAACAGAAAGAATAAAAAGTTGTTAGTATCATACTTGTTCATTTCAGTAGTATCAAACAGTGTACTATTGGCATAAACACAGGCACACAGGCTGATGGAAGAGACTACAAAGCTTCAAAGTATACCCTAGTATACATGACTACCTCATAGAGACTACCATGAAGACACATCTATATCTATTTTAAAAAAATTTGCCAGGCGTGGTGGTGCATGCCTTTAATCCCAGCACTTGGGAGGCAGAGGTAGGAGGATCACTGTGAGTTCTAGGTCACCCTGAAACTACATAGTGAATTCCAGGTCAGACTGAGCTATAGTGAGATCCTACCTATGAAAAACAAAACAAAACAAAACAAAATTTATTGATAAATAATTCACATTGATACCATTTACATAATTGAATGGTTTTACTAAAGTATATTCATAAGATTGTGAAGCCATCATCACTTTTAATTCTATAATACCTTTTTTTTTTTTAATTTTTTTTAAATTATTTTATTTATTTTTGGAGAGAGACAAAGAGAGAGACAGAGAGGGAGAGGGAGACAGAGATAACGAAATCCAGATCATCCTTGTGGTAAGATCATTGCGCCCTTGCATCACTTTGCATCTGGCTAAACGTGGGACCTGGAGATTGGAACCGCTGGAGATTGGAACCAGCGTCCTTAGGCTTAGCAGGCAGGCGCCTTAACCGCTAAGCCATCTCTCCAGCCCTAATTCTATAATACCTTTTTAAAACTTATCCCTTACTTCCAAACATCAACAGAAAGTGTGAATTTATTCTCCCTGACCTCCTTCTTACCCTTGAAATATTTAATTTAATATTTAATTATTCTCTCTCTCTGTCTCTCTCTCTCTCTCTCTCTTTTTTTTTTTTTTTTTTCTGAGGTAGGGTTTCACTCTAGCTCAGGCTGACCTGGAATTCAGTATGTAGTCTCAGAGTGGCCTTAAACTCTCTGCGATCTTCCTATCTCTGCCTCCCCAGTGCTGGGATTAAAAGCATGCACCACTGCTCCCAGCTCTCCAATGTTTTTAAATGTTTTGTAAACCTGGAAACCTTTCTGGCCTGAAATTCTTGGTGACTCAGTCTTTATTCACCATTGCTCCTCCACCGTGGCTGAGAGAAATAGTTGCTGTGGTAGACACTAAGACATGCAAGGATTTGAAATGAGGGAGCCTGGAATATTCTCTCATGCTGATACTAAATTCAAACCCATCATCTTGGTTGGATTCCCGCTGTGCTGTTCAAAGTGGTTTAGAAAAGTGGCTGGTATTTTCAAATGGGTTTTGCAATATGCCTTTTTCATGACCTCTTAGAATTTCTTTTAGGCTACGACAGAGGAACCTTTATTTGATTAGCACCTGAGGTTCTTATTTGTTAGGTAAAAACATAGCTCTCTGCCAAAACTTCTGCACAGTTGGTATTGTTTGTATGTAGTTCCTGCTTCAAAGTGTGTTTACCACTAATCTTCAAATTCTTTCTTAGATATAATAAGCTTTAGATTAATAAGCAGCCCAGTTTTCTCTACCTTCAAATTCTACTTTCTGGTTTGATTAATTCTTAATGATTCTTGCACTTCTACTTTCATTAAGAGGCTATTATAGCCGGGCGTGGTGGCGCACGCCTTTAATCCCAGCACTCGGGAGGCAGAGGTAGGAGGATCGCCGAGAGTTCGAGGCCACCCTGAGACTACATAGTTAATTCCAGGTCAGCCTGGACCAGAGTGAGACCCTACCTCGCAAAACCAAAAAAAAAAAAAAAAAAAAAAAAAGAGGCTATTATGATTCTGAGGAGTGAGGCTCTGGAATCAGATTGCAGTTATCTTTCCAAGGAGTTTCCGTGCACAACTCTCTCCATGTAACTGAACTTATTTGGGTTCTATCTGTAAAAAGATGATTAAAAAGTCCTACTTCAGCCATTGTTGAGAGGATTAAATGAACATACATTTTATCAGGCATGGTTCATAGTAAACACGAATAAATAAATGATAGTGAAGAACATGTCTCAATTTCATTCACTAAACAATAATCTTTGGGGCCTAGGAAGATGGCTCAGTGGATAAACTTGCTTGCTTGCAAAGCCTACCAGCCTGGGGTCAATTCCCCAGCCACTCATGTAAAGCAGGACAGGCATTTGTTGCTGCAGCAAGAGACCCTGGTACATGTGTGCACACACACACACACACACACACACACACACACACACACACAAAATAAATAAAAAGATAATCTTAGAATTACCAGCAGGAAGTATAGATATGTCAATATGTATTATGTTAGTGATTTTGTATATGTATATTATGGATGTGAGTATATATACATACATATAAATATATATATACACACACACATCCAGGAATAAATAAATATATATATATATATATATATATATATATATATATATATTTATGATTCATGATGTGTACATTCTGTTATATATACCAGTCCAGTTAATTATGATTTAATTTCAGGATAAATGGAATTATTAGAATAAACCAATGCACTCATTCTTCTATTAATGTCCTTATTAAAACTGTCATATATCAGTACCTTGCTTGAGTCACAAATACTGATTAATTTATTGGTTGTTTTTCATCATCCCCTGTGCTTTGACTGCTTAGCTCATGTCACCATGACTGACTGCAGTTTCCTTATATCTGTGTCTCAAGGTCCCACCCCTTCTCGTGGTAATCCAGACTTCAGGGTGTGGTACCAGCACATACCTATTTGTTAGTCCCGGATTTCATTTTGTCATGAGATTTCACAACTGAGGTGAACCGTTATTCTTACTGTGTCTAGACAATTTCTTCTAAGGTTTTAACACAATATCATCTCCTGAGTGTGATGCGCTTCGCACTGAAGGCAAGTCTGAGTCTTGCATGAAAGCTGCCACTCCACCACACAGATGCCCTGGGCATGTGCTTTCTGTACTGGTGCCATAGCCAGTCCTGGTAGGACCTGCAGGTATTTTAGGCAAGTGATAGATTTGAAGGATATCAATTTGCATGCATTCTAAGATTGAGTTAAACTCCTGACTAATTATTATTATTATTATTTTTAAGAATCAAATTCTCATCAGTAGTGAGGTAGCCACAGGAACATATGTGTCATGACTGTGGACTCACCAGAAAGGGAAAAGTCCGTTCTTGCAGGGTCACTTCTAGTCTAAATGTGTGTGCCTCTATTTCAGGATTTTTTAAAATTTGAGTGATGTTTATTATGTACCATGAAGAAATTATTCCAGTGAAAATGCAAATCTGGTTTTCTTTATTTCTGAAGGAAACGATTCCTATTTGTAGAGTTTTCGCCTTCAGAGGGTGCATTTATTGGAATTGCAGTCAAAGTATTTGGAAGCACTGTTGTTGGACCAGAGAAGGTCTGACAGTGTTCATGGTGTGATGGACACAAAGGTGTGTGACATGTTAGTGGAGGCCACACTCCATGGCTCACCTGTCCATCTGTAGTGCCCTGCTCAGTGGTCATTCACAGGTCCTTTGAGGCCACTTTGAAGAGGAAGTCTCAGGACAAGATCTTTCGTGTACTGGGAATGTCCCATTCAGAAACAAAGGGATATGTTTTAATTTATAATATATTACAATTCATACAGGACTCACTGCATATTCTCAAGGATTGCAGCCATCTG
The DNA here is from genome assembly GCA_036365145.1 of Orientallactaga sibirica. Taxonomy (NCBI): domain Eukaryota; kingdom Metazoa; phylum Chordata; class Mammalia; order Rodentia; family Dipodidae; genus Orientallactaga; species Orientallactaga sibirica. The sequence goes on along the minus strand of JAEOAD010000032.1, from coordinate 22,843,903 downwards.
ACGCATCGCACATAGAGCCATACATAAGATGCTATCTCCCGCTAGTTGTCATGATAATCTGTTTTTGAAATAATTCTAGTGTTTGGTGAACAATCCTTTATTTTATGCATGGTATATATACACATGTATTCCCAGCATATTCTGTGTATGGATGTATGTGCAAATAAACAGTTTTTCAAGATTAATGTGGGGGGACATGCATATGTATGTTATACTGCATAAAATGGCCTTTCCTAGCATTGGTATTTCCAGAACCCATTTGAAGAATGAAGAAAAGTTAGTTTTGTTCTCTTTCACATTTCCTTCCTTTCTTCCTCAATTACATGTCTGTAATCCAAGCACTTGAGAGGCTGAGGTCTCTTGAGTTCAAGGCTAGCATGGGCTACAAAGCATAACCCTCCCTCAAAAATAATATATGCAGGACTGGAGAGATGGCTCAGTGGTTAAGGCACCTGCCTGCCAAGCCCAAGAACACCTGTTTGATTCTCCAGGTCCCAGGTTTAGCCAGACATAGCAGCACAAGGGTGAAATGCCGTACTTGTCCACAAGAGGGGCACATGCGTCTGGAATTTGTTCGTTCACAGCGGCTAGAGGCCACTAGTGCACCCATTCTCTCTCTCTCAAAAAAATATATATACTCCCATGTATGTATGTATGTAATATGTATGTATGTATGTATGTATGTATGTATGTATGTATGTACACATGCATCTGTATGTGTATTGGAAAGAAATGGTAAAATACTAAATGTTATTAAATTTCTTCTGAGTCTTTCTTCTTCCTTTATAAAATGTGACAAATGAAAACTTGGGTTCTTCAGATCCACCTTGGTGGTGGGCATTTTTTTAAACTGTTTTTTCTAATTTCTTTTATTAATTTATTTGCCAGAGAGGTACAGAAACAGGCAGGGAAGGAGAGAGACAGAGAGAGAGAATGGGCATGCCAGGGTCTCCAGCCACTGCATACAAACTCCAGATGTATGTGCCACCTCATGCATCTGGCTTACGTGGGTCCTGGGGAATCGAGCCTTGAACCAGGGTCCTTAGGCTTCACAGACAACCACTTAACCACTAAACCACTTAACCACTAAGCCATCTCTCCAGCTCCATTTTTTTCCCTAATAATTCCATGTAGACATCTTGGAAGGTTGAACACTGAAAAAGTACACAAGTGAACTTGGCTAAGCAAAGACCAATCTGCCTCATAAAAACATTTTTTTCTTATTAAGAGTTTTTTTTTCTCATTCCAGCTGGAATTAGCAATATTTTTTCCTCATCACAATTTCTTTTGCTCAGAGGAATGTGCCTAAAATTTCACTTGGTGATGGCATCATAGCAGGGAATAACTTAACAACTAAGGAAATAAGTTAGTCAGCCTTAGAGGCATTCTCACATTTATTACATTATTATGTGCCAAGAGGTTTTTATGACATATTGTTTAAATACATATTGGAAGCCTGAAGGTTTGAAGAGCAGACAGTCCATAATGAGATAGTATGTTTACAGTTTTTTTTTTCCTTCTCACATGAGTATATGCCTATCAGGATGTCTAGAAGTTGATGAAGTATATAACGTTATTACAAATGAAAGAAATCAGCTCTTGAACTATGGCTGGCATCTGAGAAAGGTTAGAGTGCTCATAAACATAGTGTTGTGTATACTTCAAAGCTGCAGTGAAATCCTTGTCTCTGTTGGTGTTTTGCTGAAAGCATGATTTTATTTTGATAAAAATTTCCCTTGTTGTAACTGGCATTTCAAATATGTTAGAAAACAGCTAATGACAGATCACAGGTCAGAAATGGCTTTAGTTTATATAAATGAGGGCACCATACTGACTTATTTAATGACCCAAAGTTCTGGCAAAATGCTATTCTATTTTAGAATGAAGTTGAAAGACAATATTTTTTTATTATCTGCATCTTCCTTATCACCACCTTATTTTTGGACAGGTCAAATTATTTTAACTTTATTTATTTATTTATTTATTTATTTATTTGTTTGTTTTTAGGTAGAGTCATCCTCTAGCCAGGGCTGACCTGGAATTCACTATGTAGTCTCAGGCTGGCCTCAAACTTATGGTGATCCTCCTACCTCTGCCTCCTGAGTTTTGGGATTAAAGGTGTGTGCTACTATGCCTGGCTCTTCACTAGTTTTGAGCCCCCCAACCCCCACAAAAAAAAAAACAGGATTTGCATGGCATTGAACCTTTTGAGAACTGGAGACTTCAACTGTTTTATGTTATAAATTGGACATTACTTCTTTTTAAAAAAATATTTATTAATTTAAAATTTATTGATTAGGGATATACATAGTATGGCAACATCACATGTTGGTACCATCCTTTCCTTCATCCCTGCCCCCTTTCTGAAGAGGGCCCTCCTCATTGGGGGTCACAGGTTATCCTCATGGGGATTGTGGGATTCATTGCAGCAGTCAGTTATTGGGGAGCAGTCATGCCTCAGGAAATAATGTCCTAAATTCTAGCTTGAACAATTTTTCCACTCCCTCTTCTGAAAATTTCCCTGAGCCATGTTGGGTGTGTTTTAAGTCCATTTCAATGATGGTTTCTTAAGAGCCTCTGGATCTCTGCTTTGGTAGGTGTTGAGTGTCCTCAGGGTCTGTCTCCTGCACCCTGGTGCTGATTATCAGGAACAGCATGGAAGCAGCACTCTTGCTCGTCTCCCCATTTCTCTGTGGTTTCCACTGGAGCTGGGCTGAAGTGTGAGGGTCATCATCTCTTAAGCAGGATTCTAATCGCTGAACTCATAGGGCCTAGTATCTAGTACCTATATTCCAGAAAGAGTTCCAGTTTGAACTTCTCTTGTCTTTTTATTGCAAACTGCTAACAACATTGATTTCTTTCCTTGCAATGATTTCTTTTTTGAGAGTAACTTTTATTACAGGTATAGAGAGATATTTCAGCTAACTTCTGAGCTGTTGGTTAAGCTCTACCTACTTCTCTGTGTATATGGAGGGGACTTAAAGAACAGCAGTAGGTTCTACTATTGTACTACAAAAGTGAGCAGTGTATATGCCTTTTCATTTCATTTAACTCCATTTAATGCTCTCATTTCCTTTGGGAAGTAGAAATTTCTATTTTCAATTTAGAGGTAAGGGAGTTAAGATTAAGTTTTCAGTAAAAAACAAAAGTAAGATTTTATTTTGCCCAAGGAAATGCAATACTTCCTAAGCAGCAGAACCCAGGTTAGCTGTACTCTGAGGTCCTAGCCCTACTTGATGTGTTTTCCAGCTGTAGGGTCAGGGAGGCAAGAGTCAAACACACATGCACCTGCATTCCTGTTTGGAAGAGGACAGATGCTGTGTCCAGGTTTATGTAGCCATCTACTTAAAGTGCTTCTTTGAAAGGGCAAAGATATCCCTTCAAATATCTCTGGCATTTTTTTTTCCAGCAACATTAAGATGTCAGAGGATTTGGGGATAACAAAGTAGTCAATTCCTTTAGGTTCCGTAGACTCCCCACAGTTGTATGTTTTGTAGGTAGTAAACAGCCAAATGCATTCTGATGCTACAGTTCTAATAAAATATGCTTAATGAAGAGAGCTCTCATACTATAATATTCTGTGCCCATTAATAATAAATGAATTCTGAAAGGAATTCATAATGTTTTCTGAGAGGCTTAAAAGGAAATACTGGATTAGAAGTGGCATTTTCCAATTGTTGGGAATCGTAATAAATGCCTCTTCTTTCCTGGTGGCTATCAGTAGCCTTTGTGTGTTGTCCATTTGGAATGCATAGATGTAGACTGTGGTACATTATTATTTTATAGATTGGAAATGGGACCCAATGTCCTTGTTTTTGCATGTCCTACAACATAAGAATGCTTTTATATGAAATTAAATGGTTGAACACAACCAAAATATGTGATATTAAAGTTATATGAGTATACATAAAGGTTTATTAGAATTCTCCCTGCCACAATCCATCCCATAATCTGTGTCCAGAGCCACCATTAATGAACCCCCATTCAACATGTGACCACATTCACGTGGATACTCACGCACACACATCTCTTTTCACTTTTTTTGTGAGAATGGTTTGTGAACCTTTAAAACTTCCTTGCTAATTTCCTTTTACAAATTTCCCTGTACCTTAAAACTCATAAGGTTTGCTCTTTCCTATTCTATAACTTCATTGTTATCCTCTTTATTTATTACTTACTGACCTATTTTTGTGGTACTGGGAACTGAATACACAGACCCCCAAGAATTCTCAGACATTGGGCAAGCCCTCTAACACTGAGCTACATCCCCAATCCAGCCATGTTTGTTTTGTAATTTCTTAAATTTTCTTTTTGTTTTTTTTTAAAAATATTTTATTTTTATTTATTTGACATAGAAAGAGAGAGAAAAAGAGAGAGAGAGCGAGAGATAGGAGAATGGGCACATCTTGGCCTCTTGACTCTGCAAATGAACTCCAGATGTCTGCACCACTTTTTGCATGTGGCTTACCATGAATACTGGGGAATTTAACCTTGGCCAGCAGGCTTGGCAAACAAGTGTATTTAGCTGCTCATCCATCTCCCCAGCCACTGAATTCTTGTTTAATGGCCTTATCATTCGCTTTCTATAATAACAGCTACTGCCTTATTCAAATGAGTTCACTAATTATTTTTAATTTAGAAAATTATTGGTCTCCACATTAGAGAGTGAAGAGGCTTTTTAATATTTGTTAATATGTCAAAGAACTGTGAGACGTTAAAATTCTCAGTATATTTCTAAGGACACTTGGACCACTAAGAAGCTGACCACAATAATTCAATATGATCCAAGTAATGGTACATCTTTAAATTTTATTTTGTTTTCAGAATAGCAACTGACTTTAACAAATAATGGAGGTCATTATTCTAAGATTCTTTTAAATCTTGTTAGAGTAAAAGTGATCATGATCCAGTAAGAGTGCCAACACAAGGCAGCTCATAGGATCAATCTGCTTTTCACTGAGGCCCAATTGTGGGAAGAGGAGTATATGACTGTTGTCTCTGTCAACAAGTGACTTAAGAGGACCAGGTCCTCTGTTAAAAAAGAAGAAAGGGCTGGAGAGATGGCTTAGCGGCTAAGGCGCCTGCCTCCTAAGCCTAAGAACGCTGGTTCCAATCTCCAGCAGTTCCAATCTCCAGGTCCCACGTTTAGCCAGATGCAAAGTGATGCAAGGGCACAATGCTGCACTTGACCACAAGGGGGCGCAAGCATCTGGATTTCGTTTGCAGCAGCTGAGAGGCTGCTTGCACGCCCATCTCTATCTGTCTCCCTCTCCCTCTCTCTGTCTCTCTCTCAAAAAAAAAGAAGAAGAAGAAGAAGAAAGTCTTGTTACAAATTTCCTCTTGAATTTAGTATGTCTCAGAAACATTTTCTGTATGATGTGTCATTTCTATAGCACTGAGCTCTGACACTTGCCCCCAGGCTATCCTGGCTTTTGATGCAGGTTCTTGCTCAGGGCACTTAGGTGGCATCTTTATCATTTTGTTTATGCATCTTTCGCCTTGCTTTCACTACGTTACTTAACTCTCACAAGCACACCTGGTGCTCAAGAACAACAGCCTTCATCATGGGAAAGGCCACGTCATTCACACGACTGTGTTTTGTTTGTATGTGTGTATTCAAAGGTGTGGGAACATGTATGTATATGTGTTCATATGTGTGCATGTGTGTTCACATGTGTGCATGTGTGTGTTCAGGTATTGACACACATGTAGTACATTCATGTGGAGGCCAGATGTCAATGTCAGCTGTCCTCCTCAATAACTTTCCTCCCCAGTTTTTGTCTGTTTCTGCCTCTCCACACAGGGATTACAGCTATCACCATACCTGTCATTTTTTACTCGTGTGTCAGAGATAAAATCCCATGGTCCTCATGCTTGCGTGCCAAACACATTGTTTACCCACTAAACCATCGACCTAGCCCTCTCACTACTGTATTCCCCTGACCACAATCACTGCCTCGTTAACAGACCTGTAAATTAATTTTGAACAAACTAAAAAGAAGTCAACTTTTGTTTACTCAAGGAGGGACAGAGATAAGTTCCTCTCCCCACCTTTCCCTAGTAAAAATTAAAAACTTTAGGGTTTTATTTTTTTTTCCCCTGGAGGCACGTAAGATCTCAGAAGTCATGGAGCCTGTAACCTCCCTGTTGCACCTTGCTATGCAGTCCAGGCTGCCTGACTTTGATATTCTCCTACGTCATCAGCCCTAGTGCCAGGATTATAGTTTTGTGCTACCATGATCCCCCAAGTGATGCTATGTTCTCAGAGCAATGGAGAATCACTCTGTGTCTTTTGAGCATTAAACCAGCACAAAGCACAAAGCTGAGCTAAAAAGCTACTGACTGGGATGTGAGTCCGTGAAGCAGGACCTGAAAGGGAACTAAGACTCAGGACAAGCTCTTCAGTCTACTTTAGCCAGGAATTGTGAGTTAGACTCAGTAACTCATTTTTCCTAGTTAGTGTGAGTTGGTTTATCCTAGCATAACTTTTACTGAATTATAGATATGGCAATTATACAGTGTCATATGCTATTAGATCCAAAGAGTTTTGAGCTCAGAGTTTCATGGAATCATGAGGTTTGAGCTGGGAGGGGTTCTGTGCATCCCCACCAAGGAGATGAAACTATGTGTCATGGAAGATTGCACTTCAGATTTGGTACAGAGAAATATGTGGGTATGTTCTTGGGTTTGGAGAGCTGGCTTAGCAGTTAAGGAACTTGTCTGCCAAGCCTAAGGACTCAGGTTCGATTCCCTAGTACCCATGTAAGCCAGATGCACAAAGTGGTGCATGGGTCTGGAGTTTGCCATGCCTGGAGGCCCTGATATGCCCATTCTCTCTCTCATAAATGAATAAATAAATAAATAATAAATAAATAAATAAATAAATAAATAAATATTTTTAAAGTGATTCTTGGCCAAGGTTTTACTTGGTTACTGTGGCAAACATGCAAAGGAAAACTACTATCACAATTCTTAAAAGAATAGCTTACAACTCTACTTTAAAAAAATTTTTTTTTGGAGAGAGACAGAGAGAGAGAGGGAGAGGAAGACAGAGATAGGCACGCCAGTAGCCTCTCAGCTGCTGTGAATGAAATGCAGATGTGTGCGCCCCCTTGTGGTCAAGTGTGGTACGTGCCCTTGCATCACTTTGCATCTGGCTAAACGTGGGACCTGGAGATTGGAACCAGCGTTCTTAGGCTTAGGAGGCAGGCGCCTTAACCGCTAAGCCATCTCTCCAGCCCCAACTCTCCTTTTTCCATCTAAATATTATATTCCATTCATTGGGAACCTTCAGTGTTTATATATAGTAAATACAGTAATTTAAACGAACATCTTGCAAGACATAAATGATTAGCCAGATGGAAAATCTATAAATTATATCTAGGTTATTTTTTCCTTATCTTTGTAAAAGTTTAAAAAAGATTATTAAATAAATGTTTTAGAATTGTCACAACATGTTCCAGCCAGGTATGGTGGTGCACGCCTTTAATCCTAGCACTTGGGAGGCAGAGGTAGGAAGGTTGTCATGAGTTCAAAGCCACCCTGAGACTACATAATGAATTCCAGGTCAGACTGGGCTAGAATGAAACCATACCTTGAAAAACAAAACAAAAAAAAAAAAAAAAAAAAAAAAAAAGAGTGGCAATTATTATTATTTTTTAATTCTGTGTGGCAAATCAGATAACCTTAAATACAAGGCAAAACTTTGTTCTAATGTACACTGATTCTGATATTGGTCATACACTACCATTTGAAATTTTAAGGAATAAAAACTCAATTGTTACTTTTCAATGGTCTATTTGTCATGTTGGATGTTTTATGTTTATAATGTATGGGAATCAATGTGGTTACAGGCTACAAGGATGCCTGCTATATAGATCTAATTCATGGTATTGCCTCAGGTCTTAAAGACCTCATCTTTGTCCACATTCATAGTCAGGACTTTTCTAGCACCAACTTTCTATTTTCGTAAACATTAGCATATATAGCTTACAGAACTGTGTTTGTGTGTGTGTTACATTTTATTTAAGACTTCCTAGAAATGTTTATAAATGATATCCCTGAGTATAAAAATGCCCTCCTGAATCTATGCCTACACATTTCTTATCAGGGAATTTTAATATTCTCATTGAATTGTGTGACTTCTGAGATATTTAGAAAAATAATTCTTTTTTTCTCCTCATTACAAAGAAAAGCTGAATGTTAATTAATTGAAGGCAGAGACTACTGCAAAAGAAAGCCACTAAGACTCTTATAGAAATGAATCACGTTTTTCTGCCAAGTGCTTGACGATTACAAGCAAACAGGTGGAAAAGAAGCTTAAGCAATGACAATAATATTAATAAAATATTGACTTTGTACATTGCTTTTAAAATGGGAATGATGGTCCTTATTTGCCCTTTGCTATAATGTGATTATTGCACAGGTTCAGTTTAGAGCATAAACATTGCTGAATACTGGACCCCATAATTAGTTCTTCTTGAGGTGTACTGGGTAGGTTTTACAGCACCTTTGCTCCCCATTCTCAAGATGCCAGTATGACCATCCTCTTCCTTGGTGAAAAGACAAACAACCCAGCTCTTCCTGACAGAATCATCCTTTCCTTCAAATGAGAGTTGTTGGCTTAGAGACAAGCAAGAAGAGACAACACCCTTCATATGCCATCTTACTGTGGTTAGGTGACATGCCTGGTTTGAGAAGGCATATCTTAGACCTGCACACGCCCAAACAAAGTTATCCTCAACCAAATTCCAGTGTTTAAGTATGTCTTAGTTAGGGTGGCCATTTATTGCAAATTCCAGTTTATAAGTATGTCTTAGTTAGGGTGGTCATTTATTGCAAATTCCAGTTTATAAGTAATGCTTAGTTAGGGTGGTCATTTATCGCAAATTCCAGTTTATAAGTATGTCTTAGTTAGGGTGGTCATTTATTGCAAATTCCAGTTTATAAGTATGTCTTAGTTAGGGTGGTCATTTATCACAAATTCCAGTTTATAAGTATGTCTTAGTTAGTGGTCATTTATCGTAAGTATGTCTTAGTTAGGGTGGTCATTTATTGCAAATTCCAGTTTATAAGTATGTCTTAGTTAGGGTGGCCATTTATTGCAAATTCCAGTTTATAAGTATGTCTTAGTTAGGGTGGTCATTTATCGCAAATTCCAGTTTTTAAGTATGTCTTAGTTAGGGTGGTCATTTATTGTAAAATACTGATTCTTTGCTTTTCTACCTTTTCTGTGGGTCTCTACCTCACATTTCCTGTCTTCCTTCAAAGCAAGCAAAGTGACTGCTTTTATTTAGATCCAACTGTCTCTCAAGAATTTGTGGAGTGTGACAATTTAGCAGGGCCCTCAAACTTGAATGAATTGTACTTGAGAGGGAAAATGTGCACTCATAGTGTGACTCTTATGAAAGAATATTCAATGTTGATTGAGCATTCCTGGGGTGCTGGCATCCAGAGCACAGTGTTGTGCTAATGCGTGTGTTTCTGCCTGTCACACATTAAACACAGACATGATCTGCAGTGCCATCTCATTCTTGTCGCTGTCATGGAAGCGTTGCTTTCTGCAATACTTTCTGCCTGACGTTCCCAGTCCAATTGTAGCTGTAAGTAATGACAGTATATTTCTGCTTCCTTTGGGAAAACCATACAAAGTTTAATTTACTGTTTCCTAAGTGCTTGTAATCATATCACTAGTTAATGCTCTTAAATTTCAATAGTGGAAATTTCTGCTAATCTACATTTCTCCCGTGGAGGTGAAACGTTTCAATAGCGTCATGAGGTTTGGCATACTTACCAACTTTGTTTCCTAAGAATGTTATAGGAGTCCAGAGTTGTGTCATTCCTTTACCTCAGCCCTCAACTTTTTCTTAAATTGCTGGTTGTGATTTGAAAGTGAAGGCTCAATCATGGTTTATACTTCAAAGCCTTTTTTTTTGGGCACAAACACTTGATTTTTATGAGATCCCTTTGCAAGTAGGCAGAGTTCATGTCAAAGAAGATGCATGAAAGTTCATAGGGTGAAATAACCTTCCTAAGACAAAAATATTCCTATAGCTTTTTAAAGAAGATCAAACTAATATTTGTTCTCTTATGTGCTTAAAAGCCCTATGGAGCATGGAGGGTGTATGTCATCATGACCTCCATGTCAGAAGAGGAAAACGAGTCACAGAAATTCAAGTTGTAGAGCAAATGAATCTTGGCTTTGATCTATTATTTTTCACTCATATTTCAACCCATTCTTTCATTTTGAATTCTTTTTTTTTGGGGGGGGGAGAGACAGAGAGAGAGACAGAGAGAGAGGGAGAGGAAGACAGAGATGGGCACGCCAGCAGTCTCTCAGCTGCTGCGAACAAAATCCAGATGCGTGCGCCCTCTTGTGGTCAAGTGCGGCATTGCACTCTTGCGTCACTTTGCATCTGGCTAACCGTGGGACCTGGAGATTGGAACCAGTGTTCTTAGGCCTAGGAGGCAGGCGCCTTAACCGCTAAGCCATCTCTCCAAACCACATTTTGAATTTTTTAATATGTCACCTTCATAATTCTTTCCTTCATTTATTATAGAAAGAACTTTATTGTACAGATGCTGAAAGTGAGAATCTCACTGGGATTCATATATATATTAAAATTCAATGTGTTATGGATACAATTATCTTATAAGATATATTTTATTGACTTGTTTACCAAGCAGTCTTGTGAGGTTTGCTCTCACTTGTGTTCCTTTCTTCCTGCTTTCCCAGCTGTCTTCCAGATTTTTAATCTCATGATACCTTAGATTCAGTTTTGAGGATAGGCCATCTGTTTGCCATGCATTGATTTTTAGGTAGTAGCATTTCTTTCTTTCCTTTTAAAAATGACATTTATTCTTTTTACTTATATATTATCTAACCCCATATAAAAAGACTAATTGTTATAGAAGAAACAGATAGTTGGTACATTGCAAACTTGTCCCTACACAGGAAAATCAGTAAGGCCTTGGGCTGGAGAGATGACTTAGCAGTTAAGGGACTTGCCTGCAGGTTTGATTCCCCAGTACCCACATAAACCAGATGCACAAGGTAGTGCATGCATCTGGAGTTTGTTTGCAGTGGCTACAGGCCCTGGCATACCCATTTTCTCTCTCTCTGCCTCTTAAATGGATAATTTTTTTAAAGGAAGGCCTTTTAGACTTGACATGGTTCTTGAAGTTTCCTACCACAACGAGCAAATGAGTATTTCTGCAGTAATTTATGTCAAACCTGAAAAAAAAAAAAGATACCATCTCTGAAGGTTAACAGGAATAAACCCAGACCAGTGAGAAACTGGGTGACTGCAAGTGGTGCTGCCAGTCATTCAGGTGGGAGGTGCTCAGCTCTCCTGCTGAACCATGCTGTTGCTGTGGTCCTGCTTTAGCACGTCACTGCGGAGAAAATTGCCATTTCCACTGTGGTTAAAACATAGTCCTTTTGGCCATCAAAACATACCTAGCAATGCATTTTCATCAGCATCCAAGATCCCTGAGGATATTTCTTCCGGGGAAATCAAAACAAACCAGAAAAAGATACCTTGTATACATGAAAAGAAAGAGAAAACACTTTTTAGGTTAAAATCAGTCCTAGATGAATAGGCAAAGAGGAAATGTTAAGAAACCCCTAGGGTTCCTCCACTGACTCCAGGCAAACATTCAATATTATTCAGCAAGCCTGGTAAAATGAAAGGAGCAGACCGTTGCATAGTTATTAAATCTTTTAGAAACTGACGATAGTAAAATTTCTCATGCTCCATCAGCCTCCGGTGACTGAGGAGAAATGAAGTAATCAACCACTTTATTTAGGCGAGGACATGGATATTTATTTGCTTTGGTGCTTTTTTTTTTTTTTTTTGTATGGATATGGTTTCCCTTTTCAGACCACTGATTCTAAAATCCTATTTTAAAATAAGAACGGACAAAGGTATGTTAGAATTTATCTCCTACACAGTGTCCTCCTATTGGGGATATAATGATTAGCTTCTGGTCTGGCTCCCCAGGCATATTCGTGAAGCTGTTGGAATTTATAGTTGACAAACTTCAGTCCTCATGAGTTAAAATAGTTCCCTGGTGGTGACATAAGTACAGTGGTAGCAGATGTCAGGCTAATGTGCAGTGCTCCCCAAAGCCTCATTTTGGTGAAATAGAAATAGTTTTCTCTAATGTATTGGACAGTAACAATTCTGCTAGGACACACATGCTTCAGACATGACCTCTGACATGTTAATCAATAAGGACACAGCCAATTCCTTTTCTCAAGTCATGGAAGTTGCTCAGAGTTTCTGTAGAAATGAGAGCTCTCCTCTGTGTCACATATGTGGTTTATGCAGTATAAAAGGCTGCATTTATGGGATCCCTGACTCCAGGGCTGTTAGTACAAAGATTGGTGATAAGAATAAAATCTTCTCATAACCTCTAGTCTACTTTTTTCACTGAAATCTTTCCACTGGCCGTTGAGTCTCTGACATTTAACACTTTTCTCCCCAGCCAGCACTAGCTTTGTTTCTCATAACTCCTAGAACCATCTCTTTTGACTATTTTAAGATCTCTTCACTTTCTCTCCCTCTCCTCTTAGCCAGTCTTTCTTCAGATATCTACTGAGCCTACTCCTTCATTTCCTTTATGTTGTTTGCTCAGCTGTGGTTTTAGTGATGGCTTTCTCAGCTTCCAGAGTACTACTGCCTTCTTTATGTTTTTATTTCTAGAGTGCTTATGATCAGAGAATGAATATTTACATACATAGAGACACAGGCAGAATTTTTAATCTCCCACTGTAAAACATAAACTTCTTAAATACATTTGTCTGTTTCATCTTGAATCTCCATCTGTATCTTAACGTCCAGAGGTGTATCTGTTCAGAATAGATACTCTATCAATACGATTGAAAGACTTTCAACACCAGTGTATTTATGTTATTGGAGAGAAGAAACAATATCTTGCTTGCTTTACAAAACTAGCCTCTATCATATCATCTGGTGTGTTTGTTCAGTAACTGTTTCATTTACTCAAAATATTTGGGAAAGAAGCAACCAGATTTAGAGGAATAATCAAAACAATGGGCTTTTAATTTTAGTTAAGGAGGTAACTAAATGGACACATGAATGCGTTTTGAAGAATGCTATGAACATTAAATTGTAAGAAGGTGAGGAACTGAATAGCAGTCTAGTTTTGGAGACAAAATATATTCTAAGTATTATAGATGAATGCTTGATGTAAGTCTGTCTGTCTAACATCAGGCCACCTAGGCTGTGCTCATGAATTACAATTTTGCATTTCTTTCTTCTTGCTCTTCTTCCTTCTCCTTCTTCTTCAATTATCTTTAGTCCTCTTAGATATTATACTACTAGTCTGCATTGATGGCCCTGATAGTCATTATATAACAATTTTTATTTACTGTGGAGATGGTATTCAGAATATAGTATAATATTTTTCTTCTGAGAACCCTCAAGGTAATTATTTTTTCCCTCAGGTGCAGTAACACCTAGTTGTTTTTTTTTTTTTTTTTTTTTTTTTTTGAGATTTGTTGACTTCCATCATACTGCTTTGCTATAGCATACTTTAATATTTTTTGAATGAATATCTAGGCTGTATAATTTTTTTATTTGTGAAAATTGTCTTTAATTTAAATCAAATCCTATTGTTAGTACCTGTCAAAATGAACGTTGTCTAGAAATGTATTTTAATTTATTTTCATCCACCTGATTTCATATGACTATTTCTGGTATGAAAAAGAAAAAAGAAGAGATATGGAGAGGAACCAGAGGGAGAGAGGGAGGGAGAGAGGTAAGGAGGAAGAGGGAGCGACAGGGAGATAGACAGAGAGAAAGAATGAGAAACGATGTCTCTGAAGCTTGAAGTCTGCAGCCACAAAGGAAAGTGCCCCATGCAGAGAGAGGAGAGGGCGCCTTTGGCCTTCCTGTCATGACTGATTGATGCTTTCCCTTTATCATGCCAGCTCCATGTTTCCAAGCACTTTTTTCTTCTCCTCCTGCCACCATTATAATTAATGATTAAGGTACAGCCACTAGTGCCACACTTAGCTATTCATTTCTGGAAGAAGATTGGGGTGCATGACACCTGACCTCATAGACACCCAGGAAGAGGCTCTAAAGCTGACTTTATTACTTCAACTTGAATCCTCTACCTTTCCTCATCCCCATTTCAGTGCTGACATCCTGCCTGCCCAGAACAAGCTCATCTAATCGCCTCTCTCTCTCTCTCTCTCTCTCTCTCTTTCTTTTTTTCCAGTTCATTTTACAAGCTGGAAGGAATAAAATGAATTATATGGCAGGTGTCTGTCTGTCTGTCTGTCTCTCATGTGTGTGTGTTAAAAGTACTAAATTTGACATGTATACGTCAAGAAGCTAATGTTTTCTACCAGTGATATAGACAAGGAGGTTTTTATAATTACTCTCCTCTTGAACCTGTCTCTGTTCCCCTTTAGTATACAGTCAGGTATGATCCCGGGGTTTATAGATTTGAAACTTGGGCATGGGCCTCTTTCTCTAGATATGTTTGGGTATCCTGGAATTTATCCACAGAAATTCTTATCTTATTTTCATGTTAACTTGAAGATAATATAATTGGGGAAGCATGCTGTAATCCAAACAGACATATAGAGGGGGGTCTATATTAATGAAAAGATTCAGGCTGATTTTTATCATCATTTAGTTGCCATAACACTACTTTTTTTTTTTTTTTTTTTTTTTGTAGGGTCTCACTTTAGGCCAGGCCAACCTGGAATTCACTCTGTATTCTCAAGGTGGCCTTGAACTCACAGTGATCCTTCTACCTCAGCCTCCTGAGTGCTGGGATTAAAGCAATGTACCACTATGTTTGGCTAATAACACTACTCTTGACCATTAATGCAGAAATTTTAGAGATGAATGAAAAGTGAGCCTTGCTAATTAATTGGTCAAAAGGTAGAGGAAATAGGAAAAATAACATACATTTCAAATTAATTAAATTTGACATTATCTTTGTATTTTGCTCCTAAACACCCCTGTTATTGTCAAGATCCAGCAATAAGACTTATAGGGTTGGGATGGGAAACTAACCAACCTATTTTTCTTCCCCACCCCCCTTCATACCCTAACATTGTGAAAATAACTAATGGACCACAAAATTAGCAAAATTTCTGGAGGACTGCTAGGACATAGGGAAGAGTGACGTCACTAAGACAGACTCTTGGAAATCTGTTTTCATGAAAAAGAAGATGGGAGTTGTGCTGCCCTTAAGAAGTTGACATGGGCTTTTGTTTTGACCAATAAAAACTAAGTATGGCCATCTTCAGGGCAAGTAGAGAGGTCTGTAGACCACCAAGGAATCCCCTGCTTGAGAAACGGTGGCATTGGTTAGCCTGCACTTGGAGGACAGTCGTTTTAATAGTGCTTCAGAAATTTATTAGCAACTCAAAGAGAGGAGATAAACAAAGTGTTTGCTTTGGTGTTTCTTCTAATTGGTGTCATAAGCTCCCCACAGCCACTGGATCGCTACTTCATCATTTATCTTTATCTCTTTGAAACAAGTCTGCCAGGTTCACCCCTGAAGTCAATATATACCTGGAAGACACCAGCTTTTCTGACTCACTAAGCTCTGAGCACCACCAACACACCAAAAGATGTCTAGGAAAACAGTGTTCCTAGCAGCCACCAAGTGGGAATTTAAACCTGTCTGCGTCAATGGGAACAGACAATGAAGTACCATCCCCCACCAAGGAGCGTGACAGGACAGCTGGAGTGAGAGCAAAAGTGCCCAATGGTGATGTTTAACTGCCGGCTGACAACTTGACAGGAGTGAGAATCATCCTGGAAACAAATATCTGGTCAAGTCTGTGAGGGGTTTTCTAGATTGGGGGAAGACCCTCCCTCACGGCAGGTGGTTCCATGTCATAGGCTGGCTTCCTGGACTACATACAAGAGAATGCTGGCTGCACACTGGGCATTCAGTGCTGTCCACTTACTCCCTGCTGAAGCGAGTCAACTTTCTGCCATGTTGTGTTTCCCCACCACAATGGACTCGACCCTCTGGAATTTTAAGCTGAAATAAAACTGTTTCCTTCCTTAAGTTGCTTCTGGTTGAGCTTTCTTTGTCCCAGGAACAACAGTTCAGCCAACTAGAAGATATTTACAATTCTAATTAGTATCCTAATTGTCATTTCCAGGTTAGGTTTTGATTCCCACAGCTGAATAGCCTACTGCTAGGTAAAGGAACTGAAGTGATTTTGCTAAAATTTAGTATATACCTAACACTTTTTTTCAGTCCTTTATGGATATTAACTTATTTAATCTTTACAAAATGTCTGAAATC
Source organism: Orientallactaga sibirica (assembly GCA_036365145.1). Classification (NCBI taxonomy): domain Eukaryota; kingdom Metazoa; phylum Chordata; class Mammalia; order Rodentia; family Dipodidae; genus Orientallactaga; species Orientallactaga sibirica. The sequence continues at coordinate 22,827,592 of JAEOAD010000032.1, read as the reverse complement.
CATATGATTATCCTTGTGTAGTGAGATACCTGAAATGTATTAAAATGTTCTTCCCACATTTGCACAGCTCAGAAGTTGCCAAACCAAGGCTGCAAAGACTTACATCTAAAACTCAATCTCATAGTTATTACACAATATGTGGCTTAGAGATGGAAAAGAAAATGAGTATTATTTTGAGAAGAAAATAAAATTAAGCAAGTAAAATCTTCAATCACAAAATTAAAGAAAACAATAGTAAAACTCAGAGGCATACTTGAGCAATTAGCCCATAACTTAGTTCAAAGGACACTAAATTCTCAATGATATGAGAAACTTGGAGTGTGATGCATTACATAAAATCTGCTGGATAAATTGATTGAGGAGAGTAAGTGAAGAAGTAATAAATAGCTCAATCATCTAAAGACTTGAGGCTATAGACAAAAAATTGACCGAAAGTTGTGCTGTTAATAATGAAAGAGTACTCACATACCAGAACATTACTGTGATATTTCTAATTTTATGTAATAAAAGGAAAAGCTTATATACTTCCTAATAAAAAGCAAACTTGTTTACAAAGGCAAGAATACAATTGTCACTGAACTTCTGATCTGACTTTTAAAATGAGCCATAACTTGTGCTTGGAAGATGCTTGAAATGAGCAATCAAATGCCCCTAATTATTTTATTCTGATAATTTTTGGTGTTTGCCATTGGTGTGATGAATATCATGAGGTCCATGGATAATTGTCACAGGGTTAAAATTCTGCTGTATGTCCTTTAATTATGTGACTGCTTCATACTTTCATACATCTTACTGTGAAAATTTAATCATGGAGAAAAGCAAATACATAACTTTCCACCCATAAAGTGATTTTAAACAGTGTTCTGTGCTTTTGTATTTTTAAATGAAAAGTTCTTTTCTAAAAACCATCAAACCAGGATTATTGAGCTCTTTATTTTATCTTGTGGTTAGTACTTCGACCACATAATACAGATTATTTCCATTTTTTTGAAATCTAATATAGATCCACTTACACTTTAATAACAATTAATTAATTTTTTATTTTCTTTTCAATATTTTTTGCTACATCCACCCCACAATTAAGATTATAATTTAATTAATGTATGCAATTTGTCTGTATGAAAGATTCAGTGAGTGGAAATCTTTAACAAAGAGACACGCATGGAAAGAAACACAAACAAAGATGATTATACAGTCTGATTAAAGTGGTGCTAAATGATGATAAATTCAGTTTTCAAATATTTTGCATGCTATTTGTTTTCAGCTGTGGACATTTAATGCCTCATTAGCTGTGGATTAAATAACTGGCTGGGAACCCAAGCTTTGCAAAAGTAAAAGGCCATTATATGCAGTTGGGATTCATGCTGATGTGGAAAGAAGTTGAAAAAGGAGACACATTTAGGTTCTGGCTCTGCAGCTAATCACTCTGCGGCCTTAAGAAAATTATTTAGTTACCCAGAAAGCACTTTGATATTCAAAATTTTGCCCAAACTTGAAATTGTGAACTTCTTACAAGCAAGACTGCATGAAAAGAGATTGGTCAGCCCTTGGAGTGCTTTGGATATAAACTGATATTTGTCAAGGACTGTGCTGAACTTGCTTATACCTAAATCGTGAAAAGTATAACTGAACTGATATGAAACCTGATGGAAGGCAAGGTAGTGTGAGGAAAGACAGAAATAGTGGGGGTTTTTGAGAGAAAGGACAAGTTATAAAAAAGAAAAGGGAAGTTGTTATGTTTCTTCCCCCATCGATAACCAACTGTGTAACGAGAACTGAAGGCAACATGTCTTTTCTCTGTATTTTATGGTAACTATTTAGATCTTAATAAACACGTAAGTTAAATAGGAAGGGGATTTTTTTGAATTTTTTATACATAATCCTCAAAAGCTTGAATAATAACAGTTAAGTGCTCCATGTAATGAGGGACCTCTGAACAACCCTCCCCACAACTTTTATTATTTCCTACTGAAAGGTGGCTTTCATGATGTGCTTAAAACAATGCATGAAAAGTGGCTTGTAGTTGAAAGACTAAGTTCTAAGAAATCCTATGCAATATTAATCTATCACAGAGAACCTGGAATGTCATAGGTACTTCTTCTTCTTCTTCTTCTACTTTTCTTTTTTTTTTTTTGTGTGTGTGTGGGAAAAAGTAAATGATCAGGAGGACGGGGCCGGATGAGGACGCTGCACAGACAATGTTTGTGGCAGTTACCTCCTTGTTGCTGAGACAAATAGCTGGCCAGAAACAGCAGATAGAATAAACAGATTTCTTTCCAGTTTATAGTTCTGGGAGGAAGTTTCTTCATGGCAGGGAAAGCACAGCAGGAACGTGAAGCTGGCTCACATCATCATACATCCACAGTAGGGAGGCAGAACCTAGAGTGAGCTAAATTATGAACACCCAATGGTGTGGGGTAATAAACCTTAAAGCTCACCCCAGTAATATACCTCCTCCACATCTCAAAGGTGCCACAACTATCCAAAATTGCCATTAGCTGGGGACCAAACTTATAAAACACATGAGCCTATAGGGTTTATTTCATAAAAATGATCACCATGTTTTCTGCTATGCATTTCGCTGGCCCGTAGTGGAGAACTTATTGCTCGAATCTCTTCATCCTTTTTTTTTCCAGGTTCTCTGTTGGCCAGCTCACTTGGCCACAGGTTTATTATTATTATTATTATTATTATTATTATTATTATTAAGACCAGCGCTGTTCATTTTCATGTTGTGCAGCTTGTTCATCTGAAGATTGGAGGTCTCTGTTGACACAACCTAAACCTTCACATTGGATGTCATTTTAAGACATTACTTGAAAGAGGTGTGGTGGCAGATGCCTGTCATCCTGGCACTTTGAAGGTGGCGGCAGGAGGATGAGGATTTACAAGTCATCCTCAGCTGTAGAACAAGCATGGCCAACTTGACGCCACCAGTTCATGCTATATGAGTCAGTGTTAAAAAAAATTCACAAACTAATATTCGCTAATTTTCTTGATTGTAAACTAGGATACCAGCATGCCTACAACTAGATACATATTGTCTTGCACTTATGTTATTTCATTTTTACAGTAACCCCGAGAGAAATGTTTTCTCTTATTGTCCCCATTTTCAAGACAGAAGCTGATGTTCAGATGTATTGACCAACTTGCCTCAGGACAGTCATGCAGGAAGAGATAAAATGAGGCGGGCATTTAAGTAATCTGACTTCAGAATTCTGTGTCCAGTCATTTCCCTTTAGTCAGAGAATATACACAGGGGCTGGAGAGATGGCTTAGCAGTTAAGGTGCTTGCCTGCAAAGCTAAAGGACCTCCGTTCGATCCCCCAGTACCCACCTAAGCCAGATGCACAAGGTGGTGTATGCATCTGGAATTTGTTTGCAATGGCTGGAAACCCTGGTGTGCCTATTCTCTCTCTCTCCCTCTCTCTCTCTCACTCACTTTGCCTCTTTCCCATTCTCAAATGAATAAATTAACAAAAATAGAATATACAAAAATACATGGAACTCAGTTTTCACACCACTGCCATGGGCGTCAGAGTCTGAGGGCACTTTCATCACAAGTATTACAACTAATTAGCTTAATAAGAAAAATTAGATAATGCAGCATTTCTTGAAAATGTATCATTTTCTCCTCTCAAAGATACTTTGATTCTATACTATGTCAATTCATGACAAGGACTTGGAGTGTTAGATTCCAAAATTTAATTTAATATTTTTAATTGAGATTTCACAAAAGTGGTTTCTCTTTCTTGTATAATGATAAAATAAGTAACTTAATATACTCCAATTTAAATATTAATGAGATAATTTCAATAAATGGTTTTCAGGAATTATGTAAAATTTAATATGGATCAAACAGATTTTGTGAGCTTACTGCTATATTATGTCTTAAGCATAACCCAACTCATGTTCTTGTAATGTTTCTTGTGTGGCTCATTTCCAGAAGAATTATAGTTAAATTAATGTTTCTCTAGTAAATACTTAAGAATAATTGAATTTGCAGTTTGGTACTTAACTTATAGTGATAATTGCTTCTTAGGAAGAGACATCTCTAATTGTAATCAAAAAAGATCCTCTTCCTCTTGTGCAAATAACTTCTCCCAAGGAATCCATGACATACTTCAACACATTGAACAACACAAATAAAAGCATGGACAACTGAAATTCCTCACAGAACTGACTTGTCATTGGCCATGAAGTTATCCACTCAACCAAACAATACTAAAGCATTGTATTTCAGTTAGAGAACTGTCCTGTTTTACACTTTGTAAAAATATAAATAAAGCTATAATTTCCTGCTTTTTTTTTTTTTTTTGGAGAGAGACACAGAGAGAGACAGATAGAGAGGGAGAGGGAGACAGAGAATGGGCGCGCCAGCAGTCTCTCAGCTGCTGTGAACAAAATCCATATGAGTGCGCTCCCTTGTGGTCAAGTGCAGCATTGCGCGCTTGCGTCACTTTGCATCTGGCTAAACGTGGGACCTGGAGATTGGAACCGGGTTCTTAGGCTTAGCAGGCAGGCGCCTTAACCACTAAGCCATCTCTCCAGCCCGTGCTTGGCAGTTTTTGTAATGACTAAAGTGATGTACAAGTTAGTTGCATGTGTTTTGTGCATTTCATTGATTATAATTCCAGTCTCTTTAAACATTGTTGACATACTCTATGGTAGGCAGAATTCAGCAGATATGTCCTCAAGATTTCCATTCTTGCTTACAATTAAGTACTACTGTAGTGCTTTGAAGCTTTTTTTTTTTTTCCAAATCAGGATGGATAGGATCAACTTAAGCACATGAGTTCTTAAGAGTATAAAGCACATTAATTAGAGAGGAACATAGAAGAGATGAGACAGAGGGGAGTTTACAGAATTAAAGGCTGAGAAGGAGAGCACATTGCTAATGCAGTGGGAATTTTATGGTTCCTTGGCCTCTACAATAATACGCCAATGCACTGACACATTTACAGTACTCCAGATTCTTGTCTTATGAATCTAAAGAATTAAAATCCATAGACCAGAGGGAAGAGTTTAGAGAAACTTGATTAAAGAGAAAGAAAGAGATTGCAGAGAGCTCTTGCCATATGGAGGACAGGAGGGGTTTGAAAGCCATTTGGGAGTAAGGGGGGAGTTGTCTCCCCGCATCTCTGCCCAGATGAGTGAAGCTTAGGAGAACCTGGAAGTTCAGCAACAGCCAAGAGAGGGGCTTGTCCCCTGATGTGCATCTATTTGTAACCCTATTGTGGTGGCTTCACCTTCTGGTTCAGGTCAACTAGAGTGAGGGCTGACTGGTCTTGGCTAGGGACTGACTCCAAGATAGAGGGGGCTGACCTTGACTAACAACGGTATCAGGATTAGATTTAAATTCTAGGAAAGGGGACCTCCCTGCCAGGAAGGACAAGAGTAGACATTCTTTCCTTTACTTTGGGGGCCCAGTCACCCTAAATTACCTAACAAAGCTACATGATTCCCTCTCACTGCATTTGAATATGGAGAGAGTACAGAGGCATGTAATGTGGGTCATCTCTGAAAATTAAGAGTTACCCCTGATTGATTGCCATGGGGAAGTGGGCATTGTAGTCCTAGATAGGGTAGAAGTGAACACAATCAATAGCCCAATGAGTGTGGAAATAGATTCTTCTCTCCAATTATTATTATTTTTTTTAAGAGCTAGGGTAGCCAATATCTTGTTTCTCTCTCTCTCTCTCTCTCTCTCTCTCTCTCTCTCCCTCTCTCGGTTTTCCAAGGTAGGGTCTCATTCTAGCTCAGGCTGACCTGGAATTCACTATGTAGTTTCAGGGTGGCATCGAACTCTTGGCTATCCTCCTACCACTGCCTCCTGAGTGCTGGGATTAAAGGTGTGCACCACCACGCCCTGCTTTGTTTCTTCAATTTGTAATGTGGTGTGTTTGTGTGTGTGTGGGGGGGGTGCACAATATATGTACTCTTGTCTCTTCCCCTTGCTCCCTGTGGACGGGGCCAGAACAGAACGTCAGTATCCCACTCTATTACTCTTTCCAAGTAGTGTTGTTTTAAGATGGAGTTTCCTTACTGGTTCTGGGAACATTGGGGCTTAGGTCTCTGCTCTCCTGTGTGACAGGGGTTATTGGCTCAGGTGGCCATGCCCAGCTATTGACATGACATCTGGAGATTTAAACTCTGGTACTCTCAGGCCCCTTCAGGTCCTCATGCCTTCTCAGGAAGCACACTCAACCCCTAAGGCATCTCTCCAGCCCTAGCCAGTATCTTGACTTGGCTTCTTAAGTCACATAACAAAGATATCAGTTGAACTCACCCAATTTCCTGACCTATGGAAAGGGATCAAGAAGATGTAGTAAATTTGAGTTGTTTTCAGCTGTTAAATTTATGTTAGTAATAGCAAAAAAGTGCAAAAAAACATGATGGTAGGTGTATTAGACTTAGACAGATCTTTTGATAATTTCCAGGTTTTATTAAAACACCCTAGGCTGGAGAGATGGCTTAGTGGTTAAGGTGCCTGCCTGCTAAGCCTAAGAACACCTGTTCAGTTCTCCAGGTCCCACTTTTATCCAGACTCAAAGTGACACAAGGGCAATGCCGCACTTGCTCACAAGGGGGCACACACGTCTGGGGTTCGTTCACAGCAGCTGAGAGGATGCTGGTGCACCCATTCTCTCTCTGTCTCCTCCTCTCTGTCTCCATCTCTCTCTCTCTGTCTCTTTTGTCTATCTCAATTAATAATAATAAGATCCTAAAATAACGTTTAGGCAAAGATGGTTGGGTTTAATCAGCTTTTTATTGTTGTGACAAAATACCTCAGAAAAATCAGCCTAGAGGACAAAGGATTTGTTTTCGTAGTGTCAGAAGTTTCAGTCTGTGGCTGGCTGGCTCCTTGCTTTGGGTTGAGGCCCTGCAGAATATCTTGACAGTGGACGTGTGTTGTGGGAGAAACTTCTCACTTCTTGGTGGATAGGAGGGACAGAGCGCAGGGGTAGCCTCTCAGAATTTTTTTCAAGGACACACCTCAAGGTCCTGCTTCAGTTTCCAACACCTCCCAGTAATCCATGTGGTCATGAATTCGCCAATGGATTAACCCATAGATAGGGCTTGAGCCCACATGATGCCCTCACCTCCCAACTCTGCCCCACGAGGATCAAGCCTGCAACATATGAGCCTTTGGGGGACATTGCAAATCTAATACGGAGCAGTCATCTGTACCTTACATTCAAATGTTTATTCCTCAAATTACTCAATTTTCTATATTGGACATGTATTTCTTTCTTTTCTTTTCTTTTTAAAGAAATCTCAGGATTTTTATGTCATTTCTTTCCTTCTGCCATTTTCTACCTACCACTACTTGCTATCTTGCTGTCCACATTTATTAACTGTAACATTCTGTATCTCCAGGGGTTTTGTGACTGAAAAATAATAAACTAATTAACTATACACTGACAGTAATTTAAAGATTAATCCTCTTTTACTTCTTTAATTGCTTTTATCAAGACTTTAGAGGAGCATACTAAAGTTGAGTGGTATTTAAAGAGCCTTCTGGGGAAGGTATGTGCCTCTCCCAATCCACCCTTCACCCAATACTCCCTTCATTCAACTCAGAACAGCTGTCAGAAGCCTGGTACTATGGATAAACATTTAGAGTTCAGTGAAGGGATGGAACATTGTTATTGTTTATTTTTAGTTTATATTTCTTGTGTCATTATGTGATATCATAAATGACCTGCCTTAATACTTTGTTATGACATTTTTGCTATTCCAAGAAGACTTTGTAATAATGTATGAACACCCATATTGACTCCAAAAACTTAACAAAGTAAAAGATACAAAATAATTGAGTTCCCCTGTCTTTCAGATTATTTAATGTCCTATCAAATATGTAAATTTCATGATGTTCTTGGAATACTGAAATGTATATATCCAAAGTATGCATAATACCTGAGGCTTAAAAATGTTCCAACCTTAAAGAGCAAACAAATGGCTCATTTAGATAATTCTGTGAGCCTGTTTTCATCCTTGGAATGTGTTTTTAATGTAGTCAAAATGTCTAATTTGAGAACCTTGTGCACAGAGCTATATGGTAATTTAAATAAATTATACATTATATATATATGTATATATAATTTTAGTCAGGGAAAAGGCATAGGGATACATTTTGATCTGTCTGTAAATGACTTGTCATTTGTGAGAATGGAAAGGCATTCCTCTTAAAGAAACATCATTTTGTAATCATATATTTATCTGTAATAATTTCTGTGATCACAACAAGGAAAATAGCATGATATACTGAACCCAAAACATGGTCATTATTTTAGTTCTGCTCTTAGAAATTTACATACTTTCAAAACAATGAAGATAATGGGAATTGCAATACCTATTTCAAAGAGAGTTTGTGTGGATTTAAACAGTACATGTCTGTTATCATATACTTATATCTTATAATATACATTGGGGAATGTCTTTACACACAGAGAAAATGTAGTAGATAAAAATTAAGAACTGAGGGGCTAGAGAGATGGCTTAGCAGTTAAGGCTTTTGCCTGAGAAGCCAAAGGACCCAGGTTCTATTCCCCAGGACCCATGTACGCCAGATGCACAAGGGGCACATGCATCTGGAGTTCGTTTGTAGTGTCTAGAAGCCCTGGCATGCCCATTCTTTCTCTCCTGTATCTCTCCCTCTATCTCTGCTTGCAAATAAATAAATAAAATAAAAAATTAAAAAATTAAGAGCCGAGTCTGAAAATTACGTATGTATGTCTGTTTAGAATGGTTTTCATTTGTGAAAATGGGAAAAAGGAAGGAGGCTCCTCATTCTAAAAGAACATCAACTTGTAATCCTATTTTTTTTCTTTTCTCATATCTGCACATGTTCAGTGCACGTGTATTCATATGTATTTGCTTATATGATACTCTATTTGTGTGGCGGTCAGAGAAGAATGTTGGCTGCTCCCTCCATTACTTACCTCTCTGTTTGTTCTTGATAAAAAGTCCACTGATTCTGGAGCTTGACATTTTTCACAAGCCCCGGTGACTCTCTAATCTTTGCTCCCCAGAGGTCGAGGGTTACAGATGTGAGTGGCCATGCCCAGCTGCTTACATGGGTATAGTGGAAATTGAACTCAGTGATCATAGGCCCCCTGAGGCTCTTGTAATTCACTGGAAGCACAATTAACTGATGAACCATCTCTTCAGCTACATTTAATCCTATTTTTGCAGTTATATTTCCCAGTTTATTTCTCTAAATAGTTTCCCTTTACATCATCTGTTCTTTACTGCTACTTAATGAAATAACTATTCTTCATTTTTAAATTTATTCATTTATTTATTTGAGAGGAGAGGGAGAAAGAGAAAGAGAGAGAGAGAAAGAAAAAATGGGTGCACAAAGGCCTCCAGCCACTGCAAACAAACTCCAGACATATGTGCCACCTTGTACATCTGACTTACATGGGCCCAGGGAATTGAACCTGGGTCCTTAGGCTTTGTAAGCAAGCACCTTAACTGCTAAGCCATCTGTCCAGCCTGAAAGCACTATTTCTTACTGAGAAATTGGTAAATCAAGAGTTTGAAAGAAAGTCTGACTATATACCTTTATTAGAGAGAATTTTTTTAAATTTTTATTTTAAGATTTACTTTTATTTATTAGAGAGTGAGAGAGTGTGAGTATGGGCACACCAGGGCCTCTAGCCACTGCAAATGAACTTCAGATGCATGCACCACCATGTGCATCTGGTTTATGTGGGACCTGAAGAATTGAACCCGGGTCTTTAGGCTTTGCAGGCATGTGCCTTAATCATTAAGCCATCTCTCCAGCCCTAGAGAATACTTTTAAAACAATCTTCAAACCTGTTCTAAAGTGTGAGCAGGTGATGTATGATCCTTTATGTGTTTGAATTTGATTGTGAGTAAAAACCATATGATGTCGGTAGCCAGACAAAAAATGTAATTTCCTCTATGAAGCTTTGATGAGCTATGATTGAGAGTGTAAGTATGGGGTTATCAATAGATATCTGTAATGTTTTTGGAAATTTAAGACCTATGGTTATGAAAACACAAACTACCAGCATAAAGGAGTAAGGGCCATATGAATACACTTGACTCATATGTTATAGGAAGAAATACAACCAGCAGAACATTTAAGCCATGCTGAACAGAGAAGGGTTTACAGATCATTCAAAAGAGACCTTTAAAATATAAAAGAAAAAGATACACAATCTGAATGAGCCAGCACAGAGTTATTAAAGGAAAAAAAAATAACTGAATAAACCAGACTTTTCTCTTTGCTTTGGTCATTGGGCTGTTTGAGAATAGAAGACAGCCAAGATTCCTAGATTTCTATGAGACTTTGGACAAGGTCAAATGAACCAATATAAGAAATATGGATTGTATGCAAGGACATGTACAGCACATCTCATCAATGCCAGACTCGACTATTATTTGCCAAAGTACAGTGATGAATACCTTAATGTGGAATGGAGAGATTGGGTGCAGGACAATATTCTTAGCCTTGCTGTCTTCGGCAATGTTCCTACAAGCTCCTGACACCAGCAGTCTAGGTAGTAGGACACAATATGTGCAAATAATCAGAGCTTCAGAGAATAATTAATATATTATTTTTCAAAATATCTGAGCAGGCAGGAGTAAAAAAAAACACATCAAGGGCAATTTTATCAAGTATACATTTAAAGTTATGTTCTCATAATAAAACAAAACAAAATCTACTGCTCTTTGAAAATGAAAACCAATCCAACATACTAGAAATTTCAAGGCAGTGGTGATACTTTTGAGGAAGTACAACACACTCCAGTACTCTTTATAGATTTTTTAAAAAAAATACAGTCTTGGCTGGGCGTGGTGGTGCACACCTTTAATCCCAGAACTTGGGAGATAGAGAGAGGAGAATTGCCATGCGTTTGTGGCCACCATGAGACTACATAGTGAATTCCAGGTCAGCTTGGGCTAGAGTGAGACCCTACCTCAAAACAACAACAACCAAAACAACAATAAAAACAAAACTATAGTCTAATAGGAATTAATAGTGCAATGCTATTGCTAAAATCACCACTGTCCTATGTTTTAATATTTCACTATTTTTCAACCATTTTTCTATTTCTGTCCCTTAAAGGAGATTTTGAATTCTTTGTTCCCTAAACACTTCCCCAGTGAAATGTTAAATACCACAGATATGTGTTAAGTATACAGGATATCTGTGCTTTAGGCATATAAAAGAGCAAGATTTTCCCTATAAACCTGATTTTCACTCTTAGAGGTGATTATTTGACTGAAAATTCATAGGCTTCATCAATACAGAATATTCCAGAAGGAGGGAAGGAATATTCTACTTTTCTTAGCAGTAGTTAAAGTAATGTGTTCGATTCTGTGACATATTTCAAAACTATATTGTATGTCAAAAGAGAGTGGCATGACATGAAGAATTAGGAAAGGCGGAAAATGAACAACCAGAAGGATATGACTCTAATGGGTCCTTAGGTCTGTAGAGATGGTTTAGTGGTTAAGGCACTGGCCTGCAAAGCTAAAGAACCCATGTTCTGTTCCCCAGGACCCATGTAAACCAGATGTACAAGCTGACACATGCATCTGGAGTTTATTTGCAGTGTCTAGAGGCCTGGCATGGCCATGGTCTCTCTCTCCCTTTCTTTCTCAAATAAAATAAAATAAAATAAAATAAAGGGTCTTATACCTACCTTCACGGATATGAAAGGCTGCTATAATGGAGTAGAGGTCTAATTATTGAGCAGTTGCTTAAGGAGCTATAGTTTAGCTATATATTAGTTATTTAGTCCGAAGTATCCAAAGATATAAAGGGTGGTTTTATTAGTAATATTAGCATCTTTTTCTCTCTTATTAGATAATCCAAAGTTACTTGATCCTGTGGTTGGAAACATGGTGAAAAAGATTCAGACCTGACTGGGTTAGATGATGTCAGCATCCTTTCAGTCCCTGGAATTTTGTCACACCTGAGCATAGGAAATGAGCTGGATCTGAAGGAGGGGCAGCTTTAGGCATTATGGAGGATGCAGTGCTTCAGAGAAGACTTGGACATTTGAGCCATACAGATTTGTATTCTGTGAACTACTGTGTCCAACATTTTGTCTGGATCCACATAATCCCTAAAATTGTATGTGTGTGTGTGTGGGGGGGGGGTTCTGTTTCTTAGATTATGTCTATTTTTTCCCTAGATCCCAAAAGACTGTGAGACAGTAACTGATGGTGGGAAGGGTTGTTCTCACTGTTTAACCTTCCCCCAAGGTCAAATAATTCCCAAAGTATTTGTAAATAATAGACTGGCTGACTTGGCCCTTGAATGGCCATATGTGACAAATCATTATCTTCTAGAGAGTGTCATCACAAAGGATAGTTTGCAGTACAGAAGGGACAGACATGTCATGAAACAAAAATGTACTTTGTCATTAAAAAAATGTAGGTGGGCTGGAGAGATGGATCCATGGTTAAGGCAGTTGCCTGTAACGCCTAGATTCCCCAGGACGGTGTAAAGACAGATGCACAAGTGTCACATCCGTCTGAAGTTTATTTGCAGCAGCTAGAGGCCCTCATGTGCCCTTTCTCTCTGTCTCTCTTTTCTCTACCTCTCTCTGCTTTCAAAGAAATACTACGTTTTAAAAATATAGGTTATTTTTATATAAACATATTTCTGGGTAGGAGTGTACTGCCAGCATCCTTCATCACAGCACATAGTATATCATTCCAGAGCACAAGGCCTTCAAGTCCACTTATTAATGATGGAATAATTGATTTATGCTCACATTCAAATAGGTTCACTAAGGAACTTATTCTGTTTAATTTATCATTTGGTTTTTTTTCAAACACATTTGGGTATTGATTCTCAGGTATTTACATAGATAAAATCTAAGCCTACACATCAAGTATTGGAATAATATATATGTATCCATTATATATTACAAAAGACTAGGTTAATGTATATGACTTTTGAACTTAGGGGAATCATTTTTGAAATTATAGCTTTTTCATAAAGGGTTTACCAGTGTAAAGTTCGCAAGCCATCATTGTTTGGACTTTTCTTATTATTAGTATTCAAGGGATTTCCTCACCTGAGTCTCCTGCCTTGAGGGGGCCTGACAAGAATCCAATCCTTACTACACAGGCTGGAGGCATTGTGTTGTAACATGGCCATTGTTCCCCAGAAACCATTCCTATGCCCACTTCATCCCAACTTTGTGTTATCTCTGTGAGCGCCAATGTGGTTCATTCATCAGAAAAGGGCACTGGAGAGGTGGGAAGGAGGCACATGATATAAAGGAGAGGGAAGATCTGTTGGCCATGTGACTATAAATAGGTTGTTTATCCATAGTTTGACCTCAGCTTCCTTTCCTTACTCATCAGATGAAAGCATTGGCCCAGTTGACTTTTTAACATTATTTTTCAGTCCCATTGTAGATCAGAATAACTCGCACACAAAATAGAGATGCTGAGTCCTCACCAAGTTTGTAGGAGTTCATGGATCATACTTGTTTTTTTTAGTCTTGGGTGACTCAGGTGGATAAAATTTAAGTGCTATAAGGGTAAAAATGAAAACCATTGTCAAAGGGCCCTCTTAAGGCAATTCAAACAATCATTACCAAATGGGAAGTATATAGCTACTATACCATGAAGTTTTCTTCTTTTCATCATTTTAAGAATTTCAGCGTGTCGATGATGTGTGTGCATGATGTGTATGTGTGTGTATGATGTGTGTGTACGATGTGTGAATGATGTGTATGATGTGCGTGTACAATGTGCATGTATGATGTGTGTGTATGATGTGCATGTATGATGTGTGTATGATGTGTGTATGATATGTGTATGATGTGTGTGTATGATATGTGTATGATGTGCGTGTATGATGTGTGTGTACAATGTGTGTGTACGATATGCATGTACGATGTGTGTATGATATGTGTATGATGTATGTGTATGATATGTGTATGATATGTGTATGATGTATGTGTATGATGGGTGTGTATGATATGTGTATGATGTGCGTGTACAATGTGCATGTACTATGTGCGTGTACAATGTGTGTATGATGTGTGTATGATGTATGTGTATGATGTGTGTATGATGTGTGTGTATGATGTGTGTGTGGTGCATGTTCATGTGTGATTGCAGATGTACACATGCCATAGAACAAGTGGGGAGGTCAGGGGACAACTTTTGGGAGTTGGTACTGGCCTTCTAATTTTCTTCTAGTTGTTGTGGTCCCCTGCTGTGTTGTCCACCTTCTTGGATATTCTTGTGTCTCTGCATCCCATCTTGCCAACAGTGTGCTCGGATTACAGAAATCTGCCCTGGCTTCTGGATTTCATGTAGAGTCTGGGAATCGAGATTCCAGTACTTCTGTCCACAGAGCCCTGTCCCAACCCTCCCTTGAGCTTTTCTTCCAGGCAGAAGCAGCATCCTGTGAGCTGAGGATTATGCTTTGTCCCCTGCCACGGGTAGTGGGAGACAGAATGCACTCAGGTGGCTGTGCTCAGTAGAGCATCATGCTTCAGATGTCAGGTCTATTATAGTTGTGCTACAAAAAGAAGGGAAGGAAGGGAGAAAGGCAGGAAGGCAGGAAGAAAGAAGAAAGAGAGAGAGAAAGAAAGAAAGAAAGAAAGAAAGAAAGAAAGAAAGAAAGAGAGGGAGAGAAAGAAAGAAAGAAAAAAACCATCCAACATCATAGGCATCTCAATCTTTCTGGGAAGGTGCATAGATAACAGTCCACCTCTTTCCACTGCATGCATAGATCAGAGACCTCGCTCTACTACTATGTCTACACAAAGACGGGGAAAATATAGTGAATTATTTTCCAGGTTTAAACATTCCCTTAAAATGACTCCTCTTGTGATTGGTAAATTTAGGGTCTTCAGATTGTGTTTAAGTTATGTGGTCTAGTTGGCGCTGTAATGTTGATTGATATTTAAAAAAAAAATTGAGATGTGACAGGGCAAGTATCAGGGGATTTCATTATACTATTCAATGTCAATCCTATAAATATTCATTGAAAATGTCTGGGAGAGATTAAACTTTTGATAAGTATTTAACAGGATAGAGAATAAAGATTAACCTTTTATATAAAAGAGTGACCTTCTATATATGATAAAAATTTGATATAAATATGAAATTACTACTGAAGACATATTGGGTAGCAAAGTTATAGGTGAGTTTCTTTGTTAAAATGATTGCACAGGTTCTAATATTAAGTTACAGAAAGCAAAAGATTAATCAGTAAAGAATGTTCCAATTAAGGTGACTATTGCAGTCAGGTTTGCATTGCTGGCAGAAATCACCCAAGAGAAGTTTTGGGGAAAAAAAAAATTGGTTTATTTTTTTTTTGTTTGTGCATGTGTGTGTGTGTGTTTCCAGCCAGGATCTCACTTTATAGACCCTTTTGGCTCCAAATTGGATCCTCCTATCTTAGCTTTCCAAGTGCTGGGAACACGGGCATTCATCACCATGCCTGATTAGTAATACATGTTAGTGGTTTTATTATGCATGGTGAATATGCATAGCCCATTGTAAATGGTACAACATTGTATATCCATTGCTTATCTTGTTGTTCTGACCTAACAGCTGGCATGAAACAATTTAAAGGAGAAAGGGTAAACTTTGACTCCTGATTCTGAGAATATAGTCCACCGTGGCAAAGCAGGCAGTGGTGATGGGATGAGCTGTCTTCTGGAGTTCTAGGAAGCTGCTTACTGACACCTTTGTGAATCCTTGCTGGCACACACCTATAATCCCAGCACTCGGGAGACAGAGGGTGGAGGATCATCATGAGTTCGAGGCCAGCCTGGGACTAGAGAGTGAATTCTAAGTCAGCCTAGGCTAGACCAAAACCCTACCTAAATTTTTTTTAGAAAATCAGACAAAAGGGAATATTGGTATGTAAATGATCTTATTTCTGCCTTTTATTTAGTCTAGGACTCCAGTCATTGGAATGGTGCACCAATGTTCGGGGTGGTTGTGCCCTTCCCTTGTTAAGCTTCCGTGGGTGTGTTCTCATACACAGACTAAAATTTGGCCTCACTAATGCCCTGGGCATTAACTAATCCATTCAAGTTGACAATGAAGATTAGCTATCATTTTATGTATTATATTCCCCACTTTTTTCAGAAAAAAAAAAGATTTAAGTCCAACAACATTTACTTTCTAAAGTTCACATAGCTCCTAAGTTAGAGCTACATTTTACCCAGCTAAGTTTTGATATTTTCTACTAATCTATATCTCTCCATCCACAATACTCTGACTCTAAGTAACAGAAAAGGTATTACTTGAACTATTGCAAAAGCAGCATTGAAAAGTGTAATAAAATCTGCAGTAACTTTTTTATGGAAGAAGCATATTCTTCATGTGGCTATTTCTTATATCGTATTTAGTGAAAGCCAATGTCATAAAGCTAGAATATGGCTCATATCATAAAAATAACCTCCTTGTACTCCTCATTTAGAATGACTTTATATGCATTTATATATTCTCTTATCAGAGCCCTTTTGTAACAAACCACCGATTTCTGAGACAGCAAGTTGGTCAGTGCCATCCATAAGGTGGGAAGCTTGTGTCATATTCACAGTTAGGGTACCCCAGTGCCTCAAGTTATTTTAGAGAAATGTATAGAGAATCTACAGGAAGAACCCTTTGAGATCAAGGTAAACAACAAGATATAGAAAGAATAAACCACATTCTCTGTTCTTTTAGCCTCTCATCACTCATCTGTTGTGTGGGTATATTACTTATTTCTTCTCATCGCTGTGACAAAATACCTGGCAAAAGCTACTTAGGGAAAGGATTTATTCTTGGCACCGTTTGAGAGGGTCATGGTGGGGAAGGAACGTCAGGGGGATTAAGGGGGGCCTGGTCACATGGTGTTCACAGTAAAGAAGCAGAAAGGGGTGAATGCTGGTGCTCAGCTCACGTCCTTCCCTTGTTTTTGAACTCAGTCTGGGACACCAGCCCGTGGACTGTTGCCACCTGTAGTTGTGGTAGTCATAGCAGATATTCCCTTAGTTCAACAACCTCACAGTCATCCCCAGAGGTGCATCTCCCAGGCAATGGAAATTCCAGTCCAGTAGGTAATGATTTACCATCACAAGCCCAGCCCTTGTCAACTTGACGCCTGACATTCCTTCCCATCATACCTTTCCACCTTGACCTCACAACCATCTCGTAATACAAAAGTGCATCCGATTCCAACTTCCATATCTTAGCAGTTTCAACATTGTTTAAAAGTTTAGGGTCTCTTCTGAGACTCAAGGTGATCTCGTCATTGTGGGCCTATACTTCCAACATGCAATGACATGAAATGAACATTTACTGTTCAAAAGGATGAAGGAGAGTGGCCTGGATAGAATAAGCAAGGCCAAAAAGCAGAAGGAACACTCCATGCTCAAGCCCCATGTTTGGTATCGGGGGCTCTTGTTGGCATTATCTAAACTCCAGCTGCCACTTTAGCTCTGTAGCCTGAATCACACACAACTTCTCCCTTGGGATGGTTCCACTCTGTTGAGGTACCTTAACTTGGCAGACTCCTATAGGTGTTAGACTACTGTATTATTTGGGATATTATTACAAAATACCATATACCATATACCATATAAATAACAGTAACACCCTGGGTTCTAAATACTCTTATGGCCAAAATCAAGGCATTGGCATTTTTATTTTTGTCTTTTGGGTTTTTGACAGGCTTCTCATTTTGGTTCCTGGGTGATATCTTCTAGCTAGGTCCTCACGTGGTTGGAAGGGCAAAAGAGATGCTGTGGGCCTCTTTTAAAATGATCTTTATGCATTCATTAGGGCTTTACTTTCCTGACCTAATAACATTCTAAAATTTCACTATTCATCATTACTTTGGGAGTTAGGATTTCAAAAATATAACTAATTACTGTATATGTCATTGGCCACATCTAATGTCCATTCATCTGGATGTATTGACATAATGGTTCCTTCTTTTAAAACTGCATATGCTAATTACACAAAACAATAGAATTTACTATATCAACACCTTATATAATAAATGCATATGCACTTTGGTCATATCCAACCCCATTGTCCCCACTTTATATTCTTCTTAAAAATATTTTACTTTTTAATATTTTATTTATTTATTTGAGAGAGAGAGAGAAGGGAGGGGTGGAGAGAATGGGTATGCCAGGGCCTCTAGCTACTGCAAACAAACTCTAGATGCATGCATTCCCCCCCCTGTGCATCTGGCTTATGTGGGTCCTAGAATGTTGAACCTGGGTCCTTTGGCTTTGCAGGCAAGTGCCTTAGCTGCTAGGCCATCTATCTCTACAGCCCTTCCCAATCTTCTTAAAAGTCCCACTTCTACTTTTATGCCTGTTTTAAAAATTCTATTCTGGGCTGGAGAGATGACTTAGTGGTTAAGATATATGCCTGCTAAGCCACAGGACCCCAGTTCCATTCTCCAGGTCCCATGTAAGCCAGATGCACAAGATGGCACATGCATCTGGAGTCTGTTTGCAGTGTCTAGAGGCTCTGGCATGCCCATTCTTGCTCTCTCTTTGTCTCTTTCTCTCTCCCTCCCTCTCTCTCAAATAAATGAATGAATAAATAAATAAATAAATAAATAAATAAATAAATATCTTTAAAAATTCTATTCTGCATATAAGATTTTTTTTTTTTGAGGTAGGGTCTCATTCTAGCTCAGGCTGACCTGGAATTCACTATGTAGTCTCAGGGTGGCCTTGAACTCAGGGTGAATCTTCTACCTCTGCCTCCCGAGTGGTGGGATTAAAGGCGTGCGCCACCACACCCGGCTGTATATAAGATTATTAAAAAATACAATAAATATCTTTTTAGTCTTGCTTAAATCACATAACATGATATTCAGTACCAAACATTTCCTTGTAAAGAGCATAACTTTGATCTCTTTTGTGGTAGAATAACATGCTGTTATATATCCTTATATGTACATACATCATATTTTATTTATTCATTCATTTATCATGGCTACTCTAGGCTGATTCCAGAGTTTGGGTATCGTGAAAAATGCTATAATAAACATGCCATGTAGATGTCTACTGTAAGTTGTCTTAGAATCCCAGGAGTAACATAACTAGATTGTGTGGTAGAATATTTTAGCCTCCACATTGATTTCTATAGTGTCTGCACTGATTTATATTCTGATCAACAGTGTATGAAGGCTATTTCTCCTCCTACATCCTCACCAGCATTTGTTGTTTTCTTGCTGACAGTCTTTTTGACTATGATGAGATGGAACCTCACCATGGAACCTTTTCATTTGTATTTCCCTGATGGCTAAAAATGTATATTTTTACATGTATTTATTCCCTATAATTTTTCTTTCAAGAAATGCCAGGTGGGATTATTTTTCGCTTTTGTTGATTATATTACATGTTATCTGCTCTGCAATTTTTTGGCATATGTGTGGGGGAGTATGTGTGTGCAGAGTATGAATTTGGGCAGAGTATTGTGGCATGGTGTATTATGTGTGTGTGTGTGTGTGTGTGTGTGTGTGTGTGTGTGTGTGTGTGCACCCATGCACATGTGCTCTGCACATGTGTGCAGAGGCTAGAGGAGAGCTCCAGGCAGCCTTCACTCACTATTGCTCATTCAACCACACACTCTCTTGAGACAGGGTCTCTTCCTGAACCAGGAGCTGCAGATACTTTTTTTGAGCCATTTATAAATTATGGATATTAATTCCCTGTCAAATGAACAGCTGGCCATGATTTTCTCCCATTCTGTAGGATGCTCTTCACTCTGGTCCTTGTCCCCTTTGTGTTTGTTGTTTCTAATGGTGACATCCTGCTATGCCAAGCAAACAGGTAAACAAAGAAATATATGAGCACAATTATCCACCTCACTCTGGAGTGAGAGGGAGAACACAGGAAGTTACTACAGAATTGAAAAACATTCTCTGAGGCAGACCAAGACCCACACTCAAAACTCTGCTGCCTAAAGCCGGTAGAAAATATTAACCTCTCCAGGAACGTGGGCTGCCAAATCCAGGCTCACCATCAGATAGAACACAGAACAGGCCCCTGTCGCCATCAGGCCCACCCAGAGATCATACTTCTCTATACACAGCGTCCTCCTGCTGCTCTCGTAAGGAAAGGAGAGAGAAAAGATCATCTCCTTCGAGGTGGCACTGTGCCAGGAGACACTGAGCTCTGTTCAGGGAAAAGTCTCGAAAATCTCTCCTTTGAGCTCTTCCCATAAATGTGCATGAGAGTGAGGAGTCGTTGGGAAATTTAGCTCATCTTTTAAAAGCTGCCAAAAGGAGACTTTTGGCAAGAAGCAGTTTTAGAATTGTCAGAAGGAAATTTCCTTGCTCTTGGGAGGTGTTAAATTGTAAGCAGGAAAGATTTATTTTTTTCTCTCTCTCTCTTCTTCTCCACCCCCATCCGAATTATTAGAACCCCTGAAGCAATTGGAAGCCAGACTCCAGCAGTGTTGGCATAGCATTGTTTCTTATCTGTTATATCCAAATATTGTTGTAGAGCGGATCCAAATGCTTTATGTATCTGCCAACGTTCTTGCTCTGTGGGGAAAACGAAAACATGGCTGTTTACTGTGGGTTAGTAAAATGCACACAAGGCTCTCTGAGTTAGAATGTTACCTGGCTTTCAGTAGGCCACCTAGCCTTCCAGGCACCCCGGACTGAACTCCTACCCCAACCCTTATTCTGAGCTCAAACTTTTCGTCACTACCACCACCTGTACTTCTCATGGCTACAAGCGTCATTGTTTCCAAATGAAACCTGCCTCCTTGCAGCGTCTGCATGTTGGTGTTGATTCTGTTCCCTTAAGCTACATGATATTAGAGTCTAACTCCTTCTCCATATGGCAAGTGTTTAAGTATTAAAGTAATACTTACTGAGGCAAAAATCTCCTCTGAAACGGGATTGTTCTGTCATGTAGTAGTTCTCTATTTTTTCTCTTTCTTTCTTTCTTTCTTTCTTTCTTTCTTTCTTTCTTTCTTTCTTTCTTTCTTCCTTCTTTCTTCCTTTCTTTTCTTTCTTTCTTTCTTTCTTTCTTTCTTTCTTTCTTTCTTTCTTTCTTTCTTTCTTTCTTTCTTTCTTTCTTTCTTTCTTTCTTTCTTTCTTTCTTTCTTTCTTTCTTTCTTTTTTGAGGAATGTCTGCTTTTTTTTCTATAATAGCTGCACTAGCAAGTTGGTAGCAATCATATGCATGAGATACTCTTTCTCTACACATGCCAATGCTTAAACTTCCCTTTTTTGAGGCAAGTCCAATAGACTGGCTTTTTTATGAGGGAGAGAGAGAGAGAGAGAGAGCGAGAGAGGAGGGAGGGAGAGAATTGGCATGCCAGAGCCTCCAGCCACTGCGATCGAATTCCAGACTGTGCACCCCCTTGTGCACATGTATGACATTACACATAAGCTACATGCTTCACTGTGCGTGTGGCTTATGTGGGACCTGGAGAGTCGAACATGAGTCCTTAAGTTTCGCAGACAAGTGTCTTAACTGCTGAGCCACCTCTCTAGCCCTTAAACTTCTTTTCATAGTATTCATTCTAAGAGGTGTGATGTGTCATGTCACCGTGGCTTTGCCATTCATGTTTGTGATGATTACGTGACAAGAAGCATTTCTCCCTAGCCAATTTGATCATCTGTCTGTCTTCTTTTGAGAAAGTCTTTTCTCCTCTATGAACTGGGTTATTTTCTTTTCATTGAATTCCTTATATAGCCAAAGGACAGTGAGTGTTTCCCTTTTGGGTCTAGCACCTCCCAAGGTTTTTGACTACATTCTCAGTATCAGCAGTCAATTCCTTCGACTGAGCAAGTCCCCATATCCAATCAGGTAGCAGTTGTTTACCTCGATAACTTACGTGTCACTATTGCCACTGGCTCTGTCTTGCCTATCTGATTGATTTTGTAACTGGGAAAATCCACTGTGTTTTCAGACTGTGGGTGTCTTTTCATGCCTAGCACCTTCTAGCTCTATGACAGCTATCCAGTAGGGTCATGGCTTCCACACTGTTTCCTCCTTGATTTCTCTGTAATCACACGCCCTGGTGTCTTCAGCAATAGGGTCTCGTTCCGGTGGATGAACCAGTGGTTTGGCGTGGTTTCTCAGGGGTGGTGACCCGACTCTGACACTGGGACACGGCTTAGCAGTTAAGGGCACTTACTGCACAAGCACGAGGGCTCAAGACCACCTTGCGTTCAGCTTCCCAGCACACACGTAAACAACTGAACGTGGCCACAGACTCCTGCAACCCTAGCCCTGTCCAGCACACAGACCAGAGAAATAAGGGTTTTTTTTTTTTTTTTTTTTTTTGATTATTTCTTTGGTGGAGGGGGAAGTATTAGCGAATTGAACCTGGGTTTTTAGGCTTTGTAGGCAAGCACCTTAACCACTGAGCCACCTCTCCAGACTCTAGAAATCAATTTTGATCAGAGAACAAATGTTAGAAAGTCCTAATTGGACCCACTGATAACAAGCCCATTCTAACTCTGTTTCTTTTTCTTTACTTTTCATCCACCCCTTAGCACTCAGTGATTATAGTTCTGCTCCATCCACTATTAATAATACTGCAGCACTGGGAATCGTAGCTGTTGTTCAAACAGCTCTGCCTCAAACATTTCTTTCTTTCTTTCTTAAAAAATATTTATTTATTTATTTATTTATTTATTTATTTATTTATTTGAGAGAGTGAGAGAGGAAAAGACAGAGAGAAAGAGAGAATGGGCGCACCAGGGACTCCAACCACTGGAAATGAACTCCAGATGTTCCCCCTTGTGCATTTGGCTTATGTGGGTCCTGGGGAATCGAACCAGGGTCCTTAGGCTTTGTAGGCAAACACTTTAACTGCTAAGCCATTTCCATAGCTCAAACATTTCTTTCTTACTGTGACCAGTAGCCATACCCTTCTGGTGTTTGTTATGCTTCGCTGGACAGTTTCTATCAATGTGGCTTGTGATCCCAACCCCCACTTCCTGTGTTAGTGCTCCTTTAAATTCTGTCCCAGATTCTCTTAAAGAGTACCCTGCATATGCTCCCAGGGCAGACAGTTGACATAAAAACCTAGCTGTATGCAAATGGATATAAATACATGTACCTTATTTATAAATTATTTTCTCTTGAATGTCCTATCTTGGATACACACTGCTGTTATCTATAGACCTAGAAATCAGTACATCTAGAGGAGAGGTTCTCATTGTTCTGGCATCACTGCCAATCTCGAATGTTCTTCTAATCACCTCTCAGTGAACGGTACTCACTCACCCTTAGCTGCCTGACCAAACAAACAGCCTGGGGACCATCTTTGTTTTCCTCCAACCACTTTCTTGGATGCAGCCAGGATGACGCTTATAATGTACACATCTAAATGTGTCAGTGCTTTCCAGAAACTTTTTATTGGACTAAATAAAGGATCACTTGTCTCAGACCCTCAGGTAGTAATGTGCGGTTGGTTGTATGAACCAGATGCTCCCCCCACCCCTCCACACATAAACCCACATGTTTTGAATGCTTGGATCCTAGCTGATGGCAGTTTGGGAGGTGGAGCCTGGTTGGAGGAGGCGGGTTACTGGGGCTTAACTTTGACTTTCATTAGCCCTAGCTTGCCACTGTTACTTTGCCTCCGTCTCATGCTCCTATGGTGCCCAGCCTTTGCTCATGCCATCTTTCCCCTGCCATCACAGAGCTTTCTGTCAAGTCTGTAAAGCAAAGATAAAAATATTCTTGCTGTTGGCTGCTTTTGGTTGGTACTTTGTCCCCACAACGAGAAGGTAACCACAACACATTGATCTATCCGTTTCTTTAAAGGTCGTGACTGAAATTTACCGAATTAACTTGGATAGTTTCTTTTTGTCTGATCACATGAGAGTTATAAAGTTCTGAATTGATGTGAAACTCCATAGCCTTCATTACAGTTTTGTATGTGTATGTGACATGTCCATGTGCATATGAATATTTGTGTGGGGGGAGGCATGTATGTGTATGCATACATATATGTGTTATGCCTGTGGAGTACAGAGGTCAAAGTCTGGTGGACGGTTATTGTTTCAGACAGGGTTTCTTCCTGAACCTAGAGCTCACCGATTTGACTAGACCACCTAGCCAGCGAGCACTCAGCCCTGGTGGAAACACAGAGGCCCCTTCCCGGGGACCAGGTGAAAGAGAATCCCTGGGGAATGGGTCCAGGCAAAAATCTTTTGTGAAATTTCCTTCTTCTTCCCTTCCCTTCCCTTCCCTTCCCTTCCCTTCCCTTCCCTTCCCTTCCCTTCCCTTCCCTCCCTTCCCTTCCCTTCCCTTCCCTTCCCTTCCTTCCCTTCCCTTCCTTCCTTCCTTCCTTCCTTCCTTCCTTCCTTCCTTCCTTCCTTCCTTCCTTCCTTCCTTCCTTCCTTCCTTCCTTCCTTCCTTCCTTCCTTCCTTTCTTTCTTTCTTTCTTTCTTTCTTTCTTTCTTTCTTTCTTTCTTTCTTTCTTTCTTTCTTTCTTTCTGACTCTAGTAAACAGCTAGGATTTAAATTTCCTGGATGGTTCTTGTTAGTCCAGCAGAGAGTTCACTCTAGCAGGTTTATTGGGATGTAAATTTAGAAGTTAAAGGAAAAAAAGTTGTAGTGCTTGCTAGCTATCCCTCAAATTTTCAGGGTTATTATTATATCTTTGGGAGTAGCCAGTAAGGGTGCAGTTTGCTTTCGAAGCCTTGGGCAGGAAGTATAACTACTGGTCTTTTCACTGTGCCATTATCATTTCACTATTGTTTTTGTAACAGCATATACTTTCTTTCTTTACCAAACATATAGTTATAACTCAACATATCTCCTTTAATCTTTAGGATTAGTCAAATGATAACTGCATGGCAAAGGCATTCATGGTCTCTTTTTCCAAGTTATAATTAACTAATGCTACCTGCCTGTTCCTAAAGCCTTTTACACAATTATCAGTAATTCCTTGCCTCTATTTTATTACATTTTTGTTAGCATAGATTTCTTTTTACAATATTTTTATTTATTTGCAAGCAGAGAGAGAGACAGAGGGAAGAGAGAGAGAGAGACAGAGAGAATGGGCATGCCAGGGCCACTAACCACTGCCAATGAACTCCAGAATCATGAGCCACTTTGTACATCCAGCTTTTATGTAGGTACTGGGGAAGTGAGCCCAGGTTGTCAGGCTCTGCAGGCAAGTGCCTTAACTGCTTTTGTACAGATTTCTTACTCTGCCCTGTGATGTTTTTGGAGTCAGAAAGTAGGACTCACCTGGGTTGTTCCATGATATTAGAAGTTCCAGTGTGTGAAGGAAAGAAACTCTCTCTTCAGCTTTGCACTGCCTTTATTCCAGATGCATCGTCTTTATCAGGGACAGCCTGTCGTACCCTTCCTTCTTGCATAGAAGTTCAAAGTGCACTCTAATAAGACAACTTATTTTCAACCATTCTTTACTTACAAGGTGATGGCTTTAACAGTCTAAGGACCTGAAACGTGTGTGTCTTCATATGGTTATAGTACTCTCCAAAGCTTCATCCCCACCTCCCTAGAGCAGTAATATAATAACAAAGTCAAGAAATGTATTGTTCCGACTGAATCATTGTTCTGCTGGAAAATAAGCCTGTAATTTGAGCAACACTTTTATTTATTTTTTTCTTGTTACTATTTTTGTTTGGTAATTGTGGTTTGACATACATTCATGCATATGCATGTATACATACACATGTCCAAATAAAGGACTGAAATATATATTCTGTTTCCTCATATCAATTTAAATCCCAAATTATTTTGTTAGCCTTCAGAGATTTCCATAAGATTATCACATTTGTTTTGGTATATGTTAAACTCTAGAACATTTCTGCTTCTCCTCTGACTTGATATTATAGTCTCTAAACAGATACAGACTTAATGCAGTTCCTTCAAATTCTCAGCAAGCTTTTGTAAACATTGACATGCTTCGTCTAAATATAACAGGAAAAAGTCATAAGCCCTAAAAGATCTAAACCACCAAAGAGGATAATAAAGTGAAAATGATCATCCTACGTAATCTTCTTATTGCCTGGCTTCAGTAATCAAGATTGTGTGGGGGGAAGCAGAGGAATAGACATATTTACATCAATGGAATGGAAGAAAAGATTCAGAAATATTTCATAAATTTGTGCCACTGATTATTTCACAAAGTAAAAATCCAATTTAATAGAAAGATAGCATTTTAAAGAAATAGTCCTAGAGTAATTAGACTTTCACAGATAAAGAACGAACCTTAAAATAAGTCCCACACTGTTACAAAAATCAACTCAAAATGACTCCCAAATACATATGGAGTATATAAAAGCCTATTTTAACATACAAGTAATATACTGTATTATTATAATTACATTATAAAATATATGACATTATAGCATACCATTATATATAATAATATTATATAAAGGGCTGGAGAGATGGCTTAGCAGTTAAGACATTTGCCTGCAAAGCAAAGGGACCCAGGTTCGATTCTCCAGGACCCATGTTAGCCAGATGCACAAGGGGGTGCACATGTCTGGAATTCATTTGCAGTGCCTGGAGGCCCTGGTGTGCCCATTCTCTCTCCCTCTTTCTCTGTGAAATCAGTCAATAAATAAAATGGCAGAAGGCTCTGGAATGCTCTATCTCTCAAAAAATAATATTATAGATATTAAAGTCTATACAATACTCAAAATATCTAGGGATAAAACATTTTTAGACCTAAAGCCAATATCATGATGGAAACCTAATGAATTGAAGAATTGGATTTTTAGAAATTTATTCATTTATTCTTTGTAAACCCATTTTTTTTTTTTTTTTTGTTTTGCAAGGTAGGGTCTCACTCTGGTCCAGGCTGACCTGGAATTAACTATGTAATCTCAGGGTGGCCTTGAACTCTCAGTGATCCTCCTACCTCTGCCTCCCGAGTGCTGGGATTAAAGGCGTGTGCCACCACGCCCGGCTGTAAACCCATTTGAAGAAGAAAAACAAAAGAAAATGTAGAGAATGGTAGGAAACATTTTGACCATGGAATATACATACCATGGCACATTACCTAGCTACGAAAAAGATGTAGAAAAGTTATTAAAACACACAAATTATATGAATTCCTAGGGAATTACATTGTACATAGTAAACTCTGAAAGATTAAATACTATATGATTCCATTTACATAATATGTGAAATGTGGAAATAGAGATTAGAATGGTGGTTTTGGGGAAAAGGGCAAGGAAATACATTGGAGTGTTCAGTGAGGGGTATGCATAAGACTATAAAGATATTTAGTGGTGTGGTTCTGGACATGCTCAGCATCTTCAGTGTGGTGGTAAACACTTGAGCCTGTATACGTGACATTATATAGAGCTTAACACACGCTCTCCTCATACCCACATACAAATTATTAGAAGCAGTAGAACCGATGGTTTATATCATGGTAAATATCTTCTTATTTATTTATTTGAGAGAGAGAGGGAGAGAGAGGGAGAGAGAGAGAAGGGAGACAAGAGAGAGAAAGACAGAGAGAAAGACAGAGAGAGAGGGAGAGAATGGGTGTACCAGGACCTCTAGCCTCTGCAAATGAACTCCAGATGCATGTGCCACCTTATGCATCTGGCCAAGGTGGGTTTGTGCAGTCAAACCTGGGTCCTTCAGATTTGCAAGCAAGTACCTTAACTGCTAAGCATTCTCTCCAGCCCCAGGGTAAATATCTTGGTTTTTTGGGTTGGAATAATCTTGGCCTATATGTATAGTGGGAAAAGTCTATGGGATGTCTTTATATAATTTATTATAATTGAATTTGAATCTTTAATTACTTCAAAAAAAGAATTCAATTAAAATTTCCTTCAGATAATTGCATTATGTTATGTTTTTTGAATACATGGTGATTTTGACATTTTCTTTTTTGGAACAATTTGTCCCATGTACTGGGACAGCTATGCATCTCAAACTTTTTTGCATAAAATTTACTTGAATGCCTAATGTTTTGGAAATAAAATGAATTTTTGAAAGTACAAAAATATGAATGATTACTGTGGCACCAAGTTCATGTGATGTGCCTGTTCTGCAATGATCACTTGTATTCTATCAGGACAGAAAGCAAATATTTGTATTTGTTAATAAAGTGAGTCAACAATTACTGATTTACAACATGGAAACTTTATGGTGCATTGTTTGTTAAACTATCACATGTGTGCCAACAGAACAAAAGTAGAATGAAGGACTATGGGAAATTGAGAGTTAGTTGTAAAAGGAGATGGTTGAAGTTTAAATGAGATACCTAGCCCATCTGAGTGGTTTGAAAGTAATAAATGACAACTACACTAAAAACAAGAAGCCTATAGTTTTCCATTTAGAATCTAGGATGCCTGTATAACTATGCTGAGAGAAGTTTTATGCTTTGGAAAATGCTGATAAGGAGTTAAGTGATGAGTAGTTGAGGTACTTTAGTCTCGGGCTCCTAGTCTCAAACAAGGTTGTCAGTCACACAGTGGTTTGTTTTTTTTTTCTTTTTTGTCATACCCAAGATGGAATATACACTGCACGTAGATAGATCAGCAGAGAGTTAAAATAGTCAACATTTCTTCTTGTTAATAAAATTTAATTTTCTATGAGAATTAAGTAGGCTGATAATTATTATTGACAAGATTAAATCATTTATGCAATAGAAATGTGATTATAATCTCAAGTTACAAAAAGTTTGGGCTAATTCATTACTCTGCTACCCAACGCGAATTCCTATAGTTTAGCAACCCAATCCCTGCTTTCATTTGATCTCTATTTTCCCCCATCACCTACCTATCCATGTCTGTGCATCTGTAGTTTTTCCTCTCATTTATCTTTTCTTCCATGATCTATCTGCCTGTTGGTTGGCTTATCTACTTATCTTTTTTTGTAGGCTACTCATTATATTGAAGATCTGAAAAGGTCATTGCAATTATCTACTTAAGGGATTGACTTACATGACATACTTGAAGGAAAATGACTTTATGAAAGCTGTAGCAGTTACTGTCTCCTTGCTGGGACAAAACACAACACAAGAAATAATTCATGGAAAGAAAGGGTTTATTTCCAGCATAGAGTTTTGAGGAAAGGTTTCTTCATTGTAGGAAAGGCATAGTGGGAGCTGGAATCTGGTTTATATCATCATACATCAGCAGCTGAGAGGAAGCAACAAGAGTGAGCATGCTTGCACTGACACGAGGGCAGGGTTATAAAATCCCCAGACCCACCCCCAGTGACACACCTCCTTCAGCAAGGCAGCACATCTCCCCAGAGCTCTACCATCTGTGGATTAACAATGAGGCTTCATCACAAACACATAAAGCCATAGTGGACACTCCACATTCAAACTGCCACAAAATCCATTACAATTTAAAACAAATATAAACCTATTGGGGAGAAAATGTTGAATTGCAGAGAAATGCTTTCACAATATTCCCTAGAACGTAGGTGGCATTTTAGGATTTTAAAGCAAGTTCCTAGCAGCTGAAAGATTAACTTTTTTTTTCTGTTGCAGAAGAAATCCTCCCAGCATGTCACCATAGAAATAATAAAATAACCACTTTGTTGTGTGTGAAAAGAGTGCTCTCTGTCTGTTATTTTCTAATCTGCATTCACAAAATCTTACTGTTAAATGTGAGCTTTGAAGAACTTCAGGAATGATTATTGCATGTGCTCTCGAAAATGGCAGGCAGTTATAGTTTTCACTGTTAGGAGTGATTTCCAGCCAAAGGCACAGTTGAGCTCAGGTAAGCACGCGGGAGCTTGCATTATGGTCACATCCAGTGAATGGCAGTGGTAGGTTAAGTGCATGCTAGAAAATTGAAAAGTGGAGATGTGCCGTTTCCAAATACCTTCAGCGATGCAGCCCTTGCACTATTCTGTAAGACTGGCATAGGGTGAGTAATTTTCTACCTGATCTGCTGATTTTCTCTGAATAGATTCATGTATTGCTAAAATAACCTTGTCAAAATTTCTGGGTGGAGGGATTGCAAGTTTTGATTGTGTTTGCACGTGCACGTATGTGCATGCACAAGTATGTGTGATATGGTGTGCTTGTCTTTTAAACATGAATATTTGCTTCCTGACTTTTCTGTGTCCTTGCTCTGATAAATAACCCAGACTTATGCTCATGTAAGTAACCCTCATTACAATCTATGTAGCACCAGAAAAATAAAAGGTATGAAAACAAAGAGTACTAGTTGGGAAGAGGTAGGAGTTCAGTAGCATTAAGAGGACAACCAGGATGAATATGAACAAATTCCATTATATACATGTAGGAAATTATGCAAATTGAAGTAACAGCTTACCACACAAAAAATCATTCTGCTGAAATACCCAAAATTAAAAGAAGAAAATTCATTCTGCTACCATAGGGGAAAAAAAAAAAAAAAAAAAGATGTTTCAGAAAATCAATAACTTGAACAATTATATATAGGTTTGTATATTTGTGATGGAATTTAAATCTTTAAATTGAATACAATATCAAAAGTATTTCTCTACAGCCTTAGATCAGTCTTCTAAGAAATCATTTCAATGTTATAATTTTCCTTTCTAAGGCTAGGCTAAAAATTAACTCTTATCCAAACTTTCGATTTCTTTGCTATTATAAGTAACACTCTACTGCACACATACATGTATTTCTAGAGTCTTATTGTATCATTTAGGAATTGCATTCAGTTGTCGCTGGTAATTGGTTTTGTAAAGTCCCCCTTTTCTTGTCATACATATCGGAAAGTTTAGAGATTGGTTTTTGGTAGAATATATTCACTTCTTTTTCCTAGAAGTCAGGGGCATCTTTGGGTCACTGGTGTGTAAGCTTTTGTCTGTATAGCCTTATGACTACTCCTGCCTACCCAGCCAGTATCCCGTCTGTCCTGCAATGGAAAAAGATCAAAAGGGATAAACTCAAAGAAGTATGTCCTTATGAGTCTTGGTTATCAGTGGAAGTTTAAATATTCTTCCTTGTGGAATTGCCTAATCATGTCAGAATATGGTGAAGCCCAGAAGTAAGGAAGACAGAGAAATGATACACATTATTTTCTAAGTATTATGATTTTGAGTCCCTAGGAAGTAGACCTTGCTATGAGTGATTGTATGAGAAGGCTGACTGGGGTATCAGCGATAAACATGTGAGGAAGGGAAGGGAGTTGGACAGGATAGAGGAGACCATAGTTTGTATTGTGGATTAGTGAGATCTTGTTTGATCTGTTCAGGACTCTGGACCTCAGTCTTTCAGGATTTTCAAAAACTACCCAAGCGTAGTGGTGCATGCCTGCAATCCCCAGCATTCAGGCATTCAGGAAGCCGAGGCAGGAGAGGTGAAAGTTCAAGGCTAACCTGATCTGTAGATCATCAGCCTGGACTACATAGAACATACTTTGTCTCAAAAATGTGAAAATAAGCCAGGTGTGGTGGTGCATACCTTTAATCCCAGCACTCAGGAAGCAGAGGTAGGAGAATCACCATGAGTTCAAGGCCGCCCTGAGACTACATAGTGAATTCCAGGTCAGCCTGAGCTAGAGTGAAGCCCTACCTCAAAAAGCACCGCCCCCCACAAAAAAAAAAAAACCGCGGAAATAAATAAATAAATCACAAATTAAGGCAAAGGAATCTGGGCCTTTACATCACTAGATCAGCCTGTCATGAATTACTGATGCTCCCTGGAAGGGGTTTAACCTTGGGGAAGGCAGGTTTCAACAATCACGGGCAGTTCTCACTGAAGAACTAAGCTGCGAGTAGTCAAATGCAGACAGTCAAGCAGCTGGGAAATGGACTAATCTGCTCTGAAGAGAAGAGCTGGCTGGAATATACTAGATTCATTAGGGTGGTGGAAAAGGAAAGGGACACAGAAATGGAGCATAGGCCTGGAGTGAACCAGTCAGCACAGGGGTGAAGGAGACAGACACAGAGAACACTCAACTTACTAAGCTGATAGGTTCTTATGCTTTTACATTTACATTTCACTGTTACTAAAATACCTCACCTTATACACATACTGTTGCAGTCAGGTTTGCATAGCTGGCAGAAATCACTAAATCGAGAGCAGCTTGTGGGAAGAAAGGTTTATTTTTGGCTTACAGGCTCGAGGGGAAGCTCCACGATGGCAAGGGAAAACGATGGCATGAGCAGAGGGTGGACATCACCCCCTGGCCAACATAAGGGGAACAACATGAACAGGAGAGTGCGTCGAACACTGGTATGGGGACACTGGCTATAACACCCATAAGCCCATCCCCAACAATACACTGCCTCCAGGAGGTGTTAATTCCCAAATCGCCATCAGCTGGGAACCTAGCATTCAGAACACCTAAGTTTATGGGGAACACCTGACTCAAACCGCCACACATACCTTTAAAAATTTGTTATGTTTTGGACATCGAAAGTCTTCATGCATGTGTGTGTGCACACACACAGTCTACTCATAAAACCTTTTGAAAAAGAAATAAGGTTTTCAGTTACTGGAGATTTTACATGACTACCTATGAATGAATCAAGTTATGGACCATGTACAATATATGTTTGAATGAAATGTTTTTATGCAGCAGTGCCATGTACAATGAATATACACAATGAAAAATAATAATAGATATGGGCAAAATGAAGTAAAAATGAACTTGGATAATTATTAGGCTTGCATTCATTTTCATATGCATTCTATTTTAACCATAAACTTAGTCATAGACTCCTTCTTACAAACTGTATCTCTTTAAGCCAGTTATGAACTATTGAATTTGAGATGTGCTTGTGACTTCTATATAGAGCAAGGGTGAAGCCTGCTTGCTCTTTTGATTGTCCTGAGAATTTTGCCACTGTTTGTTGTAGAGTTCAATTCTTGAAATAACAAAATACTTTTTCAGAACTATCTCAAATGCTCACTGTAACATAATATAAAACTGGATAAGCAGTTATAATTAATTACTTTTGCTCTGGTTTAAGTAATGTAGCACTTGAGACTAGCCCCTCAGGATATCATGGTTCCCTAAACGGTGATTTCTCATACACTAATTTCATTATTACAAAATAGTTTACTATTCAATTTACTAAATATAGATGTGAAAGTAGCCCCTAGCTCACAGAGCATATTAAATAAAGCAACCGTGAATGAATTATTCACCAAAAGCAAGAGGGCAGATAAATAAAATATCTTTAAAATACAACGAAATATGAAAACACATTTTTTATTTGCTGTATTACATACCATCTAGAAAGTGATGGGAGAATGTTGAACAAGGAGAGATGGGTGGGTAAAATAGTCTTAGTTTCTGGAAAATGGAAGAGTTGGTGAGGGAAAAAAATATGCGTGAGGAGAAAAAATTGGAAAGAGTGACAGTTCAAAACACAGAAATCAATACAAGTAACTCAGTGATAGTACCTAGAGAAATCAGAAAAAAAAAACAAAAATAAAACAACGAGCTGCAATTCGGTCAATTTACTGATTATGTGCACAGTGAAGAGTCTAGTTGAAGAAAAGAGAAGCTGATGGGGTGGGCATTGAGAAGAGGGGATTATGTATGAAAATTGAGTGGAGGAGGGTAGCAGGGACTGATACTGGTATATTTATGAGAGAAGAAAGAAGGTTTGATTTTGAAGTCCGATCCTAGAGGAGGGCAGACTACATCCATATGAAATTAACAGGCCGAGCAGGATGTGCTGAGAGGGATCAAGATTTGCACTTGAGTTTCTCGTCCCCCTTAAGAGATGGCTGAGAAGAAAAGTTAAAAGCAAGTCATTTACAACACAGGTGTCTAGTTAATAGGATAGTCGGACACTTGGCATATTATGAACAAAGGCAGATGTTTTGATGAGCCAGGAAGCCTAGAATATCATTGTTTAGATTCCAGAGTTTTCTAGGAAATGTGAGAAGTAGGACAGGTAACAAATCTTGTTCCGTCCTCCGCTGGTAGAGGTGATAATGAACAGTAAGGGTCCACAAAGTACACTGCTGAAGGAGGAGAAACCTCGTGCCTGGGTCAGTCTCATCATTAGCCTTTGTGCAAGGACAGCAGCTGCTCATTGGTGCTAATTTAACTAACAGGCGAGATGGATAGGTCGTGCGAAAAGTGAGTGTGCTTTCTAAAGACCGTCAGCAAAGAAGGAGCAAGTTGGTCTACAGCAGACAAAGGCTGGAGGAGAGGTAGGACTTTAACAAAACAAAACAAATTAATAAAACAACAAAAAACCCCTGCAGACTGGATTTTGATTTGGCATTCTCAGTTTCTGGCTACTAAACATCCAGGGCACTCTGTACTCTCCTTTCTGTCCCCAGGGGGAGATAACTCATGAAGGTTACCATCTCATAGGTGAGAAAGGAAGCCCAGCTTCGGCCCTCTGCAGCCAGGAAAGGAAGCCACCTGTCTCTTGACTTTTGGAACAAAACTGCACAGACAGGGCAAGCCAGATCACTGTGGGATTTCTTTCTTCAGAGGCTGAGCTTGACAATGTTTTGAAAGGTTGCAGGTGCACTGCGAGCAAGCCAGATTCCCAAAATAGGGTCAAGAACTGGACTCGGTGATGCACAATCTCCTCCGATTCCTGTGGCTCTCATTCAAAGCTCTGAGGCCGGGCTGGTAAGATTCCAGGCCTGCCTCCTGCAGCCATTTGGTGCCATGAGGCTGGTGTACATGGAGGTCTCCCTGACAGCACAGCTTTTTTACAGTTTGATTCCAACTTCATGTTACTTGTGATAACAACCCAAAACACCTAGAAGCATAGAAAACAGTATTTTAAAGAGAGAAATGGGATCAAATGTAAATGAAAAGTTCACCTTACAGAAATGATTTTTATTAGATGATTCCCTATATGTCAAGTGGAATGTTACTTATCTAGATGTTTCTGATTTCTTTTATTGCAAATATGATTATTCTATCATTTAATGAGAGCGCATTGAGCTCATGGACCCACAGTGGCTATGATTACATAAGACCTGATATCAGGGCGTCAGTCTTTTGAGGTCCCTACCCTGCATGAGGAAGGAGTGAAGTTAATGGCTGCTGGGGAAGGTGGTCATTTTCTAATGTGTTGTAGCCACTGGTAAGAGGTAGGAAGAAGAAGAGGAACTGTGGGGTCTGGAAGAAGATAAGTAGGATAATGTGGGGTACATGTGATCAAACATCATATATATATATATATATATATATATATATATATATATATATAATATATATGTGTGTGTGCATATATATGTAAAAACAATTAAAATTAAATATACCAAATAAAATTAAATGAAAAAAATAACATCTCTTATTAATACATTTTTACAAGGTATTTTATAATGGATCTTAAAACATAATTCGTGGTGGTTGGGGAGATGACTCAGTGGCTAAAGGCACCTGCTTGCAAAGACTGCCCACCTGGTTTAATTTCCCAGCCATCCACGTAAATCCAAATTTAAAAAGTAGTACATGTGTCTGGCATTTGTTTATAGTGCCAAGAAATCCTGGTGTGCCCATACACAGACAAAGACACACACATGTGCATACACACACAACACATATATATGTAAATAAATAAATGAAATGAAATGAAAATATCAGATTAAAATTCATTGGAGATATATATATATATATATATATATATATA
Source organism: Orientallactaga sibirica (assembly GCA_036365145.1). NCBI lineage: Eukaryota > Metazoa > Chordata > Mammalia > Rodentia > Dipodidae > Orientallactaga > Orientallactaga sibirica. The sequence continues at coordinate 22,792,067 of JAEOAD010000032.1, read as the reverse complement.
TATATATATATATATATATATGGTTGTTTCTACGTATACACACAAATGTTTAAAGCTTCATTGCCTTCTTTTCTTATTTGAAAGCCCATCTGTTTAGTGTGCTACTCAGTTAATAGCAGATTATACACTGTCATCTAAATTGTGTAGTTTTATGTGTTTATATCTAAAGCTTTATCTGAAACTTGAAATCAACTTTTTACCCAAGTCTTTGTTTTTTCTCTGGATGCCCAAGTCTTTCTTCTTGTTTGGTTTTGGCAATTTTTTTTTTGTTTTTGAGGTAGTTTCATGATGTAGCCTAAGCTGGCCTGGAACTGACTGTGTACCCTAGTTGACCTCAATTTCTTGGCAGTTCTCCTGCTACAACCTTCTGAGGACTTTTAATGTGTCTTTCTCACTATATCTATTTATTCCCAGAGACAAGGATCTGTGTCTGAAATTACAGCTGCAGTAAATTTTATGTGTTACATGCCTATGCTTCTTAAAGTTATAAACAAAAATAAATGCTTTTAATTAGTTGATAACTACCTGTCATTTAAGAGACCTGTACTTAAATGAAAATAGGAAATATATTTGGGAGTAGATATCTTTCTTGATTGGTTATGGAATCAAAGGTCTTTGTCTCAATCCATATCCAGACAGTTCACACATTTACAATTCAATTAAATCAGTGATATATGACACCTTATGTTTCCATGGCTGTACTGGAGTAGAACAATATGTACTAAATATGTTTTTCAGAGTTAAACCCGCTGAAATTTAAATTCTTTTAGCACATTCTATTTCTCTGCCACATGAAGTGTTAGTCATTGCTCATGAAATTTTGAAATTTTACATTAATGTCAAAGATAATAAAAGCTAATTATAGTGTTTTTGACATTTGCCCTTTAGACAGTAACCCTATTAGTACAGTTTTATTGGGTCTGCATGCTTCATATTTACACTTGACTTCAGCAGACAACATAGTATAACATTCGTTTAGGATCAACACTGAGCTGGTTTTTAATTAATGGTGTAGGTTCTTCCATCTCTTTGGTTGTTAAATTGATTTTATTTGCTACTATTTGTTATATTAAATTTACATGGCAAGCAGCACATACTTTTATCCTTAGAGTGAGCATTCTGAGGTGAATAATAGCTTAATTTACAGAGGGACCTTGACGAAAGTGTCTAGCTGGTTTTACCGTGGCAATTTACATCAAACATCACTATGTGGTGTGCACACTCATACTCTTAGATAGTACTGCCAGGTAAAAGAAGGAAGATGCTCTTGGTAAGATAAGACCATTTCAGAAGGCTACATTTCAGGACTCGGTGTGAGCTACCAAACATATGCTTCTCATAATTTTTAAAAATCGGTTATCTAACAGTTGACTATGTTAGAATTGTGTGTGTGTGTGTGTGTGTGTGTACATGTGCACACAGTTATTTGGTGAAGACACACATTAACAGAGCATACGGATTCCTGCTTCTCAGAGAGGTGCTGATATCTGTCTGTCCACTTAAACACATGAATATTTTCATTGTTAATGACTCATTTAAGAGGGACAAAAATTTGGATACAAATTTGAATATAGAGTTAGAAGGTATAGGTAAGATAAGAAAAATTAACATAAAATCATAATTCCTGGGCTGGAGAGATGGCTTAGTGGTTAAGTGCTTGCCTGTGAAGCCTAAGGACCCCGGTTCGAGGCTCGATTACCCAGGACCCACGTAAGCCAGATGCACAAGGAGGCACATGCATCTGGAGTTCGTTTGCAGTGGCTGGAGGCCCTGGCATTCCCATTCTCTCTCTCTCTCTCTGCCTGTTTCTGTATCTCTCTCTCAAATAAATAAAAATAAAAATATAAAAAATCATAATTCCTCAATCATGAGATTCACTACCAAGTATCTACTGCAAACAGACCGATAGAATCACACACATGCCCGCTCACACAATAACACACACACACACACACACACACACACACACACACCCAAATACATTTAGTACTTCTGGGTTTTGCCCCATATATTAACTGAACACTAGGTAAAATGAATGCCAGGTTCCCTTACTATGAACTATTAACTATATATTTATAGCATTTTAAATATAATAACATATAAGATAAAATTATTATTTACTTAGCATCATTTCTTTCTATTTAACCATATGTTTAAGATTTCTGGAAACCTCTCTGAATGACTAGGTTTCCAGGCTTTGCAGTATCTCCCACGGTTATTATAATCTTAATTGTTACTAAAGATTGATACACACCTTTGTGAAGATACACTCTTTATAAATGAAAAAAAATGATTTTTATGATCATGAAACAATTCATTTTCAGTATGTGGTTAGGAATGTCTGTGAGAGTCAGCGGAAGTCATATTTGATTTAGTTTCTGAAGTATAGATATGATTTTGAAAGAGGATATGAGAAATGGCTTTCAAGAAGAGCAAGCAGTTCATAACAAGATAAACTCAAAGCTGATAAATTGTTTTCAAGCATTAGATACTCTTTTGTTCAATGTATAAAATGTTCCATATACTTTGAAGGACCAGATGTTCAAAAGAAAGCACTCATAACACATTTGTCCGCATGTGCAAAATACGATACAAGGATCCTTTCAACTTTCCCTGAGCCTAGCACAGCCTGCCTGTCTGACGCCAGAGGACAGGCATCTGATTAGGGATCTCCTTCCACAGACACGACAATAGTTCCACATTGCTAGTTTTGAACCTTGAGAAAAATAAGCACTTGAAATTAGTAAGTTATGATATTGTTGGTGTGTCAAGTTTCTGGTTCAGTACTGAGAACTAGGGTTCTCTGGTTTCATAGGAGAGAAAATGTATTTGCCTTACTTGAGTAGAAAAGCAGACCTGGTTGTAAGACCCAGGTAGTTTATGCAAGTCGAATCAAAAATCAAAGAGGAAATTTTAAAATGGGCAGAAACTAGAATCACTCCAGGACTGTAGGCAGTAGGAGGAGATGACCATGCACAGCCTAGGACTAAGCGATGACGACTGGACTTAATTGGCAGGCAGAGCAAAATGACATCACGGGGTTTGAGGAAGAGAGAACAGTTTTCCAGGAGGAAATCAGGTTGTTTTTACCACAGGAGGGTGACATTCTGAGTGGAGGCCAGAATGTCCCTTTCATGTAATTTTCTTGTTGGGATGAGTATTCTGATTGTATAAAAACTTTTTGAAAGATTTCTTAATTAGAATAATTCACTTAATATTTATTTAGTTAGTTATTTAGTTTTGGTTTTTCAAGGTGGGGTCTCACTCTGGCCCAGGCTGACCTGGAATTCACTATGTAGTCTCAGGGTGGCCTCGAACTCACAGCGATCCTCCTACCTCTGCCTCCCGAGTACTAGGGTTTTGTCTCCAAATCATAAAGTGTTTCACATTGACTTCCTTGCCTCTCTCATCAGTATTCAGGTCATACTTTCATAGGCATTCACCCTATCATACTAACTTTAAGGAAGGAATATCTACCCAAGCAAATGAAAACTCAGCCACAGGCCTTGTGCTTACTTGAACGTTGTTTGTGTAGAGTGTGCATGCAGTTCAGGGTGTGCGATGTGCGATATGTGCACGTGTGTATGCTAATGCACATTCGTGTCCTAAGCACATGCATGGGTGGGCCAAAGGACAGCATTGGGGGTCCTTCTCTCTTGCTCATTGTATTCCTTGAGGAGGGGCTTCTCCCTCCACTCGGAGCTGCTCTTTGTCACTGTGAACCCAATGATTCTCTGTCTTCAACCCCCGAGGGACTGGGGTCCCTGACGTGTGGCCCAGGTTTTGACTGTAGTCTTGCAGTCCAAGCGTGGCGGCCTCCTGGCCAAGAGGCTCTCATGCTTTAAGTAGATATTTAAGTTGATATTTGCTGGTGATTCTGTTGTTTTCATACTATTCTTGTCTCATAAATTGTGGAGGATTGGTATACGTTTTCTCTGAGTTCAGCTTTGTATCACTGAAGATATTTGTTGTTTCATTGTTTTGGCTTCTATGACAACTATGAGAACGTTGTTGAAAAAAAAAAAAAACAACTATACCTCCTTATAATAAAATCATCTCCCAGTTGTCCTGACATGTGAATGCAGTACTCTGCAAAGCACTAAATTCTCCGTGGCCCTAAGTGTTTGCACAGGAATTGAATGACCATCTGCCAGAGAAGAAAACGCATTAAAATAAAACAGTGGTCTTTCTCTCCCACTGAGAGCTGGGATCCTGGGTGACTGGATATTATAATTACCTATGGGGACTATATGTAAACACTAACTGCAACAATGGACCCCCCCCCCCCGGGAAATGACATTACAGGTAAATTCCTGTGTGAGAAGTTCTTCCTGATAGGCTTGAGTGATGGGTGATGAGCAGCTGTGCAAACTGTGTAAGCCTTCCTGACAGAGATTCTACTGCAGTGGTCTAAGATGACAGAGGATACCCACAGTGAGCCCTCAGACAAAACTTTATATTGCAGTGTTAAAATTTGGCATGTTCTGGTATTCTCTATTTTTTAAAAAATTATTTATTTATTTATTTGAGAGAGAAAGAGGGAGGGAAGGAGAGGGAGAGAGAGAATGGGTACACCAGGGCCTCCAGCCACTGCAAACGAACTCCAGATGCATGTTCCCCCTTGTGCATCTGGCTTACGTAGGTCCTGGAGAATTGAACCGGGATCCCTAGGCTTTGCAGGCAAATGCCTTAACTGCTAAGCCATCTCTCCAGCCCCAGTATTCCGTATTTTAAAAATGGAATCTTCTCTGCCACATTAGAACAAGGTAATGATGAAATATCTGAGTCCACCTATAAGAGGCTAGATTATTTTCAAAATATATTTTTTATAGGCATCCCTGTGTTTGTAACTAAGGAGCCAATATTTTGAGGTCTAAAAATGGAAATTCTTCCTGACCTTGAAGGAGAGTGAGGGGCACAATCAGCCTGCTGGCTGGCTTCTTCTCAGCCAGACAAGTGGTTACAGAGTGAAAGGTGCAATATTCACTGCCAAATGAAATGGAGGGGCCATGGTCAGGAACTGACCGTGTCGCCTTTGTTTTCAACAGTGTGGGTCTTAGAAACCACAGATAGCAGCAAGGACGGGCCAGCTAACGGGCCTTGATTGGGACATACCTCTAGACAGTAGAGGGATGCTGGAAAGTCTTCAGAGAGGGATCGTCATACAAAAAATTCACTCCCCTCTGTGTATCATGGTAACACACCCCCATCTGATTTTTTTTTTTTTTTGGTGGTGGTTAATTATTGGCTAAAATATTGGTAATTATTTTAATAATATAGAACAATCTTTTGTTGGAATGAAAGTCTTTTAGTCTCAGTCTTTTCTTTTTAATGAATGTGTAAGTTTACATAAAGTCCTTTGGTCCAGTTTATTTAGGATAATTTAGACTGCTTGTCTTAGACTCGGCCAGACATATACACACTTTATTTTCTGCTCAGTCATTTCCATGTGAGAGCTTATACCAGTACCTTAACTCATAATTTATGAAGAACACATGCACATACCTGGGGGAAAGACCCTATCATTTCATTTCAGTTTTTTTTTTTTTAAACTCCTGACTTTGTTTTCCTGTGTGTGAAATAAAGTACAATAGTGGTATCAGAGGTTATAACTAGGGACTAAGGAAGCCAAAAACACTACTAGGCTGGTAGAAACAGTGGTGTTTTTTCATTCTTTTTGTCTTGTTTTAATGAGTTCTTAGGCCTTTAGGTACAAGAAACACATTTTGCTTGAAAACCTACCATTTTATCCATGATTGAGTTTCATCAAAATTCTATGGAATTATTATTTTTTTTTTTGTCTCTTGGATTAGATATTCTGTTAAAATTCTTTAAACTCCTAGGGTTTAATTCTTTAAAACTACAAAGGGAATATAAGTTCTTCATTCCTTCTTTTAGCTGAGAGACAGATGACATGAGTGGAAATGCATATACATGGTAGGGGTACCAGGTATCAGACCTTGTCCACAAAGACTCATTTAGTTCCCAAAATCGCCCAGTGAGTTTGGTATTCTTGTATGTACTATAGAGGCAACAAAACCGGATCAGAGACGATAACATCATCCCATGTTCAGAAGATTAGTAATTGCGAGAATCAGATTCAACCCCAGATCTATTTGTTTTTGAAGTGTCTGGACCATAGCCTCTCTCATTTCAAGAAGATCAGCTACATAATGAAGCTTTATCCCTATATTTGAAATACAGTTTAATTAAATACACATACATGTCAAAATATCTCACACTGCTTCACAAAATGTTTTATTTGCATGCTGTTTTTTTTGACATAAAGAGTGACATTCACACTGTGTTTAAGAACATAGTTTATTGAAAGTGCAAAAACTTAGAAATAATTTTTAGTAGAATAAATTGGGCTTTCTTTTACACATTGATATGACTTTGGAAAATATGCTACAAGTTATTAAAATGAGACATGTGACGAGATTTCATTTCTACCTCTTAACGTTTCTGCTTTGTCAAAGAATACAATCACAAATTCAACCTTGTTTGTATAAAATCATGCCAACATTGAACAAATCTTGAAATAGACTTGATTACCTAAGAAATGGAGGTTACATAGAATAGTTCTGATAAAGTCATCATGTGTGTGTGTGTGTGTGTGTGTGTGTGTATGTGTATGTTTAGGATAAAATGTTATAGTCATTGTTTGATCAGAATTGAATATAAATACAGGGTTTATTTGTACTTTTCATTTATCAGTCTTATAAAAATTAACTCTGCCAGAGGAGGTGCCTCAGTGGATCAATGCACTTCATGCAAGCATGAGAACCTAACTTTGTACCTCGAGAACCCACATAACAAGATAGATGTTCTAGCACGAGCATCAGCAATGCCTAGGGTACGTATGGCCCCGAGGGAGGTGGAGATAGAAGAACCAACCAGAAACCCACAGGCCACCTAGCCTGGTGTTGATGACAAGAAAGAATGGAAGGTGAAGACTGACACTTGAAGTTCTTTTTTTATCTACACGCACATGTGTGTGCACACACACACACACACACACACACACACACACACACACTTTGTCACCCAGGCACTCACATGAACACAAACACATACGTCCCCAATAAAATCTCTAATATTAACACAAAATGTATTTGGGATAATCCCCTGCCAAGTTAGCCATTTAAATGGCTTGTAGTTAATATGAGGATAAGAAAATTTGCAGACAGGAAAGGATACTTAGTTTTAAAAGAAAAAAGGAGCAAGAAATTATATATATATATATATATATAGTGTGTGTGTTTGTGTGTATATGTGTGTGTTTTGTGTAAGAAAATGTCTACATAGGGTCGAGTTTCTACATGTTGAAGTTGGAGACTCATCAGTATACATCTGATGTGGCTAAAACATTATATATATATATATTTTTTTTTCCATTTTTCAGTTTTTCAAGGTAGGGTTTCACTCCAGCCCAAGCTGACCTGGAATTCACTTTGTAGTCTTAGGGTGGCCTTGAACTCACAGCGATCCTCCTACCTTTGCCTCCCGAATGCCGGCATTAAAGGCGTGTGCCACCATGCCCGACTATATTTTTAAGTTTAAACAAACAATGCTCAGATATATGGATAAGGATTTGTTTCAACTCTACTGCAGATTTATATTGTGCATTTTGAAGTAATTAGTCCGCTAAGTTTCACCATCTGTGAGTGAGGTTTGGAAGGAGGGATGGGGACACAGAAACTGTTGCCCTTTTCAAATTCACAAATGAGCTAATTATGTGTCAGATATGAAAGTTGAGGCATTGTGACCTTCAAGCCAACAAAAGACCTTTTCAAGTAAGCCATTTTCATGTACATTAATACAGTGAACAATGCCCTTCCACAGATAAGTAATGTATAGTTTGTATTTTGTCCTATGTAAATGCTGAGTGAGGAGTTATTTCACTGTTGGCATAATAAAAGTAGAGGCATGAAAAGCAAAGACAATAAATCCATTTGAAAATCATTATGTACTAGTCATAAAACAGTGATACAAAGATATGTTTACCATCCATTTTTGCTGCATGCAACTAATGTGTAATGTCTGTGCAACTGAATTTATTTTGGAACAGTAAAGACTGCAGTGTATTAAAGTATATAATAACTAAAAGGCAATTGGGCTGGTTAAAAGTGATCACTACCCAAATCTGCCAGCCCAGGTTCCATCCCCAAGCCACTTATGTAAGCCAGAGACAATAAGTGACATAAACAAGCATCTCGCATTTGGTTGTAGTGGCGGGTCCTCCCAGCCAGCCCCACACATGTAAATAATCAAACAAAAGTTTTCATGGACAGTAAAAAAGTTAGAAAAATTAATTTTGCAAAACATTTTAGAAGTATTTATAACTAGTTAGAAATAAAGGTGATAAAAGATTTTGTAGACCAGAGTAAGGCATTTCTGCTCTTCACAAGCCCTCACTGTTTTTTTTTTTTTTTTTTATCAATATATATTTTTTATTTATATTATTCTGATTTTACATTCATAGTATTGGTTCCATTGTCCTCCTCCCCTTCCTCCCACTTTCAAAGGGGCCCTCATCAATGGGGAATGTTTATCATGCATTGTGAGTTTGCTCAAGAGTTCTGGTGGATAGGCCCCAGTCTCTGTGCATAATGCCCCAACTTGTGACTCTAACAATCTTTCCGCCCCCTCTTCCGCGAGTTTCCCTGAGCCACATTGGGGTCATTGTAGTTCTGCTTCCTTGATGAGGTTTTGGGTGCCTCTGTGTCTCTGGATATCTGGCTAATGACTGGAGTTGGATGTACTGTTTTATAGCAAGAAGCATATTGAACAGTGTGCTTATCAAGGAAAGTAAGAAAGGATTTCACAGTCCTTTTCATGGATCTTCATGGGATAAGCAATTTATAAATATTCGGCTTGGGCACTGGACATTATGCTAATTACTTAAAAGAACACTGGTTTCAGTGGAGCAGAGTGTAAGTTCAAGAGCAATAAGATGAACTAAACTTGGGTGTCACTGAGGTTTGAATCAGATTTGCTGCCAAGCATGTCAGATAGTGCCCATTACACTGCAGAAGAAAATCACAAACTGGAAATACTATTTAATTATCTTTGTATTTGTCCATCTTGGAAGCATATTTGATGTTGAATAAAACATGATATAGCCATGCTTAATGCAACTTAAGTATGCATAATAGACCTCAGGGAAATAATAAACCAATTACAAACCTAAAATAAACCACAATCATATGAGATTCCAAGAACTTATTACCATTCGATCCCAGTCTCTTAAGAGCTTAGCATGGGTTAGATGTTGATACCCAAAGACTGTGTAAGGTTTACTGATCGACTCACGAGTACTTCTTTTTTATTTTAAGCTATTCTCTAAGGGTATTTTGTGCTATTTTAATAGATTCTGTGCAGTATTTCATGAAATAGATATCAGCGGCATTTATCACAGTGCTGACTACCGTTGAATTTTTGATGAATGTGCACCTTCTTAGTTTTGCAGGGTAACAACGCTTGCTGTATTTCTTTGGTGATCTGGAATAACTTCCTTGTGTGGAATTGTATTACAGGTAGCAAACCTTGCTTGCTCCATGTCCACAAACGAAGATGGAGTTAAAATAGTCAGAACTGCAGCCAATCATCTCGAAACCTTGTGCCCACAGGTAGGATGAGTTATCGACCTTTTTATAAAATCATGTGCATTTTTCCATAATTTTATATGTGCTGAGAGAACATGTAGAACTGAGTTTTCCGGTCATGGTTTATTCTTTACTAAGGACGCAGCCTCTCTAGTTCCTTCACTTAGATAGATCCTTGAGGTGTGATGTTAGTCTGAGTCAGAAATCTTCCAGTTGTGAGAAAATGGATAAGAATCCCTAAAAATGGACACATTCCATCCCTTCCATTCGGGAACCAGCATGAAGCAGTAGTCAAGAAATCTTGCTAAATTCCTTTCTTTTATAAAAATATTTTATTTATTTATTTATTTATTTATTTGACAGAGAGAGAGAGAGAGAGAGAGAGAGAGAGAGAGATATTGGGTATGCCAGGGCCTCTAGCCACTGCAAACGAACTCCAGACACATGCGCCCCCTTGTGCATTCTAACCTGGGACCTGAGGAATCGAACCTGGGTCCTTTGGCTTTGCAGGTAAACACCTTAATGGCTAAGCCATCCCTCCAGCCCTAAATTCCTTTCTTGAAATACTTCTGGGAGTGGGCTAGGTAAATCCTCAGATCTTATAATGCAAAAGGATCTTGTTTAGTTAAAGCATTTTTTATAGTTGATAACATTGTGTACTAGAGAAATTAAATGATATATATGTGCTTACTATAAACCAGTCTTTTTTTTTTAAAGGCAAAAAAGATCTTGACAATAATTTTAATCAAGTCATTGAAAACCTCTATGCAGTTTTTACTACTTTAAAAGATGCCATCTCTATCTTTTGATACATGTTGTTGCTTTAGAATATTCTATAGTGGAGGATGGCAGGGCATTCCCGTTAGTCCCATCATGCTAGAAACTGAAGCAGGAGGGTCAAAAGGTTAAAGCAAGACTCTGTCTCAGAAACCTCAAACCAAAACCAGACCAAACTAATCAACAAAGCAAAGAACATTTAATACTAGTGTTTGGGTTTTTTTTTTTTTTTTTAAGTACTCAGAAATGTTTTCCTTTTAAAAATGTTTTGATAGAGAGAGAGAGAAAGAGAGAGAGAGAGAGAGAGAGAGAGAGAGAGAGAGAGAAATGAACACACTGGGGCTTCCAGTCCCTGCAAACAAATTCCAGATGTTTGAGCCACCTTGTGAATCTGACTTACATGGGTCCTGGGGAATTGAATTTGGCTAAGCCATCTCTCCAGCCCAGAATTTTTTTCTTGGCAGAAATTCAGGGGATTCTTCATATCTGATGGGCAGCATTAGTTTTTAGAGAGTTATTTACAGAGAACTAGTTTCCTTGAAGTCAGGAGTGAGACTATGCATTAAGGCAATAATTTAACAAGCTTTTTTTTTGAAAAGGCAGAAAATAACATAGATACATACTTTCTAATTAAAAAAAAAGTACAAATGGTATGAAAATGTGGAATGTAATGTTGATTAGACAATTCAGATCTGTGTATATCTGTTGAAATTCTTATTCCAAAAGCTGATTGCCAGCAATTTCATTTCCAAGAGTATTGTTCTTTGGACTTAACTCCTGAGAACCACAGAGGTCCTGAGTAGACATCCTGCAGTGGTCTCCCAACTGCAGTCCATTTTCTATGAGGTCCTAAGGGGCAGACGACTGCAGCAAGGTCTGTATGAAGTAGTTGAATCAATTGAACTGCCATGAGCAACCCAAGAGAGCTCTTAGCTCTCCGCATCATGGTCACCACTTAGTGCTGTAATTTTTAAAGTCTCCTTTCCATCCACAGACTGTTAAATAGACCTCACTGGTTTTTATTGACCATCCTAATTATTAGGGAGAACACCCCCACCCCACAGACTTATTGACCATTTGGCTTTATAGTATTTTTACTTGTACAGATCATTTTTCTTTAATTTATACAATTCTAGTGATGATGTTAAAATTCACTATGACTTAAAATAGCTTTTGTCTACTACCCCCCCCCCCGCTTGTCCTTTAACTCTAGACCTAGGAACCCAGAATGGCAATTCATACATGAACAACCCAACACTTCATTGGCAATTTGCTTTTATTTCTTCATTATTTATTCAATAGTTGGTCCATTATCAATTAAGGAAAAATGCTACATTACACACACACACACACACACACACACACACACATTTCCAATGTTTCATGTATATTATAATATTATGCTTTGAATAAAAATTGTGGTGTATTTTTATCTTCAAGAATAAAAAATGACCCCTGATACCAGTTGGGTCCATTTTTATCTTTTTGGAACTGGTATGCAGGAGGAATTTGGTTGTATTTGGACTTTTGGGCTAGAAAAATTCTTGAGGACTGTAATCAGAGCTTAGAGGCTCTCTGATGGGTGTTTGGAAGACCAGAAGCTAAAGAAAAATGTGGATAATCACAGCTCAGTTCATGAGGATTTGTCTTTTTGCTGTTGTTCTTCTTAACTTTTTGAGGAAGGGTCTCATTCTAGTCAAGCTCTTCGGGAACTCACTCCTTGGTCCTGGTTAGCCTTGTATTCAAACTGAACCTCCCACCTCAGCCTCTCAAGTTCTGAGATTCAAGACAAGAGCAGAAAAGTCCTGCAACCCAGCAGGTTTCAGAGGGAAACAAGGAAACCGTGTAGAGATAATTCATGTGACATGCAAAGAGACTGGATGAATTCTTCCCAGTATCCTGAAAACTTGACCAAGGCTGAATCTAAAAGTAAAGGATTAATGTTTCTGACAGAAAAAAAATTTCAATGAGTTTGTGTCATGGCTTCTTGTAGTGCCCTACCCACTTGTCCCTCATTCTTCCTAGGCCTAGTGGGTAACATAGTCATTGCCTTCGTAATATATTATGATGCATTGCTTATATATTATAATGTATTCTTGATAAGAGTTCACAAATAGGAGAGGTGTGTTACTTTTAGTTATAGCTGATGAAAATCCTTAATATGCTGATCAATGTATATATGGTAATCACAGATAAGACATGCTGTGGGCCGCAGTCATCTGCTCTTTGCCCCACCCATTTCAGTGTTTTACTAGTAATTTGAATTAAATTATTCATTAGTTACTATGTGTTTGTTTGTTTCAGGCAGGGTGGACTGGCCTGGAACTTGCTGTATAGAACTGTTTGGTTTTGAACTTGAACTTGTGTTTATGCTTATGTGGATGCATCATCACCATGCCCAACCTAGATTAGATGTCTGTCTTAAAATTTTCATATAGACATAATAAGAAAAGGAAATATATTAGTTTAGTGAATCCATTCACAAGGAATCTAGGTATTCTTGTATGTAAATGAACTTTAAGTTTGAATTATTACAATTATAAATATTAAGCCATGTGTCATGGGTACTCAAAATCAAACTGACTCAGGGAATGGAAGAGGCATGGGTTAGGAAAGTATTCACTCTCCAAAGAACTTAGAATCAATGATTTATGACATTTGTCAGGAACACTAACACAGTTTAATATGTTTTCATCAAAGAATAATTTATAATTCTAACATTCTCTGGACTTTATATTCACTCTTAAAGTTTCCTATTGTATATTGTTCTTAAATATTTGGAATTACTGTTAGGTATAGCTCAAATTTGTGTATGTGTTTGTAAGTTCTACTTTGACACTGCCTATTAAAAACACCTTCTACAGACATTCATGTTACAGATACAGATATGCAAGTATACAGTAGTCATGATCAAAATTTTTACACCAAATCATATATAATGGCAAAAATAGACATTAGCCTAAATGTTTTTAAACAACAATGTTAAAAACGGTTTCAAGAGTAAGTCAACTTTTCTGACATTTTCTGTTTTCACTTGCCTTGGATATATTACATCCAATTCCAGAGTAACTTAAAAATTCTTTTACTTATTTATTTGCAATAAATACAGAAGAAAGACAGACAGAGAGAATGGGTGTGTCAGGGCCTCCAGCCACTGCAAATGAACTCCAGATGCATGTGCCACTTTGTGCATCTGACTTGATGTGGATACTGGGGAATCAAACTCATGTCATAAGGATTTGCACGCAAGTGGCTTAACCATTGACCCATCCATCTCTCCAGCCCTGTATTCATTCTTGAGTGAGTGAAGTAAACTCTGGGACAAGAGGAGCTGAAAAGGTGGCATTTGTTTCCGATTTGGTAGTTCTGATAGAATTCACCTGAGGTTCTATGTATGGAATCCTTCTTGTTCCCACTGTGCTTACATGACTATGGCAGTGAGGCTTTATAAATTGCAGGTGGTGTCCTTTGAGAAAGAATTGTCACTTGAAGCATATTTAGCAGACAGTGTCTGAAATAGTGACATGACTTGAAATAATTTTGTACAAATCCATCACAGAAGTAACAGAGAATTTGTAGCCAAGAAAACATAGCACTTGTAGCAACGTGATAACTGTCATCAAATCTTAAAAGGACGATGGCGGGAAGGAGGGCAGCTTATATCAGGCCCTGGAGGAACCACTAAAACCTGTGAGCAGTATCTAGAAGGAGACAGATTTCCTTCCAATAAAGAGATAGAATTGTAACTGGGGCATCTTGGCTGAAGCTGAACTTGAAATTAGTTATCTGGAACTTCTCAGTGTTGTAGAAATTTTACTTTAGGTGGCTAAGGACTGAAAGTAATTGCACAGAGGGTTACAGCCTTGAAACCTTTGAATTTCTGATATCTTCTAACGTGTCTGCCTTTCATATAGTGGACAGAAATGTGATCTGAATGAAAGGATTGATGGAGTGCTAGAATTACTTGGACTTAGTGGGAGGATGAAGGTCTGTGTAGGGTTCAATCCTTGTACTGTTTTAGTAAGTAATTGAAGGGGGTAATTATTAAAGGTCAACATTTTATATTTGCATATGGCACAAACCTGAGGATAATAGCATTCAGTGTTACAAAATATGTCCTTAATTTGGATTAGCTTTAAAAGCTGGAATTCAATAAACAGAAATATGATGCCAAGGCTTTTGCTTAAGAACATTCTATTTCACAAGTGAGTAGGAAGAACATTGCTTATCAAAGCCATCTGTGGCGTGCAAAGTTGAAAAGGCCATGCGTTATCTTGTTCTGTGAATTCCAAACATGAATATATTAAAGCATTTCCATGGTCTTTAGTGAAATTAGGTCAGCGTCATTTTTTTCTTTTCCTACAAAGTAAAATTCAGTCAATGTTTTATTCTGATATTGTGTACTTTTTACCTACTTATAAATCATCAAACACTTGATTTGTACATAATAGCCTCTAGTCCTTCTACTAGTTTTTGAAGAAAATTACTCTATCAGTTCTTCCACTTACCTTACTCTGCATCCTTCTTCTTTTATCAGATATTTGTAGTGGCTGGGGAGATGACTCAGGGATACCACAGCTGCCATGCAAGCATGATGACCTGAGTTCATACTCCAAGCACCCATATAAACACTGAGTTGGCATGGCAATCTACCTGTAATCCCAGAGCTCACGAGGCACACCCAGGGAGTCCTGGGGCAAGCTGTCTAGCTAGAGTAGAAGAATGCCTGAGTTCTGTGTGGACGTGAGAGGCCCAGCCACAGTAAATAATGTGGAATATGATCAAAGAAGATACCCAACGCCAAACTCTAGCAACTACACACATGTGTGCTCACATATACCCCACAAATACATATACATGTAAAAAAATCAAGAATTGAATAGTCTTAAAAATCCAGATAAAGAAAGTCTGGGTGGCTCATTTATATTATATTGGTAGAACATAAATTATTTTATACCTTTTAAACAGTATGATGCTTTAACTTGCATGATGAAAGAAATTTTTCATTGTGCTAAGTGCTGGGTTGTTTAGGGTTAGTTTGCCATTCTGGGCTGAGAAATGTGTTGTAATGAATAGGTAGAAAAAGAATGAGTTGTTTTAGGCCATGTTGAGATAAGTTTCATCTCCTCCCTGGAAGTACTTAACCAAATGTCAATAGATTGTATCAGATCAGAGACACTGGCGAAAACAATTTTCCTTATTGAGCTTGAGTTATCAGATGTCCTAGCTATTTGTTCTCTCAGTAAGACTTTCTAATTTACACAAGACACGGTATCCTGTAACACTTTCCCTGCATTCAGTAAATACTCAATTAGGCATATTCTTACACATGCATAAATTTTTCAAATTAAATCTAGTTTTCAAACCTTTGTTTACTTTAAATGAATATCTCGTACAGCTTTGGTATTTCCCCTTCAATCCGCCCCTCTCATGATGATAAATGATGACCTCAAACAGCTTCAAGAGGCACATGCTGTGTTTTCAGTGATGTGATTCGACATGAAAAGAGAATGTTTTACAAACTGTTTCATGGGAATCTAAAACTTCTTTCTGAAAGGGCTATGGGTTGGACGTGGAGTGGGGAAGACAAGTTTCCTCTTAACACAGAAGTTTGTGGAATATAAAAGAACAAAGGATGATGTAATTGTGAGAGGATTTTCATTGAAGATTGTGTGTGCTCATGTGGAAAAAGTAAGATCTATAACTATAGGCAGTTTTGTTCAGTAATATAAAAATATAAAAAATATGAAAAAAGGCGAGGCCTATTAGTATGTACTTAGTATGTATATATTGAGTTTATTTTCTATTTCTTTTTTGAAGTCATAGAAACTTCCCCTTTCACTCTCTCTCTTTTTCTTTGTCTTTCTAATCACGGTGATTAAAAGTACCAATGTGACACCTTGTTGGCTGAATGCAAGCCATGGGAGGTGACCAGCATTATCCACTGCTTGGAGAAGATTGTTTATTATGACAACAGCTTGTTCTGATTAGGTTATGGCATATTCTATGACTTAGTGCATGCTTCAGCAAGGACATTGGGCGATATTAAATGGAAATAAAATGTTCTGATTGTGTTTGTTTATATTTTCATTAAACACTATAGTATGTGTGAATTGAAATGACTTAATTTTCTCTGCATTGTGCTTTAGGGGAGCAAATATGTTTTCTTTCATCTTCTGTTGCTGATGATGAATGTTTTGCTAGTAGCTAAGCTGTATAGGATTCAAGCAGTTGATGTAAAATAACTGTATTCTTTAAGATTCCCAGGGTGCACCAATGAAAGCAATGGTGGGCCTTTAACAATTATACCTGTTTTTTTTTTTTTTTTTTTCTGTACAGAATGGAACAAAATAATCTGAGATTTTGGAAATAGTCTTTCCATGCTGTAAGAAAGATAAAATGAGATGAATAGTTTTTAAATCATGATCATAATTAAATAGTTGACCATCAATATTGACAAGGGTGATTTAAGTTCCATGCTTATGACAAGTTCCTTCTTGATAGTGTCACATCATGGTGGTGTTTGTGTGGAGGGTGCCTGAGTGTGGTTATGGAGATGTTTGCTTCTGACGTCGAGACTTCAGTGTGATTCTGCGTGCTCATCACTCTGTATCCTGACCCAATTATACTGTGAGCCAGTCCCTTCTGCTGCTCATTCTGAGGGGCCTCTCCTCTCAACAATTCTCTCTGACTTCCTCCTGGGGTCGTCCACCATCCTGGAATATACCAGGGGCAGGGGGTGTGGATTCAAGGAATGCCAAATAGAGCAGCCGCAAAGAATAAGTCTCAATATCTGAGTTCAGCTAGAAGGAAGATCTGACAAAATGTGTCCTGGAAGAAACAGAAGTTCTGTCTGGGAAATTCAAGTGGGGGAAATTATGACAATGACTTAAAAAGAACTATCCAACACTGTAGTTTAACATTCAGGCCAAGGCAAGAATTTTAGAATTCATCACACATCAGGATAAACCCTTTGTTTACATTGTGATATTGTATGTATACAAATATTAATAGCATGAATAATATTAATGTGCCTACATAAATATTTTAGCCCACATGACAATGTTCTAGTCATGTAGGAAAATACAGAACTTTGCTTAAACGAAATTTAGAAAAGAAAGGAAAGTATAGTAGGCACAAAGTGATGTTTGAGAGAAATAAGTGGGAAGAGTTAGAGCAGGATTCATACCAGGGGATTCAGGGAGGACTCACAGAAGAGTGACATTTTCTGTACGTCTTAAAGGATAAGTAGCAGTTGGACATTTGGGGAAATATAAAAGTAACATTCTAGTCAGAGTAGATGGGAAATTTATAACTGAAGTTGAAAATGTGAGTAATTGAATCTTCCTAAGCCACATGATTTCATAACAGGGGAGCTTTTGACATTTTGAGTAGAACAGTTCTTTGTTGTGTGAGATGGTCACAATGGTGGAGTTTGACATACTAGATAACTCACACTTACTATTAGATACATAAATGTAACTTCGCACACCCAGTCTCCATAAAAAACAAACGTGCCACCACACATTTCCAAGTACGCCCTAGAACAGTGAAATGGCCTGACTTGAGCACCATCTGCAGGACCTAGAGGGTAGATGAAGGGCAGGAGAACTCCTGTTGACAAAGGAGGACTTGAGTTGGTAGATTTGGTTTAGCCACTGCAGGTCCTGAGTGGCATTTCTATGCTATGCTTCACAAGAGTTAACCTGAAATCTTCATGTGAACCAAATAGTCCAGTGGATAGGTGAGATCATTTGAGAAAGTATTGAACAATATGGGTAGAAACCAGGAGTGGGTAAGGGATGCAGGTATAAATATGTATAAGACAGAAAGACATGAGAATCAGACTACACACATTATCCAAAAATATAAAACATTTAGAATGCTGGTGATATTGGAGGAGGAAAAGGATGAATTTGAGGGTTTTGGTGTAGCATCTCTGAAGATAGTGGTTATATGAGGAGAAATCGGAAATAAAATGGTGCACCATTTGGACAAAAATAGCATTGATATCTAGCAGCAAAAATATATGTAACCATGATAGCATCCAAGCTGAGATTATAGGATACAATGATATAAGAACATAGGATGCTACTGATATATATGGTAGTCATTTATATATAGGTACTGGGTGGAACCACACATGTGGGGTAAAATTGATAAATAACAACAACAAAAAAAAAAAAAAACAGGATCAAAACACAACCTGAAAACACCTGAAGGTGAGACATGAAAGACCCTCAGACAGAACACTCGGCAAAGAAAGGAAACAGTGAAGCATGGTCTTTTGGAAGCCCAGAACAGGAAGAGGCCTTCAGCACCGCGGACAGCACCACCAGGGCCCTCTGAGGGGCTCAGTGAGTTCTATCAAAGCTGGAGATTAACAAGTCAGCAGTGATCCTAACCAGAGAAAGTCCCCTGGCATTGTGGGGAAATACAGGCCAGAGCTACATTCCTACACGCGTTCTTTCCTTCCAAGAATTGAAAAGGAAAAGCAATTCGAGAAAAGAGCAACACTGTGAGGCCTCACTTCACAAATTCTCACCACATATTTCTACCATATCTTTCATTTCCTGTGAAATTTTTATTTTGCATTTATCTCCAGAAACAGTGCTGTACATTATGATGTTTAAAAGTAGTTCTTTCTGTGTTCATGGGAGAGTCCTTTTATTCATATGAACTCAAGTTCATGGAGCAAAGGCTTAACATGAGCTATTATAGATTGATAATAAGTGAATATACATCCTGACATTGTGAATGATTTATACTTATGTGCATATGAAATGCACAGAAAACATAAAGTTTTATAACTTATTTATTTTCTATACAATTCAGAAGCCAATGGTTAGTAGCACTTTTTTTTTTTTTTTTTTTGGTCAGTTATATTGTAAACTTGAAAGAAATGTCTGTTAATGCAATGATATTTGAGCAAGAAAGAACTTTGTCCGGAAGACTAATATGAATAGTCTTTGTGATCCTGTGTCCTGAAAATTTCTATAGTCGTTTATGACAACTTCACTGACCAAAGAACCTAACCCAGACCCAAGCTATCATCCATCCTTTTCCTTGAGCCGTGACAAGCATGGAAAATTACAGCCTGTAAGTGAAAGCTGTCTGGGCTCGGTTATGTATTATAACTGAGAATGTATTGTAAACTGACAATGCCAGTGACCCCGTGTATCCCAACTGAGACTCTCAGAGGGTTTCTGCATTCTCATTAAGAGGAGAGTGTTGCAAGTCCATATCATGATGGCCCGAAAGCTCAGCACTGAAAGAAGCCCCCTAGACTCTTGGAATATTAATTCATTAAGGCGATAGTCTGGGAGGGTCTGGGTTCAAAGAGTAATGAGATAG
Organism: Orientallactaga sibirica; assembly: GCA_036365145.1. Classification (NCBI taxonomy): domain Eukaryota; kingdom Metazoa; phylum Chordata; class Mammalia; order Rodentia; family Dipodidae; genus Orientallactaga; species Orientallactaga sibirica. The sequence goes on along the minus strand of JAEOAD010000032.1, from coordinate 22,772,328 downwards.
AGTTATGAACAAGTGTGCTGGATGTGGGGGCACATACATGTAGGAAGCTAAGGTAGAAGGACCACGTGTTTAAAGTCTCTTTAAGCTACATGGTGAGACCCTATCTTAAACATAAAGAAAAACAAAATTCAGAAGTATATTAAATGTAAATCAAACATTTTATTTTCGTTTTCAAATCATGTTTCTGTTTTTGTGCTGTCATTGTGGTTATATTCTTTAAAATCAAATGCTGGCATCACCAAGGGGAATGGGACAAGGAGACGGAGAAACAATTCAAGATGTAACAGTATCACTTGTGTCTATGATAGGCAGAAATGTGCAGGGTCAAACCAAGATTGAAAACAGAAGTCCATGGGACCCAGAAACTGTAAGATCCTTCTCTATGGAAAGAATGCATTGGGTCTAGGGAACTTGTAAAAATCACACTGTTCTTTGTAGAAAATAGCAAGGTAACCTTGTAATGTTTACCTTCAAAAAGTAAGAGATTAACTCTGCTTGACCCACTATTTTAAAAATAAAGTCACTGCATTTATACCAAAACAAAACCTCACTCTACCTAATGGATGACAAAGTGAGTTGAATACTTCACAAAATAAATGTACTTTTTCTCCTATCTTGCTCATTCAAATTGCATCAAAGCCATCAGTTGGCTTCTTGCTGTGTTCAGAACACATAGCTACCTTCTTTGTCCACGGAGGTTGAGTTGCCATCTCTCAGGTATCTGAGATGTGGCAAGTGCTTTCAAGGTATTCTAGATCTCCCATTTAGTTCTCACATCAGAATTCTTGCATATAAAATACTGGGCTCATTCTATGTATAAGGAGGGAACAGTGCTATGCAGGTTGCCTAAAGTCAAGGAACCATAAAATGACTGATCTTTTAGAATGTAAGATATTCTCCTTGGTTTCAGAATTAATGGTATTTATTCATATTTCTCTAATTGTGAACATAGACATGTTCTCCATTTTTTATTTACCATATAAAACGTTATGAAAAAAGTAGCTAAGATCTTTAATTTCAACATTATGTCTGTAATACCTTTTGGCTCTCTTCTATTCAGGAATGCTATTTCTTGATGTCAGGCCTTGGCTTCTATACAAACAATGCAAATATAATTTGACATTTATGAATCACTTTATTATTGAAGCAGGCCTTGCAGTTGCCTTAACTACTGCATTTAGCAAGGCTTGATCTTGAACAGGTGGTGTGTGTTCTGTACAATTATTCAGCAAACTTGGAGAACAGGTTAGAATATAATTTTTGTCTTCTAAAACTATTTGCCATACCTTGTTTACGTCACAGGACCTCCATGTGTCAAAAATTAGTAGATTCATAAGTTATTTATAATTTTTTAAATTTTTTCTTCAAATAATTAATATAAATCAAAGTTTTGATTAAATGAAAAGCATCATTTTCTTATAGTATATAGTATGTAGGTATAAAATTATATTTTTATAGACAATATAGCAATATTTCACACATTTGAACACATCACTAGATGAAACTAGAAATATCAAGTTTAGTTTAAAGATTGGATTATTAGAAACTGTTGTATTTTCTTAAAACAGTGTCTTTATTGCTAAAATTCTGTACATAAGACTAATGGAAACATACTTGAAATTTACTTTCTTTCCTACTGGATAGCCCAAGCTGGCCTTGAACTCCCAACATTCTTGGAGTCTCCCACGTTTTAGTCATATAGGCGTGCATCACCACATTTAGTTTACACAACTTTTCAGGAACTTATTATCTTAAATACAAATACGCTTACTGAACATGGTGCCACGTATCAGTTAAATAAACGATTTAAAGTAATAAATTTATATTAATAGATAGGACATCAGGAAATTTTACATTCTGTGTCAGGAGCTATATGTATCTAGAGCTTATCAACTTACATCTTCTTTATACCATTTTAACAATTTATTTATTTTTATTTATTAGAGAAAAAGGGAGCGAGAAAGACAGAGAGAGAGAGAGAGAGAGAGAGAGAGAGAGAGAGAGAGAGAGTGAATGGGTGTGCCAGGCCCTCTAGCTGCTGCAAACGAACTCCAGATGCAGGCACTACTTTGTGCATCTGGCTTACATGGGACCTGTGGAATCGAACCTGGGTCATTATGTTCCCCAGGCAAGTGTTTTAAGGGGTAAGCCAGCTATCCATCCCTTAAGCAAATTTTCTAATAAGGCAAGTTATTAACTACAAATGAATTATGCATTATGAAATAAATATTTTCCATAAACTTTAGCTGCATTTTTATTTATTTTTATATTTTATTTGATTTTTTTACTTTTTTGATGTAGGGTCTCACTCTGGCCCAGGTTGACCTGGAATAAACTGTGTAGTCTCATGGTGGCCTTGAACTCATGGTGATGCTCCTACCTCTGCCTCCCAAGTGCTGGGATTAAAGGCGTGCACCACCACGGCCAGTTTAGGTGCGTTTTTAAGTAACATAAGGCTTCAAAGAAATGTGTACCTGCTCTGCCTTATGTAGGGGTGCTAGAATAATTAAACTTCTGACTTTAGCTTAGCAAAAAAGGAGGCAAAATGACCACAGCTTCCAAGGCTCAAGGAACATAGAGGAAGGAAGCAGGCCAGAAAGATCATTAGAGCCACGGGACAGAAAGGATCCTCCCGAGTCATTGTCCTTCCGCACAGAGATGGACTGATGCATTCGTGACAGTCCTGGGAACACCCACAACCCCACTGAGGGTGATCCTTCATGGAATCGGGCCAGGGGAAAGGGGATAAAAGAGAACCCAATGGGAATATGACCAGCATATGATTTGTTCATCCAGTAAATTCATGATTAATAAAGTTTAAAAATTCAAGAGCCAGAGGTTAGGTAGAGTACTTTGGAAAGGTGTCTTTCGCATACGAAGTTGCTGAAGCAAGGATGTCCTCACAGGGCCTACATTCTGCACACAATGTCTTCACAATGTTGGGCCCATCAACATGCTTTTATGGAGGTTGGAGGAGGGAAACACACAAAAAGAATGAAAGACATAAAGTAGAAGAGGAACTATTTGGAGAGAAGAAAGGGCCATTGGAAGGAGAACATGGGAGGGTGAAAAAGAAGAAAATGGGAGGGGATTGTATCAAAATACTTCATGTATATTAATGAAAATTGACAATAAAAATTTAAATAATATTTCAAACTGCTGACCAATTTAAAAACAAACAAACAAACAAACCTTCCCTCCAACAATGATTCCTGAATAATTTTCTGTTTGTTTGTTTTACATAGAGGAGTATTGAATTAATTTCTATACATCTGTACTTATTCCAGTGATGATTCTGAAGATATTTAAATGAAACTGTTGAAAGATGCATGCTACAAAATTTACTTTAATATGTGAACTGATTGTAAATATGAAAGACATTGGCAAACTGGGATGTGCATGTTTTTGAAGACCTTCAAATTCATATTTAAAAACAATTTACTAAAAAAAAGAGACCAGAAGCAGAATGAGACAGAGGGGAGAGCGAGAGATGAGAGAGAAAGAGAGAGAGAGAGAGAGAGAGAGAGAGCGCTCCTGTTGTAGTGGAGTGTTGGATTGCTCTGGAGTTTCCTTTTCCTCTTGTTCAGACACTCGAGTCCACTTCACACACAAAGGCACTTTCCAAGCAGTATTGTTTTGTAGAAAGAGACATTTCATGGATAATCAAATAATAGAGAAGCCATATAAAGGAGAGAGTTTTTGTCCTTCAGATGTGCCCCCTATCAACCTGAGAGAAGAGGCTTCGGATGGGATAGTGTAAGTAATTTGAGGGAGTCTTTAGCAGGAAACAAAAGGCTAGAAAACTAAGAACATCACAGCTCACGAGTACAAAACTGCCTCTTAGTATTCTCGGGAGAATCTGTGGTTGTGTTCCTAAGTAAATCCCTGCGTCTGTCTATGGCCTGGGAGGAGAACACGTATTAGCCAAGCTTTGCTGGTAAGTTAATAAAGGCCTGGCAGCCATCTTCCTGGAGAAGTCTTAATATACGTCCAGCTGCCAATAAGTAATTTTCACGAGTTGGGTTTCTGCCATATGATTCCTATAAATCATGAATGCTAAGACAAACATTTAAAGCCATTCTGAACACAAGTGCAATGAGGTCAACATTGCCGTTATTTGTAACTTATCTTCAAACAGAGATTTCCTGACACATGATTGCTAGAAGGATTTCACTGGAGGAACCTTTATTCCTGTCTGTCTTCTTCTGTATTCATATAATTTTCTATACTGGTGTCTTTCAATGCCTTTCTCTTTTCATATCTACCCTAGGGTTACCATTAGACTACATAAAATATTTTCCATTTGTAACAGTATAATTTTGAATTTTGAGACATTTTGCTTTGATTCCATTCAGAACTCTTATATTTTAGCATCAATCATCTTATACATTATGTTAATGAAATCACAGTTTATACCTTTAATATACCATATTTAATATACCATATTAACAAGTGGAAGTGTAGTTTTTTATTGCTTTTGTATTATAATCTCTGTATTGGTGTTAAAAGATTTGTGAGTCATCATTAGGGTCTTTTTTAATTTTTTAGAGTATTCTACTGGTACTGTTGAGCTTCCTACTTTCATATATTTTCATGTTGCTGCTTAGCCACCTCTCAACTTGCAGAACTCCCATGACACTTCTTGTATGGGAAGACCAGTTCTAATGAAGTCCCTTAGCTTTTATCTGGGAAGACCTTTACCTCTCCCTTATTTCTGGATAACTTTGCCAGGTGAAGTATCTTGATTGACCCCCTTCAGCACTTTTAATATATTACTTTATTCTCTCCTTGTTTACGAGATTTCTTCTGACATATCTACTTACAAGCTAACTAGCGTCACCTTGGGTATGAGGAGATGCTTTTCTCTTGATGCATTCAAAATTCTGTCCTTGATTTCTGGCAATATGTTATAATGTGTTTTGGTAAAGTAATTTTCCCTCAGTCTATTTGAACTTCTGGGTTCAATAAACTTGAGTGTTCATTTCTCTCCTACTATTGGGAGGTTTCATGTTTGTTTTATGTTCTTTAAATAAAATTTCTTATTCTGTCTGGCTTTCTGTTCCTGGTGAGATGCTCATACTGTATCTTGTGGTTTGCTTGATGGTATCCCATATGTCTCAAAGGATTTCTTCGATTTTACTTTCAAACTATCTGTTTCTTGCTATTCACTACCCTTCTACTTGAATAAACCCGCTCTTGACATTTCCCATTGTATTGTTTTGCCAGAGTTTCTCAAACTGTTTCCCTATTCTTTGTGAGGCATCTATTCCTGAAATGTTTTTGCCTGACTGTGGTGATGCAATATGTCACGTAGATGCCTTGGCTCTCACACATGTGTTCCTGGCCATGTGTAGATGATAAAAAGGGTCTGAATATCCCATTCTGCCATCTTGATGCTATTTCTCAAGGAGAATAGTTTTAACTAACAATAGACAGCATTTATGCAGCCCTTATACATGCCCTCCAGAGCTGTGCATATTATTCTATTTTATAGTATTATTTAGTTCACTTAATGTATTAAACTCTCATGAAAGTTGTTAGTATTTATTAATTTTAAAGATAAGGAAATGGACATCCCAAAAAAAAGGAAACTGGGGCCGGGGTAATGTGGCTTTCTGACCTCCACTGTTACCCATCACAGTGCATGTCACACTGTGAGAACAGTTTTCCAGGATACCTGGTGTTACACATTTTCCAGTATGGCATGGCGAGTCAGTAAATCTAAAATGGATTCTCAAAATTGCTCTACAAATAAGGCCTCTGTGCTGTGAACACAAATTCCCCTGGTTTCACATATTGAGAAGAATAAGAACACAATTTGTTTTGTTATGTCATACTTCTAGTGTGTCAACCCTTTGTCTCTTAGATATTTTTGAGAGAAACTAAGTATGTATGTATGTATGTATGTATGTATGTATGTATGTATGTATATGTATGCATGCATTTAATGTGTGTATATGGCCAAATGTGTGCATGTGGAGATCAGAGCTCATTGTGATCTTCTTCCACCCTCCATGTGATAGTGTTTGTTCTGGCAAATAATGCCAGTTTAGCTAACCTGTGAGAAAGCTCCGATTCTCCTGACTCTTCCTGACATTGTTGTAGACACAGTGGGATCAAAGACTCATGCACTGATTTGTGTCTGGCTTCATGTAGGTGATGGGATGGATCAAACTCAGGGTGGCAGGCTTTGCAAGCAAGCACTTTTAACCAGCCCTCTCCTGAGAATTTCTTTTTTCTTTTTAATTTTTTAAAATATATTTTATTTATTTATTCATTTATTTGAGAGAGAGAGAGAGAGAGAGAGAGAGAGAGAGAGAAAGAAGAGAGAGCGAGGGAGGATGGGCACACCAGGGCCTCTAGCCACTGCAAATGAACTCCAGATGCATGCACCCCCTTGTGCATCTGGCTTACATTGGTCCTGGAGAATCAAACTGGGATCCTTTGGTTTTGCAGGCAAACAATCAAAACGCCAACTCTTCAGCCCCTTGTTTTTAATTTCTTTATACTTTTATTCATTCATTTGTAAGCAGAGAAAGATAGAGAGAGGAGAGACAGAGAGATACAGGGAACGGGCATGCCAAGGCCTCCAGCCACTGCAAATTAGCTCCATATGCATGCACCACCTGTGCATATGGCTTTACACAGGTACTGGGAAATTGAACTCAGGTCGTTAGGTTTTGCAGGCAAGCACCTTAACCACTATGCAATCTCTCCAGCCCCCGGGAATTTCTTAATTGTATGGTCTTGAACTTTCTCTTTATACTTATTTTCTTTTTCATTTATTACACCCAGTGAAGTCAGAAATTACATTGTTCACTCTGTTGTTACTGTTATTTTAATTTAGCTCTTCAGTATTTTTGTTATTACCAGATTAGTCTGTCTTCATGTAGTTTCTTTCTTGCTGTAACAAAATACCTGATACAAACCCATTTAAGGAAAGAGTTTATTTTAACTTACTGTTTGAGGGGATACAGTGAAGCATGGGGATCACCACTTAAGAGGAGGGGTATGAAGATCTGTCAGGAAGAAAAGAGCTGCGAATGCTGGTTTTCAGCGCATTCCTTTTTATTTAGTCTTGGACTGTGCCCACAGAAGAGTGTGCTCACGATCGGGGTAGGTCTTGCCACTTCGGTTACCTTGGTGTAGAATCCTCCTCACACATCTCGAGAACTGTTTCCTCGGTGACTGCAGATGCTGCTGGGTTGACGATGTTCAACATCACCATCTCCATGACAGTCTGGTCTAGCTTCTCTGCCTCATTATTTACCCCGTGGGAATTCCTTTGTGCTTCCTTCTTCTTCCCCCCTACTCTTAACATTAGGTCATCCAATGGCAGTTGTTTTTCCAACATCAATTCTAATCTTTGTTAAGTGTATTGAACCCCAGCAGCAGTTGGCTGGAGAGAATGGCTCAGCAGCTAAAGGCACTTACTTGCAATGCCTAATATCCTGTGTTCAATTCCCATGTACCCACGTAAAGACAGACACACAAAATCGTGCATGCATCTAGAATTTATTTGCAATGGCAAGAGATCCTGGCATGCCAACCCCACCCTCTCTCTACATGCAAGTAATTAAAAAAAAAATCCCAGCAGTAATTAACCATGAATTTCCCAATCACACTAACCATAATCCATTCCTTCCTCTTTTGAATTTATTTGGTTTCTCTGTTAAAGATTTTATTCATAACCCTATGGAGATCTGCCCAACTTTCATTGAACTCTATCCCTCATGGCCCTCCATAACTATGCCATAAACCCTGTATATTCCAGTCATTATGTGGTTTACCTATATATTTGACTGGGTCTCTATATATTTTGTGGCCAAGATGGAAAACTAGAAGTTAAATGGTAATGTTATGAAAAAATATCAATGATTAAACACAAGCAGTTTTAGTAAAATGATAAATTTTATCCTGAAGTATCTTGTATCTTATATCTGGCCTTTTTGAACATTTGTAAGAAGAGAGGATCTAACAATGACTATATATGCTATTTCCTAAATATTGTGATTAACATTTTCTCATTTGTATTTTCATAGCATGTTTATGAAAATGTATTATTGTATGGGTCCATTGAAAACCCAGTAGTGTGATTAGATTTGTAGTCAACATAAATCTAAGGGCAAAAGTGAATGTTATACATGGCTGAGGCTTGAATCATCAGATCTTGCCAAGGCAGAAGAATGAGTCAGAAACCAACAAGGGACATTTAACAGCAATAGCAATGAAATTTATGTTCAAACTAAATGAATCATCTCTATTCTATCAGTTCTTAAAACTGTCTTGCTATATAGTTTATGGGAGAGGTTAGGTAAAATTCCCAAACATGAATATGAGCTAAATGGGTAACACAGGAAGAAACAAATTTAACATGGTCTTATAGAAATAATATCCAGATTGACAACCATTTTTCCTATATATTCTCATAATCCAATCTTCATTTTAAATATTGCCTTGTTTCTAGACATCTTTATGTAGAGTTTGATACAATATAGAGGATAAAATGACAAACAAGAAGTCATCTTCCTGAGAGTCGACACTCGCCCTTGAGAGCCTGAGGGTGGAGTCACTGTGAGTTCAAGCCAGCCTAGGCTTTAGGGTGGGTTCTGGGTCAAAGTGGGTTAGAGTGAGGCCCTACCTCAAAAAATAAATTAATAAAATAGGCAAATAGATAAAAGGAAGAGGGTATCAGATCAATGGCAAGGGTTACTTTGTTGTACTCCGTAATCCAACAGTGGAGTGAGTTGCTTAATGAAAGACAAATGTAGGGTTCGGTGACCTCCATGTCTTATCCTGGCATTGAGGAGGTAGAGCAGAGAAGATCACCACAAGTACCAGGTCAGCCTAGACTACAGAGTGAGACTCTAGCCCCCAAAAAAAAAGCCAGCAAGACAAATAAACAAAGGCAGTTTTTCACTCAGGCCGGGACCATTCAGGAGCATGGTCCTCTACATCGCTAGAGATTGGGGATGGTGTTTCACTCTCAGTTTGCCTCCAGGCAACTATAATTCAAAATGCTTTTCCTTCCTTATGATACGTAATTACACAGGCAGATTGTATTGAATGATTAGGACACTTATTTCCTTCCTTCCTGTTACTGAGGGTAGGGAGCAACAGTACCCTTCCCAGTGAGAGTCCTCCAGGAGGAAGCTGTTTTACATCCCGCACCACACCGTTCTCCACACAGAGCTGAACTCTTTGATGGATAAGCACTTGTTGATGGACCAGTACTTTTCCAGCCCGAGGGTGCCTGCTTTGCAAGGGTCGTGGTAAGCACTTCTAGGAGCCAACTCGAGATCTTACAATGATACAGATGATGTATTTTCTCCTGCTTTAGCAGTGATCATATTCCAGAAACCACTGTCAGCAAAATAGGACAGAAGTGTGGTTGGGCTTTTCGTAATAGAAGGAGACATGAAAATAATTCTCGTTTGAAATCACTCCCACGCAGTTAACTATATTAAACATGGAGAACTAAGCCCTGTGTTTCTGGCTTTTCCAAACACCTTGAGTACTTTGGGTATATTATAAAGATGTCTTCTTTTACAGCTGTGCATGCATAGCCATTACCTCCCTTTCTACTAATCAAATGCATTGTCAGTAACTGATGTATTTTATGATCTTTATCATTCTAATTACATAATACTGTTTTCTCCTATAATACTATACTCCTATAGTGCTATAGCTCCTATAGCTAATTTTTACCTTATCCTCATGTTACACACCTATATTAAAAATAAATGATGTCACAATGTCAATAAATTACATTCATTTCATTAAATCAAGTATAAGCTTGGTTTTCTGATTCATTTTCTTCATTTTTATACATTTTCCTCATTCATATTTTTATATATTTTAGCCAAACTATAATCAGATTTATAACTAAGTGCATTGTTTGTCTTTAGATGCACACTATAACAAGTGGTAGAAAAACCTACATACTTTTTGGTCTCCAAATAAAATATATGTTACCTTTTACCTTTTGTGGTATCCATTTGCTTATATAAGAGATTTCAAACTGCTTCAAAGTCAAGACTGGAAAGAGCAGTAAGCCTCTGATGAGGGCATGGGTATTGTAGTCTGGCTTCCACAATAGCTCATGATGTAGCCTTCAGCAAGTTATTTGAGCAGTAAACTCTGGTTCTGCAATCCCTCATTTGTAATTGAGTAGAGTAAAGCTGGACCACTGGTTCCTCCAAGAACTAAACTGTTAGGATGGCAGAAAGTCTGTACCATGGCAAAATTTATACAAAACACTTTTTTTTGGCTTTTCAAGGTAGGGTCTCACTCTAGCTCTGGCTGACCTGGAATTCACTACGTATCCTCAGGCTGGCCTCGAACTCTTGGCGATCCTCCTACCTCTGCCTCCCGAGTACTGGGATTAAAGGCGTGTGCCACCACACTTGGCTTACTTTGAAACATGTAATAAATAGTTTACATTGTAATTTGGTTGAAACAATATGCTTGAATTGTCAGTTCAGAACATTCCATATTTTAAACACGTGTAACTGAAGATTTTATTAAAAAAATATTGTCCCTTTCAATAGTTATTTGTACCCATGAAGAAAGCACTTATTTTTGCTATACTTTATTATTATCATTTCTTAATATTTTATATATTTATTTGGGATAGAGAGACAAAGGGAAGCAGTTAGAGAGAGAATAGGTATGCCAGGGCATCTCGCTACTGTAAGTAATGAACTCCAGATGCAGCACCACTTTGTGCATCCAGCTTGACATGGGTCCTAGAGAAGCAAACTAGGGTCCTCAGGTTTTGCAGGCAAGCACCTAAACTGCTGAGCCACCTCTCCAGTCCCCACTATTATTATTATTGTTTAAACTATAGCACAGCATTTATGGTGATAATCTCGGGAGCAATGTATCACTGCACATGCAGCCCACTTGCTTTATTCCCACTAAAATGTGTGGGATGGCCTTTCCTCTCTCCTGATAAGTACTTGTGTTTTTCCTAAAGTGTTCTCATCTAAAGCCAGAATCGGTGGAAACAACGATGAATCACAGAATGTTAAACCACCTGCTTTAGAACGTGTTAAATGGCTGCCATTATTTTCGGAAATACCATCATATCTCAATAAGTGTGTGACTTTGTAGTTAAAAGCACCAGTGCATCTCTTGACAATAATAACAAAGGAACTGGCAATAACAATAATAACAAATCATCTGTCTGGCTAAGCCCAGTCACATAAGGAGTCCCCTAACCCTCTGATACTGATTCGATCTGTAGAACGAGGGCTGGAATGCTTTACCACCAAGGAGACCATTGCAATAAGGTAGATTCTACTAGTGTCTCCCATTGCCATTCCACTTCATGTATTTAAGGCGGGTCTTGGGTCTGATTAACCCGAACCAGCAGTCCCTTATCATGCTTTGATGTACATGATCACAGTCTGAGTGGAGGGGAAGATTTCATTGGAAAGCGGAGAAGTTTCCAACTGCAACCCTCCTCTCCTTGCCCTCCGTCCCTCCTCATTTCTGGTGGAGTGTGTTATAACCAAGGACACTTACAAACCTAAGAGCTACTAATTGACTTCTTGCAGCCAGAATGGAAATCACCTTCAGAACCTAATGAAACTGAGAAAGCATAGCAGAAATTGAAGCAAAGTAAAAATAAAACACATTCTAAATGGCATTATTGAGATCAATCCTTACTTAAAAAATCAATCATGATCACAGTGTATTTCTATTCAGTTTTATGAGTTAACGAGTCTGTAGTTAATTTTTCTGTTGTATACAATGTGAGCATTGGATTTGATGGAGTTGGCTTCAGGCAAAAGGATTCTTCATCCCCACTACCATGTTAAGACTAGGTACAATCTCATCACCTTTGTGCTTGATCATCTTTATAAGACGTCAGCTCCCATGTTGTTTCTTGGATTACCCAGGATTCCATGCTCCTAATACCTGATGTTCATAAACTCCCCCCTTTTCATCTTCCCTGTGCTTGCATAGGTCTAATTTTGCATTGTGGATGGAATAAATTGGCCAGCTAAGTACGTGATGTAAGATCAATTCTCACTAGCTAATTTTTCAAACTCTCATGACATTTTATCTATATAGATAATGTAACGGTAACTTTATGGTGCCTTTAGCCATCCTGGTCTCTTCTCAGAGAAGAGTAGAAAGTCACACTTTTGTCTCTTCATGGATTACTGAGCCAGTCTGGCTCTTTGCTTGACAAAGAAGTTTCAGAGAAACTCAGCCCGAATAGAAGTTATAAACATGACTGGCGATCTTTTAATATAATGACCAAAATACCTGGGTTTCATTCAAAAATCATATTTCATATTAAGAACTAGAAAGATGTCAAGTTAAATGAAAAAAAGACAACAGGTAAGGTATACATTATAATTATCAAGCCACAATTTTCAAAATAATGATTATAACAAAACTCACTGAAGAAATAAAAGAATGTAGCAGCCTAGAAATAACAGATGTAATTGCAAACCAAATAGAGATATGAGAACTGAAAAATGCAATAAATTAAATAGTGAAAATCCCAAATGGATGGACTCAACAGTGGGACTAAGGAGACAGAGCATCTGTTAACTGAAAGATGGAACAAATAAAAATTCCTTACTCCTGGGCTGCAGAGATAGCTTACTGGTTAAGGTGCTTGCCTGTGAAACTAAGGACCCAGGTTCAATTTTCCAGAGCCTACCTAAGCCAAATGCACAAAGTAGTGCATGTATCAGGAGTTCATTTGCAATGGCTAGAGACTGTCATGCCCATTCTCTCTCTCTCTCTTTATCTGTCTCTTTCTCTGTCTCATAAATAAATAAATAGATAATAAATTTCTTACTCCAAACAGTAGGCAGATGATAGACTGAAGAGTAGAATGTAGCTTCATAGATGAGATTTGATAAAATATCTAACATTTTACACCAGAATTCTCAAGAGGAGACAAATGACAGGGCTTAAAAATTACCTGAAAGAACACAAGTTGAAACTTTTCCCTTTAACTTCTGAACACTCAGATGAAAGAAAACTGAAAGAATTTGTTGCCAGTAGACCTGAACTAAAATAAAGACTTGGTTGAAATATCAACAATATAAACAATAGTAGTATTTACTGTCTGGCTCAAAAATGTCTTGGATTAAATAAATCAAAACAAAATGTAATGACAAAACAATAACTCCAATTTACAATGCTGTGCAGAAGTAGAGACAATACTTTAGAAGTACTGTAGTAAGAGTTGAAATCTCTGCCTTTATATCTCTTTAACTTAAATGGTTCTTGCTTTCAAAATTCAGATGTACTTCATATATAATCCACTTATGATGCAATATCATATATTCCACAATTTTAATAGCATTATTCCTTCCATAAAACTTGATTGTGGAACTGATTTTGGAAGTTATATAAGGAATAACTCATTAAATTAGGTTTGTGACAAAAAGGGCAATTTAAAATCTTTTTGGTAAACATAGTGAAATAATTTCTTGCAATGTGTTTGATTGACTTCTCATCCCCTTCATTCACTCCTGTTCTCTTTATCTTTCTAACATGTTTCTCACAGACTCTAAAATTCCATATTGTCTATTTTTTGGCCTAACTGGTAATATAGAAAAGTCCAATTTCCTGAGTTTTAAGGCTTTCATGTTTATCTTTTAAGAAATCATTTTTGTCTTTATTTGTGTGTGTGTATATTTATATATGTATATGTATGTAGTATATGTGTGTATGTCTGTGGCACACATGTGTGCCATGGTGCATGAATGGAGGTCAGTGAACATTTTATTTATTTGACAGAGAGAAAAAGGAAGAGAGAATGGGCATGCCAGGGCCCCCAGCCACTGCAAATGAACTCCAGACATATGCGCCCCTTGTGCATCTGGCTAACATGGGTCCTGGGGAATTGAACCTGGGTCCTTTAGCTTTGCAGGCAAACGCCCTAAACGCTAAGCCACCCCTCTAGCCCTCCTCTCCTTTTCTGAGACAGAGTGATTCTTGTTGTTTTGCAGTTGTGAAGACCAGACTAGCTTATCCCATGAGCTTCTGAATTCTCTTGGCTCTGCCTCCCGTTGCCATAGGCACATCGGGATTATAGATACATGGAGTCACTTTGTGTCCCGCTTCACATAGGTGATAGGGATCAAACTGCGGTCCGCAGGAATGCACAGCAAGTGCTGCCAATGCTGAGCACTCCCCCCCCCCCAAGGCCCACTTTTGTCTTTTCACTTGACTAGGCTTAAGCTTAGATTTTGCAACTTCATATTCCAAATACTTACTCATCTGCCCCCCCACCCCGAGTTGAAGATCCTCAAAATGAAGTTGTATCCCATTCACGTAAGCATCATTTGCTTGTTTGTAAAATCTAGGTACTTGGGGCTGGGAAGATGGTTGTTAAAGACACTTTATTACAAAGCCTGCTGGTTCCAAGCTCAGTTTTGATTCCCCCAGTGCCCCTGTAAAGCCAGATGCACAAAGTGGCACATGCATCTAGAGTTCATTTCCAGTGACAAGAGGCTCTGGTGTGCCAATACTACTCTCTGTCCCTCCCTTGTTCATGCCTCACAAATATCAATGCAAATATTTTTAAACAATTCTGATATTTGGACACCATCCCAGACTTTCAGAATCAGAAGCTCCAGGGGAGAGCAATGGTATTGTTAAGCTCCATGAGATTTATCACCCACACTGGAGACGGATTCCCATGTAGTCAGATCTTACACAGTGTCTGCATAACGCCCCCAGGGCTTTGGGCTGGGCATCCTCCAAACCTCTTTCTCTTTTCTTTTCTTTTTGAAAAATATTTATTTATTTATTTATTTATTTATTTATTTATTTATTTATTTATTTATGACAGAGAGAGAGAGAGAGAAAGAAAGAGAAACAGTAAGAATGGTTGTGCCAGAGCCTCAAGCCACTGCAAACGAACTCCAGATGCATGTGCCACCATGTTCATCTGGTTTACATGGGACATGGAGAATTGAACCAGGGTTCTTAGGCATCACAAGCATGGCCTTAACCGCAAAGCCATCTCTCCAGCCCCTTTCTGTCTTTTCTAATGTTCCTTTTTCATTCTGTCCTCTGCAGTGTAGCATCTCTGGACAGAATAGGTGTCCTGCTGAATGTACCCCACATCCAAGCACACAGAGTTATCGAAAAAAAAAATATTTTCACCCTCTAGAGGATGTCTAATTCAAGACTCCAGAATACTTGATTCCACAGCTGTGATGACGTTTTAAAGTTCATGTTTGTTGGTTCTTGGAGTATCTATTTTCACTCCTTTTCATTGTGCTTATCCAACAAGGCACAGGGACGCATAGCTCAGGCATCCTTCCATATCCTAGTTACATAATGTAAGCACACAGTGTTTCCTCTGAGCCTGTGTCTTCGTTGAAACATGGAAGGTGTTGCAGACAGCTTCAGGTTCGCTGAGATGAACTTCCAGACCAGGCACAGTTATGGAGGAAGGGATATTATTTATTGAAGCTTACAGATCCAGGGGAAGTTCCATAATGGCAAGAGAAATGGCTTGCCCTTCACAGGACCAGGCAAGAGAGAGAAAAGCCAACCAGCCACCACAGCACACAGAGCAAAACTACAGCCGGAATTCGTGTCCCAGGGCTCTGTGAGCTGTGAAGACTCACAGAGAGAAGCAGGATGGTAAGAGCACAGGCTACAGAGTTCACAGAGAGCTGGGGTGAATGTCACCTCTGCCTCTTGCCAGCTGTAGGATTTGTGGCAAGTTATTTTACTTCTCGAAGCTTTATATAGAGAATGAGGATCATGATCATCTCCTGACCAGCGTGGTTCAGATGAACTGAAATGATGCAACTATTATTTTGAGCTTGGAGAAAGAACTTGTCATAGAACAAGGGACACGGGCAAATTTTACCTATTTTAATTTAAATCCTCTGAGATGAGCAGTTAAAAAGAGGATTCTAGAGGCACATAGACCTGATATGAATCCTTAACTGTCATAATTACTTTCTCAGTGCTGGGGTAAAAATACCAGATCAGAAGCAAATTAAGGTCCATTTTGATTTACGGTGCACAGTTAGAAGTCCATTATGGTGAGGAAAGCATGCTGGTGAGAGCTTGAGACAGCTGGTCACATTCAGTGCACAGTGAGGAAGCATAGAGTGGTGCATGGCCATGGTCAGCCAGCTCTCTTCACTGGCATAGCAACATGAAATATAATTAATAGATGAATGGATAATAAAAATGTGGAACCTGTGCGCAGTAAAAATTCTATTCAGCACTACAAAAAATGAAATTGTGAAATTTTCACAAAAACTGGTAGACCTGGAAAGAAGTATATATTGTAAGGTGACTCAAGTTCAGAAAGCAAAAACTACTGCAAATACATACAGATATGTTGGTATTCACTTAAAATATCTACATGTAATATAACATACCTATCATACATTACATCTACATCTACATCTATATCTATCTATCTATCTATCTATCTATCTATCTATCTATCTATCTATCTATCTATCTATCTGTCATCTCTACCTATCATCTATCTATCTGTCCATCTATCTATCTATCTATCTATCTATCTATCTATCTATCTATCTATCTATCTATCTATCTATCATCTATCTGTCATCTATCTATCAAACATGGGCAAAACCCTCTGAAGGTAGAACCATAGAGGAGAGTAAGCCTAAAGAGATGAGCAGGAAGAGGGATGAGAGAAGGAGGAAATGACAGGAGAAGGGAACTGGTGATAGGAGGAGGGATGAGAATTCACAAGAATAAATTGCATTTGAAAATGTCAACATGAATGATACCTAAATCCCTGTATGCCAAATAAGAAATAAAATAAAGTATAAAAAGTGAAAATGAATGTACAAGCGCTAGCATTATCTGTGGTCTGTTTTCTCTATCACCTTGTAAGCAGACACAATAGCTTTTTAAGGAATCTGATTACAATAACCTTCCCACATATAGAAATGCCTGAAATGTCGCTCAAGGCAACTGTGTTTTAAGAGTACATTAAACAAATCTACTGTTAATCGATGTAAAGTACATTACCATTGCAGTTCTTTAAAGGAGAATGTATTCTAAACCTGTTACTAATGATAGTCCAGTGCCCAAAGACATTCCAAAATTTAGGGCCTGAATAAATATTTCATGTATTTTCCATGGTGAAATCTTGGTTTGGCTTATAATCAATACCTAACCACTACGAATAAGTAATATTCTTAAGCACTAAATTGATAACTTCTTTTTAGAAAAATAAAATCAAGGAGTATTAAAATAGAAAAAAAAAAATCAGGCTGGAGAGATGGCTTAGCGGTTAAGGCACCTGCCTGCTAAGCCTATGAACCCAGTTCCAATCTCCAGGTCCCATGTTTAGCCAGATGGAAAGTGACGCAAGGGTGCAATGCTGCACTTGCCCACAAGGGGGCGTACGCATCTGAATTTCGTTCGCAGCAGCTGAGAGGCTGCTGGCGCGCCCATCTCTATCTGTCTCCCTCTCCCTCTCTGTTTCTCTCTGTGTCTTTCTCCAAAAATAAATAAAATTTAAAAAACAGAAAAAAATCTACTTTTATTAATATCTCCCTTGATGGAAGTCATGGATTCTGTGCAGGCAACAATGAACAGGCAATTCAGGAGATAAGCTATCAAGGAGAATTTCTCACATATACCTGTTATGTGATGATTTTGTTGAGCTTCTTCCAAATTATGTGAGGCACTTTAGAATTTTTCTATAATCCTGGAGTGTTACAGCTATTAATTTTAAGCAGGAAACACCATCTCTTTTTTCTCATTGATGGTTGGAGACAGGTGCTTCACTTGAAGCGATGGGCTGTGAGCAAACCGTGTACTTAATCACATCATTTATATTATGTTGAAATTGTGCTTTTGGCATTTGCTTATTCAAAAATAATGCATATATATATATATATATATATATATATATATATATATATATATTACTGTGATTGTGTTTTTGTTAATCTGCTCTGTTAGACCTAACACTGAAAAGCAGTCAGCCATGTCGTCATTGGGTTCCCAGGATCTTGAGAAAGCTGCATTGCCTGCCTTTCAAACCAAGAGGTTTATATTTCATGTGAGTCTGAACAGTAGAACACACGTCCCTGTTTTTGTATCCAATACAAGACAAAAGCCACTGCGTTAGTACAGTGTTCGTGTTACAATGTCTGGGCGTATAGCAGTCGTCTGGTGTATAATGTCATCAGTGCCCATCATTGCGTTTGTCCTTAGGAAACACATGGGAACTGTATTGTGTGGACTGCAAACCAAAGATAAGCAGATGGTGGGTTAGGCTCAAAGTGGCGCAAACATTGCCTGTTTGCAGGGCTGATATTTGCATGCATATACTTGGCAGATGATGGAGAAGCCCGGCCGAGAAGAAGCAAGTCTCCAGAGGCACACAACACACAGAGCGGAAGGTTTTCTTTAAGCCCCTATTCTTTTCTCTGTGCAAAGACTGATGGATTCTTTGAAATGCGAAGATATTTCGAGAGAGAATTCACAAAGAAAATATGGAGAGGTATATCTCTAATCGGGGGAATTTTACTTTTACTTTCTCCCCATTTAAAGTTCAGGCTCAAACTATTATCTAAGTTGTTATTTTTAATTGTTGTTTTGTTTAACTCATGGCCCAATGAAGTTATGGCAACATCAAGTGAAATTCTCAGTCATAATCAAATCCTCGAATATAAGATGTATGCACAGATATATACAGATATATACCGTTCACTCCACATGTGAATACCCCTGTGTGTATTCTTGCCTAGACTCACAGGTCTATGACTTTACTAGATGTTTGTGTGTTTTCCTAAACCTGGCCAATTATGAGTTAGAGGTCTATGACTGTTTAGCCATGTGACTTTGAATAAGCTGCTTTCAACTTACTGAGCCTGTTTCCTCATCCATGAAGTGGGTCCATAATTGCACACATTAAATTATACCATCTCACTGAAGTCATCTGTGCAGTTTGAAATGCAAGGCAGGTTGTTGTCATGCTCTTTTATATCTCTGAGAAGAAATGACTCCGGTTCTTCCCTGTTTCCACATCAGATACTCATGGGAGTATTTTCAAAATCAGAACATACAAATCCATCAGACAAAAATGCTCTTATCAACCAAGACACATTTACCCCCATATTAATTAAGATTAGGAACTATTCAGAAGTCGCTCTAAGATCCTCACTCACCTTGATCACCTTGCTTCATTCATATGGTTTATGTGGAGTTAGAAGTGGGCCAATTTGGAACATGTCCCCAAAGATCAGGAGACCTCAGTATGGGGAAGGACTTTTATCTTGAAGTATTAAAATAACATGCAAACACTTTTTGAATGCTCCTTCCTCAAAACAATCTGTATCTATGGAAATTAAAAAAAAAAAAAAAAAAGGCTCATGCACACCTTTCTCAGGGCTTTTTTTTTGTCCAGGTACAGTACACTGGGCTCTTCTTTTGTAGAACACTGGCTATATCTAAGAACATTGTGTGATGGAGAATGATTTTCCTTTCCTCCTATAAGGTGTTTCTGGTCAGGGATTATTTGTCCACAGCAATAAGAAGGGAGCAGATAAAATGTTCATGGATGTATGTTGATGCTAGGAAAGGGGGCGTACTCAGTTTGCAGGCAAGTTCTCCATTCTCATTTCCTTCCATTGAATCATGATGTTTCAACTTCTACTTTATTGTTTTATTAGCAGTCTCTGCATTGAATCAACTCCTTGTACTCTGTTTTATTACTGGAATGATTTTGATACCACCCACATCTGATATTGCTCATAACATCTTCCTAAGGTACTTCAGGATACCACATCAGGCTTGGCTGATTTGTAGTGGTAAACAATTATCAAGGCAGATAATGGCTGATGCATAAAGCTGATATATTTGAGTCATCTAAACAATCAGTTTTAATATCCAGAAGTTCAGTCTCTGGAACTCAACAGGATACTAACACCTACCATCAAAGTTCATGTTCTGAGAATAATGATATCTTATTATAACTTTTGAATAAATATCACCTCCTTATTAATTAAAACTGTTCTGGGAACAAAACATCACTGAGTTATTCCTTCCAGCTGATGAGTCATAATCCCAAGGTGATTACATTTGAGATTAAATATTACAAAGTATATTCACAGCACATTATACTCCATCTCTGGAATTCTATTACATGTAAATAAATTTTGGGGAAAAGTTCATTAAAGAAGCTGTTTCTGTTTTCACATGGTCTATCATGTCTCACACCTGCAACCTTGAAAACTTTAGTCATAATGAAAGAAAATGGAGGATGGTGAACAAATACAAAATTGCAAAGCAAACACCTCGTAAAGATGTCCTTCCACATCCCCTCACTCCTATCCTGTAGTCGCAACGGAGCAACAGTGGGGGCACCTCGGGCTCTGGCTTCTGGTCAGACAAGGCTAACGAGAGGCGCATGCCCGGAGGAGAGAGGGAAAGTGAGGTGTGGGCATTACTTGCTCGGTGTATCCTGACAGAGACGCAGTTTACTAAAAGGCTGTGTTCCTTTCTAGGGCCACCCATCCTGCAGGTCCACTGCAACAGCTATTGCTTTTCTGTCTTTCAGTACCTCTCCCTCCTCCATAGTCCTTTAGGAAGTAGAGATGATGCTTCCTGCCTAGCTAGTCCAATAGACTCACCTACCATATTAGTCGCCTTATTAAGTGCATATTAAATACTGGGTGATGCATTTGTTCTCTTCCCTCCGATTTCATGCATGTAGAAACATACAATAAAAAAGAGGTCAAGGCCGGGCATGGTGGCACACACCTTTAATCCCAGCACTCGGGAGGCAGAGGTAGGAGGATCGCAGAGAGTTCTAGGCCACCCTGAGACTTCATAGTTAATTCAAGGTCAGCCTGGGATAGAGTGAGACCCTACCTCAAAAAAACAGCCGGGCATGGTGGCGCACGCCCTTAATCCCAGCACTCGGGAGGCAGAGGTAGGAGGATCGCCATGAGTTCAAGGCCACCCTGAGACTACATAGTGAATTCCAGGTCAGCCTGGACCGGAGTGAGACCCTACCTCGAAAAACAAAAAAAAAAAAAAAAAAAAAAAAAAAAAAAAAAACGGTCAAGGCAGGTGTGGTGGTGCATGCCTTTAATCCCGGTACTCGGGAGATAGAAGTAGGAGTTCGAGGCCACCCTGGGACTACATAGTGAATTCCAGGTCAGCCTGGGTAGAGTGAGACCCTACCTCAAAATAAATAAAAATAAATAAATAAATAAATAAATAAATAAATAAGACATCAGAGTTGCTTCCCTGCTGTCTATGATATCAGATAAATGCCTTACCTTCTCCAGAATGCAGTTCCCTCAATTATGCAAAGAAAAGTAGTTCTTTTAGATTCTGAGCTCAAAAAATTCTATAGTCTGTATGCTCTAAAAGGGCATATCAATAACCAATCCATGATATGTCATTAATAAATCTCCAGTCATTTCTGGGATTGGGAGTGGGTCGTAAATTAGGTAACCTAATGGAATTGATGTCAGGACTTATTAAAATATGATCCGTAAGCTTAGATGATATAATTTACATATTGAGATTGCTTTCTTTGGATAGTTCTCTACTTACTGTTATCTAGAATATACATATTATCAAGCTAGAGGCACATTTCTTGTCAGTTCTGTTAAAGGAACCCTATCCATCATCAGGTAGGGCTCTAATTGGTTTTAAGTAAAGCACACCCAACTTCTCTTTCACTTAGTCATTGATTTGGCTGTAAAAGATGATTTTTATAACCTTATTCCACTTCTACTTGGAAAAAATACAAAAGACTCTAAAGCATAATTTGCCTGGCAAATAATTGCTTTTTTCTTTGGACCTGTGCATACCTGGGCCTCCCTGATTCCCTTGTTGCAAAGCAAGCCAAGGCTCACAGAAGGGGACTAAAGCATGGCCGCAGTGGCTACTGGAGGCTGCAGGTGTTGTGTTTGAGTGATTCCTTTATTGTGGGAAGGTGGTGCTGTAACAGTGTCACTTACAGCTTTTTTCAGGACCCAGATTTGCTTGGTCAGCAGAGCAAATAAAAATTTTATTGTTGTAACCCTGTGGAATGGCTGCTGCCGTTGGGCTTTAACTCTCAGCTCGAAAAGGATGAATGATCAATAGAGATGGAGAGGAGCCATTCAGAGATGAGGCAGGTAAAGACTGAATACGGTCCAGTGGCAGTGATCTAAAAGTAACATGTGGTAAAATTACTTCTCAGTACAATGAAGGGATGCTGAATTTGCATAGAGTGGGTCCTATGGATCCTTTTTAAGGAGAAAGGGTGTTTCGTTAGGTTTGGGGGCTCTCTGTGTTTGGAGAATATAATACACGGTGCCATTATCTCTTCTGTGCTCCTTCACAGGACCTCCGTCTTCCTGTTCCTCCCCTCCTAGAATGTCCTTTGCTTCCTCTTCTTCTTCCTCCTCCTTCTTCCTCTTCTCCTCCTTCCCTCCTCCTCCTCTTCCTTCAACTTCTTTTTCTTCCTTCTCCTTCTTTTTCTCTTCTTTCTCCCCTCCTCTTCTCCTCTTTCCTTCTACCTCTTCTCATTTTCTCCTGCTCTTCATCCTTCTCTTCCTTCTCATTGTCGTCCTTTTTCTCGTCCTCCTTCCTTTTCCTCGTTTTCCTCTTTCTTGGAAACAGGATCTTGCAGTGTAACCCAGACTGGCTTGGAATGCTTAACCCCTGGCCTAAGTCTCTTGAGTGTGGTGATTACAAGTGTGTGCTACATACCCAGCTTTATTTATTTTTACCAATGTCCTATTATTAACTAAATTTGGACTTCGTTAATTATTTACAAATGTTTAACTCATACTGTGGCTACAGACTCTGTTGTCACTCTAGAGTCCTTGATATTGTGGCCATTCAATCAGTATTATTCACTGGTCCCTTTTAGCCACAGAACAGTGTCCACTTACTCCTTGATGTTCTGACATTTGAGTTTTATTTCTGGATTTCTTGAAAAATTTATTCATCTGATTATGCTTTTCAATGAATACCTGCTATTATGTCAGGTGCTGGGAGATATAGTGCAAAATCAATAGTTTTTTTCTTTGTATAATGTTTCTGCTTATTTGAGACAGATACTCAGATTATTTTATAAATATTAATTCACACTCATAGATCCCTATCATGGGAGGACGGAGGTCATTTGTAGTAAACATGCCTGAGGAATCTGAGCTAGACTTGGGGTTCAGAAAAGTTCTGAGTTTATGTTACTCAAGCAGAAATATGGAGAATGGATTTCAATGACTTCAGGCAAGACTTCCTGTTAGCTACAGCAGGCGACCTGCCAGACTTCAATCTGCTGCAGAGCTTTCCTGGGCGTCTGTCCCAGGTTTTCCCTACTTCATTTAATGTTTGGTAAAGCTCTGTTTAATTATCTTCTCCCTTTCTTTTGTTTTACCGGTTGTCATGGTTCAGGATCCAGCTCAGATCTGACTTATAAAAACAGCCGTACTGGTGGCCCCTCTCTTGAACTCCATACTTTAGAAGAATAAAGTGACCCCTTCTCTCAGTTCTCAAATAATTTCATATGGATTAGCTATGACTTGGCATATGTCTCATTGTTACACTCATATTTGATTTATTTCTGTCTTTACTGCTCCCTTTGTATTCCCAGAACATAAAATGATGCTCAGAACAGTGAGAACTCAGTGTATCCTTTGGATCAAATAATACCTTACAACAAATTAATGGGGTAATTGTTTTATAGGTGATGTCAGTTTTATTAGCTTCAGATAATAAATATTTACTGACTGTCTCTTTGTTTCAAAGCCATTTACATATCAAGTTCCCAGTTATAAAGGAGTGAATATTTCAATTATTTTTGATGATTCAGTAGGTTGCAAGTTGAAATGTCCTTTCTCAAAGGAAAGGAAGACAGAAAACTTTATATATCTACCATATATATATGGAGAGAGAGAGAGAGAGAGAGAGAGAGAGAGAGAGAGAGAGAGAGAGAGGGAGAGCTAATCAATGGAAAAAGGCCAGATACCTCACTTCTCAGCATAAATATGCCATGGATTTATGATTTTAACAAGTATTTTCACTTAGAAGAAACTTATTTTTTTCTCATTTGAGAAAGCAATATATATTTGACTGTTCTCATTGCTTTTTTATTGTAACAACTGAGCAAGTACCAACTATAAATTATGTAGCTCAAACCATCTCATACCCCTCTCACTCCATGTGTCCTTAATGGTAGAAGGACTTTTAGCAATGCCATCAGAACATACTTTCATAGGCATGTCACTAATAATGACGTGTTCCAGGCTTTATAAGCCCTGCTTAGACCAGAAGAAGAAAACCTTAGTGTGCACAAGTGATATTCACTCAGTTACTCCTTGCCTTGCTTACCTGTTGATCTGGCATTCCCTACATGCCAGTTAGTAGTTGAGCAATGAAACAGTCAAACCCTAAGGTTATTATCAGTTTGCATTTATTGTAAAAGGTATAGGGAAGGGATTTGGGTGGAAACAGTCTACGAATGGACACAGGCAAGAGCAGACACAGAAGCTGTAGCGCTGCCGTCGTCTGGGTGGTGCTCAGGCTTGTCTTCTGTTATGCCCTGCTAATTATGAGCCCTAGCTGTGGGGCCTTGCCTGAGGTATGTCACAGGCACTGCAGTGAGCACCTCGCTCACTACTTAACTCCGAGCCTGGAAATGCCTTGCAGCTCTAAAATACTGAACGATACAGACAACTTTTGGCCAAGTTCTTCATTATATGTGTGGGTAAAACTATGTCAACTCTTCCTATACAGGAGGGTGTAAAATAACTAGCAAAGTGATTATGTAATTAGATCTTTGCAAGTTCTTCTGCAATGCCACAATTCCTTTTCTTCCTTCAAGTTGTTAAGTGACTCACAACACAATAGAATATTTTCATCACAGAAAACCAAATCAGGATTTTGAAAAAAAAAAATAATAAATCTATGGCAGAAAGAATTGCTTTTAATTCTTCTGTAATTTTCAAAATAAAAGAGATGTGGTTATTTAATTTGATTTGTTTCTGTGTTTGTAAAATTGTACTCTAGTCTGAAACAGCTGTGGTGCCTAATGCACTTATGGCTGGTGTGGAGGGCTGGGATGTTAATGACAGAGATTTGGAAGAAAAGAGCAGTTGTTGTTCCATGCTGAATTGTTTCATACAATTATGAACTTTGCAATTAGAAAGCTGCTGACATATACTCAACACAAAGGAGGGTTGAGTGTGCTGTCACCCTCTGTGCTCCATGGGAAGGATAGTTCTGAACTGCCACATGGAAAAGCAATGGCAAGTGAGGGTGGATTTGTGAAACCATCCTCCGTAGCAATATGTGTATGAGGGGCCTGGGGAGGTGGCTCAGTGGATAAAGCCCTTGCTCCAAAAGCATGAGGACCTGTGTTCTGATCCCAGGATGTATATAGAAGCCAGACATGATGGCATATGCCTGTAAATGCAGCACTGGACAGATGGACACAAGAGGATCCATGGACGTGTTGGCTAGCTTTTCTACCCAAACTGATGAAGTCTGGATTCTGTGAGAAACCCCATTTTACTTAATTCATTGAGTGAAGAACAATTGAAGAAAACACTCCATTGTCAACCTCTGTCTTCCACATGCATGCTCATACATATGCATACACATGCACCACAAATATATGAACATACTTACACAGTGTATGCCACACACATACACAAAAATATATACATAAGATTCAAACTCATATTAAAAGAATTAGCAATTTTCTTTTATTTGTTCATTACATGTGGTACTAATTTCCATTAATAGGAGCTATGGTAGAATAAAACTAGGTATGGAAATAAGCTTATTGAACAAATTATATGAACATATTTTCAGCAAAAAGATTTTAACTTCTTAGAAGAGCAAATATTCTATATTTTTAAAGTATATCTTTGATAAAGGGATTATAGTTATCAGAATGTTTTACAATAGATGAACTAAAAGAGATACTTTCAACAGTCTCTGTTATGATGTAAGCATAATTTGAGACACACACACAAGTAATTAAGCTTCTTCTGAGCTCTGACCACTCCAGAGGGCTTCTTTGTACCTGATCACTTAATGTACTCCGAAATATTTTTCAGCAATTAGCAATAGGGAAACTTGACAGGCTTTTGATATATATCCTTCAAAATTTTATCAAATGACTGTATTGTAGATTCTCAGAATGGATGAAGTGGATCTTCAAATCAATTAGAAGAGATGGAATATGTGCTGGTAAAATAATACCAGCTTTGGAGTTAAATAATTTCAACTGGACAATTTGCTCAGCTATTATGTCGTGGTTTGAGTGAGATAGTATCCATAGCGTCCTGTGTTGTGAATAATTCATCCCCAACTGATGAAAACTTGGGAGTTTGATCCTTTCTGGAGGGGGTATATTCCTGAGGCAAGACATTGCAGTGTTGAAGCCCAGCAGTCTTTTGCCAGAGCTAGCTCACTCAGACTGCTTCCACCCAGAGCTGTGAGCCAGCTTTCTGCTCATGATGTCATGCTTTTCCCATCCTCATGAAGTTTCCCCTCAAGATTATAAGCTGGGGCTGGAAAGATTGCTTAGTGGTTAGGACACTTGCCTGCAAAGTCTAAGGACTCAGGTTCTATTCCCCAGGACCCACATAACCCAAGTGCACAATGTGGCACATGCATTTGGAGTTCATTTGCAGCAGCCAGAGGGCCTGGTGCACCCATTCATTCTCTTTTTCTTTTTCTCCCTCTTTCTCATATAAATAAATTAAATTAAATATTTTAATTTTTTTTTGAAAAATATGAGCTCTGTGTTTGGCCAAATATAACAATTCACTCAAAATAATGAAAAGATTATAAGCTGGAATAAACCTTTTCCTGTCATCATGGTGAGGTGTTTTACCCCAGCACCAAGATGGTAACTGTTGTACTGTATGAACTTCAACCATCTGAGCTTAATTTCCCGCCTGTGAAAGCAGGGTGACATCTCCATCCATATAATTATAGAAGCAACTAGACACAAAGTGCACAACAGGGATTTGGGAAGTTGAGAATTCACCTGTAAACACTGTACCATGGAGCTACACCTCCAACCCCATTTATTATTTCAATTATTATTATTAAGTTTATAAATGATGTCTTTGTACCTTACATATGAAACCAAGCTTAGCTTTTAGTTAAAATACATGAAAAATACTCGATTAATTGATTTCAGTGTTCCTTCCAACAGTATCATTTTGTGGGATGTACAGGCTCTCTCTCTCTCTCTCTCTTTCTCTCTCTCTCTTTCTCTCTCTCTCTCTCTCTTTCTCTGTCTCTCTCTCTCTCTCCTCTGTGTAGGTATTTACAAATCTTCAATCCTTATGGTTTCATAGCAAAATCTGGTTACAAGTTCTGCTCACTAAATTCTTGATTGTACTTAGTTCTTCCATCTCACTACTGTTGCTTTTCTCCTTCTGCTCTGTCACATCCCATATATAAGATTCAGTTCTTTGTTCTTGATGTCTTCCTCCACAACCATCCTCACAGGGCATATATCCAGTTTGTCTGGGTTTTGTTCCTATAAAGCAATGCACCATGTAATGTAAGAGAAAAAAAAAAACAGCCATTCAATATATAAAATCTCTATTCTCACCGATTCTGCAGGTACACAACAGTGCAGACTTCTCAAAAGTACCTTGCAGGTCAGCCTACCACAGCTCCCTCTGCTTTTGTGTCCTTATTTGGTCTGTTTTTCCAGATGAATCGTCTGCTGGCTTCTTGTCTTCACAGTCTCCTCTCCAGCAGTACAGCTTTGTCTTTAACTCCTTCCCTTACTATGCATGGTATCCTACATGCAACCCTAGGGTTGTCTTTCAAATTCCGACTGTTCTGTAAATTTCAGGGTAAGTCCTTTACATCTTGGCATTTTACATATCACAAAGATTTTCACCATTTTCTCCTCATTATTAAGATGTTCCATCTTCCTAGGAAAACAAGAGTGATTACATGCTTTCTTGCTCCTGGTTTTTATTTTTTTTAAACAGGAAACATTGTGAAAATATAGTTGATTCTCCATTTTATCTTTGCTGGTTGAGCATTTTTGCCTTTATTATAAATTATATGATATTGGAAATTTGTTAAACAAATGATAACATGGATATCTGATTCAAAAAGCCCATGTTGAAACATGGTTCTATCTTGTGCTAGCCAAGCAATGTTGGGTCCATTTATTGATCTACCTGAATAAAATGTAGAAATAATATGGTCACAAGCATCTTAACTGGGAGGGTTAAAGACAGTGAGTGTGAATATTGAGGACAGTGCGTGCATTTCAGTTATTTAATAATGGTTGTTAGATATAACATAAATCTACTAATATAGTTTTACTGATGTTCATGGAGCACTATCTGGACCCCTTAGTTTACTTCATAAAATCCTGACCCCAGGGAAAGTGTGATTCCCCAGTGGCTTGAGCAAAGCCAGACACACAAAGGGGTGCGTGTGTCTGGAGGAGGCCCTGGTGGCCAATTTTCATTCTCTTTCTCTCACTCCCTCAAATAAGTAAAAATATTTAAAAAATATTAAAAAAATAAAGCATGAGGGCTGGGGAGATTTCTTAGTGGTTAAGGTGCTTTCTTGAAAAACCAAAGGACCCAGGTTCAATTCCCAGGACCCATATAATCCAGATGCACAAGGTGGCACATGTGTCTGGAGTTTGCAGTAGCTAAAGGCTCTGGTACACCTAATCTCACTTATTCTCTCTTTCTCTCTCTTTTGCTCTCGCTCCCTATCTGCCTCTCTCTCTCTCTCTCTCTCCCTCTCAAGTAAATAAAT
Organism: Orientallactaga sibirica; assembly: GCA_036365145.1. Lineage (NCBI taxonomy): Eukaryota > Metazoa > Chordata > Mammalia > Rodentia > Dipodidae > Orientallactaga > Orientallactaga sibirica. The sequence goes on along the minus strand of JAEOAD010000032.1, from coordinate 22,743,561 downwards.
AAAAAATAAAATACAACATGAGTTTAAGTTAATTGAGTCAATGGGGAAAGTTGATTTGGGGGACTCAAGTTAACATATAGGTCTGTCTGAAATGTGTGACAGGTGTGCACCATGGTACAAGTTAACATATAGGTCTGTCTGAAATGTGTGACAGGCGTGCACCATGGTACAAGTTAACATATAGGTCTGTCTGAAATGTGTGACAGGCGTGCACCATGGTACAAGGAGGTGAAAGAAAGTCACTGTTGTAGTCTGGGCTATGCATACAGGAGGAAAAATCTGGGCTGATGATGAGGGTGAGAATATGTTGGTGTGGAGTACTCTTGGGATTTAAACCTGGATAAGAGAATGAGTGAGAAGCAGATTTAGGCTGAAGGAGATGGCAGGCTCAAGAGACTTGCCAGGGGACATGCCGGGTTAAGATGACACAATCTGTATCCCCTGCTTTCTTATTAGTCATTGCTTGTAGGCAGTTCTGGGAAGAGTGCCACTTGTGCGAGCAGCCACAGCCCAGGGAAAACAATGGGTCCCAGAAAGTGCTGAGAACTGAAATGCTTAACAAGCATACTACCCGCCACTGATGGAGGTTCGAGTCCATTGCAAGCAGGTCTGTGGATTAAACCATTATCCTCACAAACATGATGGCTGCGGTCACTGGAGTCTATAGAGAAGGCCTTCTGACCTCATTGGCGTTGGACACTTTGGATCTACTATGTGTCTGGGTGGTGAGGAGGGCTCCTGTGAATTTTAGGATACTGGGTAGCATTCCTAATCTTCCTAGATGCCACTGTCAGTTATTACAATAAAAATTATTTTCAAATATTGCAAAATGCCCTTTGTGAAGAGGTAAAATTACCCATGTTGACGACAAGTGAGGAGAGAATGCTGTAGGATGGGAAAGAACCATATCATAAATGACCTTGTAGCTATACAGAAAACCTTGTCCTTATTCAAAGAACCAGAGAAAAGACAGTGAAGCATTTCAACAAGAGACAAAGGACCCAATGCATGTTAAAGAATCAGCATGATTGGAGAGTGGATGGGATGTGAAGGAGCCAGGATGAAAAGCAAGGAAAATTGTCAGGTAGAGACTACCTTTTCTTAGAGGCAAGCCCAACAGATTGTCCTTTCTTATGTGAGAGTGAGAGCGAGCGAGTTAGTGACTGAATGAGAGAAAGAGAGAGAGAGAGAATTGGTGCACCAGGGCCTCTAGCCACTGTAGTCAAACTCCAGATGTGTGTGCCACCTCGTGTGCATATGGGACCTTACACACTTGCATCACCATGTGTGTTTGCCTTATGTGAGACCTGGAGAGTTGAACATTGGTCCTTAGGCTTTGCAGATAAGTGCCTTATCCACTAAGCCATCTCTCAGGCCCAGGTAGAGACTATTTTAATAAGTAAAAAAAAAAAAAAAGTCCCTTTTACAAAGGTTTCAATAAAGTGACAAAAAAATAAGATAGCTCTACAGGTATCTGGGATGAACAGAAGGATCGACTGACAAAGAAATAGCAAAAATGATGCCGCAGTATTTCTTTGTAAGAATGAATAGATGGTTGTGTCATTTCCCAAGGACACAAGAACACAAGAAGAAACGCAGACGGATGTGTAAGGGGAAGTCCATGCTGACTCCAGTGACATTTCTAGGATCTACGCTGGAAAATGAAGAGGACATGTGGATATGGGTATACATGCAGAGGAGAGCCTGAAACAGGAATGTTTGCATGAAAGTTGAGTAGGAGTTAATGCAACTGGCACTGGTTATTTTCCCTATCTTCAAAGGAATTTCAGTCACAAGCAGTTATTTTTTCCCACAGCTAAATTTCTTTCCAGACTCTTACAAATAAGCTGGCCATAAACACTGTTGAATTTTCCAGATGTTAAGAGACTGGTCTATAAATGTGTGTGTGTGTGTATATGTACACACACAAGAACATAATATATATGCATAATATATATGTATAAATGTATCTCTGTATATTTCAAGGATAAATTGTAAGAAAAAATAGACACTATCAAGGAAAAAGCATTTTGGCCACATTTTAATTACTACCCTACAGTGGATGTACCCATTCAGATTTTCACATAGAATTCAGCAGGCCAGGGGCTGGGGAAATGGCTTAGCACTTAAGACATTTGTCTGTGAAGCCTAAGGACCCAGGTTTGATTCCTCAGGACCCACAGAAGCCAGATGCACAAGGGAGCACATGTGTCTGGAGTTTGTTTTCAGTGGCTGGAGGCCCTGGCATGCCCATTCATTCTTTCTCTCTGCCTCTTCCTCTCTCTCTCTCTCTCTCTCTCTCTCTCTCTCTCTCAAATAAATAAACAAATAAATTAATTAATAAAATATATTTTTAAAAAATATTCAGCAGTCCACCAGCAAATCTTGGAAAAGTTTCAAAATTTCCCCAAACTCACTATACCTCCTTAAGCAGTCAAACAGTTATTTCTTTATTTCCTTCAAATTTAAATTATAATATGAACAAAATTCTGAACAGAGTAGGAAAGAAAGGCAGTTAAATTAAAATCATTATTCATACAGAAAAGTAGAAATGCTTGACTTTTTGTAAAGGACTGAAATTTGCAGACACAGAGAAGGTGGCTACAGGAATCACCAAAGGCCTCATGTCTGACAGCAGGAGTTGGAGGTCAACACCAGAAACCCAGTGCTGTGGCCAAATGAACTTCATGTCTTATCCCAAGGGTGGCATTGGCTCAACCATTTCCTAGCGTTCTCCAGAACTGCTCATTTTTGTACCTTCTCTTCTCAACCCATTTTTATTTAAATATTGTCTATGGCATTTGAAGGTCTTTGAAGGTCATGACAATATTATTTTTAGTACTTACATGTACACACACTCACACTTGCAGCTGGAAATAGCTGAGTTAATGGATCTCATAGTTAATGGATGTTTCTGTAGAAGTTTAATGACCAGAAATAAATGAATCATAGAATACAAATTCAGACTTGGTAACAGCAAGAAAAAGTGATGTGAAAGATTTTAATCATATTCTTAATCAGGATGTTTAAGGTTGAACATATAATAGAAAAAGACATGCTGAGACTAGGCCCTTCATCATCAGCAGAAGAAGTAATTCAACAATTTAAAAAGCCAAGATGGAGACAGATACGGGGACTCCCATTGTGGGAGTAGACATTCATATGTGGGCAAGCAGGATTCATTAAAGCCATCCATTACTCTTATAAGGCACCACTATCCATTAGATGATGCACTGGTAAAAACAAAACCACACTGCTGCAGAAAATTTCTTTGGAAAGGTTAAACCCATTGAGCAGTCTACATGTTTCAGACAAGTTCAACAAACTCTCACCATAATGCGTCTGATCCATGATCTGTTTTGAAGACAAGAGCATGAATGTGGTCCACTGCAGTTTTGTGTTCCTATCACATTATGACTCATTAATAAAGGATTCCATTATCTTCATCTTTGTAAATTGTATCTGGAGGATACTAAAGGTACTTGTTCAAGGGGTCTACTTATTATGCTCTCTGCCAAGCCTGTTGATAGTGGATCTTTGCTGCTGAGAATTTTCAGAAAATCAATCTGCTACATCGATGCATGGTGTTTTCTGCTATTTGTTGTATGCAGGCTCTTTCCTCCTGTCCACACACGATAATGACATTGTTCAGCCCAAGGCAGAATGGAGAACACTTTTCCTTTTAAAGCTTTGTTCTGAACTGAGACAGTCATAAAAATGCTTTATAATTACTTCATTGACACAGACAATATTAGTATATAGAAAAATAACTGGACTATCATTTAGCATTAAATATGAAAACTACTCTGAAAAATAAAATTGTTGGGCGGGAGAGATGGCTTAGGGGTTAAGGCACCTGCCTTTTAAGCCTAAGAATGTGGGTTCCAATCTCCAGTGGTTCCAATCTCCAGGTCCCACGTTTAGCCAGATGTAAAGTGACACAAGGGTGCAATGCTGTACTTGGCCACAAGGGGGCGCACACATCTGGATTTCGTTCACAGCAGCTGAGAGGCTGCTGGCATGCCCATCTCTATCTGTCTTCCTCTCACTCTCCCTCTGCCTCTCTGTCTCTCTCCAAAAAATAAAAATAAATAAATAAAAGAATAAAAAAAATAAAATTGTTGTTACTCAAGGTGTACAATGCAGTGTTTGAATATGCATACACATATTACAATGATCACTACAATCAAGACATCAACATAACCATCTCCTTAGTTAGTTTTGTCCTGAGACCACTTGATCTTCAGTACAAAAATGCAATATTATTAATTACAGCCACTCAGCTGCACATTAGACCTCTAGCTTTACTCCCCTTGCATTATGGGAACTTTTGACCTTTGAACTTGCCTCTTCTCATTGCCTCCATGCCATTGTCCTGATAACCACCTTGCCACTCGTCTTCTTCACAGTCACCTGATTTAGATGAACTATGTTTGATCATGTATTATTTTTCCTTTCACACCTTCACCAATTAATTTAATGTGATGTTCTCTAAGTTCATCCATGTTGTAAATGGCACTAGCACCCTAAGAAGACTAAATAATATTCCCTTGCATGTATTTGCATGCCATTCATGTTTCTCCATTCACAGCTCAGCATATTAAGTGGCTGTTTCTAAACTATTTTGAATAATATTGCAGTAAACATCCAGATGTAGGTATCTATTTCAACTCCTTTAGATATTTGCCCAGATGTCCAGGAATTAGGTGGAGAGATAAATCATGCATGAATTCTCTTTTGGTTTTGGTTCAGGAAAGTCCTTGAACCCTAAACCTTAGGTTCACATCTATTTTAAAGCAAGGAATTGAATAAAATACGAGTGAAAAGGATGAGTATTAAATTATTATATTGATTAAGTTACGTATATAACCAAGGAAAGAAGAGTGAATACACTCACATGGCTTGAGAGCTCATGTGGTGGGCCTGAAAAACCCACTGAGAGACAAAAACAGAGAGTTCGAAGAATTCTTGGCATGTGGAGAGCGGGAATGGGTAAAGATCCCGAGTGTAAAGTAGGGTTAGGGACTGAGGGTTTCTCCCCTCGGCTCAGCCTGCTGATGGAGCTGAGGGAGACTCACCCACATGTGCAGGTTCAGAAGAGGTCAGGTAGCACAGAGACCTTTTCTCCCCCAGCAAATGTATTTACAACCTTGTTCTGGTGGGAGACAGGAGGACAGCTGACTGGCCAGGGCCAGAGGCATCTCAGGAAGAGGCGAGCCATGACACCATGTCCTGGGGGCTGAACTTGACCAAGCACAATATTAATATTGGATTTAAACCTTAAGAGTGACCTCCTTCCCAGGAGGGGCCCAGGTTGTTTGTGGAAAAACAGACTTAGCTAAGAGATGAGAAGTCAGATCACACTTTCATCTCTAGCAGAGTGGAGACTGCAAGGATAGACCCAAAGACATTCCTCTTTCTTACTCTCAGTGGGCAAGTCACCCTATCTGCCTAAAAGAACTACCTTACTCCCCCACCCAGTTATACTATGTGATATCCCTAAAAACAGTGTATAAGCTTTTTCCTCACTCTTATAAACACTTATCATTTTGTACCATTTTGATGCTAGCCACTCTAACATTATCTGATTCTTCATCATTCTTAATCATCTTATTTTTATGCCTTTTTTCAACCCATTGAATTAGATTAGAGTTGCTTGCATGATCAAGGCTAGAAAAGTATTTACTGTGGTGTGCAACAGACTCCTTACCAGTGGCTGTATCACTGATAAACCTGACTCTCCTCTCCCAGCAACCATTGGCTGTCATTTGCTAATCTGGCAGTTCTGAGGTCTCTTGTATCCTTCTCCCATCAATGGCGAAGTAATGATTGAAGTATGTCAATATTATCTTGGAGGCATTTGTAGTTCTAGAAGATGTAGCCTCGAGGGGAATTAGAGATGCTGACAGGGCATCAAGCATTTGAATTAAAAGTCAAAGTGAGAATAAGTCTGCATGAGACTCAAACCAGGTCACAGTTTTTGGAACCCATTGCTGACTCCTTTGAATGTGGCCATTCTATTTGTTCTTCATCTCTGGGACAGACGCCCAAGAGAAATGGTTGAAAAGGGAGAGAATTGTGTTGGCTCACAGTTTCAGAGATGTCATCCCAAAGTTGCCTGGCTCCGTTGTTGCTATGTGTAGATGAAGCAGAGCATCATTGTAGAAGAGTAATGTGGGGAAGACCAGGTCACTTCCTTGTGACCCCGAGGCAGAGAGAGATGGGAAGTGCCAGGGACTAAGAAGCATCCTTCAGAGGCAAGCCCTCACCTCATGACAGATTTCTTCCAACTGGACCCTGTGTCTTTAGATTCCACCATTCCGCAGTCATCCCATCAAGTTGTGAATCCTTGAGTGGATCCTTCCTGATCAAATCACTTCCTTAAAGCCCTCACTATGGCACCTCTGCACTCTTCTGCTTGTGGGGGGAGGGAAGCCTTCAATGCATGAGATTTGTGTAAAAGACTCATTCCAATCAGAATAGTCACAGACAAAAAAATACCTAATATTTGATTTAAAATGTTATGTACTGGGCTGGAGAGATGGCTTAGCGGTTAAGGCATTTGCCTTCAAAGTCAAAGGATTCTGGTTCAATTCTCCAGGACCCATGTAAGCCAGATGTACAAGGCGGCACATGCATCTGGAGTTTGTTTGCAGTGGCTGGAGGCCCTGGTGTGCCCATTCTCTCTCTCTCTCTCTGTGTGTGTGTGTGTGTGTGTGTGTGTGTGTGTGTGTGTGTGTGTGTGTGTCTGCCTCTTTCCGTCTCTCAAATAAATAAACAAATTACAAAATGTTATGTACTGATAATGCCTCAAATAAATAAATTTGGAAATTACAAAATGTTATGTAAAAACAGAATAATGCCTGGGGAAAAAATACCCTGAAAATCTTTCAAGTCAAATCATCATTCCAGGTCTCAAGTTATTTCAAAGGCTGTTGTTTAAGTAATGCCCAAGCAAATTCTCCAGACCATCAAAAATATACCATTAGAAAGAACAAGAAAATAATTTCTTTTTAAAAAAGCAAAACATCATTTTATAGGGCACTGTAGTTTATGTTCTGAAAAAGCACAATATGGAAGAAATTACTTTTAGGGTATTATCAGGACTTATTATAAAGCTACTCTAGCGTAAAAGTGGAGCAAATATGCAGAAATACACCTTCATTATCATGATTGACAATACATAACTGAAAAATATGCTTTGAGTAAATGCTGTGGGGGAAATTATACTCATATGAAAGAAAAATGAAATTTGAGTTCTACATCATGCCCTAAACAAAATCCAGTTCCATATAAATTGATAAATTAAAAGTGAAAGACCAAATAAGCTTTTAGAAGATAATGTAGAAGAATGTCTGTGTGATCATGTGATAAGAATATAATTTTATAAAAAGGAAGGTCCTCAGTGGAGTGGAGACAGGGAGGAGGGAAATGATGGCACCAATATATGATGTGTCCACACAAAATTTCTAATGAATAAAATAATAAATAAAAATAGAATCTAAAAAAGTAATAATACTTAGACTGGAGAGATAGCTTAGAAGTTAAGGCCCATGCCTGTGAAACCTTAGGACCCTGGTTTGATTCTCCACATCCTACGCAAGCCAGATGAATATGGTGGCGCATGCGTGTGGAGTTTGTTTACAGTGGCTACAGGCCCTGGTGTGCCCATTCTCACTCACTCACTCACTCTCTCTCTCCCCCACTCTCTGTCTCAAATAAATAAATAAAATTTAAAACAATGAAAGTGTGTTGGAAAGATGGTTAAGGCATTTGCTACAAAGCCAAAGGACCTTGCTTGGTTCCATTCCCCAGGGCCCATGGAAGCCAGATGTACAAGGGGTGAATGTGTCTAGAGTTTGTTTGCAGTGTCAGGAGCCCCTGATATGCCCATTCTCTCCTTTTATCCCTCTCTTCTCTTTCTCTCTGCCTCTTTCTCTCAAATAATTAAATAAAAATAAAATATTTTATAAGATAAAATAATAAAAAGCACTAAACATGACAATGAATAGTAAATACTAAAGACATGCTTCTGAAAATATGTCCATAAAGGAGTGAAAATATACGATTTCATTAGGAAAGATACTTTTTTTAAAATATTTTTTTATTTTTTAATTTTTATTTATTTATTTAAAAATTTATTGACAACTTCAATACTTACAGACAATGAACCATGATATTTCCCTCCCCTCCCCCACTCCCCTTCAGAACTCCACTCTCCATCATATCCCCACCCTCTCTGCATTAGACTCTCTTTTAATTTGATGTCATCATCTTTTTCTACTATTATGAGGGCCTTGTGAAGGTATTGCTAGGCACTGTGAGGTCATGGATATCAAGGCCAATTTCTGTTTGGACAGTTGCATTGTAAGGAGTGGTACCCTTCCTTTGGCTCTTACATTCTTTCCGCCCCCTCTTCTGCAATGGACAGTGAGCCTTGTAGGGTATGATAGAGATGTTTCAGTGCTGGACACTCCTCCTTCCTTTCTTCTCAACATGCCTTTTGGGTCATCCCAGTGGTCATTGCCATCTGAAAAGAGAAGTGTCTCTAACCAGAGTAGCATTGATATGTGAATATGAACATTAAGTGTAGTGCTTTCAGGGCAGTTTGGGGGGAATAATATATACCTTTAGCCAGGAAAGAGCAGGTTTTATACCCCTAAGGCTCATAACCACCCCAGCCATAGACTTTTGATTAGTTCTTTCAGTACCAGGCATGTATTCCCTCCCATAGAGCAGGCCTTCAGTCCAATTAGGGAGCAGTTGGTTTCCCCCAGAGCAGACATGCCACTATTGTTCCAGTTTGGTCATTGGGCCTGTCTGGCCAAACTTGAGGTTTCCAGTGTCCACTGTTTTCACTGCTGATGATTTCTGTCTCCCATACAGCTGCATGCAGTGCAGCTTTTTCCAGCTTTTGGTTGGCTGGTCTACAGGGAGAAGGTTTTCTGCTCAGCACCAGCTTGCTTTCTCACTGACCTTGCCATTCAGGCAAGTGAGGTCTTCAGCAATAGGGTCTTACCATCTGTTTCTCAAGGGAAACCAAGGGCCTTGGCAATAGCTGTAATGTTTTGGAGGCTCCCTGGCCAACAACTCACTGGAAGGTATCCCATCCCAGGCACTGAAAATTTTCTAGTAATAATCTATAGCTTCTGGATGTGCAATTATTCAAAAAAAGTAGCATTACATATGTCTTATCACACTATCTTGAATTTTGATTGACCCTCCCCACCTGCCCTTCTTTTACACATTCTCTTCCCCTGGCCTTGCTTAGGCCTTTCTCCTCCCTGTAATCTGTTTTTCTACTTACATATATAATACCATCCCCTTAAGTCCTTCCCTCTTCTCCCTCTCTTATAGCCTTTTTCCACCATTGTGATATCCAGTGATGCCAGAGGCACAGAAACCAGGACTACTGACCATCAACTGAAACCCCTGGAACCAGGAGTCAAAACAAACTTTTCCTCCATTTCAATTTTTCACATCTGGTATTTTGACAAAGTGCAGAATGCTGCTAACACTAGCACTAAGTAGTGTCATCTTGCCCAATTTGAACCTTGGCTGCAATGATTTGTTAAGTTAGCTATTTTTTATTTTGGCTTCAATAACTGTATGACATTATAAAAGAAGAAATCAAAATATCCCTACTCATTCCTCTTTGAATATTTTGAGATTCACACCTGAATGAATTTTGCTGAGTCACTGCGGGAGTTCTGAATGATGGTGTGATTAGCCTCAGGAGCAGGAATTCCATCTGACTTATTTTTTCTAACTAGAAAATAACAATTAGTGCGTGAATCTCCTTCCAAAACAGTAGAGGCACAACTGAGCACTATTTACATATTTGGTCCTGGACAAATTTAAAATAATGAAAACTAAACTTTTGGTGTGAAATTAAAGAATGGCCTTAATGTTATTGAATAATGTGTCTGTGATAGTGTTCTTAGCTTTGCTAGAGTGCCAGCTTAAGTGCAGGCAAAACTTGATTATCCAACAGTTCTAAATTGAGTGCTGACTTCATTTTTGTGCAAGTTGGTGATTAATCACATATTATGCTCATAAAAGTTAAGTGAATGGAATATTCAAAGATTATTTAACTTGAACTCATAATACATTACTAAAAATAAGATAAATATTTCTTATATTTTCAACACATGTAATCTCTGCTTAATAAAATGCTCATCCAATTTCATTTGAGGGTGACATCTTCAATAAATTAAGGAAATAGAAAAAAAGGACCCAAGTTCATTCTTCAATGTCAAACTAAAGTGTGCCTGTAATAGCTATCTACCTTTCTATCCTGCGGAAAGAGATTCCAAATTTTAGGATATGTTCAGTATGAAACCTCCCATTGAAATCTGAAAGGAAAGAGATTTTTATGGATTAATAAATAAACCTCAACATGTAACCTGGCAAAGATAATTTATTGTGAGGTCAATTCATGTCCTGGGAAAGTGTCCTTCTTGTATCTGTCATAGTTAACATTTTAATATATGTGATGCTATAGGGGACATTATAAATGATAAAACCTTGGGTTACTTTCAGTGTGAAGTAAATCTTAAAATGCCTTTAAATCCTCTTGCATTAACTTGTTTCAAGGGTGAAACAGTAAATAAAATTACTGATGGAGATGGCAAATATGCATAGGTTGCCCGTTTAGCTCAAAAGTCGAGAACGGATAAACTGTCATGAAACAGGAAGTATGTTATGTGTACCCCTCAAGGATTAGCTAAATTCCAGTTAATGACAGCTGAATGATTTTAATAGATTCATCCATTTCATGTTGAGAGAGACAAGGAAGAAGTTGAAAAATCCCCTCCCCATAAATGTGAACAAAATGCTCTCCCTGCTCCTCACAGCTTCTCCACCATTGAGAAGAAGCTGAGCGGTGAACAGAGCTTCTTACAGACAAAGGTCTTGATGCAACTTGAATACAGCTTCATTTTCACCCATTTCTGGAAATTCAATTCACTAGTTTCTAAAACAAGAATAAACATCTTTTAAATTCTTCAGTGTCCATCGACAATACAATACAGAAAATGAGAGGGCAGTGCACAAAACTTGAATTTCTTTTAAGATGCCACCTTGTACATCTGGCTTCCATGGGTCCTGGGGAATGGGTCCATTTCTGCCTTCCTGTATACTGTCCCACTAGATTTTTCATGGCCAAATAGTACTGGCATAGTATTTCTGTTAAAATCTTCATCATAATGTGTTCATAAGTTTATATTTTTATTTTTACTATATACTGCTTAGTTATTAAACACATCTGTCCTTACATTGACTTAAATGTAAAGGTGTGCCTGTAGTTGTTTCACTAGAATACAATCTAAAAGTAGAATTTTTATTTTAAAGAGCTTATATATTTTAACTTTATCATCTTTTAATTTTAAGCTAAATGTTTTTCATCAAAACACAGGAATTTTGTAGATAAGTTGTGAATATCTTCAAAGTTGTAAAGTTTGAAGAGGAATCCATTGTATCAAGAGGGTGAATTAAGAGACTCCCTCCGTGACTTATACACATGCTTTACACACTAATAGATCATCCCATTAAAAATAATATATTTTGGCTTTTGTACAATGCCAGCTTCATATTCCAGCCTTAATTATTTGACAACACATAAGAAACCATCTCTTATGGACAAAAGACTGGGTGGGTTTTTTAGAGGAATGTTTTCACATATTATTAAAATCTTCATAGTTCATCAAAGAATGTGTGAGATGTGCATTTTAATAACCTATGGAAGTTGTTCAAATGCAAGTAACAAATTTAAGGCTGACCAAGATTTTATTTGATAGAGAAAAACAGTTACGATTTTTTTAATGAGCTAGAAAGGAAGCATAGAAGATAAACCCAGGAAGAAATGAGATTGCTGTGAGTAAATTTTAGGAAGTGTTGAGAGCTCTAGGAGACTGAGCAGAAGTACACCAGATCAGACAACTTCAGTGTAACTATTGTTCAGCCAGTTTTTTTAGTATAACAACAATCTAATATGCTTCTTTTGACATAAATACAATCCAATCAAATTTCTTTGGTGTAAATGCATTCCATAGTAGTCTGGCCCCATTTTAATCTTAGGACTATGTTCCATGTGTTCCAGTGAATGTATGAAACTCTGGATAGTGCCCAATCCTATCATCTATCTATCTATCTATCTATCTATCTATCTATCTATCTGTCTATGATCTTTCTATCATTTATCATCTATCATCACCTATCTATGTATCTATCATATGTTCATCATGTCTTTATACATGTATCTATCGATTATCTATCTATCTTCTATTTTTTCTGAAATTTATAAATTAAGCACGATGTTATTAACAATAATAAATAATGATACAATAAAAATCGATAATAAAAAGAGACCACAATGCATTTGCCAGCATCATTTCTCTTCCACCTTGGGGTCAGTATTAGCTACAACATTCAAAAGGGTTATCTGAGCATTCTCCCTGTGATGCGGTGACTTGACAGTCCACGTGAAACCAGGCAGGTTTGTGCGTGAATATCAACATGGACAACGTGGGCACAGACACACAGGAATGTTTCATGTTCTCCACGGGATGGGTGAGACTGTCATGGGGTTCTCGGATTGGCAGAATGTATGCATTTCTGTTTACTTCTAGAAATTTCCAGTTAATATTTTCAGACTGTTTGTAATGGCAGGTCAATGAAAGAATACAACATGGGGCTGGAGAGATGGCTTAGTGGTTAAGGCATTTACCTGCAAAGCCAAAGGATCCTGGTTCGATTTTCCAGGATCCATGTAAGCCAGATGCACAAGGGGGCACATGCACCTGGAGTCCGTTTGCACTGGCTGGAGGCCCTGGCGTGCCCATTCTTTCTCTCTCTCTCTCTACCCCATATTCTCTCTCCCTCAAATAAATTAATTAAATATATTAAAAAACAAAAATAATTTTAAAAAGAATAAAACACAAAACTATGTCTGTGGATAATGCTGTAGATGTGAAAGACAGGCCTATGCAATGGCAGGAGCTGTTGCGAAGATAATGAAAGAGAACAAGCTGGATACCTGCGCATAAGTGGGTTAACATACCAGTTATATATAACATACCAGTTATATATAACACACGAGTTACATATAACACACCAGTTACATATAATACGTCAGTTACATATAACATACCAGTCACATATAACATGCCAGTTACATATAACATACCAGTTACTTACAACATACCAGTTACATATGACATACCAGTCACATATAACATGCCAGTTACATATAACATACCAGTTACTTACAACATACCAGTTACATATGACATACCAGTTACATATAACATACCAGTTATACTTTGTTTTTTCTCTTTTTTTGGTGAACACCGGCATAGGTGAGCATAGGCCTTAACTACTGCATGCATGATTTGATTTTAAAATAATGGGTACAGACAGAAAAGACTCGGGTGAATCCAAGGGAAAGTTAGTTGTAGCAATTTCTATATGAGGAACAGCCATTTAAAAAGTTAAAACCTGAGAGGGAATTCTACCTAATATCATCCAGTTGAACAGTCCTCAGAAATGTATTCATTCACAGCCTGGGGCTCTGGGGGCCAGTCTCTGTGTATAGCCCCTGGCCCCAGCTGTTCTTCTGAATGGCACATAACTGGAGACTAGGCAGCCACCTCTCCCTACATATATATATATATAATTTTTTTTTTTTTTTTTTGGATTTTCGAGGTAGGGTTTCACTCTGGTCCAGGCTGACCTGGAATTAACTATGTAGTCTCAGGGTGGCCTTGAACTCACGGTGACCCTCTTACCTCTGCCTCCCGAGTGCTGGGATTAAAGGCGTGCGCCACCACGCCCGGGTTCCTACATATCTTCTTAAACAAAAAGTCAGCCTTAAAGCTGCCGTTAGTCATTGTTGCCCATGACACTTGACGTCGTAAATAGCTGGACTTCCTTTTGCCGTTTTTCCTCCAGAGGCTTTCATTTGGGACTCATCCCACAAACTGTTTTTATCCATGTATCCTGTTCGACATAGCAGACACATGTGTCACCTCCTTCTTTGTCATCTCGCTTCTGCTGATGGCAAAGAGAACATGTAACTTTTGGGAGCAGGATTTCCTCTATACCAGAAACCTCCAAAGCAAATTTCATACACAACAAAAATAGCCTGCAGTTCCAGTGGGGGCTCATGCAAACATCCCAGCCACTCACCCATTCTGTTATGATTGTACTATTTACAAACACCATAAAACAAAGTTCATTAAAAATTAAATATAATTTTTCATTTGTAAATATCTAATTATATTTGCATTAGACACCTCATCTTTTAAGTTTTACAGAAAAATGTTTTTTTTTTTAATTCACCATACAAATGTCCTTCCAGCCTAAATAAATCATATATTAAAATTCAATGTAACTCTAGGGATCACACATGTTTAGATTATATTCCCTTTGTTTAAAACAAGAGGGTTTTAATAACTTTTACATATGTATGTGTCTGTGTGTGTGTGTGTGTGTGTGTGTGTGTGTGTGTGTGTGTATGTATATATATACAATGTATACACATGGTATGTGTACTTATGTATAACCATATGCATGCCTTCCAAGGCCAGAGGAGAATGTCTGGTGTCCTCTCTATGACCTCCCCATTGCTTCTCATGGCTCCCCCCGCCCACCCCTGCAGGACTAGGATTACAGATGTGTGTGGTCATGCCAGCTTTTGACATGGGAGCTGGGAATGGAACTCACAGTTAACTCATGGTAGCACGACAAGGTCTCTGACCTGCTGAAACAGCTCCATAGTCTACTTTGTTGTTCTTTGTGGTGATGATTTTATGCAGATTACAAATAAGGGAAGGGTGTCAATCCATTGCTGAATTAGGAAGGGAACATAGATCATATCCAGGAACCATCTCAGGTATTTTGCCTAAGTCATTTCAGTCTTTGAGGTCACTGTTTTTAAATATTTAATGTATCTAATAATGACCTGGTGACCTTGTTAGGACACAGCCTCTGACTCAGTAGGTTTGTGTTGGGAGCTGAGATTCTCCAGGTCTAAAGGTCTCCATGAAATGCTGATATCATATCAATGGATGTAACTTTGAGAAACAAGGTTTTAAACAACTCTAGGAGGTAGTTATAGCAGCAACAGCAAGGTCAGCAATAGTGTTGTTACATGTGACACATTACTTGAAAATTCTACAGATTTGATAAATCTTGATATGCAAATAGATAAAACTAATAAACTGAGAAATCATAAAACAATAGAGTTAGAAAAAAAATTTAAACACCCTAACAAAAATCAGTTAAACCTACTATGCCAACTGCTTCTACAAACACTCCTTTGCTTCTGAACTAAACTCTATCTTAGATGGAATTTAATTTCAGTAAGACATTGATCTTTTAAATCTGCTAAACCCACAGCAGCCTCTGTCAACAGAGGAGAGTCGGAAGTTTTCCTTGTTTCCCATGGCTGTTCCATCCATCACCATATGCAAGTGACCTTTTGATAATTATTTAAGTGGTGTTGTCAGTAAAATCTCAGATGCCAGCTCTGGGTGGTGCCCTCATGCTGAACTGTCCTATTGCTTATGGGTTGCCTTAGAGCTGTGTTTTTAAAACATAGCACAAGAAGGGCTATTCAAGTGAAAGGCCATGTGTCCAAAGTCACTAAACATGCCAGTCAGGGACACTGCCAGTTCATAAACACCAGCCTCTGGAAACATCTGTCTCAGAAAAGCACCTCTCTGTTCAAAGCTCAATGAAGCAGATTTCTCTTGTGTTTCTAGAGCCACTACTGTGACAGCACTAGAATACAGAATTCTGCTCATTTTTATGACAAAGATGTTTTTTCAACATTGAGCTAAATAATCCATAGTCTGTTCTTTGATCTGAATAAATTAAATAAATATGGAAGGTGTATTCATTACGTTTTCATTGCTGGAACAAAATACACAACCTGAGCTGGAGAAATGGCTGAGCATTTCAGGTGCTTGCCTGAGAAGCCTAAGGACCCAGGTTCAATTCCCCAGTACCCATGTAGACCATATGCACAAGGTGGCACATGCATCTGGAGTTTGTTTGTAGTGGCTAGAGGCTCTGAAATGCCCATTCTCCCCCCACCTGTCTTTCTCTTTCTCACTCTCTTCCTCTTTCTTTCTCAAAAGAATAAAAATAAATAAATAAAACCATATGACACGAAGAAATGTAAGGGACAGGTTTTATTTCTGCATATAGTTTTGAGGGCAAGTTTCTTCATGGTAGGAACATGAAACTGGCTCACATCACGGCATCAGCAGGGAAGAGGAAACTGAAAGAATGTGGAAAGCATAACTGTTCCGAGACCCACACTTCTCATAAATGCAGACAAACTACAAATGACAATAATTTTAACGGAGCGCCATGGTGTGGAGTATGTTCTATGGAATCACCATCTTACCCTGCATGTGAGATACTAAGCCATGAGTGTAAGCGAACTCTGCCCTCAACACAAAGCTCTCTTGTCTTTGCGATGGATCACATTCTGATCTCTGGAACTGTTGATTATCAAAAGCTTTGATGATTTACATAAATGATCAGTTTTCTTCAGAAACCGATTCCCACATTTCCTCATAACCAGCAAGTTCATTTGTATATTCATTTGCTAAACCAAGAAAGGTATACAAATGATTTGGAAAATGAAAAAAAAAATTCTAGATGAAGACAAAAATATGCCATATACAACTAAATGTGCTATCAATCGTACATTTTACGTTAGTGCTTTCAGTCAAAAGTGTTTGTCACATGTACTTCGCTTCTGATTTAAACTCAGGACCCTTGCATTGTGTTTCATAGTTGACTCACAAAGTGAGTCACGTGAACATGCTAATATCAGTGCAATATCAGACTGTGGAGATGGTTTGATGGGTAAAAGCACTTGCTGCGCAAGTGTGAAGGCCTGAGCTCATATCCCCAGAACCCATGTGTAGCAGACAGCTTCAGTTTCGCTGTGATGAACGTCCAGACCAGGCACAGTTATGGAGGAAGGGATATTTATTGAAGCTTACAGATCCAGGGGAAGTTCCATAATGGCAGAAGAAGCTGGCCTGCTTTCACAGAACCAAACACAGAGAGAGAAGCCACAAGCCAAAAGCCACACAGCACAGCACACTTCAAGAACTCCAGCTAATCACACTTTGCATATCTTTAGATTGAAACCTCAAACCCACCACCACACCTTAAGATCCGCCCAGTGACACTGCCTCCAGCCAGGTGGCTGCAGATGCAAACTGCAAACTAATAAAACACTGAATAGATTGGGGGCCATCTATTCAAACTACCACACCATGTAAAAGCCAGATGCAGCAGCATGAGCATGTGCAATTCCAACAGACCTATGAAGAGACGAGAGGTGGAGGCTGGAGAATACGGAAGCTCTGGGCCAGCCGTGGGCACCTGTGAACAACGGGAGCTTCCGTCTCCTACAAGGTGGAAGGGGAGGACCGGCACCTCAGGTGGTTCCTGGAGTCCACGCATGCACTGTGGCATGGGTTGTCTACATCCACAAACGCCCATACATATGTGCACACACATACCCACAGATATATAGTTACAACATTTAAAGTGAGGTAAAACGTCACCTGCTTGTGTTCCCATCATTTTGAGGCAAGGGAATCAGCAGGATGTGGGGCAGCCTGGGTGACAACATAAGACATTATTTCAAACAAACAAACAAAACAGAACAATTTTTTAGGATGAAGAAATTTCTTTCCTATGCAGTCAGCTTATAATGAGATAGAAAGAAAGAGGGGGGGTCAGATTTTTAGTCAGGCTCTGACTAAAATTTCTCTGTAAAAGACCATAATATCTGTGTAAGTGCCAAACAGAGTGTCTGTTTCTCCTCTCTCACTCCTCTCCAGGATTTTATCTCATTGACCATTTTCTTCTTGCATTGTGCCATATGTGTGTGTGTGTGTGTGCATGTTTGTAGATGTATGGGCATATGGGTGTGTGTGTGTGTGTGGGCATATAGGTGTGTGTGTGGGGGGTGTGGGTGTGTGTGGGTGTGTGTGTGTGCATGTTTGTAGATGTATGGGCATATAGGTGTGTGTGGGGGTGTGGGTGTGTGTGGTGTGTGTGTGTGTGCATGTTTGTAGATGTATGGGCATATAGATGTGAGTGTGGGTGTGTGTGGGTGTGGGTGTGTGTGCATGTGGAGGGCAGAGATTGAAGTCCTATAGCTTCCTTAGTTCCCCTCTACCTTAATTTTTGAGTCAGATTCAACAATTCAGCTAGACTAGCTACTGAGTGTCAGGGGTTTCCTGTCTCCATCGTCACTACACTGGTATTACAGGTGTGTAACACCACACGGGGCATTTTTATGTGGGTGTTGGGTATTTGAGCACAGGTCCCATGTTTGTTTAGCAAGTACTTTACCAACTGAGCTGTCTACCCAGCTGGATCACTGTCTTCTTATTGAAATTCTTACTTTCTGGCTATTTTCTTTTGAATTACTTTCTTTGTATAGCTATGATTTTGAATAATGGAACCCTCTCCCTCTCTCTCATCTCTTTCTCTCCTTCACTCTTTCTGTCCTCTTTCCTTTCAACTCCTGAACCTTAATTTATGCCCAAAGTTCAACAACAACATATAGTTCATATGACTCTAGAAACATTTATTCCTCTAGATTCTGTTCCTGAAATCTGTATAGTATTAAATGGATTTGCTTTAAAACCCTAATTTCAATATTTCCATAATTTCTACTTGCAATCTTGTTCCCCAAAACTCCATCACTAGAATCACCATCAATTAAGACTTTCAATCCAGAATGTTGAGAGGTGTTCTTGACTCCTTCATAATTCTCATCTCCCATGTCCATCTGGTCATAATTCTCTGGAACCTGTATTCTCGTCATCAATCAAATCTTGCAGTCATTGCAATGGTAGCCTCAGCTCATCATAGATAAGTACAGGCAGTTTTATTACCATTCCTCACTCCAAGGCTGGATAATAAGACTAGAAAATTGAAGGAAGCTTTAGCTTCTGTTATGTCACAGATCCCAGTCATCATGGAAATTGGCCTTGGTTGACATTATGGAGAGCTTCCAGGTCTTTCTCATCCATCAGATGAAATGGCACTAGTTCTTCACATAGAACACATGAGCTGACAAAAGCCACTGTGGGTTTGTTTGCCATCTATACTTCCCCAGAGACAATTCCCTCCTGTTCAGAGCTCTGTGTTTACCACTCAATCTAATTGAGGAAGCACTAGTTATCTATTCCTGGTTCTATACATAGAACTGTGAATCCACATTGTCATTAAAAACCATAGCCTTACTTATCTTCTCCTGTGCTCCTTATGGCTGTAATTTGTCCAGAACAAAATAAATAACACTTCATGTTAAAAATTTCAAGGACACACTCGTGTCAAAAGGGTGTTTTTCCATGTGTAGCATTGATTATGTCTGTGTGCAAGAATTTATATCTGCCAACTAGTTATTTATTTATTTATTTATTTATTTATTTATTTATTTATTTATTTTGGTTTTCAAGTTAGACCAGGCTGACCTGGAATTCACTGTGTAGTCTAAGGCTGGCCTCAAACTTATGGCAGTCCTTCTACCTCTGCCTGTCAAGTGCTGGCATTAATGGTGTATACCACCAAGCCTGGCACAACTAGTTTATTTTGCCACTGGAAATCCAGGTTACTTTTCTCTTGAGAAATCTGTGCATGAGGTAAGTCCTCGTGAATATAGGCCATTGCTTTTCAGTATATAAGAATCACAATAAGTTGTCATTGTTGCAGTATGTAGCATATATCAGTGATTACTCTTAGGCAATTAAATCCTCCCATTTCTGTAGATTAAAATACACATTTGGAACTTATACAATCTGGGTGACTAAGAATGATTTTAGTGATTATGACTAAAATTACTTCATTAAAAAACATGTTTACTTTTCATTTCCAGAATTAAAGAGAACTTTTCCTTAAACTCTATCTTTTATTAACTAAAAAAATTTTATTTTGATATAGTATCTTAAACTTCTATAATTTATTTGTATTTTCATATCTAGTCAGTATTCAGTAAATAATTTTAAAATTTATTACAAATAAAAAATATAATTTATTAAATAATTTTATAGGAAAATATTATATTTCTAATTTGATGAGTTGGGGAATAAAAGGGTGCCATTTCTTTACTATAGATGAAACTTCTAGTTCAGTGTTCCATTTTTGGAGAATTTTTATTTCTATATTATTTCTATATCTATATCTATGCATATGTTAATATAGACATATCTTCATAGATATATAGATAGGTGTAGACATATATTTTATAGATTTAGATGTAGACATGAATATATATTATATATATATATGTGTATATTATATATATAGAGAGACATAGGTATAGATGATATAGATATATGGAATTCTTTTCTTACTAGATGTGAAAGTTTCAATGATATTCTCTGTCATGGGGAGAATTTGCCTATTTTTCTTATATTTTATTTTTATTCTTCCATCATATCCTTTATTTTATCACCAAGCTATTGAAATAGTTTACATTGCTCTCTTATATCCTAAATATGTGCTAAAAATACTATCTTTTTGTTTTGTTTTATTTTGTTTTGTTTTTTGAGGTAAAGTCTTGCTGTAGCCCAGGCTGACCTGGAATTCACTATATAGTCTTAGGGTGGCCTCGAACTCATGGTGATCCACCTACCTCTGCCTCCCGAGTGCTGGGATTAAAGGTGTATGCTACCGTGCCCAGCTATTTTTTTAAATTAATTTTTTATTTTATTTTACATTTTTTTTCTTTTTGAGGTAGGGACTTGCTCTAGCCCAGGCGGACCTGGAATTCACTTGGTAGTCACAGGGTGGCCTCGAACTCAAGGTGATCCTCCTACCTCTGCCTCCCATGTGCTGGAATTAAAGGCGTGTGTCACCATCACCTGGCTGCTATAGCATTTCTAAATGGGCATTCTAACTTGGATTTTTCACTCATTGTCTTGTTACGTCCTCTAACTCAGCTCACAGATTCATGAAAAAGTAGAATGGTCCTGTTTTGAGAGTGGACATTTCCTGAGGGAGATGACACTTTGCTCATCTTTTTGTGGTCCCAGCCTCATGAGGGTGAGTGCAGAGTGGACAGAGGAATACATGGGAAAGTCTTATGGCCCTGCATACTGCAAAATGTCCCTTAGCTTTGAATAATCAATAGGAGGCTTGGACGTGAAGACTTGGTGAACATTTTCTCAGTTGCATATATACCTTAGCATTGGCACTTTTTTGTGTGTTTCCAGTGTTTCATTATAAATAAAATAATACAGACCTATTTTCATCAGCTAAAGTATTACCGTTAAGAGTTCTTTGCAGGGATGAGCCCAGTCACTTTAGACGATTTTTAATAAATTTTCTGAAGGGCTTCCAGGAAGTAACCTTTGGATGGAACTCTGGTGATGTGGGATGGCAGCTCCTTTGTGGCTTTGTCCACCTCTGCTGAGGAAATCACCTCAAGACTTTAAAAGCCTGACTTTCTTGTAAAGATTAGGAGTTGAGGATCAGGATGAATCAGATAATTGCTCTAATGGATAGTGAGAACACAAGTGAGGGGCATGGTTTCTAAAAGATTACGAAGAAAGAATCTTGTCTGGAGAGATGGCTTAGCGGTTAAACTCTTGCCTGTGAAGCCTAAGGACCCTGGTTCAAGGTTCAGTTCCCCAGGACCCACGTAAGCCAGATACACAAGGTGGCACATGAGTCTGGAGTTCGTTTGCAGTGGCTGGTGGCCCTAGTGTGCCCGTTCTCTCTCTCTCCCTCTCTCTGCCTCTTTCTCTCTCTTTTGCTAAAAGTAAATAAAAATAAATAAAAAAAGATGGAAACTGACAGATTTGAAAAAAATAAATAATAATAATAATAATAATAATAATAAATAATAATTAATAATAATAATAATAAATTGCCTCAAGGACCAGGCCCATAAGGTGAGCTTCCTGGGTGTTTTAGAAACAGAGTGGGTAGCATTAATGAATGCTGAAGGCATACACAGTTGAGGGAGTGCGGGGAACTGAAAGGAAATAATGCATGAGGGCTAAGCAAGGGCCAAATACATCAAGGCTGGAGGCTAAGTTATGTGATCTTACTTTTATCCTCCTAGAAAAGTGGAGATGAAAGTCAGTGGTAGCACTCGTTTGGGAATAGAGTGGATAGTAGCAAAAGTTACCTGAATTGTCCTGGAGGAACATCCTGTGGGGGTGGAGGTGATGAGTTTAGGATCCTGTAAGCCAGACTATGAAGTCAAGAAATTACAGGAATGTATTTCTGGGGATGAAAGGAGAGAGAAGGAAGAGAAGGAACCAGAGGAAAGGAGATGAAAAAAAGGGGAACTTGAGAAATGAAGCATGATTAGAGAGATCAATGTTTCAACCCCATGTAAACTCTATGTGTACAATTTTTCCTCCCTTACAGTCTTGATTTTCTGAGTTTGTCCTGTCTTGTGTTTTGTTTTTGTTATACATAGGATGAATGGTAGGTGCATAGTACATTTTCTGTAAAAGTTAGAAAATTAAATTTCCTAAAGTAGTCATTGTAACTCACTTTAGAGGTAAAACAACATACATCTTCAGAAGTTTGAAACCTTTAAAGAAAAAGTCTAATCCCCAATATTCATATATTTCAAATACTTATTTTTTCTTTTAAACTTTGTCAACCTATTATTATATAACATATGCTGGCAATTAGAGAATACCTTATATTATACATTTATATCTCTATGAATTGAGATGGTATGTATATTAAAAGGAAATTTTTAGATGCTTCTGAAATAAATTTCATGCTTAACATAATCTGGCAAGGATAAGAAATTCATTTTTAATTCCTCTCATTGAACACAGATGATTTAGAAAAGATATTAGAAATTTCTTCCAATCTAAATTTTGAACTTAATTGTTCTCTGAGTTATAGGTTATAATGAGGCCGAGTTAGGAGGAATACCATGAGTTCAAGGCCACTCTGAGAGTACTTAGTGAATTCCAGGTCAGCCTGGGCTATAATGACACTCTCCCTCAAAAAAAAAAAAAAAAATACAAAGGTAAAAGAAATGACTTCTTGTCTATATATATCACCTGAAATTATTTTCATTAAATTGTAATTTCAATTATAATTTCCATATTTTTAAAAAATATTTTATTTACTTATTTGAGAGAGCAAGAGGCAGAGAGAGAAAGAGAGAGAGAGAGAGAGACAGGGAGAGACAGAGAAAGAGAGAGAGAATGAGAATAGGCACACCAGGGCCTCCAGCCACTGCAAATGAACTCTAGATACATGTGCCATCCTGTGCATCTGGTTTACATGAGTACTAGGGAGTTGAACCTGGGTCCTTAGGCTTCACAGGCAAGTGCTTTAACTGTTAAGCCATCTCCCCAGCTCTCATATGTTTTGAAAGGAAATTTTTCTTTTATATTAATTTTACTTCTGTACATCCATTTTCATTAAATGTATATGTATTTAACCAAAGAACATTTTTGTAATTAAAATATCAAATGATGAGCCTACAGATGTTATAAATTCCTTGTGTATGCTTGTATAAATAATGTTTTCTTTTAAATTTCCAAAGCATTCATGCATTTTCCCAAAAGTTTTGCCCATAGATATTCTTCAGGCGCTTAACTAGATATTAGTACTTTCACGTGGCTAATATAATTTAGTTCTGCAAACAGACTCTAACAAACACTTTAATGGTCCTTAGAAATTTGGACATTGAGTAAGATTGAGAGTTAACAATTTGCTCAATAAATATGGAAGTAGATTATGTGGGATCTGAGTCAAAGTTTTCTTTTTCATTTGTATATAACAATTTGGTTGTGTTATTCAAAATAATTCATTTGGAATTATTTTCTTCATTCACTTATTTGATTTAGAGGTTGTCCAATCTTAAAGCTTAGTATAGTTATCAGTAAAATCACTTGAACATCACACAAAGAGTGATTATCTTTTACATATTTTGGGGAAGGTTAGTTATTCTACTTATGACATTTTTGTATTACTTAAACTGTGTCATCAATTTTCTCATTTTTTCTGACTGTATATATTATGAAGTATGAACATTTCTACTGATTTATATTTTAAAACAAACCCATGCCCTCCCAGAAATAATCTTTGTCCTTGCCTTAAACGCAATTCAATCCTTAGTTTACTTAAGTGTCTCTAATATGTAACCAAAGCAGGTTAAATGTTATGAAAATATTTAGTGTGAGTAATCGTATAACCCAGACCACTTCTATATGTAGTAAAGAGATAACAAGGTTGTGTGGTTAAAGTTGAATGCTGTTTCATTAATTACCAGTAAACCTGGAGTCCATGGCAAGGTAGTTCTCCTCACCACCAGCCCCTTCCTCTGCATCTGACATGCTTTCATTGTTTCACCTAAATTTGGGGTGATGGAGATGCATGGTAAAATTTATTACAGGCTATAATTAGAAATATAAAGTATATCTTTCATAAATAAATTTTAATGTGAAATAAGGCAAAATATAAATCTTATCAAAACTGAAAAATATGTGTAGAAAACTATATGCGAAGAGAAAAATGTCTGGTAGTAGAATGTCATTTAAACAACCAAGAAAGGAAGGCAGAGATGAGAATACTCATCTGATGTCATTACTACAGTTGCTAGAATTCCAAAATTAATGTGGCAAGACCAATTTAAGTAGATGACATATAAATCCACCTCATATCCAAGCTTAGATATTTGAAGCATCATATATCTAGTTATTTTAATTTCCTCTGCCTGTCTTGACACTGAGGTAATCAAAACTCAAGGCACTATACATAACTCATCTTTTTAATCCACAAAGTGCTGTTGTTTATATTAACTAAAAATTTAAGATTATTTGCACCAATGCCAGTATTGAAATGTCTCTGGGAAAAAAATTAAATTGCATAGATTTATTTCAACTTTCTAAGTAATTGCTTTTTTAAAGAAACTTTTCAAAAAAAAATATATATATATATGGTAAATATAAATACATGGTATTTATAAATATATAAATATAAATTTAAATACATGGTAACAGTTGAAGGGACCTAAGAAAGATCTGTTAATTCAATTAGCCCACCCTTCTTCCAGCCAAAATCACACATACACTACGTTCTGGGAAAACAAACCCGGAAGGAGTTAAGCTGATTATTTTATGCATGAAATCAGTGTGAGGCAAAGCATAACTCTAGAGTAAGCACTTTGACTACTACAGCTTTAGACAAATCTCTCTTCTCCTCATGTCTCCTTTGTCTCATCATAAACGGTCAGTGTGGAGACGAGCACATTCAGTCAATAAAAGGTTCATGCATACGGAGTATGTAGAACTCAGGCCCAGCAGACCCCTAACACTGACTTCTTATAAGCAGACCAGTGTTCTTCAATTTCCAACCACATTCTTAAAGCAGAAGAAGAATATTTGTGAAGAAAATCAGTGCCACACAAATGGGAGGGAGGAAGCGGAGTTATCACCACAAAAGAGTAAATAGTGTAGAACTTTTTTTTTTTTTTTGAGCAAACATCTCTATTTGGTACAGCTCTTTTTAAGGAAGCAGAGTCAACACTGTGTTATCAAGACAGCATTTAGATGAAATATCAGTAGTGAAACCCTTTCTCATTATTCATTTCAGAAGACAGGTAGCTCAACACACTGGCCTTTTTTTTTTTTTTTTTTTTTTTTTTTTTTTTTTTTTTTATGAGAGAGAGCACTAACTCGAGCATGTGTGAGAGAGATAATTGGCTTGCCAGGGCCTGTAGCCACTGTAACTGAACTTCAGACCTGTGTGCCACCTTGTCTGCATACGCAACCTTGTATGCTTCTGACGCCTTGTGCATTTGGCTTATTTGGGATCTGGAGAGTCCACAGTGGGTCCTTAGGCTTTACAGGCAAGTACCTTAACCACTAAGCCATCTCTCCAGCCCGAAATCTTTTGAAAAAGACAATAGTGATATTGAGACAGACTGTGTGGAGTCTAAATCCCATAGAGTTTGCAGGATTTTTTTCTGTTTTTATATATTATTATTACTTTTTTTGCTTTAAGAAAAAATGCTTATTTTAGTAAAAAAAAAACAAACAAACAAAAAAACTAATGCTGGGCATGGTGGTGCACACCTTTAATCACAGCACTTGGGAGGCAGAGGTAGGTGGATCACTGTGAGTTCAAGGCCACCCTGAGAAAACATAGTGGATTCCAGGTCAGCCTGGGCTAAATTGAGACCCTACCTGGAGAAGTTTCAGAAGGCAAATGAACGCAAGATGGAGCAAAAACAAACAAACCAACAACAACAACAAAACACAATCTGTTCCGTAAATATAGGGAGAAAAATTATGCTTCCTTGTCCATTCTAGGCAGAGACTGAAATGGTATGATCATTGTGGAAAATAATATGGCAATTCTACAACAGACTCTAAATTAAACTTACTCTATAAGAAGGCAGTTCTACTTCTGGTATATGCTCAAAATAATTGGAAACTTTGACATGAATAGATATCTGCACACCAATAGTCATAGTGGCATTGTTCATACAGCCAAAAGATGGAATTCCCCTTGACATATAATATATAAGAAAAACATGGCATGTACATGCAATTAAGCCTTAAAAATGATATAATTTTCTTGCATGCGACATTATGGATTAACCTTGAAAACATTATGCTAATTTAAATAAGCCATACACAAATGGAAAAAATGATATATTTCCACTCATATGAAGTACCGAGAATGATCAAGGTCACAGAGAAAGAAAGTGTAAGGGAGGTAGTAGGTTCTGGGAACAGAAGAACAAAGAAGTCATTGTTCCATGAACATAGAATTCTTGTACAGATGAGTTAAACAAGACTAGTGATAAAATAAACAAGACTAGTGATAAAATTAAAATTGTGACATGTTATTTTTTTTTTTTAATTTTTATTGACTTTTAATCTTAATACCCCACCTGATTCCATTTCCATCATATTTCTCCATTAGTCTGGAGGGTCTTGCAAAATTGGCACTGAAGATCCTTTATGTCTATTTTCATATCCTTCCTTTGGCTCTTCCATTCTATCCGCCCCTCTTCCGCAATGGTCCCTGAGCCACTGGAGGATGTGACAGAGGTGTTTTAGTGCTAGGCACTCCTCCATCCCTTCTTCTCAGCACTATGTTGCCTTTTGTGTCATCCCAGTGGTCATCACCATCTGAAAAGAGAAGCTTCTCTAGCCAAAAGTGAGAATAGCGTTAATATGTGGACATGAACATTTAGTGTAGTGTCCCCAGGGCAAGCATTGATGTTTCTTTAGTCAGACATGAGCAGGCTTTTATTTTAAGGCTTATCACCTACCATAGACTTAAATGAGGTTTTTCAGTATTATTATCCCGATATTAGTCAATTCTGGAGCAAGTCACTATTGCATTCAGTCATTGGGCCTGTCTGGCCAAGCTAATATTCAGCATAAGACTGTTGATGGCTTCTGTTAGTGCAGCTTTTTCCAGCTTTCAGTTGGCTGGTCTACTGCTCAGCCCAGCTTGCTTTCTCAGTGTCTTTGCCTCTCAGAGATGTCTTCAGCAATAGGGTCTTTTATTTCTCAATAACTTTGAGATCAAAACCATGTTTATTGCTGCTCTATTCACAATAGCTGAAATGGAAGCAGCCTAGATGTGACAGATATGGATAATAAAGTTGTGGTACATTTACACAATGGCATTCAGCAGTAAAGAAAAATGTAATTATGAAATTTGCAGGGAAATGGATGGATCTGGAAAGGATTATACTTAGTGAGGTAACAAAAAGCCAATTGTATATGTGGATCCTAGCTACCAATGTATAGACATGATTGGAACCAAAAATAGGTACCAGGAAACCAGTAGGTAAGCGGGTAAAAGGCGGGTATAAGGGAGGGAAGAAAGGGAAGGACTGAAGTGTATGGTAATACACATATGTAAGTAGAAGAACTGAGTACAGGGAGGGAATGGCCTAAGCAAGTGTTAATCTAAACTTATTTTCAATAAGACATATGTAAAATTACTTTTTTTTTTTGAATATCTTTGTAGACTATTCTTTTCAGTACCTGGGATGGAACTCCTTCCAGTGAGATGTTTTCCCAGTACCTCCAAAACATTAAGAAATTTTTATCACACACACACACATGGTTTCTTCCTAGCAAGCATTGTGATGTTTCTTGCAGTAAAGCACTTTTCATTTTAAGGATTATATCCTGATTAAATGAGCCATATATTATTATAATATTACTCTAAGTCATTATATTATTACTATAGTATAAGACACGAGTTAGGAGCATGAACTCTACCCAGGGCAGAGAGATACTTTTCTCAATAACTGAGTCACTTTGAAACTGACAATAATGACAGTATCTACTGCATGGTATTATTGTAATTAGATAGGTTAACATATACAAAGTTGTACACAGTGGCATTTCTTTTTTGCATTTAAAAAAACCCAATAGTTAGTTTTTTTTTTTTTTTTTTTGTCTGAATACATTTTACATTTTCCTTTTGGCTCCTTTTTTTACATTTTTAAAAAAAATTAGTTATGTATATAGTATATATACAGCCATGATGGTACCATCGTTAGCCCTCTCCTGTCCTCCCTCCATGGATAATGTGGGTCTTGCCTTATGGGGGTAGCCTTCATTTATGTGGGAGAGGTAATGACTCTGTGCATAATGACCCAACTCACGGCTCTAACCATCAGTCCTCCCCCTCTTCTGCGAATTTGGGTTCATTTTAGGTCTGTTTCAGTGAGGAGGTTTTGTGAGTTTCTGCTCCTTTAAAAAAATATTTACTTATTAGAACAGGTTATACTCTTTAGTCCCCTCGCTCCTTGCCCACTTTCTCTGGGGCCCTCCTCAGTGGGGATATGGGATTCACTGTGGGTTCATTAAGGCTTCAGTCAGTCCCTGTGTGATAACAGTGGGACCATGTCTCGGGGTATTCCTACCCACTCTGTGGCTCTTACAATCTTTCTCTGCCTGTCCCCTCTTCCACAATCTTCCTTGAGGCGTGGCAGGTCTGCTGGAAGTCTGATTTAGTGTTGAGTTCTTTGTAGTTTTGGGATTCCTGCTTTGATGGGTTTTGGTTGATCACTGTGTCTATCACCATCACCCTGGAGCTGGTTGTCAGGTGAGCAGTAAGAGCAGTTTTCATGGCATCTTCCACTGCAAGTCCTCCCGGGCCCTGGCAGATGTGGAAGAGGTGGCAAGGCATATGGTGGGCCGTCATCTTATGGATCTTGGCTTGCCTTCATTTTCTCTTTCATCAGTAAAATTATTTAACCATGAGTGAGAGCCTCTTGGGATAAAAAGGGAGTATGCAAAAATTAGTTGAGGGTTTTTTGTGCAAGACGACTCTTCTTCTCCAGAGAGCTGTGGAGGCTTCTCTCTACAGTCTGAGTTTCCTGGTTGTGGGAATCTGATTTGGTTTCTAGTACCAGGTGTGAACTCTCTTCCACTGAGCAGGCCTCACTTCCAATCAGAGAACAGTTGGTGACCCGCAGAAGCTGGGTACCACTATTGAACAAGTGTGTATTTCTTGTCCAGCTGCTAATTTCATGGTCTGTAAGGTCCCCTGCTTATTCATGCTGTTGGTGACCATTTTCTTCCAGCATATCCCATAGTGCTTTCCAGGAGGGAGCTAGTTCTCCTTTTAGTTCTGTCATAGTATTTCGAAGTCCTGGGTTCTGTTTACACAGTGTATACCCATGTGTGTATAGATGTGCAGGGATGCACGGGCTGTTGGGTGTACTCCTCCATCTCTCTTTTTTGTTATTTCTTTAACATGGAGTGAGTCTCTCTCTGAAGCAGAAGATGCTGTTTTGTTGGTCACACAGACTGGCCAGTAAAACCCCATTATTCTCCTGTCTCTGTCCCACTCAGATCAGGCCTTACAGTCATGCATGGTTTTCATATGGGTTTTGAGGAGTTAAGCTCAGCTCATCATGCTTGCATAGCATGTGCTTACACCTGCTGAGTCATCTCCACAACCCCACCTTGAGTTTTTAGATATAAAGTTTTTTTTTTTTTTTTTAACCAGGCAAACTGGAGAAGGGAAAGGAATGGAATAAAAGCATTAACACATATTCATTAATAAGTGGAGCTTTCAAGATACAGGTTATGACCAAGAAACAGAGCTGGAGACAGTATAGCTGGGCAGCCTGTAATGAAATGATTGATTAAACATAATGGCCTGTAGGTAAAGGACAAGCCAAGAAACTTTGTAAGTGTAAGGGAATTTGGTCTATATCTTTAATGAGCCAAGACATTATCTAAAGTTTTAAGCGATCAGGAGAGGTGGGATCATTTCTGCATTAGAAAATGTGTCATGTTGGACTCTCCAGATCCCCCATAAGCCAGATGCACAAAGGTGAGGCAAGTACAAGGTCTCGCATGCCCACTAGGTGGTGCAAGCATCTGGAATTTGATTGCAGTGGCTGAGACCCTGGTGCGATAATTCTCTCTCCCTCCCCCCCCCTCGGTCTCTCTAAAAAAAAATTTTTAAATGTTTTATGGGGGCTGGAGAGATGGCTAAGTGGTAAATTGCTTGTCTCACAGGCACAGGAACTTGAATTTAAATGTTCAACACCATATACAAGCTCGGCATGGTACTATGCAATAAGGTAGAGAGCTACTGAGAAAGACAACCAATGTTGACTTCTGGCTTGCACACCCATGTGAGCCCACACACATATGAACACACACATACACAAACACACTACAAACATGCTTGCCATGCAACAAATAGTAGTTTATATTGACCGCCAACTTCACCTGACCTAGAATCTAGACTTGTCTGGGGGCAGTTACTGAGATTAGGTTACTCTGTGCCTGTGCAGGGTTCTTGATTAGGTGGAGGTGGAATGCCCACCTTAACGATGAGTGCTAGTGTTGTTGACTGTGTTTAAAAAGAGGGAGAGAGAGAAACAGAGAGAGCGAGAAGAAGGGAGAGAGGGAGGGAAGAAAAGCCTGCTGAGCATCAGTGTTCATCTCTCTCTGCTTCCTCATACCTGACTGAGTGTGACCAGCTGCCTCAGGCTCCTACCACCCTGCCCTCTGCACCATGATACACTGTAACCTGGAAGTGTAAATAGAAATAAATCCTTCCTCCCTTAACTGATTTTTGTCAGGCACTTTGTCCCAGCAGTGAAGGTTGACGAGTACAAATTGGAATTTGGAAACAGAACAGTCCTGATGAAATAAAACAAGTCCTCATCTCAAGAGTTGTTAAACTGACTCACTAAACTGGCAATCAACAGAGTCCAGAACAGTTCTGATAGAGTCCTCACAAACATAATCTAGGGAAGAAAAATGATTCAGAAAACAAGATGGTTCATTTAACAACCTTGAGTTGTATGTGGATTTAAGAATGGTCATTTGTTTTATTTTGTTTTTTTATTTTATTTTAATTTTGGTTTTTCAAGGTAGGGTCTTGCTGTAGCCCAGGCTGACCTGGAATACAGTATGTAGTCTCAGGATGGCCTGGTACTCATGGAAATCCTCCCACCTCTGCCTCCCGAGTGCTGGGATTCAAGGTGTGAGCCACCTTGACCAGCAAGAAAGGTCATTTTTTTCTCTGACCAGTGCATATGGCTAAAATGCCAGAAAATGACATTAGGAAAAGATTCATAGGCCTTGAAGAGTGTTAGGACGTTTTCTGAATTGTTTCTTTATTTAGATTTAAGCTAAATATCAGGCAAATTTAGCAGGATAAAGCTTTCTAATAGAGTGCAGTGTTGAATCAGATAAATTAGATCAGTAGCTGAGCTGAAAATGTTCTTACAAAATATACCGTGTCATATATTCCCAACTCCATGTCCCCACTGTCGGTTCTGCACAGTACTTTAAAAACGTGCCTTACTGTAGAGGCATAATTTCAGCACAGCCACATATGTACATAGTTGTCCAATTGCCAGAACAATGAAGCACCAGAGACCATTGTTTTCGCTGTGCACACAAAGGGACATTGTAAGTTAATAGGTTAATAAAACTCTGAAACTGAAATCAAAGCGTATGGTGCTGTGGTTATTTTCAAAGTTAGTGTGAGTTTCCTTAAAATTTAATATGTTCCTCTATCACCAACGAGAAAAGAAAAGAATATCAACATAATATTTTCAGCAACTAATTTCACCCTTGCTTTGCTTCCAATAATCGGTTGAAATAAAGCCACTTAGGTAAGATGGAGTCTTTGGGCTGCTGGATGGAAAAGCATATCTTTTTATAGTAGTGGTTATAGCCCTTGCTTCACTTTGCATCTGGCTAAATGTGGGACCTGGAGATTGGAAGTGGCGTTCTTAGGCTTAGCAGGCAGGCGCCTTAACTGCTAAGCCACCTCTCCAGCCCCTGTTCATTCATTTTTGAGACTCGGTCTCAAGTATAGCAGACTAGCCTTCCCAGTCCTCTGCCTCTACTTCCCCAGTGCTATGACTATAGATGTACACCAGCACACATAGGGTATTGGGGATCAAACGAGGGCTTCCCAAATGCCAGGAAGGCACTCTGCCAACTGAGCTATATCACCAGCCCCACAAAGCACTTTTATTTTATTCTATATCTTTTTCATTTTTCATTAGTCCTAACTCTTTTATCACTGGTCTTTTGAAAACATCGCTGTCTCATGACTCTTTAAAATAGCTTCATTTCCAGGGTTCTCCCCCAATTTTACTTCTCTCACCTTCAGCACCTCGACCTGATCTTTTCCTCTTAAGCACTGGTGCTTTTCAAAGGTCTGCTCTTGCCTTCTGTTTATATTGTCTTCTTAGATTCTCTCTCATCTCTTATTGTAGCCCTTCCCTCTGCTAAACAGCCTCTGGTTGATGGTTGATGAATCATGTGGCTAGTTCTTGGCTTAGATTGTTGTTTAAAGAAACAAAACAAAACAACAGCACTGCTTTTTCTACTAGATCCAACATTATATTCCAGATTTTCATCCTTGAAGACACATTCCTTTTCTTTCTTTCTTTTTGTTTTATGGTTTTTCAAGTAGGGTTTCATTCCATTCCAGGCTGACCTGGAATTCACTAAGTAGTCTCAGAGTGGCCTTGAACTCACAGTGATCCTCCTACCTCTACCTCTGGAGTGCTGGGATTAAAAGTGTGTACCGGGCTAGAGAGATGGCTTAGTGGTTAAGGCGCCTGCCTCTGAAGCCTAAGAACACTGGTTCCAATCTCCAGTGGTTCCAATCTCCAGGTCCCACGTTTAGCCAGATGCAAAGTGACACAAGGGTGCAATGCCACACTTGACCAGAAGGGGGCACACACATCTGGATTTCATTTGCAGCAGCTGAGGGGCTGCTGGCGCGCTCATCTCTATCTCTCTTCCTCTCCCTCTCTCTCTGTCTCTCTCCAAAAAAAAAAAAAAATGTGTACCATGACGCCCGGCTTGACACGTTTCTTTATGAAGCAGTGTACCCTTCCCATAAGCACAGGTGCCTTTGGGAAGTCTCTCACAGTACAACATTTATCATGGCACTTGCCTATAGTGGTTCTTGAGATGCTGAATGTTTATTTAAAACTTCACACAAGCATTTTTCCAGTGCCACAGGCCAGCTTCATAAACTCACCTGCTCTAATTAAAGTTTCAGAAATGAACAGTGCTAGACACGAAGGAACCCTCCTCCTCCAGCTCACTCCTGAGGGAAAGGATGGGCTCAGGTAGAACAGAGAACTGAGGCATCCAAGCGAGGCAACGAGGCAATGGGAACACCAAACCTTTAGTGGTTTCCACAGCTCATTGTTGAGATTATGGGCTGTGTTAAGACAGAAATAGGTGTGGCAAGTTTTCCATTGTGATATTCCTAGTGTCCAGGACAGAATCTGATAGAGTTTACCACACAGTATCTTATTTTTTTCAATATATAAAAAAATTGAACAGAATACACATGACTAAAAGATGAATTCCAGTTGTACATCTGATTTTACACTTTGTGTTTTTTGTATGTTTGCTTTTCAAGGTAGGGTTTCTCTTTAGTCCAGGCTGACTTGGAATTCACTATGTAGTCTTAGGGTGGCCTTGAACTAACTGCAATCCCTCCTACCTCTGCCTCTTGAGTACTGAGATTTAAGGCATGTGCCACCCTGCCTGGCTACTTTGCGTTTTGTATTAAAAATGAAAACAAGTGGCTTCAAAATTCATATGTGTAGGGGGATACTTGGCACTGAAAACCCTTCATCAAATCTGTCTTCTATAATCCTCACAGACTTTCTAAGTTTCTGACCCTGTAAAGTATCCACAATCATTTTAATGATTTTAATGATACTGCAATCATGCTCACCAATCCACATTTACAAAAACTGTACTATTCATCTTTCTGTGAAGAATAACTTCATTCATTTGTAGGATACAAATAAGATATATTCACTACAGGAAACCTGACAAACCCCCGAAAAGGCAAAGCAAAGCAAAAGAGCTTGAATTTCCACCACTCAGAGAGGCCTATCCCCTGTTGTATGTATTCATCCAACTTTTTATTTCTAGCACATTAGATCCATGCATTTTATATGTAGAAATAACACAAGGCATACTCTTTCATAAATCATCATTGCCCTATTGGGGATTTACTCCTGCATCTTTAAGTTTTGTTTTCCAGGCTTCGTAATGGCTGCCTGGTATTTCTGGCAGTTGTCTTTGACCCATCTTCATCCTTCTTTAATTCGTTCTGAGTCCCGTGGGTGCCTCTTCATTACCTCTGCCACCCACAGTTCAAGCTCCTTCTCACTCCAATAACTTCTTGCAGTCACCTCCAAAGTTTGCTGAGAAATTAATTTCTCTGAGTGTAGTTCTGAGCAAATTGTTCAAAAGTCAACAGGACTCTCCAGATCCTTCCAAGGAAACCACAGTCTGGAGCAAAAGCCAGTGGCTCAGACCTTTTTCTCCTGGGTTCTTGATGGTGACGTGCTGTGCTTCTAGCCGCCTGTCCTCTTTGTCTTCTCTTGGATCTTCTGACTTCTCTGAGCCCCACACCCTCCCCAGTGATGATGGCATTCAAATGTCTGCGTCGATGCAAGGCCTTCCTAAAATTGTAAACTTTCCTGATTATTTCTGCACTACTTTTTTCTTCTTCTTAGCATTCATGACTATATAACAGACCACATCTTTTACTTAATTCACCTATTAATTCTCTAATTTCTCTGAATGGAATTTTTTATTTTATTTTATTTTATTTTTTTGGTTTTTTCAGGGTAGGGTTTCACATTAGCCCAGGCTGACCTAGAACTCACTCTGTAATTTCAGGCTGGCCTCAAACTCACAGCAATCCTCCTACCACTGCTTCCCAAGTGCTGGGTTTAAAGGTGTGTACCACCATGTCCGGCCTTTTATTATTTTATTTTATTTTTTTGCATTTTAAATTTCTTTATTGACTAAATGTACTATTAACCCCATGAAGGTTAGAACTTGCTTATATCATCTTCCTTACCATAATCCTAAAACCAGCAGCAATGCTTGATACATAAAGATATGTACTTGAAATACAGACTGAATTAATGCATAAATGAAATACTTTCAAGCTCTCAAAGGAGTCAAAGCTCTTAGTGATCTGACTGTAGGGAACATTCACTGTTCATTGTCCCAGGGACTCCAAATGTGCAGTTAAAATTACTGCTTTTTTTCCTGAAGCCCTTCCTTGCTATTTATGTTGATCTCTCTACTCTTTAGAAACGGTTGAACATTCTTTGTTCTTATGGAATTTCTATATTGTACACTGAATTAAAGTATAGTTATATGAGGCCTTTCCTATTGAGTAATATTGAAGCTCCTGAATGTGGACACTCATTATCTTGGAAACTCTTCTAGTCCATTCACAATGACATGACATGTGATAAGTAGTTTTATATTAGTTAATACCCAAACCAACATCGAACCATTCATTGCCAAAAGCAAAAGGAAACTAGACCTGTTATCATTTGCCTAGTTGTTAAAGTAGAGCATACCTAATCTGAAAAAGAACCATGCTATATGTACCATGTTATTTCAAAAAGAACAGTATTTTCCAAAAGATGTCTCCATGTAAACATTTTACATTTTTACAGGTTATTAATGCTGCACTGGCTTTGGCAACAAGACCCAAAAGTCAAATGGTCAAAAACACCATGGAGATGTATAAGTGCACGTGGGAGAATTACATCCGTGTTCTCACAGAAGCCGTGGACGACATCACAAGTATTGATGACTTCCTTGCTGTCTCTGGTGAGTTTGAGATCATTGAATTTAAACATTTACTATTGTCACAGTTTGAAACAGGCTTTCTGAGTATAGTTCTGTTTTTGGAATATAAAAGTCTTTCAGTGATGAGGTTTTTGGAAGCAGAATGTGGCAATTAAGTAGCACTTCAGGTGCAGTTGTCGGTCTTCTCTGGGGTTATACAATTTGTGCTCTTCAATCTCTATCATTCCACACCTCTCACTGGGTCTTGAAAAGTTTTCATATTCATGGGGAAAAGGATCATGAAAATAGGGGGCAGAAGTCTTATGCCTTTCCAGGCTTTAATAAATCCACTTGACTGAAAGCCCACCCTGG
Organism: Orientallactaga sibirica; assembly: GCA_036365145.1. Lineage (NCBI taxonomy): Eukaryota > Metazoa > Chordata > Mammalia > Rodentia > Dipodidae > Orientallactaga > Orientallactaga sibirica. Next base: position 22,707,064 of record JAEOAD010000032.1, on the reverse strand, counting down.
GATACATTTATAGCTCTTCATTTCTCTACATTTGTTTTCCAACAAAACTTGTTTTCTGCTCATGGAAAAAAAAATGTGCACACATGCACCTAGATTGGAAAACATTTCATTGATTTGAGATGCAGCATAGTAATTGGCTCCCAGTATGGGTATCTGATAGTGCTGATTTCAAGACTCAAAGAAACAAGGCTAAACATTTAACTGTGCCAGCAGCAGATGGGCTCCAGACTCCATGTGAAGCCCAGATGCTTCTCTCACACAGGTTACAATGGGATCCCACAGGGCTGCAAACACTCCAAGGCAGCCATACTCCCAGAAGCATGACTCAGGCTTTGTTTACCCTGTTGTTACAGCAAATAGCTACCTGTGTCTCAATCCATCTCATTACCTTAATAGCGTAATCTCCTTACAGTAAACTACATCATGTCCTTCGTTCTTTCACTTCTCTTCATTTACAAGTAGGGATTTTCTTAGAATATGATCATTTTATTTTTTGAATAGAATAAAAATTCTCATGAATATCCAATATTTCTTTGAAAGCTTTCTGTTGGATTTCCATCTAATCTCTTGAATCTAGCATCATTGTATGTGAAAACTGTTGCATCCAGTGCAATTATTCCAGAAACTTTATGTATTTTAATGTTGAATTAATTATAAACAAATATATTCTAATTATATTTAAATGACTTTTATGAGTTAACAGCTTGAAAATAGAGAAAATATATTGGTGAAAATATTAATAGACCTTGATTTCACTCTTGATAAGTAACATTTGATATATGATTTTTATTCCATTTGCCATTTTTCTATATGGATATTTGTCTTCAAACTTTGTGCCATATCATGTACCTCATTTGCCTTTTTACAGAGTATTTGCCTGAATATTTCTGCATCTCATGGATTCCTCCAATACTAATTCATTAATATCTTCTCTTTCTGTTAACATCTCATTAACTTTACTTACAAACAGTGTCATGTTATTAATAATTTTGTCTATTAGTCATCTCAAAATAGATTTGCAATGTAAATTCAATCATTGTCTTACACTGGGCTATTTGTTCACAATTTTATTGTTAAATGCTATGCTCTCCCTTTTTTTTGGTAGCAAGCAAGAGGGAACTATTCACACTAATGCAATGCAAGACAATTTAGGAGAACAATAAGAACACTGTCCTTCTGCTTCAGCCTCCTAAAGTGGGACTGGGTCACTAGAACAGCTATAAGAGGAAACACTCACGAAAGTTTCTTAAAATCAGGTTGGTGGCTTACGCCTGTAATTCTGGATCATTGATGGCAGTGAGTGAGGCAGAAAGATATGAGTTTGAGTCTAGTCTGGGGTGCACAGCAAGACCCTACCTCAAAACCAAATACTTCAAAAACAAACAAAACAAAGGAAATTAATAAAAGTTTCATAAGTGAAAACTTTTATATCATGTGACTAGTTCTTTTACATGGTTTTATGTCTACCAGCCGCACCAGTCCTGCTACATGGGCAGTGGCACCAAATCACTAACATTACTTAGAATTATCAGTACAGGGTGTGTTCCATTATTGTTTTTAAAGCGCTTTACAGCCATGTGCCCCCAAACTCCCCATGTCCAGGGTGGATTGATGACACTTTCCTGCGTTTGGGATGCTCCTTTTGGCATCCCTGGATTCTGTTGTCCTGTGGTTACAGTTTTGTCTGAGAAAATTAGCTCTTCACACATTACCCAATACCATCATTAGGTTTGCAGGTTTAATTTATGTAGAAGAAAAATCTTTCTCAGGTGGTTTCCATCAGAGTTTCTCTTGCTTCTTACTGGTCAGAACATGGTCCTTTATTCATATCTGACCAATCAATGGAAAGGGAGTCAATTTCCATAATGAATTTAGAATGCTGGCATGGTTCAAGATTGAAAGCAAGTGGAGTAAAAGTCCAAATATGTAGTATTTGTGGATTTCTGTGGCCCACATCCTCCCACTGAGGCAGGTTTGGAGATATTGGTAAGCATGCATAGAAGGTGCTCTCGTGAGTAGAAATAAACACATTCTAGTAAACTCCAGGGTTTAGAGCCCTCATCTTCAACCATTATGGCAAGTCACTTACCATACAAGCAAAATCAGAGTTTTTAGTTTAGAAAAAAAGAAGAGGAAACGGTTGTTGAAAGGCAACCAATTCGGTCCAAACCACGTTTTCCACAAACACTGAGTGGCTTCCCTGGTTGGGTTTCTATCAACTTCAATGGATTAGTTTAGACTGGACTCCAGTGAGTCTTCTTGCAGCTTCATTTTCAACATCTGTTCCCAAAGAATATTCCCATGGAAATAAATGAGGACGAATCTAGCTGCTCCTAATTATTAGAAGTGATAAGGCTGTTTTCTTACTGCAAAATGGACTCTTGCAAAAACACAGTGACTTAGAAAACATAATACTGTGGGATACTTTACTCGGAGCTCTTCATTCCTCCATGTGGTATCTCTTCAATACGGTCAAATTTCCCAGCATTCTCTACTACCACTTTAGTTCAAAGCTCCTACCTTTAGTGTGGAGCTGCCAGAATCTTCCCACGTGATCCTCCTACTTTCACAGTATTCTTGAAGGCTCAAAATGTGTATTTGCTGAATGAATAGTAGTATTTATTCCTATATTAGCTACTTTTCCTGTAGCTGTGACAAAATACCTGATAAGAAGCAAGTTAAACAGGTAGCGGGTTACGTTCATCAGGATGACAGGAGGTCCAGTCCATCATGGCAGAGAAGAGGCCAGCTCCAGAGCACGAAGCACTTGGTCACCCTGCAGCCCCATTCAGGAAGCAGAGAGCACTGAGTGCTTGGCTACCTCCCACAGTTAGGGGTGGGTCTTCCTACCTCATATAACCTAATCTAGAAACTCCTTCACACATAAACCCAGGGATTTGTCTCCTAAGTGAATCTAGATCTTTTCAAGTTGGATAGCCATCCTAATTCTCCTCTAAAATTCTGTGTCAGTATTCATTTTCAGGATTTATGTGTTATGCATTTATTAAATATCTTCAGCCTTGGAATTAATAATTGGAAAAAACAGTATATTATGAGAAATAACAATCAGTATTAATCATCACAAGGTTCGGTGACCCTGACATCACGACACAAATGTAACTCTGACATCATGAATTTACCAACAGCAAACGGCATGACATGACATCATAGTGTACATGACCTTTGGCTTCTGCAATGATGCACCTAAATCATTTGGCAAAGGAAAATTCAAATAAATAGATGCTAAATGTTCCTTTAGAAATTAATGTCAAACATACACAGTATGTTAGCAAAATCAAAATGTTAACTGATTGCATTTAGAGTACTACTCAATTTCATTATGATATGTGTGGAATAGAGTTGAAATTAAAAGATGATATATCTAATTACATATATATGTATAATATACTATATAACATATAGTATATTACATGTATTATATACTTATAATTTACATTAATTTCACATACATTTGCATTAATATTGAACCTATTCATAAATGAAAGTTTTGCTAATTAATGACATCAGGGCATGAAATGCTTCAATATAGATGAGCACTATTAATTGTGAGCTTTTTAATTACAGCCTAAAAAATAAATTTTGATAGAAATGAGTAGAATATTCCCTACACGTAAATCAGTGTTGTAAGGAATGAACAGGAAATAGAAAAGGGAGGAACACAAAATTTTTCTTCCAGAGAACTCACACTCTGATGCAAACAAATTAAAGTCTAAAAGGATGACGGCAGTCCTGGAGACAGAGGCCAGTGCAGTGACGGCTGCTGCGGTGACAAGCTCTTAGAGCAGTGCCTGAAACAAAGCGCTTTCACTGAACTGCTGAATGGAATCTTGAAGACATGGAAAAAGTATCTAAATAAAGAAAACATGCAGAAGTGCCTGTGTGATTTAAGGGTCAGTGAGTCCGTCCATGTATCAGAAACCCGGTAGATTCCTGAACTTTTATTTTTAAAAAGGGCACCACCTCAAACTTTTAAATGGTAACAACATAGGCTTTATCAGGGTTAGACCAATAATCCAGATGCCAGAGCCCTTCTTGAAGCAGGTGATGGGATGTAGTGTTAAGTTCAGTTCTTAGAATAAGAGAAAAATGCAAGCCAGCATGCTCTCTGGTACATTCCATGTCATGTGAGACAGATGTTAAACTACTCCAAAATAAATAAAAAGTAAAGCACACGCCTGCCACATGGAAGTACAATAATGGGAATATGACGGTCACCTTGATTAAGGGGTCCTATCTCAGGATGAGTAACGTGGGTTTCATATACAAAGACTAGAAGTTCTAGCTTACCATGGTAACTTAGAGATGACATAAAGGAAGTGTCATTCACACCACTGGCTACAATGGAGAGTCTTGTCACTGTTATAATGATCCTCCCAGAATCCCCGGGTTCATTTTCACCTGCTGGTATTTGTCTCAGTGAGCCTTGTTCAGACTTCAGAGACGGTGTGCAAGTAGATTTACATAAGTCGTGGTGTAAGACAGGGAAGAAAGCCTGTATTCAAAAATGATTGAATAGGCTCTCCCGAAGTAATCCATTATTCTTCTATTGGTAATTAGGTTTTGAATTACTGGCTGTACGTACATGAGTGAAAAGTAGTTTGGGCATGTGAACTGGAATTTATCACACATAATTTCGTGTACTAACAGTCAAGTTCATTTGAGATGCTCTCATTTGAATGAACAATAGGTACCTTGTAAGACCTTTGTTTGAACATCATAGATTTGATCTGTAGACAGTCATAATTTGAGGTCCTTTTTGGACTTTGTCAACATCAATCGGATGAATATCTTTAATATCACTTTAAGGTAGAGTGGGCACAATCACTTAAAAAACCTTAAATAGCATTAAGAGTTCACATTATAGACTTGTAGAATAAAATGATATATCATTTTTAAACTTCAGGTATACCAGCTTTTTACTAATGCTCTTGATGCTAAATTATATTTTTTCATAACATATTTGCTTAAAATGATTAAGTGTGCAATATTATGAATAAGTTGTGTGATACAGTAGCCAGGTATTGATGGGGATTGTCAACAAAAAAAATCAAAGTGTTTTTAATAATTTCTTTTTAAAATATTTTATTTTTATTTATTTATTATTTCATAGGAGAAAGAAGGAGGGAGGCAGGGAGGGAGAGAGAGGAAGAGAGAGAGAATGGGCACATCAGGGCCTCCAGCCACTGCAAATGAACTCCAGACTCATGTCCCACCTTGTACATCTGGCTTACGTGGGTCCTATGGAATCGAACCTGGGTCCTTTGGCTTTGCAGGCAAGCACCTTAACCTCCAAACGATCCCTCCAGCCCAAGCCTAATAATTTCATTTGTTTTTATTTATTTCTGGATGTTGTTTCAATTTGAAGCAGATGGGTTTGGACTTTAGAGCATATGAAATGTGATCAGTGCAATGTACATGATAAAAATTCTTTCCCTAGGGCTGCGAAGATAGCTCAGTTGAGGATCGGAATCAATCTCCAGTATGCAAAAATGCTGGCTATGGTGGTGCACACCTATAATGGCCATGCTGAGGAGCTAGAGGCAGGACGATGGGTGGGACTCAGTGTCTTGCCAGTCTAGTGTAATAGGCGAGTTCCAGGCTAATGAGAGACCCTGTCTCAAGGTGCATGGCATTCTGAAGGGGGCACCTGAAGTTGTCCTCCAGTCTCTGCACACATCTGCACATACAGCCCCTGCACCCGCAACATGCCCATTCATATACACACACACACAAATTCATATAGGGAATCCTGTAAAACATTGTATAGATTGGATAAAGGATTGCAAGGAATTTTCTCCTTAATACAGTCTTCCCTCCCCAACCTGGGACCATGACATGCTTCTGGACATTTTGTTGGTCACAGATTTCATCCAGAGGAAAATCTGAAGAAGACCAGGGCAGTGTTTATCATGTGCTTTTCAGATGACCTCTCTGGACCCAGAAACCAGTGTCCTTTCATTAACCATATTACAACAAAATATCTGAAGAGGAAGAGGCATGTGCCCAAACTCATAAAATGATACTGACATAGGTTCAGTAACTTGGAAAGACTCCTGAAGGAGTTGAATGAACACAAACCTTAACTTTCAGAGGTTCTGGGGCCTCTGCTGTAAAAATCTACATATGCATTTGGAAAATGCAAGAAAAAATTGTATTATCCTAAAACTTCCAATTAATAGTCATGGAGAATACAATGACTTATTAATGATAATGTATAATTTTAAATGAATGGTAGAATAGATGTTAAAACATGTTCTCATCACACACAAAAAATGATTGAGGCAATACCCATGTCACTTAGCTTAACTTAGCCATTCCACAATGTGTATATATTTCAAAACATGCAAACAACATATGGCATACTGTAAATACATGTACCTTTACTTGTCAGTAAATAATTTAAAAATAATAATCTTCACATAAATTACATATAAGTCCTACCAAAATGTCATCACTGAAGTTAACTCATAAGTCAGACATCAAAATAGAAGATTTAAACTATAAAGACAATGAGGGATGTGGAGGAAAGTCTGGAAGAAATCAAGTACTTTTTAGGACTGACAGTTCTGCTATTTACCCTACAATATATGATATTTGGGAACTAACAAACATCTTTAAAGCAAGAAATCAGATGTTCAAGATCATGCTGATCTACATAGAGAACTCAGACTCCCTTGAGATAAAGGAAACTCAGTTTCCAAATAAAAAATAAATAAACAAATAATGACTAAACAATCTTGAATAATGTATTTAGGATACACATGGGACTTTGTTATGATTATAACTAGTTATTAAAAAGATAAATCCTTTTTAAGGGATACGTATGTTAAACCTATCCCAATTGTATTTTATAGTTTACAAAAAGAATTCAAGTATTATTGTCACAACTATGATTTTAATTATCAAATATCAAAAAAGGCAATTATTAGATTAGATATGCTAAAGAAGAACTCTTAACACTGCTTCTGGAATTGTAATTTCTTTTTAAATCTCTTAGACGAGTTTAAATAGATACATTTGGTACATGGGTTAATTTGCCACAAGTTCTAGAGAAAATTGTTTACACATTTATTAAAAATTTATAATATGTGGGCTGGAGAGATGGCTTGGCAGTTAAGGTATTTGCCTGCAAAGCCAAAAGATCCCAGTTTGATTTTCCAGGATCCACATAAGCCAGATGCACAAGGTGACACATGTTTCTGGAGTTCATTTGCAGTGTCTGGAGGCCCTGGTGTGCCCATTCTCTCTCTCTCTCTCTCGCTCGCTCAAAAAAAAATAAATAAATAAAATATATTTTTAAAAATTATAATATGTGATCATTATTGATTTATTTCCAAGGAGAATGGAGATATTAATAAAAAGGAACTAACTTATTTGTGTAGATAAACTTGTTTCCGACATTACATAGATAGATTTTAGAAAGCAATGTTGAGAGCTCAGTGCAGACAGCAGGATACCATAAGTGTTGAACAAACCAAGTAAATAAGAGTCACCTCAGACTAGTGCAGATGGATGTGGAACTGACTGTGGAAGAGTTCAGTTTTGTCTGCAATGCTTTGCATATTCCAATATAAGGAAAAATAGCATCCAACATGATTGAGGATGGTAAACAATTTTCTGTAAGTTTTTTTATGCATAAAGGCAGGTGGCCTGGATGCTTGTGGCCCTGAAAATCATAGTGGTTACCCTAGGCCAACCTCTATCAGCAGCTGACACTCAAAACTGTGATTCTCTGAAATTCCTACGCTGGGTCATTTATTCCACTAACAAATCGTATGGAAATGATTTCAGCCAAGTGTGGTGGCCTCTATCCCTAAACCCAGCACTCTGGGGGGAGACACCGGAAGAGGAAAAGCTCAAGGTCATCCTCATGTGGCTACATAACTTGGGTTACATGAGACTGTCTTATAAAGCAATCAATAAAAGAAAATTGTACATACAGATAACAGATTAATTAATAAAAATACCCCCAATTTTATTACTCAGGGACTAACCTTGAAAATAAGATGTGGTGAAAGTTAGGCCATTTTCACCATGGATTGTTGGATGAGGGTAGGGAAAGATTGTCTACATTTTTAAGTTGTTTTAAATTTTTATTTATTTATTTATTTATTAGAGAGAGAGGGAGCAAGAGGCAGAGAGAGAGAACGAGAGATTGAGAGAGAGAGAGAATGGGTACACCAGAGCCTCTAACCGTTGCAAATAAACTCCAGATGCATGTACCACCTTGGGTATCTGGCTTTTGTGGGTACTGGGGAATTGAACCTGGGTCCTTAGGCTTCACAGGCAAGTGCTTTAGCCATCTTTCCAGCCCCCAATTGGCTATATTTTTAAAATATTTCAGATCATTAATAAAAGATTTGAGAATGTAAAAGACTTCAATTTTGCTACTATGCTTTCTTCTGTCATACTTGTGATTCTGTGAATCACTGATGTCCCCCGTGTAGCCTTTCCAGGGATTTTACTAGAGTTCTTCTACTAAAGGTTTCATGTCAACCCTGGCTCATGATAAGCAAACCTACAAAGCAGACATTTCCTTCTGTTGGTCTAGGAGGTCCCAGAACATCGAGTAATCAGAATCTCCGTCAGGAAGTGGGGTGGCCTCACTCTTGCGTGTGTGAAAACTCAAAACTGCGTGGAAGATTTTCTCCCCGGAGTATGACAACAAGATTTCAATGCTGTTTTTGTGCCCTTGACAGCAAATAATGTGGTAATGAGTGTCCTTGAAGCAAGAGTCCAATTAACACTTTGGAATTGACAAGTTAATCATTTATTATGTCAATGAACAAATTATAGTTTTGTTCTAGACATGTGATGAAAATGAGGCCCAGTGTACTTACTACACACATGAGACCCACAGTCAAATGGAGAAGCTAGCCATCAGGAGATTAAGTTGGGTGTGGGGGGGGATAAAAACACCAAGGCTATCTTTCTATCAGTAATTGTATATGATAGGCAGTCTTTGAAACTCACCATTTTCTGATATCTGACTTTCTGGTCACATTTCATATTTTCTAGCTCATTAGAAATAGATGAAAAGCACAGGCATGTTTCATTCACCTCTGCAGAGATTAGAAATGTTTGCTAATATCAGTTTTCAACTGAGAACCGGTATTAGGACAGTTTTAAAATGTGTAATTAGCAGGAATTTATAAATAACTTGATACTTTTTAGAAAATTTTGCATTTTTTTTTTTGGGGTTTTGTGTGTGTATGTATGTGTGTACATGTGCTGGAGGTTGGAGGACCACTGTCAGATGTTGGTCATCAATTTCTAACCTGCATACGGCCTGTGCCTCTCCTTGCTACCACTGTACTCGTGAGGATACGGTCCATGAGCTTTCAGCAGCATCTTTTGTCTCCATCTCCCTGCTCACCATAGCGTCACTGAGATCACGGATGTTTGTGTCAGAAAGTCTAGTGTATGTGGGCTCTGAGGATCTGAACTCAGGACCCAACGCTTGAATGGAAAGCACTTTTGTCCATCTCCCCAACTTGCAGGATTTTTTAAAATTTTTCTCACAGATTCTTATTCAGGAATCCATTGCTTTGTGATATTGTTATGTGATAATTGCAGAACAGGATTATTAAAATACTAAACCAAAACTTCAATAAAATTGGTAATTACAAAAATACAGCATTTAATTTTAATATAATTTTGAAATATTCTACACCAACTGGCATTCAACTCTCATATAGCCTTTATCCATTTAACCAAATCCAGAAACTTTTGGATCTAAGTAAAATTCAGTTTGCTATATATAACTTTAATATGTTCCCTGGGAATGTATTTTGGAAGGACTGTGTAGCAGTTACCTTCTCTTTGCCAGTCAAAAACTCTGACAAAAAAAAAAAAAAAAAAAAAAAAACTGAGACGAGAGGTTTTCTTTCAGGCTTACAGTTTCAAGGGGGAGAGGTGTTGTGCAGAGGAAGCTGGCTCACTTCATCCCACATCCATAGGGAGAGAGCACATTAAGGGGGATCTGGCTCTGAACACACAGTAAAGGTTATGCTCATCAACCACTCCCAGCAACACACCTCCTCCAGCAAGGCTCCACCTCACATAGGCTCCACCATCGTAGGACTTAGTAGAAAGTTTAATCAACGATACCTGAGGCTAGGGAGGGGTCATTTACACTCAGAGAACCATAGAATGAGACACATAGGTGGTGTCTTTAACTTACCAAATATTCTAAATACTATACTAGCAACATTAAAGTTCTATATCATCATTTAATATTTTTTGAAATTTATCTTCACTACCCTGATGGTGATTTACCTGCATTATGTACCTATAATAAATTTATACCAATACTCTTACTTAACTATAAAGGAAAGTTCATGACTCGAGTCTTTCTTCTTAAACTGGATCATAAAATCTAGTTGTTTAAAATTCCACAAGAAGTTTTTGACCATTGCATTTTAAGTTAACATTACATCCAAAGATTATAAAACTATACTATGGAACATTGGTGACACCTAGAATATTAAATCAATTTTACTTTTATTAGCTTATATCTATCATAGTAGTAAAATATGATGATTGTATGAATTAAATATACTTTATTAAAACGTGATATATATTTTTGAGGTATTTCACTAGTCTATGATAGTCACATCAGTATTTTATGGTTCTAATATCTATTCTCTAGTGTGAACATATTTGTATACACATACTTGTTTTGCTTTCATGCCACTGTGCATGCATTTTTATTTTCTGCTTTTCCTGAGCAAGTGTGCCTACGGATATGTGTGGAACCATTATTCCAACTCATGTGGTAGGTACTTATTCATTTATTGTTCTAGCTAGAATGAATTTAACTAGTATAATTATGTTTAAGACAATATGTCATGGTGAATTACTAAACTGATCAGATTCTACATGATAAATAATCAATGCCACTTCTTTTAGGTATTTTCTAGTTAGGCTTACCCACCATCCTCTATTAACATCTGCATTTATGCGGAAATCACTTCCCACTTTTTGTGTTGCTAATTTCAAATGTGGAGGTCATGTTTACACCATGATTCTGAAGTTTTCTGTTGAGTCCTCCCTGAATAAACATATACTGAATTCTTAAGCTCAGCTTTCAATTTATTGATCATTTGCTTGTCATTTCAAACCATTAAAAATTCAAGTGTCTTTCTTGATATATCCTTGGTTTTTTTTCTGGATAGATAGTGGGTGATTTTGTAGGATTATGATTCGACAAAATAGAGACTGCTGTGACCTGTGTTTAGCATGTTTTGGGTAGCAGTGTAAGACCCTTTCCCCACTAGAATTTAGTGAGATTCTGGAAGAACCTTTAAATAGCAAGGCAGAGGTGGTGGGACCCCTCAAAACATCATGTACAGTGAAGTATGAAGCCAGTGAAAAAGAGGCAACCAGCCTCCATGGGTTTGTGCCTGAGAGTTTGTTTTGAGCACACTGTAGGACTTCCCAGTGTGTGGTATTCAGCAGATGTCTAATACACTTAGATTAACTCAATCTATTTTATGAAAATAAACTTATTTTTATAGAAGTAACCTCCAGTCATGAGAGAGGGCAGAATTTACTGTTTATATTTCAAAGCCTCTAAACAAAGGATTACTAGAAGTCTAGAAAGTGTATTTGATATTGTAGGCAGGCTGTAAAGAATCCGCATAGCAATGCAAAGTGATATTCTTGTTGGCAATGTAATGACTTTCAAACCAAGGATTCCCCTCGCTACATAATTACACAGGAAAATCAAATTCTTTTCACCTGAGTAAAAGAAGAAGCACATTTCCTACAGTGTGAGAGGATTATATGCCAAGATCTTTATTTCCTAATATGAAATCTAATGTATTTTAAATTTGATTCTGTAATTCATTGAAATTAATTTTCTTCTGCTTAATTAGGCACTAATAAGTAATACAAAATATGGGATGCATAAGTATTTCACACATTTTATGACACGAGCCTAAATAATTTGCCTTGATGGCAGAAGAAAAAAGTGTAATGTGCCTGGGGACAAAATAGGAACAAGTCAGATGCACATGCGCCACCAAGTGCCTCTGTCTTACGTGGGACCTGGAGAAATGAATCTGGGTCCTTGGGCTTTGCAGGCATGACCTTAACTGCTGAGCCATCTCTCCAGCCCCAGGTTTTTCTTATTTTCAATGATTTTCTTTATCTATTAAATATAACTGAGGATAATTTATTGCTTTACTCATTGCCTATAAAATATCACATTTCTAGCTAAAAACATTCAGATATGACATTTTATTATAGGAAAGAATTAAAAATGCTGTTGAATCACATAAATCTACCTGGCCCTCAGAACAGAGAGCTATAAGCATAGTATTATGATACATAAGTTTCTTACAAGGATAGTCTGATCATTATTAGGTTTTATTATCCATGCCTTCTTATAGTTTGTGATTGGTGCAATTCTAGCATTCTCCCAGAATATTTCTTTTTAAAAATGTCATGAACACAAATTATATATACATGGAGGATAAAGAATTCATTTTGTTTTGTTTGGGCCAGTAATATATATTGTATGGAAATTTAAGACTAATATTTCTATTATTATTCCACTATCATTGATCAAGTGGTCTTTGTCATCTTAAATACATAATATGCTGACAATCAGATTATTTAATTAAATGAAAACCATTACCTTACATAGTGACTCCTTTAATATTTTCATTTTCTATCATCTACATCCTGTTCGTCTCACTGTGTGACATGCTACTCTTACAAAACCAGTTTCTCATTTAGACTTTTCTTATCATCATATTCTATTCTCCCTCATAATTTTTAATTTAATGTAATATTATCACTTTTAAAATAATAATTATCTATTTAGTTTTTCTCCTCAATTACTTTAAAACTTCTACCTTGTTAAATAAAATGAAAAATAAGTTTTAAAGCAATCCTTTATTATTTCTGGAAATGTGTCTGCTAGAATTCTTCTACTGAAGTTCTAACTCTCAAGACTTCAGAATGTTACTGTATTTGCAGATAGGATATGCCTGATTACAAGGAGTCTTAACCCAATAACTGCTGACCTTATAGAATAAGAACATTAGGGGATGGAGAGATGGTTTAGCGGTTAAGGTGTTTGCCTGCAAAGCCAAAGAATCTGGTTTGACTTTCCAGGACCCACATAAGCCAGATGCACAAGGGGATGCATGCATCTGGAGTTCATTTGCAATGGCTAGAGGCCCTGGCATGCCCATTCAATCTCTCTCTCTCCCTGTTTCTCTCTCTCAAATAAATAAAATATATTTTTAAAAAGAACATTAGATTGCATGCATACTCAACAAAGAATATAAGAAGAAACAATGAGTTAATATATGTAGACCTTGAGACAGGTCTCAAGGAAAACAAAACAAAAAAAAAAAAAAAAAAAAGACTCTGCCAAGGTGTTAATCTCAGTGTTTTAGCCCCAAGAAAGTAAAATTTATTCCTTGAGCCACCAGTGTGGTACTCCTCTATGGCAGTCTTAACCCGCTTGGAAAACTTGTCCTCATCCGTCTCTTCGGGGGTGGTGCTGAGCACACAGCACAGACATTGCATCCAGTGTATCTCCGTGATGCCCACTGACATGAATCCTTGCATGCCTTATTCACTGCTGGCTGGGAGGAGATTTTACTTCAGTGAAGTAGAAGAATCCAACACAATTTCCTCACTGATCCTCAACAATGAAGACATATCTAGGAGCCGTGCTTTCATGATTTAGCTTTCTTTCCTACCATTATTTCTGCAATTCTGCAAGCATCTGCTGGCTGGTCCAGTGGCTCACTTCTGATGTAGTGTGTATCATGTGATAAGATTTACATGTTAGCTTACTAATTGTATGGATTATAACAGAGTGATGATGCCATTTAACCAAACTAACAAACATTCCATTGGCATCCTTATGTAATTGTATCATTATAAAATTTACTTTTTAGTATTTTATTTATTTATTTCCTTATAGTGACAGAGACAGAGAGATTAAAGAGAGAAACGTAGCAAGGGAATGGGCACACCAGGGCTTCTGGCTACTCAAACACACTCCAGATGCATGTGCTACTTTGTGCATGTGACTGTCCATGAGTACTGGGGAAACAAATCTGGGTCATTGGACTTTGTAGGTAAGTACCTTACCTGCTGAGCCATCTCTCCAGCCCCTAAAATATAATTTCTTTAGGGCGTTTTTTGTTTTATTTTCAATACTATAAAGTTAAGTATAACACTATAGAGTTAATAGCATTCCTAGGAGTTTAGCAATAAACCATCAGAATGTTCTATGGTGATACTAAAATCTGTTCCTAAAGATTTTCAAGAAAGGATTTTATTATGCAATCTATGGCATACATTATTAAGCTAAATGTCTAATTCACTGAAGGAGAATATGTAAATGTTGCAGAAAGTAATGTAAAAATTGGATGGTCCTTTTGTCTACTCTTCTATGCTGTGAAGAAGTTAGGGAATTTCCTTGGATTGCTGTCATTACTGCCTGATATAAATAGCCTCTACAAATGAGATAAATTTTTATATGGTAAAATTCCAGGATAGTTTTCCATTTCTTTCTCAGCATTAAAGCTGAGCCGAATCTTCCAGTTACACAGATACTTTGGTAATGGTAAGTGAGATGTAAGTAACCAGAACTCTAAAATTGATTATTACACTGGTATCTGTAAATACTAATGAAATATACAAAGTATAGATTTTCCTTCTGAGCTATTGGCTGTTGTTCCTTTAAGTTAATGTCCCTTTGACTATGCCAGGTTCATGCCTAAATCTTGACAGAACTGTGTCAATATTTGATTAGCATATATTTGGTATTGACCTTCATCAAACTCATTAATCTTATTATTTTTATTATTTTAAAACCAGTATGTATGTATGTATGTATGTATGTATGTATGTATGTATGTATATATATATATTTGCACAAGAGAGAGAAAGATAGGTAGTTATATAGAAAAACAGAGCATGAACATACCAAGAACTTTTGCTACTGCAAATGAACTCCAGATGCATGTGCCACATTGTGCATATAGCTTTATATGGATACCGGGGAAATGAACCAGGGGTGGCAGGCTTTGCAAGCAAACAGCTTTAACTACTGAACCATCTCCCCAATCCAATCTCATTTGTTTAAATATAATTATATTTAATTCTTTTCTCAAAGACATTGATCCTGGAGCCTAGCTGCTTAGGTGGTGGGATGGATAAGAAATAATTTCCTCCTCTGACCCAGTAGATGATGACTAAGGCTCTTTGCTGTGGTCAGTATTAATATACATATAGACATATTGCACTGGAAGCTGATGGGGCATAGGGTGGTACATACTAGTTGTACATTGAAGGGTCAGTGAGGAAGCAGAGTAAGACACCATTCATCTCCTCCCTACCTTTGCATTAACAGAGTGAGGAAGAACTCTTGTCTCTCATGGTTTAAAAGACATTACGATTTGTCATGTGGTATTCCTTCACCTATCAGACTTGGGAAAGTTGGAAAACATCCCATGATTACTTATTCTACGAAACGGGAGTCATAATTTCTTCATGACATGATCATTATTATTTTTTGAGATAATAGTATTGCTTTTTAGCCTAGGCTGGTTTTGAACTGGAGACTCTTCTATCAAAGCCTTCAGAGTGCTCGGATTACAGTCATGTGTCACCAAACTCAGCTCAAGTGACTTTTAAAAACAAATAAAATTGTATATTAGAGTAACTATGACATAGAATTTCTTCAATAACACTGGTTTACTCTAAATGCAAGTTACTTGAAAATGAATGTCTTGAACATTCTTCCATTCTATACAATGGCTTCTTTGTGTATGTTTAGCCTTCCTAAAGCTTTCTAATATCTAAGCAAGTTATCTTATTACATCCTCTACCCCTTTACAGCTAACAATCTTAGGAAAGAGATTGGTGACCTATTATTTTGAGCAACTAATTTCTCATTTTCCTATTACTTTGTTGATGTGCATGTAAAGTGTAGACATATATTTGTGAATGGTGTTATAACAAATAAAATAATGGTGAGCATTAAGTCCTTCCACGGGGGCGGTTCATGATATTGGAAATGTGAGTGTGCTTTCTGCAATCTCTGTAAGCTTATGGAATAAATCATGTCTAATATCCTAGAATGCTGCCCAGCAGTGCCTTCTACATGGTCTTTGATGTCCAAATGATTAATCAGAATTACTTATCAGTTTTAAAAATTCTGCCTCTATTTTATATTTACAAATAAAATAGGAGTAGGATAGCCTTGTTTTGTAGGCAGTTATTTAGGGACAGAGGCTAAATAAGGCCCATGTGTACACTTGTCTTAGTGGGGCTGGAAGATAATTCCAGTCTGAACCTAAACCTGACTCATCAGGATGTGATTGCAGGTGGGCGTCTGTTTTACTTCCTGGCTCTTCCTCCTTGGAAAATTTTGGTGGTTTATTTTCCCTCTGGAGAGAATCCATCTCTCTTTGTTTAACTCATCAACCTATCAGAATACCCCACATATAATCAACTACCAAGCCAACACTCACTGACATGGTGCCCAATTTATATCCCCAGGTTGTAAAAATCTCAGTCCATGTTCCATGTGGACACCACCCTGTATGCCTCCCAGCGTGGGAGATTTCTACTATCCCTCTGAATTCTTTTCTGAAATAAAACTTGTGTGACTTCCTTTTCTGTCACATCTGCAGTTTTGATTAGTTTTGGGTCACAAGATAAGAACTCAGCAAGAGCGCTTGAAGGGTTAATCATATTGAATATCTGTAGTCACTCCTACCAAATCTTCATGTGTCACAAGGATTGGAAGGTGCACATACTTAGACTTCCAAAGAAACTCAATGGAAAGGAACGTTTAAACAATGATGTTCTTAACCTCTGAACATACTCATTGTGGAGACAATGCGGATGTATGTTTGGCAGGGTGGGGCTACAGCTCTAGGCATGTATGAAGCCTCTTGCCATTGCTTGGCTTTTGTTCCAAATATCTATTTCTTTGCTCTACCTTGCATTGTGTTTTTGCAAATGAAATGCAACTGGCATTATAAAGCTATTTTATATAGTACAGAACACTGAATTATTATTTATTTTTTTATTTGAGAGAGGGATAGAGACAGAAGGAGAGAGAGAGAAAGGGAGGGAGGGAGGGAGGGAGGGAGGGAGAATGGGCACACCAGGGCTTCTAGCCACTGCAAATGAACTCCAGATGCATGTGCCACCTTGTGCATCTGGCTTACATGGGTCCTGGGGAATTGAACCAAGGTCCTTTGGCTTTGCAAGCAAATGCCTTAACCGTTAAACCATCTCTCCAGCCCCTGAATTATTATTAATTGGAGGAAGAAACTTGCTTTGGCTAGAGCATTAGTGTCCCATTTTGTATTTGCTTCCACGTTTCCACTGATCTTTTAATTGTTCTGCATGGGTGTGTGTGTGTGTGTGTGTATAATGTGTGTGTATACTTTTTCCCTGCTTGCCTCAATCCTGTCTCTTTATTCTTTGTAAGTTTTATCTAGCAATTAGTAATATTCTCACTACATTTCCCTAGATATGATCTGGGCTTTTCAGTTCAATTTGCTATGTTCACAGTAGCTTTCAATGCCTTTCCAATGCAAGTCATACAAACCCCCTTTTGTGTCGCAGAAGAACAACAAAGGGATAAACCCAACTGCCTAAGCCAGATGGTGAGAAATCAGATGAAAGAAAAACAAAACAAAACAAAACAAAACAAAACCTCACAGAACCATTCAATTCCTATTTTGTTTCTGCCTTTTCTATCAGGCAAGATGATCTTGAAACAAGATGGTGTAAAACTACTACGGTTAAGGGGATGGAAGCCCAATTGGTGGTATAGTGAAAGTATACCTGCCTGCTTTGAATTACTTCAAGCCTCTGGGCTAGATGAATCACATCCCAGAATTCTGAGGGGGGTGGCAGATGTTGATGGAGAACTGCTTTCAGTTATTTTGCAGAACTGCAGGGAATGACAACAGTGTTTGAAAACTCTGGGGAACATTCTCTTCCATTTTTGGAAAAAAAAACAAAGGGGATGGGGAGATATGAATGGCTGTTACCAATTATTGAACTTTAGCAAACTTTCAGAATATAAGTTTAAACAATGGACAACTACATGAATCCAAGTCAAGGACTCACTAGGAACCCACCATCCTGTATTAAGGATGTTTTCTACTTTGTTTGAGTTGCTACTACATTAAGAGATGATGGGAAGTTCGTAGAAAAATATTATATGCTGAGAAAGAGAGTTGCAAGATACTTAGTACAGTCCTGATTTTCTGGTGGAAAACATTATGAAAGGCGAGAAATCAGTCAGTGCTGATTAACATATCACTTTCTACTTAGGGAAAAGACACTGATGTACTGGAAACAACTGGTGAACCATTAACAGATAAATATTCTGTAAAAATGACAATATAACCAGAAAGTCAGGATGGATGATCTCTAGTGTTGTAATTAGGAATAAGTAAGAATAATAACTGAAATGGACTTTGATCAATGGAAGCCACTCAAAAGATTAAAATAGGACAGGCATGCAAGTGCACGCCTATTCTCCCAACACTTAGCCTTGTAAGTGCACGCCTTTTCTCCCAACACTCAGCCATGTAAGTGCACGCCTTTTCTCCCAGCACTCTGCCATGTAAGTGCACGCCTGTTCTCCCAGCACTAAACACTTAGCCTTGTAAGGCAGCACTGCCATAAGAGGATCAGCACTCAGCCATGGGTGCACTTGGCATGAGGCCATTCTCCCAGCACTAAACATAGCAGATGTAAGAGAAACTTTCAGCCCAAATACAAACAAAAACAAAACAAACAAACAAACAAACAAACAAACAAACAAACAAACAAACAAAAGACTAAAATACAGAAGAAGAAAGTGGCCTTAACCATAAGTAGAATGCCATCATGCCCCTGATAGGCTTTTAACCTACTTCCTTGTTTGTAGCAGACTAATTAAAAATTAAATGGTCATTATATCTATCCTATGTTCTCCTTTGGACAGGTATAAATATGTTAAATAGAAGTTTCAATGCCTCTCTTCATCTCTATGAAGAGATTTTTCTGAGACATTTTATGAAAATTTGTAGCTAGACTATCTGGGCTGAGGAATCAATATACCCCTTTTACTTATGTTTTCTTTCTCTTAAAAATATTTTATTTATTTATTGTATGGAGGTTGGGCAGATATAGAGAGAATGGGTACACCAGGTCCTCCAGCCACTGCAAACAAACTCCAGACACAATGCAACACCTTGTGCATCTGGCTTACGTGGGTCCTAGGGAATTAAACCTGGGTCTTTTTTCTTTTTTTTTTTTTTTTTTTTTTTTTTTTTGTTTTTCAAGGTAAGGTCTCACTCTGGCCCAGGCTGACCTGGAATTCACTATGTAGTCTCAGGGTGGCCTTGAACTCACGTGATCCTCCTACCTCTGCCTCCCGAGTGCTGGGATTACAGGTGTGCGCCACCATGCCCGGCTAAACCTGGGTCTTTAGGCTTCACAGACAAGGACCTTAACTGCTAAGCCATCTCTCCATCCCCTTTTCACTTCTTATATTTATCACACAGGCTTTATGGCATATATTTGGCTGATTTGCACTAAGCACGTGGAGAGTAAATGAGAAATTAAGCTATTATGGTGGGTGGCTCTGGTGTTCCATACCTTTTCTGTTGTAGGGACATGGATATTGTATGTGTGGTTGAAAAAGAAAGAGAGAGAGAGAGAGAGAGAGATATTACTGAAATAACTATGTGAGTCTTTAAGGTCATAATGTTCTGCCATAGCACCTTGATTCTATCTCATCTTTAGTCTCATAGCTCTTTGTTTGAGTATCAGTAACACAAGATTGGGAGAAATGCATCAGTGAATACAAGCTAAGCAATGCATTGGTAGAAAGCAACACAGAATGTCAGCAGTTTAAAATGAAAAGGTTCTGTGTCACCCTGTTTTGCATTCTTTATTAATTCAAGTCATAAAGGCCATCTCTGTGTGGCAATAATGCTGGTCTGCATAGGTAGACGCTCTGCCTGGAGGCATGCATGCTTCTTCACTCAGAGGCTGGACAACATGAACATAGGAATGGCACATGTTCTTTGGCAAGAAAATGTTCTTTTGTTTACACTTAATTTCCCATGGTCTTGCTGCCTGAGTGTACGTGGGCAGAGGAATTTAATGCAAAAGAACTTGTATTTGTGAACTCCTCTAATCATACTATGAGTATATTTGAAAAATTCCCATCTTGTCAGTAATCAATGACTTACCTAAGGCTCATGAATTTATATCAATTCTTCATTAGTAGGTTTATATTGCTGACTTTTATAAGATCATAGAAAAATAAGCTTTTACCTCAATTACATTATGTTAAATAGCTTAATGGTGCATAGCCTTTGGAAAGACTTCAATTATATTATGCTGAAATAATCTTCCTTTGATGTATCTAAAAATTGCTTTAGGTTAAAGGATATAAACATTCCATTGAGTTTTCAAGTTCTTCTCTCCTCTTCATGACATTTATTTGTTAACCACTTTCCACTTAATTGTGTGTGTGTGTTTCTGCATCTGGTGTGCACGTTGTACAGTGCCCCATGTGCCTCCCCTGTGGTGACCAGAGGGGAATATCAGGTGTCCCGTCTCAGTCACCTTTCCTTATGTCCTTGCTTGAGCCAGACTCTCTTGTGGCTCTCAGAACTTACTTTTTTTTTTTTTTTAATGCCTGGATGATGCTTTTCTTTTCTCTGTTCCATGTGAGACTGGGGTTACAGACACACGTGACCATATCTAGCTGTTTATGTGGTTCCTCAGAATTGAACTCCAGTGGTTTCTCAGTCCTCCTCAGACCCTCAGGCTTGCACAGGGAGTGCCCTTAATAATGGAGTCATCTTTCTAGCCCCAGAACTTCATAATTGTGTCTTCCTTATCCTTTATCTCCCTTTATTTTTTGTTTATTTCACTTTGGGAACATCAGTTAAGTATCAGTATGTCCTGTGATAGCTCATGATTTTTTGCACATGTGTAAGTTACTCATATAAAATTTATTAGACAGTTTTAAAGTGGCTATATGTATCTACTGATGTCTATGATTTAATATTAAATCTTTATTATTAACTCTTTAATATTAAAGAGTTAAGTTTAATGCTGGGATATTTAAGCATGAGTGGGTGATGTTATGCTATTGGGACAAATATTTAATCAGGAATTTGACTTTCAGTCTAGTCACAAAATTCACACTGCAACAAAGTAACTAAGAACCATTCCATATGAATATATTTGTCTATTACTAAAGGCTGTAATAATTAGTAAACTGAAATACATGGGCTTCTATTTGTGAAATTGCTAGCACTTTTCAATATTTTATTGGTTTTATAAGTTGGGCTGTTGGTGAATAAAGTAGAATTCAATATATTTCGATTAGTTAAAATACTGTGCAGATAGTCCTGGCTCATTCACAATATCTACCCAGGTTTGATCTTTAAATGATTTTTGTGTTCATTTGTGTTAAGCTATTTTTATATTCTGCTGCTGACTATAACAGTAATGGAACAATTCCTCTGGGATTATTATATGTTACTATGGTTATTTCAAGTGACTTTTCATATCAGGTTTGGACCAGTTACTGAACAAGAACTCTAAGAATGGTTAGTTTTGTGCTCACTTGCTAATAGATATTTACTTAATAAAGAACTAAAAGAGTTGCAGAATTGAGATGGAGAATTTATAATATACAAATTGATGTTACAGTTGTGAGAGGAAATATCCTGACTTATTATTGGTGGCAGATATTATGTCCTCACAAATCTCAGTGGCGTGCAGGATAATGCTTGCTGGCTTTCTTACTGATATCTGAGAAAACATTTCTGCCTATTTTCCAGAGAGAGGTTTGAGACATTCACTGAGCTTAAAGAGCATCCAATGACTATTCTTTTCAGATGTTTTCTAAAGTAACCTAATTAATTTGAGTTTCTTAACTTCTAAATTTACATATGCTAGCTATCGTTAGATTTCATTATTCATCTGCAGGCAGTAGATTTAGAAGTGTTGGCTTCGTTCTATGTCTACAAAACCCTGGAGGACTGGTGTCATGATCAGATGAGACATTTTAGTTAAAGATCCAGTATGAGGAATATTGATAATGCTCTATATAAAGAAAATATTAGTGATTAGCTATGAGTAGTGGGAAGAAAAGCCTACTCCCCTCACATTAAGGAAAGTTTTCGATTGGAAGCTGTCTTGCACTGTTGTCAGTGTTTTGCACCAAGAAAACTAAATGCTTGTGTGAATGTATAAGTAAGTCAACCATGTTGTATCTCAGCACCTGTCTTAGAGGTAATCAAGTTGCCTTCAACAGCCAAATGGTTAGCAATTTTCTGTGTTGAAGTTTTTGCACACTAAACATAATCTCTGCTAGAGTAATATCCCCTCTCTCAAGCCCTCATGCGTGCAAACACATGCTCGTCCATTTGTGCCTAATGCTGGGTAGATTGTAACATCTCTTTCACTTGTTTCTACATACCCTTCGAAGAAGGAACAGCAATATTTGTGTCACTATGATGGTATATAGAGAAAATTAAAATTCACACAGGAATCAAGTATGGTTCCTACCTATGGAACTGCCAACCACCAGTACATGTTAGTTTTAGTATTTTCTGTTTAAATACAAGCAAACCAGAATAAAGCTTTAAATTTATCAAACTAGCAAATGGCTTATAGTTGTCATTCAATAAATATTTATTTAATGAATGAATGGAGAACAAATTTATTTCTTAGTTTTGTTTGATATTCATTTAATAATCTTAGGTTTTCATAAAGTTCATCAAACTGGCTGAGTACATTTATACTTAAAAGTCATGGTCTTGGCCTGGAGAGATGGCTTAGCACTTAAGCACTTGCCTGTGAAGACTAAGGACCCCGGTTCAAGGCTTGATTCCCCAGGACCCACATGAGCCAGATGCATAAGGTGACGCATGAATCTGGAGTTCATTTATGTGGCTGAAGGCCCTTCTGTGCCCATTCTTTCTCTGTCAATCTGCCTCTTTCTCTCTCTCTCTGTTGCTCTCAAATAAAATAAAATAAAATAAAATAACCAAATTTTTAAAAATAAAATCATAGCCTTTTGTGCCTAACTTTTTCACAGCTCTTCATTCTACATTCATTAGGTTTGAATCTTTTTTGTTGTTTGTTTGTTTTCTGAGGTAGGGTCTCACTCTATTCACTATGTTGGCCTTGAATTCATGGTGATCCTCCTACCCAAGTGCTAGGATTACAGGTGTTCATCCTCACACCCAGGCAATTTTGAAAATTTTAATTAATATTGACATTTACATAGGTACATATGCACTCAAACATAGTTGTACACACACCCATATAATCTCCACATGCAAATATATACCTATAACCATTAAGAAGCACATCAATTTTTTCTGTATTCTTCTCTAATTATCACAATCATAGTCTTTTATGTTTTAATCTTTTTATTATTTTCCATCAGAGAGAGAGATAGATTTGGTACTTCAGCCACTGCAACTGAACTCCAGAAGCACATGCTATCTTGTCCACTTGTGTGATCTTGCACACTTATGTCACCTTGTATGTCTGGCTTACATGGGTGCTGGAGAGTCAAACATGGGTCCTTAGGCTATGCAGGCAAGCACCTTAACCACTAAGCCATCTCTCCAGCCCATAGACTTTCTTGTGTTTGTTTTTTTTTTTTTTTTTGGAAGTGTCTCACTCTCGCTTATTCTGACACTCTAACCCAGGCTGGCCTCGATATCATTGTCATCCTCTTCCCTCTGCCTCCCAAGGACTAGGATTACAGGCCTGCAACACCACAACTGACTGCGTAGTCTTCTCTACTCGCTGTGCGTGACTGAAAGCAAGTCTCTGAGAGGAAGCTGAGTTTATATTTTATATTAATTTTTGTGCTGCTCTTTATATGAAAGAATATGCAATTCAATGAATGACTGGACAAAGAAACAGGTAAAAAACAGGAGAGAAGCAGACATAGGCACACATGATTGGTTAGAGCTGCTGGAGACATCAAACTCAGCAAATAAGAGCCTGCACTTCTTCCTGTGATTTCCAAAGACACACACCCGAAATTTTCAATATGGGCATCAGAGTCAGGAACACTCCTTTTTAGATTATTATGTTCCAAATTCTTTTTTTTCACTTTTAAAAAATTATTTTGTTTTATTTTTTATTTGAGACAGAAAGAGATAGAGATAGATAGATAGATAGATAGATAGATAGATAGATAGATAGATAGATAGAGAGAATTGGTGTGCCAGGGCCTCCAACCATTGCAAACAAACTCCAGACACATGGAGAGTCAAATCTGGGTTGTCAGGCTTTGCAGGCAAGTGCCTTAACTTCTAAACCATCTCTCCAACCACCCCTCCTTTTTTTTTTTTTTTTTAATAACCTGAACATATAGCTAGGTGAGTTATTTTGTTGTTGTTTATTCACTCAAACAAGAAGTACATAGCTTGGGAAATTGAAACTGCCTCTAAAAGAGTTTCTGGTTTCCGGTGGGGATTGTTTTCCAAAGCAGTTCCCGTTTTAGCCTGTCGTTTTCAAAATATTAGATTTAGTTCATTAGCTTTCCTTACTAGCTTGTGTAATCTTAGCTAAATTCAATGTTCAGTGAGTGCGTGTGTGAGTGTTGGGCTTTCAAACAGTTCTTACACTGGGCTGAAGTTTTCCCTTGATGATTTCTTGGTGTGAGTGTGTAGAATGGATGATATGATATTTTGATCTAAATGTTTCCTTCAGCACATGCAATTCAAGTTTAATAACAAATTCAGAGAAAACATTTTTTAAAAAACATGCAAGACAGTGGTTGGTGAAAGATGACTATAATCCTGGCATTTAGGAGGTGGGGACAGGAAGACTATGAATTTAAGGCCATCCTTGGCTACTTAGCAATGAGACCCTGTCTCAAAGGAGACAAAAACAACCATGAAAATATGAAAAATGATTCAGAATTAAAATACACTTAAATAATATCTGTGAGGTATGCCAGCCTCTTTTTGGTGTAAATATTTGTTAATAGTATAAAACTTATGAACTTAAAATAGTGATTAAAATTCATTTAAAATGGTTTTAAATTCACTTAGAATAGTGATTTAAAATTCAAAAGATCATCTCTTTTGTTTTAAAAGATGACCTAATTGTAGGGCTGGAGGGATGGCTTAGCGGTTAAGGCATTTGCCTGCAAAGCCAAAGGATCCCAGTTCAATTCTCCAGGATCCACGTTAGCCAGATGCCAATGTGACACCTGCGTCTGGAGTTCATTTGCAGTGGCTGAAGGCCCTGGAGTGCCCATTCTCTCTCTCTCTCTCTCTCTCTTTCTGTCAAATAAATAAATAAATAAATATATTTTTAAAGAGATGACCTAATTCTAAAGTATTGTGATCTTGGTATTTTTCTGAAAGAAATCATTACAATTTTAAACTAAGTAGTACAGTTAGATACATTAAGCAAAATAAAATGAAGTGAACTAATTTATCATGGTGACACATTGTACTATTTAATATTATATAAATTTAGTATTAATAGTATATGGGTCAAATTTCTTAAAATTTATGGATCAAGCTGGACATGGTGGTGCACCCCTTTAATCCCAGCACTCAGGAGGCAGAGGTAGGAGGATCACCATTTGTTCGAGGCCACCCTGAGACTACATAGTGAATTCCAGGTCAGCCTGGGCTAGAATGAGACCCTACCTCGAAAACCAAAACATACATACATATATATATATATATATATATATATATAGAGAGAGAGAGAGAGAGAGAGAGAGACAGAGAGAGAGAGAGAGAGAGAGAGAGATCAACTTGAAACATTTCAAAGTAATACTCAAGCATGTTTTGGCTTTGTGTATAGAAAGTTATGGGCTGGGATTACAGTCATGTAATTTTAAATCCTAGAATAATTGTAATGTAGAGGTTTTAATTTAGGACCTGAAGAAAGTCTGGATAATTTAGAAGGATCCCATGTGACACTGTTGCTCTTGGTCCAGGGATCATATTTGCAGAATTATTATAATAGACACAAAGTAGTTTGAGTAACTCATTCAAACCTCAGATATGAACTCCCATTCTGACCTTTGCAGGCAATTTAAAGAATTATTTTTCTCTCCCTGAATATTCTGTTTGTTTTTTTTTAAAATCCTAGAATAATTGTAGTTTCAAGATAGAGCAAAGTAACAGCAGCAGCAGCCTCAAAACATCTGGCAAATGTGACACTCCTGGTGTTTCTATGATATTCTTTGTGGTAGTTATAAGAATTCAACTTAATCTAGAGCAAATTCAAGTCATAGTTTTATAAATACAGTATAAATTTTTATTGTGATCTGGGCATGTTTTTTATGATCTAATTAAAGTCACACAGGTAGTGGTATACTTAAATTATATTAATTAGCTAATATGAGTTCAGAATTCTCTCAAGTTGAGATAAATTGATTAAAAAAAATCAAGGTACTTGACTGCATGTGAAATTTCTCAAAGGAACAATTTTGCAGACTTGAGTCCATTAGTTTAGAAATGTGTAATTCTTTAAAAGGCTTTCATATAATTAGCATGCACTTAGTTTTTCTAGATATTGTTATGCTTTACAAAGAAAGTAGAAGTTTTTTTTTTTTTTTTTTTTTTTTTTAACTTGTGGAATCTAGACTTCTTTTCCCTAAAATTGAGAGTTAAATGTAAAAGGAAATGTAATTCAAATAATATTGGCAAAGTGGCAATGACTTCCTGGATAATGTTATATTGTGATCTCAAACAATGATACTCCAGAAATGGTTTTGAAGTGTGCACAGTTTGGACAATTCCCTGGGCTGTGTACATTGTGCAGTGGTTAAAGGTACTTGCTTGCAAACCCTGATGGTCACACTTCAATTTTTCAGCATGTTTGGAAAGCCAGACTCAAATGCAGTGCATGCATATGACATTTGTTTGCAGTTGCACGAGACCCTGGTGCACACACACACACACACACACACACACATATGCATATAATAAAAAAACAGAATAAGTAATTTATTCCATTTGCAAGTCTTCCAATCCAAACTTGAGAATGGTATTTAACAATGGTAGTGAACATTTCAAAGTTTATGAGAAATTCAAATTGACATGAAACAATAAATAATCAATTGTACGACTACCTACTGAGAGCTGATTTTATCCACATATTATGTTTGCTTTTGACAAAAGTTCAGTACCACAAATTAAACATGTTGACTTAGATTATTTTATATATTGATAAATGTTCACCAGTTCTCAGCATCTTTCTCAGGCCCTAATAATGGGATTTTTGCCAAGTACTGGCCAGTCCAGAATTAATGAAGTTCTTAGACCTGCTTAAACTTAGATGAGGTTGTTGTGGAAGACCAAAGATATTCCTCTTTTGTAACCTCTTTAGTCTTCCTACCAGCTGAAATATAACACAAGATATTTCACTGCCCTTGGTTTTGTGACCAAAGGCTTAGCACTGTATACCTCCAACCTCCATGTCCCTGAGACACACCAGAGTGCCTGATACACAAAAGAGGCTCAGGGCATGCCATTTGCCACTATTCAGGGTTGATTTTATTATAACAAAGGAATGAAAAGAATGGAAGATTAGAATATAGCTTCTCTTGGGCTGGGGAGATGGCTTAATGGTTAAGGCACTTGTCTGCATAGCCTACAGACTCAGTTTGATTCCCCAGTACCCACATAAGCCATATGCACAGGATGGTGCATGCATCTGGAGTTTGCATCACATCTGTTGTCTCTATATACCTACCTCTTTCTCTCTCTCTCTCAAATAAATAAATAAAATGAAATAAATATTGAAAAGAAAAAGAAGTCAGCTTCTCTCGTCATAATTCTTATCTATGTTGCAATGTTAACTTATAGCTAATAAAGAGATGGATGTTCTCTTTGTCATTCTAGTTGATCAATTAGGTAACTGAAAAAGTAAATAGTACTGTAAGATACAATAATGCCACCCTATGATGCACCAAGGCGGCTGTATTTTACAACGGTGTAGCATCTCATGTGTTGAGAGTCTGGTTCTCAGTGTGGCTACATTTGTAGAGTAAAACTTTAGCAAGAAAATTGAGGTGAAGTGAAATGACAAGGGTGGGGCCCTGATAACATCAGGTGTGTGTGTGTGTGTGTGTGTGTGTGTGTGCAGGTGAGGACACTCCTAGAAGGGAGGTGTCAGCAAACCAAGGATGTGGCCCCAGGAGAAATCGACTTGGTAGTAGCTTGACCTTGGATTGTAGTTTGCAGATCTTTGAGAAAATAAATGCTTTAAGCCATCTTCTCTGCAGTAACTTCTTTGGCAGCATTACAAGAATACTAAGACATATTTACCTAGCCTGTGTGTTGTGGTGTCAGAAAGACCCTGGGCTTCACGACCTCCAGACTACAGAAAGCTTGCCAGCACCTCCATGACTCCGTGACTGTGGACACTTTCACAAACCTATGTGGACCCCAGGTTCTTGATCTGTCACTTGGAC
Organism: Orientallactaga sibirica; assembly: GCA_036365145.1. Classification (NCBI taxonomy): domain Eukaryota; kingdom Metazoa; phylum Chordata; class Mammalia; order Rodentia; family Dipodidae; genus Orientallactaga; species Orientallactaga sibirica. The sequence goes on along the minus strand of JAEOAD010000032.1, from coordinate 22,678,557 downwards.
ATAAACCTCTCTACCAGATAGCTTTATAGAGATGCAATGCCTTCAAATCTACCACAGAACTGGCATTTAATAGTCAAAACTTTTCTTTTTGCTGCTGACTTACCGAAAGTAATGTTATTTCCAACACTTCCAAAACAGTTTACACATTTAAAATTTTCCAAATAAATCTCTTTCAATAATAGTTTTAGCTATCAGAATTCCTTCCTGTGGAGAAAAAAAATTTCCAGTATGGTATCTGTGAAAATATATTTTACATCATTGTTCATCATCTAATTATACTGTTTAAATTTTTTGAGAAATAGAGAAAAGGAACGGAGCACAGGACAAAAATATTGAAGTTTTAGAGTGGGTATGAGAGACATTAGTAGGAAAAGACTAGGATCATGAAGCTTTGTGTTAGATGGCCTGGCACAGTTTTAAAGAGAAAGTTTCGAGTCTTTGGAGGACAAAATTGGTTGAAAAATAGAAAGTAGTCAAAGTAAATTGTGTAGACCAAGTCAAATGCCCATTTTCTTTTCTTTTCTTTCTTTTTCTTCTTTTTTCTTTTTGTTTTGTTTGGAGGTCTAGCCCAGTCTGACCTAGGACTCACTATGTAGTCTCTGGGTGGCCTCAAATTCACAGCGATCCTCCTACCTCTGCTCCAAAGTGCTAGGATGAAAGGCGTGTGCCACCATGCCGGGCTCCAGGTTTCTTTACATGCTTTGTGGTGCTACACGTCTAAAACACGAATAGTACAATGTGTGTCTTCATTCCTGCAAATGTTATATGATGGCCATGAGGAAGTGTTGGAGGAAGTGTGACAGCCTGGATGAGGAGTCTGGTTTGTACCTCGGCATCTCGTTCCACAAAGGCAGTGTTCTCTGACAGCTGTTACAAAATGTTGGACCCTCACATGTCAATACTACTTGCTGTTTGGGTATGGAACCAGAGGAAGCAAAGATATAACATCGTATTGTCCTTCCCCAGTTTCAGCTTTTGGTATAATCAGATTGAATAAAATACATGTTTTATTTGACCTATGCACTGCACAAGGTCTGCTAAAGAGCTCTTCTGAAATTATGCATTTTACCAATAAGCAGAATCTCAAACTTATTGTGTTTTCCCACAATTTTATATATTTTTAATATTTTTTTTTTGATGTAGGGTCTCACTCCAATTCCAGGCTGACCTGGAATTCACTATGTAGTCTCAGGGTGGCCTCAAACTCAGTGATCCACCTACCTCTGCCTCTCAAGTGCTGGGATTAAAAGCGTGTGCCACCACGCCCAGCTACTTTTAACATTGTTTTAAATTATATATTTGAGAGAGAGAGAAAGGGAGGAGGCAAAGAGAGAGAGAGCAGAGAGAGAGAATGGGCATACTAGGGCCTCTAGCCACTGCAAACAAACTGTAAACACAAGTGGCACCTCGTGCATCTGGCTTACATGCACACTGGGGAATTGAACTTGGGTCCTTAGGTTTCATATGCAAGCACCTTAACTGCTAAGCCATCTCTCCAGCCTGTATATATTTTTAGTGTTAGTGCATTTTATTTCAATGAGAAGGGGATACAAAGTATTGCTAAGATGTACTGGGCATGAAATGATCTTTCTTCTCTTGTTTTAACAATGATTCCTTTCTCTGCCACCTCCTCTATCACTCACTACTTTATCTTCTGTCCAGTTGCAGTAAGATTTTTGTGATACACATGTGACTATTGATGGAGGTCCCTAAAGGCATTAGCTTGAGGGATCTTTCTGTGATTATCAAATATTTTAAAAAATATATTTTATTTATTTATTTATTTATTTATTTATTTATTTATTTATTTGAGAGAGTGAGAGAGGGAGGGAATGGGTGCACCAGGGCATCAAGCCACTGCAAACCAACTCCAGACACATGTGCCATCTTGTGCATCTGGCTTATATGGGTCTTGGAGAATCAAAATGGGGTGCTTTGGCTTTGCAGGCAAATGCCTTAACCACTAGGCTATCTCTCCAGGCCCAGATACTCAACTTTTGTAACAACTGGTGGTTAGCTATCCATCAGTAAGAGCTCAATGATCCCTATTCTTTCTGAATGTTTGAGAAATTCTTTTCTTTTTCTAATGGAAGCACTGCTCCATAAGAACTCTCAAATTGAAATATTGATTCCTCATTTTCATCAAGAAAGTAGAAAAAAATGTCCTTGCAGATCCATGCCATTTCTTTGTTTAAAGAAACAAGTTTTCCAAGCTAGGTATGTTATGGAAGATAAAGAACTTTTCTCCAGTCAGTTATTCAGAAAATAAGAATAAGAAAAATGCTCCTGGTTTATGAAAATTTTTGTAGATTTTTTTCTTAATGGATAGACCTGGTAAACCAATCAATATTTTTATAGCCAAAACTATGGTTTGCATTTTTTTTTTCATTTGAGAGACAGAGGGGGGAAGAGGAAGAGAGACAATGGGCATGCCAGGACCTTTTTAGGCACGCTATGAAAGAACTCTGGACACGTGTACCCCTTGTGCGCATGTGTGACATTGCACGCTTGCATCACTTTTGCAGCTGGCTAAATGTGAGACCTGGAGATTTGAACAAGCAGTCTTAGGTTTTGCAGACAGGTGCCTTAACCACTAAGCAATCTCTCCAGAATGCATATTTTTGAAAAAGGAAGCATTCCTAAAGGTATTCATTGCACAGGTATCCCTATCTTAGTTAGAGCTATTTATAACTCCTTTCCAGTTTTCTTAACCCTAAATAGTGGAGCAACTTTTGTTTCTTATCTTGATTCTCCATGTCAAGTTCATCAACTAAAGGTAGCAATACTATTATAAATGTATTCATCCCATTTTGAATCCTTCTACTGGGACAACAATCCTTACCACAAACACATCTCATACTTTATTGCATTATTTCCTCATAAAGCATAAAGATATTAGAAATTTAACATTTTCTCTAATGTCTAAAATTTACCTGAAAAATTAAATGCATTATGTGTCAATCAAAACTAGCATAAGAAGAATAATATTTCCAATAATTTTAAAAATGAATCAAAAAGAAGGCATAAGTAAATGAAGAATCAGTGTAATTATAAGGAAATACAAATTTTGTTTAATGAGTATGAATATTTTTAAATTCATATAAGAAAGTGAAAGTTGAAAACCAGATATCTATTCAGTTGCTCATCCCACATATAAAATTAATCACAGCTGAATTCTAGATTTAGAAAAATAAAGCTTCAATGAAATGATGTGGAAAAATTATATGAAACCTAATTCTTGTCAGCTAATAAAACTTTTAAAAGGATAAATAAATTGAAAAGAAATGATCTTCATGGCATGTTTGACACAAGTCTTGTGTTGCAAATCTTCATTTTTATTTATTTATTTATTTGAGAGAAAGAGAGTGAGCGAGAGAGAGAATGGACATTCTAGGCCTCCAGCCACTGCAAATGAAATCCAGATCCTTGTGCATCTGGCTTATGTATGCACTGGGTAATCGAACCTGGGTCCTTTGGCTTTGCAGACAAGTGCCTTAACTGCTAAGCCATGTTGCCAGCCCACAAATCTTGATTATAGTATATAATGTGTCTGCTGAGATTTTTTTCTATTTTGAGATTATAAAATAATTTTACCTTTTTTAAATTTTTATATATTTATTTGTAAGAGAAAGATGGCAAAATAGAGAAAGAGAGAGAGAGATAGAAAGAATGGGCATGCCTAGGCCTTCTGCCAACGCAAACAAACTCCAGATGCTTGCATTACATTGTGTATCTGACTTACATGGGTAAGTTGGAATCAAACCTGGGCAGGAATGCTCTGCAAGCCTTTTAACTGCTAAGCCATCTTCCCATGCCCTCATTGTAACTTTTCTAAGGCATATGAGTAAGTAGTGTGCAAAGTGGAAGACAAGTGTGTGACCTGTTTTCTGTCTCTATGAAATAAAGTGTTTCCGTGTTTGCCATATGAGTAATTCTGACTTTTCTGTCTCTATCATATCATAAAGCGTTTCCATGGTTCTGCTGTATGAGTAACTATGAAACATGCTAAGTGAGGCACCAATGAAGCTGCCTTAACTGCAATCAACTGGAAATAAGTGGCTGCCATATTGCATTTTTGTGTTTTGATAGAATGGCTACAGATTACTAAAATAGTGTAAAGCAAGAATGCACACACTGGGAGTGTTAGGTTGCTTCATATAAATACTTAAAATATTTTAATATTTCTGGAAAGCTAGACTGTTTGAACAAACCTGAATTATAACACTATGTGGCTACATCTCAGTTGAGATTTTAATATGTATTTCTATAAGAAAAATTTTTTCTTTATACATATGACTTTTAAATATATTTGAATACTGTTCAAAAATCCACAAACTCTAATAATAAAAAAAAGTGGAAAAAAATCAACCAGTCCTCACATCTAATTTTAGCCTCTGTTTTCATTCATGCATCTGCTGTTAAGGTGGGTAGTTACACCCCACTCCCCAGCTCTGAACCCCTTCCATCACCATATGGTTGGTTATCTGTTAATTGTAAAATAATACAGAATGTTCCAGAGTTTACAGGGGATATATCACTTCTGTGGAATTCACTGTCCAAAACTCAATAAGCTTAGGCTCCATGACTCTTCCTGTGTAAATCACATTCTGCTCTTCTAAAAATGTAAATTCATCTCATTTCATTGTTAACTAGAAAAATAGCACCTTTCCTCCCTCTGAAACTATTCTGCAAAACTCCTGACACTGTGGTGTTTACACAGGCAGGGGTCTTATTCTTTCTCTCGCTTTCCTCATGTGATTGAGTCATTGGTTAAAACACACAGAGAGGAGAATTTAAAATATCCAGAAATCTTCCCCTTTGCACACTATGCACTGAGTAGTCAGTGCTTATTACAAATTTATATACATGAGTGTTTAATTGAACAGGAAAATAAATCCAATCTGAAATAAGTTTGTAATATATTCTACATGAGCTGATAAGCATGTCCAGAAACCAACATATATTTACAAATTTTTATTTGTGTTGTTTTAGTCGAGTAATTCAAAATAAGTCCAGAATTCAGTAAATAGTCAAATAACAAAATGTTTATAAATGATACATTTATATGTATTTAATTGTAAATAATTATAAATTAAAAATTTCTTCTGAACATGGTTTCAAACAGATCATTGTCAGAAAACATAGAGTTATTTACACTAATCAAATATGTTTTTAATAATAATATGCTATTTTAATCAATTATATCGGACCAGTTTGGAATTTATGGAGGGACATTCAACAGTGAAGTGCAAAACTGCATTGCGCTTGTTGTCGTGGAAATTATTGACACAAAATAAAACGAAACCCAAAGAGCATAGACACATAAGAATCTAACAAAAATCATCTTAGAAAATGACTTTGCTATAATTCACCATGGTAAAAAAGAGATTAAAAAGTGAAGCATGCTGAAGAAAAATTAATTATTAGCAACAGAGAAATAATAATGACCTGAAGACATTGGTAGGGGTCCTTACATCTGACTTCCCTTTGCACCACGACAGGACACGCAAGATAGATGTTTAGTAGTACTACACACAGAGCACAAATAATTAGAAATTTAATTTATTTTTATCATTGCAAAAATAAAGGAATTTTGCCATGATAATTTTCAAGGGACTTCTGGAAATTCAGGGGCAGCAAAAAATACCCTTTCATATTTATTTTATTTATTATTTATTTATTTATTTATTTATTTATTTATTTATTTATTGCTTTTTCCTGGGTATCCACTACGCTCTAGCCCAGACTGAGCTGGAACTCACTGTCCCAGGCTGGCCTGGAACTCACGGCGGTCCTCCTACCTCAGATCCCAAGTGCTGGGATTAAAGGTATTGCCGCCATGCTTGGCTATACTTTCACATTTCTAACACCTCTCAGAAACTGTGTCACCTGTCTGATTTAAAATGTTTTCCCCCTTTCAGTATGTGGACCCTTGAGAGTTAACAGTTGAGAATGGGAAGTAATCAACTCTAAGTCAGTTAAATTTAAGATCATAGCAAGTATACATTAGTCATTTTGTCAGGGTAAGGCTTCTTCAAATTTTCTTTAGTTTACCCAAAAGGCAAATTGAACTTTACAAGTATAGAACTCAGTCTTATTCCTCTTGTGAACTCCTGTGAACTCCCTTCATTCTCTACTTAATGCTATTCACTAGCTTACTAATAATGCTGTTCAGAATTATAGTACAAATTTAACACAGTATGCAAAGAATTTCCAGACCTGGTTTCTTATTGCATTTCCATATTTTTCTTTTGCCATGATCACCATCATTTTCTGAATTCCAACTAAATAAATGCTCTTACTTGCATATCTCTTCATAAGTTCTCCTTTCTCGATGCCTTCTCATTCTGGTCTATTTTCCTCTAATATCCCCCATGCACCACGTCTATGGTTATTTTAAAAATCAAGTTTTTTGAACCTTCCACACTAGTTGAAAATTACTTGATTTATGAATAGCAGAGTTTCCAGGACTCCACTGTCCAGCTAAGAATTGTGTGCAAGTTTCCATTTTACATTTTTAACTCATGTTCTGTATGATTTTATATGATTTCTTATTTTTTTAGAGGTGGGGGTCTCACTCTAGCCCTGGCTGGCCTTGGATTCAGAGGTGATCCTTTAACAGCTTCTCAAGTGCTAAGATGACAATTGCATGCCACCATGCCCAGTTGTTTGCTTATTTGGAAGAATAAAATATTCATTATGTTATTATTTAAAATAGAAAAATAATTTATGTACCTAAAATTATGAAAATGCTAAGTTACGATGAATTTCTAATTTAAAATGCCAAATAGGTATTTAAAACTATTGTAAGGAAATATCCCAAAAGATTTAAGTGTCTTTGGAATCTGTTTGATAAGTGATTTTTACTGCCTTTTTAGCTTTATTGAGGTGTCAATGACAAATCTATGTTATATATTTTTAGTATACAATGTGTACATTGTCAAACTGAGATGTAATATATGAATTAGATATTCCATTGCTAGTCATATATAATTATTTTTTCTTTTGCATATGTATGTGTTCTAGTGATCTGCAGTAGAGTATTGTGACTGTACATTACAATGATAAATTATGCATATAATGAAGAACTGGAGCAGAGGAGCTTGAAGGATCTAAATATGAAAACTGTTGGAATCATGGACATGCTGATTTCTGATTGACCTATACACACTATATACATGTATTGAGATAATACTGTACTCTAGTTACATGTACAGTTATGTGACAATTAAAATATGAAATGTTTAAAAATAATCATATAAGGCCTTTAATAAGAAGAGTAGTTGTTGAATAAGAAATACATTAAGATTCTTTTTTTTTTTAAAAAATTTTTGTTTATTTTTATTTATTTATTTGAGAGCAATAGACAGAGAGAGAAAGAGGCAGAGAGAGAGAGAGAGAGAGAGAGAGAGAGAGAATGGGCACATCAAGGCCTCCAGCCACTGCAAACGAACTTCAGATGCATGCACCACCTTGTGCATCTGGCTTACGTGGGTCCTGGGGAATGGAGCCTTGAACCGGGGTCCTTAGGCTTCACAGGCAAGCACTTAATTGCTAAGCCATCTCTCCAGCCCACATTCTTTAAAGAAAAAACTTACTTTTCTTTGCGTAAATTTCTGAAAATAACAAGTGATTTGTTATTATAAAATAATTCATGACACATATGTGTCACATTCTCATTATCCAGTCATCTGTTGATGAATATCTTGGATAGTTTCATATTTTTGTTTGGTCAGAAATGCTGAAATAGACATGCATATGAATGTATCTCTATGATAGGCGTATGCTCATGAATGGTATGTATACACAATAGAATTTTATATTTTAATATTGAGTTTAATGAGTTTCCTTACTACTTCAAGGAGAAAAGGTTTTAATTTGGAGGAAATATCCATATAATTGCTTCAAAATGTAAAACTTAGAAAAAAAAATTTCTCACCTTGTTTTCCTTTAATTTCTACAGTTAGACTTGCAAGTTAGAAAGACAGTTATAGTTGAAGTAACTGGTTTACACAGAAATCTTTTCAAATCTGTTTCAGAATCATTTTGTTACAAAAGAAAGAATGATTAATTTTGAACAAAGTAAATTCTTTAGTTTGTGAGGAAATAAGCTGATGTTTTCAGTTTTATTATAATGTATCCTGATGCATAACACTGTTTTTTTTTTTTGCTCTTTCTTCCTTGAGAGGTGATATAAGCAGAACAAAGATTTTCTGAGGAATGTTTTCTAACTGTTGTAAAATGAAGTTGACTGTTCCATCCTATGATGCATGCCATATTAACTTTATCTACTCATTCTCTATGAAATGAAAATATACCCCCTTTTTTTCTGAAAAGCTGAAATGTAAAATTCCTACTACTTTACTGTATAGTAGTCTGATTACGTTAATCAAATACAGAGAGGTGGGATACCTTTCTGTATATCAATGATATAAAATAGCAAGTTCAAGCCGGGCGTGGTGGCACATACCTTTAATCGCAGCACTCGGGAGGCAGAGGTAGGAGGATCACCGTGAGTTTGAGGCCACCGTGAGACTACGTAGTTATTTCCAGGTCAGCCTAGGCTAGAGTGAGACCCTACCTCAAAAAACCAAATAAATAAATAGATAAATAAATAATAAAATAAAATAAAATAAAATAGCAAGTTGTACAGATTAGATTTACAGCTATATTTATATCAACACTGCAAACAAAATGCTTGTATTTCCCGGAAATAATACCAACAACCTTCTAGGAGGTACATCAAATGTAACTATAAAATATAAAGTAACAAAGGAAACCTACATTTCATGAATTTTTAAAGACATCTTTTCCTTTTAAGGTGCCTGTCATCTCCTATATAATTATCTGGGCTAAGTGGGGCAGCTACATAACTGCTTAATTTATTTATTTCTTTATTCTCTGAAGTGCAGAATGGAATACAGGAGTCATTACAAAGTTTTACATTTTCATAGTCAGCACATTTTGATGGCTATTTTTCAAAGAAAAACCTTTATTGAAACAATTACTTAAAAAAAAAGAGTGTGAAGTTGGACTAAGACCCATAGTGGAAAATGAATGTGATAACTTAATTTTATTCCACAGTAGGAAATCTTATTATAAAGCCAATTCTATTTTTCATTCATGAAGAAAATCATGAAGTTAGAGGTTTTAGTATTTATCATGTCATTTTTCAATCCAGGGATGTCCATTTTCATGGAGATGAGGATCAAAAGAAATGCATGCATTATTATTACAAAAGTCACACATTAATATTCTTCAGTAGTGGTTATTTTTCAAAGCTATATTGCTGGGATCTGAGTCATTATATGATTTTCCTACAGTGATGGTGTTCTCTTGAATCTATTTTTTTCTGGATGAATGCCCTTTGGTAATGCAGTAGCTACTGCTTCTGGCTAGAGGTTATAATTTATATGAACAGAAAAACCACAGCTTTTCCTGGAATTGAGAAAAGCTTTCCAAGGGCATTAATTTTACATTTTTTACTTAATATTATTTATTGACTTACAACTATAATTGTAAAAAAACATTTAATTTCAATTGTTGAAATATCAAAAGTGAAACAACAGGAAAATAAAATGCCAACTAATCTCATAGAATTTCCATCATACCACAGTGTCTATATTATTCAATATGGTGATATCTTCATGTGTCTCTCTTGCTTTTTTGTGGATTAGTACTCATAAACAGTGTAGATTTCCAATCTACAATAAGAATGAACTAAAATACACTATGTTGACTTCACTGAAATCTTTCATGTGTGGTTATATCCAGTCTATGGTCATGGGGCCCCCACCCAGAACCTTCAATGTTTGCTAAATTCATTCTTCTCTTCTCTCATTTGATTACACATTTCAATTATATGTTTTCTGGGGTTTTTGGATTTTATTTTACATAATAATTACAGATAATAGCACCTAAACTAGACACTAAGAGTTTTCTTCAAAATAACATTTTTCTATAAATTTCAAATTTATAAAATTTTTAAATGCTAAAATGTAAGACTAAAGAAACGTGGAATAGCATTTTTTAAAAAAAGAAGAAATGAGTGTATTTTCATCTAAGTTTATGTTATTACTATACCTTCTGCCAGATTGCAGAACAATAAAAGTAGATTAATTTGGAGTAGATCAAAATTACAAGGAAGATAGTAGATTTGAGGCCAGTCTGGGCAATACTGAGATTTCCAAGCTTGTCTTGGATATGACAAGTGAGACCCTGTCTCAGAAAACTGAATAAAATCAATATGACCATTGCATTTCTGTAAAGTATACAAGACAATCGACTTGAGTAACAAGCAATTTGAAAGAAATAAATATCAGCATTTGTGTAGCACATGCGTATTGAAACGTTTAAAGTCTTTTTTAATAATAATTTAAAACCTTTTAAATAAAGAATTTCTAATTAAGAAGACTGGATTAGGATAGTTGAGTAACTCACCTACTATCAGAGCAGCAGTTCTAGGAGACTGACACAGGATTGGAGTCGAGGCTTTCTGGCCCCAGGCAAGATGCGGTTCTTCATCATGTATTATTTGGTTAACTTTGGGGTGGTTAATGCATAACTATAAAGGAAAGGGGTATCTAAATTTAAATTACCACATGAGTAGCAGAAGCCACAGAGAAAATGGACATAATTTTTTTAGCATTGCAAATTAAATATGAGCAAGATTAATAGTAAGACTACATAAAAAGATAAACTATAAACACAGCACAAGTAACCTATGTATAATGTAACACAGGTTAGCATATGTATGACATTATAAACATATTATAAATAAAAATCTATAGGAAAATAGAAAAATTTGAACAGATAGCTAATACATAAAGAAATGACAGTTGCATATAAATAAACATGCATATCCCACACTTTACTAATAATCAAGCAAAAATAGATTGTTATAATGAAATATTTTTCATAGCATTTAACTAAGACCAGTTAGATCTCAATCATTTGACCTTAAGATCTACACAATATAGAAAATAATACATATAGGGATAATAACATTTATGGGAGAATTGCCAGACAGGCAATAATCTTAATTAATTAATTAATTATTTTTTATTGACAACTTCTATACTTATGGACAAGAAACCATGATATTTCCCTTCTGTCCCCCCATCCCCCTTCAGAGTCCACTCTCCATATCCCCTCCCTCTCTCCATTAGTCTCTTTTAATGTGATATCATCATCTTTTTCTCCTATTATGAGGGTCTTGTGAAGGTACTGCTAGGCACTGAGAGGTCATGGATATGGAGGCCAATTTCTGTCTGGATAGTTGCATTGTAAGGAGTTGTACCCTTCCTTTGGCTCTTACATTCTTTCTGCCCCCTCTTTTGCAATGGACCCTGAGCCTTGGAGGGTGTGACAGAGATGTTTCAGTGCTTGACACTCCTCCGTCCCTTCTTTTCAGCACTTTGTTGCCTTTTGGGTCATCCCAGTGGTCATCGCCATCTGAAAAGAGAAGCTTCTCTAACCAGAAGTGAGAGTAGCATTAATATGTGAATATGAACATTAAGTGTAGTGCTTTCAGGGCAGTTTGGTGGGAATAATATATACATTCAGCCAGGCAATAGCAGGCTTTATGCCCCTAAGGCTCATGACCTCCCCTGAAGACTAGCAATAATCTTAATACTGAAGTGCCCAGACCCCCTACCTGGGGTCAAGACCCTCAGGGAGTTACCCAGAGATCCGCTGCAAAGAACCGAGATGGTCACTCAGATGCAATTAGCAGCAAGTCTCCTTTATTGTGGTGCAAGCCAAGGCCTGGGCTCAGTCTCCACACAGACCGATGCAGCGGATGTGAGAGAGTGAGCCCGAGTAGGGGGAGGGCAGGGGGTTATAAGGACAAAAACCACGAATCTGCATTAACAGCACGACCTTTACATTAATTGGGTATTTGGGGTCCCATGGTTAGGGACTTTCCACTTAGGCTCTTTGGTGTTTTGCAGATCTAACCGCCAAGTTGGGCCGGGGCTTTTGTGGCTGAATGTCCCCCCGAGTTCCCAGTATCTGCAAGGAAGGGGGATTTCTTGGAACTTAAGCTGAGAAAAAAAATTTTCTTTCTTTACTGACTAAAGTGGCTATCTGTTTCAAGATGGCAATACTACTGTCAAGCTGAAGTGCTGGCAAGCAGAGTTACAGAAGCTAAAGGCAACATGTTAATTTCTTAGATCTTACAATACTATTAATATGAGATAGTGGTAACATAATGTGGTTATTAGAGATCAAGAAGATGGCCTGAGGTTAATTGGATATGATATCAGTTGTACTTTCATTTAATTCTGTAGAAATAAAATAAGGAGATTTTTAGAAAATATTTTATTTATTTATTTATTTATTTATTTATTTATTTATTTATTTATTTATGAGAAAGATATAGAGAGAATCCGCAGGCCAGGGTCTCTAGCTACTGCAAACAAACTCTAGACACATGTGCCACCTTGTGCATCTGGCTTTACATGGGTCCTGGGGAATTGAACCTAGGTCCTATGGCTTTGCTAACAAGCACCTTAACTGATAAGCCATCTCTCCACCTTGAGAATTTTCAATTTAATGGTAAGAATATTAATTCCTGTTTGAATTCTAATACAAATTTTATGTAAAACTCTATAGTATGATTCATTAATATCTTACAACATCCTGATGTATTTTTTTGTTGTTGTTGTTTTTGATTTTTCGTGGTAGGATCTCACATTAGCCCAGGCTGACCTGGAATTCACTCTGTAGTCTCAGGGTGGCCTCGAACTCTTGGAGACCCTCCTACCTGTGCCTCCGGAGTGCTGGAATTAAAGGCGTGCACCACCACATCCAACCTGATGTATGTTTAATAACTCTTTGCAACACTTGATTGACTCCTTTACTTTCTGTGGTGAAAATTAAACTTTCCTAGCCAGGTGTGATGGAGCACTTCTTTAATCCCAGCACTTGGGAGGCAGAGGTAGGAGGATCACCATGAGTTCGAGGCTGCTCTGAGACTGTGAATTCCAGGTCAGCCTGAGCTAGAGTGAAACCCTACCTTGAAAAACCAAAAGTAAATAATTAATTAAATAAATAAAATAAAATAATAATAAAATTAAAAAAATAAACTTTCCTAATGCTGAGTATTTCAGTTTATTGCACAAATGATCTTCTATGGAAGCTCATTGTTCTAGATCCAATATTAAGCACATAAGCTACAGAAAATATTATATCACCATTTTTATTCATTTCATTTTATTTTATTTTGGTTAATGATTTTGTAACAAGAAATTACTAAGATTCCAAACAATCAAATCTGAAAATTAAAATACCCATAATTGTGAACGTTTTGCATTCTGTAGGAATTAATTACACTCTACCCAGAAATGGTATCTACATGACATGGACTTTCCATAAATTCAAGTCCTCCATTCATCCCGAAATCCTTAAATGTATAGTTTGGCAGAGGTTTTCAAGCTCAATGTGAGGATCAGACAATATTATATGAGCATCTAGGAAAATTCCCTTTTTTTGGTTTTTGAGCTAGGGTCTCACTCTGGTCCAGGCTGATCTGGAATTAACTATGTAGTCTCAAGGTGACCTCAAACTCACGGTGATCCTCCTACCTCTGCTTCTCAAGTGCTGGGATTAAAGGCATGCAGCCACCGTGCCTGGCTGAAAATTCCCTTTTTATTTTGCTAGCAAGTGACATGTAATTTTATACATCATAAAATGTTCTTTCTTTTTTACCTAATTTCAAAACAGTAAGTGTAGAGTCCAACCATCATTCTTATATTTCTTGTGGGGACGATGAGAACTGGAGCGTTCAATCGATTCCATGTCACTAGACAGTAACTGGCAAAGCTTTTACTAATTCTGTCTTCCTCATAGATTACGTGGTTCAAGACATGCTTTGTTATCCAAACACATTGTGACAATCCACGCCTTTATCTAGACTGAGAAGTGTCATAAATGCTGGGGGAAAAATATTTTAAAAGTTCCTAATAGTCAGGCTGGAGAGATGGCTTAGCCGGTAAGGCGCTTGCCTCTGAAGCCCAAGGATCCAGGTGTGATTCTCCAGGTCCCACGTAAGCTAGATAGATGCACAAGGTGCTGCATGCATCCGGAGTTTGTTTGCAGTGGCTAGAGGCCCAGGTGCACCCATTCTCTCTCTCTCTCTTTCTTTCTCTCTCTCTCTGTATCTAAAATAAATAAAAATAAATCTTTAAAAGTTCCTAGTGGTCCAGAAAGTTGTGGTGCGAGACTGCGTTGCGGAGAATCAATTCTGGTTTTACAGCTTATGATTTGTGTTACCTCCTCCTTGTGTTTCAGTTTCTCATTTACAAAATGAGAGAAGGGAAAAGGGTTCTGTCTACACTACTGGGACTTTAAGATTAAGTTAAGTGGAAAAACTAATGCTTAAGTATGTCTTTGGTATTCAGTAAATTCTCACTAAATCCAAGTTGTTACTATTAGAAGTACTCACCGGATATTAACACTTAAGTTAGGTATGCAAGCTTTAATGAATTTTATTAGTGTAATGATGGGCACAAGAAACAATGCTGTGGTTTCACTAGGAAGATGTCTGTGGAGTTTCCAAGCAAAATGTAATATTCTGCAAGAAATCCATGGAGCCGAAGATAAGAGGTTATTTAAAGTTGAACACAAAAGCAGACACCTCTATGACACCCTCCTGGATAGAATGCAAAGAACCCAAGAGCCACAACACACACAGCTAGAACAGAAAGGTGAACTTTGGGACACTGTCCTATCGATGGGGACGGAGAAGCACACTCATGACGTCATAGTAGAGAGTCACCACCCCATCACCTGCATGATATTCAACCCACTAGCATGTGGACATAGATGATGGGGGCTGAACGAAGGAGCTATAGAAATAGGAGGACTGCTTAGAAAGAGGAGGGAATTCTGTGGTTAAAATTGGGAGAGGAGAGACAAACTAGGATAACAGGAGTGGGTCATGATCAAATTACAGTGTGTTCAGGTAGCAATATTCTCAATAAAGAAAGTCACGATAAACATAGGTCTGTGTTTAAAGAATCCACATTACAGTGTGGCACAGCACTTACACTAAAACTGAAAACATTAGAGCTTGCTGTACAAGCATGAGAATCTGAATCTGGATTCCCAACAGCCAGGTAAACTCCAGGCTCTTGTCATGTGTTTGTAATCCCAGCCCTGGGGAGGTGGAGACAGACAGTTAGTTCACGGAATGAACCTAACTTCAAACAACAGCAACAACAACAAATGTAAAGAGAAACTGAGGAAAACATCTCTGGCTACCACATACACATGCACACCTATGCAATAAGACCTTCACAAACAAATGTTTCCATACACATATGAACACACAACACATGCATACACATGCATATATATATATGTACATATTATTTTGATAAGTATATATTTGATATATACATATATTTTGTATGTGTATGTATAAAAATCAACAAACTACATAGCAAATGTGTAATTTCATACAAGTGCTTTTGTCTACTACGAAGCTATGATACAAATGAAATTGTTAGAAAGCAACATTTCATGAAGTGAATGATCTTTTGTGCTTCCCAAGCCATAGAGCTGAGAGTTTACTACAGTACTTACATTTTACATTTTAAAAAGTGGATGGACGAAGTTGATTTTGTGTTTTTTTTTTAATCAGTCTCATGTTAATTCTTAAATACATTGATGTGATTTTAGGGATAATGATTTTTTTAAATCTCATGAGGAGGAAAAGTCTTCTTTTGAAAATAACAGTTTACACTTAAATAAAATACAATTATTCGTGTCATTCCCTATTTACCTAAGAATACATTAAAAGAGAATTTCAATCAGCCAAAGAGGATTTAGCGGATTTTCTTTGCATGAAACTCCTTTGGAGAGCTTAAGACTTCTTTTATACTTGCAACATTGCTATTGATTAATTATGTTAAGATTTACAGCAGCAATGATTTATTTAGCTAGAATTATTTAAGGTTAAGCTTTAGTCAACATGCATTCCTTGCCATTAAATTTAGTGTGTGGCCAGAGACATCTTAGTCAAAACCACTTAGATGATAAGGGAAAATTCAGAGTTTTAAGAATTACATAAATTGCCCTGTTGTGAGTCTCAGGGAAACTATTAACATACATGTAAAAATGAGTTGCTATTGCTATACTTGTATTTGCAAAAGTTAAAATATAGCATCCCCTGTCAAACTTTCATATTGCCAACAGAAAAGTGGATATATTCCCCCAGGTTATATGAGAACATTATACTTGTTGCTAAAATTCATTTATCCAACCAACAGATATTTCTTGAGTGCATGCTGTATCAGCTCAAATACCTCAGACGCTTGCGAAATGAAGATTAAAAAGACAGCTCCAACCCTAAGGGAGCTCAGGGAAGATTGGTATTAAAACCAAGTGAAATTAAACAAAAGCAAGGATGGCCTTGCATGTTCGTCCTGATATTTCAACGATACAGAATTAAAAGAAATAGGAGTAAGGATAAAAATTAAGATAAATATCTTTGTGCATCCCGAACTAAACAGAATCACCTTGCAAGGAGAAACAACTAAAACCAAGGGTCGCCTAGGCTGCAGTGAACAAATTTTGTGTTTTTGTTCTCAAAATTGATGTTTTTTTTTTTTTTCTTAATAGCTCTTGATAGAAATGGGGGCAAAGAAGTTTAAATGTAACTAAAGGCTGGAGCAATAGCCTTTAAGTCCCATAGTTCTAAACAGAAAAGCCAATAACAAATACACGGATTGTCAAGGGAGCCTCAGCGACAATCATACTCAAAGAGGTGAAATTTAAATAAGCCATCAACTCCAAGTGTTAGTGACTTGAAGGGCAGAAATAGAGAATTCATGAAAAATGTAGCACACGGATATAAAACAGACACACAATACATGGGGAAAAGAAAGTATGCAGAGATTGAGAAATCCAAATACATGTCTCATAGGATTCCCTCAAAGAAAGAAAAATTAAAAGCAGAAGATGTATGGCTGGAAATGTTATACAAATAGGGATGGTGAAGATTCTTCTAACTGAAATCTAATACTGAGGGTCAAGCAGTGTAAATAAATAAATAAATAAAGATCCTTAATTGGTCACTTCAAGGATAAATCAAAGGAAAACATGGTGAGAGACAATTTCAAAAGCGACCAAAAATGAAAATGTGGGGGGGGAAGATTGTCTTAATACCTTTTGGAGTTTTAAAGGACTGAGTGATTAATTTTATTATGATATATATGTTCGGGGCAGTTTCTGCTCACTTCTCTTGACTTTCCAATCAGAAACTACCGTATCTGAACAAACTGTAGATTGTGTTTTTAAAGATAAAGCTGGAAAATACGTCAGTAAAGTAAATAAAATTGAAGTTATTACTACTATTCCGTGGTCAACTAGTTCTACTTCTAATTATGCACCTCAGCCGAAGTGTGTGTGTGTGTGTTTGCCGAAGACATGCTCTTGTCAAAAGGCAGAAGTACAAAAAGTTAAATGACCATGAAAGTATTTATTGTTTATATCCTTCAGGAGTGGAATTACTGAGGGCTGTTAGGAGCTCATGAACATAATTGTGTAGGCTTGCTGCTTTTCTTAGACTATTTTGAAATCAATATTTACAGTTGCTTAAAATAGAATCCTTTGAAAATTATTACTCTTAGGGAAAATTATAAGTCATATATATGTATATATGTATATATTTATATAATATATGAAGTGGAGTTTTCAAATTAATTTTATGTATCATGAAAATAATCCTCTGATAGAAGGTAGTTAGGGCTGACTTTTCTTTTTGCCTTTGAAGTAATAACTATCACCCTGTATATAACCCATATATAACTTATCTTTGAAGGAGATATTTTTAAACATGTAGTTTGAGATAAAAAAGATGATCATGGCATGAGAACTTGTGCAAAATGTCTCTGCATGTGTATTTTACATTTCCTATCATTAACTTACCTATCCATAAGGTACATGCTTAAAATGAATGAATATCTGACAATAGTATACATTTAATACATATAACAAAAGTTCATTACATAAATAGTATCTATTTTAATTTTTTAAAATATTTTTTATTTTTTAAAATTATTTTATTTATTTTTTTGGAGAGAGACACAGAGAGAGACAGACAGAGAGGGAGAAGGAGACAGAGAATGGGCGCGCCAGCAGTCTCAGCTGCTGAGAACGAAATCCAGATGTGTGCGCCCCCTTGTGGGCAAGTTCGGCATTGTGCCCTTGCGTCACTTTGCATCTGGCTAAACATGGGACCTGGAGATTGGAACCCAGTTCTTAGGCGTAGCAGGCTGGCGCCTTAACCACTAAGCCATCTCTCCAGCCCTCTATTTTAATTTTTAAAAGCTACATTAAATCTCTCAGATGATAATTTTTTATTTATTTTTATAAATTTGTCATAGTTATTTGTTATTATAATTATTACATTATGAGTATAAGGTATGGATTATGAGAATAAAGTATAGTTACCAGCAAAAAAGTACAATGTATTATATTGTGGCAACAAGCCACAGGTACATAATACTTTTTAAACAGCTTTTGTAGCTAATAAAGGAGAATAATGTAAGTCATCAGTAAAAAAAGATAAGTTCAAACTGATGATGACAATATTTTCATAGGTGCTATCAAAGAGGCAAAATTCTATCATGGCAAAAAATTAAAAAGCATAAATGTGTATGTGTATGTATGTATGTATGTATGTATGTATATGATCAAGTCACCTCAAGTGACTACTTATCACCCTCATGGCCAACAGAATAGATTTTCTTTTCAAAAACATATGGACTTGGGCTGGAGAAATGGCTTAGTGGTTAAGGTACTTGCCAGCAAAGCTAAAGGACCCAGGTTCCATTACCCAGGACCTACATAAGCCAGATACACAGGGGGCACATAGGTTTGGAGTTCATTTGCAGTGGCTGGAGGCCCTAGCATGCCCATTCATTCTCTCTCTCTCAAAATAAAAACCAATAAAAATTTAAAATTAAAAAAAAAACACATATGGACTGATATGAAGGTTACCCTCTTGTCTAAAACCAGAAGTTTCACTGAATTTTCAACTACTCCTTGCAATGGACCCCAGATCTACATGGCTTTCTTTGTTTGTTAGTTCATTTTTTTCATAAGAAAATCTAACCATAGAGCCATTATAATTCCTGTTGTTTCACAAATTATTTCTTCTCTAAGTATAGAGGTAAAACTGTGTGATTAAAAGTGTTGGCCACAGCTTTTCAGAAGAAAAACAACACAGGGCAATTTTATATATAAAGCATATAAACACTGAATTCTAAAAACATAAAGGAAAGTAATGAGACAAATGTATTCTGGCCACATAATCTTAAGTATATATAAGCTTTTTAACATCATGCCCTCGTAGCATTTTTACCCTTAAAATTGGTGTCTTCACCACATTCCCTAACCTTCAGAATTTCCATTTCCACCAGCAGTGGGTCGACACTGAAAAGGGCTGCGCAACCTCTGCCAGGTGCCCGACACTGATCACACTGTCACTTTCCCAATGACTTCTGATGGAGCAAACGTCATAGAAAGAATTTTTCTTTCTGAAAGAGAAACAGTGGTGACGTAATTAGATTGAATAACTTGGAAAAAAAAAACAGAGATAAGCGCAATGGTGAGAAATAAGCACAGTTTCTCCAGAACAAATCCCCGTTTCAGATGCATATCAGTATAAGAAGTTTAGAGACTTTATTTTAAGGGAGCACTCAAGTTTCTAGATTTTGTGAGGAAGAGGAAAGAACACCAATGCTATTATGGAATGGTTCTACATGAGAGAGTGGTTATTACTATTCTTGTGTTAGAGACTGTCTGAGTTTCTACTTGAGGATCCTAGAAACTTGCTATTATAAAAGATACCGGGACCTTACAGAGGTCTTAGGGAAAGACACGCTTACTTAATGATAGAAAATTAATGCAACAGTTCATCCTCAAGAAACTGGGCCTGCTATTTAGGAAGAATTAATGAAGGAATATGAGTAACAGTCCTTAAGTGTGCTTTGTTTGGTTTCAATTTTGCTTTGTGAAATTTTGTAGACATGGTCTCTCTATGAATCCCCAAATGTTCTCAAAATCAATGTCCTTCCAAATACTATTTGTTATCAAATGTTCTTATCAATATCATTTCAAGGAATGTGTGACTAACACTTAAAAGTTGAGAAGTTTCAAAAGTAACTGATTATGACTAAGAAGAATGAATTATTTTGGTATGATGAAATTTGAGGCTTATAAAATATAGAACATTTATGTGACATGTTGACCTGTAGAAATCAGCAGAGAAATGTTAACATTAAATGTTTTGTAGACTGCATAAAGTAAGGGCTCAAGGAAAGGAAATCTTTGAATTTCCATTTGAAAAAAAATATAATCCATGTGTAATTTACATCTACAATCCACCAGAAGCAGCAGGATTCATTGCAGCTTTGTAACTGAACTCATGTTTGCTCATATTCATCTCACATTTATCATGAAGCCGGAACGAATTTAAAAACTAGCATTTGAAATAAATGGAACATTTATTTTGAACATACTTATATATGCAAATGATCTAATAATCCCTTGATTTCACAAGTAAACACACACAAAGTGAATCCAATTTAGGAAAACGAAATAACTAGTTTTTTTTTTTTTTTTTCTGAAGAGGTAATGCTTCAAGCACAGAAGGGCTGGATGGATTGTATCACACAGCAGGACTTTGCTGTGGAGATTTAATGCATAGGGAATATATTTATTCATTCTTTTTATATATCCATATTTCATAATTTGAGATTAATTCTCTAGCAGGTGAAGTGGCACTTATTGTTGATTGTGGCTTTCTGGACATGAGAAATTGCAATGAGACATAAATTTCTTGAGAGAAAACCTTGTGTTCTCTCTGCTGTTAGGAATATACATTCTCTGTATGGAACACAGAAACTGACATGAATATCTAACTTTCTACATAATGGATTTAAGGAAACGTGAAGAGTCCTGAGATGATGTTTTATGCCTTTGCAAATCAAGCATTAGTAGTATTAAAATATGAGGCTTCCTTTTCTAATTTTACTGCTTATAGCAATCAATAATTAATAGTCAATACGACGTTACCTATAATGTTTTATAGAAAATGGAAAACATTAAAAGAGTTAACTGCTACTTATTTCTAAAACCAACTTGAGTCTTGGAAAAACTGAGACCCACTTATGAAATTACAGTAGTTAAAGAGCAATGTAGGGTGATTTTTGTTTTGTTCTTTTTATACTGAGTGTGTAATAAACTATGTGACCAACTTAGAGTAGGGATTTTCCAATGTAAAGATGGATGACCTGGAAATATTTTGAAAATATAGATTCTTAGCCTGGACTGGGTTTCAGATGCTTCTCAAGTAATGCTAATGATGCTTATATTTGGAATACACGTTAGCTGCAAGAGTAGGGATTTGAGGCTCATCAGTGTATCTCAGATATTTGCATGGCTATATGAACCTGTCGTGTGTGTGTGTGTGTGTGTGTGTGTGTGTGTGTGTGTGTTTCAGAGTACTCATAGGTTTTGTAATATCCTCAACATGTGTTATATAACATGGTGGAGTATCAGCTAGTGTCCTGGTAAATTCTTGTATCATCGAAGCACTAGGGAACTCAATATGCTTTATTTGTCTTTTGGATATTAAAATGTATATTAAAGTATTAATCCCTTCAAAAATCTTAAAATTACATTTTACTCACTTTATCTCAAATATTTTCTAAACAATTTGGTAATGTATTTTATATTTATTTATTTGAGAGAGAAAGAAGCAGAGAGAGAGAGAGACAGACAGACTGAGAGAGAATGGGCATGCCATGGCTCCCTTGTGCATCTGCCTTACGTGGGTCCTCAGAAATCGAACCTAGGTCCTTTCGCTTTGCAGACAAGCACCTTAACCACTAATGTATTATTTTTAAAGTTGTACCAAATAATTCTCCATGAATAATAAAAATATATTGGTCAACATTAAATGACTTTAGAACATGAATTTCCTTCCCATTGCTTTTTTAGTTTTATTTCAGTGTGACTCAAACCTATTGATTTGATCCAATACCCTTCCAGCTCAAACTACTGGCCACTTCATTCCTAAGTCTTATCTTCCTCATTGGTGTAGCCCTTTACTTCCTGAGCCATTAGGGTCAAAACATTTGCATCCTCCATAATCTCAACTTTAAGATGCCATTTTCTGGCCACAGCTTATTATCTTTGTAATAATTTCTCTAAAGCCCTTTGTGCAAAATTGCAATTTTTTTATATTGGAACATCCAATGCATGTTTTTCACCCTACATTTTTATTTCTTATCTTACCTTAGATTTCATGATTATCATGAGAATTACTCTTTTACTTAGATTTTTAGTTTCACTATTGGGCATGCCTTTGCCTAAATTATGCTGCATTCCGTGTTGTGGCCAAAGTCAGTGACTGTCTGAAGTTATAGATAATTCCTTTATCTCAATGTTGGGGATTCTAGAAGGTTCCATAGCTCCCACGAGTATTATTTGAGGACTTGGCAGGTCATCTTTTGTACAGTTCTGCCTTGCTCTTTTCTCTTCATGTGTTTCTCTTGGGGGAACACCTTTAACATACCTGTATATAGTTTTGCAAGTAAGATTTTTTTTGCCAAGAATGAACTTAAAAATATACCCTTATCAAAATTAAACCTTCATCATAACTTCTAATGAAATTAGTTTTATTTTCTTACAATATGACAGCATAGTCATTGTATATATATATATATATATATATATATATATATATATATATATATGTGTGTGTGTGTGTGTGTGTGTGTGTGTGTGTGTGTGTGTGTATTCATAATATATGTATATATATATATATATATATATATATATACACACACAATCTGGTTGCTTTTATCCTTGGTGTACCTCTTCTTCAATAGAATTTGGACATGGGTTAAAAACTTTGTCTTCAAAACTATGTCTCAAGAAATAACATTATTCTTATCAAATGGTCTTACAAATATTTATAAATAAATTTTTGACCTGAATGTTAATGTAAAATGCCAGAGTAATTACCATATTAATAAGTATTGTATTTAAAATATTAAATAATATACAGATGATACAAATTTAATCTATGTATAGATATTAGAGTTTGACATACTAGAAGGAAAAAACAAAAATTAAAGAAAAGCACACGAGTAAACTAAAAGGAATGTATACAGTAGTTTTACACTGAACATGAAGAGAACCTACAGATATCTGAATTTAGGTTTGGATTAAAAATTTGTTCTGTATTTTAAAATATCAATTCTTGTTCAATATGTACATATCTGAGAGATGAGGACCCATTACTAATGGTGTGCATCATGAAAGAAAAATATTTCTAGCATTTATTATTTTTAAAAAATAAAAAATATTTTACTATTAATTAATTTATTTATTTGAGAGAGAGAGAGATACAGAAATAGGCAGGTAGAAGAGATAGAATGGGTGCGCCAGGGACTCCAGCCACTGCAAAAGAACTGCAGATGTGTGTGCCCCCTTGTGCATGTGGCTTATGTGGTTCCTGGAGAATCGAGCCTTGAACCAGTGTCCTTAGGCTTTGCAGGCAAGCATTTAACTGCTAAACCTTCCCTCCAGCCCTATTTCTGGCATTTATATACATATTTTTAAATTTTTGATCATTGTTTATTACTGTGATATTATTTGAAATTGAGAGAATAAAGCTATATATTTGCTCATGGTCATGTAGCCTACAAATGAACAATTTAAAACACTTTTTTCTGACTCCAAGGCCATTAAGTAAACATGTTGTTTCTTTCCATCCCCTTTGCCTTATTTCAGTTAAATTCATGATTTCTGGAGATAACTGCAGAAACCGCGTGCTGAATGTAACCAGAGCTCTAAGAGTTCAAGAGAATGGGGACGTTAGTGGCAGCTCTGCCTAGTGGAATTTACTCTATCTTGGTAGAGTCACCTCACCCTAAACCTCTTAGTACTTCACTAAAATTCATTGTCTGTAAGAGTCTTGGTAGATTTGAATGCTGAGTGAAAGCAAGACTCAGCAGCCATAGTTATTAAAAGACTCACAGCAGGGTGAGAAAGGATTTCAGAAAGCGAGTGTGCCTTTCAGGCACCAGGAGTGCTTCCTTTGCACATGGAGTCTGGCGTCTGGTGATGTTGGAAGCAGGCAAACAAAAGGTGGAAATCTGAGCAGCTATGTGCAACAGAGTCTTCACAAGGATTATTAGTACTTATTCTAGAAGGTAGGGGGAATCAGGAATCTAATGACAGAGAACCAGAGTACAGGTGATGTGTATAACAGCAGAAGAACATGCCTGGGTGGAGCTACCAATGTTTAGAATTGTCTAAGCTTAGGGACTGAGTGAGCATCCGAGACACACCTCATCTTGAGAAGATGAAGGCAAAGCAGACTTGTGTGCTGGGATGAAGACCTAACACATTACTTTTTTTAAGGAGTTTGCTTTCATTTTTAAGTTTATTTTGTTTATTTTATTTATTTGAAAGAGAAAGAGGCAGAGAGAGAGAGAGAGAGAGAGAAAGAGAGAATGTGTCCACCAGGACCTTTAGCCTCTGCAAACGAACTCCAGACTCATGCACCACCTTGTACATCTGGCTTACGTGGGTCCTGGGGAAGCAAACCTAGGTCCTTTGGCTTTGCAGGCAAGTGCCTTAACCACTAAGCCATCTCTCCTGCCCTGACATATTCTTGATTCCAAACTGGAGTGCTCAGCTAACCAAGTAAGGCTTCCTGGGTTGTTCTAGCATAGAGCTTCAATGTGTGTGTTAGAACTAGAGCAAGGATACTGGCCCTTCTGTGGACAATGTACTCCAATAAAAGCAGGCACGAAGGCCACGTTGATGCCAGTTGATAGGAATTTTTTGTCCGTGGTTGCTCCAAGACCAACGCTGATACTTTTTAATCTTCCAATTTGAATTACATCCTTAAATGTATGTAGTTGATTATAAATTCTTCCTCATTAGTGTTACAGCAGCATTGTCTACTGAGAACATACACAAGAACCTCTATAGAAAACAGTGATGGTTTTTCCTGCAGTTGCATTTCTTGTTTACAGTACAGACTAATCAGAAAAACCTAATGAAACCTGGTGCATACATGAAGAAGTATAAAACATGGTGGGCGGGGGAGAAGTGGGAAGCTTATAGGGTGTTCCTGAACAGGTTTCCAAGGACAGATATGACAGTGCTGATGTACTCTAAAAAGACTTCTTTAGGACAGAATGAAGAGAGTAAGAGAAGGTACCGATGTTGTGTTCCCCCCTAGGGCCATCCCAGGTGGGACTGCAGGGTCTCTGCCGGGTAGGGGGTGAGAGGCGCAGAGTCATGACACAGACTCTGGGAGTTGGGTGGAAGCAGGCAGAGAGCAAGCTGGTGCAAACCCGTTTATTCAAGGAAGTGTAGGGTTTTTTAGTGTTTGGCTGGCCATTCGTTCTATGGGGTGGTTCCCTTCTTGTGACCAATGACAGCCTGTCTCCAGGCAGATCATCTTGCAGCAGGTTGCTCGGGAGCATGGGACTGTAGCTGTTGTCACTCCAGGCCTGTGCAGGATTCCAAGTCCACAGAAGCCACTTCCTAGTTTCTTCTGGCATGTGGTCTGGTTAGGACCCGACCTGCATTGTGCCATACATACCAGATTTTACTTTTCTTCTTTTTTTTTTTTTTTATTATGTATATAGTGTGTATACAGCCATGATGGTACCATCATTAGCCTTCTCCCTGTCCTAATTTTCAATGTTGAGCATCTTAGTTTTAGACCTTGCATATTTTAGAGTTTAGTTGTATAATTACTTCAGAAAGAAAATGTTCCATCTTCAGTTGCATTTCCCTGGTTCACACCTAAATGTTTCTTTACTGAGTAGGACAGATGATAGTGACTACATCAGTTAAGTGCCAACACTGAGAGCTCATCCTTTGGCACATGAAACTACCAAAGCATTCACTAGTTAAAGTCCAATACATTCCACTTGATAAAAGACCTCCCATTGTCACACGGCCACTATGTGTGGGCTCTAGACATTTTATTGTGCTTGTTTTTTCCTTCCCAGCTTTCCCACAGTCATTACTGAGATGCGAAGAGCTCCAAGTTTACTCCTAGGTGATTTTAAAAATATTGTTCATTAGGAAATTCTGTGGAGAATTTAGATATGAGATAGGAAGAAGTGAGGGGTAAATTATGAAACCATATTAGGCATGTGATATATTCTCAAACTGACAGCTTCTCATTACTTACAATTTTCCAAGAATTACTCATTTTCCAGTGTAGCCATTAATCATTTCTCTAGGTGCAAGTTCATATTTGGCACATAAGGGAAATCTAGAATAGTCATGAAATGTCAGGGGATTCGTGAGGGTATTATTTAAGCTGATGGGACACCACCAGAAATTGCATAATTAAAAAATATTTATTTATTTGAGGGAAAGAGAGAAAGAGGCAGAGAGAGAGAGAGAGAGACGGAGAGAGAATGGGCATGCCAGGACCTGCAGCCACTGCAAATGAACTCCAAATGTATGTGCCATCTTGTGCATCTGGCTTACAGGTCCTGGGGAATCAAACCTGAGTTCTCTGGCTTTGCAGGCAAGTACCTTAAGCACTAAGCAATCTCACCAGCTTGAAATTGCACAATTTTATTTAGAAACAAATGTGTCCTTCATTAACAAAGATAGTGATTTTGAGGTAATATGTTACCACATACATACATACATACATACATACATACATACATACATACATACGGAGAGAGGAGAGAAAAAATAGAAAAAAGTAGAAAGAGAGGATGGTAGTCTGGTCTAACTTAGGGATCAGGAGTTGTGAGGAAAGTGAGTTTTGTGTGGTTTGGCATGTTCATCTTGATAAGGATAATTAGGAACTCCATGATTAAAAATTATTCCAGCCTGGGAATTATACTTTCATTCTCACCTGGGTTGCTACCTACTGTTCTTTTAAAATGCTTAATGCACTCATTAGATATTTGAGTGACAGCCATTGACATTTTAGGTTGCATTTCCTTAATCCAAACTTGAATTGCCTAGACCATTTTCACTGGAGGAAGAGTATTGTTGAAAGAATAAATGGAGAGTGGGAAGAACATTTATATATCAGGGAGACCTTTGTGGCAGATGAGCAGTGAGGACACTTTGGATGGATTAATTGAAAATGAAATTGTGAAGTTTTAAGGGACATTAGAAAGTGACAGAATGACTGAGAGATAGAAAGGGAAAGCTTTATCCACTCTGCAGTCTATTCCTAAACTTGAATGACAATCAGAATAGTCAGAATACCCTGCCATCTGTGATGGAGCTTTTATTTCATGACCAAAACCTAACGCAGCCTGCATCAAGACAAGTAAAAGGGGGCTGGAGAGATGGCTTTGTGGTTAAGGCACTTGCCTGTGAAGCCTAAGGACCCAGGTTTGATTCCTCAGTATACACATAAGCCAAATGCACAAGGTGACACATGTGTCTGGAGTTTGTTTGCAGTGGCTAGAAGCCCAGGCATACCCATTTTTCTCTCACTATCTGCCTTTTTCTTTAAGTTAAAAATCAGATAAGAAAAAGGGAGGCTCAGTGGTACAGTGCCTGCCTGTATAGGCACAATAGGCCCTCGTTTTGAATCCAGGGCTGCAAAACTCACACAAACAAACAAAAAAGGTTAAAAAATTGAATACAGTCTAATTTTATATTTGAAATAAAAATAATCATTTGAAATAATTAAAATGTATGAAATAGAATACTCTTAAAAGTAATTTTAAAATGTTGCAATGAATGAATGTGTAAATAATTAAGAAAACACTTTAAAATACATGAAAGTTAACTAAAGTGATCTTCTAGCTTCATAAACATGTGCCTTGTTTCAAATCCAATGCTAACTAAGGTAATAAGATATAAAAGGAATGTTCAAATATTTTCATTACTCTGAAAAGCAGCAGTGTTCAGGTCTTCTTATCACCAGAATACTATACAGCTTTCTACAAAGCCGGCTCTCTACTTGATATATATGAAGACTGCTTTAAAATTGGAGTCGGGAAGTAGCAGTAAATGTCAATGAAATATAATTTTAGATGTATTTGGGGTAGAGTGGAGAGGACATAATAAAAACGATGAATTGACTCAAATCACCCTTTATTGTGTCCTTTCTTTTAAGCACAGTTGTTTCAGTTCCCTATATAGTCAGAACCCATGCCCCAAAAAGGAAGCATTCTGCTGAAAGTAATTGCGTGTTTTCCACTGTTGCATAAATTTGTGAGCTAGTACTTGATATTCTTGGAAAGTCATATGTTAGGTATTTATTACTATCAGAGGAGCATTCTAAAATAAAATTCACTGTTGTTTAATAAAAAATGCTAATTTAATGAGTTCTGTATATATGAAATTCTTGGAAAGAAATTGGAAATTTTTGCCTAAAACCCATTTGAAATTTTAGAAAGCAAAACAGGTTAGCATAGCCTTCTTTGATTATTTGAATGGCTAGTTATGAAAATTTTATCTCTATTATAATTCATTCTGAAATAATTATACTCAAATAGCAACATCAAGTAGTTTGAGTCACAATTCCTTGATTCAACACTACTTTACCACTTAATACCAGTGTTTGACATGGGAACAAGTTACCCAATTACTGTTTGTTTCTGTTGCTTTGATAAGAAAAGTAATAACAGTAATTATTTCTTTGTGCTCTTTGGAAAATTAAAGAGCTAATAATGAATGAACAATGCCTTGTGCATACATGTACTGAAGAGTAGCTCATTATGCCTTTAAAGCTTTAAAAAAATACAGTAACCAGCTTAAAGGGAAAGAAATTGATGCTCAAAATTTATAAGAATTTGGAAAGATTTCCAGAACACTGGAAACACTGAAAACAGAAAACATTACAACATAAATATACTACATAAATAGTGGACATAAAAATTCTTTCATTGAGCCAGGCAGGGTGGCACATGTCTTTAATCCCAGCACTTGGGTGGCAGAGATAAGAGGATTGCTGTGAGTTTGAGGACATCCTGAGACTACATAGTGAATTCCAGGTCAGCTTGGACTAGAGTTGACCCTACCTTGAAAAACAAAAACAAACCAAAAATTTCTTTCAGTGATCAATAAACTTCAGTGTTTTCTGTTCCATTTTCATTCTTTGTGATGATGAATTCTAAGAGTAACTAAAGATGATGAATTGAGGCCAGAGGAGATGGCTCAGCAGTAAAAGGTTCTTTCTTGAAAAACCCAATGGCTCAGATTTGATCCCCCAGTGCCCATGTAAAGCCAGATGCTCAAAGTGGCACATGAGTCTGGAGTCATTTACTGTGCCAAGAGGCCCTAGCATGCCCATACTTGCTCGCTCCCTCCCTCTCGCTCTCTTGCTCACTCTATCTCTCTCTCTCAAAAATATAAGTAAATAAATAAATTTAACTCAGTAAAGAACATGAATTGAGTGATCTCACTGGTCTCAGTGATTTCCTCATTGTGCGATGTCTTATGACTCTTGTCTAATCTAATTGTTATGCCTCAGTGGGAATGTGAACCCTTCTTTGAGAGCCAGGAGGGTATATGGAATTAGAAAATTTCCTCAAGATCATTCTCCTATGTCCTCAACTCTTTCTAATTTATTCGACCTACCCTTAAATAGCATCCTTTCCTTTCTTTTTTTTTGGAGAGAGAGACAGAGAGAGAGAGAGGGAGAGGAAAACAGATAGAGAATGGGAGAACCAGCATCCTCTCAGCCACTGTGAACAAACTCCAGATGCGTGCGCCTCCTTGTGGGCAAGTCTGGCATTGTGCCCTCGAGTCACTTTGCATCTGGCTAAATGTGGTACCTGGAGATTGGAACTGGCGTTCATAGGCTTAGCAGGCAGGCGCCTTAACCACTAAGCCATCCCTCCAGCTCCTTTCCTTTTTCTTTATGGAGATATGTTGTTCATGGTAGCACTTCTAGTCCTGGGGCTGCTTTCTAAAGCTGTAATGATCATGACTCCTTCTAGGGTAGAATTAGAAACCAAAGCCTTAAAATTTGCATTTTCAGTATATGGCCAACACAGCCATATTGAGGTCAATATAGCTGGGAGAAAAGATGTGAGAATTCCAGTCACTGACCTTCTGGTCAATATGAAAGCAAAAAGGCCATCAGACATTAAGATGCTTGGAGACTAACAGTCAGAGGGACTGCAGTGTAGAAAGGTAGTTGAGTGGTACAAGAGCAGTTAGACAACCAGATGTTCAACATGCTTAATGGGCACTGTCCTCACTTTATAATCCATGGACTGTTATTTGTTACAGCTGGAAACACATCCAGTCATAAGTAGTTTAGAAATGCTGAAAGAATTTTTTAGACAAAATAATAACATAGATTGGAGCAGTTTCCATGTCGAGTAAGATTTCAGCTTCACTATGTGGATCAAGAAATGAGCCATGAGAATTATGTAAAGAAGAAAACACATAAATGAATGGGTGGGTTGAACGCTTCTGCTTTACCTTACCAGGGGACTAAGGGAGTACTTTAATTTCAGGATCAATTTGCAAAAATTAAATCAACTAGGCTGGTGAGATGGCTTAGCAATTAAGTATCTTGCTGGCAAAGTGAGAGGACCCAAGTTCTATTGCCCAGGACCCACCTAAACCAGATATACAAGTATACAAGGTGTCACATGTGTCTGGAGTTTGTTTGCAGTGGCTGGAGGCCTTAGCATGCCCATTCTCTCTCTCTTCTTTCTCTCTCTCTTCTCTCTCTCTCTCTCTCTCTCTCTCTCTCTGACACACACACACACAAATGCATAAAAATAAACTAGTTTTAAAAATTAAATCAATTAATAGTAAATGCATGTGTACCAAAGGTCAGGTTTTACCTTTCATCATTGTAACAGTCTCAAAAGCTATACATTGTATAAATCATATTTTATTAATGAAGAAACTAAGGCTTAGCTAATGTAAAGTTAATGCAAATTCCTTTATTCAGGCTTATAGAAAGAGGAGGTAACCAAGCTAAAACTCTAAGCCAAAACTTTGACAGTGAGGCTACATAATTTATCTATGCAGTGCTTCTCTGTGATCTATCTATGCTCCATGTTCTGACATATGTCATGGTGTTTTCAAAATGATGGTAGTCCCCTGAGTTCCAGAAATTCTCAGAGTAGGTGGCAGTCTTGCTTCCACGTCTGTATTCTGTCATTCCCATTTACACTAGTGGAAAATGTTCATCCAGGGAAGTCACCGCCTTCATTTCCTTTGGTACTGTTAGAAGAAATGTGGAAGAGGAGCTTAAAAGTCAGCAATGAAACTTATCTGTGTGGTGAGCTATTTAGATAAATAAAATAAATGAACTCATTGAGCGAACAGAGTGATATAATTAATGAGGGAAGTTATTTAATTCTCCGTGAGGGAGAATGATATCTGAAATTTTGCACCCATATTGTCTGTAGTCAGTTGTTTGAGGTTGAGAGAATCTACATGGGAAAGTATTGGAAGCAGAGCTTAGACACACACACACACACACACACACACACACACACATCCACTGTCACACATAGAAATACTGATGGATCAGAGAGCTTGGTGCAGGTTGTCTGAGTTCATCTTCTATTAATACTCTCTGAAGACAACATTGAATAAAACTTCAAAAACCACACATTGAGGCCAAAGAGCTTGGAAGGGGAATAGTTAAGTTATATAGAGAATATATAGTAAAAATCTCTACTTTTCTCATGATCATACTTTTCTTCTTCTTTGGCCAACAAAGAACATAGTGACAATTTGAGAGAAAATTAAGAGCAATTCCAGTGAACCTTATGATTGACTTTATTTGTATTCTCCTTTGTCATTTTTCACAGGCTAGCCTGTAGACCATGTAGTCTCAGGCTGACCTCAAACTCACAGCAATCTTTCTAACCTCTGCCTCCTGAGTGCTGGGATTAAAGGCATTATTAATAATTTGGCTTTATTAATAATTTAATACAGCTTTTAAGCTCAGTGGTTAAGAGAAAAAGTTTCCTAGAAGAAAGTAAGACATACCCATGAAATTAAGTATGGATTTATTAATGAAGAGTTACCTTCAATTTTTATTTTTATTTTTTTATTTGAGTGAGATAGAGAGAGAGAGGAAGAGACAGAGAGAGAATGGGCACATCAGGGCCTTTTCAGGCTCTGTGAATGAACTCCAGACACGTGCACCTCCTTGTGCACATGTGCAACATTATGTGATTGTGTCACTTTTATGTTTGGCTAAATGGGGGACCTGGACATTTGAACAAGCGTTCTTAGGCTTCTCAGGCAGGTGCCTTAACCACTAAGCCATCTCTCCAGCCCTTCAATTTTTATTTTTAAGTATGTTTTATTCATATGAAAATAAAACTAACATGCCATGAAAATCATTTATATTCATGCATATTAATTCCTATGTGAATGCCCTATGTTTTAACATTTCAATTCATGGAAAGCCTTTGTAAATTATTGTTCTATTTGGTAGTTTGTGTTCAAAGTTGACTTGTGAAATCAGTTTTATCCTAAGCAAGATATAAACAAATTGCATGAACTTAAAATTACTGCAGCAGAGAAATGGCTTTAGTAATACCAAGGGAAATACATTCATTCTTGGGTCCTGACTATAGAATATGAATTGTTAAAGTTAACCCTTGAATGCCTAAAATCTAAGTCATATGGGTCATTTGTGGATGGTAATTTTCGTCCTTAAAATGTGTTTGAATTTACCCATGAAAGTTTGGTGACATTAGCAACACAGTAACTGTCTTCTGTCACTCACCTAGACCTGCTGTACAGCAGAGTTCAAAAGAGCAAAAAGGCGCTCCACGTTTGCTTTGTAACTCCTCGACAAGAAATGGAATTTTGTTCACCTCAGGTCTACAGTGCAACTGGCAAGTGCTTTGCTGTCACTTTGTATAGTGCAGTGACCTCGCTTTTCTACCCAGGCCTTACATGCTGAATTAGGGTGCAATGTGGAGTGTCTTATGTGTGAATTTAATTACTATTGACTGTCAAAAGCCTTGTGTTTATCATTTGGTTTAAAATATTTTCACCTCCTGTGGTTTTCTATAATAAAATGATTCTGTCCGAGTGATCAGTTTCTTTAGAAACATGCTGATATTTAACTCAGGCAGAAAACATGAGACGCCCAGATGCAGGAGAATAAATCAGAGCCCATGGATACATATCATTGAGATAACAGTTTTAACTGTTGTTTGAATGAGTGAAAAAAGGTGAAGCTAACATTCTGAAATGGAATGTAGAAAGCAAGAGGGATTATGACCTTATAAATTGCTATTTTAGAGCTATCCTGAAGGAATAGGGTAGACCACTAACCCTAAACATAGACAATGGGATCAAAACCGCATACCCCGGTGAAAATTACTATTTGCTGTTCCACAAACATGACTGGAAATGGCAATAAAACAGAAAGGCAACAAAATGAAAATGAAAAGAAAAGAAAATGAGACCAGATGTTGTGAATCTGGTTTTCATGCAGCGATGCTTAAGTGCAAGGAACGGCCTTCCAGGCAAGGTTGCTGAGATAATAACACGGAATTTGTTCAGGTTGGTTTGATTAGATGCTCTGACAGAGGAGTTTAGGAACTAAAAGGAGAGTAAGCTGTTGTAGACCAACTGTGCTTCACACATTTTTAAAAGAAATTTTATATCTTGGATAAAGATGGTAAAACTAATTTCTCTAAACTTTGTTTAACTTTTTTTTGAAATTCCATTTTCATGTGTGTGTGGGGGGGGTTGTTGGGGTGTATAACAGAATCTCTTGATGCTATAAATGAATGACCATCCAGCTTTATTTGGGTGGCTGGGAAATAGAACCTAGCCTGACATGTTTTGCAAGTGAGAACCTTTAACTGCTAAGACATCTCCACAACCCTGCACTTTGAATAAATGCTAAAACGCATCATATTTTGTTGCCCATTTTGTCAATATTTTTACCAACTTGCCTTTCTTTACCATAGGCATTTTTTTAAATCCCATCTTGCCTTTCTTTTGGATTTCCTTATCTCTGGCTTCATTGCAGGACTTCCACTGTGCCCTACCTCTGTGGCCCTCAGCCTGTGGACATTCGTTCAGTGTGCTGCTGGCTCTCAACATGTTGGTGTCTTGGCCACCTCTCCTCCTAAATACATCATAGGCATCATGTCCTGGTCCCATTCAATGATGGGCATGGCTGGGCATGTGAGTGGCATTCATTTCAACTGTCACTTTAGAAGTTTCTGGATGAGGAAAAAAGTTGTTTTTAAGTACACAATTAGGACAGAAGAGAACTAAACTGCCATTCTAGTCTTCAATTAGAACTTTTAAGATGTCCATGCTACAGTTTTCCTAAATCTAACCTAAATTGAACTGATATGCCTGTATATAAAATCATGAGTTGTGTTTTGTAAGTTGTGAAAAAAATAAAATAAAATTTGCAAATGAGAAAATTGCACATAAATCATCAATAAGATCTATCTATCTATCTATCTATCTATCTATCTATCTATCTATCTATCTATCTATCTATAGTAAATGTTGTACTGTAAAAAACTCTCAGGCATTTTAAAAAAGAATAGAAACTCTGTGGACATTTGTTTTAATTTTGGCAGAGTTGGGGTTGAAGCTGGCATTGATGTGCTAGGTAAGTGTTCTTACCACTGAGTTCGTCCCCAAGTCCAGGAGAATATTTAAAAGACATTTTCAGTTGTTATGAAAATATCACTTTAGAAATGACTTCCACTTCCATTCGGTATCTTGTCTGTAAACTCATGGAAATGATATTTATTTTGACAGAAGAATTTGACATAAAACTGTATTTCTACTATTGCCAAAATTATATACATTGTAATTGATCTGACTCCAGATACTTATTAAGTACTTTTAAAACTAATATTAATTGTTTGTAAGTTTAAAATTGTTTGCATTCTGTTAACTGAGGTATTACTTACATTCTCCAAGGAACGATCACCTTGATAGTTTATCTGGGCTATCAACGTGACGGGATTGAGACACACCTTAGAGAACAGCCCAGCACGCTTCTGGGGGTAGACAGCCATTTTCAGAGATGATTGACCTCCAGCTTAAGACTCTTAAAAAAAAAGAATGTGAGCATCCCATAGGATGGGGTACAGATGGAATAAAAAGACAGCTCTCACGGAGCCGTGCAGTCTCTTTCTTTCCTTTCTCTCCCTCATTCTTATTATTATGTTTGTGCTCAAGTTTTTGAGCATCTAGGAAGTTATTCTGTTTCCTTTTTCCCTCTCCCATCTCACTGTCACTGTGCTGGGGTTATAGAAGCCCAACATGGCTTTTCTGATTTATACGTGGTGTCTGGAGATTGAATTTGTGAAGTCAGACTGAGCTATCTTCCCAGCCAGAGTACTGTTTAAAATAAAGTTTAACAAAAGTGTTGCTTATTATTTTTACATGATTACATTCTACTTCTTACAGGAGAAAACAAAAACTTGCTTGGATGAAATGAAAAAGGACTTTCACTGGGTGTGGTGGTGCACGCCTTTAATCCCAGCACTGGGGAGGCAGAGGTAGGAGGATAGCAGTGAGTTCAAGACCACACTGAGACTGAATAGTGAATTCCAGGTCAGCCTGAGCTAGAGTGAGACCCTACCTTGTAAAACCAAAAAAAAAAAAAAAAAAAAAAAAAAAGTAAATGACAAGGACTTTCATTATCCCCTTTTATAAACAAATCCTTGATTACTCAACAAGATTTTGAATCTAATATGGATTTGAAGGTATAAATTAGAAAATGAAGTAACCATATCTAAAGAACAGAATATCAATAAAGAGACAGCTCTAGAGAAAAGCCACAAATGCGGGTTTAGTCAGCATTAGGTGATTGTTGGAAGAGCTTTCTGGCAATAGGAATGAAATGGACAGGTAGATGTTCTGTTTAAACTCCATAGATGTCTGATTAAAATGAGACAGTTGAGTTCAATGGAAATAAGGTGACCATATATTTAAATCCATAGGTCTTATCCTTGATTTTGTTGTTTATCTTTGTAATTTACTATTTGGGTCTATACACTGGGGGTTTTTATGTGGTTAAATCAACCCCAATGATTTGTAATATTTTGTGGATAACTGATTTGAGGATTGGAAATTCTACATGGGATTTGGTCATATATAGAAAAATTCAAAATTATAGTTTTGGATTCTTTGAAACAATTACAAAAAAAATATGGAAGGAGAATTTGTTTTTTGGTGAGGACTGGTTTGGATCCTGAAAAACAAAATATGAGACACATAAATTACTACAAGAGGGTGTTGTGACTGACTTTCATATAAAGTTGTGAACCTGGGAAGTGAGTTTACAAGATATAAAACCCACATGAGTCTTGTCATTTACAACAGTTAGCATTTTGTTATTTCCCAAGTTGAGACATAAGTTTAGAAGATATGAATACAGTTTAAACAGTATAATTATGATTCTTGGGAGGGAGGGAGAAACACCAGAAATAAACTATTCATCTGCTCTTAATTTTACCCATGCATTAGCCATTTTATGCCGCTTATTTCTTAGGATTTGTTATTCTATGCATCACATGCCTCCAGGACTTCATTTTAAATAATGCCCAAATTTGCATACGTCTGTGCACAACATACGGATTTCATAATTGGACACCCAAATTGTTCTATATTTTGAACCATGAGGAAGGAACAGCGCCCCGGTGACTGTTGTTTTGTGTATGAGAATCCGGGAACTGAGGCATCCAGCATTACCAAGCAGTAGCGGGAGTCGGAGGGTTTTATTACTCAATACCGGAGAATTGCTCACTGCTGTCTGTTCCTGCTGATAGTCCTGATGTTCAATCTGGTAAAATCCTCAAAGCTACTGTTCTGGGCCTTTTCCCCCCACCCACTGGCTTTGATATTAGATGCTAATAGGTTCTTGTTCTATGGGAGAAGCAATGAAACGATTAACTTGAAGTCACTAGGTTAGAGGAGTTACTGGGAACTAAGGATGGTTATGAGAGCACCTGAGGTTTCTTTGACTATGGCTCCTTATTCACGTTGTCAGGTAAGTAAGGGTGGTGTAAAATTCAGCAATGTAGAGTGTTGCTGACACACTATAGTAGCTAAGGCGATGGAGCAGTTAGCTTCATTTGTCAGTTTCATCCTCTCTGGTCCTTTGCTAACCATGGTGATATTGCTAAAACATAACCTTTAGGTCCTGTACTATGGTCATGATGTCACATCACCCTAAAATATTAACATTCAGCCAGAAGTGCCCATGAGAGCTTTGTTGCATTAACATCAGTCCTCTAAATGAGTATAAATGACATCCAATTAAATTCAGAGTGGAAAACTTGCAGAATTGCAACTATAAATTATAATAGTATAAGTAATATATTTTGCACCAATATATACAATTTAGAAAATATTTTAAACATAAATTTTCCCATCACACATTTAGAACACAGAATGGCATGTTTATAGATTCACCAAATTTCAAAGGCTCACGAGATTTTAGCATTTATATATAGGCAGTCAAAAAATACTTGTTGAAAAGTCAGAGTAAACCAGTTGACAACTATAGATATGTGTGAAAGCTTGAGGTGTTGGGGAAAAAGAGCAGCAAATTTTAAAAAAGATTTTATATATTTATTTATTTGATAGAGAGAGAGAGAGAGAGGAGAGAAAGAGACAGATAGAAAGAGAGATAATGGACCTGTAGCCACTGCAAATGAACTCCAGATGCGTGCGCCACCTTGTGCATCTGGCTCTACGTGGTCCTGGGGAATCGAACTCAGGTCATTAGGCTTTCCAGGCAAGCACCTTAACTGTAAGCCATCTCTCCAGCACACAAACATTTTTTAATTGTCTTGAAAAGGAAATATGTTCAATATTTCTACAACACTAATTGTAGATATCTGTAGCTAATGTATGTTATTGAATATAAAGGTATATATATTAATTTTCTTATGAGCATAGAAGCTATTCAGTGCTCATAAAATTTCTATTGTGGAGTTGATACTGAATAGAGAACAAATAATCACTTTTATGGGGTTTATTTATATTGTAAATTCTATGGGGAAGACACACACACACACACACACACACACACACACATATATGTATATGTATATGATATTGATATGTATTTACCAATAAAGTGAATTACAGAGAGTTTCAATAACTTGGAAATCTGGGCTCTACTTAAATCATCCATCCTACCACCTTATACCAGAGCCTCTAGCAGCAACTCAATTTTTATTGTCTCCATAGGATTGTTTTTCTAGATTATCATGGAGTTGGAATCATACTATATGTAGCCCTTCCAGACAGTGTTCACCTGTGCATTTAAGTTTCCCCCATGTTTTTCTGTGGCTTGATAATGCATATACTTATATCACCTTTTCTATTAGTTCATTGTCTTTCTTGATATTCCTCATTTTATTCATATACCTACTTAAGGGCACCTTCATTCTTTCAAAGCCATTACAATTATAATGGAAGTGTTGTAGCATTGCTGTGCAGGTATGCATTTGACTTTTCCTTTATTTGGATAAAGGTCAAGAAGTCACGACTTTAATCCCAGCACTTTGGAGGCAGAGATAGGAGGATCACCGTGAGTTTGAGGCAGCCTGAGATAGCATAGTGAATTCCAGGTCAGCCTGGACCAGAGTGTTTGATAGATGGTGCTGTGAGGATCAGGCAAGCTGTCTTTAGATGGAGCTGGCGCATCGCCATCACATCCCTTCCAGGAGCCATGGTGCACTCCTGCTTCTCCACACTCTCAGTAGCATTTGGTGTTGTAAGCGTTCTAGAGTTTCATCACTTCTATAGAGTGTAATAAGTTGTTTTAATTTGTAATTCCCTGGTGATATGTGATGTGAGGCATTTTCCCTTATGGTTATTTGCCATACATACATATATATATATATAATTTTTTTTTGAGAGAGAGAGACCAAGAGAGAGGAAAAGGGAGACAGATAGAGAATGGGTGCACCAGCAGCCTCTCAGCTGCTGTGAGTGAACTCCAGACACGTGCGCCCCCTTGTGGGCAAGTGCAGCATTGAGCCCTTGCATCACTTTGTGTCTGGCTAAACGTGGGACCTGGAGATTGGAAGTGGTGTTCTTAGGCTTAGCAGGCAGGCGCCTTAACAATTAAGTCATCTCTCCAGCCCCGTTTGCTTAGGCCTTCTTCTCAGTATCACTTCCGCTGCTTGTTTTATCATTGCTGAGCTCCAGGCATTCTTTCTAACCCTTGGATGGCAGTCTTTTGTTGAATATGTGCCTTGGATAGAACACTCTTGGCTTTGTCTTTTTATGTTATTCACAGTGTCTTTAGAAAGATAAAATCTTACATTTAAAAAATTAACTTTATTTTAAAATATTTATTTGAGAGAGAGAGAGAGAGAGAGAGAGAGAGATAGAGAGAGAGAGAGAGAGAAAGAGAGAGAGAGAGAGATAGGAAGAGAGAGAGAGAGAGAAAGAGAGAGAGAGAGAGAGAGAGAGAATGGGCACTCTAAGGCCTCCTGAAGCTGCAACTGGATTCCAGACACATGCCTACTTAGTGCCTGTGGCTTCACGTGGATGCTGGGGAATTGAACCCAGGCCATCAGGCTTTGCAAGCAAACACCTTTACTCACTGTGCTATCTTTCCAGCCCTATAGTTTTTCATTTCTTTATGAAGCCAAATTAGTCACATCTTTTATCATTGGTTATTATTTAGGGTTTTAATTAAAAACTTCTTCCAAAACAAAAGTGTGCTTAGGCTTTTTCCTCTATTGCCTTTAAGACAACTTCCAGGGTTGTATTTTAAGTTAAGGTCTATGGGAACTGGAGAGATGGCTTAGTGGTTGAGCACTTGCTTGTGATGCCTGAGGACACTGGTTCAAGGCTTCATTCCCCAGGACCCATATAAGCCAGACGCACAAGGTGGCACATGCATCTGGAGTTTGTTTGCAGTGGCTGGAGGCCCTGGTACATCCATTCTCTCTCTCTTTCTCCCCCCCCCGCCTCTTTCTCTCTCTGTCTGTCGCTCTCAAATAAATAAATATAAAAATAAGGTCTATGATTCATCATGTATAGTTCACTTCCTATTTCCTCCTCTATTGAGCCCTGCCTGAAAAATTAGTAAATTAGTAGCTTCTTATTCAAAGCATGTAGTCTAAGAATATTTTTCCAAACTTGAAAATATAACTTTTACAAATTTACAATGGGCTTCTGTCAAAATATTCTTTCTGAGAAACACTAAGAAGATAAAGCTGGTTTAAAGAGAATAGGATGAAGAAAGAATGGTTACATTTATATATATATATGTTTAAATTTAGAAACAAAACTGGTTAATGCATCACCAAGCAATAAAACTTCAAATTATCTTTCCTTTAAAAGCTGATCTCATCTCTATCAGATTCAGAATATTTGAATTGCTATGGTATCACTCACATAGACAGATGTGAGTTTTTAAAGGAAGTGCACATCTGTTATTATAGCATTGTAATTTATAGTAATCAGAAGCAGTCGCTGGTTGAATAAAGCGTCATATTTCCCAGGGATTTATATATTTGTCAGAGAAGTCTAATTTGCAGGATCTACCTGGCAGGACTGTGAAAAGATAAGTACTACTCCATTATGCCTACTCCTAAGCTTTCATAAGTTTCTTAGCAACTTCCCAGACGAAACTGTTTTAAGTGTCTGCGTCAGACTTTCTGAAAGAAATGTGAATGCTTCAATGGCTCCTTTATGTTTTATTTCTGTGGAAGAGCACACATATAAATCCTTTAGACTTGCTATAAGCATAGTTGATGACTGTTTTGAGAATAGCACTCTGAGGCCTCATTTTCGTTTTGATGGTTGTCACAGGTAAGTCTGAGCAGTCTAAAAGCTCAGTGAGTAATAACTGAATCCTCATGCAGAGAAATAAATGCTAACAAAACCTCATTAAATTATAAAATGACTACAGTCTTTTTATCTGTATGTTATGGGTTTACCTCTTAGTGAGTGCTAAGCCCAAAGCATAACCAATTGATTAAAAAAAAAAAAAGTTGGAGAAAGCTCTTTT
The DNA here is from genome assembly GCA_036365145.1 of Orientallactaga sibirica. Lineage (NCBI taxonomy): Eukaryota > Metazoa > Chordata > Mammalia > Rodentia > Dipodidae > Orientallactaga > Orientallactaga sibirica. The sequence goes on along the minus strand of JAEOAD010000032.1, from coordinate 22,637,558 downwards.
AGTAAGTACAAATGCTAGATATAATTGTCAAAATGGTATTCTCTCCCTAAAAAATAGAAGGTGCTTTCCTGGAGACATTGACACTTGTTCAGGTGGGAGACACTTATCATCACATGACAGAGGCAGGCACATTCCTGAGCATGTTCAGTTTGTAGTCATATGTCACGGTTTGTTTTTTTAAATATAAAGAATTTCATATTATATCTAACGAAACAGTAAGAGTTATATAAAATAACTCCACAACTTTGGCCAGATCCTTTTAAATTTCTTTGAAAACAAAAATTAATGTTCTTTAATAGTTAGAGGCAGCTATCTCCCCAATAAATATAGGAATTTGTCCCTAGGTGTCTGTCTATGAGCTAACATTTTGTCTATTTGGAGAATAAAAGACTTTTTTTAATAAAATAATTTAAGCATGATTTTATATAAAAGTGGGGAAACTGAGGCATGAGGATCATGAATTCAAGGCTAAGAAAAATTAGAGTGGGTTACATAGTGATATTTTGCCTCAAAAATTAAATTAAAATAGTAATAAAAATGAAGCCTATAAGACAAAGAACTCTAAACTATTTACTTGATTATAAATTCTATTATAAACTCTTTGCAGTTGGAGACTACATTTATCTGTTATGTCATCTGCACTTTATAATTTCTAGTAAAATAGACATAGAAAAGAAACAGGAGAAGGGACTTATAATGTTGAAATATGTGGATGTTTACAGTGTTTTACATTCACTGTGTTTCCTTGTTATTCTATTAGTAGCATTTGCTGAAATGTTTGGGAGAGATTAATCACTGGGATCAAATTCTTGACAAGCAGAAATTTTGGCTATCATTGAAACAGATACATAAACCACAGTTAACTTGCTGGTCAATTCCATTTGCTTTTCTGTCTTGTCTTTATTTCTTCTCTCTCTCTCTCTCTCTCTCTCTCTCTCTCTCTCTCTCTCTGTGTGTGTGTGTGTGTGTGTGTGTGTGTGTGTGTGTGTGTGTGTAAGGGAAAGTAAATTTTCTATAGTTTGGTTTGTGTTTCTTAAACATTTGTGTACCTTTCTCTTTCTGTGTAATGTGATTTAAATTATTAGATGTCAGCACAGGATTTTGAACATGAACATTGTTTTAACAGCCTAGCCCGCTTTGTAAGCTCACATAGCCTAGATAAACTGAGATAACCGCAACCTTATCACTTCAGGACAGTCAGTCTAGTTTGCATTATAACTTAATTTCTTTAGGAAAAAGTAAGTCGTCCTTCTCTTGCTCTTTCCTCATCCTCAAATATTTCCTTGTATGTCAAGATCAGCATAGAGGAGGCTCCCCATGTGTATGACTTCTTAGTTGATGGACTCTTCACTTTCTTTCCCCTCAGGCTTTGCATTAATATGTTCAAAATCCAGCTTTAGGAAAGAAAAGGAAAATTTTACCTCTAGATTTTGCAAATAAAATATGTTCATAGTTTCAGTCTGTTGTCTTGAATATTGATTCATATAATTATACTCTGGAGCCCAAATGATGACAGGGTAACTTCTACTCTCACCTCATTTTTGCTTCTACATTCCTTGAGGCAATGAGGTTGACCTTTAAAATATTTGATTAGAGAAACGTGAATAAGTAAGAAAAACTATTGGAGTGTTTGTGAATGCATTTCCCAATCTTATTGTGCCATGCTCAGCACAGTGATGGAAGTTAAAGTTATCACAAGGCTTTGGCAGCAGATTCAGGGTCGGTAGGTGAGAGATCAGGTCCTGTTTGCCCTGTGTATAACTATTTTCCACCATTTGTAGAAACCACTCTGTGTATCTCAGGGTGGCTGGAGGGATGGCTTAGCATTTTAAGGTGCTTTTCTGCAAAACCAAAGGACCCAGGTTCAATCCCCTAGGACCCATGTAATCCAGATGCAAAGATGGCACATGCGTTTGGAGCTCTCTTTCTGCCTCTTTTTCTTTCTCTCTCTCAAACAACTAAGTAATAAAAAGTTAAGTAAATTCAATGACACCATTAGGACAAACTTTCCTTATATGTTAATTCTTCACAGCACATTATTCAAAAAATTGATCTATAATAAACCATCCTATTTTTCTTATATCACATTTAAAAATAATATGATTTTTAAAACTGAGTGCTTAAACTGTTGAAAATCATGAATCAGAGGTAGAATTCCTAATCTGGTTATGTTTAATAAGAAAAGATGATCCCATCAGTCCAATGTGAAAGGAGAGCTTATATGAGATGCTTGATGTTTTCACTTCCTAGATGTTTGTGGGATGTATGGTTAGCATAAACACTCGAACCAGTCCTGAAGGCTGTTAGCTACATCAGTTCCCCTGACAAATGAATAATAAGATAATTGTTTGCAAGAAATCAGCTTCAAGTTTCTCTATTGTGCATACGTGGGAGGTACCCAACATTTCGATTTTCTCTTTCTGGAACTCTATGTTTAGAATTTCATGCAAATAAATGTTTCAAGCATTTTGTGAAGCTTCCAGGGTAAGGGAAAATGTCATAATAATGGGAAAGTTGCAAAAATTCAAATATCTTTGTGCTACATTTAATTTTAATATTCCTGATTTCATCTAGTCATCCTAATGCACATTCTCATTAGAGCAGCCACAGATTAGCTCTGCTTGTATGTTAATTTCCTCCTATTTTACTGCTGGCTTTTCACATATGACTTTTATTTGTATGTTAAGACTGCCTTTATGATTCCTCCACATCACAGTAGTTACTTTCCTGTTGCTGGTTTAGAACACCTGATCAAAACCAGCTGTTAGGCACAAAAGATTTATTTCAATTTACAGTCATGAGGGGAAATTTAATCATGGATGGGAAAACATGACAGGACTGAGCAAGAAACCTATGTCCTATCTCCACATCAGTGGTGAATGGCCCCAAGTGAGTTAGGGAGTGAACACCCAGTAGGATGAACTAATAAGGCTCCACTTCCCAAGGCTCCACAAGCTGGAGAATGAATATGAGACTTACACACACACACACACACACACACACACACACACAGAGAGACACACAGAGACAGAGACAGAGACAGAGAGACAGACAGAGAGACAGAGAGACAGAGAGAGAGAGAGAGGTGGCTATGGGGTATATTTCACTCAAACTACCATATATTCTGATAGTGTTTTCCACTGCATTATTCAATATCCATATAACCTTGTCTATGGTCAAAGAATAAAGAACCAAAAATAACTGTTTTATGTATTTCTCTACTTTAAATAATGCATCGGTGATCTGGCGCATTGTTGTTCTGAAGGGAATGTGACCACTCACTCGATCGACCTCCACTGAATATGCTTTGTATGCTTACCTGTTAAATGTTTCTAGGAAACAGAGGTCCTAGGAGGCATGGTTTCATCTAAATGAACAGATAGTATTGAGTTTATTAGACAATTAACTTTCTAGAAATAAGCATTTTTTTTCTTAAGAACTTATATACTAGTGACAAGGGAGCAAAAATAGTAATGCAATCAACTTTTAAAATTTTCAACCTTTTAATGACAGTTTTAATACATTACGTAACGTGTTTTGATCTTAATCTCTTCTATTGATTTCTGTTGTCTCTTCTCCCATTCCCTTTCCAGCAAACCCCTTTTTCTTTCCAATTAGACCCTTTCTATTTTGATGTCGTTTTTTACCTTCCTCTATCATCCACAACAACGTGTTGACGTGCTCAACAGTGGACAGGTCTTACTCCAGTAATAATGGCTGCTGTGAGGTCATGAATGCAATGGACACTTTGTGACTGGAAGACAGACTGCAAACACTCCTCCCCATTCGTTGGCTCTTTTTAAATTTTTTTTTTTTCATTTTACTTTGTTTTTATTACAACATAATATGCAGTAAGAAAAAAATTAACAGAATTAAATAGCATTTACAATGCTTAGAAAGAAAAGGATCTTAAAAGCAATTTAGTTCAGATTTTTAAAAAGTTTTAATTAAACACTTACAATAAATCTATTTCCAAATATTCATTTTGGACCAAAATTTAAGAGCATTTGGTAAATATGTCTGCTGTCTATTGCATGATTTTTATATAATCTCTGATTCTTGGGATATCCAGCCCCCATTTTCCTAAACAACAGGGAAGATATATACATGTGACTACTTAAATTAAAGGAAAAAGTGAAGCAGGGAAACCCCAGGCTGCAAAAATATATATAAGCATTTACCTTTTCCAGAACTAAACATTTCTTCCATAAAAATATTAAATAGCCAAACCCTATAGAATAAGGGCCAGGACTACTTCAAATATAACTTCTGTATTTTAAAAATATAGGGCAGAAAGCCTTTTGGGTGATATTTGTACATTTTCACATAATATTTCTAGGTCCCTAAATGAATCATGAAGCATTATGCAGAATCCAAGCCTATTTTCTTACACTTAATCTCAAAAATCTAGTCATTGCCTCTTCTGCAATGGTCCCAGAGTCTTGGGGAGTGTGTTAGAGATGTCTCATTTTGTCTAAACAAGCTTAAAATCTGTACTGAATACAGATTAAATCTTCATTAATTTTTATTTTAGAGAGAGACACAGAGAGAGATATAGAGAGAGGGAGAGAGAGACAGAGAGTGGGTGTGTCAGCAGCCTCTCAGCTGCTATGAAAGAACTCCAGACGTGTGCACCCCCTTGTGGGCAAGTGCAGCATTGCACTCTGGCGTCATTTTTTGCATCTGGCTAAACATGGGACCTGGAGATTGGAACCTGCGTTCTTAGGCTTAGCCGACAGGCACCTTAACCACTAAGCCATCTCTCCAGCCCTCATTTTATACATATATGTTATGCTTCTTTTTAAAAAGACCTTTTGTGTGTACCTGTGAAATGATAGCTTTTTAATGTGCCATTAAACTACTCATCTGTGGACTTTTGAAAACATGGTGATTATTTTGCCTTTTACACTGAAACTTGTACCTCAGTTCCATGGGAAATATGATGGTGATGATTCACTTGTGTATTCTTTTGAAATGAGCCATGCCTGGATTTATTATGAACCTTAATGATATATTCATAATAGAATGCTACTGATTACTTCTCAACCCTAGTGGATTTATAGTGGATTTGTTCAGTGTTTAATTTTTTTTTCATGTAAATGACCCTAATATTCTTAATATGGCTTAAATTCATTGAAATTCAAGCCATGTGAATGGGTCTACCTATGTTCATAACCTGTAATTAGACTTTAGGGAAAGTAATTTATTTTCCAGGTGTGTCTTATAGGTGAGTCATTCAGTATACATTCTTGTTAATCTAACAATAGCTATTCATTATACAGCCTTGAGAAACAGGTAGGTATTCCCACCTAAGATATATTGAAAAGGACTTTAGAAAATTGGTTTTACAGTTCCCTTGTGACAGCAAAGGAAGTTGGTTTCATGGAAGCAGACAGACCATTTCATGGGACTGTCAGACAACATGGAACCAAGTATATCCTATAGAGAATAAAGAGGGCTCAGGTTTCTTAATAAAAGAACTGTTTAAGTGGTGTCTTGAAACACTAGTAAGAATTGAAAAAGCAGAATGGGGCATCCGCTTATGCCAGTGTTTTCTAACATGCCCATAGACAGAGTCTGAGAAAGGATAGAGAATTCTGGAAATTCCCCACATGTATTACTGAAGCATAAAGGCCTGCATAGGCATGGTGGTATTCACATCTGAAAAGTCATCATAGACCATATTTGGGGTAATTTAATTTTATTTTGTATATACCAAGATGACAGCGATTCTGTAAGGAAATCACACCATTAATGTTTACCCTCTGTGGCTTCTCCACATATAGTCACTACATGTAGCAAGCAGAACCAGAGAGTATCAGAAGAAGAGGGAGAAAGGGAAAAAGATAAGGTGGAAGAGTTAGCAAGAGTGTTCTTTGTTGAAAATGTTTTCTGGGTGGGCTTTGAAGTAAAAGAATCCTAAATGATGTTAAGTTGGGAATTCATGGGATAAAGCCAGAAGCCCAAACGTTACTTCTACTGTAATTCTCTTGATTTCTCAAGAATACCATGGGTGTGTCAATATAGTGTGTGCAATTCCACTGTTACAAGGTGACGCAGGAGAATAGAGAATTCAGGCCAGCCAGCCTGAGCTGTCTAGTGGGGCCCTATCTGAAACAACAAAAACCAAAGGAAACAGGCCCAAGTCTGTGGATATCAGATGTATTAGCTCAAGTCATCTTATTAGTTTTATCTGGGATGATTAAGCATTTTCATAGATAAGAAAAGGTTGTACTAAGATAACAACTTCTCCTATATTCACCTCCTAATTATGCCAAGAAACAAGGAGGGGGAGGTGGGTGGTCCAGAGACATTTCAGAGCAGGAAACTTTCTCTGGGTGTCTCTGTGTTCACAACTTGCAAAATTATTGCTTTACAACAGAAAAAAATAGATATTTTTCATATCTGTTAGAAGAGATTTGTGTATAATTTTGTTAACGCTCATAGTAGGCAATATTAGCTAAATAGAATTCCACATTTTATTCCTTTATATATTTAACAAAGGTGGTATTTTCAAAGAGCATTATAATCTGCGTTATATTGCTTTTATTCAGAATTAATAATAATAAAATTATAAATTTTCTTTTAATTTGTATGTGGTGTATACATGTGTATGCACATGCACAAATATGTTCACATATTGTAGAAACCAGAGGTCAACACTGGGTGTCTTCAGTTTCTCTCACTGAACCTGGAGTTCACCAATTCAGCTAGAGCAGATGGCCAGTGAGCCCAGTGATTCTTCTGTCTCTCTGTTCCCCAGCTCAAGGATGGCAGGTGTTTGTCACCTCTCTTGCCTTTTATGTGGCTGCTGGTGTTTGTAACTCATGTCCTTATACTTGGGCAATAAGCATTTTACTGACTAAGAGATTCCCCCATCCTTGTTTTCATCCTTGTTTTCTTTTAATTGTAAATGAAAGCAAAACCCTTAATAATTTTTACCTATATATCTTATGGATGTTGCCTTTTAATGTTGAAATACATAAGAAAATAATTTGGTAACCTTGATTCATAATTAATTCTCAGTATCACCTATGTCTGAAGTCAGAAGTGAACATAATTTAATATGCCATAGTTGTGTTATGAAAATGTATTCACACCTAATTCAAAGTCTCTACTTACAGAAAGCCACATCCTGGAAGATGTCAATAAGTGCATCATTGCCTTGAGAGACCAGGATGCTGATAGTTTGGACCGAGCTGCAGGTGCCATCCGAGGACGGGCCGCCAGAGTCGCTCACATTGTCACAGGTGAAATGGACAGCTATGAACCAGGCGCCTACACTGAGGGTGTAATGAGAAATGTCAACTTCCTTACAAGCACCGGTAGGTCTCTGTCTCTATGCTACTGAGCATTCTTTCATACATATGGAAACAAGGTCTCAGTGTGTGTCACACAGATTATCACTAGACTATGTGGTCCATGCTTGCTTCCTGTTACTATGCGATTTGGCATTTATCCCGGGGAGGTAAATATACTTATTGGGGAAAAAATAGCTCTTTTATAAACATACACATTAAATAAATTACCCAAAGGCCTTAGATACTTATAAATGTTTATTAATGCCAGTGATGACTAGAGATATAATTAGACGAGCATGGGGTTAAGAAGATAATAGTCTTCAGGTTCTCATTTAGCTGTGTCATGGATTCCCCTAGGTTTCTGATCACAATCCTTAAACATGGTAAGTGTGTCTTGTCTGTCTAGGTGACTACCTTCACCTGCATTCATTTGCAAACCACCATTCTATTCTTGCCCATACCCTTCTTTGACTGCTTGACAATTACATAACTGGAGTTTAGTTTTGGATGTGGTATACAAGTTAATATTTTCTACAACCAGACAGTAAAGGCTGTAAATTACTCAGAAAAGAAGTGACATTCCTCTTTTAAATTCTATTGCTAACAATTTTCCAAGATACCTCCTGATATGTTTGGATTGACATTCATTCAAAAACAAGGGATGGTTCACCTCTTCTTATAAGCCACTAGGGTATAAATTTTCCTGTGGCCACCTTTCAGCCTTTGTGAATTTGTAAAATCAGCTGGTAGACTTTTTTTTATTATTATTATTATCTCTTCTGCACACTGGAATGATGGTAGATATGTGATTCCTAAAGTATTTGAATTCCATGTTAAGCCATCTATGCTCATGTGATTCAAGGCAGATTAACTGTAAGATCTGTATACTGTTCAAGTACCTTAACCACTAAAGCATCTCTTCAACCCTCAAAATATGGATTACTTTTTAAAATATATATTTTGAGGGTTGAAGAGATGCTTTAGTGGTTAAGGTACTTGAATGCAATGCCTAATGACCCAGGTCTGATTGCGCAGTACACACGTAAAGCTAGAGGCACAAAGTTGTGCATGCATGTGAAGTTCATTTGCAGCAACGGGAGGCACTGATCCCCCTCTCCCTCCCTTTCTCTTTCTTTCTTTCTCTCTCTCTCTCCCTCTTTCTCTCTCCAGCCCCCTTGTTCATTTTCAGCATCCCATTAAAATACTTTAACATAATTGAACACTAAAATGCACTAAGGATAGATGGTGATGTTGTTTCTATAGTTCCTGATGTTAAATTGGTATTTCTAAACTCACCCCTCAGCATTACTGATGTCACAAAGCTGGCCATGTTCCTATAGTCTGCAATCCCAGCACTGGGGAGGCTGGGCAAGAACTGCTATGAGTTCAAGGCGAGTGTGGCTGCAGGATGTGACCCTGTGTCAAAACAAACAAACAGCAACAGGGCACATAGTCATAACTGTTTTTCTTACTATGGAAACATAGGCACATTCCTAGGAAGTTGACTGATTCATGGTCATTCAGTATCTCTCTCCTATATCTGATTTATATCTGGTATTGGTGTCCTTTTTCCTACCTTCTGTGAAAAGATCATACATATATATATATATATATGTAAATCATTCTCTTTTTATCCAAGTGACTTTTTTGCATGTGAATTTAGTAGGTAAACTTTGCCAGGACTATTGAATCTTACTTCTGTGTCTCAGTTGTATAACCGGGTTAAGAAACTTTCAAATGCATACTGTGATCATAACATTGGTATGAGGTGCTACATTTACATGTTTATACTCCATAAGAAAGAGTTTGCAACACACACACTCACACACACTCTCTCTCTCTCACACACACACACACACACACACACAAAGTGGAAGTAAGCTTCTTGGTGTTCAGAACAGGTTGCAATCACTCTGTTAGCAAATAATAAAAAAATGTAACAAAACTGCTTTTACATTTTATTACATGGTTAATATATGTTTAGTAATGACCTATCAGATATCTGGTCAATATAGCTCATTATCATAGTCAAAGATGAAAAGGCCCCTTTTCTCAACTAGGTATATGCAATTTTAGTTCAAATTTTTCCATGTAAGTTATGTCCTATATACCAAATATGATATAGATATAGACTAAAATGGGATGGAGAGATAGTTCAATGGTTAAAGGTCATTTATTGCAAAGCCTGTTGGTCCAGATTTGACTCACCAGCAACCACGTAAAGCTAGAGTGCATAGGTGGCCCATGCATCTGGACTGCATTTGCAGCTGCAAAAGGTGCCCCCCCCACAGTCGAATAAACAAGAACACTTAAAAATTAAGTAAATTGTGGTTATTCTATATAAAAGGAATCTTATTATTTAGTAAAAAATCATACTTTATAACTTCTCAATTTTGTCATGTTAGGTTTTTTTCAGATAATTTTTGGTGTATATTGAGGGAAACTTCTGCGTGTTATTGAGAAGTTTAATTCAAACTTTTCTACAAACAGCTTTCCTTGAAATTTATCAAAAGCGTGGCTCTCTAAAGGGAATTCTGAGAAATATATTAAATGAGAAGCCTAATTAGATCAGATTGCTCTTAACCAATGCTGAAAGCTGTGAGCATCTTCTCTCCCATGGAGATATTGTCTGTGAATAATACTCCTGACTCTCCTTCCCTCCGCCATTCACTGTGGGAGACATCCATTTTGTTTTCCCCTGCTTCATGCCTTGGCCTATTATTTATAAATCATTATCAAATTACCTAATTGGAAATGCTATTGTTTGGATTATGACGCCTTAATAGTTCACAGTTTCATGAGAGAACAGTTGATGTGGCCAGTTTGATTTGTCCTTTCTTTTAGCTAGTCCTCAGGTCTTAACCCAGCTTCCTGAAGGTAACTTAAGGAGAAGCTATTGGGAATTGTTTTTAACCTTGAGGCTTCCTAATCTTTGCAAAACTTGCTTGAACGTATTGGCCTCAATCATGAAACCGAAGGCATCCGCATCCAAATCGCCAAGAGCAGTTTTGGAACAGGGCACAGTTCACTTTAAACAAACACTCTGATCCACTGGTGCATTTTCAATATCTGACGCCATTCTAAGTGTCGTCTCTGCATTAGGAAACAAGGTTGCCAGATTGCAGTTCAGGGGTTCACTTCATCCCCATCACTAACACTTCGTTTTTAGTGAAAAGTGCTCAACATCTGGAGGCTGGCTTTTCCGTAATAGAGACATAATATTCCAATCCCCATGCAGAAGTCTTCATGCAGCCCCATCCTTCCCTATCCCTCAGCTCCTCCACCTGTCAAGGGTCCCTAGTGAGGATATAAAATATATTTGCTAGGTTACTTTTATTGTTGTTAAATAAGAAACTTTCTGAATTGCCATGTGAAGGTTCACAAATTATACTCTTAACACTAATTTTAATTCTTTCATATAAGATTTCTTTCTTTAAAAAAAAAAAACATTTATTTATATTTGCCAGCAGAGAGAGAGAGATAGAAGAGAGGCAGACAGAGAGAGAATTGGCATGCCAGGGCCTCTAGCCGCTGCAAACAAACTCTAGATACATGTGCCCTTTGTGTATCGGCTTACGTGGGTCCTGGAGAATTGAACCAGGATTCCTTGGCTTTGCAGACAAATAAATGCCTTAACCGCTAAGCCATCTCTCCAGCCCTCATATAAGATGTCTGAGAGAGACCTACAGCAGCAATGGACAGGCATGACACATTTTTGTGTGATGCATGGACCTCTCACAGTTATTTTATTGTTTTGGAGAACAAAATTCCTCCCCAGAGCAGCTTATGCAAGAAATATGTTAATTCCCAGCTTACATTTTTGAGGGGATGCTTCGTCGTGGCAGGGAAAAGATGGCAGGAACAGATGACTGGACACCTTCACATGCAACAGGAGGGAAGTGGCAAGAACCAGCTTAAGTGCTGCAAGTGGGCCTGGGCAATAATGTCCCAAGGCCACCTCCAGTGATGCACTTCCTCTCGTGGTGCTGTCCAACCTTCCGAAACACTGCCACCAAATGAAGATCATGTTTTCATTGACTTATTTGTTTTTTCATGGCAGGGTTTTGCTCTAGCCCAAGCTGACCAGGAATTCACTATGCGCTCTTATGGTGGCCTCAAACTCATGGCAATCGCCGTATCTCTGCCTCCCAAGTGCTGGGATTAAAGGCATGCGCCATCACACCCAGCTAAGAACAAGTATTCAAGCACATAAATCTATGGGTGACATTTTACATTCAAATTAAGACTATCAATTTCAGTGATGCGACAACCCTGTTGTTGCAGATCTTCAAATACTGCTTACTTTCCTGTTCGCCAAGCCCACAGGTCAAAACAGAAAAACAGGCATGTAAGTGAACCCGGCCAACACTTCCCAGTCACATCCAGTGTTAGCAATGGGTATTAAATAAGAAATAAAACCTCATGCATCAAGTACCCAATGGTCCCAAACTATAAGAAGAAATCCTTGCTTCTTAGAATAAGAAGAATCACACTGTTAGATTTTTTTCCCCTCACAGATAAATGAGACAGCTGAGAAGTTATTTGAGCACCCTTCTGAAATTTTGCTATATTTATATTTTTTCTTTTTGTCTTTAGTATAGTTTAACTCACAGACTTTATTAAAGTCATCATTAAGTTGGTAGTCTGGGTTACAAAGTTAGGCCTGATTAGAATATCCCTCTTTTCTTAGCTTATGTCTCCACCGTACAGTAGAAGGTAGAAATGCAATGTGTCCTGTCTAGTAGTTTTGTCCCTCTGTGGTCCAACTGTGTGTGACAACTAGCATTCCACTAGACAGTATGACACATGGTATTTTCTCTGCCTCATGGAGAGAGCCATCATAATTGTCACTGTGCATCTGGCCACAGCTCACTGGTGGCCGTCACCTGCGCCGTGCGCCCCTGCGCCCTCCATTCTTGCTCGTTGTATATATATGCGATCTGCATCACTCAGTGTAGCTTCCTAAAAAAAAAAATTCAATCAAACCTTTTCCGTGTTGTGTGCTCCATAGCAGACCCTGTGTGCTCCACAGCAGTGGCTACTTTTTCCAGTCTTGGGGACATCAGGGTTGTTACTACCTCTGGGTTTGCTCAGTGCCGCCCCTCTCGTTGTGACTATCCTTGCCTGTCGGCTCTCTCAATGCATTGTATCAACATTTCAAGAAATGGCTTATATGCTTGCTTTCCAGAAATCTTTCTCCACTTATTCTGGCAACAGCCATTTCCTTCATTTCCACTTACAGTGGCTTTTAAAAGACGTGCCTCTTGGTGACCATAGTGCAGACAATTGTATGTTATATTGATGAACCATTCACAGATTGCTTTCACTTCAAAATGGAATGAAAGAGAAAAAGACAGCCCTGTATTTTTTTCTCTTCATATCTCTCCTACAGTCTGTGTATCCTATATTAAATTAAAAATTAATGAATTAAAAATAAGAATAAAAAGCCGGGCATGGTGGCGCACACCTTTAATAACAGCACTCTGGAGGCAGAGGTAGGAGAATTGCCGAGAGTTTGAGGCCACCCTTAGACTACATAGTTAATTCCAGGTCAGCCTGGACCAGAGTGAGACCCTACCTTGCAAAACAAAACAAAAAACAAAAAAACAAACAACAACAAAAAAAAAAAGAATAAACACAAATTACTGGGCTGGGGAATTGGCTCAGTTGGGTAGGAGCACTTGAAGCAATCATGAAGGCCTGAAAAGGCCTGCAGTCACCTGAGTTCAATTCCCCAGGACCCTTATAAACAGCAGGGTATTATATGATAATGCATGCCTCTAATCAGCCTCTTGGGATTGGAGAATTGTTGGGACTCACAAGGACATCCTATATTCTCCTCTGACCGCCACATACTTGCATGTGCATCTTCATATATGCATACCTTCAAACACACACACACACACACACACACACACACAAAATGCACACCATATTATACTTGTTTAAAGGAAAAATAAAATCTTGGATGGAGCCTGTTTTTTTTTTTTTTAAATAATTAGTCATTTCATTCATTTTAAAATTTTGTTAATGCAAGGCTGGCCTTGAAGTGCGAATTCTCCTTCCATTTTCTAAATGCTGGGAGTATAGGCCACTCTACCCAGCTAGCCTGGTTTTCTAACTCTGTGCCTTCAGTGGGAATGTGCTTTATTCTCTACTGTCATCTCAAAATATAATCACTGTTCAACACATTCTCCAATGCCATCACCTTTGCAAAGGCACGTCTGATTCCCCTTCTGTTAGAATTAATTGGCCCATTATCTATTCATGCAAGAGATTGTCCCCTTGTCATAACCAGCATTTAGGCACAGATTTCTCTGACTAGTAGACATCACACTTTATTTTATCTTTGCCAGTAGACTCTACATGGAAGTACCTAGTCATTATTGATTATCAAATCCTTTTCTAAGCTTTAAGCTAAATATTTATTATAAGATTATGCTGGGATGCAGTTTAATATAGCTGAACCAAGAGAGTAAGGTGCCCTCTCAAAATGCAGGAGGACAGAAATTCAAAGCATTGGTCTTTGTCAAGGGTTGAGCAGAGTAGAGATTAAGGAAGCGATTCATTACTGTCCAGCGTTAGATGTTCGTCACTTCTAGAAAACTCAAGGTCCGATTTTCAAAGGTCATTCAGGAAGCTTTTGAACAAGAGGTCATGACTTTTGTGTATTCAATTACTCACAACAGCCATCATAGAACTACATCTGTTGAAAGATTCCAATTTCATTAATACTTCCAGAGAAACCCCGTCAGGGTCAGTAACCAGGCTTTCAATATCACAAACAATCACTAGCAAACTTTTGCCCCCTGAAACATTTGAAGATGCTCTTTCCTCCTTTTGGCTTTAGACCAGATCTGCCACGCTGAAACATGGGAAGTCATAGAGCATTAACAAGAAGCTTCTGTCTGTGGCTAGCTGCGCTAACCTGAAAGTATCTCCCCAGTGATTTTTCAGGTGGAAGTAAATGACAGCCCTGTTCTCTATAGAGGACGAAGATCTCTTGTCCTTGGACGTGTTTCTTTTCTGTTACGAGTATGGGACCCTTTGGGAACATTGTAGTCTGAAGAAAGCAGGGCTAAATAGAATTACCAAGTATAAAACCAAGTTTTTTTTTTTTTTTTTTTTTTTTTTTTTTTTTTTTTTCGGTTTTTCACGGTAGGGTCTCACTCTAGCCCAGGCTGACCTGGAATTCACTATGTAGTCTCAGGGTGGCCTTGAACTCACGGCAATCCTCCTACCTTTGCCTCCCAAATGCTGAGATTAAAGGTGTGCGCCACCACACCTGGCTTAAAACATTTTTTTTTTTTTTTAAATTCAAAGAAGGCTGCATTTCTACACCATTTAAATCCAGTTAGAGAAATGCTATCCTTCTTATCTTCCATGTAAACTACATGGAAACATATTTAAATAAAGAAGATGCTATAATGACCAATGTACTATTTTGTTTCTGTATATACTTTGTGATACAAAAGATATTTTGACCTTTGGGATATGGTATATGGCCTAATCTAAAATGTCATTATCGATCATAGCCTTTTAAAATGAAAATAGACATTCTGACACGTTTGTAGAAATGTCACCATTAGAATAAAGGGAAATAATACAAAAAGGCTTAAGACTAGGATTCAGAGACTCAAAAGAATGGGTTGAAACATTGCTTTCTCTGGAACACGTGAAAAAATTTAACTTTAAGGAAAGAAGGATTAAAGATAGGGGAGATGGAGATTGAAACACTGCTTTCTCTGGAACATGGGAAAAATTCACTTTAAGGAAAGAAGGATTACAGATAGGGGAGATGGACTGGCAAAAGCCATGAGGAGAGGAGATGTGGAAGAGGAGTTGGCGATGGGGACTGGCTATGTGTTCTTCGCCTGCATCAAGAGGCTCTAGAGGCCTCGCATCTTCTTTCCGTACCACTGATGAACTCCTCTAGGCAGATGAGATACTGCCTGGAAAGGAAAACAGGCCATACCTTTTGTTCTGATCCCTTTTCACATGTGTGTTCAGAAAACAAGACAAATTCATGTTTATTCCATGAGCCTTGTATATGGTGAAGGTATGAGAAGATAAACTCTATTTAAATGGATGAAACATGACGTGCTGGCTTTGGCTCTTGGTGAATCTCGGAAATGAACGATGTCTCAATCAAGCAGTAAGTGCACACGAAGACCAGTGAACTAGAAATGAGCAGGGAAGTCACTCGTGATGCCAATGATGGGACCCAAGTTCAAGGAGAAAGTCACCTGCAGCCAAGTCTGGCAGGGTCTGTCCCAGCTCAAGCGGAACCTGTGATGTCCCTGAGAGCATTGTGGGACTGGACCTCACCCATGAAACATTGTTGGCATTCCAGGCGTTCTCACTGCTAGAGAAGAAAATCCCCAAACTTACCTGCTTATGTCTTACTTTTTCCTTTCCTCGTCTATCATTTTGAAATAATGAACACACAGTCATATCTTGGACCCCAGCATCCAGAGGACAAGTACGAGGCTTTGGTGACTCACCACCACTCACACTAGCAGATTTCCATGCAGGAAAAGAGGCTTTGGAGCCTCAGTGAAGGATAAAGCGGCGATGAGAAGCAGGCAGAATGGTTGTGAACAAGGAAGAAAAAAGACCCAGCGAAGAGAAAATACAGTGTCTCAGTTATTTTTCTTACTTCTGAGATCAAGTACATGATGGGAAACAGCCTGGAAGGGGTTTGTCCCATCGCGCGCGCGCGCACGCGTGTGTGTGTGTGTGTGTGTGTGTGTGTGTGAAAGAGAGAGAGGGAGGGAGGGAGAGAGAGAGGGGAAGCATGATGGGAGTAGCAGGAGAGGACTGGCAGCTCACAATACATCTAGGATTAGGAAGAAAGTGAGTACAGGAAGTAGAGCCAGAATATGAATCTTCAGGGGGCTAGAGAGATGGATTAGTGATTAAGCGGACTGCCTGCAAAGCCTAAGGGGGCTGGAGAGATAGATTAGTGATTAAGAGGACTGCCTGCAAAGCCTAAGGATTCCCAGCTACCCATGTAAGCCAGATGCATATGGTGGTACATGTTTTTGGAGTTCGTTTGCAGTGGTTGGAGGCTCTGTCTGTCTGTCTGTCTGTCCATCTGTCTGTCTGTCTGTCTCTCTCTCTCTCTCTCTCAATAGTTATATAAATAAATAAAATATTAAAACTTCAGTCCCTGCCCCTAGTGACATACTTCCTCCAGCATGGCTTCACCCCTTAAAGGTACCATCAGCTGAGGACCAACGGTTCCAACACATGAGCCTATGGGAGACATTTCACCTTCAAAACGTGACACTTTCATTCCCCAACCGAGGGGCCATCACTGTAACAATGGAAGCACTTCTACCCATATCATCCACTTAGGATCTTGACCTTCTTGGCTGGTTACAAACTCGGTTCCTTCTCATGACTTTCAAGACTTACAAAGCAAACGTAGCTTATGCCTGGCAGACGTATTTATTGAAGTGTTGTCGTATCTCTTCACATCTAGCTTTGTGTTAGGTTACGTCTCCGTAACAGAACACAACAGACGCTCTCAATACCTTTTATTGCCCAAAGAATGGCTTAGGAAAGGAATATTTGTTTTGTTGCTTCTACTAAGTGATTTTGTTTCTGTTGTTCAAGGATTCATATAGAAATGTGTCATTTTTTAAAAATCCATGTAGGTAAGGACTTTGAGTTAAGATTAGCATAAACTAATGTCTTCTGAAATCAAGGGGTCGCTCAGGCACCCAGACTGGGGTCTGTATCAACCTGAGCTCCTTCCTTCTCAAGGCCTAAGGGCATCAATATTCCAACCCCCTCCTAATTAACAATCTTCATTATGCCACAGCACAGTTGGTAGGAAGCTCTGGGCTAGACAGGTATCAACTGAAGACTCCCACAACTAGGACTCTGCCTGGGAGAAAAATAATAACATATCTGATAAAATACACCATTGTATATATTTTCACAATGTTGACTGTATCTAGTAGAAGTCTTCCTGTACTGCCTCTTGAAAACCATATTTCAAAAAAAAAAAAAACCTATGGAATAACTCATTTCTGCTGTTAGAAGTGTACAATATGGCTTATCCCTCAGCTGAAAAAGGCAATTAGTTTTACTTCTTAAGGATATTTCTATGCATACTTCAAAAAGCCTGTTTATATATTTGTTGGTGTGAGCAGAGAAAACTTTCATATGTGCATCTATAAAGTTGAATTTGAGGTTCAAGGTCATGGAAGCTAGAAAATAGATAGTGTTTTCCTTCAATTTTCTCTCCTTGGGCTCTAGAGTGCAAATTGTGACGAGCGTGTAAATGAGGTCGCAGTACTCTGGTAAATAACTGGTGCCAACAGCAGAACTTAATTGTCAATGGCCTCAAACATTTCATCCCCAGCCTCTTCTCCCTTACAGTGATTTTCATGTCAATATCCTTCAAATTCTACAGATATAGCCCTCGGTGGGCAGAAGTGGTCAAGGCTAGAAGAATTATATTGTCAAGTTTCCTGATAAGTTTAGTAAATGAAGTGTCTATGCCATATCCCCGAATATAGTAGATTGCATTTATGCTACTA
This sequence comes from Orientallactaga sibirica, assembly GCA_036365145.1. Lineage (NCBI taxonomy): Eukaryota > Metazoa > Chordata > Mammalia > Rodentia > Dipodidae > Orientallactaga > Orientallactaga sibirica. The sequence goes on along the minus strand of JAEOAD010000032.1, from coordinate 22,619,704 downwards.
GAGTTTATGGACATGAAAGAATTTTTTTGTTTGTTTGTTTTTCGAAGTAGGGTCTCACTCTAGCTTAGGCTGACCTGGAATTCACTATGTAGTCTCAGGGTGGCCTGGAACTCATGGCAATCCTCCTACCTCTGCCTCCTGAGTGCTGGGATTAAAGACGTGCACCACCATGCTCAGATAAGAAATTTTTAAATTATGATTAAAAATGGATTTATTGCCTAACATTTGCAAAATACAACATTATGTAAAAGCTTCATATGTGACTATCTTATTCAATAAAATCAATACATAATTTCTCATCAGTTAGTGAATTTAAGATTATTTACTGTTCTTTCTTTTGGCAGTATACATATAGTGGCTAGTTTACGATCTTCTGTAAAGGAAGGAAAGATTTTTTGAATGAAGAAAGGAGGGGTGTTTTAAATGGAAAGACAGTGTTGGGGAGAAAACAAGCATAAATCAATGCGATTTCTAATTAATCAAGTCAGGAAAAATAGAAATATCTCAAGAAAAATCAAGGAGTTTTCTAAATAGAAAAACCCTTCCCAGTATATACCATACTAATTGCTGATGACAGAACATTTTCACTGCACAAATCAAATTTTCTAGTTGATGATAATTTATACTTTCCTCTTTCATCAATTGAAAGCATTTCTGCTTAAAAATCCCTGACAAGAGGTTTATTCTCTTGAATTATATTAGTAACCCGGTGAATCTTGAAAACTGAAATGTATTCTGATGATCATCTACCATTTAATTTTACACTCTGCCAAAATCCATAGCAGTTAAACTTAAGTGAACAATTTATATTGTAAAATTCCCCTGCTTATACAGAGATTTTAAAGGTATCATTTATTATACACACTGCTTGGCAGTACTTTTTTTTAAAGTCAAGATATTCTGAAGTCTAGCCTTTATTTCCAGTTTTTCTGACTTAAGACAGGTGATGCGCTCTTCTCTGCCATCTGCTTCAAAGTTTCCTCATGACTGGAAAGCAGGATTATGAGTACAGATATTAATTTTGAAAAACAAATTATTTTGATGGAAGGAGCAAAACAGTTAAAATATTGTGCTTCTCTTGCCATCTTTCCCTACCAGATTTATTTAATTCTTCCTTCTGCCAAACTTTTCGATTTATAAATATTTGTTAATGTTTCATTATTGATTGTTCTTATCGTTACATTTATCTTGGTCTTCACAGTTAGAATTAAACAACACTGGGTCCAGATCTTAACAAATGTATCTCTACTATTCTAGTCAAACATCCTTTTTAAATGCCAGTATAGGAATGCAAAGAAAAGAACCCCATAAAGCAAGTGAAGGAGGGAAGACATGTAGCAAGTAATGAAAGTTCCAGATGGTCGACAGCAATTGTACATAAGCAGACATGTGAAAAGCCAGCAGGCAACAGAGCAGCATGCCAGACATGTCCAAAAGAGGGCTCCACTGAGGAGGCATGTGCGCCACCTGGACTTAGAAACTGTACACGAGCAGCTCTGGATTCTCTAAGGCAAGAGACTCACAGTCTATGAGAAATTTTAAAATGAACTTAGAATAAGGCCATGCCTTGGGTATGGTTTGATTTTGTCCCCTCAGCTTGGTTCCTAATTTGGAGGTGGGCCTTGGGATCTAGGTTCTGGAGGGAGGGGCTGAAGAATTTGGGGAACTAACCCCAGCAGTGGAGATTGGAGGACCAGGGGCAAGGTGACCCCACTCTCTCTCCTTTTGCTCTCCTACTGTGATCCATTTGCCATGAGGTCCTCATGTCAGCTACACCACCAGTGCTGATACATTGCCCTTGAGTCTCAGCACCAGGAGCTAAATGATCCTCTTCAATGAAAGTAATCTTAATGTTGTACTGAAGCACAGGGGCATCATCTCCAGGAAATGTCTGGAAGTCTGATAAAGGTTGAGTATCCCTATTCTAAAAAATTGAAAGGCTCAAAAATCTATAGCTTCATGGACACTAAAATGTTATCATACACAGACAATTTCAAACCAGGTTCATGTGATGCTTATAGTCAAAAAGCAGGAAGAGGGGCTTGTTAGAGCTGCAAGTTGGGACATTATTCACAGAGACATTGCCTCTTCCCCATAACTGACAGCTGCCCCCACAATGCACGACCCACAATTCCCACGGAGATTACCTGCATCTCCAGCGAGGAGGGTCCGTTTGGACGGGGGCAGGGATGAGGGAAAGGACAATACCAACCTGTGCTTACTTGCTGACTATTCCATAACTAATAGAAAATCAAGTGTAAAGTCACTTCCCTACTTGTTCATACCATGACTCTTTCAAAAATTACCTCCTATGTGTGTGCAGACAGTCGAAAGCCTGGGGTAGGGGGTGGGGGTTCAAACTGGAACACCTTTGATCCTATGCCTTTGAAAAGAATACCTCTACTGAATTTTTGACTGTGATTAGGATGTGAGGACATTTAATAATTGATTATGTTTACTGTTTAAATTCCTCTTGTAACATCCAGAGACAGTTTCTTTGCTATGTAGATTGATGGGTTAAATCTTGTGTAACCAGTTACAGAACTTGGCTTCACTCTTAAGAGCACAGCAGAAGGAGCCTGCTGAGGTGGCTGCCCTGAACTTCCCTAACGCCAGCAATTTTTGCTTTTATTTCGATGGTTATAATAAAAGATAAACTTCACTCCATGGAAGGGCTTGGGTAAGTGTGTTTTCAAGGTGGACAGGCTTCACACTGACCTTATATCTTTTCTCTTGCTCTACATATTTCTACCTTAAAAATGTCTGATGTAAGTAGATTCTGTACAATTTTGCAAACTTTTTCCTTTATCTACCTTTGTGTAATTGTTGCTGTCATTACGCATCACTTTACCAAACAGCATGAAAACACACACACACACACCAATCACACATGGTAAGGTAAATAACTCCCATTGTGTTTTGGTATTGCATGGGTCCTGGGGAATGGAACCTGGGTCCTTTGGCTCTGCAGGCAAACACCTTAACTGCTAAGCCATCTCTCCAGCCCCACTACTCAACCTTTTATAGTATCTTTCCTGCAGCCATGTGATCTGCTCACCACATTACATTTCATTACTTTTTAACCTCAAAGTTGCAGAACTGTCACCCATCTTATAAATTCATGATCTATTATCTATAGTTACATAGCACATTTCCCTGGCATTTAGCCATTTAAGACAACAAATATTTGTTTTCTCATAATTTCTGAGAGTCAGAAATCTGCTCTGGGAACTCTAGATGGTTGTGACTGAGGGTCTGTCATGAGGTCTCATCTCAGGGATGCCACTGGCCAATGTGGTGTCGGCCGTGCCCTACCTGGAGTGGGTAGCTATATCTGTTTCTATACTCAGAGACCTGATTTTTTGATGGGCATTCTCAGTACCTTTCTGTCTGCACCTCCAGGTGCTGCCTTTCTGTTCTCATAGCATCCAGCCTGGCTTCTTCAGTGTGAGAGATTCAACTGTAAAGAGAAAGAAAGAAAAAAAAAAAAAAAGAAATAGGAGACCAGGATGGAAGCCGCAATTATTTCATAGTGTCACATGTGAATTGTATTGCCATTGGGTTTGCTATTCCATTTATTAGAACTGAATTGATAATATCAAGGTGTTACTAGGTACTTAAGGGAAAGGTATGATATGGGCCATATGTATCAGGAACCAGCTGTCATTGTTTTGTATTACAGAGTAGGCTGTACACAACTTCTAAATAGTTTATGTTCATTATGACCCAATGTCACCAAAGAGATGACCTGTTTTTTGAGTGAGTGGGTCACTGATATTGCAAACATAGTCAAGGATTTGGTAAATGACAGACATACATTAAGTGGATAGATGAATAAGACAACGTCTATCTCACACTGATCCTTATCAACATAACTGATTGATGGTGTACAATATCACGGGAGAAGAAAGCTGTCTGTTAATCCTCTCTGAATAACTCAGACTGGATGGCGTTATACCTTTACAGACATGCAGTATCAATTCGCAGACATTGCTCACCATGTCATGTTTTGAGTCATAGTCCTGTAAAGAAAACATTTAATAAGGAATACAGATAACTAAAATTCTAGGCTCAACTTTACCATTAAATAAATGTGAAGAGTCACTTAACTTACACGGGCCTTATATGTTGCATTGCTGAAAGAGAAGTGAGATAAAAGTTCTCTAGTGTTTCTCTGCCTATCATCTCACATCCCTTGCCTTATCAACTAAAAGTCATCTGCCTATATCCCAGACAAATGCATAAGTGGATCTGCTATTTACATATCTTCATCTACATCTATTCAATATCTAACTGGGAATAGTTTTCCAAAATATAAAAGAATAAGTTGTTGTGGCTTTGTGCTTTTAAAGATTGCTGTGAATTTCACTGTTCCTTTGGAAGAACTGGGTCTGTTGTTTGCATTTGAAATCAGCTTGCCCTGCTGTTTTCAGTCATAAAGCATTTTGTGTAAACTAAAAATATTAAAGACAAAGTTAATAAGAATAAGTCAGGTTTGTCAAAAGAATGAAAATAAAAATTAGGAATTCAGTGTTTTTGTGTTTTAGTAGGGAAGTGATATTGGTAGAGAATATGAGTAAAGGTGGATGGATAGAACTTAAGGTCTAAGGTGTAGCAACAAGATGACTTCAGACTGTTACATAACAACTGTAAGCCTTGGTTTTGTTTTTCTAATACAATGGTGATAAAATTCATTTCTTAAAATTTGTGATGATTGTTATTGAAACATACGGTAGGTTCCCTTGACCTGTCTGCTCCATAATCTTGTGTAACTAAGCATTAGCAAGATTAAAATAAATTGACTGAAGGATGATAAGGTGTTAAGGGTAGTACCAAGCCAATGACTCTACCCCTGAGGTTGACCTCCACACCTAGCTACTTAAATATATTATTCTAAGATAATTTTATCAATTTTCTTTGGGCCTTCTGAAGTTAATCCTTCCTAAACAAGACATTGTGCACTTGCCTTGCATTGAAAGGTCCTATCTGTCATTGCCCATATGTTTATTATCCTGGGGAAATCTGTCTGACTTAGTTTCCTTTACCCAGTGCTTGCTTGGGACAGTGCTCAGGCACCATGCAGCACAGTACAGGCTGATGGCGGTGTTTCTTACTTGTTATTTACTGCAGTCCATGGTGTGTGTGGGTTATAGTAACCAGGCTAAGATACTGGATCATGAAACAAGAAATAAAAATCATTTCCAGCGTCTAAATCACTTTTGGAGATAAAGCCTTATCAAAACAAGACATGAGTCTCAGGATTTGTTTTTGGGTTTCTGTGATCTGTGCCTTTCGTGGGCTCTACATTAGTATCCTTCCACTTCTGCTGGAAGGTAGCTCACAAGAAGACCTAACTTCCAAGTGCCCTTCCGCTAGAGCTGATCTAATAACAGCATCAGTAGTAATTTAATCTTTTATAAATATCTGCATATATTTTTATATTATCTGCTTTATAACCTAATTATACAAGACAGTTCCTGGCATTCTTAGATACTTACCAGGCTTAATTTGGTTGTTCCAAGTATAAAATTGTAAGTCAAGAAGTTAATCAATTCATAAATCCTATTTTAAAAAATTTTTAAATTTATTTATTTGCAAGCAGAGAGACAGAGAGAAGATAGGGAGAATGGGCATGCAAATATTAAATAGAATGATCATTTTAGGATGCAAAACAGTGACCAGCAAATGAATGTGTGCAAAAGCAATGAGCAAGAGAACAACACGAAATTTATTTGATATAATTTGTTATGTCACACTGGACCATAAAAATGACAGCAAAGAACCTAAACATCATTTCCTTTAAAGAGTAAAGGTACATTCATATTGGAAAGAATGTCAAAATAATTATACCACATTACAATGCCGATGCAATTAAAATTGTGCCAAACATAACCGAATTTCATCCTGTTTTGGCTGAGAAGATAGTTAACTTCCCATTATACATCCCGTTATACTCACAGTAGTCTCTCTTTGTGGAAAAGCTGAATAGAAAGGTGCATACAAATCCCAGATAGTCCAAAAAATGTGATATCAATGTTATACACAAGAATAGAGGGCTCGTGGCAATATTTCTAGTGAACATGAAGTGACTCCTTAACTTTCCCACTGATGCCAAGCAGAGCTTTGGACATATCATGGAAAGTCCTGTGCTATCTTGCCAATTCCTTGCTAGCAGTCAGGAGAAGAAATCTGTACCTAGCATGACCCCCTGCGATGGGATGTTCCTGTGTCACCGTTTTCTTCCCTGTCATCCGGCTTATGCTGGAGGGCATCCTGAATGCAAGCATTGTGCAGCAAACAGAGAAAGCTCTAAGACAAATCGCCAGTGTTGGGTCAGAGGGAAACACATAAGAATGGGCTCCTTTAATATCAAAGCCCTGCGAGCAATGAGGGTAGACCTTGGCCAGCATACTCAAGTTGTGTGAAGAAAAGGAGGAAATGTAAACTACCAACACTAAGAAAGAAAAGGCATGTCACCTAGGACCACAGGCCTAAAGAAAAATTAGGGGATATAGTTCAATGATGAAGCAGTTGCCTGGCAGGCAAAAAGATCTGAGTGTGATCTACAGCACTGGGAAAGAAAGAAAGAATAATAACAAAATCTATTCAAACTCTAGTCCTGTAATTTGATGAGCTAGATGAAACAAATTAACTCATTGAAAGACACAAATATTAAGATGTCATCCATCAGATAGCAAGAAGTATTGGAGGATGATGTGGAGAAATTCCAACTCTTATACACTACAGTTAGAAAGTAAATTAACCCTGATGCTTTTGAGAACAGTCTAGCAGTTCTTAAATAATTACACATAAGGATTAACATATGATTCGGCCATCTCACTTCTACATATGTACATACATTGGAGAGAAGAAAACATATGTCACACAAACGTTGTACATGAAAGCTCTTAGCAGCATGAATCGTAATGAATCCAGGAGACCCAAACCAGCAGCAAATGCTGAATGATAGATAAAATGTCCCTCAGTCCAACAAGGATGATGTGACTTGGCATTAGAAAGAAATGTTCTGCAGAACAGGTGAACCTTGAAAATATGCTGGTGAGTGACTGCAGAGTATGATCCTATCAGTTAAAACCAATTACTGTTTGTTTGGGGGAATGGTAGGGATTTGGAGGTGATACCCGAGGGATGCAGAGTTTCTTTAAGGGTGTATTGCAATGTTCCCAAATTGTGGTGATGGTGTGAAGCTCCTTGGATCTACGAAAGCACACTGTACTTCACATTTTAGATGCATGAATTTCATGCTATGTGAATAATATCTCAATAAAAATGTTGACAAATGTCATTGAAAAAAAAAATATAGGCCTGTGGAAAACCCCAAATCTGTAGAAGACATTGAGTTTGTAATAAAATTTCAGGCGTGGACGGTTTCTTTGGTGAATCCAATGAACCAGTAAATATTTAAGTAGCCAATACTATTTATTATATTTCCAGACTACTAGAAAGACAAAGCACATCTCAGCAATACCCGCATGACCAAACCAGTCAAAAGCATCGTAATAAAACAAACATAAACAGCAATATTTCTCATAACGCTATGTGCAGAGAGACACAAGGCAATGGGTGTTTTAATTTTGTAATATAGAAAAGGTAATAATTTCAACACCACACACATTTTATCTCATAAGTGTAAGGAAAGTTCAACATTTGAAAATCAATTATTATAACTCTAATTCAAAGAGAAAATAAAAAATGACTATAGGGCTGGAGGGATGGCTTAGTGGTTATGGCATTTGCCTGCAAAGTCAAAGGACCCAGGTTTCGATTCCCCAGAACCCACATTAGGCAGATGCATAAGGGAGCAAACGTGTCTAGTGTTCCTTTGCTGTAGCTGGAGGCCCTGCCGCACCCATTCTTTCTCTCTCTCCCCTTCTCTCTATGTCAAATAAATAAATAAATAAAAATAAAATATTTTTTTTAAATGACCATAGTCATGATGCAAAGTGTTTAACAAAGTTCAAAAGTTATTCTTAATAAAAATTCTCAGCTGGCCATGGTGGCACATGCCTTTAACCTCATCACTTGAGAGGCAGAGGTGGAGGCATCTCTGTGTAAGACTACATAGTGAATTCCAGATCAGTCTGGGTAGAGTGAGAAGCTACCTTGAGAAAACAAACAAACCAAAAAAGCTCTATAGAACAACTCTCTCCTAATTAAAGGCCATCAGTAAAAGGGGAAAAAAAAGTGAACTTCCACCAAACAAAAAAGAAAGAAAGAAAGAAAGTAAGAAAGAAAGAAAAGAAAAGAAAACCTACAGCTCCCATCCTATTGAATAGGAAAAGAATGAATCCTTTCTTCTTAATATCAGGAGTCAGGAACAAGAAAAGAATTTGTGCTTCATTACTTCTGTTTAAAGCTACATCCCAAGCCCTATTCAGCACAGTGAAGCAAAGAGGAAGAAACCATAGGCTTCTGAGAATGAGGAAAATGTTTGTTTGCGGATGGCATTGCTGACTGTAAATTCCAGAGATGAGTTACAGTTCTATGTATTGGCCAATTCCTATGGCTCCAAATGGGAAATGCTTGGGTTTAAGAAGTTTTAAAAATACATCTATAAGATCCAAGGTACAAAATGCTGGTAAAAAACCTCAGGAAGGGCACAGTGAATAGGATGATATGGTATAGAATGTTTAGTTATCAGAACACTCAGTATGGTTAACATGTGAATTATTCCCCAGTTGAACTAGACATTTGCTACAGATTTTTTTTCCTAGCTCTGGTCAAGCAGATTCTAAATTTTGAATAGCAATTGGTAATTAGAATAGCCAAAACTATTTGAAAAACAAGAAATTGGCAATATCTATTTGAAAAACAAGAAATTGGCAAGATCTACTGAAATTTGAGACAATATGAAGTTATAGAAAATTAAGAATGATATCTGCAAAAAAAATAAACACATACATCAATAAGATGATTTAAAATCAAGCAATTCTTCACAAACATAATGATATTTCAATGAAGAAATGAAGAAAGGGCTTTTTTTTTGCAATAAATGGTGTTGAACTATTTGGACCTCCAAATACAAAACAGAAACCAAAATATGAAATCAAAATTACATCTATGCCTTATGTTAATAATAATAAATAAACTCAAGGTAGATAATAGCCATAAGGTTACATATAAAACTATAAAACCTTTGTGAATTTTATAAAGCATCATTGGATAGAATACAAAATCATGATTTAGAAAAAAAAAGTACATCTTTGATTTCACCAGAAGTTATAAAGATAATTAAAAGACAAGCTGGAGACCAGTAGAGAATAATTTCATATCCTCTCTGACCTTTCACCAACATGTTACATCTATATTTTGTTCCCAAGTCTCAAAACCAAAACAAGCTCCTTCTCTGTCCCACGTGTGTTAGATGTCACTAGCACACTGCTGTTGAGTATAACGAGAAAAATCATTCAGGGAGGATTTGTAATGGAACAGAGATACATTAGAATTACAAGGTGTCTTTTTCATCTTATTTGATACTGAAAAAAAGACCTTTAAACCTAATATTACTTTCATCTTAAAGAGCAAAATTCTGTTACTTGGATTAAATATTTTTTCCCAGTGCGGCCCAGTTCAATGGTCGATTCATGAAGTAGTAGCTTCCCACTGTAACATTATGCTCCCCAAATTGACAAAAACAGAATATCCTCCAAAGAGAATTTCTCTCACATAATAATAGACCCACTTCTAGCTGCTATATTCATATTTAAATTGTTGGCAGTATTCTAACAAATGCAATCTTACTCTCATATGTGTTGATTAAAATCTCCAAGTTGGGAGCAAGCCTTCCTAGTGTGTATTCATGAAAGGTTGTCTATTTGAATAATATATTATTAAAAAATAATATATTTAAAATAATATATTAATATATAATATATAAATTTAAAATAATTTATTAAAAATGTTGGCTGTAGGCTATCTTTCCGGTAATTCCAGGTTGAGTATGGTCATAGATGATGCTGGCACAGTAGGACTAATCTTACCAGAGATCTGCTTTATGTCTTCGTGATTTTCAGTGGGCAGATACTCATGGAGCACCTACTATGTGTCAGGCACTGACAACCCTTTGTGTAGAAAGAATTATGTGTCTTTGCAGAGATTGCAGTCAGTTTGGAGAGTTAAAAGCTCAGTGTGATTGGGAAGTGTGATGGGTATCTATTTCGAAAGGGAAAAGTTCCATAATGATTTCCCAGAACACTTGAACTATTTGCTAAATCCAAACAGGCTAAGGACATTCCCAAAATGAAGAATTCGGAGAAAGGACAAAGGATTTGCATGGCTTTTTCTGACTTTGACACATAGGCTCTCATCTGTAATACCCCTACCTGGATAGTTACATGTATTTAAAATTCACATGGCCTGTCCTCAAATTCATTTTCAAGAAGTTGTTTGGATTCAGATTTTCAGCCTATCTTGGACACATCTTTCAGTCTCAAGGTAGTTCTGAGCTGGGTGCATTCTGAGACTCAGGAAGCAAGGCTTGATATATTAGTCTTTCAGGAGCCAGCTCGCATTTCCTTCTAGACAGTCTCTACCAAGGGAATCATTTTATTTTTATTTAATGTTCACAAAAAAAATTACTAATGCCATAGACATTCCCATATGATTATTTCTCCACACTACTCACATGTAGTCCTTTTATTTATTATTCCTTTTTAACTCTTTTCCCAATTGTAGAGCAAAACAAAACAAATAAAAGTTAAAAGGAAAAAAAAAAAACTCTTCAAATATTCTTTTAAAACCAATTTTCATCTCCTGAGATTCACCTCGGCGATCCTTTTCCCCTGTTGGAAAACTTCCCTGGGCTGATTCATGTGCGGCTCCTCCTTCAGTCTGTCCCTTTTCTACATCAGCCCCTAAACTCTACAGGGAAACAATACAAAAGGGCTTGCTTCCCTCCGACCCGTCGCTGCCCTAGGAGGATGGCTGCACTTACTGACCCTATGTCTGTTCTAATTTATGTGGAAAACTTTACTTTCATGTTTTTCCCCTATATTTGCCAGAAAAAAAAAAATGCATCACAGTAGTTCATTTTCTTTAGTCCCCACCCCCCACTCCTGCCCACAGGCCAAAACTATTGATTTCCTGGGTATCAGAAATACAAAAACCAGACAACAATATTTTATTTTTCTGCATACTTACAGATGTGTGCCTCAACACAGTGAACTCTGTAGCCAAGAAGCAAAAGAAACACTTGCAAACAGAGTCCTTAAAAATGTGCATTTGAACTGAATTGGCAGCTTTGCTCCTTCTTTTGGATCCCTGAATTCCTCACTGGTTTTATGATGGCAGTGAGTCCCACACCACCACCACCACCTCCACCACCACCACCACCAATAACAACCCCTACACTCTGTTTTGTTCAAACATTAAAAAAATATGCATTTGGGGGAACAGGGAAGTGGTTTCGTGGTAAAAGGCACTTGTTTGCAAAGCCTTGTGGTTTGATTCCCCAGTACCTACATAAAGCCAGATTCACAAAGTGGCACATGTGTCTGGAATTTATTTAAGAGGCAAGAGTCCCTGGTATGCCTATATTCACTCTAACTCTTTCTTTCTCTGCCTCTCTCTCACTCTCTCATCTGTCTCTGCTAGTAAATAAAAATCATATTTAAAAAAATATTTTATTTATTTATTTATTTATTTGATAGAGAAAGAGGGAGAGAGAGACAGAGAGAGAGAATGGGTGCACCAGGGCCTCCAACCACTGCAAACGAATTCCAGACGTGGGCACCCCCTTGTGCATCTGGCTAGCATGGGTCCTGGGGAATCGAATCTGGGTCCTTTGGCTTTTCAGGCAAACACCTTGACCGCTAAGCCATCCATCCAGCCCCCAAATCATATTTTTCAAATATGGATTTTGAGGAATTTTAAAAGTGGTGGTTTTGGAAAATCTTCAGAGTATTTATTTGTAGGACGCAAAGTAGAGAAAATTGGATAATATTTTTTAAATATATTTTTATTTACTTATATGCAAGGAGAGAGAGGGAGAATGAGAAAGAGTGACAGGCCCTAGTGCCCTGAACTTCAGATGCATGTGCCACTTTGTGCATCTGACTTTACCTGGGAACTGGGGAATCAAACCCAGGCAGTCAGGCTTTGCAAGCAAGTGCCTTAAATCACTGAGCCATTTCTCTGGCCCAAATAATCCTTTTATAAACATAAAAGTAATTGTTTTTAGGACAGTATTTCTCTCTAATGAAGTATCACATACTTGATAAAGATTATGTAGTGATGATAAAATGAGTACCCATTTTCCTATGGGTCAACTTACAAAATGAAGCATTTTTAGATTTTGGAGGCTTCTTTCATTCTTCTTTTCTTCTTCTCTTCTGTTTTTAAGTAAAATATTATTTTTATTTTGCATTACAGAGGTATAGAGAAGCTATGAAGACATTTTTTTAAATTAAGAACATACTTTGTATGAATAAATCATGTGTTGGTAGCATCTTTTCCCTCCTCCCTACCCCCATTCTTCAGGGGTCCTCCTCAGTGGGGTTGGTGGTATCTCCCATGGGGTTGTGAGTTATGTACGGTGAGAGCAGCAGTCAGTTCTTGTGGGGAGAAAATGCCTCTGGGCCTGATGTCTCAACCTGTAGCTCTTAAAATTTTTCTGACCTCTCTTCCGCAAAATTCCTTGAGCCATGGTGGGTGTGTTTTAAGTCTGCTCAGTGATGAGCTCTTGGGAGCCTCTGGATCTCTGCTGTGGTGTGGGTTGAGTGTCCTCAGGTCTGTCTCCTTCCCCCTGGGAATTGTCAGGCTCACTCTGGCTTGTCTCCACAGTTCCTCTGTGGTTTCACCTGGACCTTGGCTGAAATGGGGGCGAGGGGGCTGAGGGGTATCTCCTTGGGTCTTGTTACCTTCTGAAAAAGAAAAACAGATTCTCTGAAAAGAGAGTGAAGTCAGCCCAGGTTAAATTGGATAAGCATCATTAATTTAGGGAAATTTTAATGGATATAGTCTGTTTTTTAGCCAAAGACTAGTGGGAGCTTGACATTGGAGATCATAATATTTTTTTCCATGGGATTCAGACCTGGTTCTCAGTTCCAGATATGGGATCCTTGCCACTGAGCGGATCTCTTGGGCCATCAGAAAGCCCTTGTTTACCCACCACGGCTGTGTGCCAGTATTGTTCTGTCTTCCCTTCTGGCTTCACCATCCCCTTTCTTCCCAAGACAAGCTCTCATGGAATATTGTGGTTCTTGTTTTCATCTTTGTTTATACCCTTTCAAAATGTTTTTGGTTTAGGTATGCATTCTTGTTTTAATCTCTCTCTCTCTCTCTCTCTCTTTCTGTGTGTGTGTGTGTGTGTGTGTGTGTGTGTGTGTGTATAGGCTGTAAGATAACCTCAAGAGTCATTCTCAGGAATTCCACACACTTCTTTATTTTATTAAATCCTACTGTTTTATTATATTATATTATATTATATTATATTATATTATATTATATTATATTATATTTTGAAACAGGTTCTCATGTAGCCCAGGTTGGCTTTGAACTCACCATGGAGCCAAAGATGGCTTTGCATTCCTGACCCTCCTGTTTATAACTCCTGAATGCTGTAATTACAAGAGCGCACCATGATGCCCAGTTTATGCAGTACTAGGGACTGGGTCCTGGCTTTTAGTATGCCAGCCAGGCTCTCAACCAACTGAACTGCATCCCTAGCCTTAGGCAGGGATATCTCATTGTCCTGGAGCTTCTCAATCAGGCTAGACTAACTGGCCAGCAGTTCCCAGGGATTCACGTGTCTCCACCTCCTCAAAACAGAGATTCAGGTGTGTCCCAACACAGCTGACATGTGCGCATAAGCTCTGAAGACCAAACTCAACTGCTGATGCTTGTGAGGCAAGCAAGCACATCGCTGAATGCTGTCTCTGCACTGCATGCTTAAAGATGATGAGGTGGACTACTGCTGTGTCTGTGTGGCTTGCTTCTCTCTTGAGAGTTCACCCTTTATCAGTGCAGACTGAAACAATGAAATCTTGAGAATCAGAAGCATCTGTGTCATTAGGAGAATTTCATGACAGAATTGTTGGCCACAATTATATAGCCATCTGTAGCCCAAAGTATACAGGATTCTTGAGCTGGATGTCATTAGCTGAGTTCAAGCCCATTTCCACACAGGATTGATAGTAACTCTTTTCCTGTCTTCCAGACACTCTACAAAGTGGCTTCCAGGTGCTCTTCTCCCTTAGACAAACGCATTCTTATTGTGGCCATGTGTATCTTCCATTCATATTTGCTGGGTTCAGTCCCGTCTCTATCAGCTTGTTGTATGCACTGGCCGATGCTTTCGTCACCACTGTTCCTTCTCCAGGCGCTCTCCTTAGCAAGAAGACTTTCTCTTATAAATTGCCATGTGAAATTGGATATGGGGGGTATGTTGGCGCCTGAAAACCTAAAGAGGATGCCCTGTGGTCTCAATAGCATTACCCTGGGCCTGCAGTGTTAAGCAAACTCCTTAAGGGCAGATAAGCAGGACATTTTGAGACTCTTGGTCGCAGGCTTACCTAACAGCACCCCCAAGCACTTCCTGTAACTGACTAACAGACCTGTTCACAAGTTTGTTTAATCTAAGAATGGAGTGCCCCTGCTGTAATGCACCAAATCCCCCTTTATGTTTAAAGTTACTTTTATGGCTGTAATTCAACACGTGAATTGTGATTTATGGTTTTTGCAATAAACATTGTGTAGTTTTTTTTCCCAATAAAACTGATGCTCCAAACAATTCAATGCTGCAACCTGAGAAATGTGGATGTAGCCCTGGTGTGCACCAGCTTTTCTTCTTCTTCTTTTCTTTTCTTTTCTTTCTTTTTCACCCAGTAAGACTTTGCCTCACATTCCATAGGTTGATGGTCTTACTTGTGCGACACCAGACCCCACAACAGGTGTACTGTTCCCTAAGTTTCATGATTTCTTCTGAAATTCTCTCCTAGCACAAAACCCTTCAACTCATTAGTACTTCTGCTTTCCAGTTTTTTTTTTTTTCATATAAATACTTCATGATACTTAAAAAATTATATTCAATACACAGTTGCATCATAGCAACTAAATAAGGGATTGAATTAGACTGAAGTGTCATTTTTTAAAAAAATATTTGCACATGTGAATGCGTGTGCATGGACAGCCTAGTCTCTTGTTCCTGCAAAGGAATGCCCATCCAATTTTACACGGGAAGCTGAGCAATTGAACCCAGTCTGTTAGGCTTTGCAAGCAAGTTCACCATTAACTCTGAGCCATCCCCCAAGCCCCTCACCTGAAACATTCTTAAGGGCATATATGTCAAAGTATCTACTAGTTTGAATTACATTCATGTTATTAATGTTATTAAGTTAACTTTACAAGTGTCTTTTGTAAAACACTGTATATGACAGATCTTTATGAACATAGCCTTAACTTTCCCAAAAAGTTTTGCAATGCAAATAAAAGGATATCATGACCCTAGTTAAAAAATATCATATCAAGCAGACACAAGTAGAAGGTTTGCTTGGCAGCCTCACAACAAGTCCTCCAAATTCTGAAATGTCACAGTGAAAACTTAAATTCTATATATTTTATAATTACCTGCAATTTACTTAATTTTTTCTTTGTTTATTAGTTTTTATTTTTTGGAGACAGAATCTACTTGTATAGCCCAAACTCCACTCAAATGCTCTTGCAATTCTCTTGCATCTGCCTCCCAAGAGCTTAGATGACAGCTGTGTGCCATCATGCCCGATCTGTACCTCGGTTTCCAGCTGTCCACTTGTGACATAGTTTACATCTAACTTAGCTATTAAGCTTTCCAGCAGTTGAAGGGATGTAATGAATGTTAGTAAACAAACATATTGTTATGTATTCCTGATTAGATATAAGTAAGGTTTGCTGGTATTCAGGTTTACTCATGCTAATTTCTTGAAAAGTAGTTGGTGTGGTAGTTTGAATAGATGGCCCCCAATCTATTCAGTGTTTTATTAGTTTGTAGTTTGCATCTACAGCGACCTGGCTGGAGGCAGTGTCACTGGGTGGATCTTAAGGTGTGGTGGTAGGTTTGAGATTTCAATCTAAAGATATGCAAAGTGTGCCTAGCTGGAGGTCCTGAAGTGTGCTGTGCTGTGTGGCTTTTGGTTTTCTCTCTCTCTTATCTGGTCCCGTAAGAGCAGGCCAGCTTCTTCTGCTATTATGGAACTTCCCCTGGATCTGTAAGCTTCAATAAATTCCTTTCTCCATAACTGTGCCTGGTTTGGACGTTCATCTCAGCGAACCTGAAGCTGTCTGCTACAAGCTGGTATTTAACAATGACTTAGAAATGAAAGTTTCTCCAGTGTAGTCCCAATGTCCCTTCATTATGCTACCCTGCATGAACTGCAGTAACTTTTCTCTTAAATATTTATTTGTTTATCTATTTGCAAGGATAGAGACAGAGAGAATGAGAAAAAGAAAGGGTGCATGGGAACCTCTAGCTGCTGCAAACAAACTGCAGATTGCATGCACCCCTTTGTGCCTCTGGCTTTACATCGGCTCTGTGGAATAGAACTCTGGTCATTAGGTTTTACAAGCAAGTGCCTTAAGTGCTGAGCCATTCCTCCAGCTCTGAAATGCAGGGTTCATTTATTTATTTGTTTATTTATTTATTTATTATCAGTCACAGTTGACTCTTCTGAAAACAATAAGGAGATTTGAAAAGTAACATGGGATGTACTTAATGGGATAGCAGCTCCCTGAGCTCATGGCAGATTTTTCCATTAACAAAGCTGATATTTGAGTGTCATGATTACACTGTTTTTAGGGAAGTAAATTTCTAGATTCATGCCTTGAGGGATGAGTGCAGAAGCATGATCGATTGAATTCTACCACATGTGGGAAGTACAGTTGAGAAATTAGTTCATTTTTTTGTTGTTTTCTATTGTTTGAATTTCAAAGAAAATAATGATGTTTACAAAGAATTTGGTATCGATTATTAATTTACATTTATTTGGAAAATCTCTGAAAAGTGCCTCTTTGCCATGGAGTGATCAGATGTTTGTTATTTAAAGATTATTTGGTGTTTAATGAAGCTCCTATATCTTCCCCACAGGATACAAATTAAGCCTTCTGTGAATACACAAAATTTTGTTTTCTTTTACAGTACACTAAGCAAATCCTCAATACAGGAGATTTGTAAACTTTGGCAGCCTGAAATACCACACTTCTCCAATCATGGTCAAGACATGAGGAGGCACTGCCCTGCTTGTGTTTTGGCCTGAACAGAGAATAAAATAGGGATATTTGCAATTATCCTCTCAGCAGTCTGTTTGGACGTTTTATTTCAGTGTGTACTTTCTGATGTTGTATCCTATTTCAATAAGCCACAAGGACACCTTCCTTTATTCTTATTTTACGTGGAGCTAGTTTTAAAGTTATTTTACATTCACTGACCAAAGAGGCAGGAAATATATCTCCTGTGTTTGGCTAGATAAATTTATATTACATTCTATTTTTTAATGAAAAAGAAAGCTCTCTTATTGAGTTAAAATTCCTCCTTTAAAATACATCCATTGGCATGTATTACCCATTTGCTTGATCACTTGGCTTCAAAAAAGTTTAAAATCAATACTTTTTTGCTTGTATCCACATACAAAGCAAAATGTCTTACAAATCAAATACCTAAAATTTTGGCAAAAATATTAAAACTGGATGAAAAACAATTATAACAATCTGTAAACTCTGTCTTCAAAAAGAAGGCAGTCTTCCCAAACCTATTATACAATATTAATAATATTCACCATTTTTAGAACAGGTAGCTAAATTATATTTTATGTTAGCACTAAAAAAAATCTCTTAAACAAATATATTTTATTTGTATATGTTCCAGTTAAGTCTGTGAATGCCATCTGGTTGCAATATAATCAATTATCTTTAATTGAATTCTAATTTACACTTATTTTAATAAGTTACGTAGTTTGAAAGGGATAAAGATTATTCTACAACTACTTATCATAGATTACTACAGTGCTATTTCTCAAGGCAATAAGTATTTGCTCCCAAATGAAATTATCTTCGTGCAGAAGGGGTTAAAATTACTAGCAGTTTTCTCCATTTCCTAAAAAATCAAACAGGAATAGTTATCATCTGTAGTCATGAATGCCTAAAAGAAAAAAAAAAAACAAAACTGTTTTACTTTCCATTTTGAGTCAAATTTTAACCCCTGCATGGGACAACTAGAAAGTAAGACTTTGAAGGTTTCTGTTAGGTGACAGAGAGATAGCTTAGCAGTTAACACACTTGCTGCAAAGCAAAAAGGAACCCAGCCAGATGCCCACGGTGGCACATATGTCTGGAGTTCCTTCCCACTGATGGAGGCCCTGGCACACCCATTCTCTCTCTCTCTCTCTCTCTGCCTCTCCTTCTTATAAATAAATAAATAAATACCTGTTAGTTTTGTTTTTAGTTTCCATGGCTTTTGAGAAGGTGGAATGAGCTTGTCCCTTCTTACTATACTGCTTTCTTTTTCCTATGGCAAATATTCAATCTACCTGCAGCCGATACCTGGCACAGGAAAGCTGACATGGCTTTCTCTCTGCACTTCCTTTGTTGTCCAGGGCACGTTAAAATTCCTTCTTAAATGGATAAACAGGGCTGGGGAAATAGCTTAGCACTTAAGGTGCTTGCCTGCAAAACCTGAGGATCCAGGTTTGATTCCCCAGGACCCACGTGCTTAAGCCAGGTACATAAGGTGATGTATGCTCCTAGAATTCATTTGCAGTGACTGGAGGACTTGATGCACCCATTCTCTCTCTCTCTCTCTCTGTCTCTCCTCCTTTCTCTCTGTCTTTCCCTGTCTCTGTCTGCTTCTTCCTCTCCCTTTATCCCTCTCAAATAATTTTTTGAAAAAGTAAAAAAAAATTGGATATACAAAACATAAAGGTGGTATACATTAATGTGAATCACACCTGATGTTTCAGTGTATACATACATTATATAATATTGAAATCCTGTTAAACAAATCTCAGAGTCGATGATGTCTTTGTGGTAAGGATATGAAAAATCCCTCTAACTTTGCACTACTTGGGTGATTAGGGGTGTGTGTTTATGGGTAGGGCCAAGTGAGGCCTTCCTCCATTAATTTCTGCTTTATTTACTGAGGTTAGCTCTCTCACTTGAATCCAGAGCTCACTGATTCAACTAGTCTCGCTAACCAGCTCACCCTGGGGATCCCATGCCTCTTCACAAGCACTGGGTTTACAGGCAGAATGCCATGCTCTTTGGCATTTATGTGGGTTCTGGGGATCTGGTCCTCACACTTTCACAGCAAGTGTTTTATCTATCCAGTCATCTCCCCAGGCCCCACTAACGGCTCTTTCATTTAGACATCAAGGATCGTTATCCACAATCAGTTTATTGTGTAATTTCATAGTAGACATTCTTGCTTCTACCCATAACTAAGTTCTCATTCATGGATGTTTGTCCTTCCTCAGTCCACTCTACTCTCCCTGGCCTCTGGTAACCACCCTTCTACTGTCAACCTTTTAGAATCAACTGTTTTAGATTCAACGTGTGAGTAATATCCTTCTATGCCTTCCCCCCCCCAATAAACATAACGTCACTCTGACTGCACTTCACTGCTTCTTCTGGCTGAAGTGTTCTACTGTACATATGCACCACTTTTCTCGATTCTTTGGTGACCTTTGATGGTGTTCCCCATAATGGTTGTACCAATTCACTTTCTCACCAACAGTGTGCAAGGGTCCCCTTTTCTTCATGTCATCAGCACTTGTTAACTTTTGTCTTCATGATGGCATCCCTTTTCTTACAGCAAGCAGATTTTTCACTGACATTTCATTACATTTTCTTGATGAGAATATACAGTTTAAATAATTATTCATCTGTAAGCACAGAAATAGAAAGGTGGGGATGAATGAGTGAATGAATGATGAATTGTACACTAGGGACTCTTGTCACTGCAAATGAACTCCAGCTGCATGTTGCACTTTGTGAATGTGGTTTTATGTGAGAACTTTATGTGGGAATCAAACTAGGGCTGGCAGTCTTTGCAAGCAACCATCTTTAAATGTTGAGCCATCTCCCCATTTGTAACATTCATGTTTAAGCTTTGAATTTTGTGTATGGACAAAAATCTAAGGGGTAGAAGAAACATTTCTGCCTTCCTTGGAGTAGGAAGGATGCTCTTAAGATTTGTAGAGGAGATAGAAGATTCACGAGAAGCCAGCTCACATCCCTGCCTCCGCTCGGAAGGAGTCTGCTTGGCCCTTGCTTCCATCCGTCCCCCTTTGGACCTTTCAGTGGAGCAGCCCACAGTACTCACAGCAGAGCCAATTAAGACACTTTGAAGTATTTCACAAAAGAGGATTGTAGCACTTACCCACACAGTACATTCTCAACCATGTTGAGAAAGCCTCCTACATCGAGCCATTCATATTAAAAATCACAGAATAATCCTATTCACTGAATGGCATAGTTCCCTACTACCACTGCCTCCAGTTGCCGTGGTAAAGGACACAGAGTTCCTTGGGGAGCTAACGGGTGTCTGTAACTGTCCTCTCGGGGCTTCCTCAGTTGGCCACCATCAATGCAGGGCAGCCATTGAGGCTAGGGAGATTTTCACACAAGGCATCCCATCATAAGGGCAGGAAGTTCTAGATCATGCCCGTCCTCCCCAAGACTGAAAGAAGTAAGCCAGTGAACTGAAGTAAAGAAAGTTAAAAGAAAGCATAACTTTTAAATAGCATCATGAACTGTGATGGAATAAAAAGAAATACCAATCTCCAGATTCTCACCTCCTAAAACTTTATCTCCTTATAGGCCATACTGAAAGCAGAATTCAAATTTTTCTTTTGGCATTCCAGGAAGAATTTTAAGTTTCCAATGCATTGCATACTTAAGCCCTACAAAATGCCATCAAATATATGAATGTTAGTATAGTAAATAGATGATGGGATTTCATGGCACTTTTTTTGATTTGACTTAGCTAAAGTTAGACTGCTAAACAGCTAGTTAAATGGTAGCTTTGACAATGAAAGCAAACTTGTTATTCAAAACTTATTATTTAGCCAGGAGTGGTGGTGCATGTCTTTAATCCCAGCACTTGGAGGCACAGACAGGAGGATCGCCTTAAGTTCAAGGCCACCATATGACTACAGAGTGAATTCCAGGTCAGCATGCTCTACAGCGTGAATCTAAAAAAACCCTCAAACTTACCATTATCCATTTTAGGTCTAATAAAAGTCATACCAATTTTTGGAGAGAGACACAGAGAGAGACAGACAGAGAGGGAGAGGGAGACAGATAGAGATGGGCGTGCCAGCAGTCTCTCAGCTGCTGTGAACGAAATCCAGATGTGTGCGCCCCCTTGTGGTCAAGTGCGGCATTGCACCCTTGTGTCACTTTGCATCTGGCTAAACGTGGGACCTGGAGATTGGAACTTGGTTCTTAGGTTTAGGAGGCAGGCGCCTTAACCGCTAAGCCATCTCTCCAGCCCTAAGCTGTTCATATTTAAGCATACATTATGAAAGGAGTAGATATGGATAACAAAGGATTGGATATTAATGTTCCTTTCTGAATCTGTTGCTAGTCCAATTATCTTTGGCATTCTTGAGGCTTTTGACTTGTGTGTGTGTGTGGGGGGGTGTTCTGCAGCATAGGTAGGATGGGCCTAAATGTAAATTTGTTTCTTTTCTTTAATTGATATGCATTTGCTTGCTACTCTAAGACCCTAAAGGAAGTGCCTTTCTCATCTCTATTTCAGACTTTCATTTGTTCCCTTATCACTAGTACAATGTCCTGAGAGAATCAGATAGTTCTCATCCTGTGTTTACTGAGGATCAGAGACTATTTATGGCTGATATTTTTATCCTGTAGAACCAGATTGTTAATCTTAGATGTATATATTTTCATGTCTTTGCATTTTTGTGTTAAAATATAAATAATTTCATTACATTTTCCAGTTTACTTATTCCCTCTTTAGCTGATATAATATGGTTAATCTAATATGTGGTTACTTTATTATGAATTAATTTAATTTTGAGCTGTTAGTTGTTGCTATTTATATTTAAATAAGATACAAAAGCTTACTGTAATCCACTCTCCTCATATGTAAAACAAAACTGGCAATGGATTCTATTTCAGGCAATTGTTACAGTTCAGTATTATTTATTTAAAGTGCTTAAAAGCACTTAAATATTTACTGTTTAAACCTTTTTTTATTTCATTTATGTTTTGATTGAGAGAGAGAGCAAGTGAGAGAAAGAGAGAGAGAGAGAATGTGAGAAACAGAGAGAGAGTAAGAGAGAGTGAGAATTGGTGTGCCAAGGCCTCCAGCTACTGCAGTGGAACTCCAGATGCATGTGCCACGTTATGCACATGTGCGACTTTGCACACTTGTGTCACCTTGTGCTTCTGATTATGTGGGACCTGGAGAGTTGAACATGGATCTTTAGGCTTCCCAGGCAAGTACCTTATCTGCTAAACCATCTCTTTAGCCCTAAACCTGTAATTTTTTTTATTGAATTTGCCTGAGAATTATTTTTATTTTCTTATACTTAATGTCTGTGTCTCTAACTTTCAGTCTATTTATGAAGAAAGATTATCAAATCAATATATCCATAAGATCTCTAACTTTTGTGTATAATATATATTCAACATATAGTTTACAAGTATATTGAAACTGTATAATGATACATACATATATTATATATATATATATATTTCACATTAGCTCTCTTCCAGGATCATAGAAACAATTTATATACTTTGTCTAATCTTATTTTTTTCTATGGTTTAAAGCTAGATATCCAATTATAGTGCTAAAATGAGCATAGAATGTACAAAGATAATAATGTTCTTCACAGTTGGGTACAACTTTCCTATTCCCTGACTTAATGAGAGCCCCAAAATGTGGCAAACTGGTGTTTTATAAAACACTAAGTAGTGGAATGATAATGCCAATTCTTTAACATACCATTGCAAGCAGAAGTCTAATGTAATAATTTATCTTTAAAAAAAATGGGTACTGTGAAAAAGCTACTAAGTAAGTGCTTTTAGTAGCTATAAATATTACCAAACAGTTTACTTTGCTATATTCTAAAAATGTAAAGGATTTTCTACATTCTTTCTAATATGAGGACGCGAGACTACAGGTTTGAACTGAGTATGATTTAAGACTTACTTGAGGTGCTAATAGTTTAGGTGTTGATTATGTACTTGTTTAGGTGTTTTAGAAAATAATTCTGTGTGCTTTGGAGGTCTTCAACTTTTGTTTTTCATTATTCATCCCTTGTCCTGGAAGAACACAACCAAATGTTACTGATTAAGTTCAAATTACTGCTTTGTTCAGTAAAGTCACACCAAATTCTTAAGCTTTTGGCTTGAGCATAGTTAGTCGCAGAAGTGTTTTTATTTTTATCTTTTCTTCATATTTACCTAAAGGTAAACAAAGTAAAAATGAAGATAGAGAGGAGCAGGGAGAAAATCCTTTCTTTTAAATGGTTTCAAGCTGCCATGTATACTGCAATTCATCTCAAAATGCAGTCGTCAAATAAAGCCACAGAGAAGTGGAATCACTCGTCCACTCACTCTCTCTGATTTAACCCCAGCCATTCGAGTCCACACAGAAACGCTCACCCTAGCTTCAAAGTGTTCCTTTCATGTTTCTTCAGAGAACACGGACTGTGTGTATGTGTGTGTGTGTGTGTGTGTGTGTGTGTGTGTGTGTGTGTGTGTGTGTATTTACTCACATGCATTATGGACTTACCAGAAGCCACTCACAAATTCCTTTTAAATGTCCAAATACTTGCTTGTGTTTCCCTGCATGTTGCTTTCATTGTCACCGCAGATTGCAGTCAGTAACAGTATTATCCAAGCAGGAGCAATTATGGTTAGGAATGCCAGAAAATGGGGTTAGCATGAAAATATATAGAAGTTAATATTGTATTTTAAAAGATAAAAAAGACTAGAAATTGTTGGCTTTTCATCCAAAAGCTTAATTTTCCTCTATTTCAAAACTTACCTTTAGCTTAGCATGAATATTTTCCAAGATATGTTTTATTACCAAATGAAATACAGTGAGTGTAGGTCCGTGAGATTTACTCTTTCAAGTTTCTATAAAATGCTTGTTTTATTCTGTATTTGTGAGAAAAAAAAGTGCTCATGATTGCATATGTATATAGTGGAAATTCTAGAATGAGGAGTAGGAGAGAGAGAGAGAGCTAGAGAGAGAGAGAGAATGGGCACACCAGAGCCTCCAGCCACTACAAACAAACTCCATATGCATGTGCCATCTTGTGCATCTGGATTATGTGGATACTGGGGAACTGAGCCTCGAACTGGTGTCCTTAGGCTTCACAGGCAAGTGTTTAACTGCTAAGCCATCTCTCCAGCCCCCACCCCCATTTCATTTTTAATCATGGATTTGAAACATCTGAAGATTCTTTTAGAATGTATGACTTGGCTTGGTAAAACATATAACTATGCACATTTTTTAATGATTTGGTTTCAAGCATTTTACTTGCTCAGTTGGTTGAATTCCTAGTCTGTGTCAGACATTTTGGTGGACTCTGAGGAGATGAACAATGATAGGATCTTATCTTTCAAAGCAAATGTGATTCAATGAGTTAGTCAGAAAACGCTGGGCTTTACCTGTTAAGCAGTGTTTTACTCTATTAAATTAAATTAAGTGCAATTTTCTAGGGCCCAAATGATGACTACCACTTGTGCCTAACAACAGTAAGAACTGAGTGAGAATATAGACTTTACTCTTGGAGTCTGTAATCTTACATAAATTATATTCTATCGCTGCATTTCTAGATCATCATTTGTAAAGCTGTTAAAACTGAGGATGGAAGGGCTGGAGAGATGGCTTAGCAGTAAAGGCACATGCCTGCGAAGCCTAAGGACCCCGATTTGATTCTCCTGGTCCCTTGTAAGCCAGATGCACAAGGGGGGCTCACACATTTGGAGTTCATTTACAGTGGTTAGAGGCCCTGGCACGCCCATTCTCCCTCTCCCCCCCCCTTTCCCTCTCTGTGTCTAAAATAAATAAATAAATAAATAAATAAATAAATAAATAAATGTAAAAAAAAAAAACTTGAGGATGGGGGCTGGAGAGATGGTTCATTGGTTAAAAGGTGCTTCCTTTCATAGCCTGATGGGCTGGGTTTCATTTCCCAGTACCCACATAAAACCTGAGGCACAAAGTGGTGCCTGTATCTGGATGGAGTTCATGTGCTGTAGCAAGAGGCTATGGGTACATGTACTCCTCTGTCTCTCTCTCTCTCTCTGTGTATGTGTCTCTGTCACACAAACTCTCTGCTTGCAAGTAAGTAAAGATTTATTTAAAAATAAAAATGAGGATGGCTTCTGCATGAAGGTGGTGTGTGTATTAAAACCTTGCTCTGATTTCTGAAGACTTTCCATCACAGGTTATTCCCGTCAGTGAAACCACTAACATTCACTCAGTCAGTGGAGCCCCTCACATTTCTCTCCATCTTTTTCAAGAGTCTCTATAGTACTGATGTGTTCAATTCATTTTTATTCAAAAAGATCACTGGCATTCATAAATTTAAACAGGACATATAAAATGTTTGGTTTTATTTTTCTATTAATTTCTGAGTCTCAGCCATGAATCACTGCAGAAGCCCGTTTGGAAAGGTAAAGAAACAAATAATATGTCTTCCTGGAGTGGTGATACACGCCTTTAATCCCTACACTCGGGAGGCTGAGGGAGGAGAATCTCTGTGAGTTCAAGGCTAGCCTGAGACTGCATAGTGAGTTCCAGGTCAGCCTGGACTAAACTAGAGCAAGACCCTACCTCCAAAAAGCAAAAGCAAACAAACAAGAACCCTACTACTAATTATAATATCTACTACTAATTATGATATCTACTACTAATTAGAATATCTACTACTAATTAGAATATCTTTTAGTATCTGTGTGCTTAAATTTTTCTTAGATTTTATTCTATGACACATTTAGGAGGATGGCCCCAAAGAATTCTGCATAAAGAAGAGTCTAGAAATGCGATTTACTGTGTCCACCATTTCTGCCAACTCTAGTAATAACTGCTGATGAGCCACACATTTATGAACACAGGCTTGGAGGTCCGTTTGGATCCAATTCATCCTGTTTCTTCTTAAACTAACAATGCTCTGTTACTGGGAGCTTTAATACTTAATGTTGCTGATGACACAATTTGAAATGAGCTCAGTCAAAACAGCCTCTGACACCCAAAGATACCAGGTTTTCTTTCATTGATTTATTTTTGAAGTCTCTTATTATCTCACACCACAGCATGGTGACAGGACTACTTCATTTGCATTTAGTAAACTTGCTCAATATGTACGGGTTTGATAGCTTGTAATTTATGAGAATGAAGACATAAAGAAATTCGATGGTTTTAGTTATTTCTAAATTGTTATTGACTCTGGAAAAGGTAATAATTTATTACATTAAAAAATGTTTGGGAGCTGAAGAGATGGTTTAGCAGTTAAGGCGCTTGCCTGCAAAGCCAAAGGACTCAGGTTCAGTTCCCCAGGACCCACGTAAGCCAGATGCACAAGGGGGTGCATGCATCTGGAGTTTGTTTGCAGTGGCTAGAGGCCCTGGCATGCTCTTTCTCTCTCTCTCTCCCCCCCTCTTTCACTCTCAGATAAATAAATAAATAAATGAATAAAAAAAAGTTTGTTTTTTTTTTTTTTTTAATGTTTGGACTAGGCTTGTTATGGCACTCCTTTAATCCCAACACTCAGGAGGCAGAGTTAAGAGTATCCCTGAGAGTTCAAGGCCAGATTGTGACTACAGAGTGAGTTCCAGGTCAGACTGGGATAGACTGAGAACATACCTGAAACAAAAACAAAAACAAAAACAACTGTTTGGGCTTCCCTCCATTATTTTTGTCTTTAAAAATTATTTATTGAGTGAGAGAGAGACAAAAAGAGAGAGAAACTAGTTCTTTATCATTGAACTGCATCTCCAGTCTGCAGTCTCTCATGCTGACTGTGGGGGAGAGAGAGAGAGAGAGAGAGTAGAATGGGTGTGCCAGGGCCTCTAACCACTGGGGGGGGTGGACACTACAGATACTTGTGAATCTGGCTTTATTTCAGTACTGAGGAATCAAACCTGAGTCCATAGGCTTTGCAAGCAAGTGTCATAACCACTAAGCCATCTCTCCAGCCCCTCCATTTTTTTCTTAATCATTAATTTGAACCACAGGAAACTTTCTTAAGTTTTAAAATGTATGACTTTGATTGCTAATGTTCATAAGAACATACTTTTAAAAAAATGAATGGAGGGCTGGAGAGATGGCTTAGCGGTTAAGGCGCCTGCCTGCTAAGCCTAAGAACCCGTTTCAATCTCCAGGTCCCATGTTTAGCCTGATGCAAAAGTGAGGCAAGGGTGCAATGCTGCACTTGCCCACAACAGGGTGCACACATCTGGATTTCGTTCACAGCAGCTGAGAGACTGCTGGTGTGCCCATCTCTATCTGTTTCCCTCTCCCTCTCTCTCTGTCTGTCTCTCTCTTAAAAAATAAATAAAGTAAAAAAACAAATTTAAAAAATGGATGGATTCAAATATTTTTATCTAGCCAGTTTTTCCATTTTTGTTTTTCTGGTCTATGCCAGACATATTGGTGGGCTGTGAGAAAACTGGTTTTATGATCATGTATCTTATTTTAACTGGGTTTCAGAGGAAAATCTTTGACTTATAAGCAAGATGCTGAGGGTTTTACTTATGGCATTTAATGTTCACTAACCTGTCTATTGTAAAGGCCCACAAGCATCTCCCATAGTGTGTCAGAAGTATGTAATGCGTGTAGTCATGGGCATTATTGGTGAATTCACTTTTAACTATGAAGGCATTTATGAATTTTTTAAACTTTGGATAATCACCCTAAGGGTAATCGACAAGGCAATATGATTTCCCTGTAAGCCAAGGGTAAGAGTCGTGGGATTTCACCAAGCCGTGTCTGGCAATGCACTGGTACAGCGTGCACGAATCACTCAAGATCTGGAATGAAGTCTAAAGTGTTGCCTTGATCTTTAAGTGAGCGCTCTAGTTGCTAAAGTTAGCTCAAGGCCCTAGGGGACTATCTATCAGATATACCCATTCTGACTCTGCTGAGCATTGATTTTTTTAAAAAAGTATTCTATTTTTTTTTTTTAATTTTAATCATTGATTTTTTTTTTAAATCCTTTTTCTCCAGAGAAAGGATCAGGGTTGGGACATTAGTTGGAACTCCAGAAGCCAGAAGGTGTCTATAGCCCTGTCTCTGGAGGTCAAAGGAATTCCAAGATCAGAAAAACCAAACAGGGGGCTGGAGAGATGGCTTAGTGATTAAGGTGCTTTTCTGCTCAGCCTGAGGACTCATGTTCGACTCTCCTGGTCCCACATTAGCCAGACTAACAAGGTGACGCAAGCATGCAAGGTCACACATGCACACAAGGGGGCACAAGTGTCGGGAGTTCACTTTCAGTAGGTGGAGGCCCTGGTGCACCAATTCTGTCTTCCTCCCTCTCTCTCTCTCTCTTACTCTTGCATAAAGAAAAGTCAGTCCATTGGGCTTGCCTCAGAAAAAAAAAAAAAAAAAAAAAGAAAAAACAAACAGGGCCTGATAATCAATCCTGCATGAGCTTTGAAAATCGTTCCTGTAATGCCTCCTTCATTTCATTTTGTCTATAATGGCATCTTTCTCATTTCCATTTTTGATTTTCCTCAAAAGAGGAAATCAAACATGGTGATGCAATCATCCTTGCTGATTTTGTTTTCACTGTTAGTTGGAGATTAAATTCAGGACCTTGTGGATGCTGGTTCGCCACTGAGCTGCATCCCCAGTCCCTCCTGCTGACTCTGTGTGACATTTCTAAGATTTAACATTCAGCTTTTCTGGTTATGAACTAAATATTAAATATTATTTAAAGTTTTCCTCGTAAGTGCTATTTTCCCTCTTTACTTTGAAATAAGTGATTAAAAAGCATTGTTATTTTACACAGTAGCAGCTGCACTGATGACCTCACAGTGGCTGTCACTACCTGCATAAGCCCTGCATAATATGAGGGCAAAAAAATGGCATCAAAATATGAGATACTTAAAAAGAATTAGTGTTCAGTGGAGGGGAGATAAGAGAGAGGGTACAAGAAGGGTGGTGGGAGGGGATTATCATTAGGATGTCATGTGTATATTTATGGAGATTATCAATAAAATGTTAAGGAATATATCACTATCTTAATGAGTCAGTTATCATTTATTATCTCTCACTGATTCTTTTGTATCTTGCTCTCAATTTTTAAAAAGGGGGCTTTATTTTTTTTTAATTTTTATTTACTTATTTGATAGAGAGAGAGAGACAGACAGACAGAGAATGGGCATACCAGATGCATGCATCACATTGTACATCTGGCTTATGTGGTTACTGGAGAATGGAAGCTGGGTTGTCTGGCTTTGCAGGCAAGCACCTTAACCACTAAGGCATCTCTTTAGCCCTTGCTCTCCATTAAAATATTAGCATGTGTTCCTGTGTTTCACATAGGCCAACTACATTTCCTTTCAACATCAACAATATCAGAAATTGTCATATGTTTTGTTAAACATAGATGCCACCATTGCCATTTTTATAAGTAAAGATACTGAACATTAGCAAAGATAAATGAATAATTTCAGGGTTAGTTACCAGCCCATCTCACTCCAAATAATCACTATGTCTTACTTATCCCTTTAATGAAAAGCCTTCCCTCAAGAACTGTGTGGAAGGTGCGGGCTAATTTAAACAGTCTTTAAGAAGCATTACTGAATAATGATTTCTGAAACTCCCCTAGAAGCATCCTCTGAATTGTAATCAACTTCAGTGTGAAGTTAAGTTCACTCTTATCTAAAAATGAGTCACTGCTTCCTAATCTGTTTCTGTGATTCTTAAATCTGTCACAAATTGAGTACAGTACATTTTCATGACAAAGAAGATTTATTTACCATCAGTCTGGGGTCCTTCCACAATCTCTAGGCAGCTGCTGTCTAGTCTGGCTATTTTAATTTTAGCTTGTGAAGATATTATATATAGGTCTGGAGAGATGACTTAGCAGTAAAGCACTTGCCTGAGAAGCCTAAGGACTCATGTTCGACTTTCCAGGTCCCACATAAGTCAGATGCACAGTGACACAAGCATACAATGTTGCACATTCACACGAGGGGGCTCATGCATCTGGAGTTCGATTGCAGTGGCTGGAGGCCCTGGCACATCAATTCTCTCTCCCTCTCTCTCATATAAAAAGGCCAGTCTGTTGGGATTGCTTCAAAAGAAAAAAAAAAGATATTATATATAAAGAGGTCACCCAATATGTGGTCCTTTGTGATTTGGTGCTATTACTTCACAAGATGTTTTTGAGGTTCATCCCATTTTATAGCATGTACCAGAACTCATTATCATCCAAGCTGGACAGTATACCATTTTGCTAGAATATATCCTATTTTATGTGTCAATAAGTCACTTGCTGAACATTTGGGTTGAATCCATTGAGGACCCTTTATGAATACTGTTGTTG
The DNA here is from genome assembly GCA_036365145.1 of Orientallactaga sibirica. Taxonomy (NCBI): domain Eukaryota; kingdom Metazoa; phylum Chordata; class Mammalia; order Rodentia; family Dipodidae; genus Orientallactaga; species Orientallactaga sibirica. Next base: position 22,589,180 of record JAEOAD010000032.1, on the reverse strand, counting down.
TCACTACTTGTGTACAAGTTTTCATACAATCACACAATCATCTGTGTTGTTTTTACACTTAGAGAAATAATTATTGGCTCATATGGTAACTCATATATATATATTGCTAGGTCATATGATACCTCACATGTATAACAGTACAAGGAATGGCCTGATTTGTTTTCCAAAGTGGTCGCTCCATTTTATGTTCACACTGGAAATATCTAAAAGGTTGTTGATTTCATTATCACCAACATTCATTATTGTCTGGCTTATTTATTATAGCCAACTTGGTAGGTATGAAATAATATCACATTAGGGATTTAATTTGCATTTTTAAAAGATGTTCATTCATTTGCAAGCAGAGAGAGAAAGGGAGACAGGGAGGGAGGGAGAGAATATGGGTGTGCCAGGGTTTCTAGCTACTTCAACTTAATTCTAGATGCATGTTCCACTTTGTGCATCTGGATTTATGTGGGTGCTGGGGAACTGAACTGAGGTCATTCAACTTTGCAGGCAAGCACTTCAACCATAAACAATTTCTCCAGCCCTTATTTGCATTTTCGTAATGATGTATGTTGTTGGTCATCCTTTCATGTGCTCATGTAACAAGTTTTTGAATCTTTCTGAGGTTAAAAAATCAAAAACAAAAAACAATGTATGAAGATTAAGAATCGGAAGTTTGGGTCTCCCAATCCCTGGTTTAAAGTCCCTGGCTTCCTCTTTAGACCTATGGGTAAGCATCCTGACCACAATGAGGTAGAAAATTGCTTTCCTTTGCAAAAGAATCTTTAGGTCAAATGCTGTGGATGAGCATGTAATCCCAGCACTGGGGAAGGCAAGAAAGATATCTGTGATCCGAGGACAGTCTGTCTAGGGTGTGCAGGGAATACTACTCCAGCCTGGGCTGCATATACGACTGTAAAGTTGTAAAAATAGAGAAAGAGAAAGAGAGAAAGAGGAAGAGCAAGGGAGATTTTGTCTTCAAGTGAAAGAGATAGAAGAGACAGAGAAAGAAGAGAGGGAAAGAGGAAGGGGGTGAGGAGAAATACAGACCAGTACCTGGCTGATAGTGCAGGAAAGGATTGAATGATAAGGAGGGAAAGTGGCTTGCTGATTATAAATCTCAATAAGTGATAGTTGTTCTTCTTGGTAATAGTTTTATGAATGTATATCCTCCTATGGTGTAAGCAGAGGTTCTTGATTTTCTTTGTTCTTGGGACTCCTTTATCTCTTGAATATAATGTGAGACGCCAGGACGCTTTTCTTTTTGCGGATTAGATTTGATCATATTCATTGTATTTGATGTTAAAACAAATCTTTATAAATCATTTATTTGTAGATTCATTTTTGAAATGATGTACTGACCACATTATGATTCTTGTATTGGCACACGCCTGTAATCCCAACACTCGGAAGGCTGAGGCAGGAGGACTGGGACTTTAAGGCAGCCTTGTCTTCATAGTTAGATCCTATCTCACAAAGTAAAGACAAATACACATAAAATTATCCCATTATAAGTTAACATAAACAAATAATGCTTTCATGGAAAATGTATGTATTTTAGAAATAAAATTATTTAGTAAGAAAAGTAACTGTTTAACATAGTATAATTTTTTACATGCTTGGTTCAATAGAGAAATATCTAGATTCTGTATCTTCTCAAACTATTAGTCTTTTGTGTTATTTCTGTGTATAGCCTCTGAAACATCTAGTTAGTTAATGAGAAAATAAAAGTGAACAATGTGGGCTGGAGGGATGGCTTAGCAGTTAATCACTTGCCTGTGAAGTTTAAGGACCCTGGTTCAAGGCTCAGTTCCCCAGCACCCATGTAAACCAGATGCACAAGCTGGCACATGCGTCTGGAATTTGTTTGCTGTGGCTGGAGGTCCTGGTGCACCCATTCTCTTTATCTCTTTCTCTGTCTGTTGTCTCAAATAAATAAATAAAAATAAATAAAAAATTAAAAGTGAACAATCCAAATCACATTGACCTTGCAGATCTCCTGGTGGATTCTCAAGGACCAGGACCACACATTCTTGTTCCAAACTCTGAGTGATTTTTGTTTTTTCTTTTTGGTTTTTCAAGGTAGGGTCTCACTCTGGCACAGGCTGACCTGGAATTAACTATGTAGTCTCAGGGTGGCCTCGAACTCTCGGCGATCCTCCTACCTCTGTCTCTCGAGTGCTGGGATTAAAGGCGTGTGCCACCAAGCCTGCCTTTTTTTATTTAAGTCCCCCCTTTTTTTTTTAATTCAAGAACTGACCCACGCTGGGCATGGTGGTGCATGCCTTTAATGCCAGCACTCGGGAGGCAGAGGTAGGAGGATCGTTGTGAGTTCGAGGCCACCCTGAGAATACAGAGTGAACTCCAGGTCAGCCTGAACTAGAGTGAGACGCTACCTTGAAAACACCAAAAAAAAAAAAAAAAAAAAAAAATTGACCCAATGTGAATGATCTGGAGTTAATTTAGTAGTAATTTAGTAGAAGAATATGTACATGAAGAGTTTGAAATAAGAAAAGATTATTGAAATACAAAAACATGGGATTGTGTAATTGACAGGATTATAAGACTATTTCATGAAGAAAGGCGATGTGGGCAATAAGAAATTGCTTGTGAAATGTTAGGGAATGTCTTCAACTTTATGATAATTCCTCAAGAAAGACAATTCATGGAATTTTTTTCTTTCTTTCTTCTTTCTTTCTTCTTTCTTTTTTTTCTTTTCTTTTCTTTTCTTTTCTTTTCTTTTCTTTTCTTTTCTTTTCTTTTCTTTTCTTTTCTTTTTTTTATGAAAGGGACACAGAGAGAGAGAGAGAATGGGCACACCAGCAGCCTCTCAGTCACTGTGAACTAATTCCAGATGTGTTCACCCCCTTGTGGGCAAGGGTGGTATTGCACCCTTGTGTCACTTTACATCTGGCTAAATGTGGGATCTGGAGAATCAAATGGGTGCTCTTAGCCTTGGCAGGCAGGCGCCTTAACTGCTAAGTCATCTCTCCAGCCCTTCATGGAATTTTTAAGTATCTATAATTCTGTTAATATAAGCAAGGGTTATAAGTTATTACTGAAATTTAAAAAAAAAGTGTATGACTAAATTTTGGATAATCTTATTGGGTCAGCAGGAAATTTTTTTTTTCTTTTCCACATTATGAAACCAATCAGTAATTGAATGTTCTGAATGTTCTATGTTTAATTTAAGGGACTTGAAATCATATCTCATTTAAACATGCATGTATTATTTATTTGTTGATAAAAGATAATTTTCAAATAGTATATGAGAGTTATGATGAAAACAGCATCAGATTAAACTGCATGAGTACTAGAAAACTGGAAATTTAATTTATAATCAAATTATGTGAGCATAAGGACTCACAGAATATTATATAAAGTGAATGAAGGAAGTATTTTCAATATTAACTGTCAACCTGAAAATAACTATAAACTTTCCAGGTATATTTGCTATAACAATATCCTTTTGAGGAAAACAACTGTTCAGTTGTTACAGGTAGAGAAAAACAATGACTCATTTGCTGATTTGTATATTCATCATTTCATTCATAAATTAACATGTGAGAATGCTTTGCTACTTTATTTTCCTGAAATCTGATCAAACCTTAGGCTCTCTGCCTAGAGTGCAGACTGCCAGTATGTGAAGGGCAGTGCCACAGATTAAACTTGATGATGGATGATGGTTTGAATGGGTACACCTGTGTAGACAGCAGACTGCCCAATGAAGCATCATTTCTGGTATGCCTGTCAAGGTGTTTCTAGATGAGATTAGCATTTGAATCAATGGGGTGAGTACAGCCAATGACCCTCCTCCATGTAGACAGGCACCATTTAATCTGTTAAGGGTTTGATGACAACAAAAGGCAGAAGAAACAGGAATTTGCCCTCCTCCTCATCTTTTTTTTTTTTGCCTCCAAGCCCACTGTCTGAGAGAGAACATCTTATGTCACCTTTTCCAGCCCTCTCCCCTGGGACAGGAACTTTCCTCGTTGGCTCCTTGCAGTAGGGAGGCCATGCACTGCTCAGCCTCAGTAACTGCTTTTCTAATTTTATGTTATGTATATCTCACACCCAGTAAGAAATTGTTTCTCTGGAGAAAAATGAATGGTGTGCATTCAAGAGTAGGAAGCACCCCTCCCCCCAAATTGTAACCATCAAGTAAGACTTCTCTATGGAGGATTAGTCAAAGCTACAGTGACTATAGTGGGAATTGAGATATATCTTGGTCAATAAAGAGTTTGAGTTGACAAGGTTTGGTCATGACTCATGATGGTAGAAAAACAGAAATGAACCAAATCCTTCTGCATGCCCAGGGCTCCTATCAAAGCTGTCACTTATATCCTTCAATCTGGGAATGGTAAAAAATGATGGCTTTTTGGAATTTCGATCTCATATCTTCTACTTCCAGCATGGAAAAAAAGGAGCTCAGTGGATGAAATTCTTGCCACGCAAGCATAAGGACTTACCTGTGTTTGAACCCTGATGCTGTATAAGAGCATTGAAGGGGTGTGGGTGGTAGAGACTGGGAGACAGAGATAGAAGAATGTCCAGGGAGTGTTGGCTGGCTTGTTTCACCCTGATAGTGAGCTCTGGGTTCTGTGAGGTGCTGTCTCAGAATGAAGGTAGAGAGGATTGAGAAAGATATGCAACATTGACCTCTGGCCTTCACAGGTACATGTAGTATTGCAGTTACCACCTCCTTCCTGGAGGGGAAAAATCAAAAACACCCTCTACCAGAAGAAGCTTATGGGAGGAAAGGGCTGGTTTCTGGCTTACAGTTTTGAGGGAAAACCTCATCATGGTGAAGAAAGTATATAAACTGGCTCACCTCCTCCCAATCAGCAGCAGGAGACAGAGAGGGGGAGAGAGGGAGTGAAGGAGGTAGGGAGAGAGAAAAAGAGAGTCAGAAAAGAAAGAGTGCACTGACTCTAAATGCCCAGTGGGCCGGAATAATAAACCTGAGTGCCTACCCCCAGTGACACTCCTCTTCTTATCAAGATTCCATCTCCCAGGGCTGCACCAGCTGGTACAATGTAAGAAGCTTAATCACAACGTTTAAGACTATTGGACAAAGTTTATATTCCAACCACCACGTGTACACACATGCACGCTTGTACACATGTGAGTGCTTATTGGTACACACATGCATGCTCAAGGTATACAAGCATGCCTCTACATACACACACAGCACACACAGGAGCACCTAAAAATATAACTTGGGAAAATGTTTGTTTTATCAAATTATAATAATAGTACTTAACCTGAAATCTTTATTCTTCACAGTAAAGATAATACATTAAAAATCATCAGCATGTGGTGGAAGCCCAGTGGCCTTCAGGTACAAGGCTGTTGTCCTTATTCATCCTCCCCCCCCAAGGATCTATGTTCCACAGAAATGACCCTTTCAATGCTATCATCAAGACACATGTCAGCACTGGCGGACCAGCTGGCAGAGAAGACAATCTTAGATTCTTGTCACTGACATTCTCTTATCCAAAATGGTTTCTTTTTAGTATTTTTAAAATAATAATACCTGAGCAATTAATTATAGCATTTTTCTCATAAAGAGACTTTTTTTTAGAAAGAAAGCAAGGAAAACATATCAGAATTAAGAAGTGTTGATAGGCTCATAAATACTTTTAGACAGAAAATCTTACAGCATATTTCCTGTTAAGATGAAAGAAAATCATAGTATTTATAATTGGCACATAAAAATGTGAAACATGACACATTATTTTCAAAGTTTTGACAAAAATAAGGTTTTATTTTACAAGCTGACTTTAATTCTCTTTGCCTTTTCTGCCTAAAATCTTCAATAAACACAAAGGAAAATTTAAATGTAGATAAAATTTAGGGACATTTGACTAGCACATGATGATTTTTGAAGGGTTGAATAGTAATAGGGAGATGATTTCAAGGGAAAATGTGTACTGTAAGAAAATTGGTTCTAGAATATGAAGTTAAATATAAAATAGTAAATGAATATATATCATAGGTTGCAAGAAATACCAGGGGATTTCCCATCCCTGCCCCTATGAGGATTGCTTCTGTAATTCTTTAGGATATTTAAAATTTTATTTTAGAGAGAGAGTTTGAGAGAGACAAAGGAAGAGAGAGAGATTGAGTGTGTCAGGGCCTCAGCCACTGCATTGGAACTCCAGGCACTTGCACCACCTAGTGGGCATATTCGACCTTGCACTTGACTTGTGCACCTTTGTGCATGGGATCTGAAGAGTCGAACAAGAGTCCTTAGGCTTCACAGGCAAGCACTTTAATCGCTAAACCATCTCTTCAGCCCTTCTTTACATTTTTAACACTTCAGTGTATGTGTTTTAGCATGGGTAGTGATAAACAGTTACAATCTTGGAAACATTTGAAATACTACAAGATATGCTTTTTCATTCAGAATGATAAGAAAATTAAAAAAAAATCCCACCAAGGTTAGGATTGACAATAAAAGGATACTTTCCCACACTGAAGAGCTTCAGTTCCTTATGTGACACGATTATTCACCGCAGACTAAGAAAACTGACTGCTGGCACATTGCTATTTATCATGTTCACAGTTACCAGCTCTTAAACTTTTAATTTCCTACTGTTATTTTGCAATCAAATTTAATGTTGTGGCTTTGAAATAAATGCTAGGTCACAAAGAGTGATTTGGATTTTGACATTGCTTTCCAAGAGTCAAGAGCTATCTGAAATTCCTGAGGGCTTAAAAATAGTGCTGAAGCAGAAGTGTGCACCCTAGGGATGTGATTAGCTTTGTGTGCATGCAATTGTATTTTCAACACAATTAGCTGCCTAACTATGTGACTAAACTTTCTATGTATTTGCACATATAAGTAATTATGACAGAATTAAAATCTGAAGAGCTCTCTGCCTACTTTGTTTTCCCATGAGAATAGAAATAACATGATATATTGAAAACAATTCTATTTTGTAAGCTTACTCATCGAATGAACGATGGGCAAACAGTATGTAAAAGGATATGTTCTCATCTATTTTGTAATGAAAAGCAGAGATCATAGAGGCTAGAAATATACATCACTGAAATTGCAAGTATTATCTTTCACCATTTCTAGTATGTTCTCCTCCTCACCATACATACCTGGATTTATAGAACATGTCTTGGTGGGAATTTACAAATATATAATTTCATTTTAGATTACATACATATATAGTTTTCTACCCTCCAGTGTATGGAGCTTAAATAAAATGTGTTATTTCAATTGTGTTCTGTTTGCATGACTTCTCTTATACCAATTTGCTTGACTTTGAACTTACATGAATAGAACAGTTAAGTGTCTCATTTAGTATACTTTTTACATATGAATAAATCTTCATTCCAGTCCTGCAGATGGAGGTCAAGTTTTAAAGCGTATACAAGTACAGTCTGTCTTGATGTAAGTCTAGATTCCACAGCCTCATGTGGAATTCTCTTGGTGATTTAGATGAAAGATACTTTCGAGCGATCATAAGCACCTTTGTAAAACAGGCGTGAGTTACAACAGTTAGATCAAAATCTACTTCCTTGCTTTTACCCATTCTGTTTTATATTTAAAACATCTCCCTCTGGGTGTCAAAAGGATCTTTTATTGTGTTCCATACTGGATGGCGTTTACATCCTGATATATATATTTTTAATTATATAGACCTCTGTATATTTGTAAGAATGTGATTGAACTTGTTTATTTTACAGACTTCTAATTTAACATGGCAAAGTTTAAACCAGGTACTTTCAGCAATGAAAATATTTAAAATTAAGTAATCTCCTTTCTTTTTTCAGCCGTTTTTAACAGTGCATCGTTTTATTCATATTTAAGTGTGATTTTGGCTGTTAAATCCTTCTCCTCCAGTGAAAGAAGCATTCTGTACTCAGCAGTCAGAAACCTTTAATAACAGATACTTCCTTGTCCTGTACTCTCAATTATTTCATTTTTAAAAATGAACCTAAAATTAGGCTGGAGAGATGGCTTAGTGGTTAAGGCACCTGCCTGCAAAGCCTAAGGACTCATGTTCAACTCTCCAGGTCCCATGTAAGCCAGGCTCACAAGGTGACACAAGCACAAGGTCACACATGTGCACAGGGTGGCACACACATCTGGAGTTCTATTGCAGTGGCTGGAGACTCTGACGTGCCAATTTTGTCTCTTTCTCTCTCTCATATATAAGGCCAGTCTGTTAGGCTTGCCTCATTTTTTTTTTTAAATGAACATAAAACTACCTCAAAAAAGGGATTACTGGTTTTAGGCAAAGTGATCTGCAGCAGCCACTGGGAGCCCTGGGAAGTGTGCATGTTTCAACAACTCAGAACCCAGAAGGCATTCTTGATGACTTGGTCAGAGCAGAGGCAGAACATCACACAAAGACTTACTTGTGGGAAAGCTGGGTATAGAGGTGCACACATTTAATCCCAGCACTCAGCAGGAGGCTGGGGCTATAGGATCACCTTAAGTTTGAGGCCAGCCTGAGCTACAGAGTAAGCTCTATTTAAGCCTGAGCTAGTGCAATACCCTGCCTTGAAGAAAAAAAAGAAAAATAGCGAGAATGATTTCCAGGAAAGATATGCAGTAGGTGAGAGACTTCCCCAGAGCTTCCTTCATCATCTTCACCAGCCAGATGCTCCTACCAGCAAATCTATTCATGAACAGATGAATGAGTGAAGACTGTGTGGTCTGCATACACATTGGAGTTTTATTCCGTCCTTTGTGTTTGGAGCGCATGGAACTGGAGATGGTAATGGTAAATGAAAGAAACCAGACACAGAAAGACAAACATCATAGACAAACATACTGTAGCAGACAGCTTCAGGTTCGCTGAGATGAACTTCCAGACCAGGCACAGTTATGGAGGAAGGGATATTATTTATTGAAGCTTACAGATCCAGGGGAAGTTCCATAATGGCAGGAGAAGCGCCCTGCTCTTCACAGGGCCAAGCAGAGAGAAAAAAACCAACCAGCCACCACAGCACACAGAGCAAAACTACAGCCAAAAGGTCACACAGCACACTTCAGGAAGTCCTGCTAGGCACATTTGCATATCTTTACAATGGAATCTCAAACCCACCATTAACACCTTAAGACTGGCCCCCAGTGACATTGCCTCTAGCAAGGTGATTGCAGATGCAAACTATAACTAATAATTGAATATATTGGGGGACATATATTCAAACTACCACACATACTAAGAAGTATCTATATAAAACTAAAGGAAAAGACTATGTGGCAACAGAAAGGGGACCCATGGATGGGAAGGGAGTAAGAGACATAAATGTGGTAAATAAGATCAAAGGACATAGGGCTGGGGAGATGTCTTGGTGGATAAAAACACTTGCCCAGGCATGACAACCAGAGTTGGGATCCTAGAACATTTACATGTTACATGGAAGAGCAACATGAGAGTCTGTAATCTCAGTGCTCCTGCTGAGAGATGGCAGGCAGAGATGGGAGAAGCTTAGGGCGCATAGCTTGGCATAAACAGCTGCAAACAAGGGGTGGAGAGATGGCTTAGCAGTTAAGGCACCTGCCTGCTAAGCCTAAGAACACTGGTTCCAATCTCCAGGTTCCAATCTCCAGGTCCCATGTTTAGCCAGATGCAAAATGACACAAGGGCACAATGCCGCACTTGCCCACAAGGGGGCGGACACATCTGGATTTCGTTCACAGCAGCTGAGAGACTGCTGGCATGCCCATTCTCTCTCTGTCGCCCTTTCCCTCTCTCTCTGTCTGTCTCTTTCTGTGTCTCTCTCCAAAAATAAATAAAATTAAATTTTAAAAATTAAAAAAAAAAACAGCAGCAAACAAGATTCTGCCTCAAACACGGTGGTAGGCAAGGACAGACGCTTGAGGTTGTCCTTCTAACATGCACACAAAAACAACAGCATCCATGCACCCACATTCTAATGCCTGAACACACACATCCAATACACACAAAGATGAAAAAGATAAAATGCATAATATGTATACATAGAAATGTCATAATACATCATTTTGTACAATGAATAGATGTGACTATAAAGGGGAAAATGTACTGGAGAGATGGCTCAGAGGTTAAGGTACTTGCCTAAATGGAAACAGGCAAGAAAATGGTTATTCAGAAATTACTAAAAACTTTAGACAAAAACATTCATTGCTCATTTATTGTGGATCCCTGCTGTCAGTCCTTTGAAATGACAATCCTTTTGTTTTTAAAAGATCTGTATGCAGCAGAAGCTTGGTTTTTTATGTTTTATTTTGTTCTAACCTTTAAAGTACAGAAAAATAATGTTGATGCTAAACCAAACACATGGTGCTTATTACTTACTCTTGACTGCTATTCCTATACTTGTATACCATATCTGTGTTTACCCATTCCTATATTCTGATATTACTTACTCTTGACTGCTATTCCTATACTTGTATACCGTGTCTGTGTTTGCTCATTCCTGTATTCTGATATGACTTACTCTTGACTGCTATTCCTATACTTGTGTACCATATCTGTGTTTGCTCATTCCTGTATTCTGTGTTTGCTCATTCCTATATTCTGATATGACTTACTCTTGACTGCTATTCCTATACTTGTGTACCATATCTGTGTTTGCTCATTCCTATATTCTGATATGACTTACTCTTGACTGCTATTCCTATACTTGTGTACCATATCTGTGTTTACCCATTCCTGTATTCTGATATGACTTACTCTTGACTGCTATTCCTATACTTGTATACCATATCTGTGTTTGCCCATTCCTGTATTCTGATATGACTTACTCTTGACTGCTATTCCTATACTTGTATACCGTGTCTGTGTTTGCCCATTCCTGTATTCTGATATGACTTACTCTTGACTGCTATTCCTATACTTGTATACCATATCTGTGTTTGCCCATTCCTGTATTCTGATATGACTTACTCTTGACTGCTATTCCTATACTTGTATACCATATCTGTGTTTGCCCATTCCTGTATTCTGATATGACTTACTCTTGACTGCTATTCCTATACTTGTATACCATATCTGTGTTTGCTCATTCCTATATTCTGATATGACTTACTCTTGACTGCTATTCCTATACTTGTGTACCATATCTGTGTTTACCCATTCCTGTATTCTGATATGACTTACTCTTGACTGCTATTCCTATACTTGTGTACCATATCTGTGTTTGCTCATTCCTATATTCTGATATGACTTACTCTTGACTGCTATTCCTATACTTGTATACCGTGTCTGTGTTTGCCCATTCCTATATTCTGATATGACTTACTCTTGACTGCTATCCCTATACTTGTATACCATATCTGTGTTTGCCCATTCCTATATTCTGATGTGACATACTCTTGACTGCTATTCCTATACTTGTGTACCATATCTGTGTTTGCCCATTCCTGTATTCTGATATGACTTACTCTTGACTGCTATTCCTATACTTGGATACCGTGTCTGTGTTTGCCCATTCCTGTATTCTGATGTTTGCCCATTGGTTCCCAAAGACTCAGGTATGCTTTCTAGGAAGGCATCCAGAACTCTGTGAAGATCCCTGGTGCAGTTACCTTCTCAGTGCTAGACAAACACCCAGCCAGAAGCAGCTTATGGGAGGAAAGGGTTTCTTTCAGGCTTATAGTTTCCAACGGAAATTTCAACGTGGTAGAAAAGTGACTCACTTCATCACACATGCATAGCGGAGAGAAAACAGCCAGCACCAGCGAGCAGTAACTGACTCGAAGCACATACCTAGGGCTGGACTCAAGATCCTCCCTAGCGGCTGGGATGGGCTTCCTGGAGAGTTAAGTAACGAAGCTGAAACTAAATCAGAAGTATCTGAGGCTACGGGGCCTGTTTACAGTCAAAGCACCACAATCACTAATGTTTGGTATAGTGTGTGCCCACAAATCCAGCAATGTCACCCCCTCACCCCCTCCTTTCTGCGCAGAAGAGCAAGGCTGCATACCCCTAGTAGGATTCTGCATCCCATCAGAAAGTGACCCCGATGCTCTGTTGTAAAGTTATAATTGCGATATTTTTCTGATTCGATTGGAAAATATTTTGCTAGAATCTAATTAGCATTTGCAGTTAGACGGGTCAGGTGAGCACTGTGCTCAGGTCTACTTCAGTTCCTCTTAAGTCCCTGTATCCGGTTTGAGCATGACTACAAAATAATTACTCTCCCTGAGCAAAATGCAAGCCAACAGTTTGGACCAGGTTAACTTGTGGCTTCTTAGAATGTCTTGGCAGCACACTGTGCATGCAGATAGCAGCATTTGGTGTGAATTTGTAGAACAGATACCCAGTGGCAGTTTAATTGACTGAAGTGATGTGTTAATTATTATTTAATTTCTATGACTAAGTACCTAAAAAACAAAGCAATTTAAAGCAGGAAGAATTTGGATTGAGTTTGTGGGTTTTTTATTTTTTTATGTTTTGGCTTACAGATGGCAGTTACACTCCACCATGGTGATGAAGGCGTGGCGGCAGGAACTTGAAGTAGTGGGTCATGTTATTCAGTCCGCAGTGGGGAAGCAGAGTATTAGATGACTAGTACTGCTCAGGACTGTAGCCCATGAAATTGTGAGGGTAGATCTCCTCACCTCAATTAACCTAATTAAGAAAATTCCTAATAGATACGCCTATGCCTAGAAATTTGTTCCCCTGGTGACTGTAAATTCTGGGGAGTAGACAGATTAACCATCACAGATATTTGTATTTTCTTCTTGCTGCTGTTAAAATCATTTTATTGAATCTATCGTTACGAGTAAAATAATTGACAAAAAGAAACTTAGTGACACGGCTGCTTGTGTCAGAGATGTTTGTGCTGCGGACTCAAGGCAGAGCTTGACGAGAAACGGCAAGTGCATAGTGTGGGGAGTTTGGTCTGTTCGAGTCTGGGCTCACGTAGGGAGTCATTCTGGCCCATGGACAGGGTGGGACTTGGGAGCCGAGCAAAACCTCAGGGTTGTGAGAGGTCACACCAGACTGTAGGTCTCTGAGAGTCTTGCAGTTTGGGAAACAGCTCTTGGTGTTCTAACTGATGAGATGTTCCAAAGAGGGTTTGTCACCACTAAGTCACTGTTTGGGTAAAAAAATCTCATTTCCTATAGTGGGGCTGGGGATGTATTCCGTTTCATCCAAATCCTTCCTGCATGTTCAGAACTGGACATACCTTTGCAAGATACATCTCCCCAGGATGTGTTCTTTCACTGGTAACTGTTCTTTGCAAGGTTTTGTGGAATTTCTCTGCGTTTACAGCTCAGCCATGGACTCCATGGTGATGTCAGGATCTCTGCTCCTACGTAACTCTCTCCTCTGGCCTCTGCACTACACAGCTTGTTGCCCGTCTTCTGATCACCTTCTTCCCAACGCACTGAGTGTCATGTCTGGCTGAGGTTTCTGCTGCTCTGTGTAGGTCTAGAAAGCCTCTCTGCAAACCCCAGGGCCTCTGCAGGACACTGGTTTGTTCCACTCCTCACTGGAAACACAGCCCGGTGCCATCTTTATTTTTTCCCAGTGTCTGCAGACAGCTGTTTCAAATATTTCTGCTTTTATGTTTTCCAGGAATTTATGCCTGGAAGATCAATTATTCTCAAAGGAAGGAGGGAGGGAAGGAAGGAGGGGGAGATGAAGAAGAGGAGGGAGGAAGGGAGCCTTTTAAACAGACATAAGCCTTAGATTCCTCTGCTGGGACCTCCTCAATGACTTTAGGCAGAGCTTAGGAAATGAAATAGTCTTGGTGCGGCTTATGAGGGACATGTTCTGGGTCCTGCCTCCAGAGGGGCTTTCTCTCAGCCACTCTGGTTTCCCTCACTAGCTTTGCACATCACTGCTGTCATTCACACCTGCTCATCACTCTTTGCCTATTAAATATTGAATTAGCATATCAATTTCTGTTTAAAAGGCACTTCCACGGTGGCATCTAGAACCCCAGAGACCAGATGAGGTTCGCCTATTCTCCTGGACCCTGGGTTACATCTCATGCGCTCCTCCACCACTGCTATGAATAGTCTTTTCTTGTCTTTCTCACAGACGCAGCTCTCGCTCTGCACAGCAGTAATTTAATTTCACATTGTCTATGGTCTTCGGGAAGGGATACTGATGTAAGAATCAATGGTTCAGTTGTCAGGGCTCGGGACAGAGGTGCAGGTCCTCCCCCAACTCCTTCCCTCTCAGCAGCCTTGAGGGCTCCCGTTCCATGGTTCTCCATCCAGCTGAAATCCCGCCTCGTGGCTTCCACACAGAAATGAACTTCAGGAATTTCTGAGTAGTTTATGAAGCACAGCTGGAGACATGATCAAAAAGTAGATAGAAACATGCTCCAGAAAAGTGAGAGGATAACACGAGTGTGATCTTCTCCGTAGTCGCAAAGCCGAAGAGGAGAAAGATATGTCCAAGTGTGCATTAAGGGCTCCCCAGGAGAGTCACTGTTAAATGAATGTCTATGGAATGAGGATGTTTAGGGGTTTGACCCTGTCAAGTTACATTGCAAAATGTTGCTAAGAAAGCACCCCTCCCTTCTCTCTAACATTGCCCCAAGTGTGTTATGTTACAATAAGATTAAATGTTTAAGAAGTTTTCCTCAATAAACAACTTTGGAAGTCAAGGTATTGTTTTTATAAAGGGTATTGTTAAGCCCCGTGAAGAGGGTGCCAGGAAGCTAAGGTTACAGATCATTTAGTTGTTGTCTTTACCAAGATGCCTTTAAGAAAACCTACATTGTCTCTGTGAACCATTTGGCATCTGAAGTTTCCTGCCTTTTCTCTCTGAAAAGCCAATCAGAGCCTTAGGAACAGAACCCCCTCACCCTCCTTTTTTTTTTTTTTTTCTCCTATCCTATCCTGTATACAAAAGCAGAGAAACATCACTAGAGGGTGAGATTACTTCCTGTAGGTGTTGGATGGCAGGGATGACTTAGAAACATGGAAGGACAATTTCACCCAGAAGGGCACGCTATGAACAATGGGATGAATGAGGAAAACCATGTGTTTTATGGTTACCTGACAAGAGGATCCCAGTACACAGAGAGCAGAGACAATGGGATCAGAGCGAAAGAGATGATCATAATGTGCTGATTACACTGGCAGAATACTACAAAGGACAGGGGAGCTGATCAGAAACAACCCACAGAGGTGGAGACAGTGCCCCGCCCACTAGTAATAATATAGAATATGTATTATATTTAGAAGACAATCTTACCTAGCCAAATAAATAAAGCATGTGTGCGCACGCATGCGCGTACACACACACCTCCCAGCCACTTGCACCTGATTCTACCAGCTGTTCATAGTTGACATGGTTGATCTAGGAACAAAGGGCAAGATAAAATTCCTGCTAGCCCCGGGATCAACTGCAAACACAGTAAGACCATCCATGAGGAGGCTGGCCCACGCGTGGCTTTTCAAGGTTTCATCTCTTTCACATTTCTTAAAGCACTGTGTCTTATATGTGGAAGTGTGCAAATTAATGAATATCAAATTTCACAAAGCAGAAGGCTATGCATGTGATGACCAAACTGATTGCATTATATTTTTCAATAAAAACTATTGTGAGCCCTTTGAGATCAGGTTCATAACCTCGATAAAAAAAAAAAAAAAAAAAAAAAAAAAAAGCTCCAATGTCCTTTCCTACATAACAATGTAGATATAAAGCATTATGCACTCCATGATGGCTCGTGTCACAGATGTTAAACCAAGCTGAGCTGATAAATTAAAAGGGAATTTAACAGAAATTGTGGGTATTTCTACAAAAATTGTATGATGAATACTTTCAAATAACTGAGGATTAGATAGAACTGGAAAAGCTTGAATTAGCATAGATTTTGCTTAAGATAAAAATGGAAGTTATTCACAAGCATGTGTGAACATCGGGAGCTGATCTATTGAATACACTTAGAAATTTCTCTGTGTTTAAATGTAGTTAAACCTGCAATGTATTTAGCATTCCTTTCAACATATTTAAATATCATATTCAATGTATTTAGTATCACCACTTGAAATTTGGTGTGCACATTTTACTTCATTACCACATTAATCATTAGACTATTGATAGTATCAATAATTGAAATTTTATCTTAATATGAGTAAATGTCGTAAAGAAATAAAATTCTACTTTGACTGTGATGCAAAGTTAAACTGTTTTGAGTTACTTATGATTTTATGAGTTATCTCATCATTGCTTTTGTGACCATTAATTACTCTTACTTGATTCTGTTTAAGTAAATGTCCTACCTAATCATTTATATTCTACAATCACCAGTTTATAAGAGACCTTGGATTCTGAAAATCCAGATAACAATGTAAATTAGCATTAACTCTATTAAAGTGATTTTTTTTTCCTGCCCGGAAAATTGAAAGGTATTTGAAAACACATTGTTGTGATAGTAAGATAGAGGGGATAAAAAAGGTGACCTTGAAATCTTTTTAAAACTAGCTCAAGAATATCTTTTGTTTGCTTTCATGGCTTAGACTTTTATCATGTGGTTGGATTTTAGCTTTTCAGTACTTAGAGAGTCAAGTTGTAATCTTTGTTTTGAGGATAAAATATGATAGAATTATTTCTTTGTAGGTCAGAATCTAAGTTAGTAAGAAATCCTTAACATGTGTTATCAGCTCACCCTATCTAGGATTATCTGGCCTGGGAAGTAAAGAGTGTGATGTTCTGCTTTCTTTTCTTTATTTAGCTGTTTGTGTGCATGCGTGCATGGACATGAGTGTGGGTGCACCAGGGTCTTTTGCCACTCTAAAGGAGAACCAGGGGCACACACCACTTTGTGTTGGGGTGCTGAGAAATTGAACCCTGAGTGTTAAGTCTTTGCAAGCAAATGCCTTTACTCACTGACTCATCTCCCTAGCCTAGCCCGAGCTTTGTGATCTTAAAAGTCTGCAAATATAAGTAAAAAAAAAAAAAAAAAAAAATTTAAATCATTATCACCATGCATATCATAGCTCTTATGGAGAAATACACACTTACGGAGAAAGTTTGGCTTTTGTTGCCATTTATATGAGTGTCCCAGGGCTTCCTGCCACCATAAGCGAACTCCAGACACATGCGGCTCTTTGTGTATCTGGCCTATATGGGGACTGGACAATCAAACCTGGGTCTTTAGGTTTTGCAGACTGTCTTAACCTCTGTACCATCTCTCCAGTCCAGAATCTTCAGCTTTTGATATCTTCAAATCCTTTGAAGGTTTCATGCTCATAAAGCGGGGATAAGACCTGTCTTGCATGGTTGTTTTAGAAAGTAGACGCATTAGACACAGAAGCCCTGAGCAACTCTCCCCAACTTTGACATCTAAAGTCAGGTGGCTGTCATTAATCAGGCTGTATCGCTTCCAATAGTGTGTGCCTACAGATTCTGTTTTCTCAATTTAGATCATTTTCTCTCTCGTTCATCTAATAATGGTGCAGTTAGAATTTGCACAATTTCACTTTGGACACTAGCGAGGTCGACCTATCTTTAAAAATATCATGAAGTGAGCTGGACAGATTGCTTAGTGGCTAAGTGCTTGCCAGAAAAGCCAAAAGACCCAGGTTTGATACCCTATTACCCAAGTAAAACCAGATACACAAGGGGGCGTACATGTCTGGAGTTCACTTGCAGTGGCTTGAGGCCCTGGCATGCCCATTTTCTCCCTCTTCCCCTCCATCTGTCTCTGCCTCTCTCTTTCTCAAATAAATAAATAAATAATATATATATTTTTTTAAATTTCATGAAGCAATGTGTCTGATTTCATCCTCATCTCTTCCTAATAGTTGTATTGGCTCTTACCTACTCTGTCCCATGTCTAGAAATTTCTGGTGGCTTGAAGAATGTGTGACCATTGGATTCAAATTTTCTGAAGTGGTAGCCCTCTGATTACATGACAGCCTTCATATGCATACTTACCTTTCTGCCATAGACATATATGTACACACACACACACACACACACACACACAGTACTTCTCCATTAGTATAGGTGTCATAAAATATCTAAAAATACTGCTCAAAATTTCTAAGAAAGTTGTTGTGGGTAGGGAAAGCATGCGTGATTACCCCAGGCCCGACAACACTGTGAGAAATCGGAATTTTTAGTGTTTTGATCTCTTGCCGTTTCCTGATGGGGCTGAGAAGTGAGAAGGAAGACCAACAGCGAGAGAGTGAATCGGGAGTGTTCATCATGGATATTAAGCAGACGCTGGATAGATACTAGAGAATTATAAAATGAGGAAAATTCACTTGAATTAATTAGATGAAAATAATTGTAATTACAACCATTATTTAAATGGCTTGTGCAGGACTAATTAACATATGTAAAAGCTCTTTGGCATGCCCTTAATAGTGATATGTGGCAGCTTTGTATAGCTGATATGTTTTACATAATTGCAACATGAGACTATTCAGCTGGGCTCCAACTTCTGTAGCTCAAGCAGCATTTTATTTACACAACTTGGAGCTTGTTAAATAGAATTTGACTTTAAAGATTGTTCCCATGTATGTAAACATGACCTAGATAATGGAGGAGGTTACAAGTTGGGAATGCCCCATGAGAAGCACTATTATGGAACCAGGAAAGCAAACAATTTCTCTTGTTGCTTTTCCAACTCCAGTTCTCAATGCACACAGGGGGCTCTTGCAGATATTTCCAGAAATGAGTGTAGTCTTCCTGAATCTCATAGTGCAGCCTGTGGTATGACTGACTATGTCTACCATACAACTGTACATCCCCCTTGCAGGCTGAACATACACACAGAATGGGGTGCTCACAAGGCTTTCTGGGTAAGGTCCTGTCTTCGTATTCATTGACTTTTCTAGTTGTGCTCAGTTGGGGACATAGCCCCAAGAGGGGGCGCAGTGCTTATTAGAGCACAGGTTGCGAGAAGGAGACTAGCTGACCCTGGAGTCATTTATACCAAGAGAGAGCCTGCTGCGTCTTTTCTCATTGCTGCTCTGATGTTAGGGCTGCTAGAGCGTGCACTGACACTCATCGGTGGTGTTATTGGACAGCCAACAAACAAACAAACAAACAAACAAACAAAACCAGTAATGTGTGAATAAGTAGAACATTGCATGGGAAAAGGGAAAGGAACTTTTAGCTTTGAATAATTTTTTAAAATATTTTGTTTATTTATTTGGGAGAGAGAGAGAAATTGAGAGAGAGAGAGAGAATTCCAGGGCCCCTAGCCACTGCAAATGAACTCCGGATGCATGAGCCACTTTGTGCATCTGGCTTACGTGGGTATTGGGGAATCAAACCTGGCTCCTTAGACTTCACAGGCCTTAACTGCTAAGCCATCTCTGCAGCCAACTGTAAATAATTCTTACACGTGTGTTTAAGGAAGGGATTGGAAGGTATGACCTGTTGGACTCTGCTGATTTATAACACACACACTCCGTTTACAAATGTAATCACTTGAAGCCCACCTGCTGTCGTCAACAGATGTTTGGAAGTTTTTTGGGAATTCATTTCTGACCATGTTGCCTTCATTGCTACTGACAGTGTTTCTCTCACACACACGCTTCTTCAGTGTGCAGCCAGCCCAGGAGAGAACTGGGCAAAGAATATTGTTTGTAAACATCAGCATCTCAACAAACATTTTAGGCAGGAATTTTAAAGCATGGTTGTGCGATTAACTTCAGGGCAAATTACAAGTCAGGAATCCAGCAGGAAAGCCATCTTGCAGCCATAGGGTCAGAAAAAGGTATTTGTAAGGTCCATAAGAAATATCCCTGCATAAGAAAAATTCCCACCATTCTTTCTTTCCCCACAGTTCATGCCCATATTTGATTCTCATGGTTCATTCCCACACCGTCACCTTTGGGATCACTCTGTCTGAAGCTGGCCTAGCCTAGACACCTAGCTGCACAGGATTCCACTCGGGTTCCTGCGCGGATGGCTACACCTGAAGATGAGGGTTTTATCTACAAAGCTTTGGAAGCTCGGGCCTTCAGCTTTGCCTCACGCAGAGGCGGATTCTCTTAACTCTTTTCATTTCTCTGCTGGGCCCTGCAACTTGCCATGGAGGGAACATTCTTCAAATTTAAAATGACACCAAGAGTAACAGACTCTTTGATTTTACCATTTCTGAACCAGGACAACTTTGAACATAGCTGTGTACATGTTTGAGTCCTCAGTCCCCAAGGACTGTTCTGTACCCCAAGATCCTTGGAACGAGCCCTTTGTGCATCTGTGTGTGAATTCTGAGTAAAGTAAGCATATGACTACATGATTCTAAGTATTCCAGGAGCTCATTCTTTCTAAAGTATATTTGCATGTGGGACCACGTTGTGTTTGAGATAAGAATCACAGAAAACATGAATTAATTCTTCTTGTGCCAGAAAGTTAGATATAAATCAGTGTTAATGCCTGACTGGATTATGACCCACGAAGAGTGGAAATAGGTATTTCTCTTGCATGTGACCCTGTTCAGGCCATAGGAAGAAGATTCAAGATGGAGCATTTTACAATCTGAATTTTGCCTAATGTAGATTTCAAAGGAACACGAGTTTAAACACACTTGCTAGATTATACTCAGCCTAGAAAAAATTATCACCCATAATTATGCAAATAAATGCAATTTATCAAAGTTTAATATGCATAGATGGATTGTGATCGAATACTGACCTAAATTTAGTACTAGAAGATCCAGACCTGACAGTTGCAGGTGGGGCAAATAAATGCCCTTGGGTCCTGGATTTCTTCATGTCGTGCTGAAGAGGAATGGAATCTCTATACCCAACTCACAGCGGTGCTGTGACATGCAGCAAAATGGAACCTGTAGTCTGTAGCCTCGGAAATGGTAAAAGAAATGAAAGATTGCACTAAAGGCTTAATATATGATTGTCGAGAAAAGAATGGAAATGTATTCTTTTAAGTTTATTGATGGATAATATATTAGGATGTTCTGTACCTCAATTTTACACTTATAAAAGGTAGCATTTTTATTTTTTTTTCTTTTGAGTGTGTGTACATCAAGGTCTTTTGATACTGCAAGTCAACACGAGACAACAGAGCCACTTTTTGCATGTGCCTAACTTCACACGGGTGTGGCAATTGAACCTGGCCAAGCAGGCTTTGGAAACAACTTTAATCTTTAATCACCTGGCCACCTCGCAAGCCCTCAAATCTAGTCTTGAGGATAATATTTTGAAATGCAGAGATAAGAAGGTTTTATTAGTGTGAATGGTCTGTCATACCTGCATGTATGTATTTCAAACACTGAATAAACTTTCGGTGGACAATCCAGTTTAAATGAGAGAAGGGTGTGGCTTTAAGATTCATTTTGAACAAGAACTATTCACAAACACAGACTTTGGAAGCTTGGGATTCATTCTAGAAGGCTTGCATGAACACAGAACATTTGTGTAAGGTAGACATTTGTGGTTTTCCTTCAGCTGACAAGAACGATAGCCATTTTATTGTTGGCAAAAGAAGACGTTTCACAAACTCTTCTCTCTTACAGTTGAGTGGACAGGCCCAAAGGACGTGTAAAGGAGCAAAATAGGGTGATAAGCTACCTGATCTAACATGGAGACTACATTTACTTCGCATTTCCCTTGATAAAAGTGAGCGGCTGATGTTAAGAAAGAACGTGTTGACTTCAGATTAAGAAGCCAATATATTCTGCTGAACTTCAAGCGAGACTGACTACTTTCTCTTAAAACTTTGCAGTATACAATAAAATATGGATTTTTATCTTTCAAATATAAGCCAATTAGTTTTTGCCAGGATTAGCTCAGAATATTGTCTACACTGACACAGTTGGATTATTGAAAAGACAAGTGTTGAAAAATTTTCCATACAAAGTGAAAACATGTGATACTTTAAATATATTTAAGTATATATAAATATCATGAGAATGTGAATGGCAATTCTTCATACCACTGAAAATTTAAATGAAGATTATAAGACATAAAACTTAATGGCAAAAAAAAATTATCAAGGATTTAAAAAATATTTACTTGTCAGAGAGAGATAGAAGTAAATAGAGAAAGAGAGAGAGATTAGGTACACCAGAGCCTCTAGCCAGTACAAAGAACCCCAGATGCATGCACCAGCTTGTACATCTGGCTTACATGGGTACTGGGGAATTGAACTTGGGTCCTTAGGCTTTGGAGACAAGCGCCTTAACCACTAAACCATCTCTCCAGTCCCTTACCAAGGTTGTATGTGTGTATTATTTAGTTGAGTCTTTTAAATTATTAATGACTAACATGATATCCTGTTTTAGGTGTATTCTTATGCCAAAATTATTAGAATTAAAGATATTATTATTCAAAGCCATAACCTACTCCCTACAAAAATATCCATTTCTTCTTTAGCCAGTAGTGGATTCTGTTTAAGAATGTTTTTTTTTTTTTTTTCTTTTAACTTACTACATGCCTTGTCTAACTTAAGGAAGGATTTAATTTAAAGAATAAAGAGAAAGAGGCAAAAAGGAACATAAAATATGATCAAATCAAATAATGTGGGTTAGTTTTAATTTGAGAATAAAAAGCGCGTTCATCAAGGCTTTGCTACTTTCTCTGGAACCCTGTGAGTGTTTTGGTAAACATTGCCTGATGAATGAGGCACCTTAAGTTTTTATTTGCGGGAAAATGTAGGCTTATAGCAGGCTGTTCAAAGCATCAAAATCCTGCCACCTACAGTATAAACAAAGGTATGATTTAAAGATTATACTGTACTGAAAACCTTGCTAGAATAGACTTTGGTCCTGCAAAGCAGAGCTCTGCCCGGTGCCCCTGCCACTCGTGTGCCCTGTGTGCCCACGGCACAGTACCCAGCTCATTTAACCCAGCACAGAGTGGCTGCTTAATGGAGCTGAGCAACAGCCTGCATTTCTTGCCACATTTGACAAGCAAGTTTAGTTTCAGCAAGTAAACCTTATTTAGGGAACTAATGTTCTCCATTTGTGTATTTGCAAAGGCTGTGCTCGAGGCAACAGCACAGAATGAATTCTCAGGAAGTAACATGAAAATGAAGCTGGTCTTTAGATCACTTCATTGAAGTACCTTTCATTTTCATGGACTTCTGAGCAAGTCTCATAGTTTGCAAATGGAAATCAACGCTGGTTTCGTTTCTTTTCATTCTAGACTAAATTAAAGTGTGGTTTTTGCCAGTTTAAGAAAGGAAAAGAGTTAATGAGAAAAAAATCACAAAATCAGAATGTAAGGTTTTAAATGTTATCACTGAATAAATAATATTTAAAAATTATTAGAGTTGCTGATGTATGATGAGGTCATAATATTACATAAAATATTTTCAGAACCAAATTTTATTTGTAGAATAATTGTTTGTAAGTCTACCACAGTCCTTGGAAGCATGCATTACAATCTGTCAGCTAAGGGCAGACAAGTACAGTTTTTGCAAGGAGTAAATACTGGATGGCCGTTATGGGGAGATGATTTTATAGCTGCATCTTTCAGTTTTACCCCTGCAGATGCTGGTATGAAATCATGAGTGTTTTGCTTTCTAAATCTTGTTTTATTATTAAGTGGAGGCAGTATGGTTCAGTAGAAAAACAATGGATTTAGCACTGCCATAAATTCCAGTTCTGGCACCAGTGAGAATTCCCTTTGGCCCGCTGCGTGGTGGCACCAAGCGCATTGCTGAGAGAGCCTGGTGCATGAAGCCACCATGTGGCTTCCTGGAACTGCCTTAAGCAGAAGATTCTGTACGTTGATGGCTCTCCCCAAAACAAAACAAAAGCTCAGGACAATGGGGGACCTTGTGGAACATGGCATTCCACTGTCTCTCCTTGCAGGGGAAGATTCTGAGAGTCAGAAAACTGGCATGATTGAATGAAGATGAAATAATGAATAACAAAATCCGGGCTTTTCTGTGTGTGGTACGTCCACTATGTGTGATCGCAGATGAAAGCCGGGGGTGGGCTTGTGCAGTACCCGGTCACTTCAGGAAGCATTGTGTAAGACATGGACTGTCTGCTTGAATGCTAAGTATTTAAGACTTCTAAGGTTTATTTAATAGGTTGGGTAGAGTGCTTGCCTCACAGACATGAGGCCCTAGGTTCTATATGAAGTACCAAAAACAAGCATACAATGTGCATGTGTGTGCCCATGTATGTGGAAGCCCGAGGTCAGGAGTCGGCCTCAATCACTCTCCGCCTTAGTTTTGCTTTTAATGTATAATTTTATTATTGACAGCTTCTATATTTAACAGACAATAAACCATGATAATTCCCTCCCCTCCCCCACTTTTCCCTTCACAACTCCACTCTCCATCATATCCCCTCCCTCTTTCCATTAGTCTCTCTTTTAATTTGATATCATAGTCTTTTTCTCCTATTATGAGGGGCTTTTGAAGGTATTGCTATGGCACTGCAAGGTCATGGATATCGAGGCCAGTTTCTATCTGGACAGTTGCATTGTAAGGAGTCGTACCCTTCCTTTGGCTCTTCCATTCTTTCCGCCCCCTCTTCCGCAATGGACCCTGAGCCTTGGAGGATGTGACCCACCTTAGTTTTAAGCAGGGTCTGTTATGGGCCTGGAACTCACCAGTTAGACCAGTCTAGCTAGACACTACACTCCAGGGATCCTCCTGCCTCCACTTTCCCGTGCTGGAATGCGAGTATGCACCAGCATGCCCAGTGTTTGCTGGGGGATGAGGATCTTGCTGCTTGCCCGCCCAGAAGGTGCTTGACGAGCTGAGCCATCTCCATGGCCATCATGTGAAACTTTAACACAGTGGTTATTGACAGGTGACATATTGGCCAAATGCATTCGAATGGATCAGGACAGATGAGCTCCTGTGTGACTTCGGAAGCTGTTTATTCTTGCTGCGTCTTGGGATCTACGGAGCTCACATGAAAATACCTATAGAACTAGGAAGTAACTCAACCAGAAAGTCCAGGAGAGTGAATTCACTTTTATTAAACTTTACTAAAGACACGATTATGTACAACGACTTCATATGAATTATACATTGTTTCTTTTTAAATGTAAGACAGTCCTTCTTGGATTTGTGGCTTCGGTGCCTGAGCTGAATGTGGCTGTTTGGTAGTGTCAGGGGAATCCTTTTACACACTTGCAGCTAGGTTTGTTTATTCATAAAACAGACGGAACCCAAATTAACTACTTCATGAACAGAGGGACTTCAGTCATGGCAACTCCCACCACAGTGTAAAGCACCATCTGAATACAAAGGCATTCATAGATGATTTATTCAGGAAACTTTGAAGTTCGTTATATTTTCCTTAAGGAAATTATAATTTAAATATCTTCACTGAACTTATGTTAGATGGTGTGAGGAACACAGTATAAAGTTAAAGTAAATTAGTAAAATACTTAGCTGAATATAAAGTCCACTTGACAATAGGATGGACTCTTTGCTCTACCCTTAGTTTTCTTTCTTTCTTTCTTCTTTTCATTCTGTGTTTTTCTTTATGTTGGATATGCTGTTAGTGCTGTTTTATACAACCTCATTTACTGAAATCTGCACAGTTCAAACTTGATAATATGTATGTATGCTATTAAAATTGATTTAAAAATGGGGCTGGGGAGATGGCTTCGAGGTTAAGGAGCTTTCCTGTGGAGCCTGCAGCCCCAGGTTCATTTCCACAACACCCACGCAAGTCAGACACACACAATGGCACGGGCATCTGGACTTTGCAGTAGCTAGAGGCCCCGACATGCCCATTCTTTCTCTCTCTCTTCTCTGTCTCTCTCTAATAAATAAATAAAAACAAATTAAAACATAAAAAATTAAAACATTAAATACAATTAATAAAAAATGATTAAAAATTAGTAAGACCAAGGATGCCATCAATACCGAGAACTACAGTAGTTTTCATTCCCGTTAATGATTTATTTAATTTTAGGAGGCAAACATGAGGAACTCTAGTTCGGATCTATACTGTTCATCTGGTAAACACCCTTGTGTTAAAAGGCTTGCTGCCCAAACTGAGGCATAGTTGGGAGATGACAGAACCTTTAAGTCATGGAGTCTTTTTGGAGGAATTTAGGTCACTGGAGGTATGCCCCGGCTGGGCATATTGAGACTCAGTCCCCTTTCCTGTCTCTCGTTGCATCCTATCTTCCCTGAGTGGAAGAGATCTCGTCTGGTGAATGCTCCCAGCTTGATGTGCTATGTTACCACAGGCCCAGAGTAACAGCACCAAATGACCATAAAATGCAACTTCTGAAACTGTGAGCCACTTTATAAATTGAATATCGCTGGTGTTTGATCATCAGTGACAAAGCTAACTTGGGCTGTTATTTGGAGGGTCAAGTTGGGATCAGGCAGGATCCAGGGAGTAGCAGACAGACCAGAGGTAAAAATCACAAAGGCAAGCTGCTGAATTTTTACCTTTCTGTCTTGACTTTAGCAAAATAAGTGATTGAGAGTAATTATAAAATTGTGTATATTTAAAATGTTATTAGTGATGAATCACATAAATATCTATGTACTTAGTCTTACTCTGTGTCCCTCTATTTTCTCTCGGTTGCTGTCCTGAAATATGTGTAGAACATTTTTCTTACTTGTTCTTATAAATTTATACATGCAAAATAACATAATCCATAGGTATATGTGAGGGTGATATGTGTGGGTACACTTCAGCATATTATTATATTATTGTATTTTTAGAACCTCTGCAGCTTGCTGTTTCTGTATTTTGCTTTCTAGATTGAGGTGCAGTAGTCCAGCATTTAAATACTTTCAACATGAATGTTATTGCTCTGTTGATGAGCTTGTGGGTTACTAAGAGATTCTTTCCTTTGCCTTTCTTGTTCTTTGTAAATTTCAGTTATATGCAAAGTTACAGCAATTGCTTTGATTCCACCGCACCTGGGCAACCATTTCCTGGGACGCCTCTTAAGAGTAAAGAGAGGTCAGAGCCATAGGTGTTAGGACTCCTCAGATTTAAAAACGATTGACCAATCGTGTTTTAGGAGTTTTCTGTTTAGACCTCAGTAAGTTCAGAGGTTTAATACCTCTCTAGATTATGCTTAATTTTGGCGTCATGCACATGTTGTGCATGGTGTTCGTATGTATATGTGCATGCTCATATGAGCATGTGTATCCATGTCCAGGCTCACAGGACAACTTTTGGGTGTCAGTTCTTACCGTTGTTTGCCTCCTTTGAGGCAGGGTCTCCGGTTCCTGTTGTTCGCTGTTGGGCATTGCTAAACCCGGGCTGGGACTGTGAGGAAGCTGGCCTGGGCTGTTGGACATGGCTGGGGACCTTGGGCTGTGGGGGTTGCAGCCGGCCTCTCTGATGACGGAGCTGGCCCTCCCTTCTCTCAAGGTTGTAGTGTGTCCCATCTTCACCCTGAGAAGGCAGGACCTCAGCATTCCAGTCAGGTTTTGCCCATCCCTCCCAGTGCCTGACCTTGTGGTCAGCTGCCCAAGAGACCCTTATATGGTACTAAACAGTCTCCCTGCAGCTGTAGCCATCCAATATGTGGCTGATGTCACGTAGCTTTGCCAGCCACGTCTGCTATCTCCCTCGCAGCTTCTCCTTTGCAACTTCTGCCTTCCAATACCAGCCAACTAGATAGAACCCATAAACTATGTATCCAGTCACCCTATAGTCTGTATGTGCCTTCTCAACCGTTCCCAAGTGTTTATAAACCCACTCCCCTTTGAATAAATGAGAGCACCCTATTCATCAGACTGTCTCCCGGGTGGTCCATTGCCCGCTGCACTCACCCGCTCCAAAACCCTGCTCCCCCCAACTCCTCCTGTGCCCCGGACATCGGTGTCCAGTGACCCCTGGGAAGAGGGAGAACCCACAGTTCCCTGCTGTGCTGACCAAGCTCTCTGGCCTGTGAACTTCTGGGAGATTCTTCTATGAATCCCACCCCTCCCATCTCACTGTCAAGTTGCTAGGATAATAGAAGCCTGCCATGGCTTCTAGTATTTGTGTGGCATCTGGGAATACCAATGTGGACACTTAGACTTCAGTGTCAAGGGCCGTATCCACAGAGTCATTCCCTCAGCCCTGTAAATTACACTGAATAATTTGGCTAATTTATAATTTGACAATAAAGGATCCATATGCTTACTTTGCATTTCTTAATTTCCTGTGAGATTCAATTTTTATGGCTTATAATGTATTAGAAATTATTCTTTCTGCTATTTCTTTGAAGTAGCTTTTTTGAGCTGTTTTATATTGGGAAAACTTTGGAGAAAACAAAACACACACACACACACACAGATCTATATAAGTTTTCGCAGGCACTGTATGATGTTATCATTAAAGAAAAGTTCAGGCTGGAGAGATGGCTCCACAGTTAAGGCACTTTCCTACCAAGTCAAACAAGCTCAGTTCCATTCCCCAAGACTCACATACAGCCAGATGCACAGCAGCATTTGAACCTGCAGTTTGTTTTCAGTTGCTGGAGAACCTGGTGTACTCATTCTCTGTGTGTCTCTCTCTTCTCCCTATCTCTTTCTGCTTGCAAATAAATAAACATCTTTTTAAAAAAAAATTTTTATTATTTATTTATTTATTTGAGAGAGAGAAATAGAGAAATAGGCAGGTAGAGAGAGAAAGAATGGGTGCACCAGGGCCTCCAGCCACTGCAAACGAACTCCAGATGCGTGTGCCCCCTTGTGCATCTGGCTTACGTGGGTCCTGGAGAATCGAGCTTCGAACCGGGGTCCTTAGGCTTCACAGGCAAGCGTTTAACCACTAAGCCATCTTTCCAGCCTAAACATTTTTTAAAAATAAAAATATCAAGATTTGTGGATTGATCTTCTGTCTACTTTTTCATTTAAGATCTTAATCTAATGTGATAAGGATTTCAGCTTTATTTATACCATATTCCTAACCAAATATACAATATGTCAATGAGCTTACTTTACTATAAAAAAAGTTCCTCTTGGGCTGGATAGATTGTTTGGTGGTTAAAGTACTTGTCTGAACAACCAAAGGACCCAGGTTCCATTCACAAGGACCAACATAAGCCAGATGTACAAGGTAGTGCATATATTTGGAGTTCATTTGCAGTGTCTAAAACTACTGGCACTCCTATTCTCTCTCTTTCCTTACCCCCTTCTGCCTCTTTCTCTCAAATAAATAAAATGTATAATATATTGTATAAAATAAAAATGTATAAAATGTTCTTCTTTTCCATATTGAGTTAAAGGCCACATTTACCATGTGTCAAACCTGCATAAGTGTGTGGTTTGTGTATCGACTTTTTTTGTTCTGATAATCTATCTGTCTGTCTCTATTATGCAATGATTTTAAAATGCCAGCACTTTGATAGCTGGTGCATAAGGCATACTTCTGTGCCTGATTTATTCTTCTGTCCTCCCCCAGAATATTCCATGGATTCTTCAATTCTACTCTTTCCGTTTGCTGTTGGCTTATTTTGTTGCTATTGTTGCTTGTTTCTTTTGATGCCCTCATTTATATATATATATTTATATATTTAGATAGAAAATAACATTTAAATCTAAAATCCATGTATATGATAAAATGTAGAATTATTTCCTCTGTGTCTCGCTTATTTTTCTTAATATAATGATTTCAGTTCCATCTATTTTCCTGAAATTGCTATAATTTCATTTTTCTTGTGACTAAAATATTCCATTGTATATATGTACTATGTTTTCTTTATCCATTCATTTGTTGATGGACAGCTAGGCTGATTCCATTTCCTGGCTATTGTGTATAATACTAGCATGGACGTGCAAGTATCTGTGTTATGTTGACATTGAGCCCTTCTGGTATATGCCCAAGATAGGTGTCACTGTGTGATATGGTAGATGTATCTTTAGTTTTGAGGAATCTCCATTCTGATTTCCATAGTGTCAGTACAATGTTATGTTACCATCAGCAGTAAAGAAGTTGCCTCATCATCCACATCCTTACCAGCATTTTCTGTCATTTATTGTTTTGATAATAACCATGTTGAATGGGAGAAGTAATCTCAACCATTTTTTTTAATTTTTGTATTTATTTAAGAGAGAGAGAGAGAGAGAGAGAGAGAGAGAGAGAGAGAGAGAGAGAATGGCACACCACAGCCTCCAGCTACTACAAATGAACTCAAGACTTATGTGCCACCAAGTACATCTGGCTTATGTGGTTTCTGGGGAGTCAAACCTAGGTCCTTAAGCTTCACAGACAAGACCTTAACCACTAAGCCATCTGCCCAGACCTCAAACAGTTTGAATTTGCATCTCCCTGACATATAAGGGTGTTGAGAACTTTTTCAAATATTTATTGGTTGCTCATATTGTTTTACTTTTGAAAACTGTCTATCCAACTTAGTAACCCATTTATTGGTTAAATGACATTTTTTAGTGTTTAATATTTGTAATTCTTCATATATCCTAGATATGTTCCCCTGTCTGATATATAGCTAATGAAATATATTTTCCCCACACACATACACACACTGTACATTGCACACTACAATATATAAAATAAAAAATGTGTTGCTAGGTAATTAATAATGATAATTGCTCATTATTTTCTTCTAGCAAGTCTGGCTTTCCTGAAATATTGGTTTGAAACAGTTCCTAACTTCACTACTTCTAAATTCCCTATGTCTGTCTTACAAATCCATGTAGGTTACAATCTCTCTGCAAAAATGAAATTTGGGATTGGAGAGATGGCTTAGCGGTTAAGGCATCCACCTGCAAAGCCTAAGAATGCCCATTCGATTCTCGGGGTTCCACGTTTAGCCATACACAAAAAGTGATGCAAGGGTGCAATGCTGCACTTGCCCACAAGGGGGCAGACACATCTGGAGTTTGTTCATAGTGGCTGAGAGGCCTCTGGCATGCCCATTCTCTATCTGTCTCTCTCACATAAAAAGAATGAAATTTGGTTAGAAGACTTATTTGAACATGTTTGCCCTCTAATCTTGCTATTTTACAAACTGCACATGTTTTCAAATAGGAAAAGCCTACTACAATGCATGTTGGATATAAGGTTGTCCTCATGTCACTGCTAATTTAGTGCCTCTGCTGTGGTGACAAAGTATATAATAATGAACTAACCAAAGAAATTATCCCCTAACAATGTTAATTAAACACATAGCTCATTAAAAGTTATTGAAACTGGTTAAAATGAAAATTCACTATGCACTCATGGTCAGACCTGTTTCTCTTCATCTAGCATCTGAGATCTAGAGTGGACATTCCTATTTTATCTACTTTCAGATTCTACAGAGCCATTCCCCCATTTCGGCAAGTTGCACCCAGCTGATCCCAGAGTTACTGGCCCAAGCATTGCAGAGATGGGATAAATACCACCATGTCTCTTTCCCTTAAATCTGGCACTGTCCTTGCTCCAAGTGGTTATTTTCAAACTCATCCTTTATTTAGAATAAGACCTTTAACATAGAGTAGATGTCAGCTCTCAGGTTGATTTCCTAGGTGGGCTTTCTAGTCTAGAATCTGACATTGACAAAATGGAATTTTAGAGAAATCATGATTCAGTTGGTGTTGCAGTCAGGTTCACATTGCTGGCAGAAATCACCCAACCAAGAGCAGCTTTTGGGGAAAAAAAGGATTTATTTTGGCTTACAGATTTGAGGAGAAGCTTCATGATGGCAGGGGAAAACGATGGCATGAGCAGAGGGTGGACATCACACCCTTGCCATCATAAGGTGGACAATAGGAGAGTGTGACAAACACTGGCAAGGGGACACTGGCTATAATGCCCTTAAGCCCACCCCAACAATACACTGCCTCTTGGAGGTGTTGCTTCCCAAATCTCCATCAGCTGGGAATTTAGCATTCAGAACACCTAAGTTCATGAGGGACATCTGAATCAAACCATCACAGTTGGTGAAATGATTAGTAAAGAAATCCAGCCGGGAGGTGGAGAGATGGCTTAGTGGTTAAGGCGCCTGCCTCCTAAGCCTAAGAACGCTGGTTCCAATCTCCAGTGGTTCCAATCTCCAGGTCCCACGTTTAGCAAGATGCAAAGTGATGCAAGGGTGTAATGCCGCACTTGACCACAAGGAGGCACACACATCTGGATTTCGTTCACAGCAGCTGAGAGGCTACTGGCATGCCCATCTCTATCTGTCTTCCTCTCCCTCTCTCTCTGTCTCTCTCCAAAAAAGAAAAAAAAAAAGAAAAGAAATCCAGCCGGGCGTGGTGGCACACACCTTTAATCCCAGCACTTGGGAGGCAGAGGTAGGAGGATCACCTTGAGTTCAAGGCCACCCTGAGACTACATAGTGAATTCCAGGTCAGCCTGAGGCTAGAGTGAAACTCTACCTCGAAAAAAACAAAAAACATAAAAACAAATAATGCTTTTTAAGTCATGAACCTCAACTTTCTCATAAGTTTCATTGGAATTTCTGAAGCCAATGATGGTTGTGACAGGATTCCACTAAGCTGTAGAAGTGTAGCAAATGTTTTGCACCTCAAAATCTCTTTCATCAAGGGGTTGCAATCTTAGATACCTAGGTTAGTGTTAAATATAGAACAGCTCATTCCTTAACTAATCTCTGCTTATTGCCTTCATGGTGTCCCATAATATGTCTGATCTCCATTTCTTCTTTTATTTCATGGACATACATCCTTGGGAGCAAACAGAGCATTGTCATTTTCCAGATACATTTCAGTTACCCCACCTCGTGAAATTGTAGAACCTTTATGTCCTTTCTTATGTTATATCTCATCTTTAAACTAGTACATATATAAAGTGTGCTTTGGTTAAGTTGCGTCTTCTGTTCTTAACTGCCAGGCAGCATGCCTACCACACAGGCCTCACCAGTGGCTTTTATTCTGTTCGTGAATATCTTCTTGCTCTTCACTTACTGCCGCCATGTTTAGTGGCTCATTGGTTGACACATGTTCTTGTAAAAGAACTCTAGGGCCTGGAGAGATGGCTTAGCCATTAAACTCTTGCCTGTGAAGCCTAAGGACCCTGGTTCAAGGCTCGATTCCTCAGGACCCACGTAAGCCAGATGCTCAAGGAGGCACATGCATCTGGAGTTCATTTGCAGTGGTGGAGCCCCTGGTGTGCCCATTCTCTCTCTGCCTCTTTCTCTCTTTGTCTGTCTGTCACTCTCAAATAAATAAATAAAAAATAAACAACAATAAAAAAATAGTCCTCTAAATACATGACTTTCCGTTGGCGTTGGAAGGGATGCCATCATTTGGTGCTCTTAATCTGACCGTATGCCTGGGCTGTTTACCTTCTGTTTACATACGGTACTTCCCAATCTTTGCTGCCAGTACCAGTCATGCTACTTATTGATGAATAATAAGACATAACGATAAGATCTTGGGGATTTTTTTTTTTTGCTTTCTGGATAAACAGAAGAATGGAGAGACAGCTCTGCTCCCTAAGTCCCTCAGTTTGTCTTTGGCTACATGCACACTAGAGGCTCAGCTGCAGGAAGTGTAAGACCGAGCACCGCAGAGCCAGGATGGTACAGGAGCCTGGTTCTTCACTGGTACTGTCCCCACTGAACGTCAGGAGCCACAGTGGTTTTCCAGTGTTTATATTGGTAAAGAGAAGCATCTCTTTCTAAAGTCACTTTTATTGGTATGAGGTCCTCAGGATGCTGAAAGCATCCAAATTTGAGGCTGGGCATACTTGAATCTCTTTGTAAATAAGAGTTGGTATTCACTCAAAGGAGTACTGCAGAAAAAATGAAATGGTTTTTCTAAGCACAGGGGACGAGGGAGAACATTTTATCTTATGTTTCCACTATAATTTTTATTGGGAACTTTAATATATGAACATATTGCACAATGGTCATAGTCCCATCAAGTTGTCCTCTTTGGGACAATAAAATTTTGATACAAATGTAAAATTAACCATTTTCTATACAAAACTTCCTTAAAGTATATGACTAAATATATTCTGAACCTGTTCTTTATGGGTTTATGTTTCCATCATTTTTCCTATAAATTATTTTAAATTATTATTTTGTGTTTTTATTTTATAGATGCATCTAAAAGTAGTAATACTAGCCCCCACTAACGTTCATATAGTACTAGAGTCCTCCATTTTTCACAATGATGGCACATTTTAATTTCTGTAGTAAGGTCATACAGAAATATACAGAATCTACTGATAAATTATATCTCACTTAATATCTTCATTTCACTGAATGATGTGATATTATCTAAGGCATATTTAGAAAAAAACACAATAAAGAATAATAATTTCCAAGAGAAAGTAGATAAGAAAAAGGCAATCATTAATATTTTGCCATAGATTTTCTTTTTCAACAAAGCAAGAATCAATTGCCTGATTTTCAATTTCAATTTCAAGCATTTCAACTTTGGGCATTAAGCTTTCAGAATCTCTTGTCTCATTATAATGCTATTTAAAGCTTGGGGAGAACCATGATGCTTATCCAACATATTTTAAAGTGTCACAATAACCCAAAGCCAGAACCTTCTTTCAAGTTATACGGATAACCCTTTCCTGGATTATGAACTGTAAACAATTTCCTTGACCTCCCCAAACCAACTTCTAAGTATGATTAATATTTTTGTTATTCTGATATGAGTTATTTACACATTTAAAGATAAACAAAAATGTTTCATGTCTAGTTATCAACAAACATGTGATGAGCATCTTAAGAGATCTTGCTTGTGAAAATCTAGCAGAATGAAGAGGCAGACCTCATCCACATTTAACGAGGTGGTGGATCAGAAAGTGAAATCACTTGAGGGTTATAGGCAATTTGAGTAACAGCTGAGGTGAGACAATGGAGATCATATAGTTTTACCTATATCCCATAAAAATCATGAAATCCCCTGACTAGGCTGATTTCATATACTTGATTCTTCCTATAAATCTTTAAATAACTTTTTCAAATAATGAGCTAATTTTCCTGCTTTCACTTTCAGTGGCTTGGGAACTTATGTCAATAATTGTATGTATTTATCCAATTTTGGTTGAAGTACAAAACATAAAAACTTTATGTGTTGGTTTTGGTCATGGCTAACACTCAACTCGACTTAAAGATAAATGACTAAAGTTGCATGTACACGCCTTGCATTGCAAAGCTTAAAGATGAGTTGGGGAGACAGCTCTGTGGTGAAAAATGCTTGCTTGCCAAGCCTGTTGGCCTGAATTCAATTCCCCAGCCACGTACATAAAGGCAGACACACAAAGTGGCACATGTGTCTGAAGTTCCTTCACCATGACAGGAGGCCCTGCTCTGCCATGCTCTTGTCTGCCAGTCTCTCTCAAACAAATAAATAAAAAATATTTTTTAAAAAGAAAGTTTTAAGGAAATCACTTGATGCTTTTGCTACCTTCAGGATGTTTTCTACCAAAGGAAGATGCATAGAGAGATGATTTCAGTAAGAACAATGTCTCCTATTGTTCCTTTTTGAGAGGACTGGAAGTTTTCACCTGACAGAACGTGGGACAATTATCTTGTCCTTTGTGTTCAGAGATGATGTGCTGACGGGTTATTTTCTGAGCAATAACTGAGATATGTGACCTGCTGTCCTTGCCAGCAGAAAGCCTATTTTGTAGTTGACAGGGGCAGTCACTGAGTAGAGAGTTTGACATTTGTGGCCTTGTAGCCTCTGGGTCAGCAGAGTGTGTTTCTGATTCCTCTGGCTGGGAGAGGACCCCGGCTTCTGTCTTATCTCAGCGTTAGATGCTGACAGTTCTTGTTGCACACTGTCTCTGAAGGCATGATTCTTTCTGTACCAGCCCCCCACACATGCCATCAACCAACATGTCTGCAATCATAACCTCTCAGTTCCTTTGGCGTTTGCTGCATCGCATTGTCAGTGAAATGCAGTGAGCTCCGTCCAGAATGTAGAAAGGATTTGAGGAACTCAGCTGTCCTTCCTATCATTGTTTCCACTGTAGAAAGCCAACCACTTTGCTTTTCTGTCGTGATTCTTAGTAAGATATAGCTATAGATATTACGTTAATGCACTTTCATTCAGGAGTGAAGGAAAATGAGAAGGAACCCTAGCTTCTATTTAAATGCAATAATAATAGCAACAAAATTTACCATCTTTCATTTGAATAATCATTTTGATTTCCATAGTTCTTCCATATATTGTACTGATACTTGAAAATACACAGTATAACCGGTGGTGGGCAAAAAAATGAAGTTCCTTTTCACCTTAAAAGTCTGTGAAATGCTATCAAGAAAGATAATTTTATATTCTTATTAATTCTTAGTATTTCCTATTTCAAACTAGAGGAAAATTAGCATAATTACAAGCATATGTGTGTTTTAATGTAAAAATTAATCTATATCTTAATTCCCCTCCCTACTTAATCCTTGTCACTTTGGCTAATACTACTTTACATATTTTGCAAAAAATGAATACTTTTAAATTTCTGAGACTTGTTCTACTACTATGGTTTCAAGTGATATTTCTTTTTTTAATTTTTATTTTTAATTATTTATTAGAGAGAGAGATACAGAAATATGCAGGTAGAGAGAGAGAGAGAGAGAGAGAGAGAGAGAGAGAGAGAATGGGTGCCCCAGGGCCTCCAGCCACTGCCAGCAAACTCCAGATGTGTACGCCCCCTTGTGCATTTGACTTACGTGGGTCCTGGGGAGTCAAACCTGGGTCTGTTGGCTTTGCAGGCAAGTGCCTAAACCACTAAGCCATCTCTCCAGCCCCCACTAGTGTTATTTCTATACACATGCTTTCCAACTCTCCCTCCCCCTCTCTCTCTCCTCTTCTTCCTTCTCTCTCTCTCTCCCTCTCTCTCCCCCTCTTTCTCTGTCTCTCTCTCCCTCCTGCTCCCCTTCTCCATCTCTGCTCCCTCTCTCCCTTTGTCTCCCCCTCTCTCTCCCTCCCCCTCTCTCTCCCTATTTTTTTTCTATTACTCTGTCTGATGGACATCTGGAGTTACAGGTTACTTATATTCAACATGACTAGACTCAGCATCCAAGACCTGTTTTCCAGTCTGGCTTCTTTGTTATTATCATAGTTCTTCTCGTATATGAGAAATTTAATCATCTTGCCATCCTTCCTTTCCTGTACCTCTTGAAGTTGACTAACGGTACAATTGTGACTTTGCTTTGCTTTGTCTTTTTTTTTTTTTTTTTTTTTTTTTTTTTGGTTTTTTGAGGCAGAGTCTCACTCTGGCCCAGGCTGACCTTGAATTCAGTATGTAGTCTCAGGATGGCCTTGAACTCATGGCGATCCTCCTACCTCTGCCTCCTGATTGTTGGGATTAAAGGCATGCACCGCCACGCCCTGCATTTTGCTTTGTCTTTATGATATAGAGTCCCACTCTAGTCCAGGCTGACCTGAAACTCACTCTGTAGTTCTAGCCTTGCCTCAAACTCACAGTGATCCTCCTATCTCTGCCTCCTGTATGCTGGGATTAAAGGTGTGTGTCACCACACCTGGTTTAGTTACAATGTTTTTATTGCCTTACATCCCCCAAACTCCTCCCACCCATTGCCCTCATCTCTCTCAGACCTTCAGGAGCGGGTTCTGCTAGCCTGCTCCAATTATCTGTACCTCTTCTTGCTGCTTCAGTTTAGCATTGCATTTCACACAGTACTTTCTATGTCAAGCAGGTAAAATAATAATTTCCAAATACCTTTTATTTTTAGCAACACAGCCTTTTATTCTAATGAAATGGAACCAAATTGCATAAGACAGATAAAAACAGAGTTGCTACCTTTGAAGCAGCAATGGAGTGTGAGCCCACGCTGGTCTCCTTCAAGCTTCTCCTCCTCCTTCCTCCCCCCCCCCAACACACAATGTTTCCTTAGACAGGGCCATGGGAATACAGTTGAAAACCACTTTTAAAACATCTTCTCAAAAAATTAATTATGACTAGATGATAAAAATGTATTTCAAACATGCAACAAGGGACTAGGCTTTAAAAATCAAATTAAATTATGTACTCATGACAGAGAAAAGTAAACAACAATAATAATCATTACTGGATCATACACTACCATACCAAAAAAAAAATGGAGGTACTACTGGGGTTAGTTGAGGCAAATCTAATGCCCTAGAAGAGGTCATAATCTCATAAAATTCCATTAGAGTTAGGTGGTTATGTCATGTGGATTGTTGATTATGTCCCCAAACCAGTAAGGAACTACATTGAATAAGAGAGATACCCCAGGTCAGTATGGTAGGTTTTAGGTTGCCACTACTAGTCATGTTAGAATCCTCCTGAAACATCTAATGGCTTTTAATTACCTGCCACATTAAGAACAGATTCTCTGGCTTAGATTTAAGATAACAACTGGTATAATCTCTAATTTTGAGCTTTTTTTGTAGTTGTACAGCACTGTTTGATATTAGAGTCTAAAGGCTATTTCTCTACACTTAAATGCCTTTGAAGTTTAATATTCTTTCTTTATAACAGTTGCCCTATTCTTTACTGTATTTCTATATGTGAAAAGAAATACAGACAAATACAAAACTTATTACATTTACATAGTACATGACTAAATCTTAGCCATGTATTTATTTTATTTTCAAAGAAATTGCCAACCTTCTAAAGGTAGGACTTACAAGAAAAAAACTATATCTTTAGAAGTATTTGGGGATCTAGCTTTTACTACCTATGAAAGTCCAGGCGTTTCTACAATAGAACCTTTTTCTTAAATTGATAACTTCTATACTTAGACAACAAACCATGATATTTCCCTCCCCTTCCCCATTCCCCTTCGGAACTCCAATCTCCATCATACCCCCTCCCTCTCTCCATTAGTCTCTCTTTTAATTTGATGTCATCATCTTTTACTTCTATTGTGAGGGTCTTGTGAAGGTATTGCTAGGCACTGTGAGGTCATGGATATCATGTATATAGATAGATAGATGATAGACAGATAGATGATAATAGATAGATAGATAGATGATATATAAATAATGAAATCAATGCACAGAGGACAGACAAAACCAGTTGGAGAGCTGGAGAGATGGCTCAGAGGGTGGGGTGCTTGCCTTCAAAACCTACTGACCACAGTTCAATTCCCCAGTAAGCCAGATGCACAAAGGGCGCTTGTATCTGGAGTTCATTTGCAGTGGCTAGAAGCCCTGGTGGGCCATATTCATATTCATTCTCTTTCTCTTTCTCTCCTTGGAAATAAATTAAAAAAAAAAAAAAAAAAAAAAAAAGAAAAGAGCCAGCTGGAGAAGTGGAGCTGGAGAAGCGGAGCTGCGGCACATGTCCACGTATCTTCAGGTCACTTGTGGACAATGGGCACCTAGGCTTATGGAAAAGTATTAAAACTGAAAAATAGTCTATTAAAATTAAAAAGAACAAAATTCTTACCTTTATCTTCTCTCTCCATTTCTTTTAGACAGTTTCACAATTACTTGGGAAGTCCAGGAGTAGATATAATTTAAAAATATGTGACAGACTTCTCTTTGCTCAAGTGAAAGGCCTTCAGAGCACTTTTGCTGACAGGGAGATTATGATAGTTCTGAGTATTTGGGTTTTAGCCTAATCAACCCTCCTCACCTCAGAGATTTGCCCATCTGTAATGTACTAAATACTACACTATGTGTGTAATATTCAGGGAAAGCCAAGAAATACTATAAGAAAACTTTGGTGAATGGGAGCAGAAGAGGGTTGAAACGTGAAATTTTCATAGGTGTGACTCAAATTCACAATAACAACAATCCCTTTGACTTAAACTAACAGTAATGTTGTGGGTCCATCATTCCAAAATGAAAAAAAAATAAAATGATTATGACTTCTAGGTATAAAATCAGGCAACTTTTGAAGTATTTTCTTATTCAAGTTATATACGTATACGTGTATGTATGCATGGCTTTCCTCAAACATTAGACAAACATTAGAGTGACAAATACATATAAAACAATTGGTGTTTCTGAATGCAACGCAGTAAGAACACAGAGAATAAGTACTAACTCAGGGACTATATATGCTAAAGCCACTAGAGTACCTGTGTTTGCCCATTTTTATCTAGCAAAACATATCAAAATGGGCAATTTATAAAGAATAGATGATTACAATTCAGAATTCAGGAGGCTGAAGTAAAAAACATGATGCTGGAATCTCCTGGGCACTTTTTTTTTTTTTTTTTGCAGCAACAAGAAATGCTAGAATCCATTTTATGTTAAGACCTAGCATGGGTTTGTATGAGTCTCTCTCTTCTTAAAGGTCCATGAATACTGTCATAGAAACTCCACTGTTATAACTTTGCCCAGTCCTAATTATCTTCCAAAGATGCCAGCACTAAATTACTACCACCATATAAATTTAGAGGTTAAGGGCTGGAGAGATGGCTTAGTGGTTAAGGTACTTGCCTGCAAAACCTAAGGACCCACATAAGCCCGATGTGGAAGGCGGTTCATGCACCTGGAGTTCGTTTGCAGTGGCTGGAGGCCCTGGAGCACCCATGCTCTCTTTCTTTATCTGCCTCTTTCTCTCTCTCACTCTCTCTTGGCCAACTCAATAAGTTAAAATAAAATTAATTAGTAGGAGGACCCATATAAACCTAGCACACTCTCCAAACAGTAGCTATCTGTAGTTTGTACTCTTAGGAAAGGAGGGGTTGCCACAATGTCAATGAGGAAGAAGAACGCGCTTCACAGAGTGCATACAGAGAAGTATGAATAAAATGCCATGTGAGGGCAAACTACAAGCGGTCTTGAGTGGTTGGCACTGAATTCCAATGTGGTCATTGGAGATGGGACAACGAATTAAAAATAAGGGCAACGAATGCCATCAATTTTCATCTTTTCACTTATTAAAGTCCACACAGGAGTTTCACCAGTTCAGGAAAAAATGATATGTGTGAATGATCAGTACCACTCCTGTGACACAGATGGTGTGGGCAGGCAGGGATGAGGGAAAAGAGGGCACACATGTTGTACAAAATATGTTGTTAACAATAATATTTTTAAGTAAAGAAAAGAAAGGAAAATAAAAGAAAGAACTAAACAGGGCAGGAACTTTAGAGAGGCTCGGTAATGTCAGATATGATGAGGAAGCCCTAAACGAAAGCAATGGTGAGAAAGAGTTAGAAATTATCTTGATTTTAGAATTACATGGCAAACAGCATCAACTGAATGAACCTAGCGAGAGCGGAGGGGACAGAGTGAGAAGGTGAAAGAGAACACCATAGCTTTTTAATTCAGGCGCCTGGGTATGTGGGGGACGTGGAAAATCTGAGGAAGAAAGTGACAGTGTCATTTTTTAAGATGTTGCATTACAAGATGCCAATTTGAGAAACATCCGAGATTATGTGTGAGTCTGTCTCAGAGACAAGAGGAGAGCCCAATGTCATAAACTTAGAATTCTGCTGGCATGGGCTGCAGACGGTGCTACAGGAAAGAAGTGGTGCATGTCAGGAATTGGAAGCACTGTGTTTCTCACTGCAGGAAGAGCAGCAGCAGTCCGTTATCACCCAACAGCCAACATGGGGTACAAGTCAGGGACACATTTGCTGTCAAGCAAACTAGGACAAAGACAAAGGGACTCATAGCATGGGACAAATTGTAATATTTACAGATCCGACTGAGCCTTTAAAAAATCATTGTGTCTGAGCATGGGAGTACATGCATGCTATCACATGTATGTGGGTATCACAGATAACCTTGGGCGTGGATCCTCACCTTGCACCTTATTTGAGGCAGAATGTCTTGTCTGATGCGGCATGTGCATGCCCAGCTGACCCCCGACCTCCCAGGCCTTGTCCTCGCTCCACCTCCCACCTGCATGCAGGACCACTAGGATGGTTCAGGCTCATGCTACTACATTTGCCTTTGTGTGTGTTCTGGACACCTGAGCGCAGCTTGTTATGCCTGCACATGTCTATCAGCTGAGCCATCTCCCTACTCCACATGGATACCTGTCCAAGGAAAGCTTGAACAGTCAACTATTTTCTGTTGTAAAAAAAATGGGCAGTGTCTGGTTAACCGCTGGTACTGAGCCTCATCTCCTAGATTCTGGTGTTTTGTGTCTTCATTTTTTAAAAAGATTTTTAAAATGTTTATTTATTTACTTATTACGGAGAGAGAGAGAGAGAATGGACATGCCAGGGCCTCTGGCCACTGCATGAGCCACCATGTGCATTTGGCTTACGTGGGAACTGGAGAATTGAACGGGGGTCCTTAGGCTTCTCAGGCATGCGCCTTAACCGCTAAGCCATCTCTCCAGCCCCTCTGTCTTCATTTTTCATTTATATCTTCTGAATATTTTGATCATATTTTAGACATAGTCATCCAAACAGGGCGATAATGTCACAAAGCATAGAAACATCATTTGAATTTAAGAGAGATGAAAGAGAACACTTTGTTATTAATAGTAACATATTTTAATGTGGCCTATTGAGTACCAAATAATATAAATATATAAATATATGGAATAAGATGAAAGCCAACATTTATATTGTGATGTGTATGCTACAATTTTCTCTTACATCTGATCAGTTTGAAGGGAAAATAATCACTCTGAGAGATGCAGCAATTAAACCCAGGATAAAAGATATCCGTCCACATGAATGGGGGTAAGAAGAACGTGGACCATAGAAGCAAAATGGGGTAGAAAGCTGTCTTCCCTGGTTATTAACTACAAATGTGGACCTAACCAAAGAGTCACTTTTTCAGATTTATAGAAAGCTTATGTTAGGAGACATTTACACTTTTTTTCCCCATTAGTTATATTTCTTTTAACCATTAATACCAAAGATTTCTAGATTTATGTGTCAAGATGTCTGGAGAGTGTGCTTCTGCAGCAGGCTTCTTCAATTTAAAAGTCCCAACACTAACATGGATGCACAGATTATCTTTAATATTTTGTTTATTTGAGAGAGAGAGAGAGAGAGAGAGAAAGGCACATCGGGGCCTCCAGCCACTGCAAATGAAATCCAGACACATGCCCCCCTTGTGCATCTGGTTTACATGGGTCCTAGGGAATCAAACCAGGATCCTTAGGCTTCACAGGCAAATGCTTTATCCAGTAAGCCATTTCCCCAGGCCAGGATGCACAGATTTTTAACATAAGTGTTTTTCTGTCTGTTATAAGGTGACACAAAGCTTGTCCACAAGGGAGGCAGGAGTCAAATATAGTATCAGAATGTCCAGTGGGTTTGAAGGATCATCCTTCAACTTATAATTCTCCTTGCGTGTAAGTGTGTCAGGGTCCCTAAACCAATCACTAGCAAGGCAAACGACAGTGTAATAAATCATGATTTATCTCTGA
Organism: Orientallactaga sibirica; assembly: GCA_036365145.1. Taxonomy (NCBI): domain Eukaryota; kingdom Metazoa; phylum Chordata; class Mammalia; order Rodentia; family Dipodidae; genus Orientallactaga; species Orientallactaga sibirica. The sequence continues at coordinate 22,546,154 of JAEOAD010000032.1, read as the reverse complement.
CACAAGAGCTGTGTAAATTGCCTGCAGTTTGGATACCCTTAAAAACAAAGTCGTGATTGTTTTAGCCACAGTGTGGGCCATAAGTTTCGTAGAGCCAAACAATTATTTATCTCTGATAACTGATTCTCAAAGTGTGGTCCCTGGAACATCAATATTCACAGCCTTTGGAAAGTTTAAATGTTGTTTTATTTCCAACCTACTGACCCAGGAACTCTGAGTAGTATTTATCTGTATTTGCTTAATGGGATTTTGTGTTTTTGTTTTTTTACTGATGAAATATTGAGTTTTGGAAACATTTTGGAGAAGCAATTTACTCTTTAGTTAGGATACTACAACACTGATAAACTCCATAGGAAGCACAAAGCCTTCCTTCTTTTTATCCGATTCAGCCATCTATTCATCTATCTGTCCACCTTTTGCAAATGAATTTTTGCTCGTAGTCAAATAATCACAGAGAAGTGAACACAGTGCACACATGACTATGAAAATGGTTCACTGGACCCACAAAATGTCTGTGCTAGAAGATCAGTTTATTTGTTTTGCAAAAGATTACTTTAGCTCCTTTGCTTTCTTTCTTTTCCCCCCACTCAAACTTGGTAGTCCTAGTTTACTAGGACACAGAAAGTTTCTGGATTTCCCTAAGCAGTTAAAAAATCTTATAGTATACTTGTAAATATTTTAAGTATTGTGCTTAAAAGTATTGGAAAACTAGCATAGAAAATCAACATTAAAAGAAAGAAATTATAAGAAGTTTCTTCAGTTGTCATAAATACAGAGTGCTCTACTGCATTTAAAATATGAGTCTTGTCATGTATTCAACACATATTAATAAAAGAAGTAATTCAGTACACACAGGCTTTTACTCAAAAACTTTATGATCAATTTCCATTCAGCTTTCTAGAAAAATGCCTATGAATTAAACATACTTAGATATTTAAACAATATTAATTTAGGCCCCCTGAAGTTTTAAGATATTGATTATAGTGGCACAAAGATTCAAGATAAATTAATGCCAGACGCAGGAAAGATGAAGTTGGTATTTATAATTTTCAGTCTTATACTTCTGCATATAAAAAGAACCCTGGCTAATCCTTTCAATATAAACTGAAATCAATACTATCAGTGAGATTTACTCTATAATCTTTCACTGTAATAATCTAATTCATTAAAAAGTATTAAAAGTTCTATTGTAATAAAAGTTTCAAGTTGGAACTGAAATTTCATACTTTTTTTACAGATTGCAATTAGTATAATTTCCGCAAATGTGGAATCATATCCCCTTCAAGAGATGACCCTACTAGAAAGTTAGCATTCATCATTTTCCAAAACACATCCACACTAACTTGAGGCCTATCCATCTGCAGTAGGTCCAGGCTTAGGAGACTGGATGAACTAATACAGCTGGAGAAATACTTCTGGGTGGTGGTCAGGGACAGCTTCCCAGTGGAATTGACATTTAAAGTGAATTTGAAGGATGGTTACAAAATGAACAGTTGGAGATTGACAGTGTCAAGTAACATGAAATAAACACAAACACACACACATATATATTAACTTCCTTAGCCATAGAACTCTCTCTCTCTCTCTCTCTCTCTCTCTCTATATATATATATATATATATATATATATATATATAAATTAATTCATAACTGTTTCCTTACAAACATATACATATGGACACATAGCTATATGTACAAAGAAATGTATGCCAGAACTTTATATTATAATCCAAGACTGGGAAAATTTCCAAATTCCTATTCGCTATACAATGGATAAACAAATTCTACTGGAATTGTAAAGTGGCATAAAATACAGCTATCAAAGTGAAAATACAATACCATATACACTGGGAGACAATCCACCTATATTTAACTTGAATAAAGCAAGAAGCAAGAAGACTATATGCATCATGATTTCATCTTCATGTGCATGAACAGGCCAACTCATTTTTTTGGTTTTTACTAAAAATACTCGTGTCTTAGCATCTGTGATGGTTAAGTTTGTGTCAACTTGATTTGTTTAGGAATCCACAGACATTCCTCATAAGTGTGTTTCTGAGGCTGCCTCTAGGAAGGATTAACTAAAGGAAGAATCCTGCCCCCAGGGGTAAGCCTTCCCCCAGAGTGGGCGGCCCAGAGTGGGCGGCCCCTCTTGGAGGAGGGGGCTGGTTGATAAAAAGGAGCTCTGGGAAGAAAGGCTCTCTCTCTCCCACCTGGCTGCCGGTGCTACTAGCTGCTTGGTGTTTTCTGCTTGGTACCTGCTGCTTGGTGTTGCTGCTCTCCAGTGTGGACTGAAGACCAGGGTGGACTGAAGAGCAGCGTCTCTCCAGGAAGCCTCCAGGCCTTCAGTGCCGGATTGGGACTGCTGAGGCCTCCAGCCTCGTGCACTGAGCAGCTACCGGGTTTCTTCACTCTCGGACCTGCAACCTGCTATTGCTGGACTGTGTAAGCTAATCCAATAAATCCCCTTTTAATACAATTCATTCTGTCCATTCTGTTCCTCTAGAGAACCCTGACTAATACAGCATCATAATTATTCACTGTGAAAAATAGACAAGAATTTTGTTATTTTTATTGTTACTACTTATTATTATTTTTTTCCCCAAGTTTTGGAAGTTGAGAATCCACGAGTGGCTCCATTCAGTGGTTCTGGCTCAGACTCACATCACAAGTAATCCATCTGTGCATATGTTCCGAAGGCTTGAGTGGAGCTGTCATATCTGCTTCTAAGTTCACTCACTTGTAGGTCTGAGTTATTCTTATTTTATTTTATTTGAAGAGAGAGATACACACAGAGTGAAAGAGAGAGACAGAGAGAGAGAGAATTGGTGCTCTGGGGCCTCAGCCATTGCAATTGAACTCTAGACCCTTGTGCCACTAGTGGGCATATGTGACCTAGCACTTACCTCATTTGTGCATCTGGCTTACATGGGATCTGGAGAGTTGAACATGGATCCTTAGGATTCACAGGCAAGCACCTTAACTGCTAAGCCATCTCTCAGTCCCCAGGTCTGAGTTATTTTATCCCAGCTGGCTGTTGCCTGGCAGGACCAGTTCCCTATAGTGGGACCTCTCCAAAGGGTTGTTTGTAAGATACAACTAAAGTCCCTGAAGCAGGAATTAAAAACAAAGAGTAACCAAGGTGGAAACTAACCTCTTTTTAAATTTGTTCAGAAACTACGTTATATCCATCACTTCTTATGTGCTTCGTGAGCCAACACAGGAAGGTGGGGGGACTCGGGGACCTGAGTACCAGGAGTCTGGGATCATGGTGAACCAAAGAGGTCATGCTGTGGACAGATTGCTGCATCTGTAAAGAGCTTAAATTAATAAACTATGAGAAGTTTGATGGTAAAGGAGTTAGTATGGGTATAATTTAAACATTTGAGAATTCTAATAAAGAACTAAGAAATATATCTTAACAAGGCAGATTATTAATGCCACTAAATCCAAATCATCATGGAGCAAAAGTCATAATAGGGCTGGAGAGATGGGTCAGCAGTTAAGGAACCTGCCTGCAAAGCTAAAGGATCCACGTTTGATTTCCCAGGACCCAAGTAAAGCCAGATGCACAAGGTGGTACATGCATCTGGGGTTCATTTGCAGTGGCTGGAAGCCCAGGTATCCCCATTCTCTCTCTCTCTCTCTCTCTCTCCCCTTTGCCAAAAAAAAAGTCATCATAGAGCATTACTTGGCAGAGGTCCAACTTTAAGCATATCAGTACTCATAATCATTTAATCAATTAGTGTGATTTAAGCAAACAGGAAATGTGAAGAAAGTATGAAGTAAATATTTATGTTCAGAAGTATGTAGATAAACTACAATATTTAGAATATTAATATTAGCATATAACAGCATTTTTGTTATTTATGCTGTAGGGAAAAAGAATAATTTCTAGGTTGGTGAAGACACTCACATTAATTATGTGATCAGCTTCATATGTAGAAAATACCTCTGTAATAGATATTCATGAAGCTATGTCTGAAATTCCCTTCTCTCTGTTATTTTCTTTCTTATTTATGGAAATATTGCAGGTGCTTATAGGATAGCAATATAATATAATAAGGTCAGAAGAGATGATCTTGGACCCCATGTGATTTGTCATAAATTACCAGAGTGAGCCAGTTCTATGTGACATTTCACCAAAACAAAGCAAGACCCTCCGCAGTCATTGAATGGTAGGATATATATTCTGCAAGGACCCAAGCACATTCCTGTTGCATAACTCTGGTTCCATGAATATTAAATAAATATCAACTATAATCATTGGTGTTTATGTTAGGAATGGTATGAAGAATTAATAGAAGTCATCCATTTGCCTAATTGCATGTTCCTTTATTAATTCCTTCCCAGCTGAATTACAGAGCAAGTAGAAGTGATGGCTTATGTGGTAGTTTGACTAGATGGCCCCCAATATATTCAGGGTTTTATTAGCTTGTAGTTTGCATCTGAGGCCGCCTGGCTGGAGGCAGTGTCTCTGGGTGGATCTTAAGGTGTGGCCCTGGGTTTAGGATTCCAATGTAAAGATATGCAGAGTGTGCCCAGTTGGAGTTCCTGAGGTGTGCTGTGCTGTGGTGTGTAGCTTGTGGCTTTTGGCTTGTGGCTTCTCTCTCTGTGTTTGGTGCTGTGAAAGCAAGCCAGCTTCTTCTGCCATTATGGAACTTCTCCTGGATCTGTAAGCTTCAATAAATATCCCTTTCTCCATAAGTGTGCCTGGTCTGGACGTTCATCTCAGCGAACCTGAAGCTGTCTGACACAGCTTATCATGATGTGCACTTTCAAAGGCACACTTCAGCACCATGAGTAATTTTCAAAGTAATTTTAATCATACATAGTATAACAAATATATAATTTTATTTTCATGAATAATGAAAAACCTAAGTGTGTGACATCATTTCAGACATCTATGCTGTAATAAGTCTGTAATAAGTCTCTTCTGACCTACTTAATTTGATAATTATGTATCCTTGCCTACTTTTAAATGCACATAATGAATTTAGCAAGGATTAAGAAGGGATAAAATATTCGTGAGTTACTACCAGAGGAGCTCAAGGCTTGCTAGAATTTGGCTCTATGGGTGTGTTAACCTCAGTGTCGGGAAATTAACATTCCTTTCCCCAGGAGCACTCTAGTTTAGAAGCCCCGAGAACTTTGCTTATTAAAAACAGGCCATGAGGCTTTAGTGTTCAGAGGTCAGGTCCCTGAGTCTCAGTTCATCTGCTCTTCACTGATTAGCTCGGTGACCTCAGTTTCCCCATTGGTTAAAATAGGATAGTAATGTTCCCGCCCGCCAAGGCTGCTCTGAGGATTACTTCAGACAAGCATGGGAGAGCCTGGGCACAGGGCTAAGTACGAGCCCTGTGGCTGTTACTGTGCTTGTGCACATTCCCCCCGACTCAACAGTCGATGCAGACTTCAAAAGTGTTCAGAACTCCTTCAAACCTGGCATCGAAAGTAGACGTGGTGGCTTGTTTGAAGCCGAAAGTGTGTTGACCCAAAAGTCACCTTTGTTGAATAAATCCACCCCTCAATGCTAAGACCAGTGTGTCTTTCCTGGCATCCCAATGGGTTAGAATGACATTTTTAAAGATACACCCCCTTTTGATGAATGATTTAAAATTTAACTATTATTTATTCATTTATCTCATTTTCTTAATACCTGCATGGAGTATAGATTCAAGGCAGGGATGTCAATGTGTTATTCCTTCTCAGCTACCATTAATTGGCTCCTTAACTATATTCACTCTGTATTTTCTGGAAAGCATTAAAGAATCAATTCCTAGATTGGTACAGGCCGCCATATGTTTGTGGTATAAGTAGAGGGCCCACAGCTGAATTCTAGGCTAATGCAAAGAGGAATGTTTTACATACCAGCTTCGAAGAGTTCGTTTATGCTGTTAGGCAGAAAACATTGCAGTCTCCATCTGTACTTCCCAAATTAAACATTTGCTTGTGAAAGATTATATTTTAATTGTGGTTAATATTAGTTTATTAATAAAAGCCTCTGGAGGAGATGAAATGAAACCAGGCTACAATAATAAGCAGGCTCTCTTGTATTTCCTTGTGATGCTCTAAATCTTTTTCACATTGTCTCACATGACTTGAAAACTAGGCCTTTGTGTGTGTGTGTGTAACTATAACTTTCTTTTCTTTTTTTTTTTGTATTTCTTGAAAACTATTGAAATCCAAGAATTTAACGAAAACTAATCCTTTCTTTCTTATTTACTTTAATAGTCATCCCAGAGTTTGGGACACAAGTGAACGTTGCCTTGGAAGCCTTAAGCAAGAACTCACTGAGTGTGTTTGATGATAATCAGTTTGTGGACATCTCAAAGAAGATCTATGATGCCATCCATGATGTGCGCTGTGCTGTCATGATGATCCGGGTAGGTCGGCTTTAACTTTTCTTACATTACTTCCACGTTCTTCACCACCTGGAACATCTGCTCTAACTGCAGGACCAGCGGGGTTATCTGTGTGTTAATGTCAATACTGAAGTCCATAAGCGATCAGGAAAGTCTATGTATCCCTAAGGGACATAAGTCAGGTCTATTATCACAAACTATACTTTTACTTATACATTTGATCATTATGTATGCAAATGAGCATGTAATTGTAGCACGTGCAGATACAATGAGCTTCATTGTATGGGTTTGTCTTAACATGATCAGGAGCTTGGTGGGGTTTAGGATAAAGAAATGCTTTCTGTCTTTTCTATAAAAATAGCAAGGATGCCGGGCGTGGTGGCACACACTTTTCATCCCAGCACTCCGGAGGCAGAGGTAGGAGGATCTCTGAGAGTTCAAAGTGACCATGAGACGACAGAGTGAATTCTAGGTCAGCCTGTGCTAGAGTGAGACCCTACCTCAAAAAAAAGAAAAATAGCAAGGAGGTTTATTATCGGTGAGAAACTATGTTAACACAGAGTGTGTATATGGGATCTAAAAAGATGATTTTGCAGTTAAGGTGCTTGCCTGCAAAGGCTACGGACCCAGGTTTGATTCTCCACTACCCACATAAAGCCACATGCACAACATTGTGCAAACCTCTGGAGTTTGTTTGCAGTGGTTGGAGGCTCTGGCATGCGCCAATCGCTCTCTGTCTCTCTCTCTCTCTGCTTGTAATAAATAAATAAATAAATAAAGTGTGTATATGGTCAAACCCTTTCTTCCTACATCACATAATCACAGGTTGTTCTGCAAGAACTATTACTTGGATGTCTATGAGCAGCAGCAAATCCTTGAACAGTCTGGAAGTCCTCTACATAATGAAGACATGCCGCATTCTCAGGGCTGGGATGTAATGGTTTTGGTGAATATACTGTATGTACACTGACCAAGTCATTTGTTTTCGCTCACAAAAGAAACAAGGTAGGTTCTTTAGAAAATGAATGTGCAAAAGAAGAAGAAGAAGAAGAAGAAGAAGAAAAAGAAGAAGGAGGAGGAGGAGGAGGAGAAGAAGAAGAAGAAGAAGTAGTAGAAGAGGAGGAGGAAGAAGAAGGAAGAAAAGAAAAAAGAAAACAAAGAAAAAAAAAGAAAATGAATGTGCAAAGCGAAGAAGATACCGTATCTAGGGACAGGCCACCTGGAGGCAGACGCAGAGGCACAGACATGTATTTTAGTGTGGTTTTAGTAGTCTGTTTTGGAACAAGGGAGACAGAACGAATTGAGACCAGGGTGGGAAGGAAATCACAAGTTATGATTATGAGTCACGGTAGATGACTGGGTATTCATCCTTCTGCTAAGCTCTTAGTTGCTCTGTACAAAGCATCTTGGAATGATTTCACCTGAGGTGAACACAATCTGGAGATTTATCCGCCTTTTCATCCTTGGTTGAATGCTACCCTGAGAGCTGTTACCTGGGCCTCACGCTCAGAGCCAATCAAACTCTTATGGTGAAAGAAAGCAACCCTCAGGTAGGGCGGCGGGTGCCTGCATTGGAAGATTCACTTGGCCAGATAGGCACACTGGGTGAGAGAGCATGAATAGAGCTCACTTGGAAAGCTTTAGGATTTCACTGTTTGTAAAGCTGTAAGGTGGAACAGGGGACACCAAGAAGGCACATTGAAACACTCACGGAGCCCTAAATGCCACTGCTCCTCTGCATTAAGCCATTTTCAAAATGCGGACAGATGTGAGGGCTGTAAGAGAAAGCCAAAGGTGTCAGAATATAGAACTTAGCACTCCGGGACTCAAGAAAACTTGAAAATACACCCAATTTTAAATATCAGAGAGAAATCTCAGACTAGGTCCAGACAGTTCCCTACTTATGGTGGATGGGTTAGATATGGCAATTTTTGTCTTAGCAATGATACACATACAGCAAAAAGAATATTTTTCTAAATATGAATTTTGGCAATTTTTGTTATTCACATACAGCAAAAAGAATATAGGTCCAGACATCCACATGGTGGATGGGTTATATGACATTCTCATGCAATATTGGAAAACCAAGGCCCCGAGTGGATGGGTTAGATATGGCAACCCACATACAGCAAAAAGAATATTTTCTAATCATAAGTCTAAGATTGCCAAGGCCCCCCGAGTCAACCCCTCTCATAGCGTACTGTGTGCTGAACCTCTGATGCTCAGTTTGTTGGATATATTGAATGCGTTGTTTACTTCAACAATATCTCAATATCTTAACTTAGGATGAGTTCATCAAGACCCGTTGTAGGTTGATCATCTGTACTGATGAGAAGTTTGTGAATATTTGAATATTTTCTCTTCATGTGATTGAACCCATGACACTATAACCATACTGATTCTGAACGACAAAGAAACCTTGCCCAAAACAGCCTCATCTTGACAGATTTTCCAGTCTTACCTGCATGGGCTATGGAGTAGTGATTATCCTAAACCTGGGAGGGTAGGGGTCAGGAGAGAAATACTAGATGGATGAAGACACTCACTTACTGTGGAACACTACTCTGCATACTGCTGTCCAGATATTTGAGAAGATAAGCCAATAACACAAAATTTAGAAGCCAGACAAAACTTTTCTTTTTTTTTTTTTTTTTTTTTTTTTTTTAAAGCTATCTAAGGATGCAAAATATAAACCCTATAACCTTTCATGGCTGAATGTTCCAGTATTTGAACATATTTTTAGCAAGATGGCTTTTATAGAGTAAATCAAATTATTTTGCCATTATTTCTTCATATTCTTCCATCCAGGAGTCCTTTGTGGGGCAGGAGAACAATCTGCTGTAATTACTAATAGCCTTAGAGGGCATTAATTGTTCTCTATAGTCATTTCCTTTTCAAGGGAAGCTCTTCCATTTCTGTTAACTTTTTCTCTTAGGAATAATTTAGTGATTTTTATTCTTCAATACTGGTTATTTAATTTTCAGCAAACTTTTCAATGAGACTATTAAAAGCATATCTTAATTTGGCCTAACAAATGTCAAATAATATAAAGGTTTTTTTTTTTTTTTTAAGTGCTATTTCTACTGCTGTATCATTTCTGTTGAATTGGTTTTTCCCAAGTTCAAACACTTGAATATTGGAATAAGCATAACTTTATCTTTTTATTTTTACCTTAATGTTACCTATGCATGTACTCTCCATTTCAAAAATATTTTTTTAATTACATTTATTTATTTGCAAAGAGGGAGAGGGAGAGAGAGACGGAGAGAGAGAAAATAGGTGCCCTAGGTCCTCTAGCCACTACCAATGAATTCCAGATGCACGCACCACTTGGTGTATCTGGCTTACATGACACTGGGGAATTGAAACCAGGTCCTTAGACTTTGTAGGAAAGCACCTTAACCACTGAGTCATCTCTCTAGGCCTTCAATCTGTATTTTTAAAATCTGATGTAATTGCTAAACTCTAATACTTTTAAACATCATTGTGTTTTTAAATGGCTGCTCATATAATTTATCTAGCTTATTTTTAGTCGGGTTGTTTACCAGTTTATCTTCAAGTAGATTTATGAATTGTAAAGTCTTAGTTCTTTCATGTAGATTTTGAATAAAAAATATTAAAGCAAATTGAATTGGTGCTGCAGTCACACTAGATAGTCCTGGTTAAGGAAATGTCAGCTAAAATCTTTCAGGATCTGATGCTGTATGCAAGTTGCATGCCTGTCAGCATGTGACCTCAAAATACCATTTTCATGATGAAAACAGGTGAAAGTATGCTTAACCAATACTTGTAAACTGAATTCAAGAACATATCCAGAAGATCATTATCAAAAATGTAATAAACGGGCTGGAGAGATGGCTTAGCGGTTAAGGCGCCTGCCTGCTAAGCCTAAGAACGCTGGTTCCAATCTCCAGCGGTTCCAGTCTCCAGGTCCCATGCTTAGCCAGATGCAAAGTGATGCAAGGGCGCAATGCCACATTTGACCACAAAGCGGGCGCACACATCTGGATTTCATTCGCAGCAGCTGAGAGGCTGCTGGCGGGCCCATCTCTCTCTGTCTTCCTCTCCCTCTCTCTCTGTCTCTCTTCCAAAAAAAAATGTAATAAACTATTTAGAGGGATTGAAGGGCAAAAATAACATTTAATCTTGATAGATAAAGAATAGATGCTTGGCAAAGATAAATATGCTTTTCTGCTGTAAATCCTGAAGATACTAGGGAACAGATGGAACATACCTCAACATAATTAAAGCTATATATTACAAATCCATATTCAACATTATTCTACATGAGGAAAACAGAGGATTTCTTCTAAATTCTGGAATAAGACAAGGGTGCTTACTCTCTCCACTCTTGCTCAATGCGGTGTTCATAGCTCTAGCTAGAGCAATAAGACAAGAGGAAGATATATACAAGATAAAATTTATAAAAGCTAAAATTGAATATTTTCCTATTTGCAGATGATGGTTTTTAATTCCTTAAAGATTCTATAGACTCCACCAGAAAACTTTTATAGCTGATAAACTCTTTTTGATTTTTGACCAAATAGGTAAGACATAAGAATGGTGTTGCTATCTGGGGATGGTGATAGCACAGGTCTGTAATCCCAGCACTTAGAGGTGGAAGCAGGAGGTTCAGGAGTTCAGGGTATCCTCAGCTACATACACAGTTGAGGCCAGCCTGGGCTACATAAGACCTGCCTCAAAAAAAAAAAAAAAAGAAAAAGTAAACAGAGGTACTGTACTTGAGATTATGGAAAAGAGAGAGGGGCCACCGTCTCTGTCCCTGCATGCCCAGCTTTAACTCAGAAAGGAATTCCCCAGGTTTTCCTTGGAGTATGATCTCCCCCTCTGGATTTAATTAGGAATTAGATGGGGGAGGAAAACAGAGGTCTGACTCAGTTGCAGATATATGAAAATCCATCCATTTTTTTCCCTAAAATACTGTCCCTTTATCATAGGAAATAATGAGAATGATGTGGTATAATGTTCTCTGTGCAAGGTCCTGTTTAATGCTAATCAATGATCTTGCTAAGAACTGAAAAGTGTTTCTATGACTTCAAGAGCCTATCAATATTAAAAAAAAAGTCATAGAGATGTAAGTTCATAGAAAGATAGGCTGTGTTCTAAACGAGGCTTGTGAATTCTCCAGAATCCTGTCACTTCTGAATTTTCAAGAGTGGTCTTTAATGCTATCAAAACAAAGTACAAACTTAAATTCAGAATCTGGCATTTCATGAGTTTGTAAAATAGCCCTAATATCTGCCATGGCTCTTTTTTTTTTTTTTTTCTGGCCTGTTATGTTAGCATCTGTTTAGAGTATTTTTGAAGTTTTAAAATAAATGCTGTGATATTCAATAATGTATCACAATAGGATCCAGTGTGTAGAAGGTAAGTTTGTAGAACTTCATACTTAACCATAGAAAATAAGAAGAAGTTTTTTTTTTTTTTTTTTTTATCTATTTGTGTTCAATATCTATGCAGATTGTGTAATATCATGAGGCTATTTAATATAATGGTTAAAATCGAGAAATGTATCTTGCTTTAGTTTAGTTTCCCACATCGTGAGATAAAGCTGGTATTTAACCTATCTCAAAAGATAATTATACTGACAAAATGAGCTAATAGAAATGGAATGCTTGATAAAAAGTAGTTCTGCAAGAATATAATTACTATGACTATTTTTATATACAGCTAATCCTTACGAATACTACTGAAACTACCTATTATTTTTATCTCTTGAAAAACTATTAGCTACAGAAAACATGAGAACATATTGTAGAGCATGCTCTGTAAGTACAAATGTAGAGAAGTACCTGAAGGGAATGTCCAGAACCAAGAAGCGTATTCCCTTGTAAGATACTGTTTATATAAAAAGACACCTGTAGTCGTTAACACAAACAATCCAAATGATAGATCATTTAAGTGCACATTCTACTTTTGAAGACATGACAGTTTAAACTAGTATTATGATAATTCAAAACATTTTATTAATCTCTTGAAATGTGAAAAGAGTAGTGGGTCCATGGCTCATCTGTGGGGCATTTTGGAGTCGCAGCACCTCCTAGTTGTGGGGGTAACGTAGGTGGTCATCACGGAAACACCTCAAAGGAACAAGATCTAGGTCACAGGCATTTAGAAAGAGGATTTCCTTTCTTCTCGCAGGTTTTCATATGTGCCTTCTCAAGATGATTTCCAAAGACATATGTGAAACATTCACACAGCTATCCTAAACCTTGGAATTTTCTGCATCACTAAATGTAAATGTAGTTGTTTTTAATCTTTACGTGTGCATGTGTGTGTTGTGTTCATGCGTGTGAGTATAGGAATGTGGAGGTCACAGGACAGCTTCGGGTATTGGTGTCTTCTTCCCCCTTCATTGATTCTGGGTCTCTTTTTTGCTATTTCATACTCCAGACCAGCTGGGCCGTGAGTTTCTTAGGGATTCTCCTGCCTCTGCCTCCCATCCTGCCAGAGGCGTGCTGAGGTTCTGGGTTTCTTGTCCACTGCTGCTTTCGCCAGGCTACATGGTCCACAAGCTTCCTGGTGATTCTACTGTCTCCACCTCCCTCCTTGCCCTAGGCAACAGAGAGATTGACAGTCACTTAGTATGTATGTGTTCTGAGCTCTGAACTCAGCTACTCAAGTGCACTATCCACTGAGCAATCATCCCAGTCCTCTGGGACATGAATTCTAAAACAGTCCAATTGCACAAGGTAGCATCTAAGTCAGATAGCAACTGTCCCCTGCACATACATGCATGTTTATATAGATAGATAGATAGATATATATATAGATAGATAGATAGAGAGCAAGGATTCTCTTAAGCTGATTTTCATTTCTCGTGTTGTGATTCATTACTTAGTATCTTAGACCAGGGATTGGCAGCCCATAGCTTCTGGGGCCACATTAGTTCCACTGCAAAATTCTAATGGCTGTTGACAAAAAGCAGTGTCAATACTCTCAAATAATTGACAACATAATCGAAGAAAATATTTGGACATGAAAATATATGAAATTCTTTTTCAGTGTTTGTAAATTTTTTGAGGTGAGGTATAGTCCTGTAGCTCCAAATTCTAGAAGGATTTTTTAATATTCCTTTTGGTATTTTGTATCACTTCAACCAGCCAAATTGTTTTACTCTATCCCTTGGTTATCAATTATGTAGAAATCCTCCTATACTGTAGTTTTATTTCATTTTTTTTAATCTTGGAGTTTTAAAGGATATTGACATTCATCAGCTTTATTCTTTCATCTTTTTCTTTTTCAGTGGATAGCATATAGTTATATTTCAGAGATTGCCAGGATTGCAATGAGCTTTCATGACACAAGTATTTACTAAGTAAGTTTAAAGTGCAGTGAAGTCAGAAGTGTCCAGTTAGAAGGATAAATTTCATGCTCACTGCCGTTTCCCAGTCGAGTCCTGCGGGTACTTTTTTGAGGCCCTGTGGTGTGTCACCTCCACCTACTGTCTTCCTTTCCTCTAATGATCACAGTTTCTTGCAAGCCAGTTTTTTTCCAACCCCAGGGAACACGTATACTCTGTGGGCCTAACGGTTTTCAAATGTTAGACTCTTTGTACTTTGTGGTGCCATGGTTGACTGTGGGAATCTCACCATTTCAGATTTATTTAGCATACAGACTTAACGCCCTTTTATTTCTCACTGTCAAGTTGGATTCCTACTGCCTTCATAGTTACCTGCTTTTCATTCTCACAGGAGACATGCCAAGGAATCCTAGTTGAAACAAAAAGCTCCCTTATAATATTAAGATCAGTCTGTAAAGAAAACCAACTAGCAGGAGACTTTGTAAGGGGGCTTATTAGAGGCTTTTAGCAAAGTAACTTTAGCTTTATATGCAAATTTAAGTCAAACCTTAGTGGGAAGACTTAGGGGGCTCTTGCTGTCATCTCTGAAAAATAGTTTGTAGTAAGTCTACCCAGAATCTCCTGCTGCCAGCGTCCAGCAAGAGATCTGAGTCTTACGCCCTCAGCACATTTAGTGGCCTTCCTTGTATGTATGTCATTTGAAGTGACCTGTGACCATAGGAACAGAGGTGTTCACGGTAAGGAAGAATAGCCATCAAGAAACATGTTGGTCAGGCTACAGAAGTTGTGCTAGCTAGTTATCTCAGGTGCTCATGCTGGGAGAAAGGTGTTCAGCTTGAAGTCTTTCCCAGAAGTACTCTCTCATCAAAGGGTCAAAGGTTGGACTTCCAGGGGGAGGCCTTGGCCCAGAAGGGCTTTGATTCCTGCCATTTCTGTGCTTAGCCACCTCAGCACAAGCACACTTCACAGACTGGGCTCAGTTGTTGATCTAAAAAGGCAAGCATCTCTCTTTCAACATACCCTCTTAGGTCAGGAAACATGATTATGTAAACCAAAGAAGCATGTGGGATAGATGCTTAGCTTTGGAAATTCCAGGGAATATTTTGTTTGATTGGTTTTGTTAATTATGAAATAAGTTACTGTAAGTAAGTTGTTATTAATATTATAAATGACATTTAATGGATGTATTAACTCTTGTAAGTTTGTTGTTTGTAGACAAAAACTTATTTTTGTTCTAAATTGCTTAAAAAGTGTGTATCTCTTCAAATACGAAATTTTCTGCATGGCCACATTTCAAAAACAACTTTTAGAGTTGAAAAATCCTTCAAGGGAGACTATTCTAGAAAAAAAAAAAAAAAAAAAGATCTATAAATTGATGACTTTTAGGAAATGGGCTTGCACAGGAATGAAACAGAGTAGGGGCGATTGAGAATTTTATATACCTCCCAAGAAAACTCTAAGTGATGTGGTTTCAAAGGGAGAATGGTCTTGGAATGTGACAGAGAAAGACCTCTGACAGAATTGAGGGTCTTTAGGCCACACAATCACGGACATCACATGAGGAGAGCTGGGGTCACTGGCCACACACTTCAGAATCCAAAGAAGGAAGCAGTTCTGTATTTCACACCATGGGGTCTTGTTGGTGTCATATCTTCCCTTTGTTCAATGGCTAGTTATAAACATATAAATCCCCAGAATCACGTTTTGGGCAATTGGTTGAAGAACGCATCCGAATCTCTTTCTTGCTCTTTCAGATATAGACTCATTAATTAGTGCTCTGTGCCCCCAGTTTGCCACAACACCCAGCCTCCTGGCACCTCTGTGTTTACTGTTTTCTCCAGTCATGACTCTCATTGCCTTGTCTGAGAGACAGGCTGCACAGTTCTCAAACAGAGCTGTATATACAGATAAAATCTACCACTGTTGCCTCTCTTGTTCATGGTGACAGAGTGTTTGTCATGGAAAGGGCCATATTTAATTGATTGGTCTATTATCTTTATACATAAGAGTGCAGGCTAAATGCAAGAAGGGAATTCTAACGTTTTTCATAATAATCAGATAAAAAGAAATTTTACAATTAAGTGTTTTCTAAACGTTAAAGTTGTTGAAAATACTTTTAATTAAGGGAAGGAATAATATGATATTAATTTGCTGTATTTACATTATGGAAATGATGGACGATAGATAACTACCCTGACAGATACTTCCACAAATAATTGAAATTTGATACTCACTTTAAGATGATTTTACGAGTACAAAGATTCCTATGTATTATGTTTTGTGACCATTAACATGGTCATTACTATGCAATATATCTGTAGTGATGCTGTTTATGTAAGTTGAAACTTCTAGAAAGTTGGATCCATTCATTTCTAAAAACCCTTCATTTTAACTTATGCAGGTGACAGAGATGTCACAAAGATGCCTCTTTAAAATTGGTGACACACACACTCCTCTGTCTCTATCAAACAAATAAATAAAAATAAAATATTTCTAAAAATTAAGGGCTGGAGGGATGGCTTAGTGGTTAAGGTGTTTCCTCAAAAGCCAAAGGATCCAGGTTTGATTCCCTAGGTCCATGTTAGCCAGATGCACAAGGGGGCACATGCATTTGGAGTTTGTGTGCAGTGGCTGGAGGCCTTGGTGCACCCGTTCTCTCTCTCTGTCTTTCTCTCTTTTGCCCCCTCTTTCTTTCAAATAAATAAATAATAAAATATAAATAAAAAATAAAATATTTTAAAAATGATGACAATTGGGGAGCTGGAGATATTGCTTAGTTGTTAAGATGCTGCCTGTGAAGCCTAAGGACTCAGGTTTGATTCCCCAGGACCCACATAAGCCAGATGCACAATGTAGCACATTGTGCTGGAAGCCCTGTCATGCCCATATTCTCTTTCTCTCTCTCTCTTCCTCTTTCTATTCTCTCAAATATATATATATATATATGGCTGTAGCCAGGTGTGGTGGCACATGCCTTTAATCCTAGCACTTGGGAGGCAGAGGTAGGAGGATCACCGTGAGTTCAAGGCTACGGCTACCCTGAGTCTATGTAATGGATTCCAGATCAGCCTCAGCTAGACCGAGACCCTACCTTGAAAAGAAAATAATGACAATTGTACGAAATCCTGATGAGGCTCTTGATTGTGCATTAGATGCCGGGCTGTGGAAGAAACATTTGTTCAGAGTGCACTCTTGAACTTAGAGAAGTAGAGTTTATGCACATTCATCTCCGTTATCCATTCCCTGACGTAATAAGCTCTGAGGAGTCACAAAATTTTCTACAAATTTAATGATTAAAATGCTTTTGTGTTTGTGTGTATATGGGTGATGTGTGTGAACTTTGTGTAGTACGTATGCATATGTATGTGTAGATGTGCATGCATGTGTGCATATGTGCAGGGGCCAGAAGAGGATATTGGGTGCCCCCCTCTGTTGCTCTTGTTTCCTTGAGACAGGGTCTCTCCTTCACCTGGGAGCTTGGATCATGTTTTGTTAGACCATGGTCCTTCTGTTTCTGCCTCCCTCAACACTGAGGTTACAGGTGTGCATAACAGTGCCTGAATTTGTATACGGAAGCTGAGACTTAAACTCAAGCCATCTCTTGGGCCCCTAAAATGAGTTTTATACTGTCTTACACTGCAGTGTTCAGAACAAAAATCCACAATTTAATTAAAGCCATAAAATGTAAAAAGATATCACAAAAGTGTGCCCAAACCTAAAACTGACTCTGAAGTACTTTAAACTAGTCCATAGAGGTCTGTTTACTAAAATTATAAAATAAAACCATGGGTTTTTATATACCTTCTATTTTTGCTGAAATTAATAATTTTTGAAAAAAAATTTAGAATACCTGTTTATCAAAAGTTTATTTGGGGCTGGAGAAATGGCTTGGCAGTTAAGGCATTTGCTTGTGAAGCCAAAGGATCCTGGTTCAAATTCTCCAGGACCCACGTAATGCAGATGCATGAGGGGCACGTGCATCTGGAGTTCGTTTGCAGTGGCTACAGGCCCTGGAGCACCCATTCTCTCTCTCTCTGTCTGCCCCTCCTCTCTCTCTCTCTGCTTGCAAAAAAATTATTTAGTAAATTATACATAGAAATTTAAAATTTTTCCTAGCATTTGAAAAGTGAGGTCCTTTGAGGAAGGGAGAAAACAGAAATAGTGATTGTGAGGACAACCAACAATCCCCAACAGTATATTTGCTATTTAAAATCAGTGAAGACTGGGATCCTAATCAAATATTAATGACACTGTATAATCAAATATAGTGACTTTATGCCTCACTATATATATTGGCAAAACGTAATTCTTGAGAATTAACTTTGTTTAGGATAAAGGAACCTCTCTAGAAGGGACAGTGTTAGAGATGATAATGTTGATAAAAATAACAGTAACAGAAGAAAAAGTGAGGCTTGTATAGAGTTCACATCATTGTACTCGCAGTAAGAGGAAGGCAACCATGTACAGAGCCTTCCTAGCTGTTCTGCTGCCTCACAGGAGACACAGGAAACAGCCCAGGCACCAAGCCTGCTCCCCATCAACGTGGCCAAGGAGAGGAGTGGAAGAGCCCACCTCATTTCAAGGACTCATTAACTCTCCCCCAGAATGTAGCACGTCACTGATTACAGAGGGTTTTGGTGTTAACTTGGCAGAAGGAGTTGCTAATTAAAATGCATGTGGGGGTGTAAAATATATATGAACTCATCAATAGATTCACAGAGACTCATTTTCTTCTTCCAAGAACTTGTTTCTGTATTTGCAGCACCAGCTGCCAAAGAACCATACATCCATCAGAGGAGAGAGAACTACTTTGCTGGGACGAGCACTGGGTTAGCAGTCAGAGGATCTCGAACTTGGCCTCAGCTGTGTTCCATAGTCACTGTGGAGTTCTCAAGATCTCCCTTCAATACATCGTGGCATGATGCCCAGTATTTAAGTGTGTGCCAGAGTAATCACATTTCCCTGGCTTTTTATTTCATGTATTTTAGGGTACCCTACCATTCCAACCCTCCATCACTCCCTTCTATTTCTCTCTTTCCTTTTTACTTGTCTCCCCCCGTCTCTCATTCGTTAAATAGTCCTTTTGATCCATGAATTAAATAAGCTTTGATTTGCACCCATAAGTCAATCAGACAAGCCATGTACACAAGTGATGAAAGCCACAATACATGAGGACTGTATCGTATAGAGTTTATATTCTTGAGAAGAGATAAAAGACTATACACCTGTGGCTGGGACATAAAATGTTCTTGAGAAAAGGCTCACAGATCAAAGGCTTGGTTCTCTTTACAGAGTATTCTGTAGTGTGGCTTTGAGGAAGTGATTGACAGGAGCACACAATCTTCATCAGCAATATTGAGAAGCGTGGCTTTGGTGAAGTAACCAACTGGGCCACAGAAACGTTGTCTTCTTCAGTGGACTAACCCACTGGCGTACTCAACACTGGAGCAGGCTACTGGGAGATTGTGGCACTGTGGAAGGGGGTCCCCACTTTTGAGTACGGCTAGCCTGGTGCTCTGTACCACTAACAACTTAGAAATGATGGGACCAGTGAACGTTAACTGAGACCTCTGAAAACATGTGCCAAAATGGATCCACAAAAAATAATGTACTAAAAAGAGAGAGAACAGAAAACATGCAATATGAAAGTGGAAAGGAAGATATGTTGGAGAAGGGTATTCAGGAGCAGGGAAAGAGAAATAAGGGAAAGGCAAACAAAAGCAAAATTTATTTGAATCAACATCCTGTAACCTGATTATTTGTATGCTAATAAAATATACACAATATCCAATATCCACAAGGCAGCTATGGCATGGGATATGGCACAAACAGGATGATGTGAAGGAGAGAAAGTTAGCCTTGGAGACAGCAGCATTATAGGCATGGCAGCTAGAGAAGAATCTTAGATTATCAAATTTGACTTATTAGGGTGAGAAGGAGTCAGAAATTTTAAGACAGGGAAATGATATCCTAGGCAAAAATGGAATAATTGCAAAGATGATATAATTAGTGAAATCTCTGTCATATTTAAATAATGGGAGGGATCACACTGTTTATTAGTGAGAGAAGGGAAAAGATAAAATGATTTTGGAGAGCTAGACAGAGGAACGGCAATGTTGGCTGTGTTAGACATATTAAGCAATTTGAATAGTGTTCCAAAGCACTGATAACTATCACAATAGAGTGAGCAACATGATCCCATTTGAATGTTAAGAAACCCACTCTCATTTTTGTTCAAGGTTGCGTGCCTATATTTCATACTGTCACCACAATTTAATATATAATAAAATAATACTTTAAAATATATCAGTTCAAAAGATGCTACAGTAAAGGAATACAAGATATAAGTCTATTGTGATTGTTCAAATGTGTTAGTTACTTTCCTTGTTGCTGGGGAAAAATGCCCAATAAGCAGCGACTTAAGGGAGGAGGGGTTTACATTGGTTCAACCGATTGAGGGTATGGTCTCTTGTGGTAGGAAGGCATGGCGACAAGATCATGAAGCAGCTGGTCACCCTCAATCTATAGTAAAAAGGAGAGAAATGAATGAAAATATTCAGCTATCTTTCTCCATTTTGTTCAGTGTAGGATCTCAGCTCATGGAATGGTACAGCCACAGTGAGGATGTGTGTTTCCACTTCAATTACAGTAGCGTAGGAACTCTGTCATCAACTTTCCCAGAGTGTTTCTGTGTGACTCCACATGCAGTCAAGTTCACAGTGGAGATCAGTCACCACACCAAGCCACAGACCATGTTGACCCAGATCAGACCATCACTCACTGTACAATAGTTGTCACATGTACCTGTTGCACAGTTGAAATTTGGCTGGTGTGAAAGGAGATGTGTTAAATAAAGGAAAAAGAACAAACTGTAAAGATGTAAGAAAATATATAGAGAGAGTATCTCTCTCTATATTTTTTCCCATGTAAATTGATACCAATAATTCTTTTAATTGGTTATCTAAAACATAATCAAGTGACACCTGTAAATAATTTTAATGGAGTACCAGAAATTTAAAATTATACTTATTGTTCATATTTATATTGAGCAGTGTCATACTAGCAAGTTGACAGAAGAGACAGGCATTTTTTTGAAAATTATTATGGAGATAGAATTGGCTGAGTTTTCTGGGGTTTGATGTGGGATTAAAGGATATTTAGAAAGAAATGTGCTCTCTTTTTCTTGTTTGGGGCCATTGTGTGATGTGACTGTGACTTAATGAGCTGAGGGTAACATGGAGAAATCAGTTGGGGATAAAAATTTGATTCTGTCTTAGCAAACTCAGCCACCAAATTTATTTTTGATAGTTATGTTATATGGAACATTAAATAGATGACTTTTCAGCCTATAATACAAATTTTGCCTATGGAACTTGGTTTTCTTTAGAACACATTTACATCTGGACAGGCTATATTTGAGAAGGAATCAGGATAAGAACAAACACATTTAGATGCAAGATATGGAAAAGGACCTAACCAAGACTAAAAATATAATTAGAAAGGATGAAAAAAGAAAAAAAAAACACAAACAAAAAACCATACTGTTGGGCTGGAGAGATGGCTTAGAGGTTAAGGCGCCTGCCTCCTAAGCTTAAGAACTCTGGTTCCAATCTCCAGGGGTTCCAATCTCCAGGTCCCACGTTTAGCCAGATGCAGTGACACAAGGGCGCAATGCCGCACTTGACCACAAGGGGGCGGACACATCTGGATTTCGTTTGCAGCAGCTGAGAGACTGCTGGCCCGCCCATCTCTATCTGTCTTCCTCTCCCTCTCTCTCTGTCTCTCAAAAAAAAAGAAAAAATATATATATATTCTCAAAAACTAAGACCAAAATGTTTTTTATAGTGTAGTATATGATTTCAGGGATTGGTAAAATGAGCAGATATATCCCTGGTTCTCAGGGAATGGAGAACTAAAGACGTAGTGTATGCTGTAGATATGCAGTGCATGGTTTCAGGGGGTCCTGAAATTAATCAGGAAGTCCACAGCTTGTGCAAGGAGCAAAATACTACAGTTAGACACTGAGAAAGCTCCTAGCCTGTTGATACTGGCACCTTTCACAGGCCTTAAGTAGAATGAGAGGATTTGCGACAGGGACAGAGGGAGTGCGACGTTTCTGAACTGTGAGGTGTTTGTAAAGAGAGGCTGAACAAGCTGTCTGTCTTCCCTTCCAGTTGTTTATTCTGACATTATATATTATCTTCACGTTGTTATAGAAGAAAGATAATGAAGATAGTCTGACACCCTGGCCATGGCTGTAATTCACTCTCTGTAAAGTGAAGTCTTTATTCTTTAGGCAGCTTTAAATTCAAGATAATAAACAGTTTATGGGTTTGGTGAGAACTGGTTTTTAATGACTCTCAGTGTGTCTTCAAGTCATTGTCACCCTCGTGCTGTTCTTCCAGGATTTTTGTTGAGGACACTGTGTCTGGATGACCTTTTTCTTCCCATGTCCTTATGATCAGAGAATCATTAGCTTCTGCACTTTCTGGATAATTGCCTTTAGCTATTTATTTCTTTGGTAAGATTTGCTTTTCTACAAGATATTCTATAAAATCCTTCCCCTGATTGTATTTTGATAACCCCAGTGGTCAATGGAATTGTAGTAGAAGAAATTTAACAAAGAAACAAGGCCCAGATGATACTCTAAAACACAGTTTCTATTGTACAAGTTTACGAGGTGGTCAGCATGAATTCGAGTCTCCTCCCTGCCTATGCAGCTCACCCTGCTTGTATGTTAACTTAGTGCAGCCTTAGACACAAACACCCCTGAACAAACGGCTTTTTTGTTTTGTTTTGTTCTTTGTTTTTCGAGGTGGAGTCTCACTCTGGCCCAGGCTGACCTGGAATTAACTATGTAGTCTCAGGGGGGCCTCGAACTCATGGCGATCCTCCCTCTGCCTCCCAAGTCCTGGGATTAAAGGTGTGCGTCACCATGCCTGGTTCAAACCGCTTTTTGTTCTACATTTGTACTTTCCTTTTTTTTAAAAAAAAATATAATCTTTTTTATTTATTTACTTATGAGAGAGAGAGAGAAAGAGGGAGAGACACAGAGAGAGAGGGAAGGAGAGAGAGAATGGTCACACCAGGGCCTTGAACTAATGCAAATGAACTCCAGACACATGTTCCGCCTTGTGCATCTGCTGACATGGGTAACTGAGGGATTCAACCTCAGTCCTTTGACCACTAAGCAATCTCTCCAGCCCTACATTTATACTTTCTTATCATTGACTGATTGCTAAGGAATTTTCTGTTCATTCCTCAAAATCATGTAACCTTAGAAACTTGTAACCCACCAATAGTATAAAGAATTCAAGATGATGCCAGACTGACTCCCATACTGTCTACAAAAACCCCGAGCTATCACAGCTCAGTACGTAGACTTTGGAAGTTACTCCCTTGAGTCCATGTCATGAATAAATTTTCTGATTCTCCACTCTATCTCTAGCGCCAGCTCTGGGTGGCTCAGTTTCCCATAACAGAATAGCACATTTTCCACAAGACTTGACTTCTGCATGGTGAGAATACATGATGCTTGGGTGCCCAGTGGTAAGTGAGACAGTTTTATCACACTGTCCAAAGCTAGGGGAATATTGCAGAAAAGAGGTGCAAAGAATGTGAGAGCCAGAGAATATTGAAGGATACTTTCAGACATGAATAAGCAATTTTTCTTCTTTTTTTTTAATTATTGAGAGAGAGGGGGGGGAGAGAGAGAGAGCGAGAATGGGCATGCCAGCAGCCTCTCAGCCACTGTGAATGAATTCCAAATGCTTGTGGGCCTTGTGGGCGAGCATGGCATTGTGCGCTTGTATCTCTATGTCTGGCTAAACATGGGTCCTGCAGATCAAATGGGCGTTCTTAGGCTTGGCAGGCAGGCACCTTAACGTCTAAGCCATCTCTCCAGCCCATGAAGAGACTATTAATCTATGACCTCTTAATGGCTGTTGTTTCACCTCCACAAGAACTGTACAAAATTGAGCTCACCAACATTTTCACATGGATGACTGGAGGCCAAAAAAGTAATCAAAATAGAAGAGGAGATAAAAAGGAGTTCAGTGGAAGGGGAGAAAGGCATATAAAGAAGGCAAAGGGGGGTGGTTATGATATAATTACATTATGTTCACAAAGAAACTTGTCAATAAATCATTTTTTAAATCCTTAAATTGAGTGGAATTGTGTCAAACATCATACAACTAACTTTATAGTTCTAGAAGATATCTATAGTGACAAAGTAAGTTTATAGAGATAATTAAGTCTCGTTGTTCAAAAAAGCGTGCAAAAAGTTATGACAAACAAAGCACCATATATATATATATATATATATATATATATATATATATATACATATATAAATTATAATTGAATATGTTGCATTAAATGCAATTTGTCAGTAATACCTATAGTTGAAGTCATTAGTGGAATAAATCAATAGAAGCACCAGAGAAAGAGACAAATGACCAGTAGCTTGGAGGGAAGGTCAAACTGATTCTTTGTAAGAGAAGATGAAGTAGGAAGATCAAAAGAAATAATTTGAATGTATCATATTTGCTTTAGAAGTGGAGCAGTGGAAAAATGCCCTTTTCTTGAAAATAAGGGTTCCAACAGAAACTGAAAAATCAAGCAGAAATAAGAGTGCTGCCCTTGAGCAGCTGGTGATGAAATCCAGCCAGAGGGAAGGAAGCTTTGCTGAGAGATCACCATTTGACAAGGACTTTACACAATCCTCTGATTTCACCCCAATGCAAAACCTTGAGGCAGGGAGATAGCAGACTTTCTTATGGATAGAAAAGTACCCACCTAATTTAGAAATACTGCCCCAAAGTTACTCTGATTGACAGTGATTGAGCAGGATTAATACTTAGCTATTTCTACCCACCCTGCAGCCTGTAATCATTGTATACGTGCCTTGCCTTTAGTAACTCCTCAGTGGGAAATGATCTTGTTTTCCTAAAAAAAGAGGTGTCACAGATGAATTTGGCTATTTATGCACTAACATTAAGAATTTGAAAATTAATTGAATACAATTACAAAGAAGGTAAGATTCAAGAAAGGTGAATTGATAGACATTGTTAACTGTTGTACATTGTTTCACGAGGGTTTCTAAGTACTGTAAATGTCCTTTCATTCATTACTCTGCTTCCCCTGTTTATCACTGTGGTGTGTGCTAGAAGAAATGTGAGTGGACAAGGATCGATCACCATAGGAACAAGTCAAGAGTAAAAACTCAGAGGTGGAGATGTAGTTCAGTGGTAGAGTGCTTGTCTATCAGACCCTGGGTTTGAGCTGTGGTACTGGAAAGAAAAAGACTGAAAGCTTGTTTTCTGTGATGTTTCTCGGCAGGCCCACTTCTTTCATTATACTTTTGATTTTGCAGTTGGACCCTGATGTAAAGAACCCCCCCCGCCCCCGGTGAGCTAGACGACTCTGTTAGCATTTCAACACGATGTCCCCTAAGAGGGTGCTGTTGTGGCTGCTGAGTCCTCATGAATTAAATTCATAATGGGGTTATGGAGGTCCCTGCAATTAGAAATATCCCAGAAGGATTCCAGTAGCCAGAGAGTGTCTTTACATGTTAATTAGAGTACAGGAGCAAAGCTGGCTAAATATGGACATGGGTTAGATAAAAAGACAGAGAGAGAGAGAGAGAGAGAGACCATCACACAAGGATGAGGCCCACAGAGACTCTGAAGAGATGTGTTGTCTTTCTGTATTTTAGTGGCTCCTCCGTGGAATACTAACGAGCATTTTCTTGGTGGTAATGAGAGGGGTGTTCACAGTGGGGGATCAAAATCGTACCATCAGCTATGAGGCAAAGAAGAAGGATTGTTCCTGTCAGGATAGCCAGGTAGAAAGTTCATCATCAAACTGACACAAGCTCAAATGAAGGAAACAAACTAGATTGGAAGAAGCCATTGTGTTTATGACAACAGTAGAAAATGCGTGTTCTAGAATTAAATAGAAAGTATAGCAAAAACAAAACAAAACAAAACAAAAACAAAAAACAACAACAACAAAAAAAAACTTTATTCTACATGTTCTTTGCCAAATACCCTCCTAGGTAAATCACACAGATCCTTTGTATTTTTTGGCTACAAAATGCCTTTGGATAATCTGAAATATATGTTTTATCAGATTAAGTGAAAATATTGAACATAAAAACAGCTTCAACTAAAATGAAAATTAAAAGAAAATAATGCTAGCTGTTTGGTAGATCCAAAAACTTGGCCATTATCCTCTCATAGTAGCTTTTCAAATCATTTACCAAGTCCTTCCACTCTAGACTCACTCGCCACTCTGTCTGGGCCCTCTTTTCTCTTTCCAGCACAAGTACTAATGCTTGTACACATTTTGATGTCACTTCCTGCCGAAAATATTTTCTTGCCCCTACATAAAAATTAGCTCTTACCATAAACTTGCATAACAACTCCAACCTTCCACGCAATTGATTACAGTGGCTTTCATGATTTTCTGCTAGAATTTAAGTGTCAGGAAAACTAAGTCAGTGAATCTCTTGTTCACTGCAGGATCACTTGGCTTGGCTCACACTAGATAGCAACTAGTTTTAGAGTAAGCAATGTCGTGCCCAATGTGAACTTAGAATGAAACGCTATGACATAAATGGTAATTAAAATACTTGTTAGTTGAGGATTACATATTTTCATATTTCGTGTCTATGGGAGTAAGCTGTAAAACGCATCCTCATATGTGCCAGGCATGGTGGCGCATGCTATTAATCCCAGTACTTAGGAGGCAGGGATAGGAGGATCACCATGAGTTCAAGGCCATGCTGAGATTACATACTGAATTCCGGGTCAGCCTGGGCCAGAGTGAATGAAACCCTACCTTGAAAAACCAAAATAAACAAACAAACAAAAATCCATCCTCGTCCTCATATTAGAAGATTGAAGATTTTGGCAATGTAAATAATTCATAATTGATTTATGGGCATGGTGGCATGCACTTGCATTCCTAGTACTTGAAAGACAGGCTGGAGAATCAAAAGTTCAAGGCCATGTAGCTGGAGAGATGGCTTAGTGGTTAAAGCACTTGCCTGTGAAGCATAAGGACCCAGGTTTGACTCCCCAGTATACACATAAGCCACATATGCAAGGTGGCACATGTGTCTGGAGTTTGTTTGCAGTGGCTGGAGGCCCTGGTGCACCCATTCTTTCTCTCTCTCTCTCTGTCTCTAAAATAAATAAATAAATATATTTTTTTTTAAAAGTTCAAGGCCAGACTGACCTACATAGTGAGACCTTATCTCAGAAAAACATGACGACGTTTCTCATGAACATTGTATTCTCAGTTCTGTAGTAAGTGAACGTATGAGGGGAGCGATTCAAGATGATTACTCTCTAAGGCCTTTGTTCCCCTCTCTGGAGCGCTTGTGAGCCTATGAGCATGGTGTTTTCTTATTTCTCTTCTAAGGTATTTCTGAGGCTTGGCTTACTGTATTTGATCCCATGTGAGTGCACAAACCTAGGAGAGAATTATTGAAGCAGGGCGTACTTATTACCCAGCGTCAATTACCCAGAGTGATCAGTGGTCTATTGGAGAAGCGGACATGGGCGGCATGGATTGTCCAGTAGTGTCTGCCTGCCTCCTTGGTAACTGGCCACTTCAAGCCAGAGCCTTCTTTGTTGTCATAGAAAAGGTTTCACATAGAAATAACAGTGATAGTAATGTTGTGTAGAAAACAGAAAGGAAAATGATAGTGGTAAGGTAACTTACAGGAAACAAACTACAACTATGAGTAAGCAGAAGTTAATTTGAAAGCCTTGGTCAAGACAAAAGAAGAAGCATGGAAATACGAACAGAGTCACTCCGTGATTCCAGACTGGGCTGGAGTGTAGCAGACGCCTTCTCAGAAAGCGATGGTAAGACAGCAAGGTTGTTGGGGTTCAACGTACCCAGATGGTATAGATAAAAGTGTTCTTTCATTCATAATCTGCTGTAAAGAATTATTTATTTTTTCCTTCTGCTAGTATTGTGATTCCAAGCTTAGGAACCAGTTTTGGGCTGTGTTCTCTTATACTGGCTCTTACACGCCACATGAGTGAGGGTCTCTGCCAGGCTGTGGTTGTACATAGTAAGGATCTGCTGTATTGAGTTTCTAGAAGCACATATAAAAATTAATTTTCGATGACTCATTTTAAACACTAAAATCACTCTGATAGGAATATCCAGCTTTCCACAAGTGAGCTAGTGCAGGGATAGAAACATGTAGGCAGGCTGTATATGCAGAAACTAATGCAACGCCAATAGCTTTAAACTGAATTAAGAAATTTCACTTACAGATTATTCCAACTGCTTTCAGAAAAATAAGCCTAGGCAAAGGTTAACAAAAATAAGGTAGATACGGAGATTTAACTTTGATGATAAGGAGTCCTGAAAGAAATAGAAAGTTTTAGGATAACTATTTATTTATTATTTATTTATTTATCCACAGAGAAACT
Organism: Orientallactaga sibirica; assembly: GCA_036365145.1. NCBI lineage: Eukaryota > Metazoa > Chordata > Mammalia > Rodentia > Dipodidae > Orientallactaga > Orientallactaga sibirica. Next base: position 22,518,010 of record JAEOAD010000032.1, on the reverse strand, counting down.
GAACTATACATCTAAGGGCTTTTGTTCTTATAAGTCTACTGAACACTGCCTTCTATATTTTATGCAATATTTAACTTTGTGAGTTGACCAGTCTTCTTTGATTCAGTATAATATTTGTATAACTCTTTGTCTGCTTCTACTATCAATACTACAATCCTTTAAAGCACCAAGTAATCTTTATTTGCCTGAATTTGACACAAATTGTTAATGCACTCTTCTACAAGAGAACATTTAGGTTTCCCTGATTTCTGTGAATGAGGCTATCGCGAATGAGGGTGAATATTATTATGTAAGAATTTAAACTCCTTGTCAAAATATTTGCACCTTTTTACACTTCCGTGGGAAATACACGGACGTTCTGGTGGTCAACTTCTCAAAATTTCAGGTTGCATATGATCTTCATTTTACTTATTCTATTTAATGTAAAATAGTGTGTGAGTGTGTGATGGTTTTAAAAGGGTTTTCCCGGTGATTAAGGGTATTAATCACCTTCGTATTGCCTGATAGGCATTGCTTTTATCTTTAAAATTTTAGTATTGTTATTTTCTCAAAATTAATTATTTCACTTGCCTGAATTCTGAAATTTCTTTTCTTCTCTTAATCATAGTATTGACAAATTTAAACTAAACCAAGCCCTGTTTTTACATTATAAAAATCATTTTTTTTGGAGAGAGACATAGAGAGAGACAGAGAGGGAGGGAGAGGAAGACAGATGGAGATGGGTGCACCAGCAGCCTCTCAGCTGCTGCAAATGAAATCCAGATGCGTGCGCCCCCCCACGTGGTCAAGTGCGGCATTGCGCCCTTGCATCACTGCATCTGGCTAAACATGGGACCTGGAGATTGGAACCGCTGGAGATTGGAACCAGTGTTCTTAGGCTTAGGAGGCAGGTGCCTTAACTGCTAAGCCATCTCTCAAGCCCTATAAAAATCATTTTTGATGTTAGCTAAAAAAATGTTTTCATTGTTATTTGACCTTATTCCATATTTATCCTCAAACATTATAATCTTTACGAAAAATTCATCCTTTTGTTCTTCTTTGTTATTAAAGAATACTTTATTTTTTAATTTTTTATTTAATTTTTATTTATTTGAGAGTGACAGAGAGAGAAAGAGAGAAGAAGGAGGGAGAGAGAGAGAGAGAGAGAGAGAAAGAGAGAATGGGCGTACCAAGCCTCCGGCTACTGCAAAGGAACTTCAGATGCATGCACCACCTTGTGCATCTGGCTTACATGAGTACTGGGGAAACAGGCCTCAAACTGGGGTCCTTAGGCTTCACAGGCATGCACTTAACTGCTAAGCCAGCTCTCCAGCCCCTACTTTCTTCATCTTTTTATGCAAGGTAAAGTGTGCACATGTGCTTGTGTGTGTATGCACAACATGTGTGGCATGCTGTGTGCGTGTGTGTGGTATAGAGTGTGACGTATGCACACGTATGTTACTTCCTTGTGTGGAGGTTAGAAACAATGTTGGGTGTGTGACAACCACTACTAGTTTTCCTTGAGAGGGAGGTTCTTACTTTTTTTTTCTTTGCCATGTCCATTATTTGGGTCCTTGCTCTTCAGAGGACTGGGATTTCAGTTGTGCATGGCCAGAGTCAGGCCCCTGTAGGCCCTCAAGCTTGTGTGGGAAACACACTTAAATGCTAGGCCACTCCCCAGCCTTTAGCTTGATGTTGTCATCCAACATTTTCAATGATCTTTTCAGCTTTCACGGTATTTGACTTTTGAGTTTCTCCCCAATCTCTATGTTTAAAATTTTGTTTATTTTATTTTTGTTAGAAAATAAGACTACCCAAGAGCATCTGCTGTTTTAATTTTGCACTGTAGTGAGTCTGGCAACCCAGTAGGCTATTTGTCTGTTACAAGGTTCTGCACATATCGTAAGGATGCCGTTTGTTTTGCCTGGCTGGTTATATTCAAAAATCCAAAGACAGGAATGCACATGCATAGTGTATTCAGGTTAAGGTAGTTGAGTCTGCATTTTATTTACGGGAATGTTAGTTGTGGACATTAAACGTGGGCCACTTGCTTCACTGAATATTGGTATTAAAATCTGATTTGCCTGTCCCAGTTTTCGTTCTTCATTAATATTGGTAATGATCCATAGACATTTTCTTTTAGAACCTGGAGTTTCTAAGAGGACTGAAAGTTAGCATGTGATCATTATCACCAGCTAATGTCATGTTAACTTTTCCTGGGATGATGTAGACAAACATGTAGTCACTCCACATAGAGCAAATACAGGGAAAGATAATACCACCATTCAAGCTGGTGAACCAGGGGATGCATCCAGGTTACTTACGGAAGTATGAGTGAGGAGTTACAAATGCATGGATAACTCAAAGATAGCTGGATCCCCCAAAAGCCCACCCCAGCACAGGAAGCTTCATCTCTGGGGCTCACTGCATTGATCCCAGGCGGAACTCCTTCACACATCTTCCCAACTTGGTTCCTAATTTGATCAAGTTGGCAACAGAGATTAACTTTCATATCCAGAAAAAAACACTTTCTTTTTTTAAATTTGTTAGCATCTGTGTACATCTTCTCTGGATACTAAGTAAACTTTGATACAGTGAGTGAGGATTGGGGAACAATTTAAGAAAAGTAAAAATGCTTGCTGATGAGTTTACATTTTCATTGAAAGTTTTAAATGGTCCAGATTTCATATTTGCCAAAGTCTGTATAATTTATGCAGACTACCAGGTGACGTTTCAAAGGAAGAAATTATTTCCCTACTGGAACTCACAAAAATAACCTGGAGATTAAACAGTGAAACACATGTAGATAGTTATAATATCTTCAAGATATGTTAGGTCTGTCTATTTTATTAGGACATAACTAGTCTCATGTGTAGCATTTCTAAAAATTTATATGCTTGCTATCTGTTTATACCTTATTATTTTTGTATTAGATTGCCCCAGTTCTGTACAATTTACTTATCTAGGGGAAAAAAAGATAAGAACATATTAAGAAGACAGACTTCATTATTAAGAAAATTTATGCTTAGTTCTGATTTCTGTGTCTCTAAGCTTTTCTGTGCTTCATTTCCTTGATGGATTCCTCTGCTTTTCCACTTGTACTTCCCCTTATTTGCAAGGATTAACAAAAGAGAAATGGAAACACACACCTCTATGCTATGTTTCAAATGAGACTTAAAGCTGCCCATTATTTTTCAGTAATAAGAATGACCTTATTTTCTAAAACCAAATGTAGGAAATGTAAAAAAGGCTGATGAGAAGAGAAAATATATTGTTAGTCAAATAAGCCTTGGGTAATCAGGACATATGTTCAGTTCATTCATATGTAGGTTCATGCTATAGCTTTGATAGATGAAGGTATATTGTATTATAAATAAAACATATCCAAGATTGATAATGCATGTATAATTATTTTAACAAAACCAATGGTTCTTTTTTGCAAAATTACAAAGCAAAATTTTAATTCCAATGCAAAAGTTTAAAAACTAAAATTCTGAAGTGAAAGTTTTAAAGAATAAAGAAACAGATCAGTTTGGTTCATTTTATATATGTTATCTTTTGCTATGCATGAAAAGACAAATCTTGGTTAATATTTTTCTAGTTTTCTGTGAGTCAGAAATTCAAATATAGCTTGGCTTAGTCCTTGATCTAAGAGCTTGTCACAGTCTCCATTCCCAAATATTAGCTGTGAGTGCACTAATCAGAAAATGTTTTATTCCCAAGTATTCTCTTCCTCTCAGGATGTTAGTAGAACCATTGGCCAGGAATCACGTGCAGTGCCTTGTCATACATGCAGTTCAACACATGGCAGACTGCTCCTCCAGTAGCCAGTGAGAGGAGAGGAGACAGGTTCTAAAGGAGTGAACATCACAGTGTTTATAACCTAATCATGGAGGTGCTAGCTCTTTCTTTTGCTGTATTCTGCTTATAACATGCAAGTCCATGGTTCTAGACCACCCTCAAGAGAAAGAATTTCCACATCCTAGACAGTATGGAGATGTGTTGTCACTAGATTCATCTTAAAGGTGAATTATCCTGTGCAAAATCAAAGCTCATCTTCATGACATTTTGTTTTCTCTTCAGGTATATATACCACTAGCAATTTGACATTTCAAGTTATCAATTCATTCAAATACTCTTCACACACACAATGTTATAAAAATTAAATATTTGGTGCTGGAAAGATGGCTTAGCGGTTAAAGTGTCTGCCTGCAAAGCCAAATGACCCAGGTTTAATTCTCCAGGACCCACGTAAGCCAGATGCACAAGGGGGCACATGCATCTGAAGTTCATTCGCAGTGGCTGGAGGCCCTGGAGTGCCTAATCTCTCCTCTCTCTCTCTTTCAAATAAATAAATAAAATATATTTTTAAAAATTAAATATTTTGGATCAAAAAAGCAACCAAATATACAATTACCTGTGTTGTACAGAAAAAAAAGTTCCTCAAAATCAGTGTTCATTGATTATATTTCATGAACATAGTTTATTTAGCAACATTTTCAATCATGTGCGCACGCATTAGTGTGTGTGTGTGTGTGTGTGTGTGTGTGTGTGTGTGTGTGTGTGTTAGTCTGTAGGAATCCCATAGTTCCTGCTATTCAGTGAGAAAGGGGTTCTTACTGAGAAATTCTATCTGATTCATAGCCAAATTTGAGTTATTTATTTTGCAAGTATATTCCTGAAGTGTAATGAATGTGCAAAAAAGTATAAAATCAGAAATGTTCCACATTAAACTTTATGCCATGAGAAAATATCCATGTTCCATGAGACCTGTTAAATCAAGAAACAGACTATTATCAGTAACCCAGACACATGATTTGTTTATCTGAGCATTATCTTTAAACAAAACCATATTCTGCCACCACAAATTGATGTCATCTATCTTATTATTTTAATCCATTTTATCTCCAAGGTTACAGTTTCATAAGTAAATGGAATCAGGCAGTTGCCTCTTTACAACAGATTTATTGAAACTTGTGAGATTCAGCTGTGACATGTTTCTTAGCAAAGACTCATTTACATGTATATATTTTATTTATTTATTTATTTATTTATTTATTTATTCTTTTTTTTGTTTTGTTTTGTTTTGTTTTTCCAGGTAGGGTCTCACTCTAGCCCAGGCTCACCTGGAATTCGACTATATAGTCTCAGGGTGGTCTTGAACTCATGGCAATTCTCCTACCTCTGCCTCCCTAGTGCTGGGATTAAAGGCGTGCACCACCACACCCAGCTTATAGATATTATTTTTATGAATTAGAAACGTTGTTGTATGGACAAATCATTGCCCTCATACTATGCTATTATATCCCCCCCCATTCCAGTGATGTCCTCTTCAGTGGGCTTACTTGTGTGCACCATGGGACTATGTGTACTGAAGATAGCAGTCGGTCACTGTAGGGCAGGGACAGTGGCTCTGGCTGCTCCTTCTCACCCTATGGCTCTTACAGTCTTTCCTCTCCCTATTCCAAAATGTTCCTTGAGCCTTAGTGAGGTGTGTTGCAAGTCTACTTTAGAATTGAGTTCTCTGCCACTTCTGGTTTCCTGCTTTGATACAGTGAGAGTGTCCTCATTGTCTATTGCCCTATCCTGGGCACAGGTTGTCAGGTTCATGGTGAGAGCAGCACTCAGGATTATTTCACAGGTTGTCAGGTTAATGGTGAGAGCAGCACTCAGGATTAATTCACCATTTCTTCTGTGGTGTCACCTGGCCCCTGCTGATGTGTTAACTGCCTAGTATTTTCTCTGTCATGCTGATGGATTTTTGGTTCTTCCTATTTTTTCTGCCTTCTGTAAAAAAATAAAACTGATTCTCCAACCAAGAGGGAGAGCATCATATGTTAAGGGAGATAAGTCTAATTAATTTTAAAAAAAAGTTTTGTTGGGTATAGCCACACATTTTGCCAAAGCCTTGTGGAAGTTTCTCTCTGGAGACTATGGCCATCATCTCTATAGGATTATGACTTGGTTCCCAATGCCAGGTCTGAGCTCTTTCCTACTAAACGGGTCTTTTATCCATTCAGAGAGATATTGGTTACCCTCATAGGCCGAGAGCCACTATTGCACAGGTGTGTATGTCTTGTCTGGGAGGTTGATTTTGTATCTTGCATGATCCCCTGCTTGTTCACAATGTTGGTGGCCATTTTCCCCCAGCAGCTTTGCAGCACTTTCCAGCACTGAAAGCTGGCCATTATTGTTGGGAAAATATTACAGGCTTCTGATGGTTACTAACATCACTCTTCTGAACAGTCTTCTCTCTGTGCTTTGGTACACGTAGTGCAGTTGATTACTTTCGCAAAACTGTGATCAAATATCTGACGAGAACAACTTAAAGGTGACATGATTTTCCGTTATAAATGGCTGAATGTTCAGAAGATGCTGTCTGTCCTGGTGGGGGAAGGCATGGTAGCTGGTGGGGTGACATTTCACAGCATGGTTGGCTACCTGTGGAAGAGAATCAATGAACGTTCAGTAGTATATCTTCCAACAAATGAACATGGCAACTTCTATTTGCTTTCTATTGATATATAATGTGTTACCAAATTTATATATATATATATATAAATTTATATATATATAATGTCAGTTAAGGACAGCACCAATGTATTACTACAATATTTCCATGGGCAGTAGTCTGATGCATATTAGCTGAATGCTTGCTCAGAATCTCCTCATATCCCTCAAAACTGCTTCCTATATGTCTAGGTGCCATCACAGTCTTGAGAATGCAGCTCCAAAGAGTCAGACACCAACTAACAGTCTATGAGTCTTGATCCCTTGCCTGTTTGGATGGTGATGGTGACGTAGTATTTATTTCTGAGCTGTGTAGCAGTGAGATAGTTTAGTCAGCAGTGCTAATTCTTGTGGAAACTGACAGTAAGGAGGAAAAGAAAGAGCATGGGGGTGTCCTTGGCCTATTGTGAAGCTGTCAGTTTTTTTTTGTTTTGTTTTGTTTTGTTTTATTGCTGGCATTCTTACAAGTAGAGCTAAATCAGACACATATGTGCAGATAATTGGAAGATAATTGAGACTTTGTTTACTTTCATTTTCATTGGATCTCTCTAGTTGATGGGGATAATAATATAAAGTAATTTTATTAGTTTAAAATACACACCCATTTCCAGACAATTTCTGTCATTTGCCCTGCTCTGAAATGTGAGTGCTGACTAAAAACACTAATTACATTGTACGACACAGTCTTAGTGCCAGATGTGCAAAGTCATGCATGCATCTGGAACTCATGTACAGTGGCAGGAGGCCTTCATAGCCCCATCCTCCCCCCATTCTCATTCTTATTCTCTCTCATATTCTCTCCCTCCTTGCAAATAAATAAATACAATACTTTTTAAAGAAAGAATGGAATCTAATACTATGGAAAAACCAGAACAACATCAAAACGGCTTTTGAAATAAACTGCATGGACCATAACTTTCAGTATATAATTGTTCTACATTGCTAGTTAATAGTTCTCTTATGAAAGGCTTTCTCATATGCAATATAATCGTTAATCTCATCAACTTGATGGAGTTTGATGAGTTTGGTGAGGGAGATGCTAGGTTAGGTTGATGGAGGTGGGAAGACCCTCCCTAACTGTGAACAGCTCCATGCCATAGAGCCGAAGGCCCTGTGCTACAGACAAGAGAGAAAGAGAGCAGAACCTGAGCCATGATTTTCCTGCTTTCTCTATGTGGATGCAATGTGACCAGCCACTTCCAACTCATGCCAGCTTGATTCCCCATGATGACGGATGGTTCCCTTGACCTGTGAGCCACAGTAACCTTCTCCTTCCTCAAGTTGCCTTTGTCAAGTATTTTGTCCCCGTTATTCGAAGACAGCCTTACCCTCCCTTTAGTTCAACATTTCTTGATATTTTTATGAGAAAAGTATTAGCTGACATCTAGGCCAAGACTGCCATTGATTCTTATGATTAATTATATTATTTACGCATAAAATGGCAGGCAAGCATAAATGTCATATTCTTATCTTTACCCATCTATAAGTAGAAGAATGGCAAAAAAAGAAAATTCCTACATTAAAAGCAAATATTTGGGCTGGAGAGATGGCTTAGTGGTTAAGCCACTAGCCTGTGAAGCTGAAAGACCTAGGTTCAACTCCCCAGGACCCACGTAAGCCAGATTTACAAGGTGGCACATGAATCTGCAGCTGAAAAAAAGAAAGAAAGAAAGAAAGAAAGAAAGAAAGAAAGAAAGAAAGAAAGAAAGAAAGAAAGGAAGGAAAAAAGAAAAAGGAAGGACTGTATATAGTATGTTCTTTCCTTTGGGCATTCATTAACTAATATCAATAGGTAGCTAAAACTCTTTACTGCCTACTCTCTTTCTTGGTACTGTCCTTAGACATTGTGTTTTTTATTTTGTTTTTTTTTTTTTTTTTCTTGACAGCTTCCATACTTACAGAAAATAACCCATGATGATTCCCTCTCCTCCCCCACTTTCCCCTTCACAGACCGATACTCCATCCTATCCCCTCCCTCTCTTCATTAGTCTCTCTTTTACTTTGATATCATCATCTTTTCCTCCTATTATGAGGTTCTTGTGAAGATAGTGCTAGGCATTGCAAGGTCATGGATATCAAGGCCAATTTCTGTCTGGTCAATTACAATGGAAGCAGTCCTACCCTTCCTTCAGCTTCTGCCACGTTTTCCACAATAGTCCCTGAGCCTTGGAAGATGTGATAGAGATGCTTTAGTGCTGAACATTCCTTTGTCACATCCTCTCAGCACTATGTTGCCTTTTGAGTCATCCCAGTGGTCACCACCATCTGAAAAGAGAATCTTCTCTAACCAAAAGTGAGAGTAGCATTAATATATGGGTAAGAATATTAAGTAAAGTGCTTTCAGGGCAGTTTGGTGAGTAAAATACATGCATTTAGCCAGAGAAGAGCAGGCATTGCACTCCTAATGCTCATGACCTCCTCCACCATAGGCTTTTGATTAGGTTTTTCAGTACCAGACATTTATTACCTCCCATGGAGTGGGTGTCCAGTCCAATTAGAGAGCAGTTGGTTTCCCTCATAACAGACATACCACTATTGCACCCGTTGACTCATTTGGCCTGGCTGGCCAAACTTGAGGCTTGCAGTACCCACTGATTTCACCACTGATGGCTTCTGTCTCCCATAAGGCTGCATGCAGTGCAGCTTTTTCCAGCTTTCTGTCAGCTGGTCGACCGGGAGAAGCTTTTCAGCTCAGCCCCAGTTTGATTACTTGGTGACCTTGCAGCCCAGGAATGTGGAGTCTTCAGCAATAGGGTCTTATCATCTATTCCTGGTGGGAAACCAAGAGACTTGGCAATGGCCTGTAATAATTTGGGCATATCAAGAACTTCCCTGGCCAACATCTCCCATCCCTGGCAGTGAAATTTTTCGCGTCTATGGCTTCTGGGTGTGCCACTATCCAAAAAAGTAGGTTATCATGTGGTTTATTCACACTCCCCTGACCTTGCTTCAGCCATCCCACCTGTAGTGATCTGTCCGTCTACTTACATATATACAGTACCATCCCCTTAAGTCCACCCCCTCCTCCCTCTCAAAACATAGTGGCAAACAGAGTACAAGAATATCTCAAAAAGATAATTCACCTTGACCAAATGGGCTTCATTCTAGAGATGCAGGTATGGTTCAACATACACAATTTAATAAATGTAATACACTACATAAATAGGCTGAAGGACAAAAATCACATGATCACCTCATAGATGAAGAAAAGTCATTTGACAAAATCCAACATCCCTTCATGTTAAAACTCCTACTGAAACTGGGAATAGAAGGGATATATCTTAACATAATAATGGCTATTTATGACAAACCTACAGCCAACATAGTACTAACTGGAGAAAAACTTGAAGCTTTTCCAATGAAATCAGGACAAGACAAGGGTGTCCATTGTCCCCACTCTTATTTAATATAGTACCTGAAATCTTAGCTATAGTAATAAGACAAGAGACACTCATAAAAGGGATACAAATTAGAAAGGAAGAGATCAAATTATCATTATTTGTAGATGATATGATTCTATACATAAAGGATCCTAAACATTCTACCAGAAAACTATTTCACCTGATAAAAATTTTAGCAATGTATCAGGATACAAAATAAATACACATAAATCAGTAGCTTTTCTTTATACTAACAACAAACATGCAGAGGGTGATATCTGGGAATCACTCCCATTCACAATTGCCTCAAAAAAAAAAAAAAAAAAGTACTTTGGAATGAATCTAACCAAGGAAGCAAAGGATATCTACAATGAAAACTTTAAAATATTCAAGCAAGAAGTTTTAGAGGAAACTAGGAAATGGAAAGACATCCCATGTTCTTGGATTGGAAGAATCAATATTGTGAATATGTCAATCTTACCAAAAGCAATCTACACATTTAATGCAATCCCAATTAAAATGCCAATGACATTTTTCACAGAAATAGAAAAAAAACAATCCTAAAAATCATTTGGAAGCACAAAAAAACTTGAATAGCCAAAACAATTTTGTGCAATAAAAATCAGGCTGGAGGTATCACCCTATGCTATTTTAAACTATATTAAAAAGCCATAGTAACAAAAACAGCATGGCACAGGCACAAAGACAGACACGTAGATCAATGGAACAGAATAGAGGGCTCAGATGCTAATCCAGGCAGCTACAGCTGTCTGATTTTTGACAAAAACACCAAAAAATTCATTGGAGAAAAGATAACCTCTTCAACAAGTGGTGCTGGGAAAACTGAATATTTATATGTACAAAGATGAAAATAGATCCTTTTCTCTCTCCATTCACAAGAACCAAGTCCAAATGGATCAGAGACCTTAATATCAGTCCTGAAACTCTGAAACTGCTAGAGGAAAAAGTAGCTTAGATATTCTATTTTCTCCTTCATCCATTCTATTGGTGAGATGTTCCACAGAATTTTTTATGTGGCTGACTGTGTTTTTCAGTGCTAGTATTTCTACCTGGTTTTTCTTCATTATTTTTATTTCCTTACTCATGTTTTATAATGACATCCTTATTTCATTAAGCTGGTTTCCTGTGTTCCCTTTCAGGAGTTTGTTTTCTTCTTTATTTCCTTTGTTTTCTTCTTTGATTCCTTTGATTTCTTCTTTGATTTCTTTGAATATAGATAAAATCATTTTTTTTTTTATTTTTATCAGGCATTTCATCCAAAACAGTCTTGTTAGGGGTCATTTCTGATGTATTTATAATTTTTGGCAGGATTATATTGTCTTGATTCTTTGTGTTTCTTGTATTATAACATAGAGACTTTTGCATCCTGAGTTGATTTGACGCATGGGTTTTCTACTAATCTGTATTATTCTCAGATGTGGTGATCCACCTTTATATACCTTCAGGATATGTGTTTAAGGTGCCAAGTGTAGCTCTTGTACCCTAATCTAACCACAGCAGTAATCCTAGGTGTTGCGTTTGCTTGCTAAGCAAGTATTCTTTTGAGCTGGATGAAATGATTTGCTGGCAAATTCTGAACTTCAACTGAGCAATATACACATTCAATAAAAACCAACACAGAGTATGCAAGTGTAGGGATTAAAACAAACAGATAACCTTTTAAAGCCCAAATCCCCAAGTTGTGTGTTGCTCTGTACCCTTAATCCTGTCAGATAGGATGTTGATATATTTCTGTTCTGAATTGGGTTCCATGTCAGCCTGGATCTGAGTCACATCCTGCTTCCAATAATGACAGAAATAAAAGACAAAGACCCTATAAATTGGAAAGCATAATTTATGCTGACACTCCCTTCCCTACCTTTCTTACTTCCTTTCTTCTTCCTTTGTTCCTATCCAGATAAATACATTCTTTCTATATAAATGAACAATAAAATCAATATAAAGGGTTGTTTTGAGTTTATGGCTGCTTGAATTACTATATACTGAAGATCAGAGTGCAGCTATTTAAGAAGCTGTCCAGGGAATGAGCAAACATTCTGGTTGAGTGAAGGTGTTTCCTCCATTGATCTGCTATAAAATCAGATACAAGGTAGTTGTAACACATGCTTATTTACTATTCTGACATGGGTATCATCTCCATGAGATTCTTCAGAAGTACAAATTAAAAGAAAAATAATACAGAAGTAAAAATCAAGAAAAACAAGAGAAATGGGACCAGGCAAAAGGACTACACAGAATTAATAGGCACCATGAAAAAGGTATATAATGCTGTTAAAAAAATAATAATCTGTGTAGAGTCTGAAAATAACAGTCATAATCAATATAATATATGTCATCAAGGTAAAATAATAAAATAAGAACAGCCATTGATTGGACAATAACCCAGATCATAAAAAGTGCAAGGCTGTCTTGTGTAATTGCACTCAAGATGATAACATCTGGTCTTCCATTTCTCTTAAGGCAGATCTCCAAACAAAAGAGAATTACTTTCAAGCATTGAGGTTTAATTCCTAATATAAGGCATTTGTAAAAATATACACAGTTTATACAAAGTTGAAGCAAATTCTCACAGTATGGCAACATGAGATTTCTCATCTGGCCCCTTGTATTGCTTTATTCATGCATTCAATATCTGTTTTGAACTTAATGCTATTGGCAATCAATAGCTGCTGAGGGGGGGAATTCATGTTCTTCTCTTCTCTCCTGTGGCCAGAGGTATGTTGCACATAATCCAGTAACAAACCCCACCCAGTTAGCCCTGATTTAAATCTGGGTCACAGTCAAAAGACAAGCTAGCCTGAGAGCTCTGGATTCTCCTGGCTCGGCCACTCGTTGTTATAGGCCTGCTCGGCGGTCACAGTTGCCTGAGCCACTTTGCATCTGGCTTCACATTAGTGCTGGAGAATTGAACCTGGCCCAGCAAGCTTTGTAAGAAAGCTCCTTTGACTGCTGAGCCATCTCCCCAGCCCCCCTGATACACTTTCATATGACTGAATCTTAGAATTGACATACTGTTATCTCAGCCACATTCTCCTGGTCACACAGCCTCATTCAAACACAGAAGAGTGAATATTTGGATTCTGGAAGCATTTGAAGCCATTCTGGGGACTATCTTCCACAGTTTGTCCTCTAACCCTAGGTGACATGTATTGGTTTCTTATTCAAACTCGCTCCACCTCATCCTTGCAGCCCTCATCCTACAACATAAGTTTATAAGCTCAAATCTCATGAATCAGGTCCAGGCTTGTCTGAGGATACTTGGGTACACTTCTAGTGATAAAGCATGTCCTATGCTGATAAGTTGGATTTATAGAACTATAAATTAACAGTTATCTGTTACCACGAACTTAGCCTGTAATGCTGGGGAAGGTGCATAGTAACTGCCAATAATATTTCTAATAAGAAAGGGGGAAATTCAAGTTACACAGCAACTTTAGAAATCCATGCATTTAGCTGGGAAAGCATTGGGAGTTTCTGGGTCAGAATTGTGCCTTACTGTGGGCCTTCATTTATTTATTTATTTATTTTTCACAAAAACCAAAGTTCTGTGAGTGGTGTGTTCAAGATATATTAGGATAATCACTTGCACTTTTCTCAGAATACTTCTGATGTGTTTGGCTCTTTGCATTACCTGGTGGCACACCATTATCACATTCTTTTTATTTTGCTAGCATTCTTCCACTTTATATCTCTATCTATCCTTCATCTATCTTCTTTATATTGATATATACGATCAAACACAAAAGTAGCCAGTTTAACATTTTCAAGGATCCACAAGTTGAATTTTACTTGGTCTCTCTCATAAAGCCCTAGCCAAGATGTTAGGTGTGTGTGTGTGTGGGGGGGGGTCTCATTGTGTACAGTCAAGGTCTCTGAAGTTTTCTCTGTAATTGAAGAATTTTAACAAGTAGACTCATGTAATTTTTGTAAGAAGTCTGAGTCCTTCACTACTGTGATTCTCTCATGGGCTTTCTAACAACATAAGACATATTATAAATACTTTTGAGAACAAAGAAGGACATGTTTTCTTCTTCTAGCCTTCTTTCCTGAAGGAAAGTCAGCAGTTCTCTATGTATGCCTGTATCTCCATCTCTGTGTCTCTGCCTCAGGCTCCCATCTAACTTTTCTTACATATATATATGCCCCTCTCTATCCCTCTCCCTCCCTCTCATCTACAAAAATAAATAAATAAATAAATAAATAAATAAATAAATAAATAAATAAATAAATAAATAAATACATAAATAAATAAATAAATAAATAGATAAATAAATAGTTTATTTTAACAATTCTACGCAGATATGTATTTAATAGCATTTGTATCATGCTTTTTAAAATATACTTCTCAGGCAAATGTTGAGACCACTGTCACTGTGAATTGTCCCTTTTATCTGTGCTTTACAAATTATTTCTTTAGGACCTATATATGAATTTTTTATAACACTCTCCACATTTTTTAATTAAATGGTACTGCCTTAACTTAAGCAAATTGAATAGATATTTATACTAGCAAAATCAAGTGTAGCATGACAGTGGAATCCAATATACTGTAATTGCTAACTTCACTAAAATTTGGGTCATGTTATTGCCATGTCAAAATTAACTGGCTGCTTCTTCAGTTTATATGTTAGGGAAATAAATAGCCTAATGCTTACAGATATTTTCTGAGATGGAAAGAAAGCAGAACTTATGCAGAAGTGATGCCTACTGCATAGTTCACTGTACACCTTTCTTTTGTTTAGCAAGGAAGGTGGCCTTCCCTTGAAGACATTTCAGGAGGTGGAATAGCAGCTGCCTCTGAGTGCTTGGCAGCATGCCAGAATCTCCAGCGATGAAATTAACAATTCTTAAATTGTTAATATTACAATCACACACATATACATATTATTATATATTTTTAATATATAATATATCATAATATATCATATATATATACATATATATATATATATATATATATATATATATATATATATATATAATATTTTGGCTGTCAGCTTCTCATTGCTAAGTCAAAACACCCAACCAGAAGCTGCTTATAGGATGAAAAGAGTTTATGTCAAGCTCACAATTTGGAGTGGAAGCTTCTTAAAGGCAGAGGCAGAAGTCTCACTTCCTTGCCTGTCCATGGCAGAGAGAGATCACAGCAAATGTGAGCTGGCTCTGAACACACAGGGCTGGACTCAGGATCTGCCCCCAGAACTACAGCTCCTAGAGTAAGGCTCAACCCGCTGTTGAATAAATAGGAAACTCATCAAAACTACCTGAGGCTGTGGGGGACATTTACATTCAAACCACCACAAGTATATGATGTAATATATATATATATATATATATATATATATATATATATATATATATCATTATAATACATATGGTAGATAATATTATGTAACATATAGATGCATATATACAGTATATGATACATAGTGCATAATGATATGTTATATATATGTACACACACATGTGTATATATATATATATATATACACACATATATGTACACATATACTATGTGTGTGTGTGTGTGTGTGTGTGTGTGTGTGAGAGAGAGAGAGAGAGAGAGAGAGAGAGAGAGAGAGAGAGAGAGAGAGGCAGGGCTAAAGGTAGTACGGTTCCCAAAGAAACACTGGGCCCTCTGGTGCGCCCTGTTGCTGAGTCGCTTTATATTTTCTGGTCTCCCTCTTCCATATTCTTCCATGGCAAACACCTCACCTCTTATCCCAGGGTCTTATGCTGGACTCTCATCCCCTTGGGCCAGGCTGGCTGCCTTCCATAATTTATACCCTGTCTGCATCAGTACTTGGTGCATACTGATAGACACAAACACGTTTTTGGCTTCTGAAGCTAGGGGGCTCTTCACCATTTTTTTTTTGTCTTTAATTTTTTTCAGACACAAGGTGAGCTCCGGACCAATGCATCCTCTCCACCGCCCCCGCCCCCCACACCCAGCAGATAGTTCATTCGTGCTTTTTCTTTACTTACAGATCACTCTGTAACCAAACAGATTGTAACATTCTGGTGTGGGCTTAGCGACTGGTGTGGGAAAGCTACTTTGTCAGTAGTCTTCATTTTGATGTGAGCGGTAGATTTACAGCATAGCCCAGTCTAAAATTATCTCCTAGCAAAAGCTGCCCGTGGCTGCTGTGGCAACTTCTAGACCCCTGAGGGGTAATAGGAGGCAGGTTGCAGGGTACCATCTCTCACTTTTAGGGCTTCCCTTTTTATATTCCGTGCGAGGTCTGGTACCACCCGTGGCACTCTGCACTACTTTATCGTCATGGCTCAGCACAAACTCCAGTTTTGTTCAGTTCTTCAAGCTGTAGCCTTCCAGGGCTGATGGTGCGGCTGCCGAGCCTCGGTTGGTACCGAGAAGCATTCTGGGAAGGAAGCCAGCTCCAAATTTACATCAGTTATCAATCGGGCGATTCATTAATGGTACAACATAATGGAATGTTCCCCACACGTTGCTTTCCTGAGAGTTACCACTTACTATCACAGATGCCCCAGACAGCTCCATGTTTATGAGAAGGCGTGTTGCTTCAATGTAAAAATGGGAAGATGTTTTTTTCAAGTGTATGCCCCACCCAGGAACTACAGCTTCCTCCATGCAGGCTGAGGCCTGGGTCCCAGAGAGCTGCCATGAATAATTCTATGTTGTCAGCAGAATCATGTCAAATGCAGATTATAAATCATGTAGGAATTGTTTTGTTTCCCTCATCCATTATACATTTTAAAGAAAGGATTTTTTTTATGTATACCTTATCTGCTTAGCAAAGAATCTTACACGTTCATCATATTATAAACACACATTGTGTTTTCATTTCATGTGATTTAAGTGTTGCATTAGCATAAGTTTAAATCTCTGGAAGTAATATTATACTCCAATAAAGACGTTTGTTCAATTAAAAAAAAATAAGGCTGGAGAGATGGCTTAGCAGTTAAAGCACTTGCCTGCAAAGCCAAATGACCCAGATCTGATTCCCCAGGACTCACACTGGCCGGATGTATAAGGTGGTGCATGCATCTGGAGTTTTTTTGCAGCAGCAGCTAGAGACCCTGGTGTGTCCGTTTCTCTCTCTCTCTCTCTCTCTCTCTCTCTGCCTCTTTCTGTCTTTCTCTATTTCTTTGAAATAAATAAATATATAAAATTTTTAAAAAGCTGGCTACATAAAGCAACATTAAAAATATTGAAAGCATAAAAACAAAGAACTATTTGTATCCACTGCAGTGGATTTACTCTGGGATTGTAAAATTGGGCCTTGTTCAAAAGAAATTCTTTCCAACTGCTAACCCTAATATATCATGTATTTACTTGAGCTGCTTATTCTTATCAGAATAAACAGTTAACACTCTTGTGATTCTCAGTGCTAGAACCCATGACTCCAAGGGATTGTGTTTATTTAAGCAAAACAAGAATCTTTTAAAAAATGTTGGGCTGGAGAGATGGCTTAGCGGTTAAGGCGCCTGCCTCCTAAGCCTAAGAACGCTGGTTCCAATCTCCAGCGGTTCCAATCTCCAGGTCCCACGTTTAGCCAGATGCAAAGTGACACAAGGGCGCAATGCCACACTTGACCACAAGGGGGCGCGCATATGGATTTCATTCGCAGCAGCTGAGAGGCTGCTGGCACCCATCTCTATCTGTCTTCCTCTCCCTCTCTCTTTGTCTCTCTCTCCAAAAAAATATATTTATTTATTTATTTGAGAAATTTTTGGGGTCCCCCCCTAGGGCCAGCCCAGGAGGGAAGGCAGGGTCTCTGCTGAGTTGGGGGTGAGCAGCACGGAATCATGACACAGACTCCGGGAGTTGGGTGAAAGGGGAGGGCGAGCTGCTGCAAACTTGTTTATTGAGGAAGTGGGGGGGGAGTGGGGGGGTTGGGGGGAGGGGGGTTGGGGGGTTAAGGGGCTTGGCAGGCCAATCATTGTATGGGGTGGTTCCCTTTTTGTGACCAATGACAGCCTGTCTCTGGACAGGTCATCTCATAGCATGTTTCTCGCTAGCATGGGACTGTAGCTGTTGTCACGCCAGGCCTGCAGAGAATGCCATGTTCACAGAAGCCGCGTCCTGGTTTCTTCTGGCATGCGGTCTGGCTAGGGCCAGGCCTGCATTGTGCCATACAAGAAAGTGAGAGAGGGAAAGAGGCATAGAGAGAGAGAGAATGGGCCTCCAGCCACTGCAAACGAACTCCAGACACATGTACCCCCTTGTGAATCTGGCTAATGTGGGTCCTGGGGAAATGAACCGAGGTCCATAGGCTTTGCAGGCCAACACCTCAACTGCTAAGCCATCTCTCCAACCCACAAAAAAATTCTTACTCAGACAATTTCCCATATCTTCAACCTGACCTGGCTGAAATTTCCACAGGGACTCCAGTACCATGGTCACTTTCCCTCTCACAGTTGTTTTGAAAAAATGCTTCCTGTCACACCTAAGCCTTTGATTCTCATGTGTGACATAGGCTGTTTTCTGTGCCTACAGATTCTTGTCCATTTCATTGCCATTTCATTACATTACATGGTAAATTAACATGTCTTTGATATGCTTCTGCTAAATGTATTTTTACAGATAATATTGAATGATATATTTTGTTGGTGCTAAGAGTGAGGAATGAGGACCAAATTAGAGTAAACCCTTAACGACCACAATTTCTTTTCCCATTTCTCCTGGTTGTCTCTCTGTGTTAGGTTTAATACTCACTTTTTGATAAATATGCCACAATGTTTAAGCTAAATAATGTAACTGCATAAATATATCAGCTACTGCATATTAATATTTCAAACAAGTGTGAGTACACATGCTTCAGTTTTGCCAGAGCCTTCCTGGCTTATTATACCCTATCCCCAGACAATTTCTAAGTAGAACCTATCTATTTAAAAAAAATGAAGAAAAAAAAATAGACAAGCCAAGGAGATAGCATTGCGGTTCCCCTTGCTGTGCACGTATGAGGACCTGAGATAAGATCCCTCTGCATACATGCCGTGGCTGAGTGTGGCAGTCCAAAATCTTAATCCCAGTCCTGAGGAGGCAGAGACAGAGGACCACTGGAACTAGCAGGCAATCTAGTCTACCTAAATTGGTGAAATGCAGGTTCTAGCAATGACCCTATCTAATAATAATAGCAATGATAGTAATAATAAAATAATAAGAGTGACTGAGGAAGACACTCATTATATCGACCTGTTGCCTCCACATGTACCAACATGCATATGAATATGCATACACACAAGCGCCCTGCACACTATCATTTTCATGATTTTTTTGAGAGAGAGGATCTTATTATATGTATACCTCACTATACAGCCTAGGTTAGCCTTAAACTTCTAATCCTCTTGCCTCAGAGTCCCTAGGGCTGGGATGACAGGTATACACCACAACATCTGATGTTGTCCATGACTGTTAAACATATGATCTTCTTAGATCCTTGCGCTCTCTGATGAATCCTTCTGCTTTACTTCGTTCCTGCTTGTCTTTTCTCCATACTGACCTCCTTCACTCGCCCTCTAAACATATAGGACATAGTCTGCCTTAGTTTGAAGGTATCTCTTCTCTGTTCACGGAATGCTTATAATCCTGTATGTGCTGACCCATCTTCACATCCTTCAACCTCTCGCTTGTGTGGTACGGCTTTACCAACTGAGCCATTTTTCCAGCTCCTCCATCTTGTCCTCCCTTCGCTTTTCTAATTTTTTCTTTTCCTTTTTTTTCCTGTTCTTTTCTTTCTTGCTTTTCCTCCACCTCTAAGCTCAGTATATTCTATGTGAGGGATAGAATCCAGGGCATTCCTAAAATAGGCAAGCACACTACCAACTCATCCATGTCCCCAGTCCCTTAAAATAATATGTTTCAATATAATATATGGATTCATAATATCTGTGTATACATCTTTTTAAAAATCCCTTCACTTATGTCCTTGACTTTGGTTCTTAAGCCACTCTAGAGAGTTTTTTGTATGTTTGTTTTAAAATATATTCAATAGAAAGATCACACCATGGTGCCCTGCTGGGGCCACATGGTACTATGCAAATGTGTTGATTTTAATTATCATTCCCTGGAAGCAATTCGAATTTAGTTCTGCTTTCCCTTGTTGTTTGGGAGATATCAGTCTCATATGCTACTAGAAGTCCCGCATCATTTAAGGCTGTTTTCCCTCTTTGCAGTCTATTCCCTGTGCATGTGGAAAGGGGCACATTGACATGCTTAGCATTCTTTTCGTTTATCTTTCCTGTTTTTCAGTAGCTATAGAATTACTATGTCCTATACCATTTCCCTCTCCATCTATCTACCTAGTTCTTCCTCCTGAGATAAGAAACCAAAATCATTAACTGTTCTCCCTTTTGTCAAAGTCTCATCTATTGCTGAGAAATCTTGAAACTATAAGTGGGTTAGAAAATTGAACCCTGTTAAAGTGTTTCTGATCTTCCCCTACATTTTCTCATTCAACGTTACGGAGAAGTTGGCCTATTCTGACACAGCAGGTGATTGTGCCGGGAAGAAGCCTGGGGACAGGAACAAATTTGACTATCCTAGACTACTTTTGTGTTTTGCTGCCGTGAATGACTATTACAGCAAAATAATTCTTTACTAATGCGAATAAATAAATCAGATAGAACATGACTTTAAAATAGTAGTGTGTGCATAACATTCCTGTTTTAAACCAAGTGAGGGACAAAAGTAGAAGGACCTGGGCTCAGCAATGAAGGCACTTTCCTGAAAAGCTTAAAGACCTGAGGTTCGAATCCCCAGTGCCCACGTAAAGCCAGATGCACAATGTGATGCATGCATCTGGAGTTCATTTGCAGCAGCCAGAAGCCCTGGCATGCCCATTCTTTTTCTCTGTCTCTCCCTCTCTTTCTCTCTCTCCCTCTGTCTCCTTTCAAATAAATAAATTTTAAAAATATTCAAAAGCAGTAATAGGACCAACAGAAGTTTTAAATTTTGAACTTACGAGCTAGAGAGATGGCTCATCAGTTAAACTACTTCCTATATAAGCATCAGGGCCTGAGGAGGCCTGGGAGTGATATAGGTAGAAAGCATTAACCCAATTCTGTGGTGAAAAAGGGGGTGGGGGAATACAAGCTGAACTTAATTTCTGGTTTTCATCTGTGTTTGTTTCTTTTTGAAATGTTTTTGCTGGATAGGACTCTTGACTCAGCATAAGGCTTAGCACTGAAATAACCATCAGCAATTCCAGAGGAAGTAACTGCTGTCCTCACATTCAAATATGTCAGGCTAAGAGGAGGAAAAAGGAAGCTAAACTGATAAATTGCATAGTTAAAATTAAGATCATAAACCAAGAGCAATTCAAGGAGAAGTGGAAGAAGGTGTCACCTTTGGTTCAACCACAAGGACACAGATGCCACTTAGAAGTGCCAGGTGATAATATGCTAGGATGACATTCACAGATGATAAAAAGATATAGCAAGATCTTAGAGGACATTTGTATCACACCAAGACAATAAAAGTTTGCTCTTATGGACAAGAGTGCACTGAAAAAAGTTTTGCTATGGAAACCTCTCTGGAAGCTAGGCAGGATTCATTCTTTAATCTGTAAAATACAATCAAATACCTTGATATTTTCTATCTATTTTTGTTCCAATGCTTTTTGATTTATAAGCCCACTAGGTCATTATTTAGTCAAACAAAAAAGGGATAAAGAAAATGAATGAAAAATACATACACAACATGAATTTTAAAAGTCTGAATTAAACTAGTTATTAAACCCATAATGAGGTTGTTATACCAATGATATCAACACCAACTAAAATGGAGGTAAGTAATTATTTATGATCAAAGCCTAGCAACCCTGAAGGTCAGGAATAATGGCAGTGAGAGGAAGACTAATCTTCATTGTAAATCTGACTGCAGTTGGCACTGTCTAGCTAGGAGATACACCTCTGGACATGTCTTTAAGGGCTATTCAAGAGAGGTTTTACTAAGGAAGGGAAATCTTACCCTGAACGCGAGTGGCACTATTTCACTGGTTGAATCTTGTGCTGAATAAAAAGGGAAAACAGGAGCTGGAGAGATGGCTTAGCAGTTAAGAGCTTGCGTGTGAAGCCTGATGGCCCAGGTTCGATTTCCCAGTACCCATGAAAAGTCAAATGCACAAAGTGGCACATGTGTCTGCAGTTCCTTTGCAGTGACAAGGGGCCCTGGATTGCCCATCTATTCTCTCCCTCTCTCTTGCTCCTGGTGAATTAATAAATACATAATAAATGAAAATATTTATTTAAAAAAAGAAAACTGATTTTCATGACATCATACATCATATGAGCTGGCAACACTGGTTTTGAAGGTGTCTGTAATAATGGATAGAACAACTTCTTATCTAAGTGATAGAGTCCTTCAGAAGATAGGCTGATATTTTTAATCATTATAGGTGAAATGTTTTCTACAAACTAAAACCTAATGCAATTTGCCTTATACCAGAATTCTGCCTAAGCTTCCTCTGTTAAGTTAGATTTTATATGCTGAGTAACATTTAATACACCAAGATTTCAGCAAAATTCTATAACCACAGGGCTGTGATTCATATGCATATTTCAGAAATAGGAGGATTGAACAGAAATATAAAAGGACTGCCCATGGTCATAAATTAGAAATTAAATCGAGGAAACTTTATTGGATACATTGGCAATGCAGTTCTGAAGAGCTGTCCAGTCATTGTGATTCTCTCATTCATATTCTGTAGTGAACTTCATCATGGAACTTAAATCATTTTGAAGCTGGATGGTATTTATTCAAACTCTCAGTACATTTAAAACTTCCTTTCCTATTTCAAAATGCCCATAACCCTTCAAGTACTGGGGATCAGATAATTTTACTTGTGTTCATACTGGGGGAGCTGTTTGTCTTGACACTGGCTGCTCTTTGCCGTGTCCTATTCAGGTATGACTGTTGATCTTCACTGTATTTGAGGTGAAACATTGTTCTGTAGGTTTTTAAGTTGTTTTATGATGCTTCTCTTCTCCCACATGAAGCCACCCTCAGCATATTTTTAATAATTAACCATTATTCTCAATCCCCAGCCGGTGGAGCTTTTGAGAGAGATAGGGCCTCACTGGTGGTTTACTA
Organism: Orientallactaga sibirica; assembly: GCA_036365145.1. Lineage (NCBI taxonomy): Eukaryota > Metazoa > Chordata > Mammalia > Rodentia > Dipodidae > Orientallactaga > Orientallactaga sibirica. The sequence continues at coordinate 22,495,045 of JAEOAD010000032.1, read as the reverse complement.
GTCGACCACATTGGGTGTTTAGAGTTCATTCATTTTCCTGATCCCTCCCAGCTGATATGACAAGATGTGACACCCAGCTCTGCCCTGTTTTTCTCCAAAATGATGAAACTTCACCTCACGATTATAAGCTGAGGGAAACCCTTTCTTCCTATATGCTGCATTTGCGTGTATTCTTGTCCCAGCAATGAGAAGACAACTGCCACCAATATCTTTTTATACATTGTCTGATGTGGAGCTATCTTATCTTCCTATGAGAACTATAACTCACTTGCAAATATATTTTGATAGTAGCATTCTATTTAATATTATCTGTGTGTATAAATGATATTTGTGTATGGATTTTATTTTTTTTCATATCTGCTTTACATTGATTTCCCCTAAAACTAGTCTGGTGACCATTCTTCCCATCAGCAATCTCCCATGAAAGAATTTCATAAATAATAGTTACTCATGACAGCTTGTAGGTAGAGTTTCCTTTGGTCTTTCTTTGGCTCTTACTGAGAATGCTTTGAAAACAATATAAACACAAGAGAACAGAATTCGAAGGAAAAATGGTTGCTTTGGCTGAGAAATGTCAATGAAGTTTGGAGTGTTAAAAAAAATGTCTAAGTGATCATCCCTAACTAGAGAGAAATAAATTAAAATCAAATTATCTTTAGAGAGAGAAGGAAAAGCAGAGCTAGTCATATGTGCTTCCTTAATCCTCAAGGGAACTGGGTATCAGGCACAACCGATCCATCTGAGGGACTCCACAGGCAGAACCTTTATTCTCCATCATTCATCTTTTCTGTTACATAAAAAAATATTATGTGATGCTTTTTTCACCTTTGTCATTTCACAGATAGTTTCCCTCATAAGCTACTTTGTTAGTTTTCTCTTCATAGAAGTTTTATCCTCTTCAGTTGGTGAACAAAGAATTTTATATACCATTTCATCCAAAAGGCTTACAAGATACTGGTGCTTGTCTTAAGAAGAAAACAGCACAACTATAAGCCATTACTAGTCCTGCATTTCTTTGCATAATTCCTAGGTCAAGTGTAACTAAAATTCTACATGACATTTGTCAAGAATCATTCCAAAAGTACATAGTTTTTGTCCATCATTGGGATGTTGGGCTCTGTGACAAAAGAAATTTATGCTTTTTCATGTATCATTTAAATTATCAATTAAGAACAACATTTCTATATTAACAGAGTGTTGAAGTTTCTAAGTAATTATTTTGTCTGTTAAAAAAAAAAGAGAAGATAGAGTTGAGTCATGGAAGTTCCATCATTACAAGGATTATGAAATTATCTCATTTCCTGAATTTACGTTTGATAGTCTCCTTCACTTTTGTGAACCTGAAAAGCAACATAGATAGACACATCAGCCACATACAGAGGACATTTTCATTTACTTAAATAATCCCTGCAGTACATCAGAGGTCATGCAAAAATAAACCATGGGTTGGATGTATATAACTTATAAACAGATGGATATTTATTTCATAATCTGGGTTACTTTTTTTCATAAGCTAAATTTTAGCAAATGTATTTTACGGAAAATGTACAGATTTCTAGTTTATCAGGAAACATTGGTAAGCCTTTTGAAAATGTGGACTGATGTCATCGCTCGGTGACATTTTCCTTAATTTGGTCAACAGGATGAACTGAGTATGCTCTGTCTACACTTACCACCACTCTTGATTATGCCCCCTTCCTGGAGCAGAAGTGTCATGCCAGTTGTAATTTATATTCCCTTTCACTGGAGTGGGAATGTCAGCTGTGACTTGCCCTGCTTAATATATTATGTTTGATTACTAACCTGTTCTGATTTACTGAGCTTCTCCTGTCGACAAGACCCTTTGTCATCATCTCATGGAGGATCAGTGTCACTGCTGTCCTCACTGAAATTCAATCTGACTCTGGTCCTAGTGACCCTGGTGTGGGGTCATTTCTGCCTCTATACTGAATATTGCTAGTTCGGCCTTTCTTGATCCTTCCAGCCTGGTAGAAGCTACAATAGTTCTGCTCTTCATAATCAGACTATTCAAGTCCCTGTGTATGCATCCTTCTCCTACTTCTACACTGATGTAACATGCACCTTAGCAGGAAATGGCATATGGCTTGATGGGAAGGCACCCAGGGGACCAGGAGATGCAACCTAGGAGTGAGGAAGTTAATGTGAATCTAGGCCAGTCAGGGCCTGGGGACTTTAGACAATCAACAATTAAATCTATCTCCTTTTTCCTCTGTTTATATAGAAACATGGGGTTCTGGATGGCTCCTCTAAAAATGTTCTCCTCAGCCAAGTAACCATGATTTTTATGTTTATTTATTTATGTTTCCACAAAGTTGCACCCAGCTTGGTAAAATATCACTGTGACTTTGTCTTATTAATCTGGCCTCTGTTTGCTTTCCTAAATCTTACTCTTGTGTGATTGCAAACCTCAGTGAAAAGTAGCACCTAATTGCGCCCAAGACTCTGTTTTCAGGAAAGCTGGGCTGGCTCACCGACTTCTCCCAGAAATACCACTTCTTTGGCCTGACATAGACTTGGGCACCCTTAACCTTACAATCTCTTCTTAAATTTACTTTCACTCTTTCTTTCCTGTCATTTAATATGTTGTGGACATATTTTCTATTGGAACCTCAAGAGAAAGCCTATTGTTTTAGCAGTTACGTAAGTTTTATGTGGAGTCAGAGAGTAAGTGCTTGCTGCGTGAGGACCTGAGTGTGCTGTGTGCCTCCTCCTCCAGCACCCCATGTAAAAGCCAGATCATGTGTATATATATGGGGATATATATATATATCCCCAGTCCTGATGGGAATGAACACAGGAGGATCTCTATGACTCCCTAACTAGCCAGTCTAGTCATAAAATTGTCAACCTCAGATTCAGTGAGAGATCCCAATTCAAAGAAATAAAGTAGAATTATAGAGGAAGACACCTGACATTCACCTTTGACCTCCACACATGTGTGCATGGAGCACAGGCATATCTACACAAGCACGCATACATAAGCCAAACCCCATACCCACACATAACATCTACATACACATGAAAAAAACAGGTAAATATACTTATTTCATTTTCTCTCTTTTTTGAAACCTTTAGAATACTGCTGGTAAATAATCTTCCTGAAAACAGCCTATTGTCATATATGAATATGTGCATTTTTTATTGATAGGAAATAGTTATAAATATATATTTTTACATACCAATCAGAGTATTTAACAGCATTAATTTAAAGCACATGATTCTGGCAATGCCTAACATGTGTTCAGCCAGCATGATTTGGCTTTTTCAGGATTTCTTTTTAACATTCTGTCATCTCTACCATGGAAATAGATCTCTTCCTAATGCAGCATGAGTAATAAAATTATTGGAGGTGCTGATGATGTTCTATTAATTTCACTTTGTGTAATAGCACGTCACATTCCCCTCTTGAATGCGTTCCATTGTAATGAGGGAAGAATTCAATAAAGGTGTTCAAAGACTTGCCAAAGTTTTTTCTCACATTTGGAAGCTTCTGGACCATCTTGTTTGCTTCTGCTGTGGTGCCTGACATATTATTAATGCTGAAAAATGTGACTATATTGACAATTGAGATCAGATGATTCATCTATCTATCTATCTATCTATCTATCTATCTATCTATCATCTATCTATCTGTCACAGTTACAGAAGTGTAAATACATTTGTAGATTTTATATTACCAGTGTTGGACAAGTTTCACATACTCTTAGCTAAATATAAATATTGCCTAATTTTTGTTTCTTTACACTTGTTCACTCATTAGTTTCTCCTTGATACATATATGACAAAGCATCTCTGAGACTGAATTTTAGTTAGTTCTGATTGATAGGTGAGCCCTCATGAGTCTTCTTTCAGTAGTGTTGTCTACAGAGAAAATAATGGGTTATTTTTAAAAGGAAAGATACAGGGAAACCCCTGGCCTGTTCTCTAAAGCCCAATGATATCTAGTTGCAATGAAATCTGTAAACTCCTTTTGTTCAATGGCCATTATGATCAAGCTTCTTTTAGTTTTACCAGAGCTGTACCAACTAAATGACTCCAATCATTTTTTCTAAAGTCTATATGCAGACCCAGAATCAAAATAAGTACTTGGCTGTACCTCATGTACATAAATTATATATTTGAGTCTATTTCTATATTCAGTTTAATAAAATAAACTATGTTCAGGGTCTCTCATCATTTTGGAGGTGGAAAAGAGGCAGGATAGAGCCTGATTTTGAACATAAATTTAGGTAACCTGTTCCTCCCTCAGGACAGGTATAATATCACTAGCCAACCATGTCACACTACCGAATGACAGAGACTAAGATGTTTACTCTGTAAATCAGAGGAGCCAAACAGTAGATATTGCTTTTTTTTAATATCTGTATTTCAAATTCTTGGCACCTGCTTTCCAGTTGATGAGTCTTTTGTTTATATTTTATGTCTATCCATTAGGACACATCAGATGTCTTAATGAGAAATTTAGGCATCATTATCTTATTGAAATATTCCAGTAAGAAAAAATTTAATTATGCTATTGAATGTATCCCCCAGGTCATATGTGAACTCCAATACTCCTGCCCCCTAATACTTTGCTCCTGTATTAAAATTGCTGTCTGCATTTACAGCATCAGTGTCTCATATTCCCTCTGGCTGTTCCATAGGCGTATTGTTCTCCAAATAGACCATATTTAAATTGCATAATTTTTTTCTTTCTTCTTGAAAGAAAAGCCATAATGGGGTTTAGTATAATTATATTCATGGTCTCACCAAGTACTGTTTGGCTGTGTATGGACAATATATTCTTAAGTATTAACGACCTAACCTTGCAGCACTTGTCTGTCCATAATTCTTATTGATTTCAGTGAGAGTTAGGCACTCAAAAGAGCTGGGAGATGGATTATTAGAAAATAGAGGAAAAGACCCGGACATGTTTTACTATGTATTTATGTAAAACTAGCAATCTGCCTGGGACAATGTAGCATTGTTTTTGTGACAGAGAGAAAAAGAAGGTAGTTGGTCATTTAAATTTTTTCCTTAGTAATCACCCAATAGCTGCTCTTTTCTTTTGCTAAACATAATGAAGGGATAGATTTTAATATATGACTTACCTTCCATTCCCTTTGGAATCCATTATTCTTATATTTTGTTGATTTTGCAATATTGTGATTTTTATCCAAACCATTCTTTTTTCTCTTTACCCACTTTTATACCATTCTGTTTCCTAGTTTCTTTCTGTGACCAGCATGTATTCTATGATTGTAATTATACTTAGTTAATGTAATTTTTTTTTGATTAGTTAGAAGATCTCTCCCATTAGACAGAAAATAGATGCCACATATCTGTGTCTGGAAATAAATCTCAAATTTGACAACTCTTCTCATCATGCTTAATCCTAACATTCCTTAGAAAGACACAGAGACAACTTAATATTTTTTCCAAAAAATAATCTGATTTATTATCCATAATTATTAATATCTTTCTACTTGTCAGGCATTGTGCTATAAACTGGGGATCGACTAGGTAACAAAATGGTGGTCCTTGTTTCAGGGAACCAGTGATACATGGATAAGATATCCTCACTCAGCTGAATCTTCATACAAACCAAGTCCATTATCAACTAGTTAGCCATTTGAAATAAATATACCATAAGTTTCAAACAATGGAAACTTGGACACATGGAAGTAAACATGGAACTTTTTCTTACGTTAGGGATGATTGAATTGCAGCAGATGGGGGGGGTCTGGAAATTATAAGTGCCGTGCCATACACAAAGGATGCTTCTCGAGGAAGTAAGAACAGACCAGTTTGTATGCACTCTAAAACCTGAAAGGAGGGAAAGACAAAGCAATGCAAAGTTCACAGATTTGGTTTTGCTTCTACTATGCACTTGAGTCTTCATCTTAAAATTTGGAGGGAAATCAATCTTATTTATACGCGATTATTTAAGCTTATACCGAGATTTTTAAAAATTTATTTGATAGAGAGAAAAACAGGGAGAGAGAGAGAGAGAGTAGGTGCAACAGGGCCTCTAGCCACTGCAAATGATCTCTAGACACATATACCACCTTGTGCATTTGACTTTCATGGGTACTGAAGAACTGAACCCAAGTTCTTAGCTTCACAGGCAAGTGCTTTAACCACTGAGCCATCTCTCCAGCCCTGTTTCAGCTTATTATAGCAGGTACAGATTATGCAAGGAATGGGTTTATTTCTACTTATGACTTGGAGGGGAAAGCATGCCATGATCAGGAAGCTGGCTCATATCCTGTTATATCAGTAGGAAGGTAGTACAGAAATTGAGCTGTGCCAGTCCTGAGAAGTGGGCTGATCTATAAAATTCCAAGCCCATCCCCAGGGATACACCTCCTTTAGCCAAGTGGCACTTCCTAAAGACTCCACCAGCTGTGAATGGATATGAGATTTAATCACTAGTCCATGAAGCTATGGTTGAAATGTTCTATGCAAACCACCCTACTTATTCTTTAAATCTACAGAATACTATCATGAATTTGGAATAGTCATGTATCAACATCAAAACATAGGCTGGGGGCTGGAGAGATGGCTTAGCAGTTAAGGCATTTGCCTGCGAAACTTAAGGACCACGCTTCAATTCTCCAAGTCCCATGTAAGCCAGATGCACGAGGGGGTGCACCCGTCTGGAGTTCCTTTGCAGTGGCTAGAGACCTTGGCACACCCATTCTCACTTGCTGTCTCTCCCTCTGTCTGTCTTAAATAAATAAATAAAATCTTTAAAAAAAAACATATGCTGGGACTTTGGGGGTGTTTTTCACAAGTCTCTATCCTTGATGAATGTGTAAGTAGTGCACGGAATTCCCATTCTGTTGTAAGCTATTTCCTATCTGCTGTCAACGAATTACTAAGAGCACATGTGCATGCATGCATTGTACAGTATGAATCCACTGGGGGAGAAGAGGAGAAGTCACTAGAATATGCATAATCTTTCCTCAAAAGTAACGATGCATTTGGAGAGTTTAGAAGAATTTAATAATGAAGAAAAGCGCTGAGCAAATATGTCCTTAATTTACTGAAAGACTTAATTGTACACTGCTTAAAGGTGCTACAGGATAAATAAGAGACTTTCCCATGAAAGTAAACAGTCTTCCTATGAGTGAAATTGTGATGACTTGAAGCTTATTTGGATATTTCCATATTCTAAAATGTGCCTGGAGAAAGACAAGGTGCCACAGGCTGCCTTAGAGATAGCTCTTTCTGTTCATGTAGCTACTGGCTACTAATGAAAGCTGTTGGGAATGTTACCACTCTGGGTTCTTAATTGTTCATGGAAATGGATACTGTGGTGCAAAAAGGGAAAGATTTTCATTAATCAGAAAATAGGGCATGGAACCAACATGAAAAATATCCATGTGCTAAAGTTTCAGAAGGTGAAACATATTGAGGGCTGAGGCTGGAGCAGAGAAACACCTGCGTGGCTCAAGCGTGGAAAATACAATAAAAACTGTTCATTGATAGACATGTGGTGAGGCAGGATAAGGCTCAGCCTGGGCAGTGTTCACAGCTCCTCCTAGGGGAGGTATAGAAGACTCCATGGAGGGCAGAACTTTTGGTATCGGTATGGCTTTCACTTTTTGAACAAAGGAGCCAGGTAAATGACAACCCTGAGAAAACAAAGGATGGTAAGTTGGCAGGAGACTATCTGGAGAGAATTCCTTCCATGCCATAAGTATTTACATGGTAAAGAAGGATAATGCTCAAGACCAAGGAGACATCTCAACATGTCAGTGGTTGTGAATTCACAGTCAGCTTATTAGGTACTGGGGACACACAGGGGTTTCTGAGCTCAAAATAAAGCTTTCCCTCTAGACAGTAATTTGTTTATATTATAGAGTCAAGGACCCATGTCTTCCCCAGAAAGTGGGACCCCATATCTGTAAGCATCCTGATATAGGGTTCACATTCCATAAAAAATAAAATCTCCTTTCCCACAGAAAATATCTGTGCCTCTCATCACATTTAATCTGATGGCATAATACTATGACTTGATCCCTTAATGTCCTTATTTAGTTCCCTTACGAGTATAATTATCCAAGATCGTACAGAGTACCATTTCTGTAGTTCTTCTGCTTTGTGGTCTTTGGTTGATAACCCACATTGTGATAATGGGGGACAGCATTCTTCCAGTAGTGGATGCTCAGTAGGGCTTTTGGAGTTTATTGGGATTTACTTTCAGTCAGCCCTATTTTGGAGTACTGAGATGCGACAATGGGCTATCTATTGTCTATGCCTGACTATATTACCTGGCACAGAATCTGCCTAAATCTTATCCAAGGATATCATGGAGCCAGGGCATTAGGAAGAAAATGAGCATGAGAGATAAAAAATGATTACACAGATTAGAAATGGGTTTCCAATGGTGGAGAAAGGAGAGTTACCTCCTATGTCAGGTGTGCGTATCCAGGGAGACCACTCACCAAGGACCCCGCATGTATGCGTGTGTGCATCCAGCAAACACTGAGTGATTGAGGTGTTTGTGAGGAGAATAGTTTCAGAAAAAGAACACTGCAGTACAAAGTTTGTACTGAAATCTCTGTAGTATGAGATCATGTGTAGTTCTGTGGACTCTCTACCAAACATCTTGATAAACAGATGAATGATGTGGTCCACATTATACTCTAGCCTAAAGACTCCATCACTGTGCAGGTCAGAGAAGTAGTGAATTTTCAGGCCTGAAGGATCTCTGTTCCAGTGACATAGAAGTCCTTTTCTCTCAATTGAGCCGTATGTTCAATAAAAATCAACAACAACATTGTTTGTTTCCCAATTATTTATGCCTATTGAATTTTGTTATTGTAATCCACAATTATGTTAAGTGAAATAAGAGTTCAAAAGTAACGATCGTCCTTTCAAACTAATTGATTTGGAAAGACTCCGCAAGAGAAAAATCAATAGAAAATTCATAAGTCATACCTGGGGGAGGATAAGACCACATAAAATATGAGAGGAAACAGATAAGAGACAAGTGGCCTCATTTACTTTTCAGGTCTCTTAACAGTTCTGGTGGCAAATACTGATGGAGAAAGACTCTTTGCCTTTGGCAAGCCTGAAGCCAGATTGAATAAACAGGTTTCACACATGGACTTGTTCAGGGAACCCGTCAAGTGAAGATGGTTTTTTCTGGAAGTTGGGCTGTGGAGTACCACCGAATCTGTTCTACCCTCTCTCTGATGCACTCTGGTTTTATTGTGAGTGTGGAACCATCATGGCATGATGGATGTTCTTCATGGTAAACCTGATCTGGGATCATGTAGGGGTCTAATCCCCGGATGTACCTGTGAGGATATTTCCAGAGAGATTTAACTGAAACAAGGAAACCCACCTTGGATGTAGGTGGTGTTGTCACCGAGGGTGCGGTCCTAAATTAAAACTGATGAGGGAGAAAGCCAGTGATCCCTGGCACTCCCCTTTCTTGCCATCCTGTCCCCGCCACAATGAACTGCATTCTTATACACTGAGAGCCCAAGTAAACCCTTCCTTTTGATTTCTCTCATGTATTTGGTCACAGTGGTGGAAAATATAGTTAACACACAGCACACACAGGCTTAGAGATAGGCTGTGGCATCAGGGCAGTTAATAAGACAAAGCTTTAAGGTCTTAGGTAAAAATCAAACAGTGTTTTTCAAATAAACAAAAATTATGTTGTTAAGTTTTTGAGAGTGTGTGTGAGTGTGCATCTTCATGTGTGTTGCAGATGAACATGTCATGTGGGCACACATGTGTACACAGGCATGTGGAGGCCAGAAGACAACCTCAGGTGTTACGCTTAGGTATGGCCTGCGTTTTGGAGACAGGCTATCTTTTTGGTAAGGAATTTGGCAAGTAGGCTACACAGGATGGCCAGCAAGGCTCTAGGTGGCACCTGTTTCTACCTGCCAGCCCTTCCACGCCCAACTACTTTCATGTGGGGTTCAGTGATCTAATTTAGGCTTGCAAATAAGCACATTACCAAGAAAGTATCTCTCCAGCCTGTGTGTGTATGTGTGTGTGTGTGTGTGTTTGTGTGTGTGTTTATGTGTGTGTGTGTGTTTATGTGTGTGGAGACAAGATCTCATGGATCCCAAATGGTCTCAAACTTGCTATTCTGCCAAGGCTCGCCTTGAGGTCCTCATTCTCCTGCCTCTGGCTCCCTATACTCCCATCACATACGTAAACCACCACACTTGGCCTAGTAATTCGGTATCATTAAAATGTATTGTTTAAGGCTGGGTGTGGTGGCGCACGGCGCACACCTTTAATCCCAGCACTCTGGAGGCTGAGGTAGGAGGATCACTGTGAGTTCAAGGCCACCCTGAATTCCAGCCTGAATTCTAGGTCAGCCTGAGCTAGAGTGAGACCCTACTCGAAAAACCAAAAAGAAAGAAAGGAAAAGAAAAAGAAATGTATTGTTTAATTTCAAGAATTGTAAAAGGCTGATTTGGGCCATATTTGCTATTGTTCTTGTTGCTTCTATGAAAAAGATCTTTCGTGATCCCTGACAAAACCACACCACATTTTTTCTCTATGTGTGTTTAATATGTGTATTATATGTGAATGTATATAAACTATGCATGTGTATGTGTGTCAATGCATATGCTCTTTGTGCATGTGGATGCCAGAGGAATATGCCAGGTGTCCTCCTCTGTCACTCGTCTGTTTGATTTCCCTGAGACAGTCTTTCAGTGAACCTATAGCTTTCCTATTTTCAGTTAGGTTGGCTGACCAGGGAGCCCCAGAGATCCTTTTGTGTCCAGACCCTCAGCACAGTGGTTGCAGGCATATGTGGACATTCCTGGTTTTCTTTATTCTTTTCTTTTTTTTTTTTTTTTAGCTGCATTCCAGGTCCTCAGGTTTGCACAAGAAGGGCTCTCTTCTGCTGAATCATCCCCTCACCCCACTCATCTCAATAGTGTCCTTCAGGGACGGAGTTTGCTTGCATAAGTGTTGTTGTCAAATGTTCCAAATGTGTATCTTTGCCTTTGAGACCCCCATCCTCAAAAAGAACCTGAAATCAGGTAATTCCATTGCTTTCAATTAATTTCAAATTGTGAGAGTCCTTCACATCTTTAATGAACACATGAAGTGCTGGTATGTCTTGAGATAATGCTGATGGATTTTCAATTTAATTCAATTGAGCTTCATACATCAAGTATTTAAGATAATGAAGATTTTTCTTTAAGCACACATCTTAAGCACACTTATCTTCATAATCTTCCTTCAAGGAGATAATTCTGGCATGATCACACTACTGAAAGTTTTCCAAAGTTGAAGTTTGTTCTAAGTTAGTGACTCTTGCTAAACTTACAATGTTAGTTTCTAAGGATGTGCATGTGTGGACATGTCTATAAATAGATATCCATATATGTAGACATATAAGTATTTAAGCATAGACATTCACATTGTCATTATAACTTTCTTCAGGAGCTAATAAGTCAATTATGCAGGATTAAAATATATGTATATTTATGAACCAGGCTGACCTGGAATTAACTATGTAGTCTCAGGGTGGCCTTGAACTCACAGTACTCTTCTGCCTCCTGAGTGCTGGGATTAAAGGCATGCTCCACAATAGGCTTTGAATATATATTCGACAGAAGTCCAATTCATAAGATTTTGGGTCACACAATATTGATTATTCCAAAATGGATTGTAGTAGGAAAGAAGCTAAAAGTTGAAGTGATTCACTGAGTTATTGTAAGAGATAATTGCTGAGGAACTAAATTTATCTTTGTCAGGAAATGGAAAAAAAAAAAAAAATCCCAAAGCGAGAACTGTCCAGAAAGGGCCCAGAGGGGCTGTAAGGAGGAAGGACAGCTTAGGCTAAAACAGAGTAAAATGGACTTCATGGTTAGGACAGTCTGACTGTAAGAATGATTGATATGCAAATTGATATGTCTTGCTTGCTTGCTTACCCCTCCCCTCAGCTATGAAAACGATAAAATGAAAGTGAAATCTCAGCTCGGGCAGAGCCTTTTGGGAGCCATCCCAGCTCTTCGGCCCCCAGGTAAATCAGCTACTCTACTTTCACTCATACTGGAGCTGGAGAATTTCTACAACAAGATCTGGTCATGAACTTTGCATTTACTATAAGAAAAAAACCACACGATCAATTTTTTTTTCCAAAAAATAACATTTAAGTAAATATTTGAAAGCAATGTTTATCCTTATTAACATAGATGCACAATATCATGCATAACAATGTTACTAAATTAAAAAATCAAGTAGTAGTCCCAAGTGAAATGCTCACTGGTCACAGATTTCCATGAATTGATATAATAATAGTTAAAAAGTTGAAACAAATAACCCATTTTTATATTCAGCAATAGCCATAAAACTAAGACCTAGTAGTATATGTGAAAACAAGCCTCCAAGAGATGTTTACAACTTAATTCCTTTTATATCGAGTTGTATCTCAAGATAAATTAGATTTTGCTAATCGGGGGATGAGCAACAATAGAATTCAGCGTACAGAACGCCAGCAGTGGCTGTGTGCTTTCTGCCGGGAGGCTCTTAGATTCTCTGTAAAGAGCGTGTTTTCTCACGGTGTTTAAAAGAAACTGTATGTGTAAAGTTACATTTCTCTCATGGAGTTGATCCTGGTAAGTTGGTGACCAAGTAGACTCAGATGAGATCATTGCAAAGCTTAATCATTAGTTGCCATGGTTTCAATCTTGTGACTATTACAGTTTGGATCTGGAATGTCTTCCTGTGGCTTAGGTGTACAACACTCAGCCCACAGTGCGATTGGAAGTTCTTGGAGCCTTTAGGAGGTGGACACTAGTGGGTGGGTGTTAGGCCAGTGGAGAGCAGCCTGTGAGGTGGACATGGGATGGGGCCTAGTTTCTGTACCAATGCTGTCTGTTTCTGGGGAGGAAGTGAGTGGTCAATTTCCTGTGCCCTGCTCTCCTGCTATGGAATTTATGGCTATTGTATCAAAGCTTCAGATGTAATCATTCCAACTGACTGTGGAATGGGTTGATAACCTCTGAAATCATGAACCAAAATGAATCTTTTCTTCACTTAAGTAGTTTGTGTCATGAATTTTGTCATGGTAGAAATCTGACAAGTTCACTGATGTTTCTATATAATAAACACGGGTTTAAAACATTCACTTTAGGAGTGTCCGAAGACAGGAGATAGATTTGACAAAGAAAGGACTGCACATATTAGGAAGGCTATCTTCTAAAAGAGGATCCTAGCGTAATCGGTTATAGAACTCACGTTGTATCTAGCTACTATCAGGCATATGAATATGCATTATGTTGGAGAATATCCATAACTCTGAGGCACCCCTATTGAATACAAAGAATTCTGTCTGTGAATTAAGATAAATATGACTGCACAACAACCAGGATGAAGTAGGAAGGAGACCTTATTTAAAGACTGTCCATTTGGAGCTGGAGAGATGACTTAGCCATTAAGGTATCTGCCTGCAAAGCCAAAGGACCCAGGTTCAGCTCCCCAAGACCCACGTAAGCCAGATGCACAAGGGGGGCACATGTGTCTGGAGTTCCTTTGCAGTGGCTGGAGTCCCTGAAAACCCATTTTCTACCTATCTCTTTCTCTCCCTTTCTCTCTCTCTCTCAAATACATAAATAAAAATAAAAAAAATAAGGACTGTCCATTTTGCCAGTGCCTCTTAGGACAGTAGCACTCAGGGTTTTACTGTGTGAGTATTGGTAGAACATTTTTGCACAATATTAGCAATTGTAAAATCACTTTTATTTCCAGTCAGAACACAGTGATTCCATGCTGTTATTTTAAGCAGTAATAAGCCAAAGGGGAAATTAACTGAAGGCAGCAATAATGAAGCACATGCCTAATGGTTATTGAATTTTTATATTATTTATTTAAATTACTGTACTTTAATTGATTAGAGTTTCAAAAAACTATAATTGGGAGGGAGATCTAATTACTGCTTAAGCATACCAACCAAGGAAACAAATAAATAAACACAACAATCACAACATTGAGTTGTGAATATTGTGTATTTTCTTCTAAAAAAGTTAGTCTAGTAAATATTCCTCTTGGTACATATAATGTATTTATTGGGCACTGGGAAAATACCACTTTCAATCACAGGTACAAACCTTTTTAATATACTCTGGCTTTTAGGAATCTAAGCTAACAGGTTAGTACTCTGCAAGGAACTGGGTTAGGAGTATAGAGCTTTGGGGAATGGCTCTGAAAATCATTCAAAAATTGGGTGTAAGTAGCCGGACATTTCTTCTCTCCACTATTAATAAGTGAATCAAAACCGTATTTTAAATTTTAACTAGTTATTGCATTATTTGAAAGCAAATATATATATATATATATATATATATATATATATATATATATATATATATGTATTTCTCTATTCTAGAGTTTAAATTCTAAATCTATTTGCATTTATTTAATAACTCAATTCTTCTGTGAATTGGCAGGTGGTACATATGTGAGCACAGACAGTTTTCATTTCATTTCACTTATTTATGTTAAAATAGGGAAAGTGACAATGTGTTTGAAATAAAAGATAGTAGCTGGTACATGCCTTTGATCCTCCTAGGCAGAGGTAGGAGGATTACCATGAGTTTGAGGCCATCCTGAGACTGCATAGTGAATTCTATGTCAGTCTGGGCTAGAGCTAGACATTGCTTCGAATAAACAAAAAAGAGATAGGTGAAAATATCTATTAATAAAAAGTGTCTTTTTAAATTCGGTGATCTTTATGAATACACCATTTATTTTGAACTCTGCAAACATGTAACAATTGTTCTGATTTTGTTCTGCAGTTGTATTTTAACATGGCATGCTCATCTCTAATTGGGCACTGAACAAAAGCTTCTCTGATATAGTGAACTCCTTTTTCCTTGCTTACGCTAGAGCCAGAAAACCTCCATGTGGATGAACTCATATTTTCACCTTTAATTTATGATCACAGTGTCTTTTTATGCAAATGGCCACTAGATGGCAGACCTATCACTGAACAGAATTCAGTCACTAACGTAACTTCTGCCAATGACACAAAACAATACTTTCTCCCAAGCCTGGCCTGAGAACTCTCTCGTTTGAGGTGATCACGATAATGCAGCTGAGCTGGCAAAGTTTACCTTCCCTTCCGCCTTACTATTTTACAATCTTCTCAAATGGATACACTGCAGTATGGATGAAAACTGTATTAATGGATGCAAACATGGGTTTCCCAGGCATACGGTAAAGGTTATTTTTCAGGAGATCTACAAGGAGATAACTTTGAAGATTCCTCGCTTGAGGGTTCCAACATTTAATTTCCCTTCTGTTTGAGATGTATTGCGGGATAAGTATTGGTTCTGTATCTGTGAGATATTTTCTGCTTATGCTTTTAGGGTTCCAAAATAAATTGAATCCCTGTAGGCACCTGCAAAATCAGTCAGAGTACCCAGACCTCCCTGCTTTGATAGTCTTGACCTCTAACTTTGTTTTCTCTCACCGTTTGCATTCTCTGTTCTGTATCGTCTTTGTCCAATACCTTCCATTTCATATTTCCTTTTCACCAAAACCCCTCATCAGGATCCCTTCAATTGCCTCTTGATTTCTGATGGTGAGCACTGGGTTCCAGCTCATTTCAGCTTTTGAAAATAGGTCAGCAGTTTTGCTAAAGAATGGACAGCAATCTTTTGCAGAGATTGGAAGTGTGTACATGTGTGTACGTGCGCATAATGCTCGGGCTAAGCACCAGTCATCTGAGGTGACTCCCAGCACTGCTTTTATCACACTGTCGGTGCCTAGGCAGCATTTACTGCCATTGCATTCGACCTGCTGAGGGTCACGACTGAGTCTTCTAAGTTCTGACAGCAAATCTGAAGTGTGGTAACAACCCACAGATGGATGCAAATGAAACAGGTGAAGACACAACATCTACTTAATATGTTCTCTTTATCCGACTTACAAGTGGGGGGATGGAGAGGTTTTCCTTGGTAAGGTGCTTGCCTCAAATTACAAGTTGGTACTGAAGCCATGAATTCCCTGTCACAGGTTGAATCATTTCAAAATAGACTGATTTGCCTCTCATAAATGAACTTTACATTCATATGAATGGAGAGGCATAGGCATATCCAAAATATATTCTAAGTACAAGCACGTTGTATTTCCTCGTTAAATAAACAACATAAATCCATTACAGAAAAAAACACCCTGAAAGTACAGGTGAAAAACAAGACATATAAAGAAGTTTTTCTTGTGTTCATTTTGTGACCATTCTTTCTGTTTGTGTGTGTTACCTATTGAGTCATTTCCCTGCATTGAGATGATCCACTTATTTTCAGATAACTGTGGATTCACATAGATTTGCAGGCAAAAACATGGAAGGCTTGGTGTGTGGCTTCTCTAATTTCCTCCAGTGGTGACACCTTCACAAAGTTATGGCGCCCCCCCCCCACAGAGAGGGTGCTTACACGGATAAAGGCAAGGTCAAGACCACCTCCATCTCCATTGACCCCCCCCCATACCTGTTCACGGCCACACACCCTCCTCTATTCCACCTGAGCTTCAGAAGTAACCAACATTAATATTTTTCCTATGTCTATAGTTTTCCCATCCCTGGTAGATCATATAAGTAGAATCATACACTATGTAGCCTTGGTTTTTGGACGGGGCTTGAATTATTTCCCTCGGCGTTATTCTCAAGATGAATTCTTGTACTTGATCTCTCATGAGTCTACTGGACTGCTCACTGGGAGTCTATATTATGTCACTTATTCATGTCTATCAGGATGTTTAATTGGGGCTTTTACGCTTTATGCCTTCTACAAGATTTGCAGGTAAAGTTAGTCTGTGGGGAAATAGCATTTAATTTTTTGAGGTAAATTTTCAGGAATGAAATCATTAGATCATCTTCTAATGGCCTCTTGAGGATTTTCGTTTTGTTTTTGAAGTGTCACTACACTAATTTACATTCCAACAAGCAATGTGTGAGTGGTCCCATTTTTCTATACCATGGTGATTCGGGGTCTGGCCAGAATCTAGGATTGTCACTGTTATTTGTTTTGTAGCCATTCTGATAGGCATATGGTAATATTTCATTAGGTTTGAATTTTTAATTCCCTAGTAGCTAAAAATAGTGTATATTTTACATGCTGGTGTATCCTTTAGAGAAATACCTGCTAGTGATTTCTATTTTTCTTTAACTGAAAGTTTTGTTTTTCTCTGGTGTTTTTGATGTTTAGTATCATGAAGTCTTTATGTGTTATAGATACTAATTCTTTGTTTTTCGAGGTAGGGTCTTGCTCTAGCCCAAGCTGACCTGGAACTCACTATGTAGTCTCAGGGTGGCCTTGAACTCACGGCAATCCTCCTACCTCTGCCTCCCAAGTGCTGGCATTAAAGGCGTGTGATACCATGCCCGGCTCATTTCTCATCTTTTTAACAGATTCCTTTACAGAGGAAGAAATTTGAATTTTAATGAGATCCAATTTTCCATTTTTTATGAAGTGTAAAGCCTTTATTTTTGATTGTTTCTTTCATGATGTAAAAAATAGAAAAATAGATGCTTCATCATTCCTTTTAGCATGGGAAGGCGTGCAAATTCATTGTATTTTTTATTTATTAGCATTCATGACGTGTGTGTGTGCGTGTGTATGTTTGTGTGCACATGCACATGCACAATTCAGGGTCTCTTACCACTGCAAGCAAATTTCAGATGCACGCACCATTTTTCATCTGGTTTTTCATGTGTACAGGGGAATTGAACCCAGGATAGCAGGTTCTGCACACAAGTGCCTTTAATCACTAAGCCATCTCACCAGGTCAAAGTTATTTTTATTTTGTGAAAGTGAAGCTTGTTTATTTTAGTTATGAAAATATTATACTTACAGATTTAACTAGGATAAGTGAGAAAAAATTCCAATGACGAATAAAAATAGAAGTTACAAAATAAAATTTTAGGGTCTTTGCATCAGTATTTCTGGTATTTTATAATGTAAGAATTGAATTGCTAGATAGGCATAACACTTTCCTCATTGAAATATGCATGATTCAAACCAAATTCTATCAAAATTTTATCATATGAAACATAGTTTTAAAAATCAATACTTGAAAATATATGTACTCATCTCACAGGAAGCTGGGATGTTTACATTATGCATGGTTTTTGAATTACCCTTTCAGTTTTTAAAGGCTTCTTATCAAAATGACCTATTTCAGTCTGCATCTCTGGTAAATGATAGATTGGAGATAAGTAAATAGTTAGTAAATAGACATAACTCATTTGCATGAACTGTGTTCATTTGCTTTCAAATATGTTTAACATACTCCAGGCATGGTGACACTTGCCTTTACATTAAAAATATATATATTTGTATTTATTTGAGATGAAGAAAAAGATAGATAGATAGATAGATAGATAGATAGATAGATAGATAGATAGATAGAGAAATGGGTATACCAGGGCCTCCAGTCACTGCAAACAAAGTCCAGATGCATGTGTCCCCTTGTCCATCTGGCTTATGTGGGTCCTGGAGAATCGAACCTGGATCCCTTGGCTTTGCAGGCAAATGCCTTATCCTCTAAGCCATCTCTCCAGCCTTGGCACTTGCCTTTAATCATAACATTAAGGGGCAGCAGTAGGAAGAGCACTGTGAGTTCAAGGCCAATCTAAAACAACAGTGTGAGATCCAGGTCCATGTGGGCTACAGTGAAACCCTACCTTGAAAGCAAAACAAGAAAAAAAATTCTACTTCAAATATATTTAACATAGTATAATTTTTGCCATTCCTAATTAGAGTGATAATGCACTACAGGCTAGAACTACCAACAAGTTGCAAAGTTATTTTAAAATCATTAAGAGAATCATTCCTTGTTTCATTTGGCTAGAATCTAAAAAGGGAAATTATAATTGTTCTCGCTTCCTCTTCAAGTTGTGATAGCTCTTTCTTTGCAAAGTAGATGCCTCAAAAATACAGTGTTATTCTTAAAATACAGAATGTAATGAAAACTAATTCTCGTTGATTTTAGAGTTTTGTTTCTATATGTTGGTTGAACATAATAATCACTTTACATATACATATTTTCTCATTTTTTTTCCTACTAACTTTAAGATAATCCCTGGAATCTGGAAAATTCTTTATTGATTTCCTTTTCCTTCAATGTATGCAAACATATTGGTTTTAACATTTATGTTTCAGTCAAAGTAAAGATGTCAAAAAAAGTTTTAAGACCACTTTGAGTTTTCTGGTACACTTCCCAAATAAATTCAAGTTTCCAGCAATAACTGGTTAGATTTAGGTTGTACGTGGGTGCCTATTTATTCTGAATTGTGGGTTTTACATGGATTTAAGACTTTTGGAGAATTATAATTTACTGTCTCATCACTCTGTGCTCAGTTATCTAAGTTCAAGTATTCCTTTTAAGTAAGAATAGCTTTTGTGTAAGAAACTATTTGCAGTTTCTGAAGGCTTCAGTGATTTAAAAATATTTCACATACATGAGGTCAGAACAGCTTTTCCAAACTTCTCTAACTGCACCTGCTAGGGATACTGTAACAAAATGCCACATACTGGACAGCTTGTGAACAACGGAGATTTATTTCTCATAGCATCAAGTGCTGAGAAGTCCAGGATCAAGTGGAGTCCATATTGGTGACAGCTTGCTGTCCAGTTCCCAGTGGTACCTTCTCTGTCCTCAGCTGGGAGCTAGCTCTGAGTCTTGTTAACTCCAGAACACAACTCTACTCATAAAGGGGCCCCCTCATGACCTATTGTCTTTCAAAGACTCATTCTCCTAAAGCCCCCTGCAGTCCTACAGTTAGGATATTAGCATGTGGACTTTAGGGGAGAATATATCCATTCTTTATTATGAACTTTACATAGACCTATTAATTTTAGATTAAATATAAATTATTGTATGATTACTCCCTTGATTAGTTCTCTAAGCTCTTTTTTATTCCTTCAGTAAGAACATTTTTTTGTAAGAAACTACTGGCAGCTTCTTCAGTGTTTGGTAATTTAAAAATATTCCATATACATAAGGTCAGTCCAGGGTTTATATAAGCTTCCAGTTTTGTATCTAAGTGACTGTTTTCAGAAGCAATATTCTTTTCTTTGTCTTTATGTTCAGATTGTCATCTCTTCTTAACATTCTTTCTATTTTTTTGAGAGACAGAGAGAGAGAGAGAGAGAGAGAGAGAGAGAGAGATAGAGAGAGAGAGGGAGAAGAAGACAGACAGAGATGGGCGTGCCAGCAGCCTCTCAGCTGCTGTAAACAAAATCCAGATGTGTGCGCTCCCTTGTGTTCAAGTGCAGCATTGCACCCTTGCGTCATTTTGCATCTGGCTAAACGTGGGACCTGGAGATTGGAACCGGCGTTCTTAGCCTTAGGAGGCAGGCGCCTTAACCGCTAAGCCATCTCTCCAGCCCCATTCTTTTACTGTATGCACACACACACACACACACACACACACACACACACACACACACAGCCCAGTGGCTGGACGCATTTCAAAGGCAACACTGTAGCCACAGTGGAAGAGTTCTTTAGGTTTCTTTACAGTGATGATTATCACCAGTTAAGCTTCTTGAAGCTCAGAAAATGAAGCTGTTCACATTTCATGATTTATCTGCAGTTGACTAGGATAGAGAGCTCACCCAATTAGAAAAGCGGATAGAGCTGCAAGGCATGGAGCTTGTCTCTGTTTTACAGTCTTGTAGAACTGATGGAAAATTTAGTAGACTATTGTAGAGTTGTAACATTGTGATAATGTTTAGAAAGTCAGTTTTCCTGTGGGGTCACAATCATCACAGATTTAATCAATGGCAATTTATTTATTTTGTTGTTGTTGTTATTAGGCACTTTTATAAGCAACTTTGGGGTAAGAGTAGCACCCTGGCCACACTTAAGTCAATATTGTTAACAAATCCCTAACATTACCAAGAGGTGAATTCTAGCACCTGCTTGGCAACTTAGAGTGGCAGACTGATTACCCAGCTATAGCTGTGTGGTCGCCATCATGACCAGTCAGTTCAGAAGTTCTCAGACCTTCACAGTCCTCTTACATCACAAAACCCTCCTAGTGTTGCCATAGTTGTTTTGCACAAGTTCCTTCTATTCTTCATTGGCATTTTCAGCCTCTAAAGCAGCCTTTCTCCTGATGGCAGGAGGTACCCACTACCCTACATTCACAGTTCTCAATGGTATCCTTGACTCCTACACCACAGTTCCTATCCTGTATTCACTTTTCCTAGCCCGTCTTTATTTTTCTTGACTTGGTATTTTTCTTTCCATGGAAGTTGCTCCTTTTCTTATCATATTCAGCATCTTACTTAATGCTGCTTATTCTGTTCCTGAGCTGTTGAGTAAAAAAAGGATTGACAGTCCTTGCATAATATTGGGAAGGAAGCACGAGACTCAGCTGTGGGGGGTGTGTGTGCGCACGTGCATGTGTGCACTTGCGTGCATGCTGCCTTGTGTGTTTTGGTAACACCGTCCGCATAGGGTAACTATTGGAACAGATGTTAGCATGCAGTGTCTAGTGACAACAAGGAGAAGTAGTACGCAGTGAGTGCATAAAGGGTTCATGAGAATGAAACAAAATTCTTCTTTCCACAATGACAAAGGCGATAATGAATACACTTTAAAAATTTTTTTATTTAAAACATCCATACTTATAGACAATAAACCATGACAATTCCCTCCCCTCCCTCACGTTCCCCCTCACAAATCCACTCTTCATCATATCCCCATCCCTCTCTCCATTACTCTCTCTTTTATTTCAATGTCGTCATCTTTTCCTCCTATTATAAGGGCCTTGAGAAAGTGGTGCTAGGCCCTGTGAGGTCATGGATACCAAGGCCAGTTTCTGTGTGGATGACTGCATTGTAGGCAGTCATTTTAATCCATAGAGCAGTGTGCATAAGCGTGTGTAAGTATATCCATGTAACCACCCTTGCCTTCTTGAATGGTGCCAGTGTGCTCTTTGCAGTGTGCAGATCTGCCTCTATGGATACTTGATAATTATCAGCCATGCATTTCATACTTATCCATTCCATAACAAACCACCTTGAAATGGTCATTGAAAGGAACAGTTATCACTGTCACACGGTTCTGGGAATAGCCTGGATTCATTTGGGGCTGGGGCTGGCTTGAGCTTTCTCATGTGATTGTTGTCAATGGTGACTGGAGCTTTGGTCACCTGTGTCATTACCTAGTGCTGCTGTGACAAACGCTGCAAGCTGAGGACTAGTGCAGGGAATTACCGTCTCTCCATTTGGGATAATATTAAGTCCCCAGTCAAGGTGCCAGCAATGTCATGTTACCGACGCAGGCTTTGGAGGAGAACCCTCTCTTACTTCTTTCTATTGTGATAGTTACCAGCAATGCTTGCTGTTTCTTGGCTTGAAACATGCCACTCAAATCCTGCTGTTTTGCCTCCTGGATTTGTTTCTTTCTGATTTTTTCTGGCCAGATGTCCAATCTTCTGTTTTCTGTTTCTGTGTTGAATTCAGCGTTTACTTGAATCCAGCACCAACTCACCCTAAATTGTTTATGTTACATTTAAAGTTTTCAGTTATACATAAAAAGTATATTTTATATTATTAATTTATTTATTTATTTTTATTTGTTTTTTTCATGGTAGGATTTTGCTACATACAGCCCAGACTATCCTGGAATTCACTCTGTAGTCTCAGGGTGGCCTCAAACTCATGGCGATCCTCCTACCTCTGCCTCCTGAGAGCTGGGATTAAAGGTGTGTGCCAGCATGCCCAGTTCATATTATTTATTTTTAGATATTTATTTTTATTCATTTGTTTGAGAGAGACACACAGATGAGAAAGAGAGTGCCATCTCTCTAGCCCCACAATCTCTCTTTTAATTGCACTTTCTTTGTATGTGCATGTATGTGGCACAGGCGCTTGCCACATGTTCACAGGTGTGCGGGCATACCTGTGTGTACATATGCTGGTTGCAAGCACATGTGTGTACAGGGGCAAATGGAGGGCAGAGTTAACGTGGGTGTCTTTCTGGATTACCCCCCACTTTATTTATGGAGACAGGCTCTCCACCTGAACCCAGAGCCCACTGGGTCTGTGAGTGTAAACAACCAGCTTGCCCTGGGGGTGCCCCGTTTCTATCTTCCAAGCACTGGGATGCGGGTAGCTGTCACACACACCTGACGCTTGCATGTTTAGTGCTGGGGAGCCGACTCCATTCCTCCTCACTCTTGTGTAGCAAGTGCTTTTACTGCCTGCACTATCTCCCCATCTCCTATGTACTCTGGTTTTTAAATGTCAATATGAATTGAATTCCATCCTTCCAGGTTTTGACACCCGAAACTAACTCCCTTGAGAAGAACTTAATTCCTTTACATATTTTTCCTACTCTAGAACACGCCTCAGTAAACACGTGCCTTCTTGTTTGGCAAAAAAAAAAAAAAAAAAAAAAAAATCTTTTTCTTACATTTTATTTTTTTCCATAAAAAAACTAAACAATTTCATAAGTAATGTCTCAGATTTATCCAGCTTTTCTGGAGAAAGCCCAAAGTAATTTTCTAAATATAGTATTTATGTAACAGACCCTACAAAAATGCTAAGAACCTAAGAATGAGTATAAAAAATGTTATTGCCCTTAAAGAGCTTAAAATTCAGTCCATAAGCCAAGGAACTAGGTTCTAATTTCAATGCTTTCCTCTGAAAAAGATTTAATAAAATAACATGGGTCAATCAACGTTGTATAAAGAATACCAGTGCCCTCGACACGTGACCCATTGGTTTACAACTATATTCCCACTGAGGATTTAAAGTCATTAAACTTAGATCAAGTTCTCAATTCTATCTACTTTATTTTTCACATAAAATGTCTCTATCTTCATTTCTTCTTTCTTTGAAATTGGCAAATATTGGTTGTACATATTAAAGAGATTCAGTAAGATGTGTCCGTACCTGAAAGCAACCAACCTCCTTGTGCTCTGCTCTCCCTGCCGCCCTCCTGAGCTCCAGTCCGCACAAGTCTACCTGCCAGCTGACTGCTGAAGTTCTGACCACCAAGGAGACAGTGCTCCACCTGTCTTTCTCTTCTGGCGTGTCTTAGAGCTCTGTTCTTTTCGGTACAAATGATGGGATTCCATTTTTCTTCAATTTCAAATAAGCTCCATTGTGTCAATATGAAGCATTTTCTTTATCCATACTTCGGTTAATGGGCAAGTGGGTGAATTCCATATCAGCTCTAGTGACTGATAGCCTCAATAAACATAAGTGAGAAACTACCATTTTAATAGACTTTTAAAAAAATTCCTTTGGGTATATACCCACAAATGGGATATTTGGATTATATGGTGGGCCCAGTTTTATTATATTTTTAAGGACAATTTTTTTCTGTTATTTATAATGGCTATATTAATTTACATTCCCACCAACTAGATGGTATTTCTTTTTATGTTATGGTACCACTCCACCAGGTCTTCCTTTACAATCTAGATGAAGTTGTCTCACTTTCAATGAACTTTACCTCATATATTGTCGACACATCAGTAGTTCTTGCCGGATCCAGGGTTGCTCACTCAATAGCCACCTCTTTCTCGCTCTATAATCATGAGGACTTCTGGACTGTTAACCAAAGCTTAACTGTTCATTGGCTCAAAAACAAAACTTACTGTTTCCCACACTGATTGTTTATCTTGTCTGAAACAGGCCCCTACTATCTTCGTTGCTCCCCAAATCCCACGGGCGAATGCTAAGGCCTCACACGCTACAGACTCAGCCCCGCTTCTAGTATGCTTCTTCCTCAGCCAAGAACACTGAAAATTGCTGGGAGCTAGTTATGATATAAAGACATAACCAGGTTCGTCTGTCTCCTGAGAAAGGAGAAGCTGGTCAACCTCCCAACTGTCAGGAACTCTGAAAACACTGAACTTAACCCGCCTTGCAAGCAAACAATACACTATAATTTTATTCTTAGGAAGTGACACAGTGCCTGGCACACAGAAAATAGCTATTTCTTTTTCTAAATACTTATCTTATTTTAATTTCTCCTCTCTTTCTTTCTTTCTTTCTTTCTTTCTTTCTTTCTTTCTTTCTTTCTTTCTTTCTTTCTTTCTTTCTTTCTTTCTTCTTTTTTCTTTGAGAGTGACAGAGAGAGAAAGAGGCAGATAGAGAGAAAATGGGTGTGCCAGGGTCTCCAGCCACTGCAAACGAACTCCAGATGTATGTGCCACATTCTGCATCTAGCTTACGTGAGTCCTGGGGAATCAAGCCTTGAACTAGGGTCCTTAGGTTTCACAGGCAAGCAGTTAACCACTACGCCATCTCTCCAGGCCCAGAAAAGGGCTGTTTTATTACTCAGCCACAGCAGAAGGAGATTATTCATACCTATGTACCTCATACCCCAGCCTCATTTCCTACCAGGCAACATAAAAGTGACAGATGACACCTGAACACTGAGTGAATTTCTGTTACAGGAGAACAACTCTGAGCTTTAGAAATCCAAATCTTTATAAGAGGCAAACATGTATTGTCTTTTCTCTGTAAAACTTATCTTTACTATACAGATAGTAAACATGGCTGCCCTTTCTCTGGGAGACTATTATATTTTTCCAAGGTTGCTACAAATAGGATGTTTGCTCTTGAGGGAGGTTCTATATTCCAAGATGACTTCATGCACTCATGACCTTGGAAAAACAGCCTTTTATGATGACAGCAAGGCAGCGTCTCACTTGTGAGATGTGCAGACATTTAGGACCTCCACGGAGAAAGGGCTGGGACCCTCAATGTCATTTTGGTGCTGCATTTTACCACAGTCCTTTCCTAATCACTCTCTTTAAGAGGGTCTTACTCTAAAAAGTCAGCATCCTTCTCCATAAAACTTAAGAGCTCAGGGACGCTATGGTAGAATGCCCAGGTGCATGCAAGTTCTCTCATCCCTGTAACCCTTCCTGGTGGAATCAGACCACTAGTTCCCTGTATTCCTAGGTCCTTTGCCTTTCTCGAATGTTAGACATATATATGACTCCTGACATTATGTCTTTTGAATTGCAAATACTTTTGAAAGCTGTAGCCATAGAAAATTAAAGGAATCACGGAATAAATAAATAAATAACTGATTAAATAAATGTGCCTGATGCAATGACATAGGTAGAGGGAGGAGTTATAAAACTTCCATTCTATGGGCTGGAGAGATGGCTTAGGGGTTAAGGCGCCTGACTCCTAAGCCTAAGAATGCCGGTTCCAATCTCCAGTGGTTCCGATCTCCAGGTCCCATGTTTAGCCAGATGCAAAGTGACACAATGGCACAATGCCGCACTTGAACACAAGGGAGTGCACGCATCTGGATTTCGTACGCAGCAGCTGAGAGACTGCTGGTGCGCCCATCTCTCTCTCTCTCTCTCCCTCTCTGTCTATCTCTCTCTGTGTATCTCTCCAAAAATAAAAAAAAAAATAAAATAAAATGAAAAAAACTTCCATTATATGTGAAATGCCATTTCTTGCATATAAAATAGGGATCACATGTTTTAAGTAATAATTCAATCCATTGTGAAAGCCCCCTGGAAACTATCTTAAACCTTACCTTTGAACTTTAAACTGTGAAAAGTCTATCCATAGGACAACTTACCAATATGTATCAAGTGGTTTAAAATTTTGTCAACACACTCTTTAAAATAATTGAAAGACATAAATTATATGTGCCAAGTATTGAGAGATATTAAATGAATTTTGGTAAAAACATAGGATACACTATTGTCCAATAATTATGTGTGCCAAGAATACAAAATATAATAATTTAATAGAAAAAAGGCCCACCCTAGAATTGTATCTAAACATTTCAATAATGTTAAAGAACTACAATAATATTTTTAAAGGACATAAAAAAACCTAATGGTAGTTATCTCTGCATAGAAGTATTTTATTCTCTGTATCTTCCTAATTAAAAAAAATTCCCAAAACATTTCTCAATATTCAACCTCAACAGTCCAACATCATAAATCAACATGTGGACTATGGAATCAGACATTCACATATTGAACTCCTGGTCTGCTTGTTCTTTCAAGTGGTCTTGAGAAAGCTATGTAAAGTTGCTAAACCTCATTTTGTTATCTAAATGATGAACATCCTTGTAGTATGTTAAAGAGCAGCAGTGGTCAGAACTGGATGGTATGGCATGCAGAAAGTGTGCAGTGAACTATCTACAATAAAGGAAGTTGGAAGCATTTTTCCTGTGTTAGGGACACACAACCTATATTCACAACACTTGGATTCCAATCCTGGTATTTTTATCAGCTGAACAAATTACTTAAAACTTTGTGTTCAAGTTTCTGTTCCTTGCTTTATCCTCAAGTCTTATAAAAGTCTTTAGAACATATTAGGTGTTCCACAAATATTAACTGAATAAGAGGATTATTACATATTAAATTTATTACATATTACAAATTTATTTGTTATAAATATTATTACATATTAAAATGTGTTTCCAGTATCTTCCTATGCCTTAGCTCTTCTGATAATCTACTCTGTTCTGTCCATGAGTTTGAAACCCCATCAAAGCCACATAGTGATTTTAGTTCATGTAACATGTAGCTTCTATTTGAATCATTGCCATTCATCTTGAATGTCTGACGTTGTCTGCCATCTCTTCCTGCTTTGAACTTTTTTATCATTTGGTTTGTTTGTTTTTGTTATTTCTTGTTTTCAACAAATTATTTCATCCTCACCATTCCTGTGCATTTTCTTTATTTTTACTGAATTCCTGAATAGATGTTTCCTCATATTTATACAATTCAGTAAAATTTGAAATACGTTATTCATCACTTACTAAAACTGTTTGAGAGAGAGAATATGGGTGCACCAGGGCCTCCAGCCACTGCAAACGAACTCCAGATTCATGCGCCCCCCAGTGAATCTGGTTTATGTGAGTCCCAGGGAGTCAAACCGGGATCCTTTGGCTTTGCAGGTAATGCCTTAACCACTAAGCCATCTCTCCAGCCCCCAACTATATTTTAAAGTCATTTTCTCCATGACTATAGTTAAAAAAAAAAAATGTGTGTTTTTGCTGCTCTGCCCTGTTTGGTCATATCTTTAAATTTTTTCGAAAGCATATGACATGAATCACATAAATTAGTTTTCTATCTCAGAAGGCCTGCATATAATTCAGACCAGCAAGGGAGCTAAGCATGGTGTAGAGAGAGAGAACTCTGCCAGTGTATTTTACCAATGAGGGAGACTTCCTGCTCTTCACCATCTGATTTTGTTCCTAATTCCATTAGTGAAATCCATATGAAATATTAGAAGGAGTTATAGATATTGACACTGATAATAGAAGTTAAGTCTCTCAGAGGAAAACATTTCTGGCTACACAGCAGCATAGATTACATATTTTAATATTTATGTTCCCTCATGATTTCACAGTTTAATTGTATTAAGTGTGTAATTAAATTTTCATTATGTCCAGGTCCTGCCATTCTTCATCATGCCACCTGAAAAATTACAGCTCCAAGTTTCATCTAATTTAAAAATTAGGGTCTGTAATACTGGTTTTCCTCTATATTAGGCCAGTCCAACTCTGGAGGAGCTTGAACAAAGGATAGTTATTTTTCAGAAACATTTCCAGTCCAAAAACTATTAAAACACCATGTATGAGGCCCTTGGAAAGTACATATTTAATTTATGCAGTTAAAAACATGTTTATTTTGGGCTGGAGAGATGGCTTATCGGTTAAGGTGCCTGCCTCCTAAGCCTAAGAATGCCGGTTCCAATCTCCAGCAGTTCCAATCTCCAGTGGTTCCAATCTCCAGGTCCCATGTTTAGCCAGATGCAAAGTGACACAAGGGCGCAATGATGCACTTGACCACAAGGGGCCACATGCATCTGGATTTCATTTGCAGCAGCTGAGAGGCTGCTGGCTCTCCCATCTCTATCTGTCTTCCTCTCCCTCTCTCTCTGTCTCTCTCCAAAAAAAAAAAAAAAAAAAAAAAAAAAAAAAAAAAAAAAATGTTTGTTTTTAGCTATGTATGGTGGGTTATACCTATAATCCTAACACTTGGAAGGATGAGATAGGAGGATCACCATGAGTTCAAGGCCAGTTTGGTCTACAAAGTTTTATGTTAGTGGGCAAGAAGTGAGACCCTCAAAACAACTATATATATATAATTTTTGAAATAAGGCTTACTGTGGCTTCCAAGGACACGCACAGTAAAATTCTAGGTTCATTGGCACTATTTTCCATGAGGTTATAAGAATTATATTTCTTCCAAGTATTTTCACCCTTGTTGTTCCCTCGGCTAGAAGGCTCTTACCTCACATCTCATGAACTGACCACATTTGAATTTTAACTAGTGAAAGCCTGTTTTATGTGGTCATGCTTCACCTTTATAGGAACATCATTCCTGACATATTTAATCAGAAAGAGCCCTCGTCTTTTCAAAGTCCCTCTTTCAATCTGCGACTCTTAGTGCCGGGGCTCTTATGTAGATCTCCACTCCTAATCACCCTAATCTTCATGAGAGGTTCACCCCTTCGCACCCACACTTTCCTTTCATGCTGTTGCCACATGCTTTCCTTTCATGCTGTTGCCACATGCAAATGAATGTAGATAAATATCCATGATCTTGCAGTGCCTAGCAACACCTTTGCAAGACCAAATAGAATGATGTCATCAAATTCACTAATGGAGAAATTATGATGGAGACTGGAGTTCTAAGAATGTCAGATAAATTAAAAATCAATAAAATGAAAAAAAATTCTGTATTGTTTAGAAAGCTGAGCAAGCACAATTACAGAGGAATTGCCTTGTTGGATGCTGAGTTTTTGCCGTCATCTAATCATTGTTTAGCATTATTCCTCACTGAAACATAAGATAATGAAGTGGACTCTGAAGAGAAGTGTTTGGAGCTACTGAAAGGATAGGACTGACTTCCAGGAAAGGGAAGAATGGTAATTTCTAGCTTGTTATATTATAATCCCAGTGAGGACAGTGACAGTTGCAGTATTCACACTCATGAGGGCATCTTCAACATTGACCATTCCATTGTGAATTATTCATACAACGGCATTTATTAATTTGGGGAGATCAATATCTATTCTGTATATTAATGATATAATGGAGGTCATTATTCATATAATTTTAGAGAAATTGATCACAAATAAATAAAGACCAAATCCCAGCAATTATTACAAAGAAAGAAAAGAAACCAGTATTAAGAAAGTTCTTGATGAATGGCAAGGGTGTTTCTTTCAACCAAGGCCTCAGTGAGATGTGCATACTTGTGCTCCCACCTGAATAGCATGCAATGGTTTATCATGTGAGGGTTCTGCTGAAGAACATTTCAGGGCTGGAGAGATGGCTTAGCAGTTAAGGTGCTTGCCTGCAAAGCCTAAAGACCCAGGTTCAATTCCCCAGTACCCATGTAAGCCAGATGTACAAAGTAGTGCTTGCATCTGGAGTTTGCCCACAGTGGCTAGAGGTCCTCATTCCCTCTCTATCTGCCTTTTTCTCTCTTTCTAATGAATAAATAAAATAAAATAAAATAAAATAAAATAAAATAAAATAAAATAAAATAAAATAAAATAAAATAAAATAAAATCACTGTAGATAAAAGTCTCCTATGCTGATACTCTAGGTTTGGCCAGTTTAGCTAGTTCATGAATCAGTAAGCTATAGAATTTAGTAAGTAATAGGCATTGTATGAAATTTTAAGTTAAAAGTTAGATAAGTTCTGATTATGTGTAAAGGACTTTATATATTTAATAATGTGAACAATTAAAGGGAAATTTCTGAATATATTCTGCAATGATCTACCAGAAGTGGTATTTGCCTGTCTATATCTGTGGCATACACAGTATTGGAATGTAACATGGCATGCCTATATTTAAGATACAATTTAATTTCAAAAAATTTTAAAAATGACTAGAGTTACCTTAGTTATAGGATTTTCATGAAAAATAAAATTCAAATAACTCCTCTAAGTTTTTCATAAGACTAACAACTAACCAGAAAGCATGGAATCTATGTCTACATGCCCCACGGATCCTGTGTAGCCAATGAGGGATACTGGGGAATGCCCATTGCTGAGTCATTCACTTATTGACTTCTTTTCAGTGTTGAGAATTGCACCTTGGGCTTCCTTTTTACTCGAGCTATATCTACCTCCCCTTCTTATGCTTTATCCTGAAATGAAGTCTCATTTAAATTTCTCATTAAATTGACAGGGCAGGGTTTGAACTGACTCTATAGCCTCCAGACAGGCCTTGAACCTGCTTCCAAGTATCTGGAATTATAGTGTAGTGCCACAAATTCTTGTGATACTGAAGATGTGTGTGTGTGTGTGTGTGTGTGTGTGTGTGTGTGTGTGTGTGTGTGTGTGTGAAAACAAAAGTCCCTGGAAAGTCTAAATTGCTTTTCCTGACCTTAAGGCTTCCTTTGGAAAAGCCACTTTCATTTTTTGTTTTCATTTTCTTCATATTTCCCCAACTCCCATTGTGCCTGTGAAATTCTACAACCCTCAGTGTATCTTGTTGCTTAGAAAATATTAGGGTGTTTAATTCAGCTAACAATTCCAAAGATAGATTTTGTCATGTCTGGGAAGCTTGTAGGGGCATGAAAACAATTAACCTTGTCACATTAGCACAGAGGAAGTAGCTAAAAAGAACTGGAAGCAGGGCTGGATTATCAAACCTCAAGGCCTGTTTCCAGAGACCCTTTTCCTCTCTAGCCAGGCTCTACCTTCGAAATGTTCACAAGTTTCTTGACCAGGACCAATAACTGGGATTAAAATTTTCAAACACATGAATCTCTGGGAGACATTTTATAGTCAAACAAGCACATCACCCATTTTTCTGGAATGTTCCTTAGCATTCAGTTTATTCACATCTTTCAAATTTCATTTATATGTTTCATCTCATGTGACTGTGATCAAATCTTCAGTCTCCCTTCACTTTATTCCTGTGGATCTCACTTGTGTCTATAGGTACCGATGTGATGTTTTCACTAGTTTTACCTTTTCCTGTTTGGGTTGAGCCCTCCATGTCGTGTGCATGCATGGGAATCATCTGAACTTGAAGTTGTATTCAATCTCTATGCAATATATAAGTGATTTCATTTTGATTGGGCTTTGCAATATCTATGAGTTTTTTTTTTTTTTTTTTTGTTTTTGAGGTAGGGTCTCACTCTAGCCCAGGCTGACCTGGAAGTCACTGTGTAGTCTCAGGCTGTCCTAGAACTCACACTGATTCTCCTACCTCTCCCTCCCTAGTCCTGGGACTAAAGGCATGCACCACCATGCTCATCTGTATTAGACTTTTTTTTGGGGGGGGGCGGGGGGGGAGACACACAGAGAGAGACAGAGAGAGGGAGAGGAAGATACATAGAGATGGGCTTGCCAGCAGTCTCTCAGCTGCTGCAAACGAAATCCAGATGTGTGCGCCCCCTTGTGCTCAAGTGCGGCATTGCGCCCTTGTGTTACTTTGCCTCTGGCTAAGTGGGAGCTGGAGATTGGAACCAGCGTTCTTAGGCTTAGGAGGCAGGCGCCTTAACTGCAAAGCCATCTCTCCAGCCCTCTATTAGACTTTTTATAAAACAATAGTGGGTTTACTGCTTACAATATTTTGAGTTCCAAATGATATCATTCCTATGAAACCATTTTCTATAGAACTCCCTTGTATTTCTCTGCCTATATTTGAGCCTTTGAAAATACTAGAATTTTGCCTCTTTGGGTTTTGAAAACTGTTGAATCAACACCATATAAATATTTAGTACATATTTATCATTTGGGTTATTAGAGTCTGTATTTGATCTTGACAAATATTCCAGGTATTGTGTAAGAAAAGATAGTGTCTTTTTCCCCATTTTAATGTGTTCTGCTGAATATTTTTACAAAAACTGGCACATCACTTTTCTCCCTCTCAAAAATGATACAATTTCATAGAAATAAGACCAGTGTTAAAGGTTGAATATACAGAGATATTTTACTATAACAGACTTGATTGATTGATGCTATTACAGTCATAATTTCTATCATAGTTAGAATCGGTATTCCAGAATAAAGACTTAAATTTTATATAGAACACAAGCACAATTATATCCATTACATAAAGGAACCTTTTTCTTATATCACCTTGGGCCTATTGGACTGAATTCTCAGAGGGTCTGGGAGGGTCCCCTTTTTTTACTGCTGTACATCTGAGACACAGAGACACTTTTGAAAGGCTATACCAGGTGCTTTTTTTTTTTCTTTCATCTGAAAAATTGTAATGAAACATAATAAGAAAGTAATAATTTTATGGTACCCCTATACTGGTAATGCGTGACTTTTCCTATGGAACATAAACAAACCTTCTGTTTCACCTAGAGAGGACACTGAGGCAGACCAGATAAATAACTCGAAAGCCTAGGGTGGAGAAGCAGTGAATTTTCTGGGGTGACATGCAGGAGCTGGGTGGAGGTGCTCCTTGCAAGAAACTGAGCCATTTGCATTACTGAAAACTCCACCCGGCATGCTTGCACGCGCAGCCTTCACACAGTTTTAGGCAGCCCACCGGACTCCTCGCCAGAGCAACTGGGGTTCACCGCTTATATAACTACAGGAAGGGGGTCGGGTGAGTCACCTGGGTCTTGGAACTTTTCCTGTGAATTTCACAAGCCTGTTCTCCCCCCTCCCCCCTTGCAGGATATTTTCAATTCTGACAAAAAGGCTTTACAATAAAGGCCTAAGTGAACTAGTGTTGCTAAATGACTTAGAATAATGTCTGGCTCTGTTAGTACAGTCTTCAGCTCCATTTGTATGAATGTATACAATGAGCAATTACATTTTATTGTTTTTGAGAATAATTAAAGAGTAATGCTTGTGTTAAAAACAGAATTTCATTTTCTGTGGGTTTCAGTGTGATTTATTGTTGAATACTAATTCCAGAACGTTTTTGTGTGTATGTCATCATAGTGCTTTATGAAGGTTTCATGTATTCCTGATTTGCCTGGAACACTGTAAAGGTTGGAAGTATGCTTCATAATTGAAAAGGCTTCTTTTTTTTAGATAAATGGGTTATATAATTATATTTTCATCTTCTTTTATAGAAATGTTCATTTAATTTATAATAATAACTCTATCCCAAGTTCAATGAAAATGTTGTACATATCAATATGTATGTGTTCCTTGTTATTCCATGGTTTTAACAATCTTTTTCTTTTTGCATTCATAATGAGGCGGTATGAAAACTTAGCAGAATGACTGTGAGGAGAAATGTGCTTTAGTGCTAAGTTTTAGTTCTTCATTTTAAGGCCTCATCAATCCTCTGATAACTGCTGCTTTCTAGATTTGGTCATTCTCCTGGGATTGTAAGCACAAGAAAAGATGCTGCATAGGTCAAGCAATCCATCTTCCTCTCTGCGGTTTTCAGGCATTTACCATCAGTACTTTGCCATTTACTCCTGTACATCCCTAGGACAAATTGTGGATGTTCATATATGCCTTCAATTGAACTGTTCAGAAGCAAAATGCCTATCTAGATGAAATCACCACGTAAAATTGTGTGTTTTAGGCACTGTAAAATGTAGTAGCCGGCAGGATGTCATTGGTAGTAGAACATCTCTAAGTCCTTGGTATCACTAGCCCACTGTTGCAATTATAATTGTCCTGTCCAAAAGCAGCTGATGAGAGAAAAATTATTTATTTTGGCTTTTAGTATCAAAGGAAAACTGATGGCAGAAAAAAAGATGGCATGAACAGAGTGTACCTTGCCTGTAGGAGGAAACAGCAGCAGGACGGTGAGATTAACACAAGATGGGGCCGCCCCCAGTAACACACCTCCCCCAGCAAGGATCCACCTACCAAACTGCCATCAGCTGGGGATCAAGCATGAAACAGGAGTTTAATGGGGGACATTAAATCAAACCATTACACCCATGGAAGGCACATCTGCACTTTGTCATTTATCCTTATATCTCTTTTGGATCTGCAAAAAAAAAAAAAGTAACCATAAGCAGATTAATATTTGGTCTATACTAAATGCAAAAAATATCATTTTATCTTTCTTTTTATAGGAGACTTACAAGTAACTTAAAAAATCAGACCTTCTTCTACAAGGAGGGGTGTCTTAGAATACTTACAAAATCTGTGTGTGAGCACATGTGTGTACGTGTGTGTGTTTGTATTATTGTGTGCTCTGCCTTTGCCTTTTCATACTACAGTTGTTAGGACGGATTCACAGTATTATAAATAGCTGTAGATTGCCCATTCCTCTGTGTACATCCTCTGTGTACATCCACGTGCCCAATGTCACATGTGCAGAGGTCAGTGGAGACTGTTGGGGGCCCTCCTCTATTACTCTTCTGCATTTTTTTTCTTGAGACAGAATCTCTCACTTGTCCATAGAAGATCTAGTCCTTTAGATTTTGAATGACAGTCGGAAGATATGCCTTATCTGGAGATACCATGATTCCCTGTTTCTCGATCTGATGCTAAGAAAGGTTATGGCATTCCGAGAGTCCAAGCTCTGAGCTTTCATTGTGAGCTGATGGAGGGACCTGCATAATGAAACGTCCTCTCATTGTCCAGGGAGGTTCCCAAGGGAATGCTTCCTTCATCTACTGCCATTGTTCCAATGACCCCGCTCTATGGCCTTGAATCCTTTTAGCATTTCCTCCACCTCTGTCATTGCACAGCCTGGAATGTCTGCACTCAGGCAGGCTCTTTAGTCTCCAGGGAGATCAACAGCACTTCCAGCGGCTGCTCTAATCCATTGAAATCATGATGCTTATTTTAAATACTATATCAGCATACCACAACGTATTTATCTTGGAAGTTATGGGTTTGTCTTTTACTAGGTTTTAGGAGTCTTTGTCTGGTGCAGTTCTAGGCATTATGATTACATATATATATATATACAAATATATATTTGTGTGTGATATGCATGTGTTTCTGCTCTTACTTTTGAACTTGCTGAGTCATGAGGATATATATGCTCAGATTTCACATTAGACAAATTATTTCCCAAAAATTTTGCATTATGTTGTATGTCAGCCAATGGTGAATAAGACAATTGGGATTGTACAAGCATCAGCATCTTTTGAAATTTCTGTCCTCTTTTTTATTTATGTGATTCTACTGAGAGTGTATGATATCTGCAATCTGTATCTGAAGAGCAGAGGTTTCTTAAAACATGTTCTTGACCATTTGGATACCATGTTTTATAACATATCTTTTCAGCCACTTGTCCATTTTATTACACTGCTTCCTCCCTTCCCTCTTTCTTTCTTTCTTTCTTTCTTTCTTTCTTTCTTTCTTTCTTTCTTTCTTTCTTCCTTCCTTCCTTCCTTTCTTTCTTTCTTTCTTTCTTTCTTTCTTTCTTTCCTTCTTTCTTTCTTTCTTTCTTTCTTTCTTTCTTTCATTCATTCTTTCCTTCCTTCCTCTTTCTTTCCTTTCTTCCTTCTTTCCTTTCTTTCTTTTCTTTCCTTTCCTTTTCTTTTCTTTTCTTTTCTTTTCTTTTCTTTTCTTTTCTTTTTTTTTTCTTTCCTTCTTTCTTTTTTTTTTTTTTTTTTTTCGAGGTCGGGTTTCACTCTGGCCCAGGCTGACCTGGAATTTACTCTGTAGTCTCAGGGTGGCCTGGAACTCATGGTTATCCTCCTACCTCTGCCTCCCCCGTGCTGGGATTAAAGGTGTACACCTTAAAGTGGCTACACTGCCCTTTTCTTGATGATTATTTGGAGTGCTTTGGATATCTGACTTTTTTCTCTACTCTGAAGACTGATGTTCCATTAAGCATGTCCTTTGAGAATAGAAGTTCTTAATGTTTATGTAGCTCAATGTATCAAAGTTTTCTCAATTTTATGAAAATATTTTTTTTACTGTTGGATTTCTTATTTTACACTCCACATTTAAATTTTCATGGAATTGAAATTTGTATATATATATTTTTTCATATTTCTTCATAAGATTCTCTAGTTGACTGAACATGGTTTATTACAATAGACATTCTCCATAGGACTATAGCATTAAAAAAAAAAAAAATCTCTGAATCCCAATACTCGGGAATCAGAGGTATGAGGATCACCATGAGTTCAAGGTCACCCTGAGACTACATAGTGAATTCCAGGCCAGCCTGGGCTAGAGTGAGACCCTAACTCGAAAAACCAAAAAATTTTTCTTTTTAATTTAAAATCTTTTCTGCCACAGAAAAAGCAGATAAAGGTTTAGGTTTATATGTGGACTTGATTCCATTGGTCAATTTGTCTTTCTTTATCCACAGATATTCCCTTCACTTCTTAATTAAAATTTAACTTCCAAAGAACAATATCACTTTTAAAATGAGAGCATGGGCTAGAGAGATGGCTTAGTGGTTAAGGCTCTTGCCTGCAATGCCAAAGGACCTTGGTTGGATTACCCAGCACCCACAGCATCCAGAAGCACAAGGTGGTACATGTGTCTGGAGTTTCTTTGCAGTGGCTAGAGGCCCTGGTATGCTCTCTCTCTCTCTCTCTCTAATATAAATGAATAAATAAGAATAAAATATTTAAAAAATAAAAATAAATTAAGAATATGATGTGAAATTTGGTTAAGTTAAAATGTTAAAGCCACTTTAACACAGATGTCTTATTGCTCATTGAGGTGGTAAAGCAGACTATCAGTAATTAATATCTTTTGGCTATGTTCCCAAATATGTGGAATTATGAAAGGAAAATTTGGATTTGCATATAACATCTAGGGAGTATTGCTGAAATATACAGGTGTTATTCCAAAAAAAATATGCTCTATAGACTTATTGATTATTGACTTGGGGGCCCACTAAAGAACACTGGAGAAATCAAGAGGAAACCTGGAATTGGATGGTACCATAAACATTACAGCCAAGAAGGATAGCCGATAGGCAAATTTCCTGCCATCTGTTTTTTTTTTTTTTTTTTGCGAATAATATTTCATTGCCTAATATTCTGTTACAATTTTAGAGTCAAATCATTGTGAAATAAATCATATGGCCCCACAAACCTAAAATAATTTGTATTTGAATTTTTATTGAAAGTGCTTATAAACCTGCATATGCCTCTTAAAGAATGAGCACTTGAAGTTTATGAAATCTCTATTGGTGCCTTGTTTTCCAGCATGGTGCTGAGAAACCAATATGGAGTTCTGCTCAAGTGGAGCTTTGTATCAGCTGTTCAGGGTGAATAATAGACTAAAAAGTTTCCAAAAAGTATTCAGAGAAGATTACTGCCAGGAGCTGCAGCAGAAAATTCTTAATAAGAGTAATCTCCCATGACTTGCCATTGATAGCAAAAGTCGGTGGAAGAGGCTGTGTCTGGGTGTAGCTTTTGGAAATAGGTCACTGTTACCCCTGGAAGTGACTTGTCAATGGCATACACAGCTGAGGTAAAAACTTATCCTTGAAAATAAATGTGGAGGCATTTCTAGGACCCCTAAAATAAATAACCCTTGTAGCTGAAGATGCAAATGTTTCACATTATCAACATGATTTGTGGAGATTTTGTTGGTTTCCCATTAAGTAACCACGAGGTTAAAATGCAAAACGTCACATCATTAAAATAGTGCAGTTGCCACTTCAAAGGTGCTTTTGCCTGCTGGACTTTTTAATTCTTTATAACCAAACTCCCTGACACCTAGTGTAAATTAGTTTTTAAATTAAAACCTGGCATTCTTTGGTTCTCAGAATCCCATACAGAGAATCATTCTGATTTTATCCATTTAAATTGTACCAGATGAATAAATTTTATTACCTGATTTGTCAGAGAACTATTGCATCTCTGAGCATGTTTACATAAATTATTCTCTCTAAAATTAATAGGTAGGGAAATTTACTTCAAATAGATGGATATGTCTTACATATTTCATAACATATACATTAATATATAATGAGTAAGTGTCTGATAGCAACTTTTTGAGATACTTCAAACCTCAATGTAGGAGCTGATTTTCAAATCAAACCATTTATTTTCACTCTCATATAAATTGATATGCATTTCAGACATATATATATATATATATATATATATATATATATATATATATATATAAAATAAAATTATATCATGTTGAGAAAAATGTGCTTAACTCAATCATTGGGGTACAAACAAAATTTCAGTGCACTTATCAACTCCATAGACTCAGATACTCAAGTATTCACTAAAAAAAACAAACAAACAAACAAACAAACAAACAAACAAACAAAGACTTCCTCTTCTTTGCAGGTGTTGTACAACAAAAGCATTGGTACTCTGATACAATCCTACTCCATAAGTGTACCAGGCAGCATTTGACTTACTTTCAACATAATTTTGTAAGAGGTATAGGTCCCAGGAAGAAATACATGTGTGACAAAAGACTAAGAATTACACAAAACAGTTGAGGTTGAACATCTTTGGGGGCAAAGAAAGACAAGTGTGGATAAAAACCAATAGACTCAACACATGGCTGCACATGTTCATTGAATTTTCTGAACCTTATGAACTGTATTTAAATTCAGTGGACTGACGTTACCTTTATGTGTAGAGATAAGGAGTGTCTTGTTGATTAATCACTAAACATTAAACTTCTTGATAGAAAGAGATTCTAACTGTAATTTTCCACTGATCACATCTATGAACTCCAAATGACAATAATTATTTAGATATATAACTTATATGTACTTACATATTGATGTACAATTTATATGTAGATACATGTTATATATTATATATAATTAAATTATATTTAAATTAAATTATAATTGAATATATATATATATATATATATATATATATATATATATATATATATATTTGTATCCCTATATATAAAGTAGTAACATTCTTTGGAGGGATGGTATAAAACTAAGCAAATCCTTACCTCATGTAACACGGCTTGGCTACAATTCTAACCCATTTCAGCCACACATTCATAGAAAAAAATGTTAACAGTGTTGGCGATTCCAAGATTAATTTGTTTACTTGTTTATGTCTGTGACTTCATACATGCACATAAAGTATTTTAATCATATTGACTGCACATTAGCCTCATTTCCCTCTCTCACTCTTGCTGAAGACCTTCTTCCTCCCAGCTAGTATCCCTTCTACTTTCACATCTTTTCCATTGCATTTAATTAGGGCCACTGCATGAACATGTGTGTGAGGCTATTTACTGGAACATGGACAACTTGTGAGAGGTTACGTCACTGAGGAAGGATTCACAGATTTTTTAAATTAACATATCTGTAGTTAATTAAACAAACAATAAACACACTGGCAATCCTAACAG
The DNA here is from genome assembly GCA_036365145.1 of Orientallactaga sibirica. Taxonomy (NCBI): domain Eukaryota; kingdom Metazoa; phylum Chordata; class Mammalia; order Rodentia; family Dipodidae; genus Orientallactaga; species Orientallactaga sibirica. Next base: position 22,454,853 of record JAEOAD010000032.1, on the reverse strand, counting down.
AGGGATAGAAAGTATTTTAAAAGAGTCAAATGCAAATTACATAGCATCAACCTGTGTTTGAAACATGGATGGGCTTAATAGCATAGAAGGAGTTTGCTCATAGAAGATCAAAAATGGCTGAGAGAGTAAAAAATACAGTCAAGTAAAGAGAGAGAAAAGGGACATAGAAGCATCAACACATGCAATGACACAACATCAAAATGTTTAACAGGTATGCAATTAGAGTCTCAGGTGGAAGTAAATGTGAGCTGGAAAAAATTCCAACAAATGATGATTGAAAATACAAGTTTAGAAATGAATTTCTGAAAATCACTTGCAACTCCAGCAGCTCTGTGCCTGATTACTCACACGAAGGGAATACATAACAACTGTCATGATGACACTCCAAGCCTGGACAACTTTAAAGAGAAGCTCAGAACTGGGTGAAAATTTACCTTTTAGGAAAAAAAATCATAAATATATGTTATTATTTAAAAACACTTTTAGGATCATAAAGCATAGCTTGTATGGTTTCTTAACAATTTCAGAATCCTGGATTATTGATTTAAAATCATTTCTATTATTCATTGCACCTTGATTTGTGCTTACATTCTGGTACAATGAGTCTGGAATCCATCCAATATTTTTTAGATTATTAAAATGCATATGGAAACTTATACTTTGTGATTGAACATTCTTAGTTTTCAGCATTTTTTTTTTGTTTTTTTTTTGTTTTTGCATTATTAAAACCTACATATCTCAGGGTGGCCTCGAAACTCCTATACTTTGTGATTGAACATTCTTAGTTTTCAGCATTTTTAATGTGTGTGTGTGTGTGTGTGTTTGGGAAATATAATATAATTTGCTAATGAGCTGTATTACTTGGTTACATACTTCATTTTAAAGTCTGTCATTTATTGCTAACACATGTATTTTCAATGACTAGATCTATATTTCCTAGTGTTTATTGAAATTTTAAAATTCAATGTGTATGATGTTTCCTGAATAACACTCTTGTTATTCATAACTTAATATCTTGAAGAAATACTGTCTTAGTATTTCTGTCAAGTTTTGTGGGATGTTTTTGAATAGTATTTACGTCTTTTTTTAGTGAGTAAAATGATTCTGTGTGAATTTGTAAAATGATTTGGCATGATTATATAAACAAGTATTAAGAATAGATAAATGTGACTTGTGTGTTCTGGGTTACTAAGGTATTTTAAATTAGTAGTGTAGAGCACGGCTTCACTCCATAGTTACATTATACTTACACAGCATTCAATCTGTATGTCCCCATCTTAGTATGTATGATGATCACATTTCTGCTAAAATATATGATTAAGATTTAACTTATGATTCACTGAAGATTTGAGAAGAACAGAGTATGTGTGTGTAAAGTGGCTGAGTTGGTTACTGCTTTAACTGTGATTTAGCTGAGCTCAAACGTTCTTTTGGGGCTGTATTAGAATCAGCTGGTGCTTACGTTGTTTCATCTTAGAGGTGGGAAAACAAAGAAGTGCAATGCTTCTCAGAAAATACAGGAGATTCACCTATCTCAATACATGGTAGAAGTCGAAGGAATGATAAATAAAGAAAATCTTTGGGCTGGAAGGATTGCTTAGTGGTTAAGGCATTTGCCTGCAAAGCCAAAGGACCCAGATTCGATTCCCCAGGACCCACATTAGCCAGATGCACAAAGGGGTGCACGTCTGGAGTTCGTTTGCAGTGGTTGGAGGCCCTGGTGTGCCCATTCTCTATCTCTCTCTCTCTCCCCCTTTTCTCTGTCAAATGAATAAAGAATAAAAATATAAAAAAATAAAGAAAATCTTTCTTGCTTTGTAACTCCCCATGACATTTTTTTCTTCAATTTTGAGTTTCATCCTTTTCAATATCAAGTCCATGTTACTAATGAAAGGGAGCAAAGTCAAGAAGTAGCATATATATACATCCTCAAGATTCTTTAAATAGACCACATGTACCTGCACCTTCGGTATTAACACAGATTATTATGTTTTATTTTAAACATTTCCTCATTTTTTCTTATAAAAAATCATGTCACATGTGAGCTTGCTATGACATGTTCATACTTCTCAGACTTCCCACCACCACATTTGCCTCAGATTAAAAGTTATTACTCCCTCATGGGCTGTCCCCATAGTACTTCAGCTAAACTCCACCTCAGCTGCTTGACATGTGAAATTGAGATGAACTCTCTTCTTGTCTATTTCTGCCACTAAAGGATGATTCAAGATTCACTCTTCTGTCACCAACTGCTGAAGCAATTGTTGATAACTAAAGGAACAGTACATTTAATAATTATATTTTCTGGGCTGGAGAGACGGCTCAACAGTTAAAGCATTGTCTGCAGAGCCCAATAACCCAAATTCAGTTCCCCTGCACCCACATAAAGCCAGATACACAAAGTGGTACATCCATCTGGAGTCTGTTTGCAGTGCCTGGAGGCCCTGGCATGGCCATTCTGTCTGTCTCTCTTCTATCTCTCTATCTCTCTCCCTCTCCCTCTCTCTCTGCAAAAGAAATAAATTTAAAAAATTAAGAGGTATGATAATGCAACTTCCATTTTAAAAGAGAAATAAAAATATCCTCATTAGACAGTGACCAAATAATGATCTAAAAGCACTGAAGGGGACTGGAGAATGGCTTAGTGGTACATGCCTGCTAAGCCTTCGCTTGCAGTGGTTGGAGGCCCTGGTGTGCCCATTCTCTATCTCTCTCTCTCCCCCTCTTTCTCTGTCAAATGAATAAAGAATAAAAATATAAAAAAATAAAGAAAATCTTTCTTGCTTTGTAACTCCCCATGACATTTTTTTCTTCAATTTTGAGTTTCATCCTTTTCAATATCAAGTCCATGTTACTAATGAAAGGGAGCAAAGTCAAGAAGTAGCATATATATACATCCTCAAGATTCTTTAAATAGACCACATGTACCTGCACCTTCGGTATTAACACAGATTATTATGTTTTATTTTAAACATTTCCTCATTTTTTCTTATAAAAAATCATGTCACATGTGAGCTTGCTATGACATGTTCATACTTCTCAGACTTCCCACCACCACATTTGCCTCAGATTAAAAGTTATTACTCCCTCATGGGCTGTCCCCATAGTACTTCAGCTAAACTCCACCTCAGCTGCTTGACATGTGAAATTGAGATGAACTCTCTTCTTGTCTATTTCTGCCACTAAAGGATGATTCAAGATTCACTCTTCTGTCACCAACTGCTGAAGCAATTGTTGATAACTAAAGGAACAGTACATTTAATAATTATATTTTCTGGGCTGGAGAGACGGCTCAACAGTTAAAGCATTGTCTGCAGAGCCCAATAACCCAAATTCAGTTCCCCTGCACCCACATAAAGCCAGATACACAAAGTGGTACATCCATCTGGAGTCTGTTTGCAGTGCCTGGAGGCCCTGGCATGGCCATTCTGTCTGTCTCTCTTCTATCTCTTTCTCCCTCTCCCTCTCTCTCTGCTTGCAAAGAAATAAATTTAAAAAAATTAAGAGGTATGATAATGCAACTTCCATTTTAAAAGAGAAATAAAAATATCCTCATTAGACAGTGACCAAATAATGATCTAAAAGCACTGAAGGGGACTGGAGAATGGCTTAGTGGTACATGCCTGCTAAGCCTCAGGACCCAGGTTTGATTCTCCAGGTCCCACGTAAGCCAGATGCACATGGTGGTGCATGTGTCTGGAGTTCATTTGCAGTGGCTACAGGCCTTGGCGTGCCCATTCTCACTGTCTCTCCCCACCCCTCTTTCTGTCCCTAACAAATAAATAAATAACAATAAATCTCTAAAAGCACTGTAGGGAAACAACCTGTAGCAGTTACCTTCTCAAAACACCCATCCAGAAACAGCTTATGAAAAGAAAGAAAAACATTCACTTCTGGCTTAGAGTTTCAAGGGGAAAGATCACCAAGGTTGGGAAAACTTGGGGGGATCAGGAAGCTGGCTCACATGGTCGCATGCCAGCAGAGAGGAAGCAGTAAGAGTGAGCTGTTATCTGCCATGGGCAAGAGGACTGCACCATAAAATCCCAAGGCCCTGGCTCTAGTGACAGACCGCCTCCACCTGGATGCCAAAGGATCCTCCAGCTTGGGATTAAGTGAGAGCTTAATTAATCACAAACATGTGAGGGTATTGGGGCAAACCACCCAAGAAGTACATGTTATCCCTGCGTAGTTTCAGAAGCTTGTCTTAGATTCTAAATGACTTTAGGAAAAGTTGCTTGCAATTTTCACCACAGTATCACAGTATACAATAGTTTTATGATGAATTAACCAAAACTTAAATCATTAAAATATAACTTATAATCCCCACGAAGCATTCCACATGGAATAAAACTGTCAGTTTTTCCAACCTAGGATTTAGAACAAGGCAGAGAGGGTCCCACACCAATAACTTCCTAGAAATAACAAAATACACGTTCTTTATTTCTAACTAAATAGCAAGCTAAATGTTTTAAATACAACCAGAAGTGATGGGTAATGCTTGTAATTCTAGTGTCTGGAGGCAGAGGCATTAGAATCACTGCAAGTGTGAGGCCAGCCTGAGCTACACAGTGAGTTCCAGGCCAACCTGTGTAATATAGGGAGACCTTGTCCCCAACAAACAAAATATCTTAAATATACCTTTGATGTGGTAAGGAGAGAAAATGTGTATGCTCTTCACCAATTTTAATCTAATAATTGAAGTGATCAATGATAAAAATCTCACATGCATTTTCTACTTAATTTCTGTTAAATATTAAAATAATATGGTATGATTGTGGAAAGTGTGTTGGAACTCAACTAGAATCATATAAATTTGCATGACAAAAGTACAAATTGAGGAGCTGGAGAGATGGCTCAGCAGTTAAGGTGCTTGCCTACAAAGCCAAAGGACCCCACCTTGACTCTCCAGGACCCACGTAAGCCAGATGCACAAGGGGGTGCATGCATCTGGAGTTCTTTTTCAGTGGCTGGAGGCCCTGGCATGCCCATTCTTTCTCTCCCTCTCAAATATAAATAAATAAATAAAATATATTTAAAAATACAAATTGAAAATACAGAGAATTAGGGATTTATAAATAAGACATTAATTTATAAACAATTAAAATTTTAAAATGTGTCAAAGTAATATACTGATCAAATGGGCTTAGGGTTGTTTATTTCCCAAACTATAAGATAATAATTTTATATATGTAATACACACATTTTATTCAAAATAAATTATAGACCTAAATGCTTGAAAAAATTGGGAATAAAAACAAGGAAAATAATTAAAATAATATTTATGCAAAGTTTTATTATATCACATTAAAAATATTAGTTTCAATGAAAGAAGATAAATGACATTTTGGAAGTGAAGCAGACAAATACATACCAAAACAATGGAATGCTTTTTACCAATAAAAGGGATATTAGTCTGATGCATGCTCTAATATTAATGAATCTGAAAAAAAGTCTTTTAAAGCTTAAACATTTTAAGCATGACCCCTCCATTTATGTTGGCTGGTTAGGGTAAAAGACTACTTTATAATGAGAGTAGGTCATTGCTGGCCTGGAGTTAGGGTTGGAAGCTAAGACTGATAGAAAATATGCTTTGGAAAATAGGAGTGTTGGTAGAAATATTTTAAAATTCGGGTGCTGTTTTTGATTACACATTGCTATAAACTCTTTACATCACTGTATTATGTACTTATGGTGATTTATATAATTTAATGTCATGGCTCGGTAAAATTATTAATATGCTTGCATATTAAGAGATGAGGTTAAAGGGCTGGTAATATAGATCAACGGTAGATTATAAAACTAATACCTGAAAGGCCCATGGTTCAATCCCTGGTACCACAAAAAAATAGATTACAAACAAAACTATGTTCATAAGAAATTGGAAAAACTACAGTGAATACAACATAAAATATTTTAAATAGTGGTAGCTTGATAAACATTGAAACATCTAAACTAAAATGTAATGTGGATTAGAATGAGTGTGAATAACGTTATTCTTGTATTAACTCAAGATAATTTAGAGACCATAAAGATAGAAAAAAAAAAAAAACAATGTTCAAATTTTGTAAAATCTACTCAGGAAGATTTACCATTTTAAATATATACAAAGGGTTAAATTATTATTAAGCGTGTGCTGGCATTGGTATTAAGATTCAAGACCATGAGCATGGGTGATAAGCAGCTCTGTTCATGTTGTCAATAACTCAGTACTAACGACCCTAATTAAGATTTTTATAAAGGAAAACAGCAAATAGTTACACTTATGACTAAAATTTCCAATGCAAAATGAAGTGTGATTAGCTGAATTGTACAATAAGAATATATGTATAACCCCATATATTTTATTCCACAACTGTAGACTGGATGTTAAAACTAGGAAGAACTAACACGAAAATCTGCTGAGATAAATTAGAAATGGAAAAGTACAATTTCATAATGGATTCCACACATGTTTCATCTAATGGATACATTTTTTTGGCGGGGAGGGTGGTGGTGAACCAATGAATTTATTGATGTCAAATTAAAAGATGTTTTCCTTACATTAATTACAGAAACAAGATCTCAGATTGCGCATAATGTAATCTCAATTTGAAAACCTTCTATGACTTAATTGTGCAAAATTTCATTTTTCTCCTTTTTATGCACAAATTGCAGAGAAAGTTTTAGAAATGACAAAACAAAAAAGAAAATCATAGGAATGCTATAAAATGTAGTGAAGTCATGAAATAATCAAATATGTTGACTTAATAAAATTATAAATAAAATATTTTTAAAGGGCTGGAGAGATTGCTTAGTGGTTAAAGACACTTGTTTACAAACCTGATGGCACTGGTTTGATTCCAAGGTACCCACATAAGGTCAGATATACAAAGTGGCACATGTGTCAGAGTTTGTTTTCAGTGGCAAGAGGCCCTGGTATGCCCATTCTCATTCTCTCATTCTCTCTGTTTGCAAATAAATAAATATTTTTTAATAGGATTGTAGGCTGGGCGTGGTGGCATACGCCTGAAATCCCAGCACTTGGGAAGCAGAGGTAGGAGGATCGCCATGAGTTTGAGGCCACCCTGAGACTACATAGTGAATTCCAGGTCATCCTGAGCTAGAGTGAGAGCCTACCTCGAAAAACTAAAAAAAAAAAAAAAAAAAAAAATAGGATTGTGTCAGGATATTTAATTATTGTGTGTGCATTCAAATGTCTCATGAAGAGAATAATATGACTGTTAGAACCTGCTATATAATGTATTTGAATTATAACTTATTAATTTATGATGTAGCTATTTTAATTAAACATTTAAATCAAGATTACATCCTTTCATTAGAAGTGACATAAAGTTCAAGATAAATCAGCCTGTGAATTTTATTTTATATATATATATATATATATAATTTCATTTTACAAGGTTAATATGACAAGACACTGGAATTAGTGGAAAGAAACTTTCCTGAGATAACCTGAGGTTGAGGTTTAACTTTTCTAGTTTAATAGGGATCCCAATGGTCAACTTATCTCTTCCCATATGCAGATCTGCTATTGAAGTGTTTTAGAAGGAATTAAGTGAAGTAATGAAGCATAAGAAAGTCATTCCATTTATCTCTGTTTAAGTTATTGTAGCCAGTTAAATTAAATTTGATTTGTAGTATCTTTTAACATTTTAGTTTTGCTTAATTAATTGTGAGTAGAAACAAGATTTGTGACAGAACTACTGTGCTTAATGGAGAGAGATGATGTATGGAAACAGCCCACTAAAATGATATTTTTACTCTATCAGTGTCAGAAGTCCTTCACTTGGAACTTGTGTCAATATTTTGGGGTAAAATATGGGAGTAATTGAAGACCATGGCTTTAACAAAAAAAAAAAAATGACTACATCTTTTCATTTAAGCTATTTCTTGATATGTTAATGCTAACCTTTATAAACACTGACATACTTCACACTTTTGGTAGTATACCCATGTTCCAGTTTGTAATGCAGATAGAATCCAATTGTTCAAGATTGCAAATTTCTCAGAAATCATTTGGATTTTTTTAAAATATAGATACTACATTATCAACTTTATAGTGGATTCACTATGTAGTGAGCTTGCCGTTTTATAAGTAGGTCCAGGGGTCACAGCACTAGAGACAATTTCCAATTTTTTTAAAAAAAGTTATCACTGTCTACAAGGACCAAATACTTTTCATTCCCCCATGTTTCTATTCACCTTTTCTTCCTATGTGGCTGCTAAATAAATTTCTTTTTTACATTTTATCTTTTATTCATAGAAAATTTCTATCAGTAGTGTCTGAGAAATAGACTTTAATGAAGAGAACAGTACGAAGAATGAAATTAGACATTGTGTGGCTTCCACTGCCAGGTGTCTAGTCAGACACTGGTCCATTGCAGACTCACCAGGAGAAAGGAGAACAGGAAGTCAAAGTCCATGTCCTTTGCTTGACAGTTAATCTTCCCCATTAGAGCATAAGATATTCCAATTTGGGGCCGAAGAGATGGCTTAGTGGTTAAACGCTTGCCTATGAAGCCTAAGGACCCTGGTTCGAGGCTTGATTCTCCAGGACCCACATAAGCCAGATGCACAAGGGGCACACGCATCTGGAGTTCATTTGCAGTGGCTGGAGGCCCTGGCATTCCCATTCTCTTTCTCTACCTGCCTATTTCTGTATCTCTTTCTCTCTCAAATACATAAATAAATAATAAAATATTTTTAATAAAAGATATTCCAATTTGAATATACTGAGACATAACATAAAGGGACTAAAAAATTCACATTATAAATTTAAAACTGAGTACCAATGAATCAAACGTTGGAAAAACCTAGGATATTTATTTGCAGATTTTCTTTGAGCTCAACAAGCGTATTACAGTCAGAGGACAGCCTTTTATTGAACAGAGGAACATCTAGGCTGGTGTATGGCTTTAAGCCACTCGTAAGAGATGCACGAGTGTCTGGAGCAAAATGCCAGCAAAATATAAATGACATCCGTGGAAGTCTTGCCTATAAATATTTTCAAATTTATAGCACTGGGTCTATAGAACATATTGTGTGAGGAAATACAGTGTGAACAAATGGAAATTGTGTTCCACTGAAGTGAGAAAGGGGAAAATATAGTTTTATTTCTTGACCAACATTTCTGCATCATGATGTCTCTAAGTGTGCAGCTATAAATCTGAGATGAATCTCAGGAAATGGTGTAAAAGATTTCATTGCTAGTCAGTCATAGTGTAGAATTCCTCCCATTCAGTCAGTAGGAAAAACTCACACATATACAGGTAAACAATATGGCCAGAAAGCCTAGGGGGTATAGTAGCTTTCTAAGCCAGTTCGTGCAGAAAATTGAAATTGTGAAAAAAATGAATATTAGTATGAATGATCTTTCACTTAAAGAGAGTAATGTGAAAAGGTACAGATGAGTGTCCATTGATCAGTACTGTAAATCAGACTTTCAAACATTAAATGAATAAAACACAAGTAATTATCATAAATAATCAATTTTTTCTGCCTGAACAAAATAAAATTTTTGGTATGTAAATGGGTTTTTTTGCTATTATGTTATAATATGTAGCACATTATCTACATTTTTTCAACTTTTCTATCTAGAATATATAAGTTCCATCAACCAACAGTAAAAGTAAGTCCATTTTTTATTTGCAATATGTTTTAATATTGTATTTGCAATAATGAGCAAGACAAAAATTAAGTATCAAAGATATGTCAGAATTTGAGTCATTAATTGTCTGTGTCCCTTCCTTGATGAACTGAGTAATATTTCCTAACACTAAAAATCCATTTCCCAGGCTGAGCAGATGGCTCGGTGGTTAAAAGCACTTGCTGGCCAATCCTGATACACAAAGTGGTGCATGATGCTGGATTCATTTGTAGCAGCAAGAAGCCCTCAGATATTCATTCTCTCTCTCTTTCTCAAATAAATACATAAATAAATATATTAAAATACATTTCCCCATTTCCTCACAATCTTACTACTAACAATGTAATAATGCAATAATAGCAATGCAATGTAATAATACAAACAAATTGAATCTGCATCAGTATCATCATGTCCATCACTCTCTGAAAATCAGCTGTGCTACAAACAAAGCACTCATATTCAGAGCATCTACAACCCCTGTACTGTAAACACCCACACTGTCCTATCCCAAGCTGCCACAAGGGGCTCAGAGGTGAGATTAGGAGGGGAAGGCCTGAGGCTGCAGGTGGCTGGGAGAGTGCATAAGGACGTGGATTTAACACATTTTATAGTATTTTCACCTCACATGTGCGAATGTACCAAATATTTAGAAAGAAACGTACATGTGGTATGTGATAATACATTGACTTTTTTTTTTTTTAATTTGAGAGAGACAGAGAGAGAAAATGGGTGCACCAGGGCCTTTCAGCTGCTGTGAACGAACTCCGGACATATGTGCCCCCTTGCGTGCAGGTGCAATGTTGCGCTCTTGTGTCAGTTTGGGAAACATGGGACCTGGAGAATTGAACTGGCATTCTTAGGCTTTGCAGGCAGGCACCTTAACCACTAAGCTATCTGTCCAGCCCTGATTTAAAATTTTTAATTACAAATTTGCTTAATTTAATTTTTAGTAATTTAGCAACTCAAGAATGTCCTGAAGTTTGAAGAATGAGTTCTTCAGGACACTGCTGCTTGGATATGTTTCCTGAAAGGTGTGAATTTGCCTCCTGTAATGTGTTTGTGCAACACATGTTTAATATTAAGGTGCTTGCCTGCCAAGCCTAAGGACCAAGGTTTGATTCCCCAGTGCCCAAATAAACCAGATGCACACAGTGGTGCATATGTCTGGAGTTCATTTGTGGAAGCTTGAAGCCCTGACCTACCCATTCTTTCTATATGCCTCTTTCTCTCTCTCTGTCTCTCTCTCTCAGAGATGTTATTTATGCCACTGATTTTATAAAAACAAAGTATGAAATATAGTATATACTAATTTGAAATGATAGAGGGAATGACTGCCAAACTTTATTATGCCACAAACAATTTTACTAGTTCTCTTACAGCAAATAGTTAACGATACTCAATATTGTTCTTTTTTTTTTTTTTTTTTTTTTGGTTTTTTTTTTTTTTTTTTTTTTTTTTTTTTTTTTTTTCAAGATAGGGTTTCACTCTAGCTCAGGCTGACCTGGAATTCACTCTGTAATCTCAGGGTGGCCTCGAACTCATGGCAATCCTCCTACCTTTGCCTCCCAAATGCTGGGATTAAAGGCGTGTGCCACTTCACCCGGCTTCAATATTGTTCTTGATATAATCACTCTAATTACTTGCTTATATTTTCTGAAATATCACCTGATGGTAACATTAACATGTAGACTATAGCATCTGTAAAACAACATAGGTGTGCATTGCATAAAAAAGGAATCAGGGGAAACAGGGAGGTTGTACAATCTAAAAGGACAGAATTTCATTGTAACTGAAAGAACAGGGAAGGATCTACTTCTAGCTGCTACTAACAGGGTTTTAAATCAGGTAAAGAACTTTATAAGCTATAAAATTTACTGATTTTAATTTCCACTGTTAAGTATGAATTGCCAAAATTGGACTAAAGGCTAATCAACCTCTCTGTTAAATTGAGGAACCTGATGTAATTTTAACTGCTAACTTCGATGTGTGCCTCTGTGTCTATCCACTCTTCCAGGGAGGCGATTCAGGGTCTGTGTGCAGTCAAAAGGAGGCTTTTGTTCTTTTTTGTTGTTGTTGTTGTTGTTTGTTTTTCATTTTTCAAGGTAGGGTCTCACTCTAGCCCAGGCTGACCTGGAAGTCACTATAGAGTCCCAAGGTGGCCTCAAGCTGACAGCGATCCTCCTGCCTCTGCCTCCCGAGTGCTGGGATGAAAGGCGTGCACCACCATGCCTGGCTAAAAGGAGGCTTTTGTGATCAGTGATTCTGGTGTCTTATCACAGTTGTGCTGTGTGTTGCTCACACAGAAACACTGATATCATGAAGAAAAACAAAAGGATGCTTGAGGATCATAAGCCTTCTCACCTGTGTGATTTCTACACTTTCTGTTTATATGGATGATTTTCAAGAGACTACAACAAGACACTTGCAACTCTTTGTATTTTGAAAGACTCCTCTAGTCATTTCATACCTTTTGTCCTCTCTTCTGACTCTCCTATTTTAAAAATAATTTACATTTATGTATTTAATTATCTATTTATTTGAGAGAGAGAGGGTGGGGAGGGAGGAAGAATGGGCATATCAGGGACTTTAGCCACTGCAAAGGAAATCCACACACATGCACTACCATGTGCATCTGGCTTATGTGGGTTCTGAGAAATTGAGCTTGAGTCCTAAGGCTTTGCAGGCAAGTGCCTTAACCACTAAGCCATCTCTCCAGCCTCCTCCTTTCTTTAACCATGGCCATGCAATTTTTTAAAGAAGATCATTTTAAGAGGTACTTAATTTTTTTTCTGTCAGGTCCAGCCTAGTTTAAGTGTCTCTAAATGACTTCAACAAACTTAAGAAAATGCTAGTGAAAGCAAAATTTGATGCTACTTTATAATTTATTCATCTGTCTCCATATTTATATTTAAAATATACTTGAAGAATTTTTCAGGATCATATGTGCATACACACACACACACATATATGTGTATATATATATGCATATATATACATATATATATATATTCTGTCTCTGTGTGTCATCTAATCCTAAGATACACACACACACACACACACACATTTATATATATGTACACCCATATATATATATATATATATATATATATATATATATATATATATATATCCTAAGATATGTATGTATGGGTGTACATATATATGTGTGTGTGTGTGTGTGTGTGTGTGTGTGTGTGTAACCTAAATTATAACAATTAAGTGAAAATAACAAGACTGATGACATTTTGTCATTAAATGATTGGGTGAGACAAATATCTGGTCAAATATTATTTACATAATTATCTAACAACAATATTAACTAGAGGCAATGATAGCATAGCTAATGTTTGTTAAATATTTATTATTTTATAGTAGTACATTCATTATCCAATACTATGGTCTCGTATTAATCAGAAAAACTATAAGATTAGGTACATCAAAATTGAAGTTTAATATGATTATTCATTGGTGCATAGTCGATGTATAATGTAGCATGACAAGATTCCAATGATTTTTCATTCCCATGTTCTTAGTTTTAATTTGTGTTCTGTAGCTATTATCTTAGGAAGGAGAGAAGGAAGGGAAGAGGAACATTTTAGTGAAAGCCAGTTATGTACCCCTGGCTGAGAAGGAGTCAATGAATAAACAATTTGCACAGGAAAATGAAAAAGAATTGCCTTTCCTTGTTCATGTTCAGATTTAAGTCCACATCATGGCTTCAGGTGACCATCAGAACATCTCAACACGGGACAGGTGAAACATAAAACCAAAGAAGTTGTCCAGGGCCAGGAAATGAGCATCATGTCATTCTGCTCCACACCTGCTCTACTCACTGTGAGTCACCAGCAGCCACCATAGACTCCAGCACATCCTGAATGCTCCACAATGAAAAAAAAAAAAATGGATGAACAAAAAGATAAGTAGATGAAAATCAAGAGATCCCAGACATGTCACCTTGCCCCCCAAATGCTGAACTAGCTGCTTACTCAATTCATCTGTAATTGAGCAGTTCACTTATGTTCCTTTTTTTTCATTATTCAAGGAAACTAGGGTTAAATTCAAATGTCATTTGTTCACGTACTTAGACAGCCTCATGTTGAAGTAGGTATAACAAGGTGGTTAAGCAGCGAGAAGACGTGCACATCCATACATGTCATCTTCAGTATCCTGTGAAATCTTGGCCAACACTTCCCCACCTACTTGAGGATCAGCTGAAGCAGTTTATGCACACATATGCAGACAGTATTCAGTGTAGGTTGTGCAGTGTGCAATAAAAAAAATCAACCAAAGCTGGGCGTGGTGGCGCACGCCTTTAATCCCAGCACTTGGGAGGCAGAGGTAGGAGGATCGCTGTGAGTTCAAGGCCACCCTGAGACTACATAGTTAATTCCAGGTCAGCCTGGGCCAGAGTGAGACCCTACCTTGAAAAAAAAAAAAAAACAAAAAAACAAACAAAAAAACCAAACTGAATATTTTGTTATTGAACTATAAGCATTCCATTGTGGAAAATATAGTGTATCTTCACAGGAACATGTGAATAATAAATTTCAATAAATATCAAGAATTGTTTCAACTTAATAATCAGAACTTGGACCACACTGCAATGGCTTTGTAGATCTGATCTCCTCCATGAGTTTATGAGAGCCTCATACCTGACAGGCCGTGTTTCATACATGCTGGCAAGTCCTCAGATACTTGTGAATAGAAGCCATATCTCTTTGAAAGGATTTTCATCTTGAATTTTAACAAGAAGCAGTCCTTGTCATCTTCAAGACAAAGAGAAAAATGATGCATACATACCTACGGATATTAATTAAGTTAAACCAAGCCCCTGTCTAGAAAATGGCACACTTTGCTATCTTGCAGCATTGTTAACAGTGATCTTCTATCAAAGTAATTTTTTTTTCCTCTCACTAGGAAATGGATTTTAAAACAAAGACTACATTTCAGAGACCAAATACAATTCCTGGTTTCTTGATAATTGGATGGGGTGTGCTGGAAAACTGGTAGATGGAACAGTGTTAGGGAAACCATGGTTGGCTCGTGTGTTACTGTGAACATGTGGGCAGATGAGAATAACAGGTGAGAATACGGGGTAAAAAACAGGTGCAGAAGAAAAGAAATCAGTTGAAGAGTTCTTAGATATTTTTTCTCATCATAAAACCATACTGGTTTTAGCCCAGTGTAGTAGTGCATGGCTTTAATCCCAACACTCTGGAGGCCGAGGTAGGAGAATTGGTGTAAATCAAGGCCACCCTGAGACTACATATTGATCATATTGATTCCAGGTCAGCATAGTCTAGAGAGAGACCCTACCTCTAAATAAATGAATAAATAAATAAATAAATAAATAAATAAATAAGAAACTTGATTTAAGCCCACTCTATCTTTACTATCTATTGTCTCAGCATACACCATGATTGCTGTGAAAGGGTGATTCAACATTTCATACAGAGATAGGTGTGTATTATGAACACATTTTTGCCTGTAAATATATTGTTTTTGGAAAGATGCTATCCAAGAATACTGCAGAATTACAAGAGCAGTAGCAGCAGAGAAAGACATCACTAAAATTAAATAAATAAAATGGGACCAAGGAAAGATGTGAGAAAAGTAGATGACATGTAACAGATGTTTCATTCATGTTAAAAGAATTTGTAATTGTTCTTTATTTTAAAATGAACTACATACATAATCACATAAACCAAAGGAAATATAGGTAACAATTATTTTTAATCTTTCATTGCTAATATATTATACTTTTTATCTGTGGTCGTTTCCCATTCAGGTCCCATTCAGGTCCCATTCAGGTCCTTGTAGAAAAGCCTTGGTATTATTATATGAAGATAATTTATATATATATATATATATATATATATATATATATATATATATATTAGAATCAAAACATGTCTGAAGCACTAAGTATGTTTATTGAGAAGACTCATGCATAAGGTCCCTTTTCATTGAAGCTCACTTTTAATTAACAGCAAATTATGTCATCCTCACTAGAAACTAAAGCATTTATTAAATAGGAATGTTTAGACATTAACTGATTAAAATGAGTTTATAGTATAACTTATTTATATGCACTTAAACATTATAACTTCACAGTTTGTTTTTCCAGTTGTAATTACACTTGGCTAATATGATTGTTATGTTAGAAATATCTGCCAAAGCATTTGAATAAATAAGTGCTCATCTTTCTGCATTACTGTGGTATGAAAACGTTTAACAAAGTTCCTATATTTAAAGAAATTTGGTATTTTATAGCTATAATTATCCATCCTGAAGCTGCCTTAAATATATAGGCATCAAACCTAAAATCTCATTCATGCCCCTTTTGTAATCTAATCTTCTTCATTATTGCTAAACAATTTCCAAACTTGAAATTTCTAGGATGTTCCGTAATGGGATTATCCAGTGTGTACTCTCAGTTTACTTTTCTTTCTGGACTAATTATTTTTAGATCCACATATTGTTGCATATATCAATAATGCATTCCTTGTTATTTCAGAATAATATTATTTTAAATGGACATAAAATTTATTAAATAATTTCCTCATTGAGGCAAACCTAAGTGGTTTCTACTATTAGATACTACAGTTAGGCCAACTATGACATTTGTGTATAAACTTTTGTGTGAATAGTTCCCTTTTATTTTAAGTATATTTGGACAAATAGGATAACTACACCTCCTGTTGTTTATACTTTGTGAAGAAACACATGACATATACATATGTATTTTTTTCTTTTCTTTTCTTTTTTTTTTTTTTTTTTTTTGAGGTAGGGTTTTGCTGTAGCCCATGCTGACCTGTAATTCATCTCAGAGTGGCCTGGAACTCATGGCAATCCTCCTACCTCTCCCTCCCAAGTGCTGGGATTAAAGGCATGTGCCTTTTATTTGTTAACTTGAGAGAGAGAGAGAGAGAGAGAGAGAGAGAGAGAGAGAGAGAGAAGACACAGAGAGCGAGTGAGCATGCCAGGGCCTCCTGTCACTGTGAATGAACTCCATATGCCACTGCGTGCATCTGGATTTATGTGGGTACTGAAAAATCGAAGCAGAGCTACCAGGCTTTGCAAGACAGTGCTTTAACCACTGAGCAATCTCTGTTTCTCAAAGCAACTTTACCCGAGTACGTTGCTTTCCACTTGTCTTTATTCTACTGCTCGGGACATGTCAGTCCAGGACTAACACTATGCATGTGTTAAGAGTTAGTTTCCCAGCCACACTAAGCGGTCACATCAGGCTACATCTTATCCAGTGAATTCATTTCTTTCTGCAATAACCCCTTTAGTTTGGGGACTTAAAGAAATCTCTTTATACAACAGAACATAATTCTTCCTCAGGGCTTGTCCAAATATTTGTTTTGTTGTGTTTCAATGTTATATTCTATCTATAAACTGCCTACTTTGCCTGCTTTATTTTAGTGTTGCAGGAAATTTTTGTACTATATAAAGCAAGTTCCAACCCAGTAACCCTGAAGTATATGTCAGAAAGTCTGACCCAGATCTGCATTACTGTTTTACTGAGTAACATCCCACCAGTAATGCAGATCTTCTTTCATAGCTTTTTTTTTTTTTTTTTTTTTTTTTTTTTAACCTCAGTGAAATAGGAGAGTGTCAGGTTCAGACACCCTGCCTGGCCTTCCAGAAAATGCTGGAACACAGCAGGTGCTTTGTGCTTTATTAGCATGCCTGGGATTACTTTGCAAATCTAGATAGATGAAGTTGCTTAGCACTGTTGATGTGACAGCTAGCTTTCTAAAGGTTTCTGCAAGTCAAAGATTTCCTGCCTGCTAAAGAATACATATCCCCATCGGGGAGTCAAACCACAATTTCCCTTTCCCTTCAAATTGCTTCTATAGAATGCTTTCATAAAACCAGTTTTCTGAAGGCTGACAATGTAATACATGAATTAATGAAGTCACTGCTTTTACAAATTTACTGAGCTCAAAGGAAAGCAGCGCAATGTGAGGAAAGAGCATGGAGATCAGGGAAGGAAAATTTTCTGCAGCTCTGTCACAGACTCTTTAATGTCTGCTCTCCTGATGAAGACATATGCTGCAAATTTTCCTCTCACCTCGTGGAAGCTTTTGTCTGTGTCCACACCAGCTTCAAATATGCAGCATTAATGGATCTATCGCAAGATGGCCAGGGCAGCTCTGCTCTCCTGCTGCAAGTTTTGCAATCGTGCCCTTATTTTTATTGCTGACATGTCCTTGAAATGTCATGTCAAACCTTAAGCAGATTTTTTAAAAATAACATTTATTGCCTTCTTTTCCTGCCAATAAAAGCAATAAACATGTATTGAAACAAATCAATTGTAAAGGACAAAAGCCACACATAGTATTTTCAAGCTCATAGATGATAATTAATAAAACCTGTCAGTGCATTTTCTTTGTCCTTAATGCATGCATGCACGCAACACTCAACTAAAACTGTGTTTAAGTATGCGTTATTGTTAAACATTACCAAAAGCTCTTATTTTAATATCTACAGAAGAGTTCTTTTTTCTGCAAAAGATAATAAGCTTAAAATTTGAGAAGTTATCTTAGATTGTTTAGTGCAACGATAAAAATCAAAAAATTTACATATGTAATGTATAGTTAGATATAATGTTTGATACAAAAGATGAGATTTTCATCACTCAAATATATTAGATTTTATACCATATTCACTGTAGCAGGATTGTGACTTTTGGTTAGATATTCAGAAGGTCAACTAATTATCTGTTGCTACTGTTTTTACTACTTCCAGCAGCACCACCATAGCGACTGCCTCCTCTGTTTATTACTATTCCATGATTTCCAACAACAACATTCTTCTAACGCACGTAGCAATAAAGAAATCATATATCAATGTATTGCCAATCCCTGCATATGAAGAACCTTTATGCCATCTTTTGTAATTCTGGGCAAAACAAATTTACAAAACTGCTACTAGGGCTGGAAAGATGGTTTAGTAGCTAAAGGCACTTGCTTGCAAAGTCTGCTGGCGCAGGGTCCGTTCCCCAGGACCTGTGCAGAGCTAGATGCACACAGTGATGCACGCATCTAGAGACTATTGCAGTAGTAAGTGGTCTTGGCATACCCATCCCCCCTTTCTCATTCATTCTCTTTGGAAATAAATAAATAATATTAAATAATATTTTTTAAAAACTGCTTCTAATTTTCTGAGACATTATCAGCAGAAAAGAGATTTTCAGTATTTCAAATATAAGCTATCCTATCATTTAACTTTCTTAAATAGATCTTCATTATCTTCCCCAACTGTAAACCAACTTAGAACACTATGGGCACAAGGGAATGGAATGGAGACTTCTGAATTTGTAGCCCAATCCTTTTATTTATTGTGAAGAAGCTGTATTACAAAAAAAAAAAAAAAAAAAAAAAAAAAAAAAATAAAAAAACTAAATTAGGAGATTAGTAAAGTAAATGTCACAAGAGATTAAAGGACATTACTTTACCTAAGGTTAGATATTCATATCTGTTATCCTGGGTCATACAGCCCCTCTATTCTATTATGTTTTTATTTCCAAGTCAAGTTTATGACCCAAGATCCCAGTCAGACTACAGACTTTGGCCCACTTATACTGCCGGGCACTTATTCTGAAATCTTTATATGAGCCACACACTATATTGCCAGAGAGTAGAACTGGCTGTGTATGAGATAATCAACTTCCTTCTGATCCTCCAGCTTTGAAAATCACTCTGAACATAGAAAATAACCCTACACAAAATCAAATCTTTTCTTACATGAATGATTATTGATTTAGCATCTACAGAAGCCAGACAACTAGTGGATGACTATATTTTCACAACTCAAAAATGTTCCCATAACTTTTGTGAGACATTAAAAAGTGAAGCTTTTTAGTCATAATATTACTTCTTTATCCAATTACAAACTATGAACTGAGCATATACAGTTTGCTGTTAATGGGTCTCTCACAGAGACAGACAGATAGACAGACATCCCTAAGTCATGGCAGTTGAATTTTCGTGGGTCAAAAATAAAATAAATATTCTCTATGTAAAAGGAAAAGGATTATAGTAGAATTTTAAATTATGATCATAAAAAGATAAAGAAAATATACAGAGCATTGTAATAAAATAAGGAAATTGGTTTGGACAGATGGCTTAACAGTTAAGTCACTTTCCTGCAAAGCCTAAAGACCCAGATTTGATTTCCCAGTACCCACATAAGCCATATTCACAAAGCAGTACATGCATCTGGAGTTTGTTTGCAGCAGCTAGAGGCCCTGGCACATTCTCTCTCTCTCTCTCTCTCTCTCTCTCTCTCTCTCTCTCTCTTTCTCTCTCTCTCTCATAAATAAATAAATGTAATAAGGAGGAAATTGACACCTTTAAAAAGAATGTCTAGGAAAGACTTCTTTGAAGAGCAGGAGGTGAAAAGAGATAGAAGCCTTAATGTCACGTAAAGATTTCAGAGCAAGGGCTGGAGAGATGGCTTAGCAGTTAAGACACTTGCCTGCAAAGCCTAAGGACCGAGGTTCAATTCCCCAGACCATGTAAGACAGATGCACAAGGGAGTGCATGCTTCTGGAGTTTGTTTGCAGTGTCTGTAGACCCTGGTGCTCCCATTCCTTCTATCTCTCTTTCTCTGCTTCTCTCTCTCTAAAATAAATAAATAAATAAAGTTTAAAAACTAAAACAAAAATAAAAAAAAAAAGATTTCAGAGCAAGTTCCCACTATTTCTAGACCAATGTCCTTAGTGTGAGAAGGATCTTGGTTTGTAAATTTGACACAGAAATAAAAACATCATAGAGTAGAGGAGCTGTGTGACCCAGGATAACAGACATCAGATTGTTAAACATATTTATGGTTTGTAAACTTCAATTTTTAGTTGTAATGCTATTAATAAATCTCACTAGGAATGGTAAAACAAACAAACAAAAAGGATAATGTCAAGGAAAAACACAGAACTCCTTGGAGGCAAAAAAGGATCATTCTCCCCACTTTCTTCATACACACTTTATTATGTCCCTGGAGTTTTAATGTCCTTCAAGTATTTTCACTGAAACTGCATCTCTATCTAAAAATCTCAACCTGAATGTTTTAAGTGCCATACCTTTTTTTTTTTTTAAATGGGAAAGGGAGTTCCTTTGCATAAGTAAAGTGAAATATTATGCTACTGAGGACACTCAAAACTCATCAAACAGAAAATAAGTTATCAAGATCCTTCTACAGAGATTTCTAACATGCCTCCCAAGGCTCAGGGAAGAGTGTGAAAGAGGGGGCAGAAATAGTGTAAGAGGAACAGGGTGGGAAGGTGTATTCTGAAGCACTGTCACTGCACAGAGACTGACTGATGCATTCATAACTCTGCAGTGATGACTAATAACCCTATGGAGGAGGGCTCTTAATGGAATGGGAGAGGAGAGAATGACGTGATGAAATACGATCACAGTGTACTCATATAGTGAAGTTCCTAATAACATGTTCCTTAAAGATCCCCTCTTAACTAGGCACAATTCTAATTATGAAGTGTAGTTAACATTCAGTGTTTCCCACCCATCATCTCATTTTGACAACACTGTCACCCTAAAAAACTAGGTAGTATTTTCTTTTTCTAACCTGAGGCAGCTAAGTGTACTTCTGTACTTTGGGTCTTCTTCAGAAGGCTTTATAATTATGGTTGAGATTTTTTTAAAGCATGAAATAAATGGCCTGAATTTTGATATAAAAACAATGGATGAATGTGGAAGGTCATTAATACTCTTTAGAAAATACGGGCTTTCTTCGTCTTTGTCAGGTTTAGATACAGCTCAGTTTAGAGAAGGCAGGTTATTCCCTCCTTCCCTTAGGCTATATCTGAGAGTGAATCTTTTCTGGAGCCAGTTACAGAAGTAATTCTGATCTTATAAATAATTAATGTTTAATCAAATAGACCTCTCACTTGATTTTTAAAGAAGGCTACACAAGGAGTTAAAGCCAAAATAGTTTAGTGCAGTAACTTTAATAAGGTAAGCCTTATTATACAAATATAGCTACAGGCATCCAGTAAGTATTGTATCAACTCAGAATACTATCTGAAGATCTTAAAATGTCTAAACAAGTATGTTGTGGGTTGTCTAATATCCTGGTTTGAGAATAAATTTGCGTTAAAATGGAGGCATCCAAATTTATGCCACACTTTTATACAGAAGTTAGATGAGATGAGTGATAGGGCAGGACAGGAAGAGAAGAAAACAACACAGAGACACACTTTAATTGTGTTGTACTTGAACTTCTGCCTCATAATATCTTTGGAATTAGGGGGCTATAGTTAAGATTTTACTCTAAGAAACCAGAGTCTACAAACTGCCCTAAGTCTCTATCACTCATTGAATAGCCAGAGCTTAAAGTCAGGTTTGTGCTGTTATAAATTACAGGATCTTTCTAGTATAGAATATTACCTTTATGACTATTATCTCTCATAGATTGAAAGTTGACTGGACACACACATATGCATACACACACACACACACACACACACACACACACCTTTAAATGTCCACATGCTGAACCTGAGCACTACCGCTAAGCACACCATCAGCCTCCAAATGTTTAACTTCCTAAAGCTATTGACATAAAAAAAAAAAAAATACAAAACCCTTCTATTTCTATGAGTGGATTCCATGGACAGTCTATTTTCATTCCTCCCTTTTGAAAAATAGTATTTACTCTTTATATTATTTGTCTTCATTGTTGAAAAAAGTTAGCATATCTCCCCCAAAATAGAGAATCCATTTTCCTGCAAACTATTACATTATGCATTTAATCTTTTTTTTTTTCCACAATGCCATCCTAACTCTTGCTTCACAAAATGTGAAATGCTGCCAGAAAGTGTTTCAGAAGCTCTCCCACTGGTTTTGTTCATGAAGTAAAAGAGGTCGCTTTTGGTGACTTTGTAAGAAAATGATTAGTCCTGTGTTAAAGTCAAAGAAAAGCACAGAAATGTGTGGGCGTAATTAGTCGGCTCATCTCTTCCTACAACAGCACAGGCAGAAATGGTACTTGTGACTTTTGACAACAACAGGTCCTCTTAGATTTTGTTAGTTTATTTATGTGTGGGTTGAATCAAATTACTGGGATGCATGATGATGTTACATGTCACTATGTGACAGGCTATCACTCTACGATAAATAACAGACATTTACAAGAAACAGATCACAGTAGGTCCATCAGAGAGGACAGTCATCCACTGGGAAGCAACAGGATGTGGGATGCTAATTGACTCACATGTTATTCATCTTGGAAGATGTGTCAAGGAAGGAGATGGAAATACTTGGGAGGACAAGAATTATTTCTCAGTAATACTGGATTCATTCACAAAATTGTGACGTTGCAATTTTGTAGAAGCTGTGTAGTGTTAACTAAGGCTATTAAGATCTAAGAAGGAATAATTAGTTGTTCTATGACCTTTGCTGCCTATGGTGTCAGGATAGGATTTTAACAAGTGCGTGGTGGGCTGGAGGGATGGCTTAGCCGTTAAGTCATTTGCCTGCAAAGCCAAAGGACCCAGGTTCGATTTCCCAGGACCCATGTTAGCCAGATGCACAAAGGGGCACACACATCTGGAGTTTGTTTGCAGTGGCTGGAGGCTCTGGCGTGCCCATTCTCTCTCTCTTTCCCTCTTCCTCTGTCAAATACATAAATAAATAAAAATTAAAAAAATATTTTAAAACATTCACTGTATAGGTTCTATAACAAACACTCAATATGCTGGAGGCCTTAGGGAGAAAGGAATATCAATATTTCATAGAAGTCAATTGAAATAATATAAGGGAACCTTCTAAAAAGAGAAGGATGATTCTCATTGCAAAGTGTCTGAGAACAAATAAAATGGTGATTAAGGATCCACAAGTTAAAAAAGAATCCAGAGCTGGGCATAGTGGTGCACGCCTTTAATCACAGCACTCAATAGGCAGAGGTAGGAGAATCATGGTGAGTCTGAGGCCACCCTGAGATACATAGTGAATTACAGGTCAGCCTGGGATAGAACGAGACCCTACCCCTCTCCCACCAAAAAAGAATCCAGAGGCAACAATAGAAGTCTCACCTTCTTGAATTACCAAGTAAGCTACTAATCACCTATACACACCTTGAAAGTGGCCCCAAATACATCATACTGTGTGCAAATCAGAAAATCATAACTCAATCCAGGATGCCCTCTGCCAGAGCATGCCCACGTGGAGTAAGCTGGAGAAATCACAGTTCCTTCCTCACCTCCCAAGTCCCTTGTCCCAGTTCCCCTGCTGCTGGCTTGGGGCTGCCTGGACCTGCGAGCTTGCTGTGGAAGCAAGCCCCTTGCTTGCCTTCCTAACTGAATGGCTCCTGGGTCCCCAATTTCTGGGTCCCCAATTCCCAGATCCCCTTCCCCACCTCCCAGGTCCCTGGTCAGGGTTTGCCTACTGCTGACTTGAGGCTGCGTGCACCCTGTGAATTTGCTGTGGAAGTAGGCTCCTTTCTCCACCTTCCTGACTGAATGGCCCCTGGATCTCCACTTCCCAGATCCCCTGCTCCTGAGGGGCTCGTGTGTGGAGTAGGCAGGCCAAAGATCTCAGTTCCTTCCACAATTTCCTGGTCCTGGTACCCATGCTGTGGCCTTGGGGCAGCCTGATCCCTGTGTTTTGGCCACAGAAGCAGGCCTTTTGCTTTGGTTTCCTGATTAAATGGATACCCAAATCCCTGAGGCAGAGGGTTCAAGGAAAAGATCCACCATGAGGACATCACAATCATAAATCTGTATGTGCCAAACAAAGGTGCATCACAGTTCATAAAACAAAACCTACTTGACAGGAAGACAGAAATAAACACCAACACCATCATAGTCAGAAACTGCAATACTCTCCCATCATCAATAGACAGACCACCAGGCAGAAAATCATCAGGGAAATAATAGAGTTCAACAACACCATAGATCAACTAGACCTAATGGACATGTACAGAACTTTCCACCCCAATTCTACAGAATACACATTCTTCTCAGCAGCCCACAGAACCTTCTCCAAAATAGACTATATATTAAGTCATAAAGCATGCCTCTATAAATTCAGGAAAATTGAAGTAACAAAGCAGGCCTCCATAAATTCAGTAAAATTGAAGTAACTTCCTGCATCATATCACATCACAGTGCTTTAAAGCTAGAAATTAACATCAACAAAAAAGTCAGGAACTCCACCAGCTCCCAGAGACTGAACAACATACTTTTAAAAATTGAATAGGTTGTGTAAGAAATAAAAATAAATAAATAAATTGTAAAATTCCTAGAAATGAGTGATAATGAAAACACAACTTACCAAAACTTACGAGACACATTGAAGGCAGTCCTAAGGGGAAAATTGAAAGTATTCATAACAAAGACAGAGAGATCTTTAAATTAATAACCTAACTGTCCACCTAAACACATTGGAAAAACAAGAAGAATCCAACCCTCAGAACTCCATACAAAAATAAATAATCAAGATCAGAGAAGAAATTAATGAATTGGAGACTAAGAAAATATTTTTTTTAAAAAAATGATGAAACAAAGAGCTGGTTCTTTGAAAAAATAAATAAGATTGATAAACCCCCTCGCCAGTTTTATCAAGAGATAAGAGAAGGCTAAAATTAACAAAATCAAAAATGAAAAAGGAGAGCTTACAACAGACATCAATGAAATTGGAAGAATCATCAAGACATACTTCCAAAACCTCTACTCCACAAAATTGTACAATCTGAAAGAAATGGATGAACTCCTAGCCACAAACCACCTCCAAAAACTACAGTCAGAGCAGATTAATCTCTTCAACCTATCACATCGACCAAGACTGAACAGGGCATCAAACACCTCCCTAAAGGAAAAGTCCAGGGCGGAATGGCTGCTCAATCAAATTCTATCAAACCTTCAATGAAGAATGGAAACTCAATTTTTCTCAAACTGTTTCACATAATTGGAGAGCAGAAAATCTACCCCAGCTCCTTTTATGATGCTAACATCACACCCTAGTACCAAAACCAGACAGAGATACAAGAAAAGAAAAATATAGGCCTATATCCCTCATGAATTTAGTTGCAGATATCCCAAACAAAATCCTCACAAACAAATTCATCATATCAAAAGCATTATCCCCCTGGGTCAAGTAGGCTTTATCCCAAGGATTCAGGGATAGTTCAACCTATGGAAATCGGTTAACGTAATACACCACATAAATAAACTCAATCATAAGTACCATATGATATTCTCAATTGATGCAGAGAAGGCCATTGACAAAATACAACACAATTTCATGATCAAAACACTGGAGAGAATAGGCATGTAGGGTTTATATCTCTCAACACAATAAAGGCTTTTTATAAAGCACCTAAAACCCAAATAATTCTTTTTTTTTTAAAGATTTTATTTTTATTTATTAGAGACAGGGAGAGGGAAAGAGAGAGAGGGAGAGTAAGAATGGGTGTGCCAGGGCCGCTGGCCACTGCAAATGAAGGATGCATGTGCCCCCTTGTGCATTTGGCTTATGTGGGACCTGGAGAATTGGACTGGGGTCCTTAGGCTTCTCAGGCATGTGCCTTAACCATTAAGCTATCTCTCCAGCCCCCAAATAATTCTTAAAGGGAACAACTCAAGGAGTTCCCACTGAGATCAAGAACAATACAGGGGTGCCCACTCTCAACACTGCTCTTCAACAATGTACTAGAAGTCCTAGCCCAAGCAACAAGACAGGAGAAAGAAATAAAAAGGATACAAACTGGAAAAGAAGAAGTTAGTCCTATGACATGATCCTATATGTAAGTGACCCACAAGTATCCATCTCAAAACTTCTAAATGTGATTAATCCCTTCACTAAAGTAGCAAGATACAAAAATGAACGAAAGAATTAGTAGCCTTTCTATATGCAAAGGACAAATATACAGAGAAAGAAGTCAGTGAGGCTGTCCCATTTTCAATAGCAAAAAATAATAAATAAATACTTTGGATTAATACTAAACAGGATGTGGAAGACCTATAGTGAAAACATTTTAAAAAAAAATCTCAAGAAAGTAATCAAGGAGGACGTGAGAAGTGGGAAGACCTCCCATGCTCCTGGATATTAATGCTGTGAAATTAATGTTATGAAAATAGCAATTCTACCAAAAGCAATATACAGATTTAATGTAATACCAATACAAATTCCAGCATCTTTCTTTACATAAACATAAAGCTGACAAAACTTGGCATGTGCATCAAGCATTAGTTTGCAGAAGCAAGAAACCCTGACATACACACACACATGCATGCACACACACACACACACACACACACACCATACAAATACAATTAACAAAAAGGATATTGACAGGAAAAATTAAATTGTGACTATGTAAATGACTACAAATGTTAAATTGTAAGTATTTTGTCTGTATCTTCAGTAGTGAAGGATAATGCCTTTGGGGCAGCTGTGTGGTGTTCTATTTTGTTTTGTCCCTCCTCATGTGTTTTTTAACCATTGATGGCAGTGTTTAGTTATTCATTAGCGGGTGTGTGCTAAGTTGTTAGGACACCACAGAAGCAGCCAAAGTGTGGCTGACACACACAGAGTGGGCACTTGATAGACAGCTGTCAAATTCACCAGCAAGGCATGAAAGGATGATGAGAAGAGCAGGAACATCATGACAGAGAAAGTTGTGGTGGATGTAACTAACCCACATGCAGGGTTCTTAGGAAAGACTTCTCAACTGACATTGAAAACAGGAAGTGGCTCATCATTTACAATACATAAGCATCAGTTCAAATTTCATTAGCTTTTAAAGCTCCAAAACAGTTACTGTCTTGATAAGTCTAGTGGCATTTTGATGACTTGTGAATTTAATGAAAATGGTCTGATATCTATCTCTATTTATCTATCTATCATCTATCTATTAATTGTAGCTGTCTTGCTTTGGGGAAGTCACCAAGTGAGTGTCCAATGGTTCTTTTAACTAAAAGAGCAACTTCTAACTGCTTATTTCTCTTTTTCCCCCTTCTTTGTCAAATTTATTGGAAAATAATTCAGAATCCATAATGTTAGCCCTGATAAAATTCAAACTCAGTTTTGCACATAGCTCATTGTTATTATTTAGCTCGAGAACATTCATATCTTCCCAAAGAGAAACTGCATACCTATTAGCAATCAAGGCATGTCTCTTCATTTCTCCCAGCTCCTATAATATGTAGTCGTAATTGACATCTGTCATTCAGCACAATGTGGTCAGGTTTCCTCTGTCTCACCTTGTAATATCATTACTTGGCTCCTTTACATGAATAAATGATATGCTGCTATATGGTTGGATGATGCTTGTTTGGATATTCATCAGTAGAACATTTGAGTTGTTTTTACTGTTTTAGCTATTATGAGCAATGCTGCTGTATGAACATATGTGTACATGTGTATATATTTGGTTTGTGGGGATATATGCCTTCACTTCTCTTGGGTGTACAAATGAGAGTATATTGTTGGGTCATCTTCATAATTGTCCTTTCTGAGGTGCTACAGCTGATTTTCAAAGTTGGTTTGCCATTTTGCAACACACCATCAGTGCTGTGCTTTACTTTTGCAGACTCCGGAAGAACTGGAGGATGTTTCTGACCTTGAGGATGATCACGAGGTCCGCAGTCACACCAGCGTGCAGACAGAAGGGAAAACAGACCGGGTATGTCATGTCTCTGGAGGCGAATGTGTGGGGTCTCATTAAAACCTGGTTCTCTAGGCAGGTTTCTCAGATCTGAGTTGATTTTTCTGGAGCATAGAGAGGAAGGACCCAGAATACGGCAATGGTAACATACAGGAATTCCTTTCTCTATCTTGAGAGCTCACAGTGAGGCCATTTGGGGTGAGGCAATGAGTCACTCCCTACTGGTAGTATGGTAGTAGTCATATGATTATAAATGTGAAATATGCTCACCAAGAAATTATAAATGTCCTCTGTAATTCCGGGAAACAAAACATGCCTCTGAGTCAATACTTGCCATTGTTTTTATTCTTGTTGATAGTGACATCTTTAGCACTTACCGTCAACATACACACTAACGTGGATACACACACACACACACACACACACACACACACACACACACACACACACACTCACTTCCTATCATGTTAACCCAATTTCTAAATTACTCTGCTATGCTATACTTTATTCATACCTAAGAAGGAAAATCTGCAAAAGCTGGGCATCCTTTCCCTGTTAGTTTTTACTACATGCCCAATTAACCACATAACCTGCACCTGAAATTCACAGTACAACATGGCTGCAGAGACGGCCTGGGGTCATAACTAATTCCTCCATCTCCTATTGTGTTACTTGGCAAGGAAATGTAGCCTCCTTCTGCTTCAGTCCCATCATCTGTAAAGCGAGACTACAAATACCACCATATGAACATTATTGCGGGAATTAGTTGACTTCACTAAATACACATAGTGGCTAGTGAGTTCAGAATTGTTGGTTATAATCCTCATGTTAGTATTATTATTGAATTAATTACGTCATCCAACTGAAAGTGAGAAGAGAATATGTAAAATGTCTGTGTCCTGGTGCCTAATGGTCTATCCCACTAAAAATGAAAACCTTGAGCACGTTGTGGTTCTGTAGCCAGTTGTGACTCCATCAGCCACCTCAGAGACAATGTGAGCAAGGATATGTTTGGTGAGCCATAGACGTGAAATGCACATCATTAACTATTTCCTTAAGAGGAAGCATTGGCGTTCTTCAGCATGTTTTGGAGCACAGCTGCTCCCTATGGCTGGAAGACAATGACTTGAAACAAAGTGTACGCTTTACCAAATGTTACTCACAATGTTTAGGAGTTCTCTTTCACCATGACTTGGCTGGTAGGAATGTTTCTTGCTCATCCTTCCACCCTGAGTGCCGTGTTCTACACACAAACACCATCATATGATCTCAGAAGGCACTTGGGAATGCGCTGAGCTGAGCCACTCTTGAGACCCTCTGTTTTGCTGGGTATGTGGTTTGTCAGACCTGTAGAATCCAGTTGATGCCAGGGACGTCTGGAGCACGTGGCATCTCGCAGGAATCACTGGTAAGAGATGCCATTAGGCAAGTAACTGTGGAATTGGAAATGAATTTTGCTGAAGGCGAACTTGCCCAGCTCTTCAGTGAAATATGAGATGCTGAGTCATGGGTACAGTGTGGGTGTCAGGGCTGACAAGGCAAGCGCTAGAAGAAAGTTCTATTAATAAAGATGCTTTCTAGAATGCCGGGACTAGGGTAAAGATATCTGTTCTCCTGCTGACTTTTCACATGTAGGTGATGAACACTGGGTTAAGACACTTAAAATAAACACACACACACACACACACACAGAAATTGCTTCACCTGCAAAATAAGAACAAGACTGTATCTTCTCTGGTAATTTCAAATAAGATAATATATATGTGTGGTTGTATTATTTTGTACATATGTATAGGTATGTGGTATGTATACATGTATCCATGTGTGGGGGTGCATGTATGCACATGTGTATACCTACCTGTGGATGTGAGAGGTCGATATCAGCTGTCTTCCTCAGTCTCTCTCCAACTCTTCTTTGAGACCAAGCTTCTCTCTGATCTTAGAGTTCACAGAATTCACTAGACTAGATAGCCGGCGAGCCGCAGCGATTCCTTGTTTATGTCTCCCAGCTTTGTGATTATAGTCAAGCACCATCACACCTGGCATTTTATGTGGGAGATGGGGATCCAAACTCATGTCCTGTGCTGTCTCAGCAAGTACTTTACCTGCGGAGATGTCTGCCCAGCCCCCAGAGTGTTTTCTATATTTTACAACTACAGGATAAAAAGGTGATTTTTGTCTCATCCCTGTGTTTATTCGTATTTTTACTCCAACTCTATATTTTATAACTAGCCACCTGGCTGACCCCAAGCTCACTGCCATTTACACAGCTGATCATCTCCATGATCTGCATGGATGTTTTATAGGAGGACCGCTTCTAGCCCTATAAAAATCCCCCTAAAATTCTGCATCCTGGGCTTTTGTTGAACTGTATAGAGATCCATGACCATCTCATTCATCTAAAATGCCTGTGGGTGACAACCTTACCATGGTCTTATAACAAGATAGGCCTGTGACCATCAGATCGACTGGGGCAACTTTATATTTAATCTGATTAACTTCTGCTTTCATAAATCTCCATATGATTTCCAAGTAACTCACATGTATTGACTTCCTGCCTTGAGGTTTACCTGTAATTATGATGTGGAAACCCTCTGCAAAATTCCTTGTCATTGTAAATAATACAGTTCTATACCCAGTCTCCCCTATCAGGCATTAACACCCCTCAGACTAACGTGTGTGTGTGTGTGTGTGTGTGTGTGTGTGTGTGTGTGTGTGTACGTGTGGAGCCATGGTACATGCGCGTGGGTCAGAGGACAACTTTAGGGTGTTGGTTCTTGCTGTCCACCTTTACTAAGATGGAGTCTCTATTGTTGTTTTGCCATAGCAAAAGCCAGACTAGCTGGCTGGTAAGCTTTGGGAGTCTCTGGACTCAACCTCCCATTAAGATTACAGCTATGTGGCCGGGCGTGGTGGTGCACGCCTTTATTCCCAGCACTAGGGAGGCAGAGGTAGGAGGACTGCTGTGAGTTCAAGGCCACCCTGTGACTACATAGTGAATTCCAGGTCAGCCTAGGCTAGAGTGAAACCGTACCTCTAAAAAACAAACAAACAAACAAACAAACAAACAAACAAACAAACAAACAAAAAGATTACAGATATGTGCTAGAAAGATTGCCCGGTGGTTAAGATGCTTGTTAGGAAAACCTGACAACCTAGGTTTAATTGCCCAGTACACACACAAAGCCTGATGCCCAAAGGGGTGCATGCATCTGGAGTTTGCAGCAGCTGGAGGCTTTGGCATACTCATTTTTCTGTCCCTCTTCTCTTTATCTCTCTCTGCTTGCAAACAAATACATACAAATTTTTGCACAACTGTGTTAGGCTTAACATGAATTCTGTGGGGTCTGAATTTTGCTCATCAGGCTTGAGTTACAAGTGCTTTTAACCACTGAGACATCTCCCCAGTACCCAGAATTATTCTTGACCCTTCCTTTCTTTCCTTTTCCATTGAGGACAATTCTTATTTCTCAATGTACCCCCCTTTAGAATCAGGCTTGCATTCCTATTGTGTCTATTTTGATAATATTTTTAGAATCAACTTTCATTTATATCCTGATTTTTTTTTCCAGACTAGCAGATCTGTTCCCAAACTCTAGTCCTCAATTCAACTACCTTTATTCTCAGGCTCTGTTTTGGGGGTAAAAACAAAAATGATAATGACATTTTATTCATTTAAATCCATATTAGCTTTGCTATCCTGATATTATCTCAGTTTTGTTAACAAGATTACTGAGTATCAGAATTATGTAACTTGTGTTTTACATGGATATGTTTTGAAACTCAAACCTTTGTTTACATTTTGGTTTACTTAGGACATAAAATTCCTAAGATAGGCTGGGCGTGGTGGCTCATGCCTTTAATCCCAGCACTTGGGAGGCAGAGGTAGGAGGATTGCCGTGAGTTCGAGGCCACCCTGAGACTACATAGTGAATTCCAGGTCAGCCTGAGCTAGAGTGAGACCCTACCTCAAAAAAAAAAAAAAAAAAAAAAAAATTCCTAAGGTAAAATCCTTATTAGTATACAAACAAACCACCACCAACACAAACCTGACACCATTAAAAAAATGAAAAAAAGAGAAAAGAAACAGAATGCCACAGTCTTGGTAGAGGAACATGCATCTATTTTTTTTTTTTTTTAAGTTTGAAAGGGTAATACTTTTAAACTTTGAGCAATCTAACATAGGAACACCCTTTTAGTGTGTATCTACTGCATGGTCATTACAACAGATTCCAGTCCCTAGAAGGATAGCTCAGACATGACCCTAACCTACGTCACCTGACCAGAACTCAAATTCTATTTCAGTAGGTTCTATAATTTCTACCCACCACATTATCTACCACAAAGCCCCACATTTCTTCTAATAACATAATGATGCTATATTATTGCCTCATGTCTATCAGAGACCTTGCCTTTACATTTTACTCAGAATTGCTGAAATTTGTGCCTATCTGGCTGAGTGTGTCTTTTCATACATTTTCCAAACACCACAACTCTGAGGAGTCATGGTTAAGATTTTGATGTGGATTCTGTTGAGAATTATTTAAGTCAGCCATGGCATGCTCC
The DNA here is from genome assembly GCA_036365145.1 of Orientallactaga sibirica. NCBI lineage: Eukaryota > Metazoa > Chordata > Mammalia > Rodentia > Dipodidae > Orientallactaga > Orientallactaga sibirica. The sequence continues at coordinate 22,422,002 of JAEOAD010000032.1, read as the reverse complement.
GTATGGACTTTGTAGTCACTGCAAAGACAATTGTCTAGATTCTATTTTATGCACTGTTATTATAGTGGACGTTTTGAGTATTGTTGTAGTCAAAGAGATACGGCTTCTATTCACAAGTATCCATGGACTTGCCAGCATGTCTGAAACACAGCCTGTCAGCTGTGAGGCTCTCATAAACCCATGGAGGAGATCAGCTCCATGGAGCCATTGCAGTGTGGTCCAAGTTCTGATTACTGTGATGAACATCCAACCAGAGACAGGTTATGGGAGGAAAGAAAGGGTTTGTTTCAGGCTTAGAGATCCAGAGGAAAGAAGGTCCATCAGTGGTGGAAGAAGACGGCTCACTTTCATAGAGTCTAGCTCAGAGAACCACAAAAACAACCTGCACCATCAGCAAGCAAGAACCACCAGAGACTCAAACTGCTCTGTTTACACGTTTGGCTGGAAATGAAGATCCACTCCCACTGGCACTCTCCGTCAGCAGGAACTTGTCTGTGAGGGGCTTAACCAGGAAGTTCAATAAAAAAGATTCTGATTAAAGCTGGCGTGGTGGTGCACACCTTTAATCCCAGCTCTCAGGAGGCAGAGATAGAAGGATCACTGTGAGTTCGAGGCCACTCTGAGACTACATAGTGAATTCCAGGTCATCATGAGCTAGAGTGAGACCTTACCTTGAAAAAACAAAACAAAACAAAAAGAGGATTGAGTCTATTGGGCCAAAATTCAAAGTAGCAAGATAGCTTAGATGGTTCATGCTCTGCTATACTGAATATACCCTAGGACAAATTTTACACAGTTTAGTAACGGGGTAACAGTTATTTATTCTCATTTTTTCTTTGCATTTCAACCCTCATAACTTCAGCTGAACATCCTCTCTTATTGCTGTCATCAGTGGCAAACGCTGCAGAGCACTGTAAAGGTCCCTAAGTTACCAGTCAGTAGTGATTTGGTGTCTGTAGTCAGTGAGAGAAAACATTAAATGAGCAACAATGTATGCATGTGAAACCGTGACAAAGGGGACATGGTTACCTTAGTGATGGATCATGAGCAGTCGCTGGAGTGAGACTATGTTTTTATCCACTGATGAGGAGCTCCACGTGACACAGAAGTTTGGGTATTCTAGGTCCAGAACATTCTTTACTGAGCTCACAGTGTATTCTCTTCATACTTCCAGTAAAGATTAAATGGGCATTTTAACCAAAATATCAAAAAAAAAAAAATCATGAAAATAGGTTTCTCTTAGGGTAATCAGGTTCCTAAACTTACTGATAATACAATCCTTATGGTCCTTGTGGCAGACAGCTTCAGGTTTGTTGAGATGAACTTCCAGACCAGGCACAGTTATGAAGGAAGGGATTTATTGAAGCTTACAGATCCAGGGGAAGTTCCATAATGGCAGGAGAAGCTGGCCTGCCTTCACAGGATCAAACACAGAGAGAAAAGCCACAAGCCCAAAGCCACACAGCACAGCACACTTCAGGAACTCCAGTTAATCACACTTTAGCATATCTTTAGATTGAAATCTCAAACCCACCACCACACCTTAAGATCCGCCCAGTGACACTGCCTCCAGCCAGGTTGGCTGCAGATGCAAAGTACAAATGAATAAAACACCGAATATAATGGGGGACATCTATTCAAACTACCATAGTCCTAAGCACTTCTTTTAAATAAACCAAACACATGTCATATTTTTTCTATTAACAGAACTGTACCAATTATCAATTCACATATTATAGTTCACAGACATCCAAATTTATATTTTCTTAAAAAAAAAATCTGGAATTTGTTTCTTTTTTTTTTTTTTTTTTTTTTTGTGAGGTAGGGTCTCACTCTGGTCCAGGCTGACCTGGAATTAACTATGTAGTCTCAGGGTGGCCTTGAACTCTCAGTGATCCTCCTACCTCTGCCTCCAGAGTGTGGAATTTGTTTCTTTTCAAATGGAAATTGAAATTTAGCTATTCTGGTAGCTAAAGAACTAGAATCAAAATTTTAATTAATTTTTGATAGTCATGTTAACTAATAACAAATCCCAAGTTTCCAACAACAAAATTTCTAGAAGATGGATCCAAGATCTTATAACCTGGGCTGGGGAAATGGCTTAGTGGATAAAGCATTTGCCTGCAAAGCCAAAGGTCTCAGGTTCCATTCCCCAGGAGCCACACAAGCCAGATGCATAAGGAGGTGAATGCGTCTGGAGATCATTTGCAGTGGCTAGAGGCCCTGGGATGCCCATTCTCTCTTTCACTCTATCTGCTTCTTCCTCTCTTTCTCTCTCTCAAATAAAGAAATAAAATATTTTTTTTAAAAAGATCTTATAACCTTATTACTCTTAGTCATTACTACAGAATTGATATTATAATTGTGCTCTGAGAAGATGATTTGTGAGACCAAAGACCATGGATCTTAAATCAGATCTGTTTAACTCTTACAAGTTTCTAAATTCCCAAATCCTAACTTCTTTCATCAGTAAGACTGACATTCAGAAAGTACCTAGAATGCCTAGAGCTCAGTCTCCTGCAGTTGATCATTTTTCTTTGGTGGAGTGAAGCATTAGGCAAGTAAGGAGTGCAGCTGAGGATCTTGTAGGGCCGGAAGCAGGGAACCCAGGCCAGTACAGGCAAACACGTCTCATTGGACTTCTCACCATATTGTCCTTTTGTGATAATTAAATTTAAAAAACCTCTCATTCATATTTTATCTTTAGTTCATTTTCTGCAAAACGGGAAGTTGTTCAATCCCAGCAAAGGGGCAGCTGAGAAAATATTCCTCACATGTTCTAGGGAGCAGCTATGTAGATACTTTGATACAGTGAATTGAAAGAGTATGAAAAGGGAATTGGGGGAACAAGAGACGCGTGATTTATGGAAATATGGTTTATGAAGCAGTCAGGAGTGTGGAAAATGTGGAGCTGCGGTGATGACACATTTAGTGAAGCAATAATGAGGATCTGAGTTGGGGACCCCTGCATCCGTATAAGAAGCGGGGCATCCATGCAGCCTGCAATCCCAACACTCTGCAGACAGAGGCGGGAAGATCCCCAGGGCTTGTTGGCCAGCCTCACTGAATTAGCGAGTTCCAGGTTCAGTGAGAGATTCAGATCTTAGCTGCGTTAGTGACTGTAGATGACCTTGGAAGAATTATGTTCCTATGTCCAGTGTTCTCGTTGTAAAAGCTTGTAATGTAAAGTTCCCGATATAAATAAGGAATGATGTTTAAATTTCATCAACTCCCTCTCCTAGGCATCATGATGAACTCTTAGTGTCCACTCACCCTCAGTCATCTTATTTGTACCTTGCATCCGCCCAGCCCTTGAGCCACTTAAGACATCTCAATTCTCAGGTCGACTCTAGTGGTGTGGGCCTCACAACAACCAATCAGTATGTTTACCTAATATGGCTACAAAAAGCAAGAGCACCAACATTGGGAATCTTATGAGGATATTGCTATAATTGCTCTACCTTATTATTACTTAATAACAATTAGTTTAATTTGTAAATTAATTATAAAATAGGATATGTGCATAAGAAAACATATAAATAGAAGATTTGATAACGTTATTGTTTTCAGATTTCTACTAATAGTCCTTGAACCCATATAACCAGGCCTTCTCACAGGAGTGCCAGTTAAGGGCACGTCAGCGTGCACACATAAATGCATACACTCCAAAGGTGCACTCTGCACACACCACCTCCATAGACCCTACACACATGCCCATGTGAAATAAATTAAAAATACATAAATCACCTCCTCTTTCTCTGTGCCTGTCTATGAAGAAGATATCCTTGGTGACTCTTCCCACTGCTGGTGTAGCTTGAAAGCCACCAAGGCCAGTCTGCTAAAGCCAAGTTTCCATTGCGTTCGATCTGGTGCCGTACAAAAGTGCGCTGATAAAGGGGACTCACATAGCTGTACTTAATGAGGCCAGATGTTTATTTGAAGGCGACTGAAAGCCGTGGTCACGTATTGCTGGGGTTGTTTTGGACATTACTGACAAAACTGAAACACTTAAGCAAAGTTTCAAGTTATTTCATCTTTCAGCATAGGAAGGTTATTTCGCCTTCCGTAAAATGTTGTTACCTTCCACAAAACACATTATAATAGTTATTCATTTTTAATGACTAAGATTTGTCATATAATTAGCATGCACTAATTAGAAGGATATAGTTTGTAACCCTGGTCTGCTTTAAAGGAAATACGTGAGGCCCTTGAATGTGTATCAGCCCTATAAATAGAAATAAATTAGGACAGATGAGAACAGTTGCCTAGGTTACTGGACACAACCTCAAAATGTCAACAGTAGCAAATGAATTGGAACATATGAAATCTTAAAATACTGGAGATGATTCGTAGTGTGTTAAGGATGGTGTTACTCTAAGTTCATGTTGGTAATGCGAGAAACTGCCTCATTATTGCTTGTCTACAGGCAGTTAGCTGACTATCCTCCACCATGAGAATATATAAAAAGAAAAAAAAAATGCCACAGTTGGGTGGTTTACTGTAAAAATTGGAACTGCTTTAATGGGCACTGTTTATTATCAGAATACACTTTCAATAACTCAAATTTATACTGAATTACCCTACAGAATATGAGGAAACGTGACCTCATTACCTGCTTCATGATATAATTTGGCTCAGGCTATTATAAAAAATAATTCACAAAGACCTGGTTGAAATTACATGACACCACAGCCGTTCGGCAGCAGGCTACAGCTTTGCTCAGAATTGTTTTCTGTCATTTCAGCTGTGCACTTGGCAGTAACTCTGCTCCTCTAAGTTTTTGAAGGAATGCCTCTATTGTTTTGAGTTCTCTCCTTTCTATTTCCAAACAAACATTGGGGTTTACATCCTAAAGTTCTCTAATTCTTCCCCTTTTGCTATGCAGTGCCAAGATGTAGTGTCCTATCAACTCCCAACTCTAGCAGAGCCCTGTCTCCTGACCTCTGGCTACATATATTCTCAGGCCTGCATGTTTTCTGGTCTTGATACACATTGGTGCGGTAGCCAAGCAGAAAGGTATCAGTGTGTGTGTGTGTGTGTGTGTGTGTGTGTGTGTGTGTGTGTGTTTTACAGCGTGGAATGATTATATCAGGGATTATATGAGGTTAATAAATCCATCACCTCACAAAGCTATTATTTTGTGGTGAAATATTTAAAAATGTATTCTCAGCAATGTTGAATCATAGAGTACATAGTGGTTTTACTCATCATGCTGTTGAACAAGCACTAAAGCTTACTGTAAGTGTCGACTGAAATGTTTACCCTTTGGTCAACCTCTCCCTGTCTCCATCTTTGTCTCTCCCCAAGCTGCTGGGGAACAGCATTCTGTTCTGTACTTCTGTAAGCCCAACATTTTTACATTTTGCAAAAATAAAATAAAATAAAAAGCAAGATCAAGTATGTAGCATTTGTGTTTTTGTGCCTTGCTTATTTTGACTAGGCCCATCTGTTTTGTGTTTAAAGAAAAAGGAATTTTCATCATTTTAAAAGTTTAATTTAAACTAATTTTAATTTAATTACCAATTATTAGCATTTAAAAATACAAATTTTCTTCTTTAGGGCTAGAGAGATGGCTTAGCAGTTAAGGCACTTGCCTGTGAAGCTTAAGGCCCCATGATAGAGTCTCCAGATCCTACATAAGCCAGACACGAAGGTGACGTAAGTGCACATACCCACTAGGGGGCACACGCATCTGGAGTTCAATTGCAGTGGCTGAGGCCCTGGCACACCAGTTCTCTCTTTCTCTCTCTCTCTGTCTCTCTGTCTCTCTAAAAGTAAAAAATAATAAATAAAAACTGTTTTTTTCTACAGGTGTGGTGGTGCACACCTTTAATCCCAGCACTCAGGAGGTAGAGGTAGGAGGATCGCCATGACTTCGAGGCCACCCTGAGACTACATAGTTAATTCCAGGTCAGCCTGGGCCAGAGTGAGACCTTATCTCAAAAAAAAAAAAAAAAAAAAAAAAAAAGGGTGTTTTCTTTAAATATTTTAGTTATTTATTTATAAGAAAGAGGTAGATAAAGAGAGAGATAGGACCTCCAGCCACTGCAAATGAACTCCAGACACATGTGCCCCCTTGTGCATCTGGCTTATATGGATACTGGGGAATTGAACCTGGGTCCTTTAGCGTTAAAGACAAGCACCTTAACAACTAACCCATCTCTCCAGCCCCTAAAATATAATTTTTCTACATTCTAACATCCAAATAACCACCCCCAACCTTTGTATGGGATAAGTTATAATGACAATCTGGAGTATGTGCAGAACCCTTACTTATTGGTAAGCCCAGCCTCTTACCAAACGTTGGTGGATTTTATTCATTGGCACATTCACAGCAGATAGATCGTACTGAATGGAAAGGCTCTAGGGATTAAAATATCCCTGTGTTAATGGAGTTCAAGAAAAGCTCCCACTCTAGGGAGTCCCAACAGTTAGGCTTGTCCAGCCTTCCTGGAAAGAAGTCGTATTGGCAAGAACATTTTTTTTTCTTTATACTTTTCTTTCTTTTCTTCTTTTGTTTTTCTTTTTTTTTTTTAAGAGACAAGATTTCATGTAGACCATGCTGGCCTTGCACTAGTTATGTGGCCAATGATGACCTAGAACTTTTGATCCTCTGCCTCTGCCTCGAGTGCAGGGTTACGAGGTTATATGGTAGTAAGGGTCAAACCAGGATCTCATGATGCTATCCAAACCACTAAGCTGGATATCTAATCTAGGAAGGGAGTTCCGTTAACAGTGTGACCACACCAGGAAGGAGAGAGGTGGAGTAATCTAAAGTCTATGATTACAGCAGTCTCAGAATTGTATAGAAATTGGAACACTGGTAAGGAAGAGGCATTTCCACAGTGGTAGTCCAGACTACCTTGGTCTGTCTATGATCTGTTTGCATAATTACCACTATCCATTATCCTAGAATCTCAAATCCAGCATAACTGTAAGGAAAAAATACCCAGGAGAAAGTCAAAAGAAGGAAGCCAGATAATATGGTATCAAAAACAAAAAATGTTGGCTGGGTCAGAGTCTGAACCTGCCCTCAGGCTCTCCACTGTGAAGCAGTTTCTGTAGAACTGGGGCTGGAGGTTCTGTTACCCTTGGCGATAGAGTATCAGTGATAGGAGCAATAGTAGAAGACATTGGAAAGTCCAAAGGAGCCTGATCTTGTAGGATGGAGAAATCATTGTAAGGTTTTGTGTGTTTGTTTCTTTAAATAGATGGAGCCATTGGAGAGTTAGGATTCAGAAAATGCCATGATCAGACATAATTTGAAAGGGTCATGAGAAGGAGGTGTCATACCCTGAGTATGACACAGGAGGACACCATTGTTATAATGAAGACTGACACCAGGATCTTAGAAATGGAGAGGATGGAAAGTGTTAGCTGTGAATATCTGATGGTGGGTTAGCCAATGGAATTTGATGAAGGATTGGACACTGGGGTGTGACACAGAAACAGGAGTGACGGGCAACTCAGGGCTTTTAGAGGAAGAGCTGAGAAGATGGGCTAGCCATAGATGATAATATAGAGGAGACTGAACTATGGAAGTCGGAGAGAGAGTGAAAGAAATAAATTGATTTTGGATATATCTAGTTATCAAAATCCATTAGAAAACAACAAAAATGACAAGCAAGCAGGTTAGGAATTAACAAACTAGACCAGAAATCGCCTCATATGCATTCTTTTATATTATAATTCTATAACCATCTAAAATTTAAATTTGTAGCCATTGATCCATGGCTATTTTTCCTTAAAAGTCATTTTTGCTAAATTTAGGAGTGCTTTTATTTTGTTTTCTAGCCTTACCCTTACATCTCTCTGTGGAGCCACTTATTTTGAATATTACCTGTTTAATAAGGACACTCCACTTAAATCTTCAGTGCCTTTTCTAACCTCATATAAGCTTTTCACCTGTCCCATTTCTCTTTTTCCAATGTCACTTAATTTCATGATCTGACACTGTACCTATTTGCATCTTTGTTAAGTCCCTCCACTACATAATAAATTCAATGACAGCAACAATTTTCATTTGTGTTTTCCTAATGATATATTTTGCAATACCTAAAATAGGTCCTGGAACATAGTAAATATGCCATAAATACTGTATTATAAACAAATGAATGTTAGTCATAAATGAGTTTTGGGAAAAAATAATCCAAATAGAATATTTGAAGTGGTAGTCTGGAGGGTGTGCTTCAGATATAGCATTTGACTTTAATCAATAAATAGTTTGTCTACAAGAACAATGTCATATCTGTATTTCAGAGTAGTATTCCGGTTAATAATTACTCAAGCAATAGGCATCTTAAAACCATTTTTATGTGATTCATTGCCTTTTCAGATTTGGAAGTGTTCGTGGAAGACCCTGGGCTGTCAAGGGCTGCTCTTTCTGTTTTCTTGAATTGTCACCATTGAACATAGTTTTCAATTATTAAAAGTCTAGGTTATATGAATTAAGTATTTTTGAACTATTAGGCCTTGGATGAAAGCAAAATATCCATAGCAAATAATGAGTAGGAATAGCAGAAAAGAGGAATTAATGAAAAACCTGTTTTTCTTCTATAAAAGTCATCCATTGAGCTACACTTTTTTTTTTTTTTTTTTTTTTTTTTTTTTTGGCTTTTTCGAGTTAGGGTCTCACTCAAACTCACAAGCAATCTTCCTACTTTTGCCTCCCAAGGGCTGAGATTAAAGGTATGTGCCACCACTCCTGGCTAAAGCTACTCTTTATAATATCTAATTAATTAATTAATTTATTTATTTATTTATTTATTACAGAGAGAGGGGGGAATGAGATAATGGTTTCACCAGGGCCTCTAGCCACTACAACGAACTTCATACACATGCACCACCATGTGCATCTGTTTTTTTTTTTTTTTGAGAATGACAGAGAGGGGAGAGGAAGACAGATAGAGATGGGCGTGCCAGCAGCCTCTCAGCTGCTGTGAACGAAATCCAGATGTGTCCACCCCCTTGTGGTCAAGTGTGGCATTGCACCCTTGTGTCACTTTGCATCTGGCTAAACGTGGGACCTGGAGATTGGAACTGACATTCTTAGGCTTAGGAGGCAGGCGCCTTAACCGCTAAGCCATCTCTCCAGCCCGCATCTGGCTTTTGTAAGTTCTGGGGAATGCTTCTCAGGAAAGCTCCTTAACCACTAAGCAATTTCTCCAGCCCTGAGGTAGTCTTTTGATGCTATTATAATTTCAATGAAGATCCTAGGTTCTGGAGTCAGAATCCTAACACAGGATTATTGTGAGTCTTATATGGGGTAATATCACAAGGTGTGACATGTTATTAAGTGGTCATTTCCATCATCTCCATGTGCTTCCCCACAGCTCCCATGTCCAGTCTCTCTGTTTTCATCATTATGTGTTGAATGGGTTCACATCTGTGATAGCATTGCAACTTTTCTGATATACACAACATTCAATTTTCTGATTTTTCCTCTTTGAAATTTTCAAGATGTTTTCCAGAAGGAACTGTTCTGGTTCACCAAGCTAAGGGAATTTCCTCCTAAATGTAAAGTACTTAGAGCATGACATTCATGTGCATATATATATATTTTTTCTTGAGTTGTGAGCCTAGCAGGTGAGAACAGAAAGAGTTCCATGTTGTCAGGGCTGTCATTATTCCTGCTGTCCACATCCATTTTAATGTGATTGTATGTTGTATATATTAATATATGTGCATCTCTCTATATATTTTTTCTTGAGTTGTGTGCCTAGCAGGTGAGAACAGAAAGAGTTCCATGTTGTCAGGGCTGTCATTATTCCCGCTGTCCACATCCATTTTAATGTGATTGTATGTTGTATATATTGATATATGTGCATCTCTCTCTATATTTTTTCTTGAGTTGTGTGCCTAGCAGGTGAGAACAGAAGGAGTTCCATGTTGTCAGGGCTGTTATTATTCCCGCTGTCCACATCCATTTTAATGTGATTGTATGTTGTATATATTGATATATGTGCATCTCTCTATATTTTTTCTTGAGTTGTGTGCCTAGCAGGTGAGAACAGAAGGAGTTCCATGTTGTCAGGGCTGTCATTATTCCCGCTGTCCACATCCATTTTAATGTGATTGTATGTTGTATATATTGATATATGTGCATCTCTCTATATATTTTTTCTTGAGTTGTGTGCATGAGAACAGAAGGAGTTCCATGTTGTCAGGGCTGTTATTATTCCCGCTGTCCACATCCATTTTAATGTGATTGTATGTTGTATATATTGATATATGTGCATCTCTCTCTATATTTTTTCTTGAGTTGTGTGCCTAGCAGGTGAGAACAGAAGGAGTTCCATGTTGTCAGGGCTGTTATTATTCCCGCTGTCCACATCCATTTTAATGTGATTGTATGTTGTATATATTAATATATGTGCATCTCTCTATATATTTTTTCTTGAGTTGTGTGCCTAGCAGGTGAGAACAGAAGGAGTTCCATGTTGTCAGGGCTGTTATTATTCCCGCTGTCCACATCCATTTTAATGTGATTGTATGTTGTATATATTGATATATGTGCATCTCTCTCTATATTTTTTCTTGAGTTGTGTGCCTAGCAGGTGAGAACAGAAGGAGTTCCATGTTGTCAGGGCTGTTATTATTCCCGCTGTCCACATCCATTTTCTTGTGATTGTATATTGCATATTAGATTAGTGCAGTTCTGTGAAATGATGAAGTTAGGGCCTACTGTTGCTAACATTTCCTAAAATTAGATAAAATAGAGTTACAGAAAAGAAAGGGCTTTTCTTTCCATATATAGTTTCTGAAAATCTGCAGAGACTTTTCAGTTTGGTTTGCTCTTACTTGCCAAGAAAGCCTGGCTTTAAATCACCATTTCTCGTGGGATGCAGGAGCAATCTTGGCTCTTTTTTTGAGAGAGAGAGAGGGAGAGGGAGACAGATAGAGAATGGGTGCGCCAGCAGCCTCTCAGCTGCTGCAAACGAAATCCAGATGCATGAGCCCCCTTGTGGTCAAGTGTGGCATTGCACCCTTGCATCACTTTGCATCTGGCTAAATGTGGGACCTGGAGATTGGAACTGCTGGAGATTGGAACCAGCGTTCTTAGACTTAGGAGGCAGGCACCTTAACTGCTAAGCCATCTCTCCAGCCCAATCTTGGCATTTTATATTAGTATATGGCTGACTTTTAGTAAGGTATGCATTTTCTGAGATACTGAGTCCCTGTATTTCAATTAGAATACTACCTTACCATACCATAACTGAAAGAATTTATACAAAAGATCTTGCACAGTGTTAAAATCAGAATCATAATGAGGACCTAAAATATGGTCCATTTTACTAAGTACCATATTTGTAAAATGTGATGACTTTAATTTTTTTTTTTTTCTTGATGCAAGACCAACAGACTGGCCCTTTATTTTATAAGACAGAAAAAGAGAGAGAGAATTGGCACGTCAGGGCCCCCAGCCACTGCAATCAACTCCAGATGTGTGTGCCACCTTGTGTGCATGTGCAACCTTGAACGCTTGTGTCACCTTGTGCATCTGGTTATGTGGGGCCTGGAGAGAAAACATGGGTCCTTAAGCTTCGTAGGCAAGTGCCTTAACCACTAAGCCATCTCTCCAGCCCATGACTGTTTCTTGGTTGTTGATGTTCTGTTTTTTATGTTTGTTTATTTATTTATTTATTTTTTTTTTTTTAATCAGGGTCTTATCTACTCCATACTGGGCTCAGACTTACTCTGTAGCTGAAGATGATCTTCCTACAGCCACCTCCCAAGTGCTAGTATTATAGGCTTGTGCCACCATGCTCAGCTTAAAGTGTAGTAACATAAGCATAAGGGGATTTATATACCGTGTACTTAGTTCTCATAGATGAAGACGAAACAGAGTGTGCTTAATAAAACAACAGTGCATATTTTCATTTTCAAGAATAGAGAAGTAGACATAAAGATCAGATGAAATCCCTTAAGAGAAGGAAAGAAGAAAGAGAGGAAGGAAGGAAATAAAGAGAGGGAAACGAAAGGAGTGAGGGAGGGGAAAAAGGAAAGAAAATGGGGTTAGGGTTGAGGCCAAGGCAACTTGCTATTATCCAAGTCCACTGATGTCGGGTGAGGTGAAGGACTAGCACCATCCTAAAACCGGAGTAAATATTCATCTTTGTGATCTAGGAGCAATAAAATTCTTTCTAAATGTGAAAGCAAAAGATAGAAAATGAAGGAAAGACAGGCAAGTTTTACTGGTGAGAACGCAAAATAAAATAAACCAAAAGAAACAATACAGGAAAAATCTGAAATATCATTAAAAAAAAGATCAGTAGGGAGAAAATAATAATCACTAGGTACATTTAATTATATTTTCCAACAGTAATAAGTATAAATGACTTCTCCAAAGCACCTCTTCTCCCAGCTGACAGAAATTCCTATGTAGGATCTGGGACAAGACACTTACACAGAAGGAAGATACACTCAACAATGAGCAAGCAAATAGCTGTCCCACAACATCAGCAATTACAAAATGTGAAGAAGAATATAATGAAAGGTTACCTTATTATCATATTTAAAAATAAAGACTCTCAATATCCATTTGTTGATAACATACTTTGGAAAATAAATTTGCAGTTTGTGAAGAAATTAGGATAAACTCAGAAGGCATATTGGAAAGCACTGAAAACCTTTATCAAAGTGTGAGTCTCATCTTCTAGAATTTTCCCCCACATATATTTGAGGAACTGCAGATGTATATCCACTCAAGCCTACTTTATGTATTCACAAGCACACACATACAGATTTATATAGACATACAGATAAACACGCATAAATGAAAAACACCCAAAGAGCACAGATCTCATATGAAAGAAACTGGACCTATTTGTGGAAAGAAAAGAGATTTACTTGTGTGAGGAGGCTGTATCTTACAGACATCCAGACTCTTTATAAAGTAGTAAGAGTCTAGAAATAAAAAACCCAAGAATATACATAGCATGATCCTTTTTTTGCATTATAATTTACAGAAATAGTAACAAAACTATTTTATATTTATAACCTTAAAGAATTACCTAAATGTTCACTTAATATTTTTTTTTGTTGCTTAAAATACTTTGTAAATGCATAAGTACTGTATATGAAAATGCAGAGAGAAAAATGAGTATAAAGCAAGGCACGGTGGTACACGCCTTTATACCTAGCACTCCAGAGGCAGAGGTAGGAGGATCACTGTGAGTTTGAGTCTACCCTGAGATGACATAGTGATTCCAGATCAGCCTGGGCTAGAGCAAGACCCTCCTTACCTCTCAAAATCAAATAAATAAACAAAAAGTAAAAAATAAAAATAAAATAAAAAGAAAGAAAAATTAAATACATAATACTATTTGTTTGTGCATTATGCATACTTTCATTAGACAACAATGCAGAAAACCATAGTTGTTAATGCTTTCAAATTTTCTAGTCTTTAAAAAATATATGTCCTAGCTGGGTGTGGTGGCGCACACCTTTAATCCTAGTACTTGGGGGACAGAGGTAGGAGGATTGCTGTGAGTTTGAGGCCACCCTGAGACTACGTGGTGAATTCCAGATCAGTCAGGGTCAGAGTGAGACCCTACCTCAAAAAACCAAATGTGTGTGTGTGTGTGTGTGTGTGTGTGTGTCCTCTGAGTATGTAATGAAGCATAGTTTGGTAGAACCTTGAGTAGGAAGAAATCTGTTTTCTTTTGATAGAGGCTATGAAGTCTCGATTCAAGCTATCTAAATAGCCCTGCATGGTGGCGCACACCTTTAATCCCAGTATTCAGGAGGCAGAGGTACAAGCATCACTGTGAGTTCAAAGCCACCCTGAGAATCCATAGTGAATTCCAGGTCAGCCTAGCCTACAGGGAGACCTTACCTCAAAAAATCAAAACAAACAAGAAACAAAACAAAACAACAACAACGAACTGGCTAGTTGCCTTTCCTTACAACTAGTAAATAATATTAACTTTTAATTGGCTCCACCATTTTGACACAAACGAGTAAGCTAGTTGCCCTCATGTTATAGAGTTTCAGAAAAGATTTTAGTGACAAATTTTTCCAGTCTGGTCTGATTTGATAGAGCACATCTTTACCTTAAATGGTTGAAAACAGCAGAAATGTCAGCAAGCAAGTACATTAGTGATCACTGGCTCCAGTCAGGTGAACCCCTGGGGTTCAGTCTGTGCTTCTGTTCAACCATCCTTTAGGCAAAGAGTCTCTGTGAGGAAGGACTTCTCAACTGTTCTGTTCGCAGATCAAAGCAGACGACTCTGTTATGGGGACATTCTCAAAGGTTTAACAGCATACCTGACATCTACTCAATAGATCACAGTAGCAAATATCTATCTCTCATTCAGTTAAAACAAACATTTCCCAAATAACAGTGAGCTTCTGTTGGAGTTTTGTGGTTTGAATTCAACATAATCCCTGAGGGCTTTTATGAATCCTTCATCCCCACCTGATGGTGCTGTTCTGGAAGGTTGTAGAACCTTTTGGAGGTAGAGCCTTGATGGAGTGTGGGCTTTGTGACATTATGCTCGGCCCCATGGACTGCTGCTCTCTCTATTTCCCACCACATAATATGACTATATGACATGAGCTACCTGCTCCTGCCATTCTTCCCCACCATGAGGGACTATACCCTCTGGAATAAGTTGCTTCTGGGAGGGTGTTTTGTCCCAGCACTGAGGAAGTACCTGGTAACCGAAGTAGAAGAGGAATCAACCAAGCACAGGACCAGCTGTCAGGGCTGAGGAAAGTTTGTCTTCTCTGATTAGGTACTTCCTAATTATTTTGATGTGGAAATATCTTTTCATAAGATAGTAGTGAATAGTGGCTGGTCAGGAGTAAAGTTTTTCTTTTTGTTTTTGCTCTGATTGTGTTTGTTTTATATCATTGGTTTGTAAAATAGAATAATCTTGTAGACATATTTATTCTTCTTTAAAAAATGCACAGCCTGTGAAATACCATACTTACAAACCTTTGGCAAAAATCATACTTTCCTATCTTTTGCATTGAAAATGTTCCCAGTTACTAGAGATTGTGTTTGTTTGTGAGCTGTTTTTATTGAGGCTGCTGGTGAAATGGTATATATCTTTCTGCAAGCTTCCTCCTCACCTGTGAGCCCTTACCTGGCTTGTGTTAATGGTAGAAACAACATCATCTGTATCCTGCCTCAGCGCTAAGACGTGCGTGTCGGCGCCTCTTCAGACCACAGAGAAGCTCAGCGTCACTTACTGAATGGAATTGTACTCGAAGAACTCGTCGGTTGCTAAGTGCCCTTCTCATCCAGATGTCTGCCTCTCTAAACTCACTTCTAGAAGACACGGAGAATTTTGTTTATTTAGTTTTCATGTGTAGTTTGACCATATGGATTGAGATTCCACAATTTGAGGTTATGGTAGTGCTGCTGCTAGAGGTTTGTTTGTTTGTTTGTTTGTTTTTTTCTTTTTTTAATGAACCCTGTGTTCTTATTGTTGTGCATAGCTACCATGAGGTGTTTTACATGTTCGGAATCTCAGGCAATAACCCGGACAGATTTTACATGAATTATATTTTCCCAAATATGTGGTTGATTGACTCTGAATCCTCTGTTAGACCAATAATTTGCAGTTGTTTCTGTCTGTTATTGAAAATGGCAGAGTGTTGCATATTATCTCTCTACAGCATCCATTTTACCTACACATATCCTCCATGTACTTTATTTTCTCTAAATTTTTATTTATTATTTAATTGCACACAGACAGAGAGAATGAATGTGGGTGGATCAGGACCTCTTTTCACTGCAAAAGAACTACAGATGCCACTTCATGCACTTGGCAGTACATAGGCACTGGGCAGTCAAGCCCAGGCCATCAGGCTTTGCAAGAAAGCACCTTTTACTCCTGAACCATCTCTCCACCCCTCTATGTGCTTTAAATCATGTCTAAAATGCTATTAGCACATTGTGTCAC
This sequence comes from Orientallactaga sibirica, assembly GCA_036365145.1. NCBI lineage: Eukaryota > Metazoa > Chordata > Mammalia > Rodentia > Dipodidae > Orientallactaga > Orientallactaga sibirica. The sequence continues at coordinate 22,406,088 of JAEOAD010000032.1, read as the reverse complement.
GTTATCACATTTGTTGGAAAGTAACACAAGAAAAATAGAGATTGCCCATAATCTGCACAGATGTAATTTTTTAAAAAAAATTAAAAAGACCTTTTTGATCCATTATTGGGTAAATCTGATAAAGTGGAACCCATAGATATAAAGAAAAGATTGTACCCCTCTTAGATAATTTTTAAAGATTTATTTTTATTTATTTATTTACTAGAGGGAGGGAGGGCGAGAAAGAGAGAGTGATTGAGAATAGGCATGCCAGGGCCTCTAGCCACTGCAAATGAACTCCAGATGCATGCACCACCATGTGCATCTGGCTTATGTAGGACCTGGAGAATTGAACTTGGGTCTTGAGGCTTTGCAGGCAAGTGCCTTAACTGCTAAGCCATCTCTCCAGCCCTCTTAGATAATTTCTGTGGAAGTGAAAATAAAGGAATTTAATTACCTGCATTACTTAGTTGCAATGTAATGTAGCATGAAGGAGAGTTCACATTGTAGCAAGCCTGGTAGTGTTTGTTTGGAGAATTAGGAATAGTGCAGGGAATATGATGATAAGTGTAGATATCACAATAAATGAGTGCTTTTACCATTTCAACTCTGAGATTCTTTGAGAGCTATTTGAACTGTCGGAATACTCTATCGAACAGTACAATCTAGTGACATTTCCATTCTCTCTTTCATTTTTATTCTTGATAAATAATGAAAAAATCATAACAGAAAGTACTAACTGTAATTTCATGATATAAATAAGGGAAGTATGGAAAATGCTGCACTATTAATGCCGTGTTGAAACAAGCTATAATATTTTCTCTGTTGAACTGAACTGCACTTTGAGACTATCTCCTGTCAAAGTGATTGAATGGCAACTGGTTAAATTGTACCTGTGAGCAGCAGATCCTGGGTTCCTCCTCATTGCCTTCTCCACTGTGTGCTGTTTCTTCTTCCTACACTGTCTCCATCTGCTCCTTCATTTATTTCCTCCAGTGATTTATATCTCCCCAAGATAATCATTTTGTTAAGAATCTTGAATAAAAATATAAACTTAACGTTTCATCTTGAATATTTCATTTCACTTTTGCTTCAAAAACTTTTTTAAATAGACTTTTGAGATATTCTAAGGCTAAATCTGAGCTAATCTATTAAAGGGAAACTTGCTTGAATGATTCTCTGCAAGTTCTATCATCATTCTTCATACAGTGCCCCACAGTCTGAAATCTCATCAGTGGCACAAGGAAATGTTATCCATTCCTGATGGTTCAATACGTGACGCTTATCTTATCCAAAGAGTCTAGAAAGTTTAAGATTCTGGGAGCCAATTTCTAATTAGTATTCTTCTGTCCTATAAGGTCACAGTTACTATTACATCTTCAGATAAATGATCAGTCTATCAAAGAAAAAAAACCATTTTGTAACACTGTGACACTGAAAATTGCTTCTTACATGTTGTCACATAGTTTTAATTTCTTTTCATCATAACTGCACACCTTAGAGAAAATAGTTCATGATTTACTTACAGAATTTGTACATTTATTTTCACTTAAGGAAGTACAGGAAAAAAAAAGATAAGCAGTATTGTATAAATAAAATATTCAACTATTTTCTTAGATGATTATTTTATCAGAAAAATCTTCTGAGAAAAAACTAACAGCACTTACGAAATTCTTCTTTAGGTACCAGCTCTAGAGTCATTAACATTGGGTTACTATGTAATTATGCATGTGCTTTGATATTAATCTAGAATTCCAGAAACAATATTCATTTTCTGATAAATATGAAAGCATTTCAGACTGCCTAGGTATCCATGATCGATACCAGGGTCAAAGAAAACTCATTCTGATGGCAATTGGCTGTATCGTGTGGTGTTTCCTGTCTTCTTGTACGGCATGTTGATGAGCTTTTGGAGCCTCTAAAGCTCGATCTTGAAAGTTTATTTTGTCCTTAGTTGCTGCTCTGTCTAATGTCAACATCTTGGAGAAGAGGGTGACAGGAAATTATAAATAATAAACAATGACTGGCCTCTGCGAGACTCACTTTCCTACAGTGATACTTAGGATGTGTTCGTGGTGTAGTGGTTGCCTACATGGTCACTCACTGTGGTTCCAGTGGTCCCGGGGGCCGCTGTTCCCTGGCGATGTCCAGGCAGTTGGGGAGCAGGGTCTCTAGTGGCGGTGAGAGCCAGGGAAGAGCACAGAACACTGGGAGACAGCTTCAGGGAACAGCTCATTTATTCAACAGGGACATGGCTTTATAAGCAGTTGAGAGTAGGAAGGGACATGGGTCCTAAGGGGATTGGTCGGTTTAAAAATTCCTTACTGAGGGCTGGAGAGATGGCTTAGCAGTTAAGGCGCCTGCCTGCTAAGCCTAAGAACACTGGTTCCAATTTCCAGGTCCCACTTGCTCACAAGGCAGCACACGCATCTGGAGTTCATTTGCAGCTGCTGAGAGGCCGCTGGCATGCCCATTCTCTATCTGTCTTCCTCTCTGTCTGTCTGTCTGTCTGTCTCTCTCTCTCTCTCAAAACAAAAAAGTTGCTTACTGACATTGTCACATGCTTTAGGCAGTGGTGGGGAAGAGCTACGTCAAGTCAAGAGGAGGCCTGCAGTTGTAGGAAGGTGGTTAGCTGTTGCCATATAGGGGCTTACTGGGGCAGTGGGCCACAAGGTCATGGGGCCATAAGGAAAACAAAGCCCAAGGCTACCGGAATGTCCAGGTGTCCTGGGCCTGGGGAGCGATAGGCCTTGCTCACCCACATCTCTGGGAGAGGTTGGGGGGTGAGGCATGCTGCGACCTCATGAAGAGGGTGCAGCCCCACTTTTACTGGCCTCAGGACCAGACCAGGTTCTAGGCCTGCGACATGCTCCATGGCCCTAGGACCTTTGTTACATCCAGCTCAGGTCCATCTCCTGAAGCCTCCAGCCTGTGCTTGGCAGTGCCCCACAACTCATGTATGTTACAGTAGTTTCCCCATTAAAGAGGATGGATAGGTGGGATAATAAGCTGAATTTTGGGTGACTTTGTTTCCAAGACATTCTGCATTTCTTGCCTTCCCTTCAGTCCTTAGCATTTATTTCACACACCTTTACACAAAATCCAGTCATTTTCTTTCTGGAGCTCGGTAGTTGTATTAGTCAGGCTCTCTAGAGGAACAGGACTGCTAGAATGAATTCTATTAAAAGGGGAATTTATGGGATTAGCTTATGGTAATCCAATCGCAGTTACTGGCCCAAGAATCAAGAAACCTGGTAGCTGCTCAGCCCACGTGGCCAGATGCCTCTGCAGTCCTCATCCAGCACTGAAGGCCTGGAAGCTTCCTGAGGATGCGCTGGTCTTCGATCCACATGGGTCTTCAGTTAGTCTTCAGTCCGCGCAGGAAGGCAGCAAGCAGTTCTGGCATCCAAGGGCAAGGAAGAGGCTTTTTAATTTTAATTTTATTTATTTTTTTTTATTTTTGGAGAGAGACACAGACAGAGACAGACAGAGAGAGAGGGAGAGGAAGACAGACAGAGATGGGCACGCCAGCAGTCTCTCAGCTGCTGTGAATGAAATCCAGATGTGTGCACCCCCTTGTGGTCAAGTGCAGCATTGAGCCCTTGCGTCACTGCATCTGGCTAAACATGGGACCTGGAGATTGGAACCGCTGGAGTTTGGAACCGGAGTTCTTAGGCTTAGGAGGCAGGCGCCTTAACCACTAAGCCATCTCTCCAGCCCAGGAAGCAGCTTTTTTTGCACCCAGAGCTCCCTTATGTAAAGTCCCCCTCTGAGAGGGGCCACCCACTCTGGGGGAAGGACTTCCTCCTTCAGTTAATCCTTCCTGGAAGCAATCTCAGAGACCCACCCAAAAGGGATTGCTGCGGATTACCAAACAGATCAGGTTGAGGACACCTTAACCATCACAAGTTAAGAGACCATTTCAGGAGCTTTGAAGCTCTGTGTGGTTTATTCACCAGCAGAGGAGGGCTTACAAGCACACACCCTTCCTAAATGGCCCTGCAGTAGGGGAGGAGCCCTGATGGTACTGTCTACACTCGCATGGATGTTTTCCAGCATGGAACACTGGAGATTATGGCTGATGAACACGGAGGTGAACCATGCCAAGCTGTGTCACTTGTTTTTTTTGTGTGTTGTTTTTAATTTTTTTGGTTTTTCAAGGTAGGGTTTCACTCTAGTCCAGGCTGACCTGGAATTCATTATGTAGTCTCAGGATGACCTCAAACTCTCGGTGTTCCTCCTACCTCTGCCTCCCCAGTGCTGGGATTAAAGGCATGCGCCACCACACCTAGCCAATGTCACTTTTATTAACACTAAACTATCATGGACGGTGGCGCTATGAGGAATATGCTTGCAATGAACCCCTCCAGTACGGATTTTGGTGGCAAACATCTGATCAGATGTAGATTTGGTGATGATGTCATTTCATCCCCATAGATGTGAATGGTCCAAGCAGGCCCAAGACCCATGCAGAACAAGAAGGGGAGACGAAAAAAAAAAAATCCATTATGACAAGATAGCCCAATGGCTCTGATAAAGATGAAAAAAACAGTAGAAGCCTGTGTTGCAAAGACTGTTGCCTAGGCTGTAGTCCCAAAACCAGCTTACCTTCACAACTCTCTGTGTCTGGCCAACAAAAATGCTTGGACCATTGCTGATCTCAGACTACTTAAAGTTACCAAAGAGCCAGCTATTATTTCTTAAGGCTCAAAAAAAAAAAAAAAAAAAAAAAAAAAAAAAAAAGGAATAGTTCTGAAAGAAATGTGTTGATTTTTAATTTAGGAGATGTCACTTTTAATGTGTCAATCTTCACTGCTGAGAATGGAATCTTTGAAGAAAAATCTATAGCTGGAGTCACCTACCTCTGTGGAGAAGACTGTGACAGGCCACTGGTTAAATTTTATGACTGAGTTCAAGTTCCAGTCAGTACAAGAAAGGACATCAGTGAGAACTACATTTATGGTGTTTTCTTACTGTTTGTGAATGAACTGACGATACCCTCTCCTTCACCACTCGGGCTGGTTTTGAAATCACGCCTCTCCGTGAAGGCATCAGCTTCTGTGCTGATCCATTCTTGATGAGGAGCTGGGTGGTAGCACCCATTCTGTAGCACCGTGGACCTTACAGCACAAGGTTTTAAGATGCTAACCTACAATCACTCATCTATAATACCGCCACTTGGGGGACTTCTACTTATATCCCCAAGATGCAGAAGCTTCCTCCAGAAGATTCCCCAATACCCACATACAGCCAGATGCACAAAGTGGGCGTGCATCTGGATGGAGTGTGTTTGTAGCAGCTGGAGGCCCTAGTGTGCCCATTCTCCCTCGGACTGTCTCTCTTCTCTTTCTCTCCGTTCACAAATTAATTAATTAATTACTTTAATAAGAACAGTGTACCCCATGAATCTCTTGCTGTCTAGGCAGTCACTGGAGCTGAAGACAAGTTTGAAAGGTTCTCTTTTGGATGCTATTCCTTTTCCTCTTGGTATTGGAACCGCCTGCAGGCTGACTGTTCTTAGTAAGCAATTGCTATTCCCACCAAGTATACATAGACCTTCTGGATAAGAAACAAGCTGAAGATGGAGTAACAGAAAGTACTGGAGAAAGCCTGCAACCCTTATATAGCTAGTCCAGAGGGCAGGAGGCAAACCAAGAGAATTCCTTGGTGGAGGATGCTTCACACTGGTGATGTTTGTCATTGAAGTCGATGAAGCCATTCCCAGATAGCACAGTTAAATGCAGTGCAACATTGAAGGTGCCAAATTGGATAAATTCAGTGACAGCCTTCAAGTTGAGATGCAATAATAAATTATGGACCATTCTCAATACTTGAAGATGGAACATACACACAGGAGAAGAGAATCACCTTGCACCTGATAAGCACTGTAAGTGGAAGTGCATTGTCTCAAGTAACACTGTTTAAGATGTGCAACAAAGGAAAATAAATGAATTTTATTTTATACACACACACATACACACACACACACACACACACACACACACAAGATGTTGGGTTGAAGAGGCCCTTTGAGCTGGAAGTGAAAACAAGAAGGTCGTATAATTTATTAAGAATCTTGTAAAGGAGATATTTATCTGGGGAAGAGACACAGAGGCTGAATACCTGTCCTTTATAAACTGAGTGCCTTTGCAGGAACAATCAAACCCTCAATGCATTTTATTTTATTATAGTATTGGAGTTTATTTAAACATTCTAAATCACAAGTCGTTGGCCACTTCAAGATGGCATGCAAGCATTACTATGTTGCAAAGTTGTCTTTAAAACATCTTGTTGTGATCCAAAATAGGTGGGCTTTTATAGCTGCTCCATTTATAAACAAACACTCACCTTTACTTTGTAAATGTGATATTAGGATGATTTTGTTTTAATTTATGTTCTCTTTATTTCCTCATAAGGAGTAAAAATTAGTCTGGTGATTTTAGACTTTCCTTTGTGGACATAGTGCTTTTCAGGAAAATAAGCTTCATAGTAACAAAAGTTCTGTTAAAGTTTGCTTAGAAAAGATAATAGTCCTTGATCCACAGGGGACACATTCCCTATGGAAGCCAGATGAGTGTGTGTGTATGTGTGTGTGTGTGTGTGTGTGTGTGTGATTCAATAATACTCATAATAGCTGCATACACATAGTTCTTTTCTATATATGCATATGTAGAATAAAGTTTAGTTTGTAAACTATCATGGAATAACTTAAAAATAATAAATTAGAATTAATATCATAATATACCATAAAAATTTCCAGACCACAAAAATCATAGACACATAAGGCCAAAAATATAAGCAGATTTCTCATACTTTATCAACTGGGCCAAGATTTTTTGTAGCCCAACCCAGGATGTCTTCTAGCGACATCTACAGCATAGCCTCTAATGATCCTATAATGCCTTATATGATTGCTACTTTCAAGAAAACAAACTTATATTGTAAAATTTGGTACTCAACAAAAGAGTGAGATGTCCACCTCTATCACCCAGAAATGGTCTCCACAAAAATGTCTCATGATGATAAGACCAAGTATCTTAACTGCTATAAAAATCTTCCTCCCATGCTCGTTGCCAAGGTCCCCTCAAGGGGGATTCGCCTGTTTCATTTCTGCAGTGTAATTCAATAAATTTTCTGTCTTTTTTTCTTTTTCTGTCTTTTTTTTTTTTGACAACTACCTTAATTGTAGACAATATTCTATGGTATGTCCCTCCCTTCCCCCACTTTCCTCTTTGAAACTCCACTCTCCATCATATCCCCTCTCTTCCAATCAGTCTTCTTTTCATTTTGATGTCATCATCTTTTATTACTATTTTGATGGTCTTGTGTAGGTAGTGTCAGGCACTGTGAGGTCATAGATATCCAGACCATTTCGTGTCTGGAGGAGCACGTTGTAAGGAGTCCTACCCTTCCTTTGGCTCTTACATTCTTTCCACCACCTCTTCTGCAATGGACCCTGAGTCTTGGAAATTGTGTTAGAGATGTTTCAGTGCTGAGCACTCCTCTGTCCCTTCTTCTCAGCACCACGGTGCCTTCTGAGTCATCCCAAAGTCACCACCATCAGAAAAGAGAAGCTTCTCTAACCAAAAGTGAGAGTAGCATTAATATATGTGTATGGGCATTAAGAGAAGTGCTTACTGTGTAGTTTGGTGAGCACAGTATATACATTTAGCCAGACACCAGCAGACATTACGCCCCTAGGACTCATGACAACCCCTGTTGTAGGTTTTCAATATCAAGGATGTGTTCCCTCCTGTGGAGCAGGCCTCCAGTACAGTTAGAGAGCAGCTGGTTTTCCCCATAACAGACATGCCACTATTGCACCTGTTGGCTCATTTGGCCTGGCTGGCCAAATTTAAAGCTTGCAGTGTTCACTGTTGAGTATCTTCACTGGTGTTTTCTCTCTCTCCCACTGAACTGCATGCAGAGTAGCTTCTCCCAGAATTCTGTCAGCTAGTCCACATGGAGGAGGCTTTCAGCTCAGCTCCAGCAGGATTTCTCAGTGACCTTGCATCCCAAGTATATGGAGTCTTTAGAAATGGGATCTTACCATCTATTCCTGGTGGGAGACCAAGGACCTAGGCAATGGCCTATGTTTTGGGGGGTATTTGTGACCTCCCTAGCCAACATCTCACTGGAAGGTATCCTATCCTTATGTCCTTGGTAAATTCATTTTACAACCCACATTGCTGACCTGATATATAGCATATTTCACATATCAACAAGTCTTATGTTTGGGAGTCAATATTAGCAAAGAATTTCTACAACACAATCACAATGATGGCAGCTGCCACTGAATCTGATAACCAAGAAGATTGCTAAAGGAACTAAGGTAGAGGATACCTAAAAAAAGCGATGGATCAAATGTAGGCTGGATGTAGCTACGTGTTATTGGAAATGTACTACTCGCAGCACTATCAGTTTAAATAATCACTTACTTCTAAAATACTCATTTTACTAACTTCAAGCTGTGTTTGACCAGGAGTAACTAAAACTGTAGAATGTGAAGCTTCAGAGACAAAAGAAACTTGAGTATTTTTCTGTAGTAGAAAAAAAAACAAAAAAAACAAACATAGAGTGGTGCCAAGTAAGATGAGAAGCTTAAGACTTTAAAATATGGGCTGGGGGGGGGGGGGCTGGAGAGATGGCTTAGTGGTTAAGGCGCCTGCTTCCTAAGCCTAAGAACACTGGTTCCAATCTCCAGCGGTTCCAATCTCCAGGTCCCACGTTTAGCCAGATGCAAAGTGATGCAAGGGTGCAATGCTGCACTTGACCACAAGGGGGTGGATTTCGTTTGCAGCAGCTGAGAGACTGCTGGCACACCCATCTCTGTCTTCCTCTCCCTCTCCCTTTCTCTCTCTCTCTCTCTCTCTCTGTCTCTCTCTTAAAAAAAAAACAAATATATATATATAGGCTGGGGAAATGGCTTAGTGGTTAAGGCGTTTGCCTGCAAAGCCTAAGGACCCCAGTTCAATTCCCCAGGACCCATGTAAGCCAGATTTGTTTGTAGTGGCTGGAGGCTCTGGCATGCCCATTCTTTCTTTCTCTCTGCCTTTCCTCTCTCTAATAAATAAACAAATAAAATATTTAAAAAATATATCCACCAAGAAATACATGATTCAGTTTGTACAGAAATACATCGAGCTTTGCTATGATATGTTGCTTGTTTTAACTTTTTTGTTTTGAAATAACTGTAGAATTTCAGGAAAGGTAAAATAACACAGAGGCTTTCCGTGTTTTTTTTTTTTTTTCTTCACATAGTTTTCCCAATGTCAACATCTTAGATTTCCAGGCTCTGTTCATCAAAACTGACTCATGAACATTGGAGCTATAGAACTTCTAAATTACGGCTGTTTCAGGTTTAAATAGATGTCCTACTGACCTTTTGCTGTGTGCTGTATCTACCTTTCCAAACCTGGAATTCCTTGTTACACCCTGCTGGTCAAGCTTGTGACAGTCTTCCTGCCTCTGCCATCAAAGTCCTGAAATTACACATTGTACCATCCCACCCAGTAGGGCTTAGTATTTTATTTAAGGATTACATCTCCTACATCTTCTAGACAATGGCAGCACTTCCTTGTCTTGCAAGAACTTGATATTTTTGAAGATATTTTTAAGTACTTCATAAAATGACCATCAAGTTGAATTTGCCTTATATGTCTATCAGGAATTTAAGTCTGTAAATTTTGGGAGGAATTCTGCAAAATGGATATATCCTTCCATGTCCATCAAATCAGTACATTCGAGAAGTGCAAGATCTCTTCCTTCCCTCCTCCCTTCCCCGCCCCCCCCCCACGCCCGCTCCCTGTGGTAAGGTCACCTGCTTGAGTGTGTGGGGGCAGAGGGGGAGAGGGGTTGCTGGCTGTTAGCTTTTTCCATTACAAAGTTCCTGTTATTTCATTATAAAAAATCTCTTTGGGAGAATATTTTTGACTATTTGTTAGGAAACATGGGAAAGCAATAGAGAAAAGATTCAGCTAAACAGCAGAGATAGGCTTTATTTGGGGAAAGCGTGGGCAGGAAAGGTCAGGAGCACCCCTTACAGACTGGGGTGCTGATGTGTGGTGGGCTTACTGGGTTCCTTGGTTGCAGAGCAGTCCGCCTTGCCTCAGGGCTTGGGCCACTAGAGGAATGGGACAATTGGGAGGGTTGGTTGCATCACTCTTGGGAAACAGAGTTACAAAGAAATGTCCGTTAGAGTCCAAAGATGGAGTCGTTCTGGTTCTAACAATATTCAAACTTTATTCCTTCTCAAATGATCATTGACTGGTTTTAATATTTATCAATAAAACTTGATAAAATGATGATTACTAGGAAGTTTTATCCTGAGTTTTTTTCTTTATCTTGTTTCTTCTACATGTATCTATATGCGTAAGAGAAACTGTTCTCTTGTTAAATTCAAATATTTATTAACATCACTGTGGTCACTTGGATACTCTACACATTTTAACTCTATCTTTGTTATTGGAGATTGGTGCCTATGTTCTTTTCCTACCTCTGATTTTGGTGACAGTTTGCATACGTTTTGCTATAATAAGATTCAAGTTCATCCAATTTGCCAATTCTTCGACGGTTGTCACCCTAAGGCAATGAAGTCCTCACATCATTATTGATGCATGCCTGGAGGGTTTAGGTGGGGTCTTCCATACTTGTGAACCCCAATTTTGGGTACTTTTCCTATTTTTTTAAAAAGTAATTGCTAATAGTCTTAAAAAAAGAAAAATTATGATATATTAAGTTTATTTAAGGAGATATCATGAATTGTGAGTTTATTTAGGGCAAGTTGGGATCTAGGAAAACGCTGGAGCATTTTCACACCCGCATGGAAGATAGGATCCAGAAGCCTCTGGAAAAACACTTAGAAGAAACACGAGTGTGGGAGGCACAGCATCCACCCTGAGCGTCCAAATAAAATAAAGTTGACAGACTACGTGGTGTTGGCTTAAGAAAGAATAGCGGAGGGAAAATCCCAAAGCAGAGATCTGGAAACTCACAGGAGAAGTGAGTAGTGAAGAGCGTCAGAGATTTATTACGTCCATGGTTACCCCGAGTTTAAAGAAAAAACGCACACAGCAGGCCCTGAGTTTAGAGGCAGCACAGGGTGGATCAAGAGTTCAGAAGTTCACACGTGGTAGACATTAGGTCAGACAGGCTGCAAAATGGAGTCAAGGACAGCAGGATGGCGACAGAGATGTAAGAAAGTGGATTATCCACATCCTCAAGAAACCACCCAGCCATTATCCCCTCCGTGTCTGCAATGCCCCAGTCATGGTTTCCTGCCCCCTTATCTCCTCAGTCACCTGGTCACTGTTCTGGTGTCACAGCCTGGCTATCCTAGTTATCCCCTTCCTTCCCTTCCCCCGACTGAAAGCCCTATAAATCTCACTATCTGGAAATTCAGGTTGGCTGTGTTCCTCTCTTGTGAGTCAGTCCTGGAAGCTCATGTTCTTCCCAAATAAAAGCTTTCATCTTTGCCTCAGAGTGGTTTGTGTGGTTGTGGTCACTCCCTAATCTGACATCTGGTGCCTGACTCAGATGGGAGGCTTCTGGTTGCCGTCTTGGACAGCCAGACCTCCTTTCCCCTGACCAGACGACTGAACTGCCATTTACCCTGTGATGGCTTCAGACCATCTCTGCCTGATACTGGCCTTCATGCCCGCCACAATTCAGCCTCACCCTTCTTCCTTTCTTCTCCCTCCATCTCAGTAAGTGTCCCTCTTGGGTTGGCATGTTCTTGGGGTTCATTTCTGCTTGTGGAAGCCATGCTGGCATGCCAGGCTATACCCCTTGCTCGCTATTAGGCCCCAACACAAGGTCTCAAGAAAGACACACTCTCTCTCACTCTGTGGTCTATCACACACTGATTTGTGTGGTCGTGTTCACTCCTGAACCTTACAATCGACTCAGAGATCAAAGATGAGGCACACATGTCATCAAATGAAAGTTGCCCCAGAGCATGACAAGCATGACACAGATGGAAGACAAACAGGCGGATGCCCAGCTCCAGGGGGACCGCTTTCTCCTCGCCAAAGCTTACAGGAAGACAGACAGACTCAGGTATGTAAGAAGAAGACCTGACTGGTTCACGGATTCAAAAGTCTGTCCCAAAGGCTAGCCCACCAAGGCAGTGAGCTAGCCTATGGAGGCAGCAGGAGGCACTGCAGCCATGGTGGCTAAGACTGGTAGATCTAGAGAGTAAGGGAAATACACACGTGGTGATTCAGAGATCAGAGGAGAGTCTTACATGGAATTAAAGTGAAATTTTTCCCCTAAAGATAAAGCAGAGACAAGTAGAAAAACTACGCAGACCAAGAATCAGTGTTCTGCTTGAGGCTCGACTCACATGTATCCAAGCAGTGATCACAGAGCAGAGTAAGGGGATGGAGAGAGAAAAAAGCTGAAGAAAAAAAGCCCAAAGAACAGCCTTTATGGTAGCTTGAAAATGTATTCTTTCCTAAAATTCAGGTACACATAGGGGAAGAGCCAGTTGTTTGTAGATTTGAAGGGGCAGCCTTCAGGGCCTGCTCACCTGGATAGTGAAGGCCTCCTGTCTAGTTAGCATGCTGACTGTGGGCAGCAGAGGGCACTGTAGCTGTTGTAAACAAATCTAGATTGGCCACAAGTTCCATTCCTGCCAAGAGTTCATTCATGCCAGGGTGAGGTGGGGGCGTTTTCTCTGGGTTTCAGTTCCTAACTGAAATCAACTAAAAGAAGCTAGATCCCCCCTATTTCTCCTTCAAGATGATATCTGGGTCCCTCTTTGGACTCCTCTCCATAACTAAAACTTCCTGTAAGAAGCAAGATTTCTCTTGTCTCCACGGATATCACTTCCAGAAGGCTCCCACCTTCTGCCTTCCCAGAGGACAGGTTCCTGGGCTGTCTTGTGGTCTCCACTAGGACAGCTGGCTTTAAGCCCTCCGTCTGACATGACAACACTTCACAGATTCTTCAGACCACAGGGCTTTCCCTTTTCTTACTCAGAGCTCTTTAGAGAGTTTGTAATTACAATTTTTTTCTTTACCCCTTTGAGATGTAAATTTAAACGAGGCTCTTTCCAATTTTTTAACAAAAGAAAGTCTTTCTTAAAGATCTGAGAGCCATGGTTCAAGGTTCACGTCTCCTGAACTGCCATAAGTCCATTATATTTTTCTCTCATATTCTAAATCTTTAGTTAAAATTGGAGCATGAAATTTTATTTCCAGTATCTCTTTGTTACCCCAAAATTCTGGCACAGGTTTTATATATGTATGAAATGTATATGATATATATGATTTTAAACAATTTTAGCATATTGGTTCATCACAATAGAATGAGAACAAAATAGTTTCAAATCAAAGCAGTAGGTCAATAGGGGAGAAATGCAGGGAAAATGAAAGGTGATCTACGGAGATATAGGATATCTAACATTTACAGTTCACAAATGAATTTGAAAATCTCAGAAAAAGGAAAAGTAAGGAAATGAGCTTGATTAGAATCTACTTAAATTTCAACATAGGAGAACTTGAACTAATTGTGGATCTTAGATCACAATGATAGAAACATGATAATTACCTGATAATGTAACCACAAAGGAAAAATGCTCATGAAATTTCTATATTGAAGAAATATTTTAGATTACATTTGAAGATCTCAAATGAGAACTCCCTTGAAGATGCTGTCTTATTTTTAAAGTTAGTACAGTGGTATTGTTGGGGCCTTTTTCCCATTCCTCCTCTGAAGGGAAATATCAAGTTGTATGTTTAGCTGGAGTTATGGATAAGAGTGGTTGACCCAAAGTCTGGGTCCTCAATTTCCAGAAATTTGGTCTACAATACTTCATTTTATGCCTCTGAGGCACCATGTTGCTTTGTATTTGAATTTCATCTCTTTGTGTTGGTAGGCTTTGTCATGGATTTTGGTTGGAGGGTCTATAGATGTCCTTTAGTTATAGTTGATCTATGGTTTTGTTGAGCTCTCTTATTTCCCTGTTAATTTTCTGTTTGGATAATCTATACATTGCTGATAGTGGAGTATTGAAGTACCCAACTATGATGGTGTTGGTGGTCATTTCTGTTTTGCTGTCAAGTAGATTTTGCTTTATGAATTGTGGTGCACCTGTGTTTGGTGCATAAAGATTGATGACTCTGATATCCTCTTGTTGGATCATTCCCTTGATAAGTAAGAAGTGGCCTTTTTTGTCTGTGACTTTTGTTTGAAGCCTATTTTATCTAACATTAGTATTGCAACACCTGCTTATTTCCGTTTGCTTAGAATATCATTTTCACCCTGAGGAGGAGTCTGTCTTTAGTGGTGAGGTGGGTTTCTTGAAGACAGCAGATTGACGGGTCTAATTTTTTCATCCACCCTGTTAGCTTATATCTTTTTATGGTGAATTAATGTTTTAGGTAATAACTGTAAGGTTTGATTTAATTCCTGCCATGCTGTGGTGGTTTATGTGGTCTGGTGTTTTCTTGGGCTTTGTAGTTTTTGGGCTTCTCTGAGTTTGGTTATTGTGATCTGTTTCTTGTAGGCACTTGAGGTTGGTTGTTTGATTCTTCTGTGTGAAGAATTCCCTAAAGTACTCTGTAGGTTTGGTTTGTGTTCCCTTTCACATCATTTTCTGATTTTCTTAATGCTTCTTGGAATTCATCCTTGCATTTAGTTATGTCTTCATTGAGCTTATCTAGCTGGTTATTGAGGTTCTCTTTCTCTGTTCTTCTTCAGATCACTTAACTGTCTTTGGAGCCCTTCCTGGCTCTTTTCTATTAGGTCTAATCTAGCAAGATCAGCATGCATGCTATTTTCTTGGCCAGGGTTGCATTGCTTGTGTCTTCATTTTGGGGTTCTGATCCTATTGTCTCTTCTATGTTTTGATTAGAGACATCCATTGTGGGACTGGGGAATCTCGTTGGATTTACTTTCATTTGATTTTTCATGTTATTCCTTTTGCACTGTGGTCTGCCCGCTACAGTGAAGGATTCTTATTAAATTTAGGAGGAAGCTGTAGTCTACCCTTGACTGGGTCCATGCTGGGGGAGAGGGGCAGTGAGTGGGTGGCTTTCATGCATGGTGCTCCATGCGGGCAGGAAAGCCTAGGTCAGGGTGGGGCGGAGTGAGTGCTGTTGGCCTGGGTCTGTGCATGGGGGGCGTGGTGGAGAGTTAAATGTCTTTCATGTGTGAAGTATGTGGGAGTGGGAAAGCCCATGTTGGGGTGGGGCGGGCTGAATGCTAGCCTGTCCGGCAGTGGTAAGTAGGATGTCATTTGCCTGCTGAGCTCCACAGGGGCAGGAATGCCTAGTTGGGGCTGGGTGGGGGTGAAAGCTTGCCTGTTGGCCTGAATCAGTGCAGGGCAAGGGGGAGGGGGGAAGGAGTAGTGGGGGTTATGGCGGTGGGATGGGGTTTGTGTGTGGAGCTTTGCAGGGGTGGGAAGCCTAGATCCAGATGGGGAGGGGTCCACTAAGCCTGTGGTCACTGCAAGCTTAACCTGCATCTGGGACTGTAGCTCCGATGGCTGCTTGAGGGGACTGGGGGACTGGTGGGCTCCCCGACAGCATGGGAATCAGCAGATTCCCTACTTTGCTCCTCTGTGCCCTCCCACTGGAGGTCTACTAGAATCTGCAGACTGTTGAAAACCCCACTTAACCCTAAATGTCTTGCCTTTCCTCCCCCATGAGGTGACATGGTTAGGCAGATGCCTTCTTGACCAGAAGTCTCTCCTATCTGTTCCTTTTTATTTGGGTATTGTATAATTTACTTTTAATTGATATAAATCTGTGTTATATAATCCTTACATGTAAATACAAGTATTTGCAAGTGTTATACCTGGCTTGAAATATAGGGATATGTGGTTACCATTCTTGTGTAGGTCATTAATCATGGAAATGTTTTGAATCTTAGCAATATATGCATCAAATACATAAACATATACATAAACACATTAAGAACATACACATAAGTATATATACATACATATGTACACACATTTATGCATAGATAGAATCATATAAATTATATGCATAAATATATACATATTCATATACAGACACATAAATCATACAGAAGCAAAATTTATGGAAAAGAAAATGTCATGAACATTTGAAGTTATAAATCATATTCCTCAAATTATTATTTTCATCAAGAAAATTGTGAGAAAGAATAAGTTCCAATGCCCATAAAGCTATTAGAAGATAAAAGTATAAATTATATTTATTTCATTGTATCTTTAATTCAGTTGGTTACAGGAGAATGCTTTGAGAAACCTTTCTTTGCTTCCAGTTGGCTGCTATGATTCTAGAATCCCACATACCTCCCTATGCTTTTTGTCTTATGAATTCAAATAACTGATATCCACAGACCATAGGGTAAATTTTAAAGATATTTTATTAGATATGCTAACTTGAATGAATCTATATGCAGGCAAAATTTCAGGTTTCAAATGAACACACCATGATATGATTCCATATGTGTTTTTACTCATTTTCACTTTTGGGACCCTGTCACCCGTCACAGTAATTTCATTTGATTGAAAATTATACAAATTATATGTTTTCATTTTTCATTTACATATTTAAATTTAACTTTAAAAATATCTTTATGTATTTATTTATTTGCAAGGGTCAAGAGACATAGGAGAGAGAGAGAGAGAGAGAGAGAATGGGCCAAAAAATGGATTCTTGCCACTGCAAAACAAAGTCCAGAGGCATGTGCCACTTTGTGCATCTGGCTTCATGTAGGTGCTAGGAAATCAAACCTGGGCTATCAAGCTTAAATTATTTTAGTCACATTTTGTAATGAGTTTCAAATGTTTGATTTCTGTTAGCATAATTAAAAATTTGTATCTTTTCTGTCTAGACAACACTGAAGAAAGTATGTCAACATTTTGTAAAGATGACCCAGGAAAATGCAATGCAAATTTAAATTAACCAATTCTTTGCCACATTTAGTGTTCAAAAATTTAAATATACAGGCATTTAGATGTGGCTTATAGTATTTTTAATGGGCATGTCTGTTGATTAAACCCAAGCAAGTAATGTGTGCAGATGTTGTAAACATTTATAGTATCATTTTGGGTTCTTTGTAGTGTAAACATAGTGTCCAGCTTAAGTACCATCATTGTGTGCTTGGCTGGCCATAATTCATCTAGACTGTTGGATATAAATCTGGAGGTCATTTTTGTGTGTGTGTGTGTTTGTGTGTAGAGTATGCATGTGGTATGTTTATGTAATGTGTGGCATGTGATGTGTGCTGTATGCACATGTTTGTATAGTTGTGTGGTGTCTGCAAAGACCAGAGGAGAAGAGAATGCTACCTTTTCACTAACGAGACCAGGTCCTCAACCTGGAACAGCTATAATGTTTTAGTTGCATTTTTCCCTAGAAATTTGAATAACTATTTGTAATTTAATATGTGGCTTTTTTTCATTGTCTTTGAAGATCAAAAATGAGAACCTTATTGAGTTTTGATTAAATGATAGGCTATAATCAGTGACTATCACGTCAGAGTTTCTGGTTTTAAATGAATCAGTAAAGGATGCAGTTTTTTAATCACTTGAATAAGCTATAATTTCTAACAATCAAGTTTTCTTGAATTTTATTTTGAGAATTGCATTTAATAAATTATCCACAAAGCACTTCCAGTAGAGAAACACTATTTCATTATTGTTTCTCTCCTGAAATTGAATTATCAATTTGGCACATTTTATCTTCTCAGAGCTGAAGTCTGTTGATTGTAATTCACCATGTGATTTGAGATGTTATAAAGAAATTGAGTGGGACCTATGAGCTTTCTGCAGAAAGAGAGATTCTAGATTATCAACTTGTTCACTACATGGCAAGTGGCAGGTAATGTCACTGATTTCAAGACAGGAGTTAAGTTAAGAAGGTCAAGCTGGAATGGGATAGAACTGGGAATGTGCACAGCCAGATTTCCTCCCCAGTAGCTTTCCTTTCTTATAGGGATAATGAAAGATATCCTATAATAGCCCACTGCATACTTCAATGTTATTTATTATTATATCCAACATCATGGACTTATTTCCTCTCAGATGCAGAACAAAAATAAAAAAAGAGCCTCTGTTGAACCTTGAAATTATCATCGCCTGCCTGCTAAGCCTAAGAACCCGGTTCCAATCTCCAGGTCCCAAGAAAAAGATGTGCCTGATCATGATGGAGATGAAAATAAAATAAAATAAAATAAAATAAAATAAAATAAATATTTAAAATTTTTTTGAATAATTTTATGAAAATACAAAATAACATGGATCAGTAGATCAGATGAAGAAAGTCTTTCTATTTTATGAGATAGTTTGATGGGATCATAGCTTATAATTTACTTAACATGCTTGTATAGTACTTTTGAGTTTGGATTACTGAGCTGTCTTAATTTATGTGCCTCACCATATACCAGCAATAGGAAAAGTACTATTTTTTGAGGTACAGTATCACTATATAGGCTGACTTGGAACTCACTATGTAGCCAGTCTGGCATCAAACTCATGGTGGTTCTCCTACCTCAGCTTCCTCAGTGCTGGGATTAAAGGTATATACTAGAAAAGTTTCCTTAATGCTCAAACAGAAAGGTTGTCACATCACTGAGAGTTAAAGCTTCTTTTCCCTTGTTGCCTCAAATGCAGTTTAATTTTTATTATTCAAGAACACAATATTTTGAAAACTTGAGTTGAATATATTTGGATTTTTTTTTCAGCAATTCCAAAAATGAAATGGTAAAAACTTCAAATCAGAAAGCCTTATTATTAATTGTATTTGCCATGTTAGAATTCAGTGATAGTTAAGTAATCCTGAAAAATCTTAGGGACAAACATATTACACTAACAAGCAACTGGCAGTTGATATTGATTATTTTTATTCTTGAAAGCTGTATTTCACATATAATGGCAGTTTTTGCTGAGGTAAATTTTGATAGTCAAACATTACTTTGATTTTTTTTCTTTCCTCTAAGGGCCAAACTAGCATCTAGAAATATAAAAATATTGCATGTATTATATATTCTATGTGAATATTCTACATCACACAACAACACACTAAAATTCCACATCATTTCACAGTTTTATGGTCCTCAAAATATTTAATAATTTTCACTTCAAGATTCCTTTTTGAAACATATCTTGGGCTAAAATATGGTTGTTTTAGAATATAGTTGGTTTTCATTAAATTAACATGTAACTAAAAACCTTCATGCCCAGAATATGATAATGAAGGTCTGGAAACCCTGCCCAACTTATTCTTGAGTTATCAAATGGATAATGTCTGATATGATTCCATATGTGTTTTTGAACCATAATTTTTGAGTTTTATTTACTAAGTGGCATGATCAAGATCTTGATTCAAGTTAAACTATTTTACACTTCACTTTTCAAATATTCTGTTAGCATAATTAAAATTGTATGCACTTTCTAACAAAAGTTATGTCTAAATTAAATTTGGATTATCTCAAAAATTAATTCATTCATTATTGGCAAAGCATCAGGTTGTTTTATGGAGTAGATTTATATATGTCATATACAAACACTACAGATAACGTGGAATATAAATTTTTCTATTTGTGATTAAATATATTCCAGAAATTTAATTTCATATAACTGACAGAAAACAATAAAATACATCATTTTAGGCTAAGTTTGCCTGAGGCAGAAAGAGAGAAGATAGCCGAGAGAAGATAGAGCAAGCTGAGGTTGCTGATTATTGAAGTTTACAAAACTAATAATCCAAAACAGGGCTGGAGGAGATGGATTTAGCAGTTAGAGGTTGCCTCACTGCCTGCAGCTTCCAAAATGAAATGGTATGACAAACATAAGCAACTGTAGGTGTATAATGGCAGTTTTTGGGTTCCAATCTCCAGCATACAGTTTTCCTCCCATCTCCAGGTCCCACGAATATGATAGAAGGTCTGGTAACAGATGCAAAGTGATGCAAGGGTGCAATGCCACACCTGACCACAATAACTGGGGCACAGTTATTGAAGTTTACACTATCTGGGTTGGAGAGATGGTTCACAGCAGCTGAGAGACTGCCAATCTGGCGGTCCCACGTTTAAATGACAGATGCAAAGTGATGCATCTGCAATGCCACACTTGATCTGGGCTTTAGCATCTGTCTTCTCTCTGTCTTCCTCTCTGTCTGTCTCTCTCCAAAAATAAATAAAATAATAATTAAAAAAATTTAAAACAACACCACCAACAAAATACTATTATTGTCTTGATTTAGTAGTGAAAATTGCTAAAGATAAAACACTTAAAAAGACAGATTTACATGTAGGAAATCACCCTATTACTATGTATTATATACAAAACTAACTTTCTGATGGAATAATGGATTAAGTGTAGTTTTAAATTATGATCAGTGGAGGTGAGGCAGTTAGGGTGACTGGGCCCTAGACAGTAAAGGCAGGAACATCCTTTAAGTCGGCCCTTGCAATCTCCGCTTTGCTAGAGATCAAACAATGATCTGACTTCTTACTCTTGACTAAGGAAGTTCCCCAGACCTGTTTTTCCATGAACAACCTGAGACCCTCCCTGGGAGGAAGTTGTCCTTTCCTGGAATTTAAATCTGATCCTGGCATTGCAATTAGTTAAGCTCAGCCCCCAAGCTTGGCTTCATGGCTGGCCTCTTCTTGAGCCACCGCCTAGCCCAGACCAATCAGCCCTCTCACTCTTGCTCACCTGAGCCTGAAGGTGAAACCTGCCACAATGTTATAAATAGTCCCTTACCAGGGAACAACTCTCTCTTGTTTGGATCCTGAACTTCCAGGTTCTGATAAACCTTCAACCCAGCTGGGCTGAAACAAGGGGAGATGCCCCCCCCCACTCCCATATGGGCTTTCTACCCTCTCCTGCCCTCCACATGGCAGGAACCCTGCATTTTCTTTCCCTTTATCTAGTAAAGACTTTCTACCCTCTTGTCCATGGATTTTTAATTCTTTAAATTCCTAAGAATCCAGGGTACCTTAAATTTATTGGTATATTGGCATATTGGTGTATTGGCAAGGAAAACCAAAATTTCTGTTCCATAAGAATCTTAACAGCAATTCAGTGGTGTTTAGATGAGAGAAAGTTTCTGAGTGTTACTTACACAGGAAGAACTCAAGAAGACTATAGTGAATAATATAAAATTCTATATGTCAATAGAATTCACATTAAATGGCAAACATGTGTGGCAAAAATTATAGTAAAGGATATCAAAACTTCATGATGCTTTTTATATATAAATGTTAATTTAAAAAAATAACAAAGAGTAAATTTGAAATAAAAAGTTGTTATAAGGAACATAAAAGATGTATAGATATTTCATCATTTTCCTTGATAAAAGATGTAACTAGTAGATATTTGAAAAATATTTCACTTTAAAAAGTAGGGTAACTTTAAAAGAATTTTATTAGTTATGGGCATGCTTACTATGTAAACAGCATATGTTAGTACCATCCTTTCTGTTATCCCTGCCCTTTTCCAAAAGGGCCCTCCTTGTTTGGGATGCAGGTCATCCCCATGGGGATTGTGGGTCATGCATTGTGTGGGCAGCCATCAGTTATGGGGAAAAGGCAATGTCTCAGTGCATAATATCCTGATTTGTTGCTCTAACAATCTTCTGCGCCCCCTTCTGCAAAATTCCCTCAGCCATGTTGGGTCAGTTTTAAGTCTACTTCAGTCATGGGCTCTTAGGAGCCTCTGGATCTCTGCTTTGGTAGGAGTTGAGTGTTCTCTGTGTCTATCTCCTTCACCCTTGTGCTGATATCAGGCTCACCAAGAAAGCAGCACTCTTGCTCATTTCCACAATTCCTCTGTGGTTTCAGCTATTAGAAAATATTTTTATTCATTTGAGTGACAGAGAGTGAGTGAGTATGGGCACACCAGGGCCTCTGGCTATTGCAAACAAATTCCAGACACATGTGATATTTTTGCATCTGACTTTACATGGGTACATATGTGGGCTGACAGGCTTTGCAAGCAAGCCTCTTTAAACACTGGACAATCTTTTCAGCTGCCAGGATAAATTTTAAGTTTGTACAATTTGTCAAAACTTTTCAAAACAGCCAAGTTAGAGAGAGTAAAATGAACGCAACGTGGATTAGTGTAAGCTTCATTTTGGAAATATGTATAGGGGAAGACCATTATGCTCACCTTTGCTATTTGGCTGATCTCTGTGCATCAATATTTACTTCAGGGAATCTTTCCCTTTGAAATAACTCAAAATAAGACCTGTTCATGCATGGAGCAATGATACAGAATCATTCAACATAGTAGAATCACTATGACAATAAAAGGAATGATGAACTGCTATATGAAGAAGAGTCTACAAAAATGAGTCAAGTTTTTTAAACAGATATTGAATGAAATTTAGAATATCTGTTGAAAGGAAAAAGTACTCTGATCTGAATTTTATAGTATCATAGAAATGTGTGTCTTTTTGCTTGGTGTTTTTCCTCTGTTTGGTCTAATGCCAAAATTATTCTTTATGACAGAATGCTATTCTAATTTGTATTCCTTTGAAGGAAAATTCATTTTTCAAAGACAATAGGCAGTGAAGATTTCACTGCAGATTTCATTGGAAAGTTAGAAAATTAAATTTATACCATACATTGCATTTCATAATGAATGACTTTCGGAAATCGGTTTCTATTTTTCCTTCTTAAAAGCTAGCCGTTTTTTTCCAACCGTAGCCTACAGCTTCCTCCTGGCCCCCCATTCCTCTTCATGCAGAGTAATTCAGTTTTGACCTACGCCTCACTTTCTGCAGGCAAAGGTTCTAGCGCTCTCTTGACCTTTCACTGTGTCTCTGCATGTCCCATTCTCTCTGTCCATCCCTCATGTTGTGTGTGTCTCTTATTTCCCTCCATGTATGAACACACACCTTTATAGCATACCCATACATATGCATATGCCACAGTAGTGCACACAAACTTGTTTTTGCAGTTTCATCGTGGATTTTTTTCAGACAGGGTTTCGTGTAGCTCTGGGTGGCCTCAAACTCCCTATGAGGCTGAGGATGACCTTGAACTTCTGATCCTTGTGCTTCTGTTCCCCAAGTGCTGACTTTATAGAAATGTGCCACCTTTACCTGGTTTATGTGTTGCTGAGTGTTGACCTCAGGGCTTTGTGCATTCTAGGCAAGCACTCTCCCACATGGGCTGTCTGTCCTGGTCACTATTAATAATTTAGTTACAATTTAACATTTTCAAAATGTATAGTTTTTCATGATGTATATGTAATCATTCTTTAACAATGTATAATTTAGTTTCAAGTTGGATTTTAGGACAGAAATATTTGACAAGATCATTTTACATAAACTTTCCACAAATTAGGAGAAAATTGGAGCATACAAAAAGTCTGTATTTGATTTCAGCATTTCACCTCTCTGAGATACACAGAAGTATGTAGTTATTACATTGCCTTATACAACATATACACCAAGTTCCAATAGAGCCATGGCTGCTACTGTGACATTGCCCTGGGTCTACAGATCTAGAGCACAGGGATTAAAATAATCAAAATACTGTGTAGAGGGGCTGGAGAAATGGCTCAGTGGTTAAAATACTTCGTTAAGCAAAGCCCGCTGGCCTAGATTCGATTCTTCAGTACCCATGTAAAGCCAGACACACAAAATGGAACAAGCAGCTGGATTTCATTTGCAGTAGCAAGAGGCTTTGCCACACCCATTCTCATTCTTTAATTTGCTCTCTCTGCTTGAAAATAAATAAATAAAATATGAAAAAAAGAAATTCTGTGGAGAAGAGATTTATGGAACAGCAACAAAGAAAATTGTGCCAAAGCAAAATGCCTTACATTAAATGCTAAAGCAGTGAATATGCTTTGGGCACGTTACTCAACAGCAAGGACTACAGGGACACATTGCAGTTAAAGCGATTGCAGCGTGAAACTTTGAAGGATCTGCCTTTGTTTTTTGAGGCAATCCCAACAGACGGGCCTTTTTTCATGAGAGAGAGAATATCGGCATGTCAGGGCTGTCAGCAACTTCAGTCAAACTTCAGGTGCATGTGTCCCTCATGCACATGTGCTGCTTGCACACTTGCATCCCTGTGTGTCTGGTTTATGTGGGACCTGGAGAGTAGAACATGAATCTTTAGGCTTTTCAAGCACCTCAACCACGAAGCCATCTCTCCAGCCCAGAATCTTCATTTTTGAGGGAAAGGAAATACAGGATAAGTGTCCCTAGAGATACTCCAGTGACTGGGAAAAATGTGGTTCTAAGAAAGGAAAGACAATTGTAATATATACCAAATGTACTCTCTTATCACCAACAAAAACTATTATCCGTGGGCTGGAGAAATTGCTTAGTGGTTAAGGCGTTTGCCTGCAAAGCCAAAGGACCCAGATTCTATTCCATAAGACTCACATGAGCCAGATGCACAAGGGGGCACATGCATCTGGAGTTCATTTACAGCTGGAGGCCCTTATAGGCCCGTTTTCTCTCTCTCTCTCTCTCTTTCTGTAATAAATGAAGAAAAATAAAATATATTAAAACAGTATTATCCACTATGGAAAGAGAAGGAAGTGAAGGCTGACACACTAGAAACCCTGTGCTGAAGAGGAAGGTTCAGTCAATCCATCAAACGTGAATAAGAAGATCTTGCAAGAAAATCTAAAGTACACACTGAGGGAAACCCTCCCTCTGTCAAACACAAAAATAGCAAACAAATCTCTAGTAGACACCTTATAAATACATTTAAAAATCCAATTATGCATGTAACTCTCTTTTTCTACTGACAGAGGTTGATATGGGTGTACATATTATGAACCTCTACTCAGATAGTGAAAAATTAGGAGTGATGAATCTCAATCAGTAAATAAGAAGTAAAATAATTTGATAAAGCTTAGGGGAAAAGAGGTAAAGGATTTAAAAATGACAAATTATAAAGCATCCAAAGAGGAATATATTCATTTTTTAAGTAGAATTTTTGTGTGGACACATCGTGTGTTAGTACCTTCACTTCCCTCCTCCCTGACCCCATTCCACTGAGGACAGCCCTCGTTAGTGAGAATGCTGGTGTTCACCATGGGGCTGTGGGTTATGAGTTGTGAGAGCAGCAGTCAGTTGTTGTGGAGGAAGGACAATGCATACATTCCTTCCCACCCTGTGACTCTTACAACCCTTCAGCCCTCTCTTCCCAAAATTCCCTGAACCATGGTGGGTGTGTTTTAAGTCTACTTTAGTGTTGAGCACTTAGCAAATTCTGGTACATTTTTAAAGAGCAAAGCAACATTTAATCAAATGAATAATGCTTTTGAGATAAAGGTAAACAAATAATAATGAGGTCCAAGAAGGGTCTGGAGAGATGGCTCAATGCTTGCTTGCAAAGCCTGCCAGCCTGTGCTCAATGCCCAGGACTCACATAAAGACAGATGCAAAAGGTGACACAAGCATCTACTGTTTTGTCATTTGCAGTGGCCAGAAGCATGTGTGTGTGCACATGTGCAAACACACACAGACACACACAACACAATTAAATAGTTAAAACTTTTTTTAATTGTTAGAGAAAAAAAAACATTGAAATGAAAGAAGAGGAAGGAGATCTAATATACTTATACTTGGAAACTTTGGAGAATAAGAACAAAACAATGATTAACTTAAAAACCTAGGGCTGGAGAGATGCCTTAGTGGTTAAGGCGCTTGCCTGCAAATCCAAAGGACCCAGGTTTGATTCCCCAGGACCCACATAAGCCAGATGAACAAGGGGACACATGCATCTGAAGTTCGTTTGCAGTGGCTAGAGGTCCTAGCACACGCATTCTCTCTCTTTCTCTGTCTCTCTCTCTCTGCCTATTTTTCTCTCTCTCTCTCAAATAAGTAAATAAAATAAATTTGAAAAAATCTTTAAAAAAATTCTAGATCAAGATTTTTCACATGTAAGATGAACTGAAATTTATATACTATACTATTTTATCTATGGAATTAGAATCAAAATAACTCCAAAATATGTTTTTTTTTCATAAAATTACTAATATATCACAATGCAACATTCTATATGTGTGCACATTTATATGATAGCAGAGTAGAAGCAGATAAATAATTGGAATTTATGAAAATCTATCCTTATCACCACAGAATGGAAGTAGTGTAAGTTAAATTGTGCCTAATTTCACTTCTTGTGAATACCTCCCTATTTCTAAACAATTCACTCTTTCATATATATTTTTATATTTTTTTTTTTGGAGAGGGAGGGAGGGAAAGAGCAACAAATAGAGAATGGGCGTGCCAGCAGTCTCTCAGCCACTGTGAACCAACTCCAGACACGTGTGCCCTCTTGTGGGCAAGTGCAGCATCATACCCTTGCATCACTTTGCCTCTGGAGAATCAAACGGGTGTTCTTAGGCTTAGTAGGCAGGTGTCTTAACCACTGCTAAGCCATCTCTCCAGCCCTCTTTTTCCTTTTTTAATATATTTTTGTTTATTTGAGAGAGAGAGAAAGATAGGCAGTGAGAGACAGAGAGAGATATAGTACGAGAAAGAGAGAGGGAGAGAAAATGAGTGCTCGATACCTACTTCTTTTTTATATTTATTTATTTGTTTTTATTTTTTATAAATTGTAACAAATTATTCTCTTTTGTTCTCTCACCCCAGCTCCCATTACCCTGGAGATCCTCCTCCTCATTGGGGTCATGGTGTTCACTGTGGGGTCCATAAAGGTCTCAGTCAGTCCCTGTGGGGTGGTGGGGGGAACCATGCCTCAGGATATTCCTGCCCACTGTGTGGCTCTTACAGTCTTTCTGCCCCTCTTCTGCACTGCTCCCTGAGCCATGGCAGGCCTGTGGGCAGTATGACTGCATGTTGAGTTTGCTGTAGCTGCTGCATTTCTGATTTGAAAGGTTTTGATTGATCACAGTGATTGTCACCATTGACCTGGGGCTGGTGGTCAGGATATCAAATAAGAGCAGTATTCATGTCTGCTGGGCCCTGAGAGATGTGGTAGAGATGGTACATGTCATGGTGGACAGTCGGCCATCTTTATCTTGTTAATGAGTCATGGCTTTCCTCCATTTTCTCTACCATCTGTAAAATAAAGCAGATTCTCCAAATAAGAATGCGAACAGCCTGCGTTAATGGGGGTATACGAATCTGATGTGTGTGTGTGTGTGTGTGTGTGTGTGTGTGTCCACTCTTCTTCCCCAGGGAACAGTGGGGGCTTCTCTCTAGCATCTATACATTTCCTGGCAATGGGTTCTGACTGAGTTCATAGTACCAGATATGAGTGTTTTCTCCCACTGAGTGGGCTTCATGTCCAATCAGAGAACAGTTACTTATCCACAGAGGCTGTGTGCAACTATTGCTCAAGTGTGTACTTGTGAACCGTGGTTGATTTCATAGTCTGTAAGGTCTCCTGCTTATTCATGCTGTTGGTGACTGTTTTCCTCCGGTGGCTCTCACGGGCCTTTCCTGTACAGCGGGGCTAGCCAGGTGGGAGGAGAACCCTCCTTTTGAACTACCGCTGGAGATCAGGTAAATAATTACAGTGGATACACTTAGACACATGGTCTGGAAACAGAGGAGGAAGCCATGAAAAAGAGAGCTGTGAGAAACAGATGAATGTTTAAAAACACAAGAACGTTTCTTACTTCTTTGTGTATAATTGTGTAATTTAGCATGTGTGTGTGTATGGTGTATGTGTGTATGTGCCCATGGGGCACCCCATGTACTTGGCTGCAGAGGGGTGCACAGGACTATGGTGTCTAGAGGGGGACTCCAAATGCCCTGTTCCAATGTTCTTTCTCTCAACCATTCCTACCTGATCTAAAGTCCTTTACTGAGCCTAAAGCTTTCTGTTTTTCACATCAGCCTTAGCAATTCTCTGGTCTCTGGGCTACCACAAGACTGGGGTTACAGATACTGTGGCCACACCCACCCCCAGGATGTCATGCTTAGCTTCCCAAAATTGACACACAGGTCTCATGCAGTCCAGACTGGCCTGAAATGTAGTCGAGGCTGTCCTTGAACTTCTGATCCTCCTGCCTTTACTGTTCAAGTGCGGGGATCATGGGCATGCACCACTATGCCCCATGAGAAGCAGATGTTCTGAAGTTGTTGGCAGACAGTCAGAATCCCAAAAGAAAATATAACATAGCAAGGAGGACACTGGGCAGGACTTGGAAAAATCTTGAGTAATTTATGAGAACCAATGAGTGATCTCATCTACAGTCCTTACTGAAGATGGGGAGATTCTAATTTGAGTGATTTTCAATGTATTGACTTTTGCCTGACTAGCTTTACTTAATGGCATACTGGTGAAAATCATTAAGAGATATGTACAAAAGAATCATAAAATGATAGATGTAGGCTAAAATAGAGGCTCAAAACAGTATTAAAGAAGGTAGGTAGTCACGATAGCATTTTCTAATGTTGGAATGTTTAAATGAATATATTTTAGGATAAAAGGAAAAAGGAATGTGATGGACAGGATGAATCCAGCATGACCATATACACACTCTCTACATAACTAATAATAATAAAAAAGAAATTGTAGGGCTGGAAAGATGGCTTAGTGGTTAAGGCACATGCCTGCAAAGCCTAAGGACCCTGGTTTGATTCTCCACGTCCCACATAAGCCAGATAGATGCACAAGGGGGCGCATCCATCTAGAGTTCGTTTAGAGTGGCTAGAGGCCCTGGAGCGCCCATTCTCCCTCTCCCTGTCTCTCTTTCCCTCTCTCTAATAAATAAATAAATCAATCTTAAAAAAAAAAAAAAAGCAATTGTAAAAGCAGTGTAAAAGCTGCAGCAATAATTAGAGGGGTAAACCACAAACATTGAGAAGGAAATGGAAATATAGACAGGTAGGAATGGAAACGTACACGATTTTTTCATGGTTATTATTTCTAGTCTAGGCCTGCACGAAGGAGCTGAGAATTATCATTTATTGAATTACCATTTATTTTTTTTGTTCAAATATTTCTTCTTGCATATTAATCAATATAAGTTTTATCAGATGTAGCTTATCTTTTTCTTATACTCAGAATTCATAATATGCACACAGATGTGCATTATATTTATATTTAACAGTATTCATATAATATATGATATATATATATAGATAGATAGATAGATAGATAGATAGATAGATATAGATATATATAGATATATATAAAGTTAGATTCCATTATTGGGTGAGATCTATAGAATTTTGATACAGCTTTGAAAGAGAAACAGATTTAAGCATTTAAAAGGTGCCAGGTATGAATCTATTTCTTTTTTTCTTAAATCTATTTTGAGGCTTAAACACATTTACCAGGAGCAGCATGGACAGAATTGGTTTTCTTTATGTGCTCTGAGAAGACTAGTGGGTTGGGCTTCCATAAATTCTAGGCCAGCACACAACCTGCAAGAGGATTGAAGGGTTAGAGAGGACATGTTGAGATGAGTGGCAGAGTAACAACTGGGAAACACAGACAGTTGCATTGGGAAATAGAAGGAAAGATGGGAAACACGGTCCCACAAGAGGGCTGTTGCTCTCAAAGGAAGGAATGCGGAATTGTGGGTATACTTTTCATCCAGTTGGCAAAGTCTCTGCTTCACCAATGACTCTGAGGGAATAGTGAGCTACAGCTGGGGTGGTAGAAGAGAATTCACAGCTGAATAGAGTGAGAACTATTGGAAAATAGACACATTTTCTGATACTCCAATGGTAAACACTGCAGCATTCTCACCATCCCAGGTCACTCTGTCAAGGCCATGCGTGCATGCGCGCGCACACACACACACACACACACACGTATATCACATTGCTCAAACTGCAGCAAAGGTAGAAAAGAAAATTTGAATTTCAGACTCAAACTCTTACTCACACTGAATACAGAGTCAGCTAAATTTTAGTCCACATAAACTGGTCATTCAAAAGATTATCCAAATGCCTCTGAAATATTGCAACATGGAAAATGTCAAAGAGCATTATCTGCCCAGCCATATGCGTAATACCCATGGGAACAATGCAGCTGTTATGCATTCTTCTTTATTCACTCAAGACAAACATTAAATGCTGCATCTCACAAATGAGTAGGGACTGCCTGGTCCAGGAGCGTTTATGGCACAGACAACCGTTCCTTTGGCTTCTTATTTCCATAATGTCTCCAAGATGTTCGGAGAATCTTGGTCAGTCAGCTGGCTAAGCCCACCTGTGTGCAAATGAGTCCAAGGCGAAATGGAGTTCAGTAGTAGCAGCTCCACACACAGAAGTAAATTAAATTGCTCACGGTCAGATAGGAGGAGATGAAAGTTCCTCAGGTAAGCATTCTGATACATTTCAAAATAAGTATTGAAGGAGGTCGGTGAATTACGTATAAGCTTCTGGTGTGCACCATTTTTGACTTGTTCAGATAAAGAATATAACCAGCATGCACAGGGACTCTGCATTCATAAAATGGAACAAAGTCATTAGTTATATTATGTGATTCGGCACACCCTACACAACACCTTGATATCCCTGGAGGTATGCCTCCTGCAAAATATCTGATTAGAAAGGGCAGATTGAAGCATCACAGGGGTGCCAGTTTGCCAGCTGGTCACCATGTGTGAACTGGTGTTTCGCAATGAGTGTTGGCTGACCTCTGCTGAAGAACACAGACCGTATCTGGGTACCCCAGGCAATCGCAAGCCACAAGTGAAAACACAATCTCTCAGATTTGTAATGGAATTCCGAGAGATGTCAAGGTGAGTCACATCACATAAATGTCACCTGCTCTGACAGCATTCAGGACATCTGCCCGCACTGCTTTCCTTTCCATTTCCTTCTCATCTAATGAAGGAACTTTTCTGCGTGCCGGTGGGGCCTGGGAGTCTTTAAAGTACATCAATAGAAAAGAACATTATACATTTCCAAACTTGCTCATTTGTTATAGCCAAGGGCAGGTTCTAAATTGCAATCACTCTTGATAAGAGCAATACTCATTTACTCCAGCTTCGCGAATAAATCTAAGAAAAGGCGTGCATATCAGGCAGCCCTGTCTTCCTGACATCCTTGCCAGCGAATGCTCGCTTCAGGTTCAGCGTTTGTCCATTATCTTTTTTTAAATTAAAAATGCCTACAAATTACTGATTTAGCAAATGTCTTCTAACAAATAGATAAGCCGTCCAATTTTATAAGACAGTGCTCTAGTATATTTTCAAGTAATTATCGTTTTTCTCTAAATATCATTTTATTAGTCTTGCCATTGAATCATTTCTCTTCCTTTTATGTGTGCTTAGACCACTAGTCTGCTGCCGCCCATGCCTTCATGGCATTCTCCATCTAAGACAGACAGACGTAAGTTAATCAGGCTTCACTGGTGTGGAAATATACACAGGGTTGGTAGAAAGTATGGGGAGTCGTGATAGGAACTGACAGAGGCATCAAGAAAAACTAATTATTCCATTTTGCTCAATGAAAAACTATGCCTTCTCTTACTATGGGCTGGAAATAGAGGTAAACATGTAAAATCATGGAAATGTTATTTTTCTCTATTATAATAGCTTTAGCCTATATTTAGTGTATAATCTCATGTTGTATGATTTAAGAATACACAAAGCATTATTAACATAATAAAAATAAAATTATCCTGAATGATGTGGGCACAGATAGTAAGGTGTGTAAAGAGGTCTGTAGGTAAAGGGACAGCATGGAAAAAGAAAGACATAAAGACACAATTTGTCTGATGTACGTAGATGAAGGAGCCATATGACATTGTGGGGGTCAAGTGAAAGGCAGATAGTGTGGAAGTGGGAGCTTGAGACTGGGGAATGGCTTCACTGTGGAGGAAATCACCATGCCAACAAGTGCTACCACTACTGCTAACCCCAGATGCCTTTGAATCAGGAAAATAAGCATTAGCATACATTCATTTTTAGCATCTGCAATCTCAGTTATTTAGAGGGCAGATTTGCAAGATACAAGAATGAACTTACGGTGTTGGGGGATGGCTTAGTGGTTAAGTCATTTGCCTGCAAAGCCAAAGGACCCAGGTTCGCTTCCCCAGGACCCATGTTAGCCAGATGCACAGAGGGGCACATGTGTCTGTAGTTCATTTGCAGTGACTGGAAGCCCTGGCATGCCCATTCTCTCTCTTTCTCTGCCCCCTTTCTCTGTCAAATAAATAAATAAATAAATAAATAAATAAATAAATAAATATAAAATGTTTTAATTTTTTTTTTAATTAAAGAAAGAATGACCTTAGTTACACCAGATGAAGGCTTCTTTTTGAGAATCATATCAACATGACAATCATAAGAGGACAAAAATACAGATTTAAAAATTATTTAGATGAATAAATGGAAAGCTACAATTTTTGATGGCATATAGGCATGAGGGGGAGGTTGATTCCAGGACTCTACATTTACTGACTGATGCGAGCTCGTAGCTCACCCTGAGGGAGAGCACAGCACAAGAAGTCACTTATTCTGCCTCCCTCCCTTTCAGTTCACACACTAACATTTATAATTTGGGTTTTTATAAGTGCACTATAATTTTGAAATCTCTCATCCATCCATTACTTAAGCCTCATGATTATCCTCTGAAATTGAGTGATCAGGTAGTTTTATTCACTTTTTGTCAGGTAAGATTCCTGAAAATGACATGCCTCAAATGCATATGCTCATGAAAGTATGTTATATATTTATTTATTTTTCATTTAGTTGCCCTGGTCCCAGTTTGACAGTCAAACTGGATTGAACAACTTCAAGTATAAGGAACATACTTATTGGTCAGAATTTGTGTTTAGTAGGCACGTTTTTCATAGACACATGCTATTTTGGGTATCATTTCTATTTATGTGTTACATAGAGGCATTTGGCTACAGGGGTTGACAGCGTCATTCTCATGCTCCCATCTTATCTGTTACGAATCTGTTTTGTATTCCTACACAGTTCTAGCACAGGCAGCTTTTATTTTGAAAGTAGCATGCAGAAATCCAGGCTTGTGTTCACAGGAAGAGAGTATTGTATGGAGCTGGTTCCCCGTGCTCTGGGCCCTGCCCCATACCACACTCTGTCCATCCTTTCATTTCAGCTACTTCTGACTTTCATCCTTTTACCAGGCTGCCAAACTTTTATTTATTAAGCTATGTGCAAAGTGCTGGTATAAAGAATGCTCGTTTCTCTGGTTCAACCAAATTCTAGACATGCAGTTATACTAGCATCAGTTAACAACACATGGTGGGGGATGTCGAAGGACTCTTGTACACTGCCTCGCCTTTCTTTCAAATAAAGCATGGGACCAAGTTAGGAGGCTGAACACTCTGCCATGACCCAACTTATGTTAAAATATTTTAACCCACTTTACTATGAGATTATACCATATGTTTTATTGTGTTTCTAGTTGGTGCACATCAATGAGGTCCTTGAATAACTGCAGTCCTGTTTTATTCGTTGGCACTGTTATTGAAGCTTGAAATTCAGGTTTAAGTTGAGGACTGCCTATCTGTATTGTATAAGTATGTGTCCTATAGGCAAATGAGAAAGAGAGAATGGATTGAAATACGTTTCACATGAGGAAGTTGGCAGTGGCCTGATCTCAGAAACTAATTGAGGAGGCTTGTCAAATTATGTTTGGCATCTTACAATCTTGGACTGAAAATGAGAGTTAGATCAGAATTAATCTGATTCAGTGCTGTTTATATTAGCTGGTATTTATTCTTTTGAATAAATGAATTTCTCAACTCTTCTGACCTGGATGTGCATAATATTCTAAAAAGTATGGGTTTTTCCATCAGCAGTTATCCATTAAGATGTGTAGCTTTTCTTAAATGATTTAAATCTGAAATTTTAATTTACTTGTTTAAATGTAAACATTTAAATATTTGGAACTACCATTTAAATACTATGCACATCTTTCATAACTCTCTGTAATTCAGGTTAAATTAATCTATTGTCTAAACTTCCAGATCAATTCATTTACATGCATTTGGATAGTTGAAACAATTTTAAATGAGGGATTTAGAATACCTATTCTCAAACAGTAATCAAAAATGTCTGTATATTTATTTAATCGGACATAGTTTTTACCCCTTTAGTAGATTTGCTGATTCTGAATGTCACATCAAAGAAATTATGAATATTTTTAAAAGAACTAGTCTTTATTGATTATTCTTTATAGACAAGGTGCTATTTCCTGCACTAATCACATTTGATCAAGTAACAATGCTAACAGTAAATTCAACATGATCCTTAGAGAGGATACAGCCACGTGACTAAGATCATAAAGCTAAGTAGACTCCAGAACTAGGGTTTTTAAAAAAAATTATTATTTCTTATTATGGAAATACTTAGTATGTTTACATCATGTGTTGATACCATCCTTTCCCTCATCCCTAAAGCTATTATGAATATTTTGGCTCTCTAGTTGATTCTGTTGTTAACTTTTGAAAAATATGGGCCTATAATTCATTACTAACATTTTTATCATAAAATGGAGAAAATAATGACCTTTGCAACTTAGATCATTGTGTGCATGTGTTAAAATTAAATGTTCCTAAAAGCCAGGCATGGTGGCACACCTTTAATCCCAGCACTTCGGAAGCAGAGGTAGGAGGATTGCCATGAGTTCGAGGTCACCCTGAGACTATATAGTGAATTCCAGGTCAGTCTGGGCTAGAGAGAGACCTTACCTAAAAAAAAAAAAAAAAAATAGGGAAAGAAAGAAAATTAAATGTTCCTTCATGTTTGTATATCAGTCAAACATCTCTGAATGTTTTTCTCAAGAGTGCAGGAGGAGGAAGAAGTAGGAGGATCGCTGTGAGTTTGAGGCCACCCTGAGACTACATAGTTAATTCCAGGTCAGCCTGGACCAAAGTGAAACCCTAACTCAAAAAAAAAAAAAAAAAAAAAAAAAAATGAGTGACTGACAGGGACATTTCAGCAATTAGAATGTATATGATTTTTTATTGAAAACCTTTTTGTTTTTTCTTGTTTTCTTTTTGTTGCATTTTTGTTTTGTTTTTGAAGCAGAATCTCTTACTGACCCAGGCTGACATGGAACTCACTCTATAGGCTTTGGCTGGCATCACACTCACAGTGATCCTTCTACCTTGACCTCCAGAATACTGTATACAGTCTTCATTTTTAACAACAGGTACATTTCTATTATTCGTTAGGGAATTATCTGGTATTAGTCTGACAATCATCAAACAGCATGCACAGATTATTATACATACACATGCATGGAGTAAAAAAAAAAAAAATGCCTACTCCTTTCAACTCAATCATCCTTTGGATAGGACTCTGGAAGCTATTGCAAATTAGAATCAAACCACAAATGAAGTAAAAGGTTCCATCACTGAGGCAAAAACAATTAATTTAATAAACCAATAAAGGCTTGAGAGGAAATAGATTGTAAGCCACAGGTAGAAAGGGAAGGAAAAAGATGATCAATGTTCTTCCCTTTATAAGAGAAATAGCAGATTCTTAGTAGAAACTTTTCAATTAATTTATATTTTTTCAGGTAGGGTCTTGCTCTAGCCAAGGCTGACCTGGAATTCACTATATAGTCTCAGGGTGACTTTGAATTTGTGGTGATCCTCTTACCTCTGCCTCCCAAGTGCTGGGATTAAAGATGTGTGCCACCACGCCTGCCTGGCTATCTTTTTTTTTTTTTTTTTTTTTTTGGCCTTCTAATTCTTTTACATTGATAGCCTCCTTAAAAATAAACTTATTTTTGAATTACCCATCTAGATGCTTTCTCTGTTGAATTTGAAATATATAGTTTAGATTGCAAAGATGTAGAGAACCAAGGGCAAAATTGAAAGAGATGAACAACATGAAGCAAAGGAAGAAACAAAATTTGCTTTTAAAATGAACGACACAAGATTTAAACATGAGGGTGCATCACCACAGCACAGCACACCACCCCATGCCACACCGCACCACACAACACTGCTATACACTTAACATACATGACATGTCCATTTCACTCTAAGCTGTTTAACTAAGAGAGCTATTTTAAACAATAAAATTGCTGTAAAAATACAATTAAATTTCAAAGAAAAACAACAGTTTCTGATTTGAAGATGCAGAACTAATTTTGCATCCTTAAACCACAGCTTAGGATTTAGCTTCTGGATGGCCTATTTTCCTTTTATGAACATTCCCTAGCTAAATTGATCTCCTTTCATTCAAGTGACTAATGTCTAGGCCACAGGAAATTGAAAGTAAGTGGCTATTGAAGCAATTCGCTAGGATTTTAACAGTATATAAATAAGAGTTTTATAAATGATTACAAAACTAGCAAGTGGGAAACATAATTTTCAGGTTGAGATTATGCAAATTAAAGGAAAAGGAGTTGAATATAGCTTTTGTAGGTCATCTGAATAAACGTGTTATTTTCCCATGACTTAGCACTGAATTCCTGCTTCCACTTATCAAGTTGGTGACAATTATGACAAATTAACCTGGAAACTGTAACCAGGAATGATCCTAGGCCCCAGCTAGGCAGCAGTGAGTCTTCTTTTGTTTTCCGTTCTCAGTATTTTCTGGTAGAATGAACTTGAGATTGATGGTCGCTGAATTGAGAGGAAGTCTGCTCAGAACTTCCCTGTACTAGACTGTCTCTCCAGCACAGAATTTAAATATTTCCATATAATATCTGATTAATAGTTTAGCACTTCCGAATCTTGTAAATGTCTCTTATTATTCATCATAGATATAGAAACGATTAATAGGAGTGGAGTATTTTAAGACCACTCTCACAAATCTAATTTGATAATCTTGATCAGTTGTAAGGAAGATAAAATAGCTAATGTTTTATGATTAATTTATTAGATATCAAACTCAGCTCTAAATGTTTAACTCATTTTGGTAAATTATGTGAGGTGTGCATTCTGGTATTTTATAGGTAAGAATACTGGAGAATGTAGAACATACATTTACATTACCAGGGGCGGCAAGTGCCAAGAGGACGGTTTGAATTCTGGAATCTTGAGTTGAGTCTGCCCCTTGGTTAAACACCCGTATTGTGGGGAAGGACAGAGAAGCACAGAGATGGTGGGGTGTCATGATGCATGTCTCTATAAACATGCAAAGGTCTAGGGAAAAAAATGCCAGCATGTTGAAAATTGTTATAGGAAATCTGTATTAGTCAGGGTTCTCTACAGGAACAGAACTGACAGGATAAATTGGTATTAAAAAGGGCATTTATTGGGTTAGTTTACAGCAGTCCAACAATAGCTGTCTGCAGGCATCAGAGTCAAGGACCCCAACCTAGTAGCTGCTCAGTGCATATATCCTCATCCCTCAGCAGTCCTAATCTGGCACTGAAGGCCTTTTGGAGAGACGCTGCTCTTGAGTCCATACTGGAAGACTGATGAAACGTAGGTCCAATGTTGATGGATGATAGCCAGACGTGATAGAGGCATGTACCAGTGAATAGCTGTGGGGGAATGTGGGCCGCCAGGTAAAAGGCATTCACCAGCAAGTAGTACAAACAGTGGGGCAAAAAAGGAAATCTAGCCTTAATATTGTTGAGTGTGTGTGTGTGTGTGTGTGCATGCTGTATGCATATATATGTTCTCTGTGGTGAGATGCTCTCTTCTGTGGTTGCTGGAGTCAGGCCCGTTTCATTCCCTTACTCTTCGACCCACTCTCATTTGGGCCCCAGTCTCTTACTAATTCTGTAGCTTGCTATTTTTTTTAAGCA
Source organism: Orientallactaga sibirica (assembly GCA_036365145.1). Lineage (NCBI taxonomy): Eukaryota > Metazoa > Chordata > Mammalia > Rodentia > Dipodidae > Orientallactaga > Orientallactaga sibirica. The sequence continues at coordinate 22,368,514 of JAEOAD010000032.1, read as the reverse complement.
CTCAGGTGATTCTAAGGTCTCTACTACTCTACAAAACTGAGTTACAGACCCACGTGGTCATGCCCACTCATGTTCGTGCCATCTCTCAGGCCTCCCCAGACCCTCCTGCTTGTGCAAGAATTGCCCTGAACAACTGAGCCATCTCTCTAGCCCTAGTCTTAAAATTTTATCCATTTTGAAGCCAAAATCCTTCCATTTCAAAGCTGCGTAATAAATAGCTACACATAACAACATACAAGCTGAATGGTATCATGGACTGAGTCCTTTAATCAAGTCCCTGCTCTGGGGGGACAGAGGAACAGTGATGGGACTTTGAGCCTAACAAAATATGCCAGCGCCTTGAAGAACAGAAGGAATGTGATTGTGTACTCACACTCATGTGCTCACACACATAAACACCACACACACGTAAATGCATCTACACGGTTGTTGCTTGCAGTGCTAGGGACTGAACCCAAGTACTCACACACGAGAGGCAAGCACTTAGCTACACTCTAGCCATGCGAGTCTCAGAATACAGAGCCAAAAGCAGCCATTGCTTCCAGAAATCAGCCAGTATAACTGTAAGAGAAATGGGTGAGCTAGGTCAAAACTGTTACCAGAAAGACAAAGCAGGCATGCCAGCTCCAAACAGTGGAATGTACCAAAATCTAGGAGATTTTGGCTTATGTGGGTTCTGGGGAGATGAACCAGGGTCCTAGGCTTTGCAGGCATGTGCCTTAACCACTAAGCCATCTCTTCAGGCCTGATTGACTGATCTGGGTGTAAGTCTTGCCCGTGGTTCAAGTGGGCCCTTGACTCAGATCTTCCCATCTCAATATCCCAAGCTGTTGGAATTTCAAGTCATTTTCTTCATCTTCAAATATTTTTACCACATTTTATTAAAGATATATTTAACCCTAAAAATACTAGCAATAGAATGTGGCCTGCTAAAAAGAGATTTTCTCTTACATTCTTATCTTTTGTCTAATCTGAATACTAAGACATGGCCACTTGTAGCTAGTTATATATTTAGCTATTCGCTCTGTGTTCTTTGAGTTAGCTAGGCTATCCTAAAGAGTTTATGATATATATTTTGACTTTTTACAAGTTTATGCCAGTGTTTGTCAGTTATTTCAACAGCATCTATAATTTTATTTATTTATTTTATTGACAACTTCCTTAACTGTAGACAATATCCCATGGTACTTCCCTCCCTTCCCCCCAGTTTCCCCTTTGAAACTCCACTCTCCATCATATCCCCTCCCCCCCCTCAATCAGTCTCTCTTTTTTTTTTTGGAGAGAGAGAGAGAGAGAGAGAGAGAGAGAGGAAGACAGAGATGGGCACGCCAGAAGCCTCTGAACAAAAAGCTGCTGTGAACAAAAACCATATGCGTGCTCCCCCTTGTGGTCAAGTGCGGCATTGCACCCCTTTGCATCTGGCTAAACGTGGGACCTGGAGATTGGAACCACTGTAGATTGGAACCAGAGTTCTTAGGCTTAGGAGTCAGGAGCCTTAACTGTTAATCCATCTCTCCAGCCCTCTCTCTTTTAATTATGATGGAATTATGTAGGTGCTTTCATGGACCCTGAGCCTTGGAAGGTGTGTTAGAGATGTTTCAGTGCTAAGCACTCCTCTGTCCCTTAGAATCTATAATTTTAACACTAGTACTCTAATAGCAATGTCTTATGTCTCATCAAGCAAAGAGGGGCAGTAGAGAATGAACAGAATAAATACATTTATATTCTATAAAACAATGAGGAAATAGAAACCCAGCAGGCTGAGGAAGAACAATACATCTTGGTGGAACAAATTGTTTTATACAGTATGGTCCAGATAGAATACACTTTGTCAAAAGTTGAAGATAGGGAAGCTAAGCATGAAGATATTTTACGCGAGGAGAGTTCCAAGAAGCTGCAGAAATCATAACTGGAGAAAGTACCTGTTCCTCGAGCCTGGAGGAAGGAAAGGTGAAGGGTTAGGAGATGAGGCCAGAGCTTCAAGGCGAGGGCATCAGAGCACATCCACAGGACTCATCCACCCAGGACTCTCACTTTGAGTGTGATGGGGCTGCTTTGGAGCTGAAGCATTTGTTTACTGCTCTATTACATCTTACAAAAGGGCTGTTCCTCCACTGAGGACATGGTATAAGCAGCTTAGATAAAATCAAACGGATTACTTAGAAGGTAGAACAAGAACTCAGGATGTGCTCGCCAACAACAAATCATACTTTTTTTTTCTTTGAAATTCTCATTAATGCAAATTCCATATTTTTCTTATTTCTTTGAAATTCTCATCAATTGTCTTTCCAGAACTCTAACAATTGATTCTCTATACTCTTAGTTTCTCATTTTGTGGTTGCTGCTGCTGCTGCTGCTGTTGTTGGCATGTGTGTGTGTGGGGGCAGAAGGTCTTGTATATGTCTAGGCATGTATACATAATTATTCCTCTTACACATCTGACCTCTTGTCCTTGATTTTCAGTCTTCCCATTCTTCCACTAGAGTAACTTCTAGTTTTGACATATCTTTCTTGTTCTTTAAATGATTTATTTTCCCCAAAGCACCTTATGGATATGCTGTCTTTTTAACAATATTTGCATTGAGAGTTTGATTCTGCTTAGATTTATTTTACTTCTTTCTCTTGAACATGCTCTCCTTTCTAAATGGTGTTTCCCCCAAGGATGTCACTGTTTCTTTACGAGGATAAAAAGTGTTTTTGAATATATGGTAATTCTGAGATCAATGTTTACATTTAAGAATAAACCTAGGAAAAGTAGCTTTGGGATGCTGTATACTTAAGCCACGTTGCCTCTCTGTCACTTGACAGTGAGGTGGCTGACACTGGAGAATTTTGAATGCCTTTATCCAATAGTTACAAACTCAGAATGTGTGTTTTTTTGTTACTTTAAATAAAAGCATTCATGTTTCATTGTGAATGAGAAATGTTCAGCTGTTGGTCTTTTGTTAGCCAAGAAAAGGAAGGATAATGGAAGGGGAGTGAAGCTGTCTATGTGTGTGTAAACACAAGTGTAGCCTCGTGGTTCTGTGCTTGGTGTGGCCCAGGCGGAACCTCATATATATGATCATGAGTTATGTCTTTTCTAGTGTGAAACTTGAGTAAATACAAGTTGATAAGTGTGAATAGTAAATACTCATTTTAGTGAGGTCAAGAAGAGTTACTTAAAAGTGGCCATTATGAGAACTAAGGAGGTAATGAGAGCTCATTGCTGCCATAGCATGCCCAAAGGCCTTGGTTTAGGAAGAAAATATAGAAATAAAAGAGAGGAAATTTTGCATTAATTTTTTTTTTTTTTTTTTTTTAGTTGCCATTTCCGTTGAATTTTCAGGTTTATCCACTTCATTTCTTTGCACTCGGGAGGCAGAGGTAGGAGGATCGTAATGAGTTCGAGGCCACCCTGAGACTACATAGTGAATTCCAGGTCAGCCTGAACCAGAGTGAGACCCTATCTCATAAATAAATAAATAAATAAATAAATAAATAAATAAATAAATATTAATAAATAAATATGTTGTATATTGAAACTGAACAGCATAATTTCCCAACATCACACAGCCACAGAAGGTACAACCACAACAAACTCAAAAGCATAATTATCACATTGCAACACTCTTCCTGATCACAGGTAGTCAGGCCAGAGTTAGGGTTAGTCTGAAAGCCTTTCAAATCTCTGACTTGAGCATCCTTGCATTTGGTTTCAACTTCTCCTTAATTTGTTGTGCCTATTCCAGTGTTTAAAATTAGAAAACACACCACACCTAACAAAACAATGAAATGCTATTAGAAACGCTCCTGCAGGATCAGTTTGATCACTAGAAAGTGAAAACCCTTTAGGAATGGTGCTTTCAACAGGATCACATTAATTCTGGTTCTTAGCACTCAACCTTGAGAGGTATTTTAACTGATTCTTGAATCCTTTACTGGGGGACTTAGAAAACTTGGCTCAGCAATGCCAATAGAATGGTACAAATAATTTTGAGGGTTTGTTAATAAATAAGGATGACAAAAACAGTAGGAGTATTAAAATGTGAAGTCTTGATAGTTTGGTGCAGGGCAATGCACATGAAAGAAATAGTAAAGATCTATCAGTCAAGTGAGTCCAGTAGAATATGAAAAAATTGAAATGAGATATTTTTATATTGGTCTTTAAATTTCATTTGAAGAAAGCTTATCTTTAGTTATTTCTGAGGTTACTGAAGTATCAATTGCTTTACTTTGCTTTGATAGATTTTTAATTTTTTGAACATTTGATAGCTCCCCTAGAGGGTATGTGATATATGTGTATGTACATGTACATATTCATGTGTGTGTGCGTGTGTGTCTGTGTGTGAGGGTGACCGCATGCCATAACATGCAAGTGGAGGTCCCAGGACAACTTTGGGTCTTGGTACTTGCCTTCAGACTCTTTTGAGGCCAGGTCTCTTTCTCAGTGTTCTACCTAGAGTCTCTGGTGGATTCTCCTGCTATCTCCTCCCTTCTTGATGTAGATATGCTGGGAGTGTAGAAGCCTCAGAGCTTCCAGTTCTTAGAAGGAACCCGAGAATCCAAACTGAGGCACCAATGCTTCTGCAGCAAGTACTTCATTCACTGGATCTCAGAACCCACACCTCTTATTTTTTCTTTATTTTATTTTAGACAGAGCATAAGACACAGAGAGAGAGAGAGAGAGAGAGAGAGAGAGAGAGAGAAGAGAGAATTGACTTATCAGGGCCTCAGCCACTGAAATCATATTTCAGACGCTTTTGCCACCTAGTGGGCATGTGCAATTTTGTGCTGGCCTCACCTTTGTGCGTCTGGTTTATGTGGGATCTGGAGAGCAGAACATGGGTCCCTAGGCTTCATAAGCAAGCACCTTCACCACTTAGCAATATCTGCAGCTCATTTCTTAACTTTTTGATATCTAAAATATAAAAGCTGTATACATTTGTAGGGCACAGGTGATCTTTAGATATGTGTTGACTGTGCAATGTTTAATCAGGGTTACCATCCCTATCCACACATGAGTGAGGTCATTCAAATATGTCTTTGGGTATTTTGCTTATTTTTCCATTATTATCTCCAGTTTATCCATGTTGTTTCAAATGACAGGGTTTATAAGATTTTATAACTGAATGGCATTGCATGGTGTATGTGAATCATTGGTCAGTTGATAGACACTTCAGTTAATTCTAAATCTTTACATTTTGGAAATGTATTATATATAATCCTAAGAATGCAGATGTCTTGTTGACATGCTATTTTCATCTTCTTTAGATATATTCCCAATAGTGAGATTTCTGCATTTTAAAAATGTTGGTGTTTCCAATCTTTTATGGGTCTAGTGCAGATAACAGCAGCAACTATGGAGTCATGCATGCAATGATCACTTCATATCCATGAGATAACATTTCAAACCACTCCTTTTCATCCTCTGGCAAATATAGTCTTTCTGCCTATTTTTTCGTTGATGTCCCCAACCTTTAGAGAGAATGGTAGAGATGACTTATCTCAATCAGAGCACTCAACCACTTATTCTCAGGTTTCTGACAAGTTTTCAATGTATTCTATGAACAAAGTTGAGAGCAGCAGTAATATATGATAATAAATATGCACATTTGGGGCTGGAGAGATGGCTTAGGGGTTAAGGCGCCTGCCTCTTAAGCCTAAGAACACTGGTTCCAATCTCCAGTGGTTCCAATCTCCAGGTCCCACATTTAGCCAGATGCAAAGTGACACAAGGGCACAATGCCACACTTGACCACAAGGGTTGCACACATCTGGAGTTCGTTTGCAGCAGCTGAGAGGCTGCTGGCGCACCCATCTCTATCTGCCTTCCTCTCCCTCTCTCTCTGTCTCTCTCTGTGTCTCTCTACAAAAAAATAATTAAAAATTAAAAATTAAAAAAAATAAATATGCACATTTGGAGAGTAGTTTATAGGTCTGGGCACAACATATCCATTTAGCCAAACATCAGCAGAAGGTTCACCACTTAGGGTGGATGACCTTCCCAACCATAGGTTTTTGGCTAAGTTTTCAGTACCAGTCAACCAGGTAAGAATTGCTTCTCTCTCTCTCTCTCTCTCCCTCTCTGTATGTGTTTAATCCCCTTTAAAATGTATATCTTAAAAAATACCAGGTAGTTTTTTGATGAGACTCAAAGATGGGGAGTAAAGTAAACATTCAGATGAATAGGATTTCATCAAAATAGAAATCTTGTACATAGCAAAAGACAAAACTATCAGAGAGATGGGACAAGCTTTCATCCCGGTGGAAATATTGATTAAATACTTTTATCAAAGTGAAAGTTAATATAAAAAGCCCTTTAGGAACATAGAGGATTCCATGTGGGAATTATTATAATGAATAACATGTTGAATCAAACTTTTGTGCTTTTTGTGCTTTTCTCAGATTACATAGACTTTTATCTCAAGGATATATATAAAGCTGTATTATATAGAAATTCAGAGAGCAAGCTTCTTAGAAATCCAAAGGAGCAGACAACTTAGATTTTACTAGAGCATGATTTGACTCTATGTATTCTTAAAGATCTTTCAGTATGAAGTCTGAAAATTCAAAATACATCTTTTCTGAGAGTGATAGCAAACGTACTAGTATTAGAGAGCACGGCTCACATTTATTTTCAGAGTGTCTTGTACTCATGTGTGTGTCCACAAATGCCCAGTGTATGTGATGTTCATTATATTTGTATAAGTCAAACAGGATGCACTTTTCTTTTGCAGTAGATTTTCTAATATACCACACAGGCCCATTTTAAAATCATGATTCTTTTATGAAGGAGAATGTCTCCTACTGGTAATGCTTAGGTAGTGAAATACCTGTTATTAGTGTGGCTGGATATATTCCGCTGATGAATATTCTCCTATAAATCTGAGGCTTAGAAAATGTACTCCATTTTACATAATTATACCCTTGGAAAGGGCCATTTCTGCCTGATGCGAGTCGAATGCTGTTGCTTTGGGTCCGTGCATTATTCCTTTGCTACAGGTAGACAAAATATAGATGTGAAAAAAGATGGCTGTGATGTGCAAAACCACATTGAATATCAAAAAACACATGTTCCCAAACCTATGTCGGCAGCATTTGTTTGTGTGTGAGGGTGGGTGAGCTAGCATCATCATTTAAATGAAATACATAATTTAGCTCGAACCATGGGTTGTTCGTCATTCTTTCTCCAACACACTGGGCAGGTGGATGACTTTCCTCACCTCAGCAGTATCACAAGCTCCTCCTGTGACCCACACTGGCTCCACTGATAAGTTATCTGTGTTGAAATAACAGCTGGGGCCTTTGTGGCAAGATTTTCCTCTGCCAGGTTAACCAGCCTATATGAGACATGCTCTTTGACCTTGTTCTCATTAACCCACGCTCTACCCGTCTGAGCTCGCTTCCAATTCCATCTCGAGCCAGTTCCATCTCGAAGAATAAACAAAATCTTAGCATGCTTGACTGGGAAGCAATTTCTCAATAAAGTCAAAATCTTCAGCTTGTGTGAATCACTGTTAGGACATTCACATTTGACTCAAACTGGAGGGACAGTCTTATTAGATGACTATTCCACCACTGGCATCAGTGAATCACTGTTAGATGACTATTCCACCACTGGCGTGGGCAAGCTGTCACTGTTAGATGACTATTCCACCACTGGCGCGGGCACTGTCCATGTTAGATGACTATTCCACCACTGGCGCGGGCACTGTCCGTGTTAGGCGTGGGTCTGTGGCTGTGGGTTAGCAGTGGTGATCTGTACACGCTCTGCTGCCTTCCCCAGGCTGTGACACATGATCCAGCAGGATGCTGAGCACTGAAGACCCATCCTTTGCAGTCTGTACCATGGGCTCCTAAGGCTCTTTTGACTCGTGGATGCTGGGTGAGCATATCTCAGACTGGCGATAGATTAGTTTGATCATTTGAACGTGTACTTAGTAATTCCCCAAACCCACCATCCATCTCTGAAAGTCAGCATTCCACTTCTTATGCTAGCCATTGTTTATATGTATCCTCAATGCTCACCTAACCTGTTATCTACGAAATAAAGTTTAATGGTTGTTTCTTGTTTTGGCATGAATGTGTATGACAGCATGCAGACTTTCTGACCTTTATAGTGACATTTATCTGTTTTTTGCATGTATGTATGGCATATGTGTATATGCAAGGGTATGTTTATTGGTTCACATGTATGTGTGCATGTATGTGTGTGTGTGTCTGTGTGTGCAGGTGTGAAAGCCAAAGGCTAATGTTAACTTCCTTTTTAAAATTTTATTTATTTATTTTTGATTGAGAGAGAGAATGGGCACACCAGGGCCTCCAGCCGTTGCAGTGCATCCATGATATGAATAAGAGGCAGGACTGGAAAGATTGCTTAGCAGTTAAGGTGCTTGACTGCAAAGCCAAAGGACTCAGGTTCGATTCCCTAGGACCCACGTAAGCCAGATGTACAAGGTGGTACATGTGTCTGCAGTTCATTTGCAGTGGCTGGAAGCCCTGGCATGCCCATTCTCTCTATAGATCTGCCCCTCCCTCTGAAATACATAAGTAAAAAATATATTAACAAAAGAATGAGAGGTAAAGCTAAGTAATTACCTCATGGATGCATATTGAATATCCCCTTCAAAGCAGTCCCACCAATGAGGTACTCTGGCAAATAGCTGTCCTTACTAAATGTCTCAACTGCCCTAGTGGTGCTCTATGTGGGGAACTTCATGATGGCACTTGGGAGGAGATTTTAAATCCCAATCTGAGCACCTCATATCACCCTGGGAAAATATTTCAATCACTTTGAGCATTTTTTAAAAGTAGTATAGTGTCTGTTTTGCAATGGAGACTCATACTTTTACTCTTCCTGAAGTAAAATGTTCCAGTGAAAACCAATTTAAACATGTCCTTTCTAAGTAAATATATTGAGTATAAATACTACATATACTACATGGTTAAAATCTCATCTAGGATCTGGAGAGTTTTCTGTTTGTGTACATACTTTCATTTGTAAAACATGGGTATTGAAAAGCGAGAGCAAAGTGCTAGCAATTCAGCTTTTGTTTAAACTTCTTTGTCAGAAAATTATATCTCAGAAGTTTAAAAGGCTTGGAGATTACTGTCGTCAACCTTCTCATTTCATAAGTAAAGAGAGACTTCTCAAAGCAATTTGATGACACATCTAAGACAAACTCACATCACTGTCTGCAAGCAATGTTTCATCACAGAAAATATCCCATTGTTTCAAAAGAATGTGTTATCATGTTTGTAGGCTTGCATTAGTTAATTTTCCCAATAACTATATTTCTCAAATATGAGAGAAAAATACATAATCTCCATGACTTTCATTACTGAAAATGGAGAAATAAGATACTTGCACATACACATTTTCTGCTGTATGAGTTGGTTTCTTGCTTGAGATTTTATCTGTTTGTCATTTGAAACTCACCAATTTGAATGATAAAATGCAAGTTTCATGTTGAAGAGCCTTGTACATGTGCCAAAAATAATTATAATTGCAAAGTTGTAGTTAATTGCCCTATTGTAATTTAAATGACCTCTATTGCTACATGCTCCTGAAAATATTTTTTAATACTTTTTTCAACATTGTTTTACCAGGTTAGGATTTTAAATAAACTTGGAAAATAAGTGATTAGGGAAGATTAGGGAAAAACTTCCTGAAAATATTTACTGTACACTTGATTTGCTATACATAGTTAAAATTTTGGTCTTTGTTTTATTTGAGAACTATAATATATGAACATATTACAAGTGTATCATATTCCCATCAGATTATGCTCCTGTGTACCCTCTCCCCTGTATCCATAACCCTGAAGGCCTTCCTAGGTGGGGTTATTTGTAATCATTGTGCCCTCATGACTGTACTCCTCAGTCCCTGTCGGGGGACAGTGCCTGAGGACACTTCCTCACCCTAAGGCTTTTACATTCTTTCTGTGCCCTATTCATCAAAATTGCCTGACCCTTGGAAGGTGTGTTATAACTCTCCTTTAGCGTTGAGTCCTTAACATTCTCTAATTTTCTGCTTTGATCTAAATTCTAGCAAGTGGGCTGGAGAGATGGCTTAGTGGTTAAACGCTTGTCTGTGAAGCCTAAGGATCCCGGTTCAAGGCTTGATTCTCCAGGACCCACATAAGCCAGATGCCTAAGGGGGCACATGCATCTGGAGTTCGTTTGCAGTGGCTAGAGGCCCTGGCATGCCCATTCTCTCTCTCTCTCTTCTCTTCCTGCCTATTTCTGTATCTCTCTCTCTCTCAAATAAATAAATAAATAAAAATAAAATATTTTTAAAAACTTTGCTTTAAATTCTAGCAAGTAAAGAAATATAATATGGAAACAACAGCAAAAAATAACCAATGATGAATTAACACCAATGTTTTGCTCCTAGTGCTATGGAAGAATATCAAAGGAGTATTGAATTATGAGTGATGGGGTTTCCTACAGCTTTTAGAGAAAAGCCATAAATTAAGACATTCACTAGGCAGGCAAGCAAGGTCAGATGATAGAGTTAGAGGGGCTTGTAGAACCAGTGCAACGAGTGTATTTAGGGGTAGTTGGTATGGCAAGGTATACTTCATATGTCGATTCCAGATGCCAAGTACTCATTATCATCTCCTTGCTCAAGAAATTTGCTTGTTTTCTCTCTCTCTCTCTCTCTCTCTCTCTCTGTGTGTGTGTGAAGCATGTGTTTCTCGGTTCCATGATTTTGCTAAAATAACTGTACATCAGACAAGAACAATGCCTTTCTCCTTTCCTCTCTAAAATATGAATTGAGATCTATTTTTTTAATTTTTTAATTCATTTTATTTATTTGAGATACAGTGAGAGGCAGAGAGAGAGAAAGAGAGAGAGTGTGTGTGTTTGCCCCAGGGCCTTCAACTGCTGTAAATGACTCCACACACATGTGGTACCTTGTGCATCTGGTTTACATGGGTCCTGGGAATCAAACCTGGTTCCTTTGCTTTGTAGACAAGTGCCTTAACCACTAAGCCATCTCTCCAGCCCAGGATCTAATTGTTAGTGTAACTGAAGTCATGGTGTCTTGGTAAATTTGAATATGGATGGATTTGAAGGGAATCATGAGTAGAACTATCATCACTGCAAATATAACATCCTCTTCAACCTTCCACTTTGTACCTAGGTTGACAATAACTGATTCATTATTCATGTTTGAATTACGATTTGTGTTTATAGCTATTGGAGATTTTACCTCTTGCTGTTTATGTAGGGGAGCAGAAGGAAGTGAGAACCCTATAGATGAAGACTGTATATATCACTAATGAGAGGAATACAAGGTCAACTTTCACTCCTTGTCTTAATAAAATATATTTTCTAACAGAAAATATAACAAAGATGCTATGCATAAACTTTCCAGGTTTTTTTTTTTTTTTTTACAATTTATTTATTTATTAATTTATTTATTTGAGAGCAACAGACAGAGAGAGAAAGAGGCAGATAGATAGGGAGAGAATGATGCACCAGGGCCTCCAGCCACTGCAAACGAACTCCAGATGCATGCGCTACCTTGTGCATCTGGCTTACGTGGGTCCTGGAGAATTGAACCTCGAATCGGGGTCCTTAGGCTTTATAGGCAAGCGCTTAACCACTAAGCCATCTCTCCAGCCCCCTTTCCAGGTTATTTTGAGGAAAAAAAGAAACCATGTCTTAACAGAAACACTTGTTCAGTCAATATAAAATATTTTAATTAAATTTAGTGGTTTTTATCTTTGCTCTTAATTTGGACACTTCTAATTTGTCAAAAATGGAATCTTCAGGGCTAGAGAGATGGCTTAGTGGTTAAGGCGCCTGCCTCCTAAGCCTAAGAACCCAGTTCCAATCTCCAGGTCCCACGTTTAGCCAGATGCAAGTGACGCAAAGGCGCAATGCTGCACTTGACCACAAGGGGGCGCACACATCTGTTTTTCATTCATAGCAGCTGAGAGACTGCTGGCGCGCCCATCTCTTTCTGTCTCCCCTCTCTCTGTCCTCTCTATGTCTCTCTCCAAAAATAAATAAAATAAAAAAAATATGGAATCTTCAGAAGTTGGGAGTTCTAGAAATATTTGCTCTTTGCTAAACTAGAACTTTTGTTGAATACCGTAAATAGAGTCTCCTTTATCATACACTCCAATTGGCATCTTGTGAATAATACAAACATGAATGACTCAGCAAGAATTCTATGAATATTCACTGCTCATTTTCATCAGCCTGTTTAAAAATACCCTCAAGATAGCTTCAATGTAAATCCTTTCTAAAATACTATGATGGTAGTTGGAAATAGTAATCCATATTTTAAATTACAAAGAATAATATCAAACAAAAATTGCCTCCAATAATTATTACAATTTCTTTTTTTGTTTTGCTTTGTTTTTGTGGTCTGAGGTAGGGGCTCACTCTAGCTCAGGCTGACCTGGAATTCACTATTTAATCTCAGGGTGTCTTCAAACTCAGGGTGATCCTCCTACCTCTACCTGGAATTAAAGGCATGTACCACCACACCTGGCTAAATTATTTCTATCAGTGTGTCAAATCCCCCATAAAACATTGTTCCACATTTTCCTCTGCACTACTATTTACTACTGAAAGGAGAGGGGATAAATACAGCTGCTGAAATTCTTGATACAATATAGTTTGATATTGGCAGCATAGTCAGTAATAACCTTTAAACACCCATAATTATTATATTTGTTGTTTATAGGTCTGCAAAAATGTGGAGAATGGACTTTCTATCATTTAAGTAATGTCTATGTGATAGATAATGAACACATCCATAAAATAATAGGTAGAAATTTAGGCATGAATCGAACTGTGCACAGGAGGGAGAGAATTAAGTGCTGTTGGAGGTCAGGCAGGAAATGAAGGTCTTCTGATCTACCAGGATGAAACTCTCCAGGTCATCAGTGAGTATTTAGACTCAGCCGCCATGCTCCTGAAAGCACACAAAATGCAACCAGCTTGAAATTTGCCTCTGAGACTAGCAACGGCTCTGTAAGCACACTGACCATAGTGGAAGAGGAATACATACTGCTTAAATATCTTCCATAGGTGCTGTCCTATGCACAGTATGCATGCTCAGTGTTGGTTGAAGAATGTCAGGTATATAGGTGTGCTAAGCATGTGAGCATTACAGGCTTCCTTATTGTATTTCTTGTCACATCTCTTCTGTCTTCTGACCGGGTCAAATCAGAAACCTTTTCTCCAGAGCTCCTCAAAAGTAAAGGATTCTGGGCTGGAGAGATGACTTAGCGGTTGAGGCACCTGCCTCCTAAGCCTAAGAACCCGGTTCCCATCTCCAGCAGTTCCAATCTCCAGGTCCCACGTTTAGCCAGATGCAAAGTGAGGCAAGGGCACAATGCCGCACTTGACCACAAGGGGGCGCACGCATCTGGATTTCCTTTGCAGTGGTTGAGAGGCTGCTGGCGCGCCCATCTCTATCTCTCTCCCTCTCCCTCTTTCTCTGTCTGTCTCTCTCTGTGTCTCTCCCCAAAAATAAAAAGAAAAGAAAAGAAAAGAAAAAGTAAAGGATCCTGGCACCTTCCTTGTCTCCAGTGGATCAAGCCTCTTTTTTATTTCTTGCTTAAGTCTTCCATCTTGTCCTTTTGCACTCAGCCTTTGGACAGATGAGTGCACACAGTCCCATCATTACTCATCTTAAAATCATTAAAATGACACTTGAATTTGTTAGGGTTCATGTTATTTGACATTTTATTACCTGAAGTGAATATATAGAATCATGTTCACTTATGTGATTGCTGAATGTTTTGTAAATGAAGGGAAGAACAAGTTTTGAATAAATATCTTGTTCCTTATTAAATGTTAAATACTTGAAAGATCAGACAGGTTAGATGACTCAATCTCTCTCCATTGTTATTACTCTAAAGAAAAGAAATTGTTCTCTTAGCTATATTGGGTTAATTAATATTGGGTTAATTGCAATATGACAGAGGTACACTAGAGAAAACACTAAAGACTAATAATTATGCTAAAATATTTCTATTTCTAGGTAGACAAATAAAAAACTAAACATCCCTATCATTTTCTCTTTAGACAAAGTAGATACAGGTATGTCAAATTATACTGAACAAAATTTTAAAAATTTGATTTTACTGTTTCTTTTTGTGATTTCAAACTCTCAAGTTTTTCATTTTATTATTATTTTAACAGTTTTCCTGTGATTTACTGTATTTTTTTTAAAAAATAAATCATTTAGTATAGTATCTAAAACTTCATCAACACAATTTTTCAAATGTTGTGTATAATAGACTGAACACTTTAGGCATAACAGATATCTATTCAAACATTAAAGGAAATAGATAAATTTGGGCTGGGAAGATTGCATATTGGTTAAAGGTGCTTGCTTACAAAGCCTGCTGGCCTCTGTTCAATTCCCCAGCCCCCACATAAAGCAAGACACAAAAGGTCACATGCATTTGTGATCACCATGCACTTAAAACAGTGCGAGGTGGAGCTAGAACACAAATGTCCTGGACCAGTCAGACTGGTGTTTCTTTGTGATGGTAGTCAACCCTGTCTCAAAGTAGGTTCTAGAAGATTCCAGACAACTTGAAATTGTCCTCTGACCTCCATACATATGCTATGGCATGTATGTACTCACATATTCAAAGAAACACACACACCACACACACACACACATACACACACACACATATCACATATATATACATGCATACATACACACATACATACAAATAAATAAATAATAAATATTTTTATAAAAAGATAAATTAGAAAATTTTGTAGTTTTGAGGTTCCCTAATATAGCATAGTTTAAGAGAATTATTCCCTACTTACTCCTTTTAATTGCTTGCAGTGTGGCAAATGGAAGATTGCTTGACAATTATTTACCACCCTAAAATTCTATATATTTAACTATAGTGATTTTTATTTGCCAATGCACAATCTTTATAACTACTATTGATAGACCTGGGAGAGTTGTTATGACAAAATTATAGATATGTGCACCTCCCTTCATGTAGAGAATCTGTATGAATCTGAAACTGAGTGTGAATGAAACATAACTCATCTTTAATTTGCTTGAAAAGTAATTATGGAATCTTGTGGTACTTGTAAATTATTACACAATTTCTCAGAAATAAAATTCTCAGCTAAATAGGTAATATATGACACTTTCATGTGTTAGTTTAGCACTTTGGTTAAAATATAAAACTCTTCATGTCTGTCTTGGTTAGACATTTATTAATGCCATATGGTTGATCATCTGTGAAACTCTCCATAATTGTTTTCAGATAGGAAAAGAGAGCATGATTGCTTTGTAACTAATATAGAAAATACATATTTCCCACCTGTGGTAGTTTAACGCCCATAGACTGTGGTGTTTTATTAAAATCGAGTTAGTGGCTTAATCCCTTAGCAGGCTGACTCCTGCTACAGGGGCGTGTGTCACTGGGGGTGGATCTGAATTCCAGCCTAAAGGTATGCAGAAAGGCTTTGAGCTCTTTCTGTACTTGCTTGGGGTGATGGCAGTTTGGTGGTGTCTCTCAGCTTGACTTTATGAATGGGAGCCAGCTTTGTTTGCCATTTAAAGGAACTTTCCCTTGACCTGTAAGCTTGAAATCAATTCCTCCCTCCCTTAAACTGTGCCTGGTTTGGCTGGCCAACCCAGCAACATGAGACTGACTACACCAGCACCATAAACATAAAAACAATTGATTACCTATCACTAAACAACCGGATGGTTTCATCTCAACTCAAAGATGTGCATTGAATTCTAAGGAATATTACTGAAAGAGAAAGGGGCTTACAGTCACGTGATCTAAGTGCTGGGAGGCCCTACCAGAATGTCTTGTCCACTTTCTTTATAGAAATGGAATATAATTTCTGTTTCTAAAAATTTAGTATCACTTCTAGCATGAATGGCTTCAGAAATGGTGATACTCATGTGAAAGCCCTTATACTTCAGGATTTTAGATTTAACGTGACATTTCACACAAAACAGACCTGTTGATTACATAGTAAATGAAGCATGTTGTAATATAACTGTCTTAGATAGTGGTGAGTGGTCCTAAAGAATGCCTTTGGTGAAATGGTTGTCACAGTTGTGCTCACATGATATCTCCATGTCAGTCAGGAGTAACTGATCCTCTTCTTTCAAAAAAAAAAAAAAAAAAAAATATATATTAAGAAAAAAACCCAAAGCTTTCCCATTTGTTGCTTGTATACTCTGTCTATCTAGCCACTCTCCCACCCATGCACCAATCTCTTTATCTACCTCTCTATCTTCTGTTTATTTATCATCCATCTACTTATCTGTCTTTCTAGGTGTGTATGGCTATGTGTCCAATGGTTGTGCTCAACCTTAAAAACTAAATCAATGATGCAATCCTTTAATTTATTGAAGAAACAGATTTAAGGAACAGTGAATTAAAATACTTCAGCTGATTCACAATGGGCTGTACATACAGTGCAACACTTCTGTAGTTACATCTTTTCAACCAATAAAATAGTGTGTTCATGTGCATGTTTGAGTTATTCATACAGCATTAGAAATGTACATAGGCCTCGTGGATATGGGTGTATGTCTTTTCTTATTTGCATAAAATATGACAGAGTTTGGATTGTGCCATACCTATTGCTGGAGTGAAGTTGAGATGATATCTGTAGATTGAGGAATCCCCTCTTGTGGCCAAACACGTAATAAAGATGCAAAAGACGTATTATTTCAAGCACCTGTATTGTCACATAACTCACCATGATAACATCAGATCAGAAGAGACAAAGGAGACCCTACCAGAAATAGGAACAAATTACTTATGTCTTTGGAAGAAAAGAATTAGACTTCATAGATTTTTTTTAATTCCCTCTCTATATAGTATTCCCAATATTTGAAAACATATCACTGAGCTGACAATATAAACAAAATCTTTTTTTTTCTTCTAAGTTTTTCTTTCCACAATGCATAGACAGTTTCCATGAGCTGTCTTGCGTTGTCACACCAGGACACTCCCATCGGGTCTCCATCCCCTCCCCACTGAAGGGCTTAGTGGGTCTTAGTCACTAAAGCTGTTTGGCTCCAGCCAGGGCCAAAGGGGACTGAGGCAACTCATCCAGCTCCTGTGGTCCCTGCCTCTTGGGTGGGCTGCCCCAAACCCCGTAGTTTGACAGGCTCTAGAGGGCTGTCACTGAGGCTGCCACCTTGGTCACTGTCTCTTCCTGATGTGTGAGCACAGGGCAGGTGAGCAATTTCCACAGCCAGCAAAACTTTTTTGCAGGATAGAAATGCGCATGGCTCACTCTGGGCCATCATGGCCAAGTCCTGGGACAAGCCCAGTTTTTTAACCTAAAACTCCCTGTCATTCACGTCCTCTGAGAACTGCTCTGCAGATGTCACAGCGTTCCAGAGGCTCTCTAGCACCGCCTTTTCCTTCTGTCAGTTTTATCCTTAGAGACTCCAGCTCCACACATATCTTACCACATTTGCCTTCACATTATCTGAACAGACACCTTTGTCCCTTCTCTCACCCCCTTGAGTTTGTTTTAGGACTTTACAAACTTAATCTATCACCTTTACCTCATTCTCTCTTTTATCTATTTTATCTACCAAACCAGAGACACATGCAGCAGAAGACACCAGCCACATGTGCTTTTCCCTGTGTAACTCTTCTTCCACACAAAGAAGTTCTCCCTGGGGGTCGTCTTGGTCTCAGCTGTATATCATATAACCCACAACACGAGCCAGGGTATCTCTGCTGCAGCTTGCCCACACTCTATTCTCTTACGTGCCACACTCAGGGACTTCAGCACCTTCTCTGATCCTTTAATTGCGTTCAGGGCATCTCTCCATTCCCAGGGCACACCCCAGTCATCAAGCTGCACGACACTGCACACCACTTATGGGAAGGTGTCCACCCTGGGATCCTTCCCCCAGACGCT
Source organism: Orientallactaga sibirica (assembly GCA_036365145.1). NCBI lineage: Eukaryota > Metazoa > Chordata > Mammalia > Rodentia > Dipodidae > Orientallactaga > Orientallactaga sibirica. The sequence goes on along the minus strand of JAEOAD010000032.1, from coordinate 22,350,613 downwards.
CTTCCTCCTCATGGGTCAGCCTTAGTTTCATTACCCATAGCAAGATCCATGTGGCCATCGTGACTGACAGAAGGCGCATCACCACAGAGCACGTAGGGAGGCATGGCCATGCCGGGATTTCCTCCTCAGATGCTCCACCCTCAGCCTCAGTCGCATGTCTTGCTGTTTTGTTAGCCATGTCCAGGGCCATGGCATTGTTTCTCCCAAACTCATCTTTGGTTCTTCCATACCTCATGTTTTACACCAAGTGTCATGGGAAACTGTTTCCCTCAGATAACTAAACGCATGTCTGTTCATCCCTGCTAGGGCTCTGATGACAGATCAAAACAAAACGGAACCAAAACCAGTCTGATCAGCCCACAAGTTTCCTGGGTTTACTTAGAGAGCAGGAGAAGGGGTTGCTTACAGGAACAAGGAGGACTTAAAGGAAGCTACATCACCAAACACACTGAACGACTTGAAAATAGCTCAATCAGTGAGTCTCTTCCCCAAGCACTTGTTTTCCTTTTTTAATATGTATTTTATATTTATTTATTTGTTTATTTATTTATTTAGAGAGAGAGAGAGAATGGGCATACCCAGGACCTCCAGCCACTGCAGATAAGCTTCAGATGCATGTGCCCCTTTGTGCATCTGGCTTATGTGAGAACTGGAAAACCGCACCTGGGTCCTTAGGCTTTACAAGCAAGCACCTTACCCATCAAGACATCTATCCAGCCCTTGTTTTCCTTTTATATAACCTTAGGGAGAGGTCTTGAAACCTTTACCCCGGACTTTTTGACCACTTTAATTTCCTCCTCCCTTCAGGAGGGAGTGTTTCCGTTCAGAGAGAGTGACCACACAGCATTGGTAGAGTCTGCCATCAACAGTTGTTTACTACTCCTGCCATCTTGGGGAGTGGTCACATGGCCTGTGAAGTGTCAGTTCTCCCCTATGTGTTGACTTCCTGACTCCTTCCTCCCTTCAGGAGGGAGTGTTTCAATTTGGAGGAATCCGCTCTCCAACCCCGCTCCTTAACCAGAAATGCCATGCATCATGTCTTAAAAATTACTCTGCTTGGCAAAATAATTGGTGGGTGTTTAGGACCCCCTACAATTTCTCTTGTTCATGTGTTTCTTCATAGATAAGGATTTCCAGTGACACTGTAGCCCTCGGAAGCACTTGTTCTAATTCACCAATTCATTGCCATTCTTTAAGCTGGCCCACTTGTCACAGCTATACCACCACATGCAATGATTTGTTTTGCCTTTTTTCTATAGTTCAAAAAAATTCCCTCAATAATACTTCAATTGCCGATATACACAGAGAATCCATGGGGAGTTACCATCTTCTCTTCTAAGAGAAATTTCAAATGTTTTCTGTCTTGTTCCTATTGGTACTCACATTGGGTGTACAGGGCATTACTTAGAACCTCTCCATTGGGTGCTATGGTCAGAAGTAGCATTGGAAAAATTAAATATGGTGACAAGTCTTTTGTGTCCACTTTATCTCTTTATTTCCGAAGGACTGATTTCATAGAACTAATAAGGCACCACACTGAAACAAGAAGAATGATTCAGAATAGAACAAGAGGCATACCCTAAAATATTCTTGGCTTCACCATGTAATGAAATTGTAATGACTAGTTGGTTCTGTTTAAAAACCTCATGCATTTCTAAGTTCCACCTCAGGTCTAAATCTATACTTATGGTTAAAAGAGCAGAGCATTGTCCATGGATCTCTGTAGTTCAGATTAATTTATGCAGCTTGTTGTATGGAAAATCTAAGATTTATACTCAGAGTGAACAAAGAGATGAAAAATTTCCTAAGTTGAAATATTAGATTTATTACCCCAGATTTGGTAAGGACAATTACTCACTTTGTTAAAGATGCTGCAAAGGCTGAATTTAAAATATATATGTTTACAATGAAACACTAATTTGATTATAACTTCTTTATTCAGCATACCCTAGAAACGTTTATAATTTTAGTCAGTCTTATAAAATCTTACTTGCTTATTTTGGTGGGGTGAAGCCCTGAATTGAGAGAAGACTGATATCTGGAACTTTCCTATCCAGTCGCGGGAAAAATGCTTCAAAAGCAGAGCCTGGGTAGTGGGAGAGCTGACTCCTACTACCCAGCCCAGAGTGGGCTAGCTGCCTAGCAGCAGCCCACAGGAAAAAAGAATCTGAACGTAAGGGTAGTGTAAGCCATTGGTAAACCTGCTACATCTGTGCTCATGTTCTGAATCTGAACGTAAGGGTAGTGTAAGCCATTGGTAAACCTGCTACATCTGTGCTCATGTTCTGACGTTACCGTAGGTGTAGTTTCCTCTGCATCATGTGCTCACTGACATTTTCCTGTTTTTGCTTTTTTTTGTTTTGTTTTGTTTTGTTTTTGGTTTTTCAAGGTAGGGTCTTACTGTAGCCCAGGCTGACCTGGCATTCACTATGTAGTCTCAGGGTGGCCTCGAACTCCCGGTGCTCCTCCTTCATCTGCCTCCCGAGTGCTGGGATTAAAGGTGTGCGCCACCACACCCGGCATTCACTGACATTTTCATTGAATGGCCCCCAAATCAGTCATATGTGAATGAGTAGTACATTGTATGAGCAAAGGTTAAGGAGCTTTTGACTTTGGATAGTCCTTAAACTTGTTTTAAGGAAGGTATTCAGGGGTAAGACCTGATGGACTCTGCTGATCCACACGTATACACAAATGCAGTCATGTTGAGCCCACCTGTCATCCTCATAATCTCTGTGGGCCCTTCGTTACTGATCTCATTGTCTTCAGCACCATGATCATCACTTCTTACGCACGTATGGTTGCTCTGAGTTAAGAGTCCAACCAGACCACAGAGGAAAAGAGCTTGCCTTAAGATCAATTAGCATCTTTAAACATTGCCTGTGTCAATATTGCTCATTTGTGCTGTTGAGGCCAAAGGTACAGGAAGGCAGAGGAATCCAAGTCACATTGCTTTAAGCTGGTGGATTACATAGTTGTAAGATTTACTTTTGGGAAAGTTACAAGTAAGGAATTTGACTTCTTTCAGCAATAATTTCAGAAAAAAAGTTATTTTTAAGGTCCGTAAGAAAGTTTCCCACAGCTCTTTCCCATATCTCATTCTTATGGCTCATTACACTAGTTTAATCTTATAGCTCATCCCCACAATTTATGTTTACATTGAACATATGAATCAAGTATTTCAAATAAGTGTTTTAACATTCCTATTTTTAGGATGAGTTGTCTGCCAAAAGAGGGAAAAATTCAGAAAGTAAGTGTTAACTTAAGGACTTTCCTTATAATGAGTATAATTCTTCAAAAGAATCCACATGGAATTAAGTTTGCACTTTAGACAGTTATATTATAAACAAAATGGAGCTATTTCTGTCTTAAAGGGAGGTTACAGACCAATGATAAATTCATATGAACAAAATCAAATCAAACCAAGATCCTAGTATTTATTGATCAAGCAGGAGAGCTTCCAATGGGATAGATTTTTTTTTTATGAGGTTTACCAGTTTCTTTGATGAAAAAGAAGATGATAAATATTCCCTTGGGCACAACATTCTCTTGTGTCATTTTAACATTAGCTGATGGTAGCAAACATGGACCCCACAGAAACCAAGAAGGGAAGCTCACCCGAGTTATGTCCTCCCTGTTGGCTCAAGTTCGGGGCATATCTTAGTACAGCCACTGTGGCAACTCATAAGGTTTGGAACCTGATCTCAGGTTCGATGTGTCCAGAATGTTTGACAGTACAAAGACCTAACTGGATGGTTAGAGTAGTAAAAACATTTCTTAACTCATTGCATTTAAAATGAGTTTAGAATGTGATATTTTGTTTAAATTGTTTTGAGACATGGTCTTTCTCAGTTGCCCAGGGCAACCTAGAACCCACTTTGATACCCAGAGAGGCTTTGCACTAGCAGTCCTTGTGCCTCTGTCTTCCAAGTAGCTGAGATTACAGACACTGGGCACTAAGTCCATCTTACAATGAAGTTTTTTTTTTAATTATTAGAGAGAGTCAGAGAAAGAGAGAGAAAGAAAGAGACAGAGAGGACGAGGCAGAGAGAGAGAGAATGGGTGCACCAGCAGCTTCTCAGCCACGGTAAATGAATTCCAGATACATGCACCCCCTTGTGGGCAAGTGCAGCATTGCGCCCTTGCCTCACTTTTTGTCTCTGGCTAAACATCGGACCTGGAGATGGAACGGGCATGCTTGGGCTTGGCAGGCAGGCGCTTTCACTGCTAAGCCACAATGAACTTTTAACACCATACTATTCTCTAGTTACTAAAATGATATACAGAGATTAGCTTATCACTTTCAATTAAGTTAGAAAATAGATTGTATAAATACTCATTAATGCATATAATTTCTGTGATTTGATGAAAAATTATTTTCTAAATATTTAGTTTTATGTGTGGAATGTATGTATGTTTATGAGATTTTGGTGCATCACTGGTTATTATCATGTGTATTATGACATGAAAATAAACATTTTTATTGTACATGGTGAATGAACTGAGAGGAGTGAACATCTTTGTTAGAGAGAGTTTATCATAATATTTTTCACACAATCATTCACCTAGTTCAGGGTTTGGCAACCATTTTCCAAAAGGACCAGTGTATATTAAAGGCTGAGAATTTCACATGGTTTCAGTAATGATTTCTCACCTCTGCAGTTGTAGAACAAATGCAATACTAGAAAATACATAAATGAATGAGTTTGGCTGTGTGCATTAAAATTTTATCTATGCAACCAAGTGGTGGCCCAGTTTTGGCTTGCGTACAGCAGTCTGTCAGTCCTGTCTCTAGTTATGGGACGATGGGACTGAATAGATGTAGGTCCAAATGGACTGTGGATACTGCTGCTATGACTTCATCCACCCCAACAAACAGGGCTTAGGTAGCACCCTACCTATTACACATTGATATCATTTTGCTTCTCCTTGTTAAAATCAAGGGTTCCTACCATGAGATCCTATGCAAATCCGTTAGCTTTATCTGAACTTCACAGGTGAAAATTTCTTCAAATCAGAAAGTCATATATTATGATCAAGGATCTCCAGGTCCAATCAGTAGTCCTGATCTAAGTTTTATTATTTGAATTTAAATATTAATTAAATTTAAGTACAATGAGCATTAATTATCTTAGTTCTAGAAGATATGTCTAACAGCTCAGAAGCTGCATAATGCCACTGGAAGTCATGCGGGGCGGCACAAAGAATACATCCCGAGGATCACATGTGTTTCTGAGATGGGACCAAATACTTATCTAACTATTGAAGGCACTTACTAAAAGGCAACTATTGGACTGGGGAAATGGTTTAGTGGTTAAGCACTTGCCTGTGAAGCCTAAGGACCCAATTCGATGCTCGATTCCCCAGGACCCATGTAAGTCAGATGCACAAGGGGGCACATATGTCTGAACTTTGCAATGACTAGAGGCCCTGGCATGCTTGTTCTCTATTTCTCTCTATCTGCCTCTTTCTCTCTCTCAAATAAATAAATAAAAATACATTTTAAAGGGCAACTATTCTCAAAGAAGTGATAGAAAGAAATAAATTAGAATTTTCCAGGATCTACAAATATTAGATTTTAGTAATGCAAAGCCTCCCTTTTAATGTTATTAACACAGACTTTTTCCTAGAGACTTTTACAAGGCCCTTGAAACCTCAAAAATAAATAAATAAATAAAGATCAAAAACTAGGCCATTAATGGAATCCTTTGAAGATATTTATCCAAATTACTGAAAACCATCTCAATTGCATCAATTTGAAAATTCTGAGCTTTCCGGCAAGCAAAATAGTTTTCTATGCTCCATTATCTGTATGTATGTATGTATGATATATATACATGTGTATGTATACATTCATTAACTAGAAAACATGTAAGAATAATATGTAAAATATATATTCTTACAGGCTGGAGAGATGGCTTAGTGGTTAAGGCACTTGCCTGAGAAGCCTAAGAACCCATGTTCAATTCCACAAAACCCACATGAACCAGATTCACAAGGAAACACATGTATCTGGAGTTTATTTGCAGTGGCTAGAAGACCTTGTGTGCACTTTCTCTCTCTCTCATACTCATATATATGGCTTCCCTTGTGTCCACTTACTTCCAGTCGATGGCTAAAACAACAGTTTTACTTATATTTGTAAAAAAAAAAAAAAAAAAAAAGCCTCTCAAGTAATTTGATTCAAGAGACGTCTTGTCTAGTGAAGCCTCCTCAGTTCTCTTTACAAACACCATTGAATTACTTTAGAAGTTAAAAAAAAAAAAAAAAAGCATTAACATTCTAAAGAAAACTATGCTGGACAGGTTTAAAGAAAATAGCTTTGAATTAATTATCCACAGTTTTCAATGAATAATCAAGATTTTTGACAATATTTAGATGTTGAATTGCCAAGCTATTAGAAACCGAGAGATTTGATTAGACATCCATATTAATAAACACCTGTCACAATCGTGTCACAGGTGTTCTAGAAGCATAGCTAATGTAAAATCTAAATGCAAAAATTTTAGTCACATTCGCTACAAAATGGGGTCCAAATTAAGCTTCATGATCATTATCTGATTTGTCTTACTAAAATTAATGTATTTTTATTTAAAATGACTATAAAATTTCCATTAAAATCAAAGGCTTGCAAACACAGTTGAAATTATAGCTCGAGAGTGCATCAACAAAACATGAGTATGTAATCTATGTTCTCTATATGTGTGTATAAGGTAGACACATTTGTTACACGCTTAAGATCTACTGTTTTAAAATGTGATAACTCAGATCCAGTATCTTTAGTTTTAATCAATACTCATGTGTGAGAATTTTGACAAAAGACATTTTGTGTTGAATGATGGTCCTCCTCAAACAATAGAAGACATGATGTGCTAAAGTGTGTATAGTAATATTTTTCTTTCCTTTTGAAGCATATTTCATTAAAATAATATAAATACTACATCCAAGTATATATTAATTATGTGAAAGAAAGAAATACCATAAGACCAAAGGTGTATTGATTAATAGTTGATCTGAACCAGGCGTGGTGGCGCACGCCTTTAATCCCAGCACTTGGGAGGCAAAGGTAGAAGATCCCTGTGAGTTTGAGGCCACCCCGAGACTACAGAGTGAATTCCAGGTCAGCCTGGGCTAGAGTGAGACCCTATCTTGACAATCAAAAAGATAATACTTGAAGTGAAGTAGTAGAATTATATTTCTCAATCCAGCAGTGGGGTGGTTAGCGTTGTCCATTTGACAGGATATAGAATCACCTAGGAGACAATTATCTGGGAATTCAATGAGGAACTTTTCAGGTTACATTAATTCAGGTGAAAAGACTCACCTAACTTTGGGCTGCATCATTCCATGGACTGGCGTCCTAGACTAGATCAAAAGGGGAGCGTGTGTCCAGCACCAGCTTTTGCTTCCTCCCTACAGACTGAATATGACCACCTGCTTCAGACTCTTGCCACCACACCTGCCCTACTGTGGTGAACTGTTTCCTTTTGGTGTAAAAGCTGAAATCAATCCTCTTCCCCTGAAGTTCCATCTGATCAGGTATTTATTAACAGCAGCGAGGGAAGTAATTAATATAAACTGCAGATATGGAAAATGTTCCTGTATACGTTTGTATGATATTCAGGCAAGGATCATTTTAGGGAATGTCTTCAAGGTCAATGTATCTCATATTTAAAGTTTTTTTGTTTTTTTCAATTCATGCCCAAGTCATATCCAAACCTCATTCCTGCAGCTCCACTGAAATGTTCATATGCGCTACATAGTTATGCAAACATTCATCTATTTAACTCTAGAAATTGATCCATGAGACGAACATGACGAGCCCTATTATCCCTGCTTTAAAAATGCATGAGTAACGTGTCTGTTTCTCAGTGGAGCCTGCTCCCTCCCCAGTGCCCAAGGTGTAGACGATTACTATGTATGGGCTTCCAGATTCTTGCTTTCACAGGCTCAGTGATGGAAGAGGCACAATTCAGTTATTAAATGTGTAGCAGAAAAATCCAAAAAGACTGAATACAAGTTAAAATTTGCATGTAAGAAGACAAAACTGTGTTTACAGAAGAGGTTCAGTCTCTGTCTCTCTCTCTCTCTCTATTCCTCTTCTTTCTCATACATTTAAGTGATATAAAACTAACCCTAGTCCACATTTAAAAGTAGATGATGACCCTAAAAATATACCAGTTTCCCTTCATCAACTGACTGTTTTTGCCTGTAGTCATGGTAAAATGGCTAACCCCTTTATGTAAACAACACAGTGTCTTACTACAGAAGCAGTTTTCAATGAAAGTTGAAATATAAAAGTTAAGGCTCTTCTTCCTCCTTTCTATTTTCTTACTTCCCTTTCTCCCTTTCCAAAGAGCCACTAGGCTTCTCAGTATCACCTCCAACACCTTAGTTCACCCTAGAAAAATGTCCTTAAGGGTTTTAACGACAAGCTCAATACTTCTCTGTCTATTAACTGCTGTCTGTCACTAGAGTTGCCTGAGAAGGGCTCAGTTTGTTCTGATTTTAACGTAGCCTTCTCTTTGTAGTGGACGTGAGTTTTGACAAGGACACCATGCCACCTTTACTCCTCTAGGTCTGCCCAAATCTTCACGTCAGTGCAGAATCTTTTTCTGCTTAGTACTCCTCTTCCTTTGTTTAATAAAGCCAACTATGAATTCTTGAACTAAAGTAAAGAAGATTTTTCCCTCTTTTCTTGTCTTGTTTCTTATATGTAAATTATTAAATGTCCCCTTTACTTTTCAGTATTTAAAATTGTATTTGCTGACAAATAGAATGATGCGTTAGTAAACATATCTGATATGCGAATCTAACTTTATAACAAATGCACCTTTTCTGTCCAAAAGGAAGACCTAGGACCAAGGTGATGAATTTGGCAACTGAGAAAGTTGCTAATCCAACAAAAAAAAAATGCTTTTTATTGTCCGTCCCCAGTGTGCACTTCATATGCACCCAGAAGCCAGACAGCTATCAGCCACAGGGTAAAAATTATTTCCATACATGGAGGAACTCAGACTGTCCCAGTTTCTTTTTAACTATTAGCATTCTTAAGGCCATTTGTGAGAATAAAGTAACATGGTAAATACCCACTTTGATTATCCTTTTACGTACTTTTCTCATTCATTTGGTTTCATCCTTGAGTGGTGCTGTGTTTACTAATTGCAGAGAAATACTGGCACCTCTAAATGTTTTTATAATGGATCAGAATGAAAAATTCAGTTGTCCTCAGGTGTCTGATATGACATCTAGTTTCTAACAGACAAATTCTCATGGCTTTTTGAGGTAGGACCCTGAGGACCCTCAACATGATCCTTGGTGCACATGACTTTATTGGGATTTTTTTTTTTTTTTTTTTTTTTTGGTCCAGTTAGATGTGGATGAACGCTCTACAGTTGTGCCAAGCTTCCCCAGTACGCTTTTTGCACAGTTAGTTACCCGTATGTTGCATAATGAAATGAATGTAAACTTTGAACACTCCTTTGGAGACCTGTGTGGGAATCCTTGAGCCTATAAAGGATGTCCAATCTCAGTGCTTGAGAGACAGAGTGCAATCCACAATTCCCAGCTCCTTGAGTACTCATTATGTTTCTAGAAATAATGGCTATATTTAAACATAACTTTTGTTCTTCCTTATGCCTTTTGTTACTCGTCATGGTATTTGTAATGAAGTCTTTTGGGGGAGCTTGAATTTGAATCTTCTTTTAAAAATATATATATTTATTTATTTATTTATTTAAGAGAGAGAAAGAGGCAGAAAGAGAGATAGAGAGATTGAGAGACAGAGACAGAATGAGGGAATGGGCACACAAAGGCTTTTAGCCACTGGAAATGAACTCCAGACACATGTACTACCTTGTACATCTGGCTTACGTGGGTACTGGGAAATTGAACCTGGGTCCTTAAGCTTTTCAGGCAAGTGCCTTTAACCTCTAAGTCATCTCTCCAACCCTTGAGTTCCCTCTTGAACTTTCTTTTTTATTTTATTTTTGTAATTCTAGAAGCCCCTAAAATAATTCCTGTATTCTACACTCCAGCATCTGTGCTCAACAGGAGTAACTGTTTTGTAATGTACACGCTGCTTCCCGCCAGCATCTAAAATGAAAAGCAATGAAAGAAAACATGTCCTTATGATCATTCATGGATTCTATTTAGTACTAATTTACAATAAGAAAATCAGGATGTATGAAGATGATTATAATATGTGGAAATTTCATGCATATTAACAAAGATTATTTTCATATATTCATTTATTGTATAACTTTAGTTATTCAAAGACAATGATGCTTTGAAATTTTGACCTTCTATTTTATTTTGTATTTATTGTTGTATTTTTTTTTTTGAGAGAGAGAGAGAAAGAGAGAGAGAGAATTGGTTACCAGGGCCTCCAGCCACTGCTACTGAGCTCTAGATGCATGATCCATCTTGTGCGCATGTGTGACATTGTGTGCTTGCATCAGCTTGTGTGTGTGGAGAGTCAAACATGAGTTCTTAGGCTTCACAGGACAGCACTTTAACCGCTAAGCCATCTCTCCAGCCCACTTTTCTTAAATCTTTGAAAGAAAGAACATCTTTTTCTTATCTCCTCATCTCCTCTTACATAATTTATAATCATCTTTTCTTTGGTTATAAACAATAGAAGTTACAACTGTGAAGTTCATTTCTAGTTTAGGTCAAGAAATCAAGTTACTTATCCCTTGAAAGAAATATTTTAGAGCACTGTTGATATATAAGTCCACAGTTAATCTTTCATCTGTCCTCTTTGCCTCTAAGTGTTCTGGGAAACATGGGCATGATTCAGTCATGGGCCACAACTCTCACCAGCTTGGAGTCTTTCTCAAGAGCTGAGACATGTGCATATGTAGCTCTCTGGTAGAAAGTTGTGAGTCCTGAGAGATATAAAGGTAAGATAGAATTTTCATAATAATAAAAGATTGTTTTTATCTGCTTTCAGTAATAGGAATGATTGGAACAAAATATACTATATCCATGACATCAGATATTAATTTTCAAGATGGAATGAAAATAAAATATTAAAAAGTCTATATGTGTGTGTTACCTAAAACAGGAATTATACTCTGCTCAATACTTAATACATGGATAATCTAGTGTGCATCATAGATACGAGAGCTGCACAGTCTAGAAGGCTATTTGTATTGCTGTCACTTTTACAATAAATTCTGAAGACGTTGAAATTCACATGCCTGTGTCTCGCTATATGGACTCACAAATTATGCCACCTCATTTCCACTAACATAGCTAGGATGGCTAACCTTTATTGTCAACTTGACTGGACTGAGAATTGCCTGGAAGACTGAGGCATCCCTCTGTGGATGGCTGTGCAGATTGAGTCAGACGGGAGAAATGAGAAAGGCAGTTGAATGGTGGCATTCCCTTCTCTCTTTGCTTCCTGTCAGCTAAGACTGGAAGGATCCCTCGGCCATGCGCTCCTGCTGACACGATGCTCTGCTCAAGGGCATGGGGCTAAGTAACCCTTGCACTGTACCCCTGAAAACACAGACAATGAATCATTCTTTTTGGGGGGAAGGAAGTCCTTTTTTATTTTTATTAGGTACTTTAATATATGAATATGCTGGGATTGGTCATATTCCCATTTTCTTTATCATCTTTTGCCCCTATCCCCATCCACATTCCACTAAGAGGCCTCATCTTCAAGAGCGTTGTTAATCATTGTGAAGTCACGGATGCACCACTTTGTTCCCTAGGGAGGGCAATGCCTCCTCCTCCTCCTCCTCCTCCTCTGCCTTCCCACCTGTGGCTTTTACATTTCTGACCCCTCTTCCACAGTGTTCTCTGAGCTTTGCGGGGAAAACTCCCTTAGTGTGGAGCTCTCAGCAGCCTCTTATGTTCTGTTTGATGAGCTTTTGGTCTCTTCAGTTCTGCCACCATTTCTCTAGAGAAGGTTAGCAGACAGCAGTTGATAGCAACACTCACATTTAGTCTTCCACTTCCTCTGTAAGGTTCTCTAACCACTAGTGAGAGAGTAGCATTGGTCAAAGGGGATAAACACTCATGTAGAAGGTTTTTTTTTTTTTTTGATATGCAGAAACCACTTCATTTATACGCAGAGTAGTGGAAGGTAAAAACTTCCAAGCCACAGGCTTCTGAATTGGTTCTCAATAGCAGGCATGAATGCTTCCCAACTAAGTGGGCCACATATCCAATCAGACAGAAGCTGATTATCCCTATAGCCTGGCGGTGGGTGGGAGGGGCACTATTGCACCAGTAAGTATATCTTGACTGCAGGTTGATTTTGGACCTTTCAGGATCTACTTCTTGTTTATACTGTTAGTGACTTTTATCCCTCAGCAGCTCATATGGACGTTTCCAGCACTATGACAGCTGTCAAAGAGCTTGCTCCAGTCTGGGTTCCAACTTGATTTCTCAATGTCCTGTGCCCACCACCTGTGGTTTCTTCACCAATATGGTATTATAATTTAGATTTGGTGTGTAAACACATGCTTTAGCAGGGGTCTGCATTGAGGTGGGGGTGTGAGTCATGAGCCTACCTGACCAACAGCTCACTGTGGGGTGGGTGACCCAAATCTGTTACTTTGATTCACCTGCATCAGCCTTCAATTTTAGGGTAAAGCTTTCTCCATCTCAGCTGAGTAGTTCATTCAAATTACCCATTTCTCTCTCTAGCTGTTCTTTTTAGTATTTATTTATTTTTAAGCAGAAGGAGAGAGTAGAGAGAGAGAGAGAGAGAATGGGTATGCCAGGGCCCCCAACCACTGCAAATGAACTTCAGATAAATGGGCCACATTATGCATCTGGCTTTACATGGGTCCTGTGGAATTGGTCCTCTAGTTTTCTAGGCAAGTTCCTTAACTATAGAGCCAACCTTTAGCCCACTCACTCTTATTTATGAGAGTTATATCTTTTAATTAGCACACAAAGAAGTGTGTCCCTTCTCTCTTCCCTCCCTTCCGTGGTCCTCCCTATATTTTCTACCACCCGTCTTCTCAGTCCCTCCACTTACCTATCTACTTTTCTTTGCTCATATCCCTTCTCGTTTCTCCTCTCTCCAAGCTTCATCCTAGCTTCCTGAACATGACTCCTGATGCTTATTACAACTTATAAAGGAATCAAACTATTCTGGGTTAGGCACTTTCTGATTCTGGGTTACCTCACTTAATATAATTAGCATAATTTTTCCAGATCCATCCATTTTCCTGTACATCACATAATTTCATTTTTCCTTACCACTTAAGTTGTTACTTTCAAATATTTGGTGACAGCAATTCAGAAGTAACTAACAAGCTAGCCTTCCTTAAATAAGACCAATTATTTTGAAATGTTTAAAGAAACCATGGATTGAGGATGATTAAAACAAAGATTTCAATGTTGGAAAATGTCTTATTTATAGGAGGAGATAATGGACAGCCACAAAGTAAAACCAGTCTTAAAAACTGATGAGTAGTAGGCCAATAAAATTAACTATTAGAAACTGTACTTGAAATAAGGGGTTTGTTCTTCTATTAATGCTAGCTTCACCTTTCTCCTAAGGGAATACTGAGGTTGTTTTTAATGATGTCATCATAAATACGATATTAAAATATTTTTCATCTTTTCTCCTTCCCTTTGTAATGTATGTTTCTGTAGGTGTTTTATAATATACTGAACATGCTAGAACTACATACAAACACACAAATTAAGGAGAATAATGGTAAAACATGTGCCATTCTCTCTTTCAAGAACAGAGTAGGCTAAGTGAAGATTACAGGCAATCTGTTTGGCTAAAAATGTGAATAATTTACAATTAAAAAAATCAAAACCTCAAAGTGAAGAAGGGGAGATTTTAGGGAGCTGGCTTTTAGTATAACATTCCCTTTCCTGGAGCTGACCCTGTGGCATTGTCATAATCCTAATGATTTCAGCCTTTAGAAAAAAATGTCATCTTTCCCGTTAAGGGATGTAAGTCTTTCAGTAGCAAAGTATAAGACTAGATTCAATTATTTCACATTTTAAGTGATATCCTTTAAAATTGCCTTTGAGTAACCTTATAATAATTCAGTAAAACATATATGTCTTTTGAGAGCAGCAGTAGTGGCAAATTAACATAAAACCATCCCTGTATTTAAAAAAAAGTACTTCTTGTCACACTTGATCTGAATAAGTCATTTGAAAATGGTATACTTACTGTGTTCTAAAACGTAATGGCCTTTGTGGTCAACTACACTGTGGGGTCAGGAGGGCATGCTTCAGATCATTTGGCAGGTTTTGTTGTCTCAGAAGCAGGGACTCAATTGTGGCATGTCAGCCTCCTGACCCCACCCTGCTCCAAGTTGATTAACTGTGACCAGTCCTGACTATATTAGTGGCCCTCTCACCTCTGTGTGTTTTTGTGACCAGAGTAAGAAACATTTGGGTATGCTTTGAGAAAGTCAGATGTTAAAAATTATAATGGCTAAATTAGGCTATTTTCCTAAATTGAAAATGATCATTTTTTGATTATATATTAAAGAAATAGGGACAGCCATCACATTGGTTTAGGGGAAGCTGGAAAAAAAAAAATCCCTAGGCTCTATAAGAGATTGTGTACGTGATTAATGGTGGGGCCAGTGCCATCAGATTAAAAAACAAAGGGACTCCCACAGCCAGAGAGGACGATTGTATTTACAGTGCACTGCTTTGATTAATGTGCACACTCAGAGAACTAATGTGTAGACTCTAGAAAAATACCTGTTCTCAAATGTTAGTGCTGAGTACGGATTTCCATTATGTTCTGAGAGAATGCCAATGAATAATGACTTCTTGTCCCTCCGACAGAGGTGTGGAGGTCAGTCAGGGGTAACATTGGTGTGGATAAGGGGAGACACCAATGACTTTCTTTTTTATGAGACAGAAAGAGAGAGAGAGAAAGAGAATTGACATACCAGGACCTTCAGCCACTGCAATCAAACTCCAGACATGTTTGCCAAATTGTGCACTTGTGCGACCATGCATGCTCGCATTATGTTGTGTCTCTGGCTTACATGGGACCTGGAGAGTCAAACATAGGTCCATAAGCTTCACAGTCAAGTGCCTTAACCACAAAGGCATCTCTCCAGCCCCACAAATGGCTTTCTCATCAGTTCTCACTACATGTATGCATTTGAGGACTTCCCATTGAGAACTTTGCCTTTCCGTTTCAGTAACTTCTTAAAAGAGGATTTTTATGTGGCCCAGAAAATATAACATTCTCCTTAAGAGATCCCTTCAAGAATGGGGTGGGTATAAGTTCTGAATGCATTACAAAATTGTATTTTTTATGCCCAGTGAGTCTCAAACAGCAAATGAAGGTTGGTGAGATGGATTGGCAGTGAAGGTGCTTGCCTGCAAAGCTTGAGGACTCATTTTGGCCTCTCCAGGTCCCACATAAGCCAGACACTCGAGGTGATGCAAGAGTGCAAGTTCACATATGTGTCCAGAGTTATTTGCAGTGGCTGGAGGTCCTGGTAAACCAATTCTCTCTCTCTGTCTTTCTCTCTCTCTCTCTCTCTTACTCTCAGTCTCACTCTTGTTTTCTCATTTAAAAAAAAAAAAAAAGCAAATGAACAAATATGATAATCACTTTAATTTCTATCTGCCCAAGAATGGGACTCCTCCCTTCTTGTCACATGATAGGATGTGAACTCTTCCATGGCACTTGGGAATCATGTGTAGAAGACAGACGGTCATGTGGGAAAGAAAAAGAGCCACAGACACCTAGTGTCTCTCTAGATAACATAGTTTTCCCACATCTTCAAAATTTAGGTCCAGTTTTTTGCTATGAACTGTGGTGACAGTTGGAACAGTATGGCCATGATGAAAGAACTCCAAGGTGGAGAAGCAACTTCTCGTTTACTCAGCAGACTTGGTCTAAACTCATGGAAGCAGTTGGTCTCTCAAGAGGACAACTCTGCATAGCTTGGGGGAGCAAGAGACAGTTCTCCCACTACAGTAGAATTCTGGCACATGGAAGCAGGCAGCAGCCTATTAGTGGAGCCCTACGACTAATCATCACAACATGATCCCCAGAATTAGTTAAAATTTCTGGGCAGTTGCAGCCCATTTTTAAAGAATACTAGAGATGGTAATTAAATGCATCCTAATTATTACTGCTTTTCTATATAACCCACAACTGTCATCATTTTTCCTGTCTCAATAATAACCTTTACACAATCTTATTAGTTTTAACTTTTTATTCTAGTTTATTTTTGACTTCTTCATACATGAACATAATATATTATATTCATAATCGCTCTATAATTATGCTCCCTTACCCCTTACCACTCCCACTAAACCCATCTATTCTCAGACTCAACTGGAACAGAAGTAGAATGGCATGTGACATGGCAGCACACATGAGATGTTCACAATGATGGGAATATCCACAACAGGAATAAAAAGAAATACACGATCATTGGTATAGCAGAAAATCTTCTCAACCTCACATAGCTGCGTGGTGGTGAGAACTGAGTGAAAAACTTGAATACTTGCAACAGTTCCTGGGACACATTCAGCAGGGGATAATGCTTGCTGTTATGTGTGCTTTCAGGACAGGATTAAGGTAAACCCTTCACAGATAGGAAAAAAAAGTGGAGCAATGTGTTTAGATAAAGAAAAACCTCATATATTTGTCTACCTGACCTCTATTTGGCCCACAACTTAAAAATTAAGTAGACATTGTTAAAGACACACTTCATCTCCTTTCGGCTTTTGATCCTCATCCTACTATGTTCTTAGTGTTTTTTTCTTTCTAATCCCACCATGAAATTCTTCTTGAATAGTCTTTCTGGGACTTGACTCATTTCCAGCAGGTTGAGGAAGAATGGTAGAAATTAAGGGCTGAAGAGAAAATAAAAACAAAAAGTTTCCATATCAGATCTTGTTAGAAAACTAGCTTGTGAAGTTGAGGAAGGAATCCCTTCTCCTTCTATATACCCCAAAGTGTGCAGACAGCAGCACCAGCAACAACAAAAAACAACCACAGCAAAACTAAACAAACGTGTTCACTAAGGTCTCTCTCTGGAGGTATAACACCAGCCTTTGCCACCGAAACAAACTCATTGTTGAACAAGAAATACTCTTATTGTCATGCACAAAGCAGAACCTGTGCAATTGCTGTCCTTAATAATTGGCAACCTACATTATGAGACTTACAAAATAAGAAATAGGTCTGGACTCATGCCCAGGCAGAGCATATGTCTAATTATTTCAGCTGGAATGGTAGAGGAACCTTGGTTCTTTCCCAACTTTTTTCACTCTACTTGGTGATATTGAACATTTGAAATAACTTTTTGTTGTTAAGATGAAAAAAAAAAATTTTAGGATTTCAAAAATTTTCAGAGACCACATCAAGAGCTTTCAAACCCCTTTTGTCTCCAGGGTCCAATTAGAACACATCGTCCTTCATTTTAGTTACACAAGTCTGTATATCTGGATTCTGGAATGTGGATAGAGTACCCTGTGCCTGTTCCTATCCCAAACCCAACAGTCTCCTCTGAGACCTCAAGTGTCTTGTTTTATAGAACGAGGATGTCTAGTTCAGTGATCCAGAGGAGTATTCGGACACCCTTGGGGATAGGAGTTCTAAGCACAAAGAGACACTGGGGTTCCCAGTCAACTTCTTGACTACGATGTGAGGGAAGGATAAACTACTCTTTCAGACAACTGAGATTGTAAGAGCCTCAGAATGGGTGGGAATAGCCTGAGACACCACCTGTCCCCCATCCCTACAGAAACTGACTGAGGCCGCTTGGTCCCCACAATGAGTATGAACATCCCCGCCAAGGAAGACCCTCCGTAGAATTGTGATGGGGCGAGGGGATTTATGAGTGCAGCCTTTTTATAAAATAATTCAATAAATTTTTAAAAAAGCTTGCAAATGACACTTTATAAGAGAAGGGAACATCCTCAGAGAGAAAGTTGCCTAATTAAAGTTCCATGTTTGAGTAGTAAAAGAACAGTACACCCTTGTCTGAGTCTGGTTCCATTTTTCAATCAGCATCTCTCAGTGCCTTCATAACCATTACATATTTGTATTCAAAACTGATTACAAGTAAGAGAGTTGTGATGGTTCTCTTGTTGAATCATGAATTCCTCAAAGATCTATCACTACATGGAAATGAATCCTGGAGAAGGAGCTAAAAATAACCTTGGGCAATAATAGTGCACTCACACACGGTGTTTGTGTCTGTATGTTTTATGTTCTCTTTCTCTTGTCAATGGAAGGATGATGGAACTCAGTGTAATGAATTGAGCTGATATTTGAAAAGCACAGTGATTTTTAAATTTATGAAGTAAAATTTTTACAAGATGGTACTTGTAAATGGGATAGGAAAAATTGAACATTTCATTAGCATGTACTGTGTGCTAAATACTGTATAAAACATTCAATGTGGTCAGTATCATGATCATTATTTTAATGAACAGAAATCAAGTTAAGGCCACCAGAGTCATTTGTTCTCAAGAATCGTTCTGGGATGCAAACAGAAATGACTATCTTGAGTCCATTTCACTCTGTTTCTATAATAAATTTGAGTATTCCACATAAATAAAATAGCTGTGCCTAAAGTTAAGGCTCACACATGAAAGTTCTATTTGAAATATGATAAATAAACAGCAAATGCAATTTTCCATCTAGCTGAGTATATGTAATATAGGCATTTGGAGTCAGTGTTTAGAATCTAGCAAGAGGAAGGCAGTGAAGAAGTAGGTCAAAGCAATAATATCTGCAAAATAAACCACAGGACTAGAGGCTACTGAAGCCATTTCAACCGTATGCCATTGTCCTGGAAGGTTATGATATGGAATACTTTTATTTTGAATGTTACCTGGCCACAGCTTTAGGTAATGTTCCTTGAGGCTACTTGTGAAATTTCTCTCTCTCTAGCACCTAAATTTAATCCCAGGCTTTGCTTTCTATTACATCCATACTAACTCATCAATTTCTGAGTTCTGTTTTTTTTTTTTTAATATTTGATTATTAGTAGTTTTTATGGGAGGTTAGATACAACATTTCTTTTTAAAAGCAGATTTTGTATCCACATAACCTAACCACTATCTCAAATACTGCCAAGCTGTAGAAGTTGTTTAACACATATTTCACTTCTCTCCCTTGGTTTCCTCCACTGAAAAATATGGGTAAGAGGATAAAACCCATCAGGTATACACTCGTGACTCTTCTTATCACTGTGACCAAATACCTGACCGAAGCAACTTAAGGGGTAAGAGGTGCTGTGCGTGAGGGTTGGGGGAATACAGTCCATCATCCATCGTGATGGGGCTGGAATGGGAATTGTCCATGGTGGTGGGATACTACATTGGCTGCTTCTCAAATCTGGCAGAGGAGGAGGCATGATGCTAGATTGGACCCCTTGTGGTCTAATTCTTCAGCTGTGTCCCATGTCCCAGAGTTTCCACTGAACAATTGGGGTGATGTCCTGGAATTATAGAAACTGACTTTGGGAATCATTTACTCAAGAGTGAGCCAGCCGCTTTTCAGGGCAGAGCCTGAAAGAAGGAAAACTAATTCTTGGAGTCACTTAAAACAAGAGTGAACCTGTTGCTTCTGCTGCTGCTACTGCTTCTGACGTTCCCACAGCTGCTACTTCTGCTGACAGACACTCATTAGAGTATTTATTGACCATCAAAAAACAGCTATGTGTGAGGAATTTGTATCACATGTGCAAAGAGCAAGCACATGTGGAGTGAAGAATCAGCATTATATGTGTAAGAAACAAAGAATCTTGACTCTCAAAAAATTGCTCAGAAAAACATGTATTGAGGAACAGGACTAGTGAGTTTTTCTGACCCAGAAAACGCCCCCCCCCACACACACACAGCATTCACTGATTCAGTGATGGCTATCATTCTAAGCCTACCTGTTACTTTCAGTATTTCTGTGGGCAATTTGTTACCTTTAACATCGATTGATTTCAATGGTAGTTAATATATATGTTAAGTGTGCATACAGTGTTCTCAATTACTAGTACAACTAGATGCTGAGGGAGTTGGATAAAGAATCTAGTTTAAGTTCATTCAGTGTATCTCTTAACATTCCTTGTCAATATTGGTCATCTGTTATGTTCAGCTAAAAGGTAAACAAAGGCAGAAGAAATTCAATTACATTATGGAAATTCAATTACATTATTTTAAGCAAACTATGTACTTGGTTGTAAAATTAACTAGAGGGCAAATTATAAGTCAGGCACTTAGCAGAAAAACATCTCACTGAAATATTCTCTGAAAAGTTATTTGTAAGATCCGTAAGAAGTATTCCCACATTTTCCCCTATAGTTCATTTTCACAGTTCCTATAATTCATCCCTACATCAAACAAACACAAAATACCACCACTAACCAACAGAAGATCAAGTTTTCAAACACATGAGCCTGTGGGTGTCATTTCGTACTGTGATCACAATAGGGTGATTTTATTGAAATTATTAATATGCATGTAGTTGTGGCTAGCATGCAGAAACTATGTACTCTCATTGTTTATATCTACTAGATAAACCAAAGAGCTAGAATCCCATCTGATTCTATTTGAAGATCATGTACATATCAAAGGAAAAGAGGATTGAGTGTGTAGTGGTTTGAATGTATGGCCCCCACAGACTCAGGTGTTTTATTAAAGCTGGTAACTTCAAGTCTTCAGCCTCCTGGCTAGGGGAAGTGTCACTGGGGGCAGATCTAAATTCCAGTTCAAAGCTGTGCCGAGAGGTATGAGCTCTGCCAGGGTCCCTGCTGTTTGCTGCCCTTTCCTGCTCGCTACTTTTCTTTTATACGGTTGTTTCTCTCTGTTTGGATGTAATGGAAATAGCTTCTTCCACCATTGATGGAACTGCCTCCTCCACCCCTGGATCTGTAAGCTTGAAATACATCCCTTCCTCCCCTAAACTATGCCAAGTTTGGATGTTCCCCCCAGCAACAAGAAGCTGTCTATAAGAAAGGGTCAAGTTTTTATAAGGAGAATATTGTCAAAGACCAACAGGCTACAAAATCCAAACAATATAATTAAACTTTCTGCTTATTTTAAATCAGTAGTATAAAAATATCAAATCATTTCAATGATATTACTTCCCCAAAATGACAAAAATCATGAAATAATTATGTCCTCAAACATGGCTCTAATATCTAAGATCTAATATCTTATTTGTTGAAATAAAAAAGAAAAAAGGAAGGGGCTGGATGGCAGATGAGTCAAAGATGAGATAGTGTTAGAAATAGTTAGCAGATAATTAAATTAATAAATGAAGTATTTCTTACATTTTCCTAAATAAAACTTTCCTGACATTTGCATGTCTTTCTTTTACTCTCTCTCATTATACCTTCAATCCTATACTTTTTTTTTTTTTTTTTTTTTGAGGTAGGGTCTTGCTCTAGCCCAGGCTGACTTAGAATTCACTATGTATTCTCAGGGTACCCTCGAACTCACAGAAATCCTCCTACCTCTACCACCTGAGTGCTGGGATTAAAGGTGTGTGCCACTATGCCCAGCTTCTATCCTTCTAATTTTATCTAAGTTATATGCACTGTGCATAACAGGATGGTTTAAAACTTGAACACATTGTAAGATAGCTAAACACATCCACACTACCTCAAAATTATCATTGGCAAACCCTCTCCTTCATGACTTTGTCAGCTCTCCTTATTGTGTTACAAGTAGATTATTATTGTGACTACTGGTTATTGAAAATGCCTGGCCTCGGGTTTCTTTAAAATATTTTCAAATATTTTAGTCTCTCTTTCCTTGGGTATCTTTTCTCTGCTGGATCCAGTGCAGTGATTTAAGGCACAGTTTGCTGACAAGAAATCCTGAGAACCCATTATGAAAATGAAGGCAGCAAACAACCTTTGAATGTATTCTCCAATTTGAAAAGCCTTCATTACATAGCACATTTCAGGCTGAGAATGTTAAAAATTTATCATAGTTTTCAGTAATTGTAGCTTCCTCTGCAAGCATGGCATGATAAGGAATCATTTGTAAAATGTGTATTTTGTTTGGCACTTGGTAGGAAGCTTGCCAGGAAATACATTTAATTAAGAATGTGGAGAAGGGAATAAATGTGGTTTGTCATCATGTATCATCGTTATATTAAAGTTCCCAAACTTACTGTTACTTTTAAGATTGTGGATTCATAACAAGGTTTGCATTTGATACTAGAGGTAATTTCTTTTTTATCAGCTCAGGGTTTTAATACAGGGATATATATTATTTTGAGGGGAAGTGTCCATTAGGTGCATTCCTTGGCTATAACTCGTTGTCTATTGTGTAAGGTACAAGAGCCTTAGCTGCTCTCCTTAGACACAACCTTTGTCCATTTGTTAAGACCTTGAAAATTGATGCATTACCTTTTGGGAACTTAGACAGCTTTATTGAAGTTTAACTTTCTCCAGAGATGCATAGAAATAATGAAATGCAATGCCTTTCGTGCATGTAACCATGCACATAACTTGTAGTTGTCCCTGATGTGTAAGGTAAATTTGATAAGAGCAACTCAAGTATTGTAACGATTAATGTTGATTTGATGTAAAAAAATCACAAAGCAAGCTATGTCAGCAGATTCAGAAAACTGGGATAGCTATCTCTGAGGCCAGATTTTCATCAGGTTGCATATATTTCCTTAAAATCCCCATTTTAGTTTTTGAGGTAAACTTGCTCATAATAGTTTTGAGAGGCACCATGGGAAAAAAGGAGCAATGAAAGACCCTATTTTGCTGTGAAGGCAGGGGCCACACAATGCATTCTGCAGGTTTTCAGGGATACATTTTTTTGGACCATTTAGCTATACATAAATCCACTCTGTCTTTTATCCCCGTGTAGTGCTCATTCTCAGTGAACAAAAGCATTAATTTATATAATAAAATATCTTTCTTATGTCATAATAGGGTGTCTACCCTAAAGTTCAATGCAAGGTGTAATTAAGAAGTAAACAAAGGTGGTTCCTTCCTCTTCTCCTTCCTTATAACTTTGCTTCTGTTTTTTTTTTTTCACTCTGCCTACCATTTATTTCTTTTCTACTTTCTCTATCATTCTCCC
Organism: Orientallactaga sibirica; assembly: GCA_036365145.1. Lineage (NCBI taxonomy): Eukaryota > Metazoa > Chordata > Mammalia > Rodentia > Dipodidae > Orientallactaga > Orientallactaga sibirica. The sequence goes on along the minus strand of JAEOAD010000032.1, from coordinate 22,327,582 downwards.
TTACCCTGCAGCATGAAAACAATCACTCTAGTAGACATGCCCTCACGATCCGTTCTCTTGTCCTTGATGTGGACAAGGGGAAGAAATCAATGATTAACACTTGGCAATGGGTGTGGCTAGGAAATGAGGAATCTTTTTTTTTTTTTTTTTTTTTTTTTTTGAGAGCTATAGATACAGAGAGAAAGAGGCAGAGAGAGAGAGAGAGAGAGAGAGAGGGAGAGAATATGCATATCAGGGCCTCAGCCACTGCAAATGAACTCCAGATGTATGTGCCACCTTGTGCATCTGGCTTATGTGGGTGTTGGGGAATCAAGCCTTGAACTGAGGTCCTCAGGCTTCACAGGCAAGCTCTTAACCACTAAGCCATCTCTCCAGCCCCTGAGGAATAGCATCGAATAGCTATGTTAATTCAGGTCATTATTTATTCATGTGTTTATTTATTTGCAAGAAATATGAAATAGGTAGATATAATCTAATCAAATCCCCAAATAGTTGTGCAAACCTCTCATCTTTTGAGCAGAGATCCAAGTAAAAAGATCTAAAAATTGAAGATCTTTGGCTCCCTTCACAATAAGATATCCAGGCCAGTTTGTTTTTCTTCTGTATAAAGGCCCCTCTTAGATCAAAACCATCATTCAATCATCGTTGGAAACTTGTTCCAAAAATGTAAGACCTGCACCTCCCTCGTTCTGCCTATGCTGAGAGATGCTGAGAACAATCTTACTTTGGTCCCATGGCCAAAACTGTCTTACCGATACAACAACTTTTATGTTTGAATTATTATTTTGTTCAAAGCAATGTTCAAGGATCTTTGTAGAAATAGACTCATGCAATTCTTAGAATGCCTCCAGGTGGTGACTGATACTGTTATCCCCGAAAAAGAGAGGTGCAGAGGGGTTATTGATTTCATTTGAATCACACAGAGTAAGAAGCGGGCTCTTGGGAGAAACAGTCCAAAAGAATGTGAGTCTGGATTCATACTCAACTACTTTGATATGCTGCCACGTTTCCTTAACTCTACAAAGCAGCTACTTAAGATGAAGAAAGGAGATATAAGGGTCACATAGAGGTACAAAAAGGAGCCATTATGAGGAAGTATGCATGAATGACGTTCCTAGGAGCATTCTATACTTTCTGGGACTGTCAGAGGTTAGACTGCAAATTCTTTCTCTCATTCTAGCCAAATCCTCCTGTTCTTTCATGCTCTGATTATGGATTTCAAATGACAGAACTCAGGAGTGAGCAAACAAGATCAAAAGATGGGGCCACAACCGTGCTCTTTCAATTAGAGTATTCACTTGGCTAACCCCAGTTATGCGTGAAACTTCTTTCTTATGCAGCCGCTGATTTTATAACACACATGAGAAAAATATAGAACACACATTTTCAGTTGTTCAATTGAACTGTCCTCAGCCTGAGCTTCATCTGTTTGGGAGAAGAGTTAACTCATTGCATCAGTATTGTCCACACTGCACTTTGAAGCACTGGGAGGTTGAGTAGACTTCCTTAGGTAAAGCTTGAGATATCTGCTCTTCAAAGCTGGAAAAACTACTTGGAGGGGGTACAGCTGGGTGAAGGATTCAGTATATGCTGCTCTGTTAAAGGCTTTCGGTTATACATTTCTTTATTCTTAAAATAATTGTAATTTATTTTTTAGAGAGACACAGAAAGAGAGACAGATAGAAAGTGACTCTGAGTGTGTCAGGGCCTCCTGCCACTGCTGACTACAAACTCATGCTCCACTTTGTCCCTCTTCCTTTACTTGGATACTGGAGGATACGGGAGAATTGAACCAGGGCCTTTGAGCTTTGCTAAGCTATCTCTTCAGCCTGAGGTTATATATTTCTTAAGCCCAAACTGTGTTTGAATTGATTATGGGGAAGATTTAGTGTGACGAAAAACTGTAATGTGCAGATTAAAAGGAGAAAACTTTTTAAAGTGCCTTAATGATCACAATGCATAGATGAATGCATATGATATTCATCATGTGTGTTTTCATTGTCTGCCATCTGGATCCACTAGAGTCACCTGTAATTTACAGTAAGAAACAAGTATCAATGAAACTCACTTTTGAGGCAGTATTGCATGATTCTTATATTTTTTCTATATTTTTGTATTTTTTATGAGAGAGACAATGAGAGAGAGATAATTGGCATGTCAGGGCCTCCAGCCACTGCAGTCGAACTCCAGACACGTAGGCCATCTTGTGTGCATATGCGACATTGTGCGGTTGTGTCACCTTGTGTGTCTGGCTTACATGGGACCTGGAGAGTTGAACATGGATTTTAGGCTTCGCAGGCAAGTGCCTTAACTGCTAAGCCATCTCTCCAGCCCAAGATGACATTATTCTTAACATAATAGAAACCAATTTTAAAAATATTAACAACGTAACATTTCAACGGGCTTAACAAAGTGGCATGAAAGTTAGATAGAGATTAATGGAGAAGAAGAAAGATATTAATGGAGGGGGAAGAGGTGTCAGAGAGAGTAATTGAAGGGAGTAAGATCAAAACACATTGTATATATGTATGAATATGGAAAATAAGGAAAATAAGTCTGAAGTAATAGATTAGTGGCTAATGTGCTTGCCTGGAAAGCCTAAGGACCTAGGTTTGATTCCCGAGTACCCATATACACCAGATGCACAAGGTGATGCATATGTCTGGGATTTGTTTGCAGTGGCTAGAGGCCCTGGTGTACCCATTCTCTCTCTTTCCCTATCTGCCTCTCTCTCCCTCCCCTCTCCCTCTCCCTCTCTCTTGAATTAATAAATAAATAATTGATTTGAGCTGGGTGTGGGCACATGCCTTTAATCCCAGCACTTGGGAGGCAGAATTAAGAGGATCATCATGATCTTGAGGCCACCCTGAGAGTTTATAGTGAATTTCAGGTCAGCCTGGGCTAGAGTGAAACCCTACCAAAGGAAAAAAAAATGATTTTAAAAAAGAAAAAGTATGGAAAATAAACAAAAGTAAAACTCATTTAAAGCTGGGCATGGTGGTGCACACCTTTAATCCCAGCACTTGGAAAGCAGAGGTAGGTGGATTGTTGTGAGTTCAAGGCCACCCTGAGACTACATAGCGAATTCCAGCCAGCCTGAACTAGAGTGAGACCCTACCTCGAAAAACACAAAACAAAACAAAACAAAACAGAACAAAATAAAAACAAAACCCCTCATTGAGGTGAGGTGTATTGAAGAATACAACATATAAATCTAATATAATTGTTAATATTTTGGGTTGCAAATCTTTTATATATGCAGGTATAATGTTTATCCATTGGTATGGTTGTATTAGGCATGCAAAATCTATTTACTTCTAACCACTGAACTGACAGGTACTCTTTTATTTCCAGGGGCAAAGGACCACTAAAGCACACCACTGAGGTGATCTATGCAGCTAAAATGATATCAGAATCGGGGTCAAGGATGGATGTCCTTGCTCGGCAGATTGCTAACCAGGTGGGTTATTGACAAAAGAAGTGGCAAATGTCTTTACTATTTGCTCTCTGCCATTCAAACATTGATTTGAAGCAAGTACACCTTTTTTAACTCTAGTAGATATGGTTTTTACATTAAAATTGGACTTATAAATTATAACATTATCGTTTAATTTTTTGTTTATTAGCATGTGTGTGCATGGCGGGCAGGGGACATTAGGGTCTCTTGCTACTGCAAATGAATGTCAGACCCATGCACCAATTATGACTTTAGGGGGAAGTGGCTGCAGGGAGCTAGGGAATTGAACGTAGGATAGCAGTCTTTGCAAGCAAGTGCTTTTATCCAATGGCCCATCTTCCCATTACTCAAATGATAACAGTTTAAGAATGCAAGTAGTGGGCAATTAATTCTAAGAATGTTTATTTTTAGGGAAGATTCTTTTGTCTTTCAATATTTTAAAATCAACTTTAACAGTTTCCAATTAACTAATTTGTTTAATTGGCTGTAACAGATTACTCTTTCTTTCCTTGTTGTTTTCATAGATTAATTTTGCTCTCCAAAAAAATGTTAGCTTCTTATTTTCTAGAATGGTAAAATGAAGACAGTAAAATGTAGGCAGAATTCTTATGGAGAGTTGTGTTTTTCTAGGCATTTTCATTTCCCTTAATTTTCTAAGAAGCATCTACTTATGAAGCTATCTTATGCTTAATTTTAAAAGAAAAATCTGTTCGTTCTATTAGTTACTAGAGTGAGGTAATTAAATTTCAGGCAGGGGTGTAAGATCACCTTGAAGCTTTCCCATAATATTCCACTTGATAATAAATATTAATTTCCCTTTTGGAAAATTCTTCAAGATTTTTCACACACTCCATATTATTTCTTGCTTCTATGCTTAGAAACTTTATTGGAATGTTTGTTTTATGATGAATGCTGTTCCCTAATTAATTTACTCTGCTGGAAGATGAAAAACTCTATTAGATAATAGTTGGGTGGATACAATGGAAAAGAAACAAGTAAGGAATAATTCTAAAAGAGAAAATATCTGAAGTTCTTCGAGTATACATATATTTTCAATATATTGCTACTTTAAGCATTATACAAATTTAATTGACATGCTTTTAAAAATGGATTGATCATTGCTATTCTGTAAATCCAAAAACAGAAATGGCACACAGGAAGTTTCAGAAATCAGAGCATTTGCATTTTCTGATTTCCAGGTTGTGTTCAACTGACAAAGTCTATGCGAATTTTCTGAAATCTAATACAATCCAATATTTGAAACACTTCTTGGCCAATGCATTTCAGGGATAGAAAAATAGAAAAACAATTAGCATTTATAGCTAAATCAAATTCTGCCCTTATATAAGTCAGAATGAATGACTGAAACCAGTATCCACCCATGATTTTCCCCAGTTTAGAATTTTATTGCATTCACTTATAAGACAGAGAAAAAGTATTAGTAAACTGAACCTTACATGTATACCTGGCTATATTTTCTAAATAATTTTTTAAACACTGAATATTTCCTACCCTTGTTCTGTTTGTTTTGGAATACACATTTCTAAGAGTTCAAGTGATTGTGTCACTTGGAAGTTTTTCTTATATTGCTTAATTCATCTTTAAGCTGATCATATTACTTTATAGTAGGCACTTTGCTAATGTAACTATATACAACTATGATAGTATTTTAAACATTATATCTATCTATATGCTATATAGGAGAAAATAAAGGTATTAGTTCATTTCCATATAGTCCTGACATTTTATGAGAAACTTGAAAAGCAGTCAAGGGTTATGGATGCACATTTTGAGCTTTTTCCTCTCTGTATGGTAGAGTACTTTTCTAATGATTAATCTGGTCTCAGAAGTTAAGACTCTGGCTGGAGAGATGGCACAGCAGTTAAAGGTCCTTTTGAGGGCCAGGGTTCAATTCCCCAGTACCAACATAAAGCCAGATACACAAAGTGGCACATGTGTCTGGAATTTGTTTACAGTGGTAAGAGGCCCAGGTGAACCCATATTTACCCCCCACCTTTCTCTCTCTATCTCTTTCACTCAGTTTATCAAGTAAATAACTAAAATATATTTTTAAAATGAAGTTAAAGCTCCGAAGAGTTAACATTGGGAATAAAGAAATGGATTTAGTTGTCATAGTAACCATCCTGGGAGATTGCCCATGACTGTGTCCCTGATTTTGATGATTAACATGCATGTATTAAATATTGCATAACTGAAATCAGTACCAGAATACAACTGAATATTGTATATAAGGTGATTTTTTTCATTTCTGTGCATATTATGAAGGATTTTGTTTCAGGATTTGTTACTATTTAGTTTGATCAATCTAAAAGTTTAAAGATTTTGCCAATGTCATGATTTTTTTTGTTCGTTTTATGTTGAATATCAGAATGTCAATTGCCAATTAAGGCCCAATTCTACATTACATAAATTGCAAATGTTTCCCATACGTATTATATTGTATTATAATATATACATGTATTACTATAACATTCCACACAGTTTCAAAGTTCATGTTTACAGAAAATAATATGAAACAAAGTCAGGTGAAGCCTCTAATTCTTGTCTTTCCTTGTCTTGCATTCCCCTACATTCCTTGCTTCTCCCTTGTTTTTGTACATACATTTATCATATATACACTAGGTGCAATTCACTACTCATGAAATGCTATTACTCAGTGAACAAAAGAACTAAAATTTCCTAGTGGTTTTAGTTGCATATATTTTTATTTTAATTGCATGATATTATAGGGATAGAGTATTAACTTCTTATATGTACATAACTTATAATGCTCAAAATAGTGTAGTTAAAATTTCCATCTCCTCCAACATTTAAAATGTATTTCCATATATAATAAGCATATACATTTATGTCACAGAATGTGATAAAACCTTCTTATTATCCCAGGACCGACATGAAAGAACATTTTTTTCCTAATCATCCAAAATTTCTTCAATTTTAGGATTCTCCTAAGATGGGGTAGTGCTTAAATATGTCATCCAAGACATGACAGGACTCTGGTATAATATGGCCATCACTCAGGAATATATTCTTAAAAGACTTCCTTAGCTGTTACAATTCTTAAACAATTTCCTTATGAATAAACTGAATAAAGAGTTGGAGGTGTGTGATAACATGTAAGATTCCAGAATCCTGCTACATTTTTTTTTTTTCAAATCTTTCACACGATTCTGTAACTTTCCATTTTTGCAGATCCTCTAAATTTGGTGAATAAACCAGCACTTCAGAAGCTAGGAATGATAGAGAGTTCATCTAGATACAGAATCAATATACCCCTGAGCAGTGAGGAGATGAACAGGAGCCACAGTAAAATAATCATTGCTGAAAAATGTGTTGCACACACAGGATAAAATCAGACTTGTGATGATGTGTGTGAGGCCGGATCATTCCTTCTTTGTGACTTTGTCAAAGCAAAGACGTCCAGGTTATCAAGTTATTAACAAATATGCAATGAAATCAATTTTTTAGTGTTGATCGTATTGACGTACTAATTCAAGAACGTCTGACATTTTACATACAAGGAAGACGTGAAATAATGCACAGTGCACTCAGGTATGGAGAACACAACCCACAAGTGACACATTTGGACCAAATATTGGTAGCTTTCCTCACTTGAAAATGTTTGATGCTGGTATGAGACAGAACATTTCCTTTAATGAAACAATCCTAAAAATTGAAATTCATTATATCATTATCACCTGTCTCTTGGGTGTATAACTCCCAGCGGCACCTTGTGACAATATGTGTGCTTCAATGTTGTCTACTTGAGATTTATTTCAAGCACAGATGTTGATGCCTCGATCTGCTCTCCAGATTATTTATGAAAATAAATGCCTAGGAGCATCTCGGGAATGAAGCAGGGCTCGGTACCGAGATGTTTGATCAGTTTGCATCCCTGCAGTGATAGCCATTTCCCAGCTCAGAGCGATGCTATTTTTACCATTTTTCCTTTTTATCAGATCATTGTCATTTTTTTCACACAGAAGCAAGGCCTTCAAGGCTTCTGAGAGTAAACTTCAGATTCATTTCATGGGAATTGGAGAATGAGGTGTTCTGGGATGTGAAAGGAAGGTGTTCTCTAAGGAGTGAGCAAATAAATATGTAAATAAATGAGGAGACTTTCTCTTCAGGACTTTTTACATGTCTTCAAAAATTCCAAGTGACCAGCATTGGCCTGAGTTACCCTCCCAGCACCCCACAACCCGATACTGTGTTTAGGATAATGCATTCCGGTAAGCATGTGTCAATCCAAGTAATTCTTCAATTTATAAATTTCAGGTGTCAGGGACAGGGTGTTGTTTTGAATTATAATGTATCTTTTAGAAAACGTTGCCTTCTGAAACTTCAAAGTAGGTTGGGCTCACTTTTCTTTGTGCCTGCTAATGGAAAGAAGTTGTGCTGTAAATGGGAACATTCTTGTCTTCAATTTGTTTTAGAGTTTAGGGTTTATGACACTTTTTTTCAGTGATCATAAAATCAAGTGAAACCTTTTTAAAAAGATTTGAAACCTTTTAAAATCTCAAAACAACCTTTTTGTACTATATAAAATTTCTGATTATACATTTATGCATTGACATGGACACACTGCAGTTTTCCTATATGTCTTGCAAATCGTCTTCGTAGACGTCAGTGGTGTCTGTCATTGACGTAGGGCAATTTTCACGGTGTTTTTAGTCATGGTTTCCTTCTTCCCTAGAGACTGCATATATTCTGTATTTCACGTGTGTGTGTGTGTGTGTGTGTGTGTGTGTGTGTGTGTGTGTGTGTTAATAAGGGACTCAGGGTGCCTTGTGCATGTCAGGAAAAGTATCCTACTACTGAACTACAACCCTAACTCTCTATTCTATGCTTTAGAAAAGTGAGCTTATTAATCAATAAACAATAAACACAGGAAACAATATTTACAACCTTGAAATAGGTTTTGAGGTTTCCAGGATAAAGTCTGTACAAATTAATCTTTGGCCCTATGTAAGAAATAGAAAATAAGGCATGGGGGGTCTTTTCATGAGCATAGCTAATCCAAAGGGAAAGTAGGTGTATTGGTAGTAGGTTTTATGACTAGAATGAAATACTTGAAGCTGGGCAACTATACAAAAAGACTTTTATTTATGTTACAGTGTTGGAGTTTCAAAGATACAAACCTGATCATGACCTTATTACTGGTAGAATTTCCAGGCAGTGCCCCAGAGCATCACATACTGTCTTGTTCCTTCTTATAAAGTTTTGGTGATGATATAAAATTCTGATCACTTGGCAATGACCCCATTTCTAAATACTTATTACATTTCCACCTTCTGAATACTTCAAAATCAGGAGGCATTTCAACATGTAAAACATTTGGGAACACAATCAAAATATATCTAAACTATAGCATTTGCTTTGTGAGAGGCAGGCCATAGTGTGGAAGCAATAAGAGTTGTATGTGTTGAGGGTGAGCTATTGACAAGAGAAATGTTGACAACACAATGAGATACAACCAGCCAGTGCAGCAGGAATATGGATTCTCTGCATGAGGGGCTGCAGGATAGAGATTTGAAAGTTGTAGTGTTAGTAAAAGGTAAACTAGAACATTATCTTCCTGTGTCCAAAGGAGAGGTTGTGAGTGAAAAACTATCCCGGGATAAGAATTGATAATGAGGAGGGGGACAGGCAAGAATTAAATAAACAAGCAAATTTATATTTAGAAATTTGTTATAATGTTTGCTAGAAAATTATGAGTAAACTTTTATGAGGTTGAGAAAAAATAGTTCTTCAAGAATTGAGAAGGGTATACTTGCAGAAAAAAAAAAGACGCAAAGCCTGCAGAGGATTTCAGGGACGGACTTCAACAAAACAATGCATTTGATGATTGAAAGAACCTTAGTGATGGGTAGCAAGGAAACGAAATTCTGTGGAGTAGAGAAGTGGAGGCAGTAATATGAGGACATGAAGAATGTTCAGTGAAGTATTCTAAGAACACTTGGTTCTAAAAATGAGAGTTGAGCAAAAGAAGGAGGGAAAGAGAGACAGTGAGTGAGTGAGAGAGAGAGGAGAGAAATGAAAAAGAACTTGACAGATTTTTCTGTAGAAGAGCTGGGAAAAATGTCGTTAGAATTACAGTAAGAGATGGGACCATTTGTAAGCATTGATGGTCTGTAACCTGAGGAAGTGAAGTGAGACAGCCCTTGTCTGCTGCATCTCATGTGAAGAAAGGAGGAGAGGTCGTGGATGTGAAGTGCTTTCGTTACCAACAATTACTTAAAATTTCCATTGTTGAAATTCACAATGGCATCTAATACATTCCATTGGCAAACATTACCAGCATAAGAGTTCCAAACTCTTATCTACAATTGCAAACTTCATTTAAAATAATATGTCTTAAATCAAGCTTATACTCCAATTTAGGGGATGAAAAATCAGTGAGCTTGTGAATGAATGTCTGTAAAAGTGTCTACTTGGCTAATTCACACTCAGAATTCAAACAGAAATGTAGAACATCCATTTTTCTCTGGTTAGTGAATGATTTTTTTTTTTTTTTTTTTTTTTTTTTTTTTTTGCTGCCAAGAATTGCACAAGAAAAAAAAATCTGGTTGAATGTAAGAAAATCACTTAGGCTAACTTATTTGTTTACCTGCAGTAGGTGTCCCTGTGGTTACACAAATTCAATCTAAAAAAATCCATGTTTTAAAGAGCTGACCTGATGCCTTGGTATTCACCTCCCATGAGAATGCAGTGGAGACTAGTAAGCAGAGTGGTCACGTGTGACTATGACATTTCACTGTTCACCTTGCCAAAAGATGCCTTGCGGCATTCCTTTAGATATTTTATCATACACCTTTTATGTGCAGAAAATTATGTGTGTGTGTCAGTAGTTTTGATTTTTTAAATATTTTATGTCTTTATCAATATTGCATTGTGGCATACAATCTAACAGTAACATAATAAAAGGGCAACACGTTATTTTTTGGGAAAAAATTATTTGTGAACCAGATAACCCATAAGGGGTCAATATTCAAAATATGTGAGATCCGTACAACTCAGTAGCAAAATAATGTTTTCAATGGTTAGAGGACCTGAAAATAAATAAATAAATATATATATATATATATATATATATATGTATTTTTTTTTTTGAGAGAGAGACAGAGAGGGAGGAAGTCAGATAGAGATGGGCGTGCCAGCAGCCTCTTAGCTGCTATGAATGAAATCCAGATGCCTGCGCCCCCTGGTAGTCAAGTGTGGCATTTTGCATATGGCTAAACGTGGGTCCTGGAAATTGGAACAGCTGGAGATTGGAACCAGTGTCCTTAGGCTTAGGAGGCAGGCGCCTTAACTGCTAAGCCATCTCTCCAGCCCTCTGAATAGATATTTTCAACAAAAGAAATATATGACTAAGAGATGGTTTAGAAAATAGTATAAAAAGCATTCTAAATTCCTCAATTGTGTAAGATTTATTCTCCTAATTCTGCTTCTAGGTATCAAAAAAATCAAGTCAGATACACAGAATTGAAAATATTTGAGGTGATGAAAAAGCTAATTGCACTGACATATTACAGAAATTAAAATACTGGAAATCCTAACTAAATACAAATATTGCATGTGTGGTGGTCAGCTCCACTTTGCTGGAATCAACTTCTGTACAGGCAGTTTATGGGAAGAATGGAATTTATTTCAGGCTTACAGAACCACAGCCTTTGGCCTTTGGAGACTCTTGAGAAAGAGAGTACATATTTTCTTTAAACCTGAGTCATTGTTATTTCAAGAATCATATTATTGGTAGCAAGGTAAATTTAATCAGAAGTTATATAATTGTGCTTACTTTATGGAACAGATGCACAACAACAAAACTTGTAAATTATAAATAAGAAGGCCAAGTTAGCCAATGTGGCAGTCAGAGTGGTAAGATATTACTAGCTGTCTATGATAAAGCTGACATTGTGTCTAGTCCACAGTGGTCAGGATGTGGGGCCAGATTCTATTTGATTTCCAGCTCTGCTACTGATTAATTAGCAAACTAATTGACATCTCTGCACCTCAGTTTTGGCCTTTAATATAGAGGGTAATGGTAAGAGCCCACCTCATGGAATTGCATGAGTTCCTGAAGCATTATCCAAGACAGCCAGTTCATCCATCTATAAGTTTCTCAGCAAGCACAAGAAACAGTCTGAACGGACGCTGTTTCAGGAAAGAGCGTTCATGTAAATCAACTAGAAAATGACCACATTTAAATCACTTGTTATTTCTGATGCTTAATTTGCAAATCGACAATACATGGGTCTAATTTAAATAATGCTGTGACCACTGAGCCTCGTGCATGTGAATACTCCTGCATCCTGCATCTCTCAGAGAGGAAGTACCTGAGGAAGACTCATTTCCTGTCAGGATGAGATCATGAGGTGACAGGCTGTTCTGTATTATAGGGAAATACCTCTGTCTTAGGTTTTGGCGATTGAGTGTGCTGATATGCCCAAATTAATTAGCCAAATTTATTAATTTAATCAAGCTAGTATATGAAATTTTAAATATTAAATTTTCACCTCCAACCTTCCACATAAAATTTCCCATGCCATTTGAAAACATTTTCTCAAGATTATGTATTATCACCTTATATAGACATGTTTTCATGTTTATTCTTTCCATTATTTTAGGACATGCAGGTTATTTCAAAATTTTATAATAATAAGCACACAGCGATGGTTATCTTTGCACATAAATTACTGTCTGTATTTTCACGTCATCTAAAATTATTCCTTCAAGTAGAGTTAAACTAGGGACATATATAATCTTTAATCATTTCATAGGAGAAACTGCAAAAATAACTAACTGAAGCCATTAGCAATGTTATAATGGAGTTGGAACTACTTTTCTCAGTTTCTTAGAGAAAACTCCATGCTAAGGATGCCTGTTGTGGAGGAGAGATTTAATATTTCTCTAAGACACATGTGTTGTCTTTATTTAGAGGACAGGTGTTGGGTGAGGTAGAAATGAACTGAATCTTTCTGCAACAGTAGCAAGTCTTTAAAGTTGTAAGTGGCAAAGCATAATGTGTTTGTTGCAGGTTAGTTTTATTCCTACAGAAACGACATGGGCGAGAATGTGGAGAACCTCAAACTCCACAGAGTAGTCTGATACGGAATCTAGTGACAGAATAATTGCATCTAAGATATTTCTTCTTGTTTACTAAAGATATTACTTTAATTACCTCTGCATGCTCTGAAATTCCTCTAATGTTTATTTGCCTAAACTGAAGTAAAGGCTGAAGAATGAGCAATCTATTCTGATGGGAGAAGAAAAGCAAAATATGTAACTGGAATTGGCCTGAGGAACAGGCTTTATAGAAAAGTTGCATTCTTCTAAGTTGCCTGTCGTGCCTTTGATTACCTTTGATCTGCCTCCCATTTACTCTGTTATTTCCACTTTCTATCCACAATTCACATCCAGTGTCCAGATCTATCATGCAAACAGGACTTGCTGGCTTATCTGGAACAGATTAAGTTCTACTCCCACCAGCTGAAGATCTGCAGTCAGGTGAAGGCTGAGATCCAGAGCCTCGGGGGAGAGCTCATCATGTCCGCAGTGAGTACTGCCTGACCCTCACATCATCCCGCTGGCTTCACCGCGGTTCGCCCCTGTTCCCTCTGCCTAGGAAACTCAGTCAGCTTGGGTACTTTAGCCAGTTTTATTTTAAAATTGCTACATAGGGGGCTGGAGCGGCCGTTCAGTTGGTGGGGCACAGTTTTGCAAGCATGATGGCGTCCGATTTTCTTACGTTGACTCGCATGAATGGCTGGCAGGGTGGTATGTGCCTGTAATCTCAGCAATCAGGAAGCAGACATGGGCACATCCCTGACACGAGTTGATCCCCTCGTTCTCAGAAGCAGTGAGCTCTGGATTCAGTGAGAGAGACTGTCTCAATAAACAAGAAAATGGAGAGTGACTGAGGAAGTTCCTCAATGTCAGCTTCTGACTTCTGCAGGCATGTGCATCCAATTACATGTGTACTTGCCCACACCCATGTAGATACACATACATTCATGCACTCACGTCACACACACACACACACACACACACACACACACGGGCTACAGAAGGCAAAAGCCAAAGGACTCAGTACCCACATAAAGATCAATACACAAGGTGGCACGTGCATCTTTAGTTCATTTGGAGAATGGTGTGTCCATTCTCTCTCTCTTTCTCTCTCTCTCTCTGTTTCTATTTGCTTCTCTCTCTTTCTCTCAAATAAATAAATAAATATTAAAATGTAACAAAAATTGCTAAGTAGATGTACAGCCTTTTCAGAGATTAAAGAATAGGCCTTTTATAAACCACTTGGATGAGACATTATGTTCATTTAGAAGAGTTTTCAGACACCAGAAAGGGTACAGATGGAACCCTGAATTGAATCCTATAATGTTTCTAAAATAAATGAATGTGGAATTGCAAATTAATTAAATGAAGGTTTTATTGCTATTAATTGATATTCATTAGCCACTTACTCATTTTTATAGTATGCGGGTTTAGGTCCTGAGTTTTATAACAATTCTACAGGTACTTTGAGAAGTCTGATAAAACATTATGGATTTAGAGGGGTCTGCTGCATAAATTCTTTGTGGCCTTGAGTTTCAAGCTGCTTTAAAATTATCATGTTAGAAATAATTTCTAACTTTTCTGTTCGTCTTTTAATAACAGTAGATCACTTCTCTAGAGCAGGTTTGGTAATAAAGTAATATTTGATGCCTATATTGGATTCAGTTATCAGTGACTTTGAGAAGGACATTGACTAAGATTATAAATCTAAGTTAAAGTGAAACATTATGAACATTCGAGTAACTGGTGCAGCTGATGAAAAGTTTCTTAAAGTACTCACAAGTATGCCATCAGTTTGCAACATCTAACGTCTGTATACTCCAGCATTGAGCTTTCCCTCAGTGAACGAATGTTGTTGAAGAAATGTAGTCACACAGCAGTCAAAGCGCCAACCTCCAGGGAGAGAGGGGAAAGTTAGTGTTGGCTGTTTGTTGCCTACGTTGTGTCTTGCTCTTCACAATACCAGGCAAGGAAGACCATTCATTTGCTTCTTTTATTTTCATGAATATATGAAACAGTAAAATTCAGAAAGGTTAAACTGCCTGTCCAGGGTCATATGAGTAAATCTGAGTTGGGGTTTGCCATCTAACCTCCATGTGTTCTCTGTTTGGGGGACAATGCTGAAAAGATGATGGAACTGAAGTGCCCACATCAAATGCACATGGTTTAGGAGTTGTGGGCAGAGGGTTTTTCTTTCTTTCTATTGCATTAAATGTCAGAAGAGAAAATAAAGTTTAATATCCTTGCTACACAAATATTAGAAAAAACAATATGAATAGAACTTATAACATTCTTGTGCCCTGTCACTTTTCAAGGGAAAAAAGTGTTTCTTTGATATAATCACAAACCATGAAAACATAAAGAAGTGTGTAAAGAATATGCAACCATCATTGCATTCAAACATATAAATGTGTGTGTGTGTGTGTGTGTGTGTGTGTGTGTATTCACACATATACATATGCACATATCTAAAATCTGCTTATGTATAAGCAGGTAATTTCTGTCTTACAATTTAATCATGTACTGATCAACTTGCTGTAGGTTGAAAATATCATGAGGCAAAAACCTTATTCATGTAATCCCTTGAGCAACCATAGCTTAGCCTAATCATAGCTTAAGCATTAACAGAACAGTTACATTAGTCTATATTTGGACAAAGTTACCTAACATAAATCTTAGTTTATAATAATGTGTTGAACACCTTATGTAACTTTTGGGATAATTGCATCCAAAAACACCAGGGAACACTGGGCATTATAAAATGTCAGTTGATGACTACTTTGTGATGACAAAGCTGACTGGGAGCCCACCTCCACTGTCATACCATGTACTGATTTCCTAGATAACCATAAAAATGCAAAGTATAAAATTATACTGAATATTTATCATTCTCCCATTATTTAAACATGGAAAATCATAGATCAAATTGTTATAAATCAAATACCATCATATACATATGTAGATTATATATATGGTTAGTATACATTAATATATATATATATATATATATATATATATATATATATATATAGAGAGAGAGAGAGAGAGCGCATATATATGTATTAAACAATTGGTTCTATATTTTAAACTATTAGGCATCCAGAATTCATTTTCTCATTTAATATTTCATATACTCATCATCTTTATCAAGTCTAAAAGTTTATTTGCTAAGTATGTGCTATGTTCTTGTCTTACACAAATCAAAGCTGTCAAGATTTCTTTAAAGAATGTACAGCTTTTACATAGAAGTTAAAGTACATTACTCATAATTGCACCTCCCAAGTCCAATCTCCACCAAATATAGATGGAGCTTGCATTGCTTCCTGTTTGCTGTGATAATTCAAATTCATGAACAGTACATATTTTCCAGATGAATTAGGCAGTGACATTTGGAATCCAGGATTTATGATGTAAAAGCTGAGTCATTATATGAGATGAGGGATGCTATTGCAGATCTAAACCTACTTGTCATCATTTTGCCCACAATTTCCCATTAGAATAAATAAATCTGCAAAAGGGAGAGCATGCCCCCTTTTACACTTCCCACTGCCGTCTGCTTGCAGGTAGGTTCTGGAAAGCTTTTACAGCACATTTCATTTATACTTGCCAAAGCACACTTGCTTTAATCTCTCAGTGACCCCGAGTTCCTGATTTTTTTCTTCTTTCAATTGAGAAGAGCTAAGCTAAATTATGTTTCTATGAAGTCTCCTACAAAATAACATATTCAAAAGTGCATAAACGAACTAAAAATACACAACTTTTGAACTCATGTCTGCACAAGTCAAAGTTTACTACATGATCTTTGAATTCCAAGGTCAAATTCATGTAGCAAGGATTTTTGACAAATATATTTGGTTAAAGAGGAGTGGACTGGAGAAATGGTTTAGTGTTTAAGGTGTTTGCCTGCAAAGCCAAAGGATCCCTGTTCAATTCTTCAGGACCCACATAAGCCAGATGCACAAGGGGGCGCATGTATCTGGACTTCGTTTGAAGTGGCTAGAGGCCCTGGTGTGCCTATTCTTTCTCTGTCTGCATGTTCTCTCTTTCTTTCTCTCTCTCTCTCTTTACAAATAAATAAATAAAAATTTTAAAATATTCTTAAAAAAAGCCGGGCGTGGTGGCGCACGCCTTTAATCCCAGCACTCGGGAGGCAGAGGTAGGAGGATTGCCTTGAGTTCAAGGCCACCCTGAGATTGCATAGTTAATTCCAGGTCGGCCCGGGCCAGAGTGAGACCCTACCTCGAAAAACCAAAAAAAAAAAAAAAAAAAAAAAAAAAAAAAAAAAAATATTCTTAAAGAGGAGTCTGTGCAACATATTTCTTAATGGAAAGCAGAATGCATTCTGGGAGAGTTGGGATTTAGGAGAAACCAAGTAAATTAGTGCTTTGAAGGGTCTTGAAATGCATTCGCATGGTATACACCTTTGAACTGAGATTTTTACTCTGTCAGTGATGCATCAATACAGTCATCATTTTCCCTAAGGTTACAGCTTTAACTGCAAGGAAAGTTTAATACAGTTGATTCAAAACTACTGCTAAATTGGGCTGGAGAGATGGCTTAGTGGTTAAGGCGCCTGCCTGCTGAGCCTAAGAACCTGGTTCCAATCCAGGTCCCACGTTTAGCCAGATGCAAAGTGAGGCAAGGGCGCAATGCCACACTTGCCCACAAGGGGGCGCACGCATCTGGATTTCGTTCACAGCAGCTGAGAGACTGCTGCCGCGCCCATCTCTGTCTCCCGCTCCCTCTCTCTCTCTGCCTCTCTCTCTCTGTGTCTCTCTCCAAAAATATATAAAAGAAAATAAATTTTAAAAAAAGACTACTGCTAAAGCCGGGCATGGTGGCACACGCCTTGAATCCCAGCACTCCAGAGGAGGTTAGGAGGAACCCCATGAGTTCAAGGCCAGCCTGACACTACACAGTGAATTCCAGGTCAGCCTGGACTAGAGTGAGACCCTACTTCGAAAAACAAAACAAAACAACAACAAAAAAAACTACCACTAAAGATTGAGTTCCAGCTGTGGACCGGCCATAGTAAACACCAGCACATGAGGAGATGGTTATCGGTCCCAAACTCCCAACACTCAAATAGGCAAGACACATACACTTACATATGCAAATGATTCTAGAGATATGCAATAAACCATGTCATAATAGATTCCCTCATGTACATAGTATGACAGATAGAGGAATAATCAATTCTTCCAATACACAGAGTGGGCAAGAGAAAGTTGCATAAGAAGTTTGTTTCTATGTTGGGCCATGACATATCAGTCTCCAATGGATGCACAGTACAGAGAAGACAGGAATAAGACTCAGGGTGTATGGGACAGTCAAGATAGACAGACAGCATAGCCATGGAATGTTGCAGGAAGCCATTGGAGTGTTATCACTGAAGAAGACTTTGCTCATGCTTTTGGGGTTTGTATATTGGGGTGGAGTACAGAAAAGAAGCTATAAGATAAACTACATTCAACATGCATCATTTGTCATCTTATATCTTTTCTGTGCAGGTAATCAAGATTAATTGCTTTCTTTTAAGTGTGAGATGGCCATAAATAGTGTTTGGAAGTTAACTGTTTTGGACAGGGTGCAGATTAATTGGAAAGATGAGGAACTGAATGAAAGAGGTCAGTTTGGGAATGATTCATTTTAAAACTAGCACAGGAGAGAAACAGTGAGCAAACCTGGATTCATGCAAGCTTGCTAGGCAAAGAGAATTGTATGCTTGTAAGAAAAAATGTGAGCTGGGCTTGGAGAGATGGCTTAGCAGTTAAGTACTTGACTGTGAAGCCTAAGGACCCTGGTTCAAGGCTCTATCCCCCAGTACCCACATAAGCCAGATGCACAAGGTGACACATGCATCTGGAGTTCGTTTGCAGTGGCTAGAGGCCCTTGCACACCCATATTCTCTCTCTCTCTCTCTCTCTCTCTCTCTCTCTATCTATCTATCTGGCTCTTTCTCTCTCTCTCTCTCTCTCTCTCTCTCACTTGCTCTCTCTGTCTCTCTCTCCATTGCTCTCAAATAAATAAATAAAAATAAACATTTTTTTATAAAGAAAACTATGTGAGCTAAAAGTGTGAGAGTCAATAAGCTGTTTTGTGTTAAAGATGAAAAATTAGAAACAAGGCAGGCTTGCCCTAACACTTTAGGGTTTGACATTGAGCAGGCCATGGCGTCCTTAACGAAAACTAATGTAGAAGGGCACTCAGGCCAGGAAGAGTAAGGAAACCCATTCAGATCTTATTTGTAGACTTTAGGTGACTGAGGGCCTCTGAAGGGGTAGGAACAGGAGGAGATGGGTATGTTGTTCTAGCAGTGAGGGATGAAGCTGAATTATATTGAACTAGCCACTGAATGCATGTCAGAGAAGGTAATAGGAAACCTAGCTTAGACCAAAATCCAGAAAGATATTTTCCACGAAATGATTCCAATTATACCTCTAATGGACGCACACACTTAACTTGACAGTTTAAACAAATCGAGTGTTGATATCACAGAGAGAGTCGCAGTCATCAGGGAGTTGGACAATTTTTTTTTTCATTGGTTTCATATCTTGTCTCCTGGTATTCATTATTATCAAGGTTAAAATTGTGCCATCTTCAGTTCTCACTGTAGCTTTTAAATTCCAGGCAGAAAGAAGAAAGAAAGAGCAGCAAACATTTCTGAAATCTTTCACAGGGGTCTTACAGAATGTTGCCTCCAAAAGTTTTCCTTTATACATATTGGCCCGCTCTTAATAATACTCGTAAAAGTAACTGTTTGAGTGCTGCAAGCGTAGGTTGTTTTGCTCTTTTGGCGTTTTAAGCTGGGCACATCACTTTCTACAGTGTAATCTGATCTGTTAGTACAAAGGGGGAATGAGTTATGGGTGGCAACTGTCAATTTCTACAATGTCCTTCTGTGATGACCAAAACTCATAGCAGTGCACATTCATATTTTAAATGCATACTTCTAAAACACATAGCTCCCTTAAGACAACAAAGTTAATGGAATTTTTAAAGCTCAACTATGCAGCAGTCAGCAACTATCATGATATAGATGATCCAGGTACACTATGTCCCGAAAGGGAATGTTGGGCTTGTGCTTAGAAATAGTTATTGTTTGACAAGCAACATTAATAACATGGCGATGTCAAAAATTGTATCACAGTAAGCTGAGTACAGTGTGAGAGAGAAGATGGAGGTATAGACTAAATGTCCCAGCAGTTTGTAGAGAGAAGGAGAGTAGGAGGGAGAAGGAGAACAAGAGAAAGAGTTGACTGTGAGAGCAGATATTACTGAAAGGTTACTTATTTTTTGTTAACAATTTTCTTTGCGTATTTTTTTAATGACAGTAACAGATACTTTTAGGTAAAGAGCAAGAAACACAAGAGAATGAACCAGCAAAACAGTGACAGTATAATGGACAGAAAATTCTTAGCAAGTGAGAAGGAATAGGGTTAGGAAAACAGGTCGAAAGGCCAGGCTAGAGAACAAGAGCCCATTTCATCTAAGCGCAGATAAAGATGAATTAAGATAAATCACCTTGAAAAACGGGTGATGGGATATTAGGGCACTTCTTAAGTGCTGGGTCCCATGTTTTGATAAAATGGATTTTTGAACATTGAGACTTGAGTACTCTTTCCAGGTTTCATTGTAACAACAAAAAGAGAAGAAAATAACCTTCATTGCCAGCAATGAGTTGAGATAGTGAAGAGAGATAGTGTGTGCCAGACATTGGTCCTCAAGACGCAAGCTCCAGGAAATCACTGGGATCTTGCAATCTGTCTCAGGTCAGTTAATCCACCAGTAACAGGGACTTGAGATCACGGAGACTCCCAGCATGTTCTGTCAAAGATGGAGTACATAAGAGTGCCAGTGCAGTATGAGTGGCAAAGACAAAGGGACTAGGTAACTGAGTGTGGTCTTGCATGTTCATTTCCAATCATTTTGACTCATGAGTGTCCCGAGAAAGAATCAAGAGTGTACCTCCACGGTTAAACTGTACCTAGCTTACCAGAAATCATTCCCGTAAATTCATCCAATATTTTCAATTATTTGGCTAGTATTCTTAGATATAGTGACCAGTAAGAAAGCTACTGTACATCTGAAAGTATGCTTGCCATCCAAATTAGAGGGCTGGAGAGACAGAGCGGCAGTTAAGGCACTTGCCTATGAAGTCTCATAACCTGGGTTCTGTTTCCCAGGACCCATGTAAGTCAGATACACAAAGTGGCAAATGCATCTGGAGTTTGTCTACAGTGGCTAGAGGCCTTGGCATGACCATTCTCTTTCTCCGTGTCTCTGTCTCTGTCTCTGTCTCTCTCTCTCTCTCCCTGTGACTTTGTCTGTATCTCTCTGCTTGCAAACAAATAAAATATTTTTAAATTATCATTATATTTTAACATATACATGTATGTTATACAGTAATTAAGTAGGGGAAAAAATCAAATAATGAATAGCTTTAAACTATTAACAATACCCTATCCCTCAAGTGCCATAGTTTTAGGTCAGCAAATTTTTAAACTACTTAAAAATGATTAATTATAGAGTCACTCTATTTTGTGGGTTTCCGTTAGTGTGTTTAATTGTGCTCTCTTATCCTGAGGCAGGTGTGCCAAAGCCACAATTTTAAGAATTGGATAAATAAATGGAACTAATCAGTTGTGGGGGAAAGATCAGCAAGACTGAAAATTTGCCAAATGACTGCAGTCCAGCTTCAGCAGAAACCGGGGGTGGGGTGGGGTGTGCATCCATTACGGAATGATAGGGATCAGCGAGAATGTAGCTACTGACCAAAAGAGCCACCAGGGCCTGCAGGACGCAAGCAATCAAGTCCATACAAAATAACTTAGTAGGCTAAATGCTTGCTGTGTCGAGGCATTAAGGGAATTATCTAATGAGTTTTCTAAATGTAGTTTAATCGCTGGTAGACATCAAAATTGGGAAAACTGATATAAAAGATTTTTTTAATTTGAAAGAAATATTCACATAGAAAAGAAGAGGGAGTCTAAGATGCAAAGAGGAGAAGTAAAAGAAATAAGGGAAGGGAGAGGTATGAGGAGAAGGAGACAGGAGAAAATGGAAAGTCAATGAAGGTGTGGTGCCATACCTTTCACTCTCGGCACCAGGTCAATGCACATGATCACCCCATAGTTGCTAAAAAGAATGTATTTGTAGAAGTGTGGAGGGCGTTGTTTCCTTTAAATGCTGCATCTTAGTAAAGCAACTAAGATATTCTCTTGGTGTATAGGCAAACTGATATAATAGATTGGGCATTCTTGAAAATGCTTATTGTGTGTGCATCCAGTTGTAATAACCTGTGATGGGACCTTAGGACCCATCCATTTATGTTGTAACTATCTTGGATCCTTTTTATGATCAGTGAAATAGGTCAGGGATTTTTATGACTCGTCCCAGTTCACAAGGGCATCTGTCCGGAGTCAGGACCTCATGCTCTTTACCTCATAGTTACTGAAAGGAGTCCCCTTTGACTTCCCAGCAAGCTTCATGCAAGGGTGACAAGAGGTGGTAACCAGACACCCAGCTACCTCTGTCAAGGTTTAATTGAGATGCAGGGAAGCACTACCTAAGCATAACACTAATCAAAATGGTGAGGAGTTCATGATTTGTGATTCTTAGGAATAATTGGGGATGGAGAGATGGCTCAGTGGTTAAGATGTTTGCCTGCAAAACCTAAAGACCCAAGTTCAGTTTGCTAGTACCCATGTAAAGCCAGATGCAGAAAGTGGACCATGTATCTGGAGAATGTTTGCAGTGGCTGGAGGCCCTGGCGAACCCATTTTCTCCTTCTCCTTGCAAATAAATAAATAAAAATATGTAAAAAAGAAGAATTGATTATAACACATACTCAAAATAAGTTGTAATAGGACTCAATCCAACCCATCATAGAAAACCAGAGTATAATATAGACACTGGCGTCTTTTGTTCTGTTTCTTGAGCCCATTCATTATGTTTTTTTTTTTTCCTACTTAGAACATATTACCTTGTTCTTTCTTGTTATACATTTTCCTTCTCAGTATCTATCCAAAATATTACTTTCATCACCAAATCATAAGTAATAATATCACATAAAGGTTGTATTATTTGCCTTAAGAGGGAATTTGTATACTTTTGAAGAATCTTCCTCAGTGAGAATAAAATGGGATTACATGCTAAGTGTAAATCTAGAGAAAGCTGATTGGTTCACACCAACATGGTGTGGTAGACATCGTTCATAGTTTCAGAACTGACTTGTGGTGGCTTTAGTGAGGTGGTTGGGCCATCTCTTTAAAAGAACAGTAGTGTATTTTACAAAATTTGATCAGTTTTTCTTCTATCTGAAAAGTAAAGTCAAATGTTTGGGTGGAACAAACACAAAATAGGGGGCGGTGAGGAGGAAAGATATTAGGAGATATTGGGGAAAATGGAGTGAAGTATGCTGTGATAGTCTCCATTGTCAATTTCACTTATTTTAATAATTTTCATGCTGCTCGTGATATACAGACCTATCTAATTGCAAATGAAATTCTGAATCAATTCATTTTAATCTGTTATTCGTGATGACCAGTTTTGGAACTGAAAGTGGGACTATTTCTGTTCCGCCGAATAGCATTGGCTTGTCATCAATACTCAGAGGAAAAGAGGAGAGTTTAATTGTGTCTATTGTGTGCTGAACAACCTGAACCTTAGAACTGCAAAGCCAGAGGGGGAAAGGAGAGGCCATGCAGTCAGCAAGATGCACTTGACAACCTTCACATGGAGCCAAATCCTCCATTAGGCACAATGGAGCTGCAGGGGAGCAGTGCTGGAGGCAGACTCCAGTGCTCGTGGGTTTAGTTAGAAACCAAAAACTGGGGAGACAAAGCACAGAGGCAAAGTGAGGAGAAGACACACAGCCAGGTGCTGAGGATTCTAGAAGAGCCAAGGGCTGACATCCAAATCCACTGTGAATTTCACAAAGGCAGGAGGGGAAGCCTGTGAGAAAAAGAGCCCCACAGTGCAAAACAGATAACACAACTATAAATTCACTTGTGTCTTCAAGCTGAAGTCACGCTTGTAGATGTAGCATATGAAGCGATGCTAGACAGAAGATGAATATCCCTCTGTGTGTGTGTGTGTGTGTGTGTGTGTGTTTTCCATAGAAAAATCGCAAACTCACACCACCTGAATTCTAGATATCAACAGCTAATTGCTACCCGTTATTAATGTTAAATGTTGGTTTTATATTTTTCATCCATTCCCAGGATCCACATCCTCTCCACCATAAATATTCAGATGCTAGATAGCCGATGGTGGGGCTCTCCTATACTGTAAACTGTTCAAATAAAACTTCCGTAGAAGTGTCCTTCCGCAATGATGCTGCCATAGCCCTGTCCCTGGCAGTCCGTCCATCTCCTGGCCACTGACTCCCAGCTTCCCTCAGCTCATAGCCATGCTTTGTGTGCACGCCTGTCAGGTGGTTAGGACAACCATCTCTGCGAGGCCTGGCTGTGCAGCCAACCACTGGCTGAGAAGAGGATTCAGAAGATTAGACACCCAGCTTCAAGATGTCTCCACGCAGCTGAACGGCCCCTGTGAAGTCAGGCCACAGCTGAGAACAACAATGTTTGTGTTTGCCCGAAGGCCCTCTGCCATGTTTCTTCCTCTTCCCCTTCTGCTAAGAACAGACCAAAAGCACACATTGCATCTCAGGCTCTCTCCATAGGTAACGAGTCAGGAGACAAGTTAGAGTCCCACTGTGCCCTTCACTGTCATGCCTCTATGGAGGCAAAAGAGGCGACGGGAGAACTGCTGAACTGGGTGAATACTCATTTTATTGACACATTCATATATACGCTTTTATCCTCTCCACAGTGTGACACAAAGACTCATCGTGTTTTGTTGACAAGGAAACAGAGGTAAAGAATGAGTATAAGCTGTCAAAGCTTGCGTGGCTAACAGATGATGGACTGTGAATCTATGAATCCAGGCTCGAGTTTCAGCTCTTCATATCATTCCACACAAACATGCACTCATTCTCCTCCCTCCTGCCCTGGACAGAGTGAGAAAAAAAGGTCTGTGCTTTTTAGCACTTCAGGATAGAAGAGATAAACACAAAAATAGCAATTTATAAGATGGTTCACTTTACAAGTATAAGTTGCATCCCACTTGCTTATAAAAAAAATTATATCTAAGAAACCAAGAAAATATAAAAATTGGGAATGAAAATTAACAAAAGATCCACAGAAATTTTACCTATATAAAAACATTTCAGATACATTTAGATACTAGATAAATATATTAGAACTGAAAATTAATAAGAAATTCTCAGAAATCGTTGTGGCAGTTTTTGAGAGAGATAGTATTTTGCCAGGCTTTCGATTTAAAGAAAAGTTGTGTGTGGTAAGTCATTATTAGAGTGACAATTGGCTACATGATGGACAGTGTCTTAATCTAGGTGTTTATAAAAGACAACATTTCTTATACTGACCCTTAAGAAAAGCCTGCATTTAACATTGCATCTCAATTTAGTGCGGGCTTTTCAGCAGGGACCTGTGATAATATGGTCTGGAAATGCCACTTTCTGATGATGGAGCTAACCACAAAAGTGACACCACCAACCTTAGGAAACGAGCACGGGCTGTTGTTTATCTGTGATGTTCAATATTACAGGGAAGCTTATGATCAAGCCCTTTGTCAAAGGCAATTTGTGGCTGAATTTTCTGATAACATTCAGAGTCTCATAAACAAGAGATCCAGGGACTTTCTATGTCACTTGGGTATTGTATAAGCCTTGAGCAGCTTGTGTGTGTGTGTGTGTGTGTGTGTGTGTGTGTGTGTGTGTGTGTGTGCGCGCGCACGCACGCGCGTGTTATTAGTTTTTGTTGATGGCAATACTGATGTTCTCCCATGGGTGTTTTAAGAGCCTCACTTAGACTTTTAAGTTTGTTTGCAGGGAAAGCCCATTTCCTTAACAGAAAGGGAAGAATTATATTTAGTCTAGCTCTGATTCTGGATAAGAAATTTGGGAATTGGAAAAAAAAATGTTTAAGGAATTTTTTCTATAGACAACAGTATTGACTTACTCAAAATGAAGTAGGCTGTTCCATGAGAGTAAGTAGCTCTCAATTGTCAGCTTTTAAAACACCAGGTCTTCTGTTCACACTTAAGTCTGATACTGGTTGGTAGGCAACATTTCTCTACATTGTGACTTGGAATCCAGCATGTATGTCCTTTCTGAATTATCCGTGTGGGTGGGGCCGTATCTTAGTCACTTTCTCCTTGCTGGGACAAAATATTTGACAAAAGGCAATTTGAAGGGCATGAGGGCCTCTTCCAGCATACAGTTTCAGGTTATAGTTTATGGTGGTAGGGGCTTGAGGCACGCAACTGGTCACACTCAGCCCACGAGAAAAATGGAGATAAGGAATGCTGATGTTTAGTCAGCTGTCTCCTCTTTAGTCAGTCTAGAACCCTGCCCGTGAAATAGCCTAGAGCAGTCAAAGCAGGTCTCCTCTAAATTAACCTACTGAAGACAATCCCTCACAGGGATTGTCCAGACTAATTTAAACTAGCGAGTCCCCCACAGGAGATTCTAGGCTCTGTTAAGTTGGCAATCGCTTTAAACCATCCAAGGCAGCTATCAATTCTGCCTGAGGGAAAGAGGAGACACGCCCGTACCTCCTCAGACAGAAATGAACTCTCCCACATGAGATGCTTAGGATAGCAACTAGCGCATAGTTGGTGACTAATAAATTAGCTTTTGTCGTACTGATGCTAGAAACAATAGTTTTAGCTAATGTGTAATAATGTCAACTTTACCATTAAGTGATAACGTTTACTGATGCATTTATTCACATTTTTTATGTGCCCTTTCTAATTAAGCTTAAAGGGAGAGCTGTAGGCAAGGGTTGAGACTTTAATGAAATCGTCCTGTGTGCCTATCACACACCTGCTTGCTATGCACACCTGATTTCAGAAGCAGCATGTGGTGGTTGGATTCAGGTGTTCCCCATAAACTTAGGTTTTCCAGATGCGAGGTTCCCAGCTGACGGCAATTGGAAATTAAAGCCTCCTGGAGGCAGTGTATCGCTGGGGGCGGGCTCATGGGTGTTATAGCCAGTTTCCCCATGCTAGTGTTTGGCACACTCTCCTGTTGCTGTTGTCCACCTTATGTTGGCCAGGGGGTGATGTTCACCCTCTGCTCATGCCATCGTTTTCCCTGCCATCACGGCGCTTCCCCTCGAGTCTGTAAGCCAAAATAAGCCCTTTATTCCCAAAAGCTGCTCTTGGTTGGGTGATTTCTGCCAGCAATGCAAACCCGACTGCAACGCTAACGTTGGTACCGAGGAGTGGGGTCATTTGCTACTGGACAACTGACTGTGGCTTTGGCCTTTTGGAGCTGATTTTCAAGAGGATTGTGGAAGGATTTGAAACCTTGGCCTAAGAGATGCCTTGCAGTGCTGTAAGTACAGCTTGATGGACTATTCTGGTCAGAGTTGAAAGACCTGAATGCAGTAAGAACTATGGACTGTGAGGTTTGGCTTAGGAGGGTGAGAAAGAGCTTTGCCTGGACTGGGCTAGCAGTTTGTGTGAGCAGCTTGCTGTTATGTTCGTGTCCTGAGAAGTTGTGCAGGGTTGCTTTGTGTATGAATGAACTGGTGTGAGCAGAGAGATATGGCACAGAAATGAAATCTTTGGGCTGAAACTTCTGCACATTCAGCTGCAGTTGAGAGATTACAGCCTTTGAGACTGGGTCATCTGACCTGCACTGGGGCAACAGGAAGAAAGTACACTCTTTTGAAGGGGCCTGAGTGCTCAAGGAGTGTCCTGTTTTTCAAATTCTGCTTTATTTCCCCCGGGATTAACAAATTGGCACCCTACCTGGTATTGTGGAGAATAAGAAATGCAAGAAAGACAGGGTCATTGAGCTTGCAACACAGTCTTGTGGTTTAGAAATGGCCACGGGCAGTGTGAAGCAGGTTTGCTGGATTCCTGCATGGAGACCCAATAGAGCTGTGAGGAGGAACTGTGGGTTGCAGTGGAGACCATGAGACGGCTGCCGAGGAGAGCTGTCGGACCCAGATGAAGTTTTCCAGGACTGTGAGTAGCCTAACTGGGGGGGCAGAATTGGAACTCCTGAGACTTGTTGCTGGTTAGAATTATCGGACTTGGAGATTTGTCACTAGCTAAAGTTGTTGGTTTTGGAACTACAGAGTTTGATGTTTGCCCTGGTTGTTTTAAATCTTGTATTGGCTGGATATTTCTTTGCTATGCCCATTGCCATCTTTTGCAGTGTGAATGTATATTCTGTGCCATTATGGGGTTTTTTTGGGGGGGGATTTATTGCTATTATGGTTCAGTTAAAAGATCTTGGACTATGGGGTTATATGAACATCATTGGAATTGCTAAAAACTTTCGGGACTTTTAAAGTTGGATGAATACATTGCATTTTACATCATGTATGGTTATCAGTTGCTGGGGGCCAGGGCAGAATGTGGTGGTTGGATTCAGGTGTCCCCCATAAACTTACGTGTTCTGAATGCTAGGTTCCCAGCTGATGGCAATTGGAAATCAAAGCCTCCTGGAGTCAGTGTATTGTTGGGGGCGGGCTTATGGGTGTTATAGCCAGTTTCCCCAGGCCAGTGTTTGGCACACTCTTCTGTTCCTGATGTCCACCTGATGTTGGCCAGGGGGTGATGTCCACCCTCCACTCATGCTATCATTCCCCCCTGCTATCATGGAGCTTCCCCCTCGAGCCGGTAAACCAATATAAACCTCTTTTTATCCCACAAGCTACTCTTGATTGGGTGATTTCTACCAGTGATGTGAACCTGACTGCAACACAGCTCTTAGTCAAGGCTTCTAGAAGGAATCATATTACTGTTCCTTGGTTTCATTCCTGGTTTCTGTGTGAAGAACAGAGTTTGTTTCTTACATGGGTTATGTACCCTTAAGCTATTGATAATGTATCCCCATAAGCTAAAAGCCTCTTGGGGAGATAGTTGCACTCTCACCCACAGTTACCCATGCTAAAAAGATAGTGTTTATTCAAAGAAATGGGCACATCAATATTTCAGTCAATGTCTGAGTCACCTGAAATAATCCATTACCAGATTGAGTAGAAATTCGGCTACGTAGAGACTTAAGGATATTATTTTGGTAACACGGATGTGGGGCACGCTAACACCACACCCGATACATTGTAGCCATGTTTAGAAGTGAAAATTAGTAAATAAAGCGGTGTTTTGAACAATTGATGGCAAGGATCTCATGCAAAGTAGGTACTTTGATTTGAACAGTATAAAAAATTTCATAGAAAGCTTGAGCTAATAATAAAAGAAGTGGAAGAATTAGGTTAGATGAAGAGAAAAAAGGTATATGAAATTGACATAAAAATTAAAACTACTTTAAATGAAAAACACTTTTATTTAGTAATAAATCAGGAAATAGTATTAATGTAAAACCATATAACAGTGTTCCTTTTCCAGCACAATTTTTATATATGTGAGAGTGGGTGAGAAAGAGGAGAATGAGTAATATAATTAGACTTCACCAGAATTAAACTTTTCTGATTCTGTTTAAGTTAGAGGAGTTAATGGGTGACATAACTGGGTGTATGTAAACAGATAGAATTTATATATGATATATATATATATGTATATGTATAATGCATATGATCATCATGTACATGAAGTCAAACATTTGTTGATAGATGTTGATTTTCAAAATGGATTTACTTTCAATATCATTACCAAAACTGCTGTATCAGATAGCTATTACATTATAAATAATACAATTTTATAAAAATGGAAACCGTACGTCAGGAGTTGTTGCTTACTCAAGGTCAAAACAAATGAGTCCCACTGAAGCTGGGCATGAGGGATGCATGCTGCCAATCCAAGCACCAGGGAAATGGAGGTAGAAGATTCTTAGATTCAGGCTGGTCTGGGCTAGATAGGGAGACCCTGGCCCTCAAAGCAATGATACTGCAATCTTCAACATGCTCCTCTGATTCTAGAAGATGCATATCTACTGCTGAATTGCCTAGGAGCAGGGTACAGAAGCAGTCAAGCAGTCAATAAGATGTAAAAGCCCATAGCCTTCCTGTTGAGTGGATAGGCATTTTCCATGATGAAATTCTCTGATGACAAGCTTATAGTTTGTAAGCTTTTAATAATTAGCAGATTGGTATTTATAAAGGTATGTAGATATTTAAAGTTCTTTTATTATACCTCCATGTTAGAGATGAGACCCTAAATACAAGAGAGGTCAGGAGTGTCTGTAGTCTCCTCCACCCTCTTCCATCCTCTCTGATTCAAGAAAGACTCTGCACGTACCTCAGCATTCATTAGGAGTGGGTATTGAAACAGAGATAAAAATTGGTCTCACTATTCACAGAAGTGGTTCTGTACATCCCCAACCTTATATTCTAGAAATATATGACCCTGAACCACCCAGTAAGTATCATAATCATGGCCATTCACATTTTTCCCTAGGACAGAATTTTTAAAAAACCAAAGCACTTATCCTTCATGAACCACGAATCCACTTCTTCCAAGCCTTCTTCAGAGCCAGTCAATATGAAGTGGATACCCATATGCTAATGTGTGCTGTAACACGTCATTGATCATGTGTGGTCAGGAGGACATTAGCTTTTGAACTTGTGTCTACTGCTATGTTCTTGTCTTCTCCTTCTCTCTCTCTCTTACTCAGCTGGGCATATATTTAATCTTAGTTATTTCTGTACCTCTTTGACCTTTATTTTATCTCTTTTGTGTTTCAAGAAATTATTGAGGCCTATGAACAAGTCTCCCCTTTGTACCATTTAATTTAATTAGGCCTCTCATTTGGGCTCTTGCTGAGTCAATATTATTTAATTCTTTGCCTATATCCCTGGGACAATTCAAAACATTCCATACATAAGCAAAATGGGTTGATGTGTCGGAATCTATGAGTGCAAATGCTTTTCTTTGCATTTTCCCTCCCCCCCCCAGATAATATTCAGCGGACACAGCAACACACATCTCCACCTCCCCCCGCCCCCGCCCCATTAATTGTGCTCCTCCATGGTAGACACAGCAGTGCCCTTTCCTGGAAGATATTTCATG
The DNA here is from genome assembly GCA_036365145.1 of Orientallactaga sibirica. Classification (NCBI taxonomy): domain Eukaryota; kingdom Metazoa; phylum Chordata; class Mammalia; order Rodentia; family Dipodidae; genus Orientallactaga; species Orientallactaga sibirica. The sequence goes on along the minus strand of JAEOAD010000032.1, from coordinate 22,296,966 downwards.
CTGCGAGTGGATAAAGAGAAATCCTTGGCATTGTCTCACTAATCCTGTTTGTTGAGCAGTTTTCTTAATGTAGCATTTTCAAATTGCCCCATTTTGCATCTGCTTCTCCACCTGGGAGCAGTGGTCATGCCAGGTGCAGCATCATGAATGATATAATTTCTCCTGACGGTATTAAGTGCCTCAAAGCATGCTGCAAAGAAAGAGAAAGGTGACGGGTTAGGTCCCGGTGCACTCCGAGATTGTCTCTCTTTAGAGGGGGCAGGCATGATGTTAGGACTCCTTGTGCAGAGCCAGGAGGAGTGATTTGAATACTGCAAAAGATGGCATGGTAAACAGCTTCAGATTGCTGGAATGAGCTTCCAAACTGGGCACAGTTTATGAATAAATGATACTTATTTGAAGCTTACAGATCCAGGGGAAGTTCCACAATGGCAGAAAAATGTGGCCCATTTTTGCAGGCCCAGACAGAGAGAAAAGCTACCACCAGCACCTAACCATTAAGCAAGCACACTCAGGACCTCCAGGCTAAATGCAAGTCCTTTGAATATCTTTATACTGGAATTCCCCAAACACACCATAGGGCTGGACCCTAGGATAGGCCCACAGTGACACATTCTCTAGCCAGGCAGCTGGAGATCTAAGTTATAAGCTTTAATAAACTCCTGAGTCTATTGGGGGACATAAATTCAAACTACCACAAGTGGCCTGCTAATCCAGGGACATGACTTTAACCACAGATTCTGGGGACACTGATATAAATGGCATTTACCTATATACAAAAGTATATAGTGGATAAAGTGTTTGCCACGTAAGCATGAACACCTGAATTTATGTCCTTGCATGCCACGTGTAGCAGTAGCTTCTGGAATGCCAGCCTGACTGGAATAAGAAGGGAAGTAGAGACAAGAGAAATGCCCTGAACTTTGCAGGCCAGTTAGACTGGGCAATGCAGTGGTGAGCAACAAGGGACCCTGCTTCAAACAGGGTGGTAGGCAAGGAGTGACACCTGACGTTTTCCTCTGACTTCCACATTCGTATAGCAGTCATTGCTCAATGACGTCCACACACGTGAACACATCATACAGACACACACGCACCATATCTACATGTCTATATCTACCTATGTTGATTTCTATATCATCTGTATATGTCTATGTATATACATGTGTGTTATATGTATACATATATAGTGATAAAGATATATGTGTGTGTGTGTGTGTGTGTGTGTGTAACACAACCCATAGACATACTTAAGTTATTCTCAGGTTGATATGTTTGGTTTGCCGATGTAATGACTATATATGATAACATTACTATAGCTGAGTTGCTGAATTTAATATGTTTCGAGCACTGTGTTTAAAATGCAACTCTTCTAAGTAGGCATTTTAATCTCTGTTTTACAAAGAATGGTTTTATGTCCCATACAAGTTTAATAAACTGTCCATGCTCACATGCTTCTTGGGGGAAAAAAATAGGGAGCAGAAGTAGTTTTTACTGATTTCAAAGCTTACCCATGTACTTTATAAAGGGGGCCCTGCCCCCACCCCAAAGTGCTAGATTCATAAATCAGAGGCCTGACCATTCTGCGGACACCTTGATATCTGTCAGCCAGCTGCAAGTGGACTTGATATAAGGTTATTGGGGATTTTGTCTGTCCTGTATAGTTTCAGAAAATGGTAATATTTGTCATCAGTGAATCTCATCAGTCATATTTGAGAAGACACATACATTTGTGCTTGGTATGTATTCTCTGTTTGAAATTATCACCCTGGATGCTGCCTTATAGCCAGTAATAAATACAATGAGACTATTAGCAAAAGGAATGACAAAATTTTTACCCTGACAGAGGCTTGCTATACACCATAAAACATATTATGGTATTTTAATCTTTCAAGCAAGTTTATGAATTCAATTATTGTCACAATTTTGACAATTAAAGCCCAAGCCCAAAGTTAAGTTACTCGTCCCTGAGATAATACATTGAGTCTACGGATTAAACAAGATTGACACTGGGGTCTTCTGATGACCCGGCTTGCATTCTCAACCAGTGTGGCTGTCTCGCAAGAGTGACATATGTTGTTTCAGCGGTATAAAATTCCTTTGGGTCACGATTTTTTTTTCACTCCACAGCGCCCAATCCAAATCTAGTTCTTTTCTTCTTCCTATTAGAAGCTAAATACAGAAGACATGTTGCTAAGCAGATAGGAATAAGTAGTGAAAACACGCTTGGAAAATTCTTCTTTCAACATGCCTGTGTTTGGTGGAGTCATTGCTATCTTCCCGCAGCCCCAATGCCTCTCCAGTGACCCTGTATTATAGAGTCCATCTGCTACAATCCCCAAATTTTATTTTAATTATTTTCAAGATGTTTGCTTTAATAAAAAAGGTAGATATAGAGTTTTCTCTGAAGCCTAGTCAAGCCGACTGACATTTTAAAAATTCATCTACACAAATATATTTTTCTTTGTACACAAACAGAGTAAACAAAACAGATATTTAAAGTCTGGTAGATGTGAAGTGAACAATCTCTGTTAAAAATGGAAGGATCCGAAAACCTCAGTTCTAGAAATCAGACATGCAGCCAGGTTTGAGCTGTTTGCACAGTGTTACTCTTTTTCCTTCTTCCCATTCCTTTAACTAGTATTTTTTTTTCTAAGATTTTTCTAGGCTGGAATGGTTAAGCTTTCAGCAATCTAGAAGGAAGGTATCTAAGACTAATCACAGTCACATTGGGGAGGGAAAGTGCACTCTCAGCTTAATAGAGTCACTAAACATAAAACGGGGAGGAGGGGAAACAGCCCAGCAATGCTCAGAGGATGGGCAATCATCCAGAGCGACATTCTAGATGTCTAACCAAAGCCAGAGTCTATACTTGCACAGTGTGTGGCCACCTCTATGCAAATGGCTAATCCAGGTCTTTGGGAATTTTATAGCACATGATTTTTTTTTTTTTTTTCTTGAATAGCTTGTATGGAGAATGCAGCCTCCAGCTCTATTTTCTGTATGAAAATATTTCAGGAATATTGCTTTGGGAAATTGAAAATGTTTTTATGCTATATACTGTCATACATGTTATTAGGGGGGCAACAGTGTGTAGTAGAATAAACAGTGGTGCTGTGTCGACTCATGTTCTAGTCCACCTTGGTCTTTGGGGACCTGCACCCTGTTTAAGAACATGAACATGGCTTACCTGGTTGTAAGCCTGCCCTGATTATGAGGTGCATGACTGTAGGTCTTTGTGAAACTAGAAAGATCCACAGAATGTTTTAAAATGAATGTTTTAAACACACGTGAAACATTGCAGTAGTGCCAGCTGCATTCTTGACACTGTTGACTGTGCACTTGAGCTATGTGAATACTGATAAGGTTTGATTAGATTTCTTATCCCAGGAAAGATCGCTCGCCCCCTTCGCCCCGTGTGGAAATGGGGATTTCGTGTTCATGTGCTCAGGAGATTTGATTGGTTTGTTGTCGGAATTCACTGTGGCAAGAGTGTCCTATTTTGCCATGGCAAAGAACCAGAACACTAATGATTATTTGAGATTCTAGAGCTCTATGACTTAAATTTTATATCTGAGGTGAGTTAGATTAAAAAAAAGTTTAGCTGACTAAGAATAGGAGTCACACTACCATGAAAAGTGTGTGTGTGTGTGTGTGTGTGTGTGTGTGGATTAGAATGCTTAGAAATATGATACTTAATACAGAATAGCCCGAGAATAAATGTCATCAGACAGAATCATCCTTCCCAATAACTGATTGTTAAACCTTGATTACTGTGAAATAATATTAAATGGATTTTTTTGAATCTTTATGGTATAGTCCCAGTAAACAGTGAGATCCATGTAATTTTTTTAATATTCTATTTTTATTTATTTATTTGAAAGAGAAAGGGGGGGAGAGAGAGAATGGGTATGCCAGGGCCTCTAGCCACTGCTAACAAACTCCAGATGCATGCACCCCCTTGTGCATCTGACTAACGTGAGTTCTGGGGAATTGAACCACGATCCTTTGGCTTTGTAGGCAAATGCCTTAAATGCTAAGTCATTCCTCCAGCCCCCGTGTAGAATTTTATAACAGTGATTTTGGGGCTTATCCTTTCCAAAAGATTTAGGAATGTTCTTTAAGTACCATGCAAGTTGAGTTTGGTGGCATGGAATGTAATTAGGTTAGAACTGGTTTGGTTGATATATTTTATTTTTTTTCTTATCAATTGGTGTTCAAATAAAATGATTTGGTTAAAAATGGAAAATAAGGGTCTGGAGAGATGGCTTAACAGTTAAGTGCTTGCCTGTGAAGCCTAAGGAATCTGGTTCGAGGCTCAATTCCCCAGGACCCATGTAAGCCAGATTCACAAGGTGGTATATGCATCTGGAGTTGGTTTGCAGTGGCTGGAGGTCCTGGCGTGCCCATTTTCTCTTTCTCTCTCTCTCTCTCTCTCTCTGCCTATTGCTCTTAAATAAAATAAATAAAAATAAACAAAAAAATGAAAAATAAGACAAAGAAATGGGGCTGGAAAGAGGGTTTAGAGGGTCACGATACTTCCAGTGTAAGCAAGAGGACTTTGGGGGGCCTAATTTTCTTGAGTTTGATCCCCAGCATCCACCTGGAAAACTGAACAGGGCATGCATGCTTTAATCCCAGTTCTGTGGTGGGTGGAGCTGGAGGGTGAATAGCACTAGTCAGCCCGTCTGACTGAAAACTGTAGCTCGAGGCTCAGAGAGAGACCCTGTCTCAAGGAAGAAAGCAAGATGGATGGAGGATACCAACCTCACATTCTCCTCAAGCCTCTGCGATTTGAGGGTGTGCTCAGGGGTCATGTGTATCTGCACACACAAACACGTATGTACACCACATACAACACACACCCACACACTGTCATCACCATCCATAAAACACGTGCTTAGAGACAGCAAAATCAAACTATTTCCCAATTTCTTCTCACTTATTTTTTCAATGAACAACATAAAAGTCTATGCCAATTGCCCCATTTTTTTTATTTATTTATTTATTTATTTATTTATTTATTTATTTATTTATTTATTTGGTTTTTCAAGGTAAGGTTTCACTCTAGTCCAGGCTGACCTGGAATTAACTGTGTAGTCTCAGGGTGGCCTCGAACTCTCGGCGATCCTCCTACCTCTGCCTCCCGAGTGCTGGGATTAAAGGCATGTGCCACCACGCCCAGCGTGGCCCATTTATTAATCACAATTAAAAGATTTGGGTTTAGAGTGCTCTTGTTCCAAACAATGTCTCATTCTATTTTATTATAAATAATCTACTAAGCATCAAAAGAACACAGTTCATCAAATCATCACATTAATGGTTCAAGAAAATCTCTATTATGAAAGTTACACTAATAGTCTGAGAGCTGGATATATATAAATATGTGTGTATGTATTCACATATGTATGGATGTGGTATGTTTTTTTGTTTGTTTTGATTTTTCAAAGTAGTCTCTCACTCTAGCCCAGGCTGACCTGGAATTCACTATGTAGTCTCAGACTGGCCTTAAACTTATAGCGATCCTCCTGTCTCTGCCTCCCGAGTGCTGGGATTAAAGATTTGTACCACCATGCCCATGAATGTGGTGTTTTAATTGTTCGTTGAAAAGTTAGTCTTCCTGGGGTAACCCTTCTATCTTTATGGACTAGGGCAGAGTTATAACATTGTGCTAATTGTACTATGTGAGGAAGTGGTTGATAGGGAATAAAAAAAGGTAGAAGAAAATATTAATAAAGTATTTCTCAAATTCTCGGTATTAAAGCAAAACACCATGCAGCTCCTGTGGGTAGTCACATAATCTGCTTGCATGGGGAAAGTACACATGCAAATTCATTCAACAATGGACTCTAGTTTCTGGTACAGTCTCATGGTTTTAAAGGGTCTGTAGGAAGACCCAGAGGAAAAGATAGTAATTAAGGCTTTCAACACTCTAGAACTGAATGAGATCTTATAAATAATTCAGTCCAGCCTATATACTGCACAAAGTACTTCCAGCTCAGGGAATTTGCATAGCTAAAACCTTATTTGGTATCTCAGTGAACACTGAACATTTATTTTCTCAACTTATGAGTGGGGACAATCTTTTCTTACTGTTGTGTATGAGTTTCCAGTTACAAATCAAAAGCCAGAACACAGTCACAGGAATCTAAGGGCTCAACATGGTGACACATATTTCAGGAACATACCTGATAAAAAAGATACTGTACAGACCCTTGAGTCTGGCTAAAATGAGTTCCACATTCTGGTGTAAGGCAGACCTGTGAGATATGGATAAATTGGCATGGTGACAAAGGTTAAATAAATTCAGGGCTGGGATCCAGAAAGACCATTAGTTGAAAGTCTGGAAAATTCATAGATGAGTAAAGTTATCAATCAATTTTCCTTCTTTGAACCCTCTACCATCCCTTTTAGTCCCAGTCATCCTACTTCCTATTTGGCTTCAATAAACAGTGTCAGGTATATAGATGTGACAAGCGGATGTTGACAAGTCATGTTTTTCATCATCATTGGGCGTAGGAGTGAGAATTCAGACTCCTCTAAGAGGAGATAATTATGTGCTCTTCCAAGTGTTATTAGGCTAAATTCAGACTCAGTCCTGTGCTGTGGTTTAGGGGCTTAGCAAGCACACTCCAGTATTAAAGGCAGGACAAATAAAACCTTCATAGTTCAGTTTTAATGGCATCAAATACTCAGGATATAAGTTTCCTAATTCAGAGACTTATTCATTGCTAAATATTCTCGAGAAATAACCATGTAATTTTAACTCCTGTGTTTTACTGACATGGCCTGTGATTATGGTTGGTTTCCTTAAAATATTTTAAAATCCTGCTAGAGTATTTGAATCAGCAGCTTCTATCCTTTTAAATGCTCTTAAGTTCAAACACAACAACATGAAAAGAGCCAGTTAATGTATTCTTTTTGGATATTATACAGTCAATTTGAACCTACTTTGATTAAATTGGCATTTATCTTCCATTCCTTATTTTTCTTTTTGTAGCTTGACAAAAATACTTGCTATATGCCATGACATCAGATCCAAAGAACCAAAGAGAATGACAGTCATTTCTCCAAGATCTTTTTTTTCCCATTTTTTAATGGAAAATTTCTTGTTTATTAAAAATATTACATTTTGATACTAGAAACAGTAAAGTGCATGAAAAGTTTAAAATATAAATTTCAGAAAAACTCATAGCAGCAAAAAAGCAGAATAAAGAAAAACTTAAAAACACAGACACACCTTTTCCTGTTACTGTGCCATAATTAACATCAAGTAGCCAACCAATTTCTGTCTCTCAAGATCTTATTAAAAAAAAAAAAAAAATCATCACTACTTAACTGTGAACCAACAGCCAAATTAAAACAGTTTGTTTTATACTAAGTCTTCAGTTCCATGTTTGTGTTCTCAATGAAGATCAGGACAAGGAGACTGCACCCAGTAATGGGAAGGGCTGTGGTACTCATGTGCATGCACTGAGTAAGACAGCAGGGACAGAGAAATTAGTGCTAGTGTGTTTCTGAAGGTAAGAAGAGCATTACACTAGACTAAGATGGTCTTGCTGAGTCTTGAAGAATAGCTGTAAATTCAAGAAAAGAAACTCTTGGACAAACGTACACAAAGCCATGGGGACATGGTTTAGGTTTAAGTCAGGATAAAGTGAAATTGATGCGAAATAAGAGGTACCGACATTGAAGTATATGCCATACACAACACTCTGACATTCATCCTGTCTTTATTAATGCTATTTCAAAGTTTATGAATCAGGAAAATCATCATAACACCATGTCAGAAAGGGAACTCGGAGTAAATTTAAGGAGGGCTTTTAAGGAGATGAATTGGATATTATTTCAATGGTGTTGATCTCAATTAATGAAGTGAAGAAAATTGACAAGACAGAGTGCATGCACTGGGTGACCCCACAAGCCATAAGCATACATTTGGAGGCTCTAATGAAAGTGAACATTTACATCCTGTGTGTCATACACTCTCTTGTATATAATACACATAACATAATATACAAAGCATGCATTTAATTGTAATATCAACTTTAAACATATACTTTAAATTGTACTATCAATTTTAGGTGGATATACTAGGAAAGCTATATTTTCACATGAGAAAGCTGAAGCACACCAACATTAAATAAATTATTTAATGTTTCTCAAAAATTGGTACAGACAACTTTTACCCATTAGCAATTTGCTTTCTGAGTCTTCTTAAAGGCATTTCTTATTTCTTTGTTTTCTGAAGAACATGTTTAAGCATTCTTAATAATACTGTCCGTCTTCCAGGCAGAAGATCTGGATTGTATTTGGGGTCCACAGAACATATCACTGTGTAAGTTTCCAAAAATAATTGAAAACAGGCTGATGAACCCCAGTTTCTCAGTTCACCAGTATAAGTGCTTAAAAAAAAAAAAAACTGAAATGTTGTAACTCTTTAAATCTTTGGACTTTAGAGATCAGAATAGGTGAGAATGGTGTGTGTATGGTTCTGCATAGAAAGTACTTTCGGATTCAAATTATGGAGTTAGGATGAAAACATTGTAAGTGCATCGACCAGCATGGTCATAGACTAAGTAAGGGTTTGAAATGGGAGTTAAGAAAGAAGCTGATCCTGAGCTGGGCGTGATGGTGCACACCTTTAATCTGAACACTGGGGAGGCAGAGGTAGGAGGATCACTGTGAGTTTGGGGCCACTCTGAGACTACATAGTGAATTCCAGGTCAGCCTGAGCTAGAGCAAGACCCAACCACAAAAAAACAAAAAAACAAAAAAAAAAAAAGAAAGAGAGAGAAAAAGAGAGAAAGGAAGAGAGAGAGAGAAAAGAAAGAAAGAAAGAAAGAAAGAAAGAAAGAAAGAAAGAAAGAAAGAAAGAAAGGAAGGAAGAAAGGAAGGAAGAAAGGAAGGAAGGAAGGAAGGAAAGAAAGAAGCTGATCTAGAACTGGGAAGTCATGAGTGCCTGGAATAAGTCGTGTCTGTGGGTGCTATTGAACACATCTAATGCAAAGCTAGTAGTGTGAGCGGAAAAGAACTGTAGCCAAATTTTCAGAAGGTTTTGAATATGGAAAGTCAGCTGGGAGACAGATAATAACACTTCCACCCCACCCAAGCTCTGTGGGACTAGGAAGAATGACAATGGGATTTAACAGAGGAATGCTTTTAGTGCCGGGTAATAAAACTTATTTCAGAGACCTAAATCATACTAAGCATTGTAAATGAGGATTGCTCCAAGGCTTAATGGTGCTGCTATGCCTGAATTCTTAACATATTCCCCTGTGTCTTCTTGTGTGCCTTACTCTAGTGCATTCACTTACAATTTTAATGTGGATGGAGCAGCTCAGAATTTTATGTCTTTAGACCTCAACACACACACACACACACACACACATCTATCCATCTATGAAAGAGCATTTGCTTTCTACAGTAGATAAAAAGGAATCTATTCCAAATCTACCCACATCCCATCCCTCTTAGCTAGTGGGTAAGAGAGACATGAACATACGTCATGTTGTTGTCCAGGCTATAGACTAATCACGCTTAATTCCTGAGTGCTGGGAAGTTGCTGCCAGAATTAAGGGAGGAACCATTATCAAGGAAGGACAGACAGACAGCTGTCAGATATTCAACTAATAATATCTGCCACAGAAAACATTGCAGAAGTTCAACCAAACATATTGAATGCTTACCACGAAGCCAGGCAAAGATTGTTTTCAACATTAGAAATTTGGATCTTAAAAGATGCTTTTCTTTTATTTTCTATTGATGTTATAGGAAAGGTATTTAACAATGGATTGCCTGTTTAGTTTCCGTCTTTGGCTCCTACAGGAAAATGTTTTCACATTTTTATTATTTGATGCTTCATCTCACACATTACAAATTTCTTACTAACAAGATCATTTTACTGGACATTTATTAATAAGCTAGGCTTTGGGTTTGACTTCTGAGAATCTAGATTTAAGCCTTTTTATTTCCTTCTTTTCACTCCACAGAGTATATCAGAATACAAGTGAATGAAAGGTTATAATTAGCTGAGTAACCTCTAAAATAGTATAATTTATGGAAAAGCAATAAATCACTTTTCATTTTCAGTATTTGAACTATTATTATTATTACCATCAAATTATGGCCCCTGCGATACAAATCATATGTAATTTGAAATGCATCAGCATGTTCAGACCCCTGGGTTAAAAGCTTTGATCTAGAGAACACTACTTTTCCTTCTTGGTGACCCGTTTCATTGTCATTTTGCTGTTGCATTAATTTGACCTATGGATGTTCAAGTTGAATGATGAGATTAAAATGGGAATAGAGAGACTGGACAGATGCTTGCAAATAAATGAATAACATTTTAAAAATGGGAATATAAAACCTTTGGGATCTGATGTGAGTGACTCACATACACACACACACACACACACACACACCACAACATCCACACTATTATGAGGCAGATGAGCCCCAAATTGTGGTCTCCTATTGTACAGATTTTTCCCATAAACCAAAAACACTTTTTAAAAATTATAATAGTCTCCCACCTTGCTACACAAGCATGAGTTTGGATCCTGAGCACCCGTGTAAAAACTGTTAGGCATGGTGGTGCATATGCCTGCAGTCTCAGCTCTGCACAGGATACAAGGACTTCCTGGGGATTTCTGTACTGCCAACTTAGCTGAACTGGTGAATGCTGGTTTTACCATAAGGCCCTGCATTAAACAACAACAACAAAAGAAAAGGTGGAGAGTGGCTGAGGAAGATTCCTGATGTCAACCTCTCATCTTCTCCACGTGTACCCACACCTGCACACACACATACAAGTACACACATATTGAACATGCATACTGACATGCACAACACACACACACACACACACACACACTCACACACAAATGCACATGCCAAAGGAAAGCCTTTCTTTAAGAACATGTGACTAAGATGTAGTATTAGAATAAGTGTTCTGTCAATGTTGGCATGTTGCTGAAGGGGAAGAAAGGTGGGGGTTACTAGCCAGAGCACAGGGGATATTGACAGAGTTCAATGTGTAGGCTAGGACCCTTTACCACCGACAATAGCCGCTGACAGTCCTACAAGATCGTTATTCTTGGGCTTGTACTTAATACATGAGAAAATATATGCATGGAAAGTGGAAGGTTCTCAAATGTAGAAAGGATGACATCTCAATCCAATGATTAGAAATGTCATAAGAGCGAGTCGGGAAGCCTCAGTGAGAATTAAACAGTGTCAGCAGAGAGAAAACAGTTTCAACTACCTACAGAAATGTCCTTTTGTTTAGAAAGTAGCTGCTTGAGATGGTAAAGGGTCATAGCCACAAGCAGATTTGAAATGAAGATCAGGTTGACTTCTGCTGTCAGAACTTCCTGTGCCAAGCCCGGACAGAGTTCCCAGATACCTTAGCTGATAAGAGGGAAAATAATATCGATGTCACAGGGTTTCTATGAGGATTATTTATAATACATTGATGCTTTTGGCCTCAAAATGATTATTGGAAGTTCATCTGTCCTCTTTATGTCACTTTATGGTTTAATTATCTTTAGGAAAAACGAATGTTTTTGTCCTCATATGTTGATAACCTTTGAGGACAGTGAGGTGGTGTATATACAACCCACTGTCCCACTGTTCCAGGCACTCTGCTGATCTCTGACAGTCCTGGAAGATCATTATTGTGGGGTTTCTACTTAATACATGAGAAAATTCAGCCTAGGGAAAGCAAAGATTTGTTTACTTTAATCTATTTTGTCCCTAGAGCTCATGCTTAACCGCTAAGCACCACTTCCATCCTTCCTTCTCCCTGACTAGCACCCACACACATGATAGCCTGCCCCCCCCCATCAACCTATGGATTTTCTTATGCTTCTCTGAATTTACACAAAGGGGACTGTCACAGTGATTAAGAACCACACATGGTTTCAGACTACATTTTCTGGCTACATTTGGGTGCCTGGGGATTAGTTTAGATGCCCACTGCTCTGGGACTGGTTCCTGCTGGCAGTAAAGTTTCTCATTTTTGCAAACAGCTGGTAGGGCAACAACCAGCTGTTAGGAAATGCGTCTGAACTGCATCTCTTCAACAAGGAGACAGCTGTGCTTATCTAGAGAAAGACTCTGGAAGGTTGTTTTGTGTTTTATAAGACACTCTATGCAGGCTGAAAGAGATTTCTGATTTGGAAAGAAAATAAATTTGAGAGAACTTTTTTTTTTTTAAAGTATTTCCCCACAGTGGAAACTTCTCCAGGCCCTGATATTTGTTCAGATGCAAAGTATTTATCTGGAATAAATAGAAGATGGCCATTTCAAAAACAGCTTAATGGTTTCCCTTAAGGTACTTTGTTTTGTACCTGACATATTCCTTGCCTCACATCCCAGATAACAGCTCTACTGCTTGGGGTTTCTCTTGGAATAATTTTCCACAGCACTGTTCCATCATCTTACCTGCCAACTTATTCTTGCAGTATGCTGGATGAAGCAATAAAGGTATGCGTTCATGCTGCCCTTGTTTATTGTACATTTAAGTCAGTAACAGAGTCCATGTGTGTAGGCTGTGCAGGCTGATGTGTGTATGTTTATCAACCAGGTGAGACTACAGCAAGAAGGGGACATTAAAAAGACACAGAAGGAGCTGGAGAGAGAGATCAGTTGTTCAAAAGTGCTTGCTTAAAAATGTCTGAAAAACCGGGCTAGAGAGGTGGCTTAGCGGTTAAGGCGTCTCCCTGCAAAGCCTAAGAACGCCCGTAGGATCTCCAGGCCCCACATTTAGCCAGACACAAAAAGTGATGCAAGGGCACAAAAATGTCACACTTGCTCACAAGGGGGCGCACACATCTGGAGTTTGTTCACCGTGGCTGAAATGGCCCTGGAACGCCCATTTTCTTTCTCTCAAAAAAAAAAAAAAAAAAAAAAAAAGTATGAAAAACCCTAATAAACTGGTGTCATTTATATTGTTGTTAGAAATATACAAAGTAGCATAGCTAATACAGCTCCTATTTTCTAAATATGGTGATGTTTACTTTCAATTTAGGTATAGATGTCAGTGATAGAGATTTTTGGTATGCATCATGTTAAACTCATGTTGAATCCTGGAAAAGTTCCCCAAAACTCTGGGAAAGTTAAGGTGCAGGTAGGTAAAGATTGTCATTGGAACATAAAAACGTTGGCGCTCATGCCTATGCTGTATATTATATAACTGCTCTAAGGAGGCGGCCTGAGTGTGATGAACTGGTAGACACGAATATGAGACAGAAGAGCTGAGAATCAGAGCCACAGCTACACGGTAAACTTAATTTTGACAGGGATTCAAGATACCTGAAAAGAAAATAATAGCATTCTGATCTAATGGTGCTTAAATGATTGACTCTATATGAGAAAAACGTACTGCACACCTCTCAGTAAGATAGAAGTCAAAGTTGAGCATAAGTGTAAATCAAAAGCTTCAGACACCTGGAAGAAGATATAATAGTCACACTTTGTGACCTGTGACAACAAAATGTTTAACTAGGACCAAAAATTAACCAATCATAGTAAATCACAAAAATGTGCTAGGTGTGGTGGCGCACGACTTTAATCCCAGCACTCAAGAGGCAGAGGTAGGAGGATCACCATGAGTTAGAGGCCACCCTGAGATCACATAGTGAATTCCAGGTCAGCCTGGGCTAGAATGAGACCCTACCTTGAAAAACCAAAAAAAAAAAAAAAAAAAAAAAAAAAAAAGTGTTTTTAAAGTTGAAGTTATGAAAATAAAAAGTCAAAAGACTGTGGTAAAATATTTGCGACAAATATATCTTCTACAGAATTTGTGCTGTAGTCACCTTCTCATTGCTGGGATAAAGCGCCCGACCAAAAGCAGCTTGTTTGTGGGAGTCAAGGTTTGATTTTGGCTTAACGTGTCAGGCGAAGCTCCATGATGCTTTGTGTTGTGTTGTTTATCTTGGATTTGCTTTAAGCGAGGAAGGGCAGAACAGATGAGAGTATGGCATGACATAGCTCTAATGACAGTGCAAATCTGAATTAGTGTTTGCATAGCATGGGTTCAAGAATTAACTAGAGTGGAGCTGAGGAGAGCCCAGTGCTGCAGCACAAATGCAGGGCCCTGGGTTCAGCCCTACATCCCTACTACACAAACACACACACACACACACACATACACACGGAATGCCACGTTGCTGGGTATTAATTTATCCATTTGCCCAATGAGAGGATTGTTTGAAATGGTAGGGTCCCCTGTGCATCTGTGTTGGGGACATGGGCCCTTCTTTTCTGCATATATCTGGACTAGAAAGATGTGAGCTACAACATAATAAATATATTAAGTAGGTTTAAATGGTAGAATTATTAAGAATAAAAGAGGCCAAAACAGCACGGAAGTAGAAAGAAAATATGTATCTGTCAAGTGGGGAGATTCAAAATGATTGCCGTTCAGCCTGTTAATGTCACAGAACCTGGCTTACGTTTGATCATGAACATTTTCAATATTGGATTGAGGAAGCAAACTGTTTCTTAGCCCAGGGCTCTTACAGCATTGCTAAACGTCATACTGACGAACATCACGTGGATTTCTATAGAGGCAGACCTCGGTGCGTGACACTGGAGAGAAGAGGATGCCAGGATGAAGGATGGCTATCAGGAGAGCCACACCCACCAGAGCCCCCACTTGCTAGCTCTGCTTGGGAGGGAACATCACTTCTCTATTATTATGAACAATTTGTCCTTCAGCCGAGCATTTGCCTTTAACTCTATGTGGTTGAGAGAGAGCCAATCAATATTGATCTGTATAGTTCTTTATAATTAGCATTTCAAATAAAAATCAAATGGCATTACAAGAGTTTCCAAAAAATGCATTCAGTTTTTGAATGTTTCCCTTTAAAGGGATATAAAATGCTTTCGGCCTACAGTTCTTGCTTAGAAAAAAAAAATTAACTTTGAAAATGCTGTTTGACAAGACAAGATTACAACTGAATAAATGTCATATTTCATTTCGCATCTGGCCCTCTGAGTACTGTTCAATTTTTAGAAATTCCACAGTGATTCCCACCTTTCAAATAAGTTGTCCCTTTCTGTTGTCACGTTCCGATGGAGAATTGGCAAAGGACGCGTTTGCTGTGTGGATCACATTGTGTGCCTATTGGAATAACTCTTACTATTGAAACAATAAGTTACCTTCTCGATTTAATTACAGCCTTGACAACTTCAATTTGGAGATGCAACTCCATTTTGACCAGTGTGAACAAAACCCTTGTTTGATTTGCCTATTAAGCCAGTTTGGCTGTGAGCATTTTTTGAACACATTTGAAAAGGGTGATTACTTTCAATACAGAACATTCATCAAAGAAAATCTGTTTAGAGACAAAAGAATGTGTTAAGAAATGTTGGAATAAGATTAGGTTCTCAAGAGAGGTTTATGGTGAATTACAAAACATTGAATTAACACACGTGTTTTTGCTAAAAGATGTATTGAAATGTTTTCTGTCACATACAACTACCTTGATTAGATTGCTGTAGATGTTAATGGATGGCTGTACGCTAGAAAGACTGTCCAATATCTGTTCATCTTTTCAAAAATAGTTATTTTATGCTGTTGCTTACTTTAAACACCTATGTATGTGATCTTTAACATAGTGTGTGCTAATCTCATCTCCAACTGGTAAACTGAACACATTAAGGAAGACTGTAAAAGATAGCTATGGAGCTGGGGAGATGGCTCAGGTGGTAAAGTGCTTGCCGTGTAAACAGAATTCTGAGTTAAAATACTAGACGTGGTGGTATGTGCCTTTGATTCCGGTGCTCAGGAAGTAAAAGCAGGAAGCTCCCTTGTATTTGCTCTCTAGCTAGTGTAGTTAATAGGTGAGTCCTGAACTCAGCCACAGATATTGCCTGAAAAACAAGGTGGAGAGTGACTGAGGAAGACGTGGCCTCCAACTTTGGCCTCACATGCATGCACACACATGTTCATACATGCCCTCACACGTACAAATAGGCATACACTCATGCAGGGACATTAATCACAAATTTGCATGTCAAAACTAAAAAACTAAAATGACTTAATAGTCAGATGACCAAATCTTGATTTCTGTTGCAAAACCAAGGCAAACAAGCTGAGTTAATTTAAGAATTGAAAATATTTACTTATCAGCAATATATATATATATATATGTGTGTGTGTGTGTGTGTGTATGTATATATATGTGTTGTGTGATTATATAAATCTTATGCACTCCTCTATCTGAAAAGGTATAATTTAATTTACTTCTGGTTTTCTTTATCTTATTTCTTTGCTTAATAACACGAAGCTTTTAAATGTTTAAATGCAAGCATTTCTTGACTTTTGGCTATTATGAACAATAAAATTAAAGTTTAAAAATCTTAATCTAGATGTCTTCAGATATGCTGGGGCCTGTAAATATGACTTTATTGGCAAGGAAGGAGACCATCTGAAGTGGGAAGAAAGTGCAAGCGAGTGCAAATGATGCAGTCAAAGTGCATGATATAAATATATTAAAATGTTGTAATGAAACACTACTTTGTGCTATTAACGTATGCTTAAAATTAAAGCATTATTTTTAAATGATATATGGGAATCACCACAGAATAAATGTATTTTTAATATTTTATTTAAATATATATTTATTTGCGCGTGCGAGAGAGAGAGCGAATGGGCGCACCAGGGCTTCCAGCTATTGCAAATGAAATCTAGATGCATGTGCCACCTTGTGCATCTGCTTACATGGGTGCTGCGGAATTGAACCTGGGTCCTTAGGCTTCACAGGCCAGAGCCCAAATAAATATTTTTATTCCCATTATTCATTTGTTTCTTTTACTCTAGCTCAGGCTGACCTGGAATTCACTATGTAGTCTCAGGGTGGCCTTGAACTCACAGCAATCCTCCCACCTCTGCCTGCCAAGTGCCAGGATTAAAGGTGCCTGCCACCATGTCTGGCTATTCCCATTATCTTAACAAAATAAATGTTTTGGCAGATGAAATGCCCTCATTGTTCTAGGTACCAGTATGCATTACAAAATTAAAAAATATTCCTATGAGCATATTTACTGGGTTGTAATTTTTAAAATTTTAGGCATTACATTAAAGTTTGTATAATTTACCCAGCTGTTCAGTATATGAAAATAATCACTTATTGGGAGTTGTGTATTCACTGATAGGAAGGGATATGAGATGACTAAAAACATTCTGTGGAATCAGAATGTTTTGGTTCAAATTGTAGCTCTCCATTAATAGCTATGTCAACTTCAGCAATCCACAAAACACACCTGTCCCCATTGTCTCCTTATCTAAAAATGTGAACACAGCAATGCACCTGCCTAATGGGGTTGCTGGGAGTAGATTGTATCCGACAGGACACAGTAGATATTAGCGATAATTATAAGCTGTTATTTTACCTGGGACCAAAGTCTACGTGTGTGCCTTTCAAATGTTGCTTCTGTGCAGATAAAATGACTGGCAGGAGTCTTTGAATTCAGGTAAACACTGAGACTCACTAAAATGTCTTGGGCTATACTGGATGCAAGTGTGCCAAACTAGAGGTAGGAAAGGCAGTCTAACTTTCTCAGCAGCCTGGGCTCTCAGCAGGAATCCCAGCAGAAATAATTATCATAGTAGTTCACACACAAATTTGGAAACTATGTATTTTTTAAAAAATTATTTTTTCTCTACATGACAGGTCAGCTGAAAAGTGTAAGATCCCCACTGTGATTGTTTGATTCTTATAAATTTGTAGTGCTGATAAGGGCCTTGCAACCAGAATATGGGGGGGGGGGGTTGAAGCAGGATTGTATGAATATAAGACATTCTGGTATGTTGACTTAAAATAAGTGAGAAATGTATAAAATCAAAAGGTTTATTTTCAAATTTTATTTATTAATTTTCAAGATGAGAGAGAGAGGACAGAATGAATGAGCGTGCCAGAGCTTCTAGCAGCTGCACCAAAATCTTGTGAAATGGGCTCAGGAGATGGCTCACTGGTTAAAGATGTTTTTCGGCAAAGCCTGCTGGCCCTAGGTCAATTCCTCTGCAGCCATATAAGGTTGAATGCACAAAGTAGATTTACATCTGGTATTCCTTTGTAGCAGCAAGAGGCCCTGGTGCACACATTCATTCTCTCTCTCTTGCCTTAAAATAAACTTTAAAAATATTTAAAGTTTTTATTAAATGTTGCAGTATTTTGAAAGCTGTAGCGTCTCTCTTGGCCCCGATGGGATGGACTCCTGTGGCTAAGGAGGTGGGGAGGGCAGCCAGTAGACTTTATGAGGAAAATATAGAAAAAGTCTCCCAAGAGTGGGAGCATTTCCTATAAGAGAGAGACTGGATCGCCAGATCAGGAATGTTAATATAGAGGAGCCCCAAATGTCAGGACAGCTGTGCATCTGCTGCCTTCTGAAGAAAAGAAAGAATGGAAAAAGAAAAAAAAGTTCCTCATGCCAGAACTTAGAAAATGTGGCAGACTCAGTAATAAGGGTCTTCAGCAACTGTGCCAAAGAATGGGCTTCTAGAAAGCACCGTGAGTTATCTCACGGAGGGGACGACGGCCCCCGCCTCTCTAGCAGAGAGGGGTGGCAGCTTGGGCAGTGAGTGAGTGACAGTCTCCACTCAGGACTAGAGAACTGGTCAGAAGGAACAGGCTCCCCTTTCTAATGTTCCTGGGGAAAAGGAGGTGGTGTGCTTTCAGAGACCCGCAAGTCTGACAGCTCCCTACCTTCAGCAAACAGAAGCATCTGGCATTTCTTTCTGAATGTTCCTCGTGGCTCTCAGTAATTACAATAGAACTTACAGGACGATGATTTTCTAGCAGAAATCCCAAATTAGTGCAGTGAGTTTTCAAGGCCTTACGTCTCAAGTGAGTAGTTTTTTTTTTTTGTTTGTTTGTTTGTTTGTTTTTTGCAAATCCAGATATTTTGTGTATATTAGGTATATGGACAAGTTGGCAATTACAGGGAAAAAGAAAATAGCTTAATTGTGTTTAAAACCTCTTTAACACTAAAAGACTATTGATATGTTTTAAAGTCAAAGTAAGTGTTCAATCTGAAAGCATTTTAGGACTTTTCATGTGTTTGTAGTTTAACTGAGCCATACAGCACATACCAAACAGTTGGAAGAGACACTTCAGTAATGTAAGATTCATATGAGATGACAGTATTGGCAAGGTCTCTCCTGATGGGTTTTATTCGAGTACTTGACCAAATGCATCCTAGATTAGGAATTTATTAAACACAAACACTTATTCGCCTAGATGTTGCAAAGAGACTGAATCTAATAATTTATTGAGTATTGATTCTGAGTATGGAGAAAGGGCTGTGTATGTGTTTGCATGCAAATATTTACATATGACCTCTGACCCTGAGACAGGTGGGATGATGGGAAGACATACCAGTTCTCAGTTGATGGAAAATTCTCCATTTAGATACGAGGGGTGTGTTATTAGCTAGGAGAGAAGAGTGTCTTCTGTGTCAAACATTTCAAATTGTGTTTGCCAGAAGAATTTCAGTTAATTACCATGATTTATAGTAGAGGTTTTTGCAGGCTTGAGTTTTCACGTCTGGTTGCTTGGCCCTCCCAGGCCCTTGGGATGCATCAAGACAAATTCTTGTCTTGCAATAGGTGAAGTTCAGAAAATTTTTTGAAATTAGAGAAACAAGGACTTTGAAGTCATGTATTAATTATCTCACTCAAATTTGCTTTTGTCTTTACACAGACAGATCCAGTGAATTCTTCCCTTAAAGGACTTTTCATGAATTCAAACCTGGATAAAAAGATTTATTTATTTATTTTTTTTTCAGGCAAGAAATGGTTCATACTTCTTCTCTAGGAGTGAGCCATAGATCCTGCCTGGGCTTTGAGCAGAATTTCCAATCGTTATCTAATTTTGTTCCCATTGCCGGTGCTTTGGCTAATAGCTCAGAGTTATCCATCTCTGCACACTTAGTTCATAGAGCTCAGAGGTCTTCAGACGGGTTCTTAGAGGCTTTACTCAGGAAATAACAGTGTTCGTTGAGCAATTGTCCTAATGGGCTGTCTGCAAAACCAGTCTTCATGCTGTCCTTAGAGGGGTAATTTGTCCTGTGGTTTTCTGAGCCATGCAGAGAGGAAGATTGTTCTAGAACTATTTAGGATTTTAAAGTCAAAGGATTTGTCACAGGCCAGCATAGAAGATCATAGTGACACCGATAAGGATTAGCTTATTAAATGACAGATGACAAGCCAGTTTCTGTGCTATAAGGTACAAGGGTTGAACTTGAACATCCTTCCTAGATGGCTTACAAGAAAAAATAGTGTGGACAGAATCAGTGCAAGACAATACAGCAATATGACTGTTGAGCCAAAAGGACAAGAGAATGCAAGTTTGAGGGTGAGAAGGCCAAAACCTCTCATGAAATCAGTGACCCCAAGTTCTGGGTTCTGCTTGTGGGGAAGCCTCTAGGGTGGTATAGCCCCCTGGGCATAACCCCATACTTCCATTTTGAAGCATACGAAGTGCCCTAAAGTATGGTCTCACCTTTCAACAAATCTTGCTGGTTTTCTTTTCTCTTTTCTTTTCTTTTTTTCTTTTTCTGGTGGAAATGAAAACCCCCTTCCAAGTGTAACTAGGCTACAGGAGGATTCTAATGAAAACTAATAATTATGACAGGAAATATTCTAACTTGCAGTCCATCAGTAACTTAATAAGGAGGTGTGCTATTCTGTTCAAAATTTAGTAATTTTTAAAGTCCTTTACAGAAACATAAGCTCCTATGTGATCTCTGACATACATGAGTGTTTCAGAAAGTCCTGTGTAATGTTTTCAAAACACTTAACATCCCTGCCACATGTTCAGGCTTTCCATGTCCTGCTTCAATGAGCAAAAAAAAAAAAAAAAAAGCACAGATCTGAATCATTGCATATTACCACTTTTCAACCTGTATTGTTTTGCTAGTACCTTTTTAAGGATTTCAGGTTTGGCATGTAATGGAGCTAATTAAATTTCCTTCACAGGAAGCAGCCAGCTAGACCAGAGCCCCAGGCATGTAACCTCCGCTCTCCACTTGGCTTGGCTCATTTATTTCTGTATGTGAGAGGAGGCTGCGGCCAGGCAGCCACTGATGGGTTTTAGGAACTCCACAGCTAGTGTTTGAGCTTCGACTCTGACAGCTCACATCACAAAGGGGTGACAGTAGAGGAACATCTTCCCCCGTGTGTTGGCTACAGGTGACAGTCTGCCAAACGGAAATAATATTAAAGGCAAAGGTTGTTTAAAAAATGAGCCAACTTGGCTTAGTGCTAAGGTTTTGTGTAAAGTTTCAGCAAAACCCTTTCTCCTTGAGCTCGTTTTCATAAACCACCAAAAAAATAGCACACAAGATCATGTGGGGTTATTTCATTAGTACATCCGTGTCAATAAACATTAACCCACCTCACAGGTAACAAAGGAAATGATATTTAACAACACTCAAATCTTAGGCAGTCATTCTAGTGAAACTAATTTACATGTATACTTTAACTTTCATAAACATTTGTTTTTTAATTTAACCTGTGAGAAAACTAAAATCAAAATGGCTATATCATTTCCATAGGTTACCAACAGGGGTCCATTTTATTTGATGATAAAGCCTTCTGAGATCTTTCTGTGATAACAGACCACGATATAATACAACTTCGGTGTTAAAAAAAGACTGTTTTCAGTTATAATTACTTAATAAATATTCCAAAAAAAGTAATATATGTGCATGTCTACATCCACACACATGCACGAGCTTGTGTGTTGTGTTCTACTGTAAAGGGCATTTTTCATATATGTGCATGTCTACATCCACATGCACGAGCTTGTGTGTTGTGTTCTACTGTAAAGGGCATTTTTCATAAGTAAAAGATTTCTATTATGTATTTATGCATAACATGGATTTGATTGCAGGCAGCCTCTTTGTTTTAGAGAAAGGGCTCAGTATTATCCCCTAGAAATAGGGAAATATGTTTCAAAGAATGCAATCACAATATACTATGTTACTGTATTGATCTGAAAGCTAAGAACTTACATGGTTTCATTACAAAGTAAGAGCTAATGGTAAAATACTATATTAAAAGATAAATTGGGCTGGAGAGATGGCTTAGCGGTTAAGGCACCTTCCTCCTAAGCCTAAGAATGCTGGTTCCAATCTCCAGGTCCCACGTTCAGCCAGATGCAGTGACGCAAGGGCGCAATGCCACACTAGACCACAAGGGGGCGCACACATCTGGATTTCGTTCGCAGCAGCTGAGAGGCTGCTGGCTCGCCCATCTCTGTCTTCCTCTCCCTCTCTCTCTCTGTCTCTCTCTCCAAAAAAAAACATAAATTATGCATATATTTATGCATCAGATAAGTTGCCAAAATAACTTGCAGGGAAATAGATAATTGCACATAGATATATAAATTATTCATTTCTGGATAATAGCAAAATGTCATTTTTCAGCTTCTGAACCTTCAAATCTTGAAGTCCTTATTACATTTTCAAATGCTGGCTTTCCTTTCTTTTTCTTATTTCCCTGTAGTTGGACAGTGTCACCTCCCTGATCCAAGCAGCCAAAAATTTAATGAATGCTGTAGTACAGACAGTGAAAATGTCATACATTGCATCTACCAAGATCATCCGAATCCAGAGTCCTACTGGGCCCCGGCACCCAGTGGTCATGTGGAGAATGAAGGCTCCAGCGAAGAAACCCTTGATTAAAAGAGAGAAGCCCGAAGAAGCCTTCGCAGCCATCAGACGGGGTTCCGCAAAGAAGAAAATCCACCCCGTCCAAGTGATGAGCGAATTCAGAGGAAGGCAAATCTACTGAACCCCTACTCCACTCTAAAGCCCATATTGTAATATCCTGCCTGACAACATGGCTTTTTTTTTTTTTAAACACTTGGTTAGTTCTGCCATTTCACTAAGTTTTAGAGTTTAACTCACAAATAACCCAAAACATGGGACATCAGACCAATGCAAGCAGCATGCATTTTGCATTTGGAATCATGTCTTTGCCATCTCTGTCTAACATGCACATAATAAAAAAATCATCAGACAGTATCCAGTGAGTGAACCACCTCCCACCCTATGTCACTTAGTTTGTCCCATCACAGGGAACGCCTTATGTTCATGACAAGAGAAATGAATGCATCAAGGGAACCGTGGCTCCTGTTGAACCTCACTGGGAGGTTCAGCCACTCCTCACTGTGAGTGAAAACAATCACATGGGCTTCGTGGCTTGTATTTCAATGGAAACTGATGAGTTTAGTAACCGTTGACATCCTTAATACTGACACATTCTATACCTAACATAACTTGGCACCTAACTAGCCAAATATGTGCGACGCTTGCCATAGGAAAAAGCTTAACATTGTCAATATTTAGCCAAAAACTAACCAAAGATGAGAAATACTCAGTGGACTTTGAAGCTCACCTTGTTAACAATGTATTTAGCAGTGTCATCAAGGTAACTGCGTTTTCATCCTGTGAATAGCATATGCCTACTAGTTCCCCTGTCTTCAGCAGTCCTATACTCTTGACTGTTGGACCCTTCAGAGAAAATCAATAGCAGAGTTATGGAGCCATTGGAAAAATGTTCTGTTTTGGGTCCTAGGGATTGAATTCAGTATCCTGTACACACTAGGCAGGTGCTCTGCCATCTTACTCTATCCCCGCTCTCCTGGAGGTGAAATGAAAATTGAATTATACCTTAAAGTAAACCTATGACGACAAAAGTACAATGATTTCTACATGACTCCTAAAAATCTCTTCTTGTCCATTTGTGATTGTAATTAAAGGGAAAGGCTGGCATGAAAACCTTTTGGCACTGTAAAATCTAACTGAACTGTACGACTGAACTATGAAACGGTGAATGGCAATGAAGAACTGGAATGATTTTGGTGGCGCTCTTTTAAATAAAAGTCAGTGGGGTCGTTTTATATGTTGAGTCACTGTGCTCATCCAGAGTGGAGTTCATAATGGACTCCGTTATAGTCTGCATATGTATACAAGTCAGTCTCTTCCTCCCTCCCTCTGTCCCTCTCTCTCCTCCCTCTCTCATTGATCAGTTATTTTAACAACTGTGTCACTTTAGAATGAGAAAATAAGTCTTTTTACAAACAACACCAATTTGTTAAGCATGAAACATAAGGAAGGTCAAAGACTGAAGGCATGCTGTGTACTCTATCTGAAGCAAGAAAGGGGAAAGGGGAGATTTCACAGGTCATTTCTAGTCAAGGGAATGCTAACTTCATTTTATTGCAATGAATTCTTTTGTTTTTCTACATGCTGGATTTCCAGGGTTCTTTTATTTTGTAAATGTCTTTTAATATGTAGTTGTTTGGGGGGAGAGTGAGAGAGAGAGAATGGATGTACCAACGCGTTCTGCCACTGCAAACTCCAAATACATGTGCCACTTTGTGTATGTGGCTTTATGTGGGTGGGTGGGGGTCAAACTTAGGACTTTAGGCTTTGCAACAAGTGCCTTTAATTGCTGAGTCATTTCTACAGCTTGCCAGATTTCTGTATATAAATTTAACACAATCTGTGGGAACTGAATTCCTCTCACCTCTCTCTCGCTCTGAGGGCTTTCCCACCATAATTATTCTGGAAAGAGTGTACTCCCTTGAGAAGGCAAAAAAAAAAGGGAGGGGGGAGATAATTAGGCAGTTCAGAGTTCAGATGATTATAGTTTTCAGGATTATTTAGATACTTGAGACGAACAGGAAGAGGCTTCATTTGTTGAAACGCTCCCATCATATTCTGCTCTGGGTAGAGTAGCCATGGTAGTTTTCTCTCAGGTACCAGTGAAAATTCATATATTGTTGAGAAATGGATTTTCTTTAAACATGTCACTAGCTATATATACCAGCTCCTGAAGCTACATGCTTCAGTATCCTGGGTCTTATTTATATAATTTAGTGTCCATTTGACACTCTATCAACTTTCTACATGTTGGAGTTTAGAATGCAGAATTGGCAGGGAAAAGTATGAAAACAATTTTTCATGTTACTGCTACTTTACCCAAAATGAGATGTTAACAGACCTTTTCATTCATATAGGTCAATTTCTGACTAACGTTCAAACAAACTATCATTTACTGGGCATGTTAGCACAAGCCTTTTAATCTCAACCCTCAGCAAAATGAGATAGGAGGATTGCTGGGAGTTTGAGAGCAGCCTGAGACTTCACAGGGAATTCCAGGTCCGCCTGTGGCTAGAGCGAGACAGTACCTTGAAAAATGAAAAAAAAAAAAAAAAAAAAACCACCTATAATTAAACAAAACAATAAAAGCTTCCACTTGGAAGCTTTCCCAGGAGCAAATTTGCCGTGGGCATCAAAGATGTAATAAAACGAGATGCCTAAAGCTGAGAAGGACATCTGTCCACCTGGAAAAATTCCTGCAGTGGGTACCATTTCAAGATGGAGTTGGATTCAAACAGTTGGAGATCCAGGTTGTTTATAGGCAAAAATTAAAAATAAAATAATGAAGTGACAGCCTTGATGTTAACAAATATTGAATTACCAAATATAGTTAAGCAAACCTGATCAATAAGCAGGACTCTAGTTGATGTATTTATGTGGAACCTTTTCCTCCCAGTGGAGTGCTGAGAGTTTCTTAGTGGAAATGATAGTTTGGTGACCCAGCAGGCAATTTTTGAAGTCAGATCACAGTAATTGGTACATCCCTGATGATATTCTTACTGGATTCTGCTGGACAGAACTCACCTATCCTTCGAGTGAAATAAATTTATGTTCATTTACATCGAGAAAAAACTTACCTGAGAGGGAGGAGGAGTCTTGTACTGTCTACAAGGATAGTTTTATCCCTACGTAATCATCATTGCCGAATATCAGGCTAGACTCAACCTGGAAAATGCCCACAGAATTACAATCTGTCAAAGATTACTTGTCGAGCTAGAAAAATAAGGTTTTTTAATCCAGTAAAATAATATCAATATTTGACTAATCAGAAATATATCCAGTTAATACATGTCTCACTAATGAAATTTCTGAATAGTTCATGAACCCTTCCAACATCAAATATCTAAACTTGCTAATCATTCCTTTCTGTTTCTCATAATCTGAGTGAAATTTATGGATGTATTACACAATACAGTAGGTGGGGCTGGGGAGATGGTCAGTGGTTAAATTTACTTGTTTGCAAAGTGCTGGATGGGTTCATCCCCCACCCACCTACAGAAAGTCGAGCAGATATTCATTCGCAGTGGCAAGGGACTCTGGCCGGCCCATAAACAGACAGATGACCACACACACACACACACACACACACATTGTGAGGGTGCCATCTAACTGTAGAAAATTCCTTTGAAAAATATTTTTATTTAGCTATTCATTTGCAAGCAGAGAGAGAGAGAAGACAGAGAGAGAATGGGCACATCAGGGCCTGCAGCTGCTGCAAATGCAAACTTCAGGTGCATGTGCTCTGCTTGTACATCGGGCTTTCTGTGGGTACTGTGGAATGAAACCTGGGACGTCAGGCTGTGCAGGCAAACACCTTAACCATGTAACCATGTCTCCAGGCCCTAGAACATTTCTCAATATCAATATGTAATCTATGTTCCTGAAATCTCTCCCTCACACAGGATAATGGGCCCACAAGTTAACAAGAGAGGCCTATTATTGTAAGTGAGCATTGTTGATTGGAGTTTTGTCTTCGCTGGCTTCTTAAACCTTCACTGTCAGGGTGGTCTGTCCATCTCACTCCTCACTGGGCTCAGTTCCTTGTCAGTCCCCAGCACTACCAGGATGGAGCTACCAACCCACCCTATCCACTCAATACCCCTTTCCCTACTTCCGTGCTCCAGGAGACACTCTCCTGTCTCATCTTTTTAAGCCTTTGAAGTTTTAATGTTATAAAGATCCATTTCCATAAGAATGATACCTTTAACTTTTCTATTCTCAAAAACATTCTTCTCACTTCCTGTGTCACATGTGGATGCTGGGCCCCAAAGTTCCCATGGATACAGGTTTCTGTATGGTCGAAAAGTAAGTAAAATGAGATCTAAGAATATCCATGGTGATACTGGCCATCCTGTCTTGGTATTGTCAAAAGGGATTCTCTAGGTTGACAAACAGAACCCATTTGAATCCATTTGAGTGAATCTGCATTTTTAGTTTTGTCAGCCTATCCTTTGTCAAGACACCCTGGCTATTGTGTAGTTAAGGATTAAATGCCCACTTTTAGGTTTGTAAATTCAGAAATATTTGTTTTACTGAGTGGAATGCATAGGGGCATCCAGTTAAAAGCTAGAACTGCATATTATTTAAAACGTTTTTGAAGCAGAGAAATGTCTGCAACCTGAAATATTGTTTTTATCTGAATATGCCACACCCAGGAACAACATTAGTTCATAGGAAAAGTCAATTTCTTTCATGACTTTCTTTCCATACCATCACAGGAAGTTTAGGCTCAGTATTCTGCATTTTACCACAAAATAAAGAAAACAGTTACTAACATGTTCTTGCCAAGTACTTGAGTTTTGTGACTCTGAGTCAAATTAGGAAAAGAAAATGTAGATGCTATTAAATAAGGTAAATGTGGATGAATTAGTTTTTTCCATTTCTGCCCAATTCACATAAACAAGAACTTCTTTTCTGACTTTTCTTTTTCTATGAAATATGGCATTGTTCAAAATGTGAAGATTTTTTCCTCATGAGAGTAGACATAGACCCTCCCTGGACAATCCAAAGAGAGAGACAAAGAATGAGAGAGGGCTGGAGAGGTGGCTTAGCAGTTAAGCCTGCGAAACCTAAGAATGTCGTCTCGAACCTCCAGGTCCCACATGTAGCCAGATGCAAAAGTGATGCAAAGATGCAGTGTTGCACCTGTCCACAAGGGGGCACACCTGCCTGGAGTTTGTTAACAGTGGCTGAGAGGCTGCTGGCACACCCATTCTCTATCTCAAAAATAGAGGGAGGGAGCGCACAGTCTCTAAGTAGGATCCAGCTAGATGGATGACAATTCTGTCTGCATGCTGTAGATGGACTCTGGGCTAACCTTTATGCATGATTGGGATGTTTGATAGCATTCCACTGTCCCCACTGGGAGAAAAACACCAGGATTTACTTTGAACCAAAGGTTGTAAAATGAGGGGAAGAAGAAGTGTAATGATGGAGTGTTTCTAAAACAACATGCATAAGAAAGTGTCAGAGGTAGTGGGAAGGTGAGGGCTAGTTTCAGACAGAGTGTGGGCTGGGGTGAGAGCTTTTGGGCTCTATGGGTGGAGTCATTCTACGGAAGATTTGAAGGATGGGTTTGAACACTTATCTTGGTACTTTGGTCATGGTGAAGGCAGAAGGATGATCTGTAAAAAATAAATTGAGGATGGATTAATGGCAGAGTTTATAAGTGGAGAAACAGAAATTCAGCCATTCTTCATGTTGAAGTGTGCAATTTCTTTCTGGCATTAGAGCCCATCTGTGTAATCACACATTTATCTAGCAACTATTGTTTGAGCAACTGTGATACTCTGTGTTCTGAGGGCACACCAGACAACAAAACAAGCAATCATCTTTGCTCTCATGGGTTAGCTCTATGTCAAATATTTCATTTAATCTGCTCAATAATCTTATAGGATATACATGTTTAAGCCCCTACCACAGGTACAAAAATAGAGAATTACCCAGGATGAAAATCTTGTCCAGAGTCTTGGTGGTTTTAAATTTTCATTTACTGCACCTCAGTTTATCAACATTTAGCCACCATACCACGCCAATGTTTTGTAAAATTTATTTAAATTTTCAATTGATAATGATACACACATATCAAAACATGGCAGGTTTTCTATATAAGAGCAAATTATGAAAAAAAGATTTAAAATATTAATTCAAACCATACAGTATACAAAGCAGGCAGGAGTGTCAGTTTATGGTGTTGCTTCTCTTAACTGAATATAGTACTTGATGGGTATAAGACAGTGTGTATTTTGTCTGCATGATATCCTCTCTTACTGTGAAAGAAAAATCTCCCATGGAAACACCTATCTGCCCATCTTTAGCATTAGTTGGTAAAAATCATTTTTTGGCATCATTTCTTTAATTTTTTACTGATGCCATATGCCTGTGAATTTACAGCTATGGATTCCAAGAAAGATTCAGCCAACCATTATTTCAATGAAGTTACGTTTCCTTGCATTTCAAACTTACTCAAACTGTAACAATCATGCTTCTTTATGGAAATCACACATATGCATGCCTGATTACAGGTAAGCAGACTTAGTTCCTTGTCTTCATAGGACCCTCACTGGAGTACACTGAACAGTCCTGACCTTGTTCATGAGTCGGGGTAGATTCCCACATCTTGGACATTAGAGGGTTAAATGACTTTTTGTTATGTTGTTTGATGTGAGGTCGGCAGAGTTTCCTCAAGCCAGGAATGTGTTTATTTTGAGTCTTCACTCGTGCAGGTGACTGTCAGAATGCCCCATGTTCTGTACTACATGGATAGGGTTTAGACTAAAGGAAACTCTCCTTTAGTTAGGCACACATTTCTAACAGTCATATCTAAAAATCTTAGTAGGATGGGAACAAGAAAAGACTGTGTGAATAATGTTAGCATAGTCCTTATGAGGTCATTTTTTTAAATGATTTTGTTTATTTTCGATCAGAAAGAAGAGAGAGAGAGAGCACGCACACAAGTAAATGGGCTTGCCCGTGTGAATGGGCCACTTTGTGCATCTGGATTTTTTTTTTTTTTTGAGAGAGACACAGAGAGAGAGAGAGAGAGAGAGGAAGACAGATAGAGATGGGCATGCCAGCAGCCTCTCAGCTGCTGTGAACGAAATCCAGATGTGTGCACCCCCTTGTGGTCAAGTGCGGCATTGTGCCCTTGCGTCTCTTTGCATCTGGTTAAACGTGGGACCTGGAGATTGGAACCAGCGTTCTTAGGCAGGCGCTTTAACCGCTAAGCCATCTCTCCAGCCCTGTGCATCTGGATTTATGTGGGTATTGGGGAATTGAATCCAGATCATTAGGTTTTGCTTGACCACTGAGCAATCTCTCCAGCACATATGCATTCATTTTAAATGAAATATTTTCTAGTTCTAACGTTTTCTTTCCTGGGCATCTTCCAGAGTGGTGGTTATGTTCAATTCTTATTATTGGGTCTTAAAAGGCAGTGATACCTCTTTGAACATTTTAAAGCTTCTTTGCAATGACCATATCTATAGTTTAAAAGCCTGTGGAAAGCTTACTTTTCTATTGAGACAGTTACAGACATTCAACCCCAACCCAGCCCTAGGTGCAGAATACCAGCATTTCATCTTTCTGTATGACCTGCACCTGTCTGGAGTGCACAATCAGAGGCCAGCTTACACTAGTGGGTTTCTTTAATCTGAGCTGCTAACCTCAGACTTGGATCTGGAGTGTTTTCTTATAAAGCAAATGGGATCCATCTGAAAGATGAGTACATGTCTCAGCTAAACAGAATTTCCTCTTTTATGACACTTCAAATATCCAAGTCAAACACATCACAGAGTGCTGGAGAGATGGCTTAGCAATTAAGGTACTTGCCTGTGAAGCCTAAGGACCCAAATTCAATTCCCCAGAACCCATGTAACACATGCACATGGTGTCATATGCATCTGGAGTTCATTTGCAGTGGCTAGAGACTCTGGTCCACCCATTCTCTCTTCTGTTCTCTAATTAATAAATAAAAAATAAGAATAATTTTCTTTAACAAATCACAGAGATAATATTCCACTGCATACCAACTCTCATGCTGTGAGAACTTCCTGCACTTATATGTTGGTATACAGTTGGTGTACAGGAATATAAATACAAATTTCTACCACTGTCTTGCAGGATTATGTTGTGCTGATGGCATTTATAAAAACATTTTTCTTGTACAGAAAGAAAATTTTCTAGATTACTGCACAATAATATCTCAGCCATATCTGTAACTGAAAGAATGACAGAAAACACAAGTAGACACGGGTTATGCCCGATTTAGTAACTAATATTTAGGTGTGAATGGCAATTTTCTTAAGCAATTTGAGTGATTAAACATGAATTAAAACTTCTAATGAAAAAAATTTCAGATGTCCTTGATTTTCATATTAATTGTGATTTTATTTTCTTATGAACTTGGCAAAAATCACTAGCTTTATCTTGTTTTATGAGAACTTGAAACTCAGTGACATCCCTGCAGATAATCAGCATGGCATAATTTGGAAAGAAGAAATCATTAAGCTAGAATAATCTGGGGTCAAGTCAAAGTGATCAGCAATAGTTGTATGAAAGTAGCTTACCTGGAGAATCTACGTTTACTGCCACTTGAGGTATTTTAGGCCATTTTGCTATGAGTTTCCTGATGTGTTAAGAAAGAGTGAGACCAGAGACCTGACTGTGACAGTAATGGGACATTCAACGTGGCTTTATCTACAGCTAAAATTTTATCTATAAAAATTTACAGAAAGAGCTGTAAAGATTTCTGATCCATATCTTTCCAAGGAGGATTAATTTCATTAATAAAAGCAAATTATTTATGTGGGAGTAAAAAAAGTGGTCTTGTGGTATTGACATGAAACCCAAATAAATACTCCTAGTTTGAGGTTTGGCAAGCCTGTTGTGTTCCAGTAAGCTGATTGCTTTTTCACTGTGTGTTGAATTGCATTACTTTGCCTATGTAACACTTTGCTTTGAAGTTATGTAGTATGAATTGACTTCATCTTCATTTCAACATATGTCACTTTATCATATAGTAAGAATTTGTTAATTTCTAATTAAATCATGTTTTTAAAGAAATAAAAATGAAAGTAGTATTCAACAACCATTTTGTGTTTTTATTTAGTGGTATGTGTTTTACTGCGAAAACTAAAGTTAACAGGGTGTTGGAGAGATGACTTAGCGGCACTTGCCTGCAAAGCTTAAGGACTCAGGTTTGACTCCCCAGAACCCACGTAAGCCAGGCGCACAAGATGACACATGCACACAAGATGACACATGTGCACAAGGTGATGCACATAAGGTGGTACACATGTCTGAAATTCAATTGCAGTAGCTAGAGATCTTGGTATTCCACGTCTCTCTCCATCTCTTTCTCTCTTATACAAAAAAAAAAAAAAAAAAAAAGAGAAAAGATTTAAAAAGTACAGTTAGTGAACTGACAACTAGTTTAATCATTTGTTTGCACTTGATACTTTCTTTTGTTGTTATATGTGCTACCCAAGGGGATCCAATGGAAGCTGTCTTTCTGAAAGCAGGCCTCACACCTCACTCCAGATGTGTCGTCTGCAGCCAGATTGAGAGCAGATCTGGGCAGAGAACTTACTTCATGGTTTTCTTTCTTCCTCCCTTCCTTCCTGCCCATCTTTCTTTCTGTTCTACAGCATAAGACACCTCTGAGCGAGTGCTGCTGTCCAGAATTGACTCATAGAATTTCTACAACCTTTCAGTATTTGTGCCATTAGCCTCCACTGGAGTGAAGTATGTGGAAGTCATTCTGAAGCTAATTGCACAGGGGCTGAAGGCGGGAGGACCTGGAGGAGCTGATGCTAGAGGGGTGTTTGAGAGCCTCACTCCAGTACACTGCACTCTAAAATCTTCAGGAAAACCACCACAGCAGGTTTTTCAGCATAACCCCGACCACTAGCACAGTGGACGACACATAAGAAGAGGTCAGTTATCTTTGGGCAAAATGAGGGGATTCATGGATGAGACTGACTGAGCACCAAGCTACAATGCTGTGTGACCTAGGCACTTTCTGAACTACTAAACCAAAATTTTGAGCGCTCTGGTAATTACAAAGTCTATAAGGACAATAACGAATTTTATGCATCGTTTTTAAAACTCCCGAGTTTTCCAGCTACTCTCCCCAAATGATCACTGCCTCCTTAGACAAGTGGAGGTCACTGATGGGGGACATCCGGTGAATGTTTTCTTCTCATGTGCTTATGGATGAGCCGAAGTATTTCTTGAGGGACCGCTTTGCAAAATTGTTATGGGTGATAGAAAGAAGCACAAATCCTGCAGAACTGAGATTGGGGAGGCGGGTCTTCTATAGCAAATTCCTCTGGCTTGAGGGAGAAGGTCAAGTGTGAGAGAGCTGAAACTTAAAAGGTCACAGGAACCACTCCCCGAGGTTACAGGAGCAGGAAACAAGTGTTGAGGGTCACAATTTCCTTGAATTGAAAGATTCCTTCCTGGGGATAGGAGCAAAACTCCAGAGACGCAGGTCAAAAAGTCTAAGACCCCTCCCCAAGGTTACATAAATTTAAGTGAATGCGTGCCAGAGACCATCTGACCGGCCTTGCCAACCTGATTGCAAGTCTTAAAGTGTGACCCAGAGAAGCAGCTTCTGTAAGTTGTCAGCTATGCTGGGATGAGGTGTTTGATGATCTCATTGCCTTGTCACCCATGCTGTAAAGCAACCCCTCACCTTACTCTGAGCCTCAATAAACTCATGGCTTCACCAAAACTGGTTTTGGTGCGATTGTGCTTTGCTCTGTCGTCTGTGCCCAGTCTGGGGTGAAGAGACACATGTTCATATCTCCCCAGTGGTTAAAAAAAAAGTTTTACTTGACTCCAGCGATGTTAAGAACACATTGGTATAGTGCTTGCCCACTTTATACATTGCCCTGGATTCAGTCCACAGCAACACACGCACACACCTTAAGATGAGCAAGCAATTTTCAGCTTTGAACTCCAGAAAACCGAATTAAATCTGTGGACTCACTAACATAAAATATCTGAAGAATGCACCACTCTGCTAGGGACCAAGCCTTCCGAACACATGAGTTCGTGGTGGATATCTCATTCAAATCACCATGCCGGGGAATTGCTGTACAGCAGTTAGAATTGGGACTCAGAGCATGGCAAATCAGGTGACTGACACCTCTCTTCCCATGTGACATATTCTGTAAAATATATATAACCCCCTGGGCCCATTCTCTCTCTCCTCTTTCTCTCTCTCTCCTTGCCAATAAATGAACAAATAAATAAAAGATTTTTTAAAAGATATTGAAACAAAGCAAGCTCTTTTAAAAGAGACTATGTGGCATTAGAGATTAAGAATTGTCTCCAAGCTCGGTTAAATAGGCACTATTACCTGTTGAAATAACTAGTTGAATAAAAATGAGATTTATTGGGCTGGAGAAAATGGCTTAGTGGTTAAGGTATTTTCCTGCAAAACCAAAGGACCCCAGTTCGATTCCACAGGACCCACCCATGTACACAAGGAGGCACATGCATCTGGAATTCGTTTGCAGGGGCTGAAGACCCTGACATGCCCGTTCTTTCTCTCTGCCTATTCCTCTCTCTCAAATAAATAAATAAAATATATTTTTTAAAATGAGATTTATTAGTATCTCCAAGTCTTGGTTTTTGTCATTATTAAAATGGAGATTACTTCCTCACAGAGTTATTTAAGAATGAATTGTCACTAGCACATAAAATCTGTATCTTAGTGTCTAACCCATAAGAAGTGTACAGTCAAAAGCAGTTAATGTGCTATTTAATTTGTTACATAATGCACAAGGTCTATCAAAGGTAGTATGTGAGCATGCCATCTGTTTATTTCCTCTATGTTAATATTCCTTCTTGCTGGGGTGGAGCAGCATCTCTGCGTTTGTTAGCTGGGCTTCCAGTGTTCCTGGAATCAATAATCCTTTGCATGTAATTTACTACTAATGCTCCTCAAAGTGACATGAAGTTCTCTCGGCAACAATATCATAAATTGAAAAGGTCAAAAGTTGGAAAGGATTTACCATGCCTAACATACGGAATCTCACACACCACAGTACATGGAAGAAAGTGATATGTCCTCCGGTGGCTTCCTCGGAACTGCAGCTGCCTTCCACTGCCCTCTGTCATAAGAATGTCATACTGTCTCCTGGCACCAGCTCAAAAGTTCGAGTTTGGAATATGACTGAATTCCTACTGTTTTGCAAGAGTATAAAGTAAAGAAATTGCAAGTCTCAACTATTATAAAATGGGGACCTTCTGTACTATGTAATCAAAATACCCCTCAAATGTAGGTATTCGTTAATGATGACAGGATACACAAAAATAGGTTACTGTCATTGAAACGTTGATATTATCCTCCTTCCATATTCACATAAAATGTTAGCTGATCTACTTGAACATTACTAAATATTTACCCCACATGAGCATTATGCTAAGTTTACGTGCATTATTCCCCTCGCAGAAATCCTATAAAAACCACTCACCCACCAGGTAGTGAGAAAATCGGGCTAAGGAGTACAACAAATTTCTCCCATGTATGAGTTACTTCTTTGTTGCCGTGACCCAGCAAGAAGCACCTTAAGGAAGGAAAGGCTTATTTCAGATGAGACCAGGGGCATTGAGGGAGGTCTGGCCAGTCTCAGGAGACACCTTGTCACATTGTGGGGAAGGTATAGAGGCAGGGGATGGAGGTTGGATGATCACATTTCATCCACACTCAGGAAGCAGAAAGTGAACAGAAAAATGAGGCCAGGCTTTAAAATCTCCAATGACCCACATCCTACAGCACGGCTCTGCCTCCTAAAAGTTCTTTAGTTTTTCCAAACAGCACCATCATCTTGGGACCAAGTGTTCAAACACATGACCGTATAGGTGAAATTCAAACCACAGCATACTGTATTATCTATCATTGCTCATGTCATAATGGCAAGATTCCAGTGAATGTGTGTATGTGAAGTAAAACTGCATAAACTAATGTGTGTATTTTCTAATAAGTATCT
This sequence comes from Orientallactaga sibirica, assembly GCA_036365145.1. Lineage (NCBI taxonomy): Eukaryota > Metazoa > Chordata > Mammalia > Rodentia > Dipodidae > Orientallactaga > Orientallactaga sibirica. The sequence goes on along the minus strand of JAEOAD010000032.1, from coordinate 22,261,279 downwards.
TTCTTAGGAACAAAACTCTGTCCTCTATGCTTTGTGAACCCCACCTGTGGAGTTGGATGTGAAAGTAATTCAGGGGACAGTGACATATTTGAAGTACCTATTGTGCAATATTTTGTTGCTTAAATCATCCATATTTGCTGGGATTTGGGGGGCAGTCTCAATTCTTCGACTACTTCAGAACACCTGCAGTAAAGATGGACATTTTAAGTGTTCACTAAATGTTAATTGAACAAATGAGTAAATGGATTAAATTAAGTTCCACCTGCACTGATGTAGCTGCAGGGCTTGTATATAAATGAATGCTTTTAAATAATTAGTGCAATTGAGAATGAAATGGCCAATTCTAAAGACATGCAGTTTTTCCCCAGTACATCAAGGGAAAAACACAGAGTCATGGCTATCATTACAGCATGTTGTATTAGCTAGTACAAATCTTCCAACCCATGCTCTGGGAGATCCAGTGAGGAGAATGGGAGGAACAGGGGCCATGGAGCCACCTCTGTTTTCTAGAATACTCTCAATATGTCAGTTCCATTCTAATGAGTGTGCAATGCCCATTGCTTGGCTAACGTCGAGCATGGTGATTACCAAGGCCATTGTAAGGAATCATATTTCAAGATACTTTCATATTATATTTAACTTTTTCATTCTCAAATCTACTATTTAAAAAACACATAATTGGGGCTGGAGAATTGGCTTATTGATTAAGGTGCTTATCTGTGAAGCATCCGGACCCAGGTTTGATTCTCCAGTACCTATGTAAGCCCGATGCACAAGGTGGCATATATGCATATATGGGGTTCATTTACAGTGGTTTGAGGCCCTGGCCTGTCCATTCATACCCTCTATCTGCCTTTTCCTTTTTCTCTCTCTCTCCTTCCCTCTGTCTCTCAAATAATTAATAAATAAATAAACAAAATATTTTAACTACTGGAACTCACTGTGATATTTTCACACACACATTGATTATATTCGTGAAGCTCGTGCTAACCTTCCCTTTACTCCACCCATGACAGTCACATTCCCAATTTCTGGTAATCATTATTTTACTTTCAGGAGTCCTGCATTTATTTATTTTGCTTCCACATATGAGAAACAACCTGTGATTTTTTTCTTCATGTATCCAGTGTGTGTGTGTGTGTGTGTGTGTGTGTGTGTGTGTGTGTGTGTGTATATATATATATATATATATATATATATATATATATATATATTTGTTTTTTTTTTCATTTATTCATTGTACCCCAGGCTGACCTGGAATTTGCTATGTGGTCTCAGAGTAGCCTTGAACTCACTGCAGTCTTCCTACCTATGTCTCCCAAGTGCGGGATTAAAGTATGTGTTACCAAGCCCATCTTATTTTAACTAATATGGTATCCTCTTCCTTGTACATACATTTTGCTTTTGAAAAATATGATTAAATTTTGCTTTATGACTGACAAAAATTCCATTGTGCATATGTGCCTCATTTTTCTGACCATTCATATGTCAATGGACACCTAGACGTAATGCATAAAATCTATTGATAATTCCACAATAAACATGAATTTCAGCTATCACTTTAATATGGCAATATCTTTTCATTTGTAAATGTTCCTAGGATAGGGCAACAGAAACTTTTTGTTAGTTTTTTATGTATAACTCCATTTGTCAATTTTTGCTTTTATTTTCCTTCTTTTGAAGTCTCATCCATAAATTATTTTCTGTACTAATAGTGATGTGCTTCCTCTAATATGTTCCTCTCTAGTGCGCATTTTGGTCTGCATTAAAGTCTTGGATGTATTTGGATCCAAGAGATTGGAGTCAAGGTTCATTCTTTTGTAGAAAGAATGAGCCTGCAAGTTGTAGTAACACTACTGTGTATGAACGAAAAGATAAGTTTCTTCTTTTGTTAAATCATATATTGTTATTCTATTAAACCAAAATTATAAGATTATAAGAACTCATTATCTTTTAAAATATTTTATTGATTTATGTATTTATACATATGTATATATATATGTATGTATGTATATATACGTGTGTGTGTGTATATATATATGTATATGGAGAGAGAGAGAGAAAGAGAGAGAGAATGGGCAAACTAGGGCCTCAGACATTGCAAAGAAATCCAGATGCATGCACCACCTTGTGCATCTGGCTGATGTGGGTCCTAGGGAATTGATCCTGGGTTTTTAGGCTTCCCAGGTAAGTACCTTACCCACTAAGTCACCTTTCCAGACCTCATATCTTGATTCTAGATGTATCTAGCTATCTTTTCTCCTTAGATTTGTAAAGGATTTTTGAAGAGGATAAGTGGAAGTACCTTGGACATTGAAAGGGTGGCCTTTGTGTCCAACAATTCCACTTACAGCAATCTCATGAGAACACTTCAACACAGTCAATATGAGACAGAGTGTAGCCATTACCAGTGGAAGGCAGGTAGATGAGGGAGTACATAAGTAGACAGGTAGCGAATAAGAAATAACCATGCATAGTAAGTGTGATATTTGGTCTTCTTTACTATCAAACTACCCAGTGGAAATGTATATAAATAATAAGTCTGAAAAATGAACAAAGCATTTTACTCCTTGAGTGAAAAAAAAACTGTGACCAGCTGGGCGTGGTGGCGCACACCTTTAATCCCAGCACTCGGGAGGTGGAGGTAGGAGGATTGCCATGAGTTTGAGTCTATCCTGAGACTACAGAATGAATTCCAGGTTGGCCTAGGCTAGAGTGAGACACTACCTTGAAAAAAAAATTGTGACCAGGTAAAAATACAGAAAATTATTTTCTCCAGATACCAAAATTCTGTGCTACAACTGAGATGATACAAATGTGAAATGTGAAAGCATAGAAGAAGTGAAAGTAAGTTTCACAGAAAAACACTGAAGAGAGAAAAGCATGCCAATGAGAATACACATTCACTCTGAACTTCATGCTTAATGGTGACCATTAAATATAAACAGTGAAAATCTCAATTCTGCATTGTTCCACAATGAAAAGTGAGTCATACACAAATCTATTTATTTGAAGAGAGCAGACTTTCTTTGCTTCCTCTAACAAAAATGAGCTTGATTCTCAAAAATTGGAGATGAATTATTTCTCTCTGACATGGCGCTCTGGCTTGGCAAGTATTAAGGTATAAAAGCACACTGCACGTTTTATACAACCCATCCGTATTTTTGCTTTTGTTTTTTTGGGTCTTTGGGGGTTAGAAGGAAGAACTATGGAACTGGCAAGAAACATAACTCTTCCCATAATGATAGATCCAGTAGAGAAAGAAAGTGAAGTTCACTCTCCAGTTCCTGAAGGACTGCGTTTTAGTTTCTGACCACATCCACTGAAATCAGAAAGAAGAAAATTCATAAAAAGGGAAAGGTGGTATTCCAACATGGATTCTGAAGGAAAGAACACTAGTATGAGTTTGATTCCCAGTTCCCATATGAAATACAAGGCACGGGGGCTGGAGAGATGGCTTAGCGGTTACGGCGCCTGCCTCCTAAGCCTAAGAACGCCGTTCCAATCTCCAGGTCACACATTTAGCCAGATGCAAAGTGACGCAAGGGCACAATGCCACACGACCACAAGGGGGCGCACGCATCTAGATTTTGTTCGCAGCAGCTGAGAGGCTGCTGGCTCACCCATCTCTGTCTTCCTCTCCCTCTCTCTGTCTGCTAAGAACCCGGTTCCAATCTCCAGGTCCCACGTTTAGCCAGATGTAAAGTGACGCAAGGGTGCAATGCCGCACTTGACCACAAGGAGGCACACACATATGTATTTCATTCACAGCAGCTGAGAGACTGCTGGCGCGCCCATCTCTATCTGTTTTCCTCTCCTCTCTCTCTCTGTGTCTCTCTGAAAAAAAAAAGAAAAGAAAAGAGAAAAGAAAAGAAAAGAAAAGAAAAGAACAGAAAAGAGAAATACAGGGCACGGTGAAGCGCAACAGTGATTTTATTTTATTTACCAGTGGGGAGCCAGAGACAAGGAATCCCTGAGACTCACAGGCTTGCTCGTCTAGCTGAATGTATGAGCTCTAGGATCAGTGAGTTCCTATCTCACAAAGTAAAATAGGTAGACCACGTCCCTGAGGATGACGCTGCGCTGTCCATCTGGCTTCCACACGCACGTGTACAAATGCACATGCTCATTAGTGCAAACATGGACTCGTAGCTATACTAGCACACATGCCTTAAAAAAGAGAGTAAAAGGGAAACCTTACTTTATCAGCCATTGCCCTCAATATTGCTTAAACAAAGAGAGTAACATTCAGGGCATGAGCCTACCACTATCCTTTCAGTATAAAGAATTTACTTTTCTGGGAGCTGGAGAGATGGCTTAGTGGTTAAGCCCTTGCCTGTAAGGCCTAAGGACCCTGGTTCAAGGCTCAATTCCCCTGGACCCACGTAAGCCAGATTCACAAGGAGGCACAAGTATCTGGAGTTCATTTGCAGTGGCTGGAGGCCCTGATGCACTCATTCTCTCTCTCTCTCTCTCTCTCTCTCTCTCTCTGTCTCTTTCTTTCTCTGTCACTCTCAAATAAATAAAATTAAACAAAATTTTTTAAAAAAATAAAGAATTTATTTTTCCACATATAGGGGCTAAGGTGCTCAATTCCAAAATGTGGGGGATGACAGAGTAAGAAAGTGACTCTGTTACCCAAAGACAGCTTCTCAACTTTTTTTTTTTTTTTTTTGATTTTTCGAGGTAGGGTCTCACTCTAGCCCAGGCTGACCTGGAATTCATTATGTAGTCTCCGGGTGACCTTGAACTCATGGCAATCCACCTACCTTTGTCTCCCGTGGACTGGGATTAAAGGCATGTGCCACCATGCCCGGCTTCAGCTTCTCAATTTCTGATGACAAGCCTCCCCCTCTCTTCTTAACCTCCTTGTGCATTTGTTTTTCAAAGTGAACTGGGTTCACATATACATTGTTTTACTTAGATTCTGGCTTTTGTGTGATTAAGAGATAATTTAATGGAGGATTTTGAGCTGAAGAGTGATCTAGTCTGGTTTATGTTTTAAGAACTGATCATACTGACATGTGCCAAGAGCAGACTGAGTAGAGAACAAGGGCAGGGCAGAAAATCGGGTAGGAAATTCTTCATAATTCCTCTTGGAAATTAGGATGTCTAAACCAGATGGGCTGTTAAGATTTGAAGATGAGTCACCTGTGAATTCTGAGCCATGGAAGATAAGGGTCACCTCAAGGTATCAGACATGGGCATCAAAGCATGGAATTGAAGACAAGGGCTGGCTCAAGGTATCAGACATGGATCTAAAACATTGAATTGTAGACCAGGGCTGGCTCAAGGTATCTGACGTGGATCTAAAACATTGAATTGAAGACAAGGGCTGGGTCAAGGTATCTGACGTGGATCTAAAACATGGAATTGTAGACAAGGGCTGGGTCAAGGTATCAGACATGGATCTAAAACATTGAATTGAAGACAAGGGCTGGGTCAAGGTATCAGACATGGATCTAAAACATGGAATTGTATGTAGACAAGGGCTGGCTCAAGGTATCAGACATGGATCTAAAACATTGAATTGAAGACAAGGGCTGACTCAAGGTATCAGACATGGCTCTAAAACATGGAATTGTAGACAAGGGCTGGCTCAAGATATCAGACATGGATCTAAAACATGGAATTGTAGACAAGGGCTGGCTCAAGGTATCAGACATGGATCTAAAACATGGAATTGTAGACAAGGGCTGGCTCAAGGTATCAGACATGGATCTAAAACATGGAATTGTAGACAAGGGCTGGCTCAAGGTATCAGACATGGATCTAAAACATGGAATTGTAGACAAGGGCTGACTCAAGGTATCAGACATGGATCTAAAACATGGAATTGTAGACAAGGGCTGGCTCAAGGTATCAGACATGGATCTAAAACATGGAATTGTAGACAAGGGCTGACTCAAGGTATCAGACATGGATCTAAAACATGGAATTGTAGACAAGGGCTGGCTCAAGATATCAGACATGGATCTAAAACATGGAATTGTAGACAAGAGCTGGCTCAAGGTATCAGACATGGATCTAAAACATGGAATTGTAGACAAGAGCTGGCTCAAGGTATCAGACATGGATCTAAAACATGGAATTGTAGACAAGGGCTGGCTCAAGGTATCAGACATGGATCTAAAACATGGAATTGTAGACAAGAGCTGGCTCAAGGTATCAGACATGGATCTAAAACATGGAATTGTAGACAAGGGCTGGCTCAAGGTATCTGACGTGGATCTAAAACATTGAATTGAAGACAAGGGCTGGGTCAAGGTATCAGACATGGATCTAAAACATGGAATTGTAGACAAGGGCTGGCTCAAGGTATCTGACATGGATCTAAAACATTGAATTGAAGACAAGGGCTGACTCAAGGTATCAGACATGGATCTAAAACATGGAATTGTAGACAAGGGCTGACTCAAGGTATCAGACATGGATCTAAAACATGGAATTGTAGACAAAGGCTGGCTCAAGGTATCAGACATGGATCTAAAACATGGAATTGTAGACAAGGGCTGACTCAAGATATCAGACATGGATCTAAAACATGGAATTGTAGACAAGGGCTGACTCAAGGTATCAGACATGGATCTAAAACATGGAATTGTAGACAAGGGCTGGCTCAAGGTATCAGACATGGATCTAAAACATGGAATTGTAGACAAGGGCTGACTCAAGATATCAGACATGGATCTAAAACATGGAATTGTAGACAAGGGCTGGCTCAAGGTATCAGACATGGATCTAAAACATGGAATTGTAGACAAGGGCTGACTCAAGGTATCAGACATGGATCTAAAACATGGAATTGTAGACAAGAGCTGGCTCAAGGTATCAGACATGGATCTAAAACATGGAATTGTATGTAGACAAGGGCTGGCTCAAGGTATCTGACATGGATCTAAAACATGGAATTGTAGACAAGAGCTGGCTCAAGGTATCAGACATGGATCTAAAACATGGAATTGTAGACAAGGGCTGGCTCAAGGTATCAGACATGGATCTAAAACATGGAATTGTAGACAAGGGCTGGCTCAAGGTATCAGACATGGATCTAAAACATGGAATTGTAGACAAGGGCTGGCTCAAGGTATCTGACATGGATCTAAAACATGGAATTGTAGACAAGGGCTGGCTCAAGGTATCTGACATGGATCTAAAACATGGACTTGTAGACAAGGGCTGACTCAAGATATCAGACGTGGATCTAAAACATGGAATTGTAGACAAGGGCTGGCTCAAGGTATCAGACATGGATCTAAAACATGGAATTGTAGACAAGGGCTGGCTCAAGGTATCTGACGTACACACCTAAAACATGAACCTGGAGAAAGGGCTGTCAGCAAGAAAGTACTAAATTGTTTCAAGGAGAAAATGGAGAAAAGAGAGGTGGAAACTACTGAATGTTTACACTTCCACCTCTGGTGTCCATGGAGATGAGCAGAAAGCAGATGATAACAGAAACAGTAAAGAGGATATCATGGCGTCCTGATAGTTGAACGAAGAATGTATTCCAAACCGAGAGAAATGATCAATCATGGCAAATTCTGCTGACTTATTAAAAAGGCAACTACTCAGAACAGATGGCAGAAGAGTACTGTGAAGACAAGAATTTAATAAACGTACGTGAGGTGCTTGATGCATACCGCACGCCGTGGTTATGATGACAAACAGACCTCCTCTTGATAAAGGCAAGCAGAAAACTGGAAGTAGATGCTTCCAAGAAAGTTTAACTGTGAATATCTAGTGTAAACTTCATACAGCTAGTGAAAATAAGAAGTGAAGCTGCCCCCAGCCTAGTCACGGATGCAAAAATCCAAAGTGCTTCCTTAAATAAGCCACAGTAAGGTTTTGAATGATTCCTCACGGCCGAACAGATGTAGCACATGAGCCCTCAGGATTGGTGGAGAGGATGAGAGAACATGCCGTAGTCCCAGGATTGGCACAGAGGGACGACTAAATGAAGCGTGTTTTCGCCCTCATTCTTGATTTACTTCGTTTTCTCCTTCATTCTTGTCTCAAGGTATCTTCCAGTTGATGAAAGTTGCTACAAGCCAAGAAGAAATCACTACAGCCATGGCAGTGGTGTGAACCAATAGCAGCGTTATCAAGCTGTGATGAAAACATGTCATCACTTGAATTCAAGCAAACAGAACCCGTCCAATCTAAGAAATTAGCTTTTTCACAAAATAACAATACAATTTCCAACATCCTCCAATACTTGTTTTACTTATGGTATCATATCTTCTGGCTTTACAAACACGAAACTCTAAAAGGAAGGTTCAAATTAGACATCAGCCCAAGTGAGATATCCTGGGAAGTATTATTGGAGGAGAAATAAACACCAGCAGATGTTGGTGTTGCAAGGTATCTCAAAAAAGGTTCTTCTTGTTTTTGTTGTTTTGTTTTCTTGTTTGTCCATGCCTCGTTTCACGGGAGATTATGCTTAATTCCCCCTGAGTGGAGAAAATCCCTGACCTGTGTGGATTCACGAAGGACACTGCCTGAGGGGAGGCCTTGCTCCTGAGTGATAAAGTCCTGTAAATCATCTCCTTGGCCATCGGATCTCCTCAGTGTTCTGCGGGCGCCTGCTGAGTAAGTCCTGTGGCCAAGGACTTTTGTTTTTTGCTGTGATGGCAAATTGGTGCCCTTCTCAGTATAATAGTATGGAAATAATCTCAAAATTCATGTTTTATCAGGAGATATTTTAAGATACATAATAATGTTTTCTGAAGAAAGGTTTGCATAGCATGTGAATGAAGAAAGGAATTTGATATTCCAAGTCTTGAAATTAAGTTAGTTAACAGGACAAGCAGGTCAAATCATCAAATGGCCTGGCATGACAACTTTATTTCCCATTACTTCCAGGACTACATACTTGCAGGACCTGCATATGCAGGTCTACATAACGTTTTTCTTGGCCCTTTTTGTTTCTGATTTCAGTGAAAACCGACCATATAAAGAGGATATTTAAACATATAGGATAAATAGAACATTATTATTCAATTAAAATCATTTTAGATTTAGAGATTGCTAATTCTTTTCTAATGATATACCTTTATATAATCTAAAATAATTATGAAAATGTTGCATTAATTTAGTGTCACTATGCAAGAATCCCAACATACTGAAACATATAAATTAAAAATGATAGTACCCCATGACCACTAGCTTCCTCCAATTCACACAGTCCACATTTTTTAAAATTTTATTTTTATTTGACATAGAGGGGGAGAGAGAGTGTGTGAGTAAGAGATAGAGAGAGATAAAGAATGTGCATGTCAGGGCCTCCAGCCACTGCAAACGAACTCCAGATATATGCACCCCCTTGTGCATCTGGGTAACGTGAGTCCTGGGGAATCGAACCTGGGTCCTTTGGCTTTGCAGGCAAATGCCTTAACTGCTAAGCCATCTCTCAAGCCCAGTCCACATCTTTTTCAGAAGGACTCTTCATTAAATTTGTATGTCCCTTTAAATCCTTTTCCTATATATGAATATCTGTGTCTATATAATTTTTAAGTTTTGTATGGAAAAATGGATGTCGGCAAAATATTATATTGGAATGGAGTTGGCATTACAGAAAAGCTCAGCTCTTGCTGGTTGGGGAGAAAGTAGGAAAACAATTTTAAAGTCACTTCCACATCGCCTCTTGGTTAAGAAGGGTTTGAAATAAGACTTAGAGTGTTATTAGGTTACATTTTATATAGCCACACTAACACCCTATCTTCAAGTCTCCCAAGGTCATTATTGGTAACAAGGGCTATATAAATACAGGAAATTCAAGGTCACACTGCATGTTGGTTGGGCAGAAGAGTTCACTTTGTCTTCATTAGGGAAGGCTAGCAGGTGAACAGGTAATAAATTTTCACTTTTTTCTTCACTTCCACTGTTGTAAGAGTGTTTTAAAAATTTACTATACTTTTGTTGAGCTAAAAGGCTTTAATGAGGACTAACTGTCTGGTCTGGTTTTGTTCAGTAAGTAAACCATTAGATTACACTGGAGGACAACAGGGACAGAAAGTGGAGAGCCTTGCTCTGTCCTAAACAGCATGCATTTTTCAAGGGATTGGCCTCATAACAAGGATGATTTTGGATCATACTAAAGTCTCACCCCAGGTATAAGCTATCTTAAGTTTGAATATTCTGGAAGGACAGAGGAATCACAGTTTAAAATAAAATTTCCTCACGTGGCACTGAGACATCAGCAGACATTTAGAACACAGCTTGGTTCAGGTGTAGATTGTTACTATGGAAATTTTCTTTCTCGACCTTTCACACAAACAGAAAATGACCATGGCATGGGAAAGAGAACCCTGGAGAAATGGAAAGGACCAGAGTGTCCCGGGCGTGCGGGCAAGGCTTTCAGGGGTGTGGTTTTGCCTGACACCATCCCCAGGACCCCGAAAGGCAGCCAGAGAAAGAGAAGTACCTGTTTTATAATTACCTGAGGGCAAGGTACCCACTTTGAAAGTATTGTTTACCTGCAATGACCATTCTCCTTTATAAGCACTGATGTAAAACTAAGACGGAACATGTTTCATGATAATGTAAAGACGCCTGGGTATAGACGATGGTTTTACAAGTTTACCTGAGTAAGAAGGAAAGCTGTTTTATTAAAAATGGAAAACTGGATGGCTTGGCAGTAAGAATGCAACATTTCCTCAACATTCTGGCATCCCAATTACTTACGATTAAAATTCCAGATTTAATGACTTATTATTGAGGAAACTGAGCAGGTTTGGTTGATATATATTGAGAGATTTTTCTGTGACAACTCTAGTCCGGTGAACTTAAAAAGTAGTTCCGTCTTTACCTGGCTTCACAGTGAGCTGGGCTTTCATGACTTTGTCATCCTATATCTGGGTGAAGGTAAAAGGCCCCTTCTTTCATTTATTAATGTATTTATTTAGACAGTAGGCAGATTCTATTTCTTGTTTGGCCTTTAGGTCAATCAAGTTGTAAATGATCCATTGATATTAAGGAAATGTGGTACTATATGATATCAATGTGGTCTTTTCTATTTTTTTAATTGAAATTTAGTTATTAGAAAAATAGTTATTACAGATTTAGTTATCATTCATTCTACCATTTGCAAATGCAATTTGTTTTAGATTCTTCTCCCCAGTCCCCTTCTCCCTGTAAATATCCTCTAACACCCTTCCCTTTATGTGTCACGTGTCTCCTTTCACTCTTCCCTCACGGCCTCTCTACCATCTCTTTATACTCACTCTTGGTTACCCTTCTGCCTTTTTAAATTTTTCCATACATTTGCCCCAGAGGCACCTTCTTTAAATGCTACTGAAAAGATTAGTCACGTTGACCACTTGACTTTTTGGGTTCTCTCCTGACAGAAGGACAAAGACAGCATGTACTCAAACCAGGAAAGTACATGTGTTTATCCCTCATCATCATTCAGAAAACTGGTCTCTAGAAAACGAGCTGCTGTGGATTATCTGCACAGCTTTTCTTTCTCAGGCGGCTCCTGCATCTTGTTCCCGCTGGTATTCACAGTCCAGTGTTTGTTCTGTTTTCATTTTGTAACCCCGAGGGCTTATTCCACAATAGCCTGTCACTATGACAGATCGACAGATCCATCATTACAATAGTACTTATCAAAAATGCCCAGATAAGCCTTATCCTGTGTAGTCAGTGAGGGGTTGGGAAGTTAGGGATGTTCTCTCATTCCACTGCTGTCTGCTCTCATCATTTGCTTTAAACTGAAGGAGTTCGAACTTGAAAAATAAACCTTAAGCTGTGAGCATAGACACAAGTATTCCTTCTCTATCCCTGAAGTTTGTTTTCAGACCAATTGATTTATCTATCAAAGTTTTAATGAGATATCCTGCATTCTCAAAATAATGTTATTACAATTAACTGTATCTATTGAACAAATAGCATGTACATACCTTTGCCCAGAGGAGGAGGAGGAGGGATGGATACATTTTTCTGCTTTGATGGTCTTAATTATATCTCCAAAGTAATTCTTTTCATGTGGCAAGTGACAGTACTGTAAGGTTCCTGGAACTCAAAATGAGAAATAGGCATTATTGGGCAGCCTTGAAGTTGAGATTTGATAACCATTTCAGTAATTTAATTAATGAGTGATTTTTGCAGCTGACTTCTTTTCTCCTCAAGTCAAATATTAACTTTAACCATCTTTTTATCCCACAGAGAGATAAGTGGAGTCATAAATTCTTCAATTAAAGTTTCTCATGATTTTCCCTAGCAATGTAGATCTAGCCCAGCATTCCACTGCCATGTTGGAGCATTAATACTCGATAGAAGAATTTTAATTTTCATGTAATCCTCAATAGTTTTATCCACCCTAAAGTTTGACAGCCATTATGACTCCAGGTCATAGTTTTGAAACTAAATGTCTCAAGCACCTAACGCTAATCACAGCATGAGGACGAGCTCATAAAAGAGGTAAGAGGGAGGCCAAGAGCCACACCCGCTTTCTCCTCTGGATTGAGTCTAGGCCCCTAACTCACATGATGGCACCACCACATTCACGGTGTGTCTCCCCTAAATTAATCTTTCGGGGAACTCCCTCAAAACATGCCAAGTGGCGTATATTTTAAAATTCTAAATTCTGTGATGTTGACAGTGAAGACTGACCACACCAGGTAAATCTTTTCTGTAAGCCAATAGCTTCTGGAATTTCAGTAAAACACGAAGATGAGTTATAGGATCTTAAGAGCTATACAAATAGTAATATCATATTGATGTTTACAGAAGGATTTGCTAACTTTAGGTTGGTCCCTAACTGACATCAGGAATAATAGCTGGAGAGATGGCTCAAAGGTTAAAGGCACTGCTTGCAAAGCCTCACTGCTTGGGTCAGATTCTATAATACCCACAGAAGCCAGAAGGACAGAGTGGTCACACATCTGGAGTTTATCTGTAATGGCAGGGTGCCCTGGAGTGCTTCACACTCACTCTGTCTTTTCCTCTCTCAAATGAATGAATGAATGAATGAATGAATGAAAAAGATATTATATTTCTAATTATTTAAATGCCATATTTGTAGTAATAATGAAAATAGCATTTTTATAGGAGTCACTGTACTAAACATTTTGAAGAGCAGAAGCTGAATTAGATTTGAACAGTTAAAAAACAATATGTGAACGGGAAAATGGAAGAGCAAGAAAAATGTGTGAAGATAGGAAGCGCCCTGCCTCACATTTGTGTAACTTGGAATACATTTCCAATCACCATTAAATGCTTCAGAACAAGAAATGATACATTTTACATGCACTCAAAACTCAAGAGTTTAGCAAAATACAGATGAAATGCCTTACTAGAAACAATCACAGTAGTAGTAGTATATGCCACTTGTTTACCTTTAACAAATAGATGAGAAACCTGAAACTTGTCCATAGTAATAATCACAGTTTACTGATAATAAACTACAGCCCATAGCAGTGAGAAGACAGAAACTATAAAAATAGCAGATGGTGACTGGAGATATGACTGCAGTGGTTAAGGAGCTTGCCTGCAAATCTAATGACCTGGGTTTGATTACCCAGTGCCCCCATAAAGGCAGATGCATCAAGTGTGCATGCCTCTGGAGTTCGCAGCAGCCCCCCCCCCACTTCCACTCTTTGTGTCTGTCTCGCTTTTCTCTATCTCTTTCTGCTTGCAAGTAAATAACATAAATAAATAAATAAATAAATAAATAAATCTATTTAAAAATATCTGGGTGTGGTGGGACACAACTTTAATCCCAGAACTCGGGAGGCAGAAGTAGGAGGATCACTGTGAGTTTGAGGCCAGCCTGAGACTTAAAAAAAAAAAAAAATAAAAAAAAATTTAACAAGCAGATGGTTACAATTATATTGTTAAAGGTTTCTTCTGAAGTCTTGCTCCAGGCCTCCAGCATTTCCCAACTTTCCCAGCCAATCCATGCATAGTAAAGACCCAGGACTGACGTAGTCTTGGGCATTTATCAGATGGTCTTTTGACCCCCCTTCTTTAAAATATATATTCTTCCCTAATCTAGATATAGGAATGGTCATGAGAAAAGATAACCAAATTTTCCCCAGTCTACTGTCTGTCACAGACACTACCACTCTCCCCTTAGTAGATTATCAGACTCTGGAAGTCCATCGTCCACCTATGCATTAGGGACTCTTGGTCACATGATTCACAGGTTTTCTCACTTCACGTCAGCTATCCGTGACTGCTTTAAACAATCTCACACTCAGAGAAGAGTGACCGTGCCCAGAACACCAGAGAGTTGGGATAACACGCAGGAAGCCTTTTTTTAAAATACATTTTTTGATTATTCTTATTTATTTATTTATTTATTTGAGAGCGACATACAGAGAAAGAGAGAGAGAGAGAGAGAGATGAGGGGGAGAAGAGAAAATGAGCTGACCAGGGCCTCCAGCCACTGCAAACGAACTCCAGATGCATGTGCCCCCTTGTGCATCTGGCTTAGGTGGGTCCTGGGCAATTGAGCCTTGAACCAGGGTCCTTAGGCTTCACAGGCAAATGCTTAGCCGCTGAGCCATCTCTGCAGCCTTTTGTCCTTGACAGCATCTCTGTGATTTCAGCTTCTCACATTCCCTTTACTTGCCCTGATATCCCACTGCACAATGCTCTGAGCTCACTCTAAAGATGCTAACCTGAATAATGAGGTGCACACGTTCCTAATATAACTTGAGTGCCCTTTTGTGGCACTGCTCGTCATTTGATTGGGGTCCTACTTTTGTCAATATCTATAAAAAGATAAGCACATACAGTTAAATTCTCTTCTTACTTATCTACTAATGCTTAAGGAGATACTAAAATGGACATTTATTCTTAAGTACCACTCAAATGAAATGTTATGGTGTTTTTCTGTGACTTCAAGGGCAAGGAAAAGTGAGTGTCACCTGTTTATGACCTGTCCTTTGGGAGATGGCACTTCTTAGATGAGCCCATTAAGAGCGCCCACCTCTTGTCTGGTGATGAGTTGGCCTCTGGTGGGTGCAGCTGATTACTAAGCCTAAGAAGCAAACAGACCATGGCACCAATGATTCATCTGTCTCATCTCTCTCTACAGTTAATGAAGGGCATCCTGTCTTCCTGGCCCTGGCATTTTGCAGGGCAGTAAGAAAAGTTGAATGGAGGGCTTGGTGACATACACAGGCTGAGTGTGTTAAGAAATGGAGACTTTCCCACGTGCTCTAGTGAATTTTTCATAAGTACTTGTAGACATTCTCTATTGCTTTAGATGATCTCAACTTCAGGTCTTTGTGGGTAAATGGAAGAGGAATCATCCTGGCGTTCTTTGGGGTATAATATTAATTAACCGTTATGCTAGGCTACTACCATAGAGAATATTACAGCTGGCTAAGTTATATCAATGCATCACTTATGAGGTCTTTCATTTTACAGTTCTTTTATGTCCCTTTTGAGGGGCCACTTCTCACATGAAACTTTTGTTCTGAGGAAATGTGAACATGCAACTTGATTGTTAGGAGGGACTCTCCCCAAATGGTTGTTTCCCCTTTGTATAACATTAAAGGGGGGGGGGTGTTATGTGTTTTATCCCTCTGAGATTTGACTTCTTTTTTGTTTTTGTTTTTTAAAATTCTTTTGTTTATTTTATTTTTATTTATTTGAGAGTGACAGAGAAAGAGAGAGAGAGAGAGAATGGGTACACTAGGGCCTCCAGCCACTGCAAACGAACTCCAGATGCATGCGCCACCCTGTGCATCTGGCTTACGTGGGTCCTAGGGAATCAAGCCTCGAACCAGGGTCATTAGGCTTCACAGACAAGTGCTTAACCATTAAGCCATCTCTCCAGCCCAGGATTTGACTTCTTGAATCTTCTTTCTCCATGAGCGAGGGAATGTTTAATTTCTGGGAAATGTGTTATAGCATATTTTCCAAATTTCAAATAGGTACAAAGGGATAGATGGGTCGTACTCAATTGTTCCATCCAGGCCATATCCTCGTGACAGCTGTAAGGCTGCAGATGTGCCTTTGAGTTAGTTTTCATCATATTCCCATCTGCACATTGGTGGGGTGCTAGTGAACTTCACCTGTCAGGAAGCTAAAGTGTGTTCAAAACAATGTGCACCTGATTGACACATGTAAAACAGAAGTGACACCTTCATTACAATTACTCCCTTTGGTGCTCGGTTTTCTGTTGAGGAAATGACCACGGAGGAGAATTCAGATAGACTTGCACATCTCTAGGCACAGGGAGAGTTACACACATCAGAGATTTACTTGTGACAGTGGTATATGGAAAGGCCGCTTCAGACAGTGTGGCAATGCCAGAAAACAGATCTCTTTGGCAGGCAAACCAGACAGGGCTTTCATGAGGACAGTGAGCCTATGTTCTGGCTCTCTTGCTCGTCCCCAGCACTAGACACAGATGGGATCCACGTGTCCCTGGGGCAAAGCCAGGATGAATCCACTAGGTCATGGTCTGGGTGGTTCGTGAACACTTTCTTCCTTTTTCATCCTCCTTCTCATCTTCTTCATGACGTTTTTGCTATTTTCCTGTCAAAGGGTTTTCCCAGGACTTCTTTTGCATCTCTCTTTATCTTCGTTAACTTATCCCTTGCTTACCTGTAAACCCCTGTTCCTTCCATTTGCCTTTTCATATAAAAAGCAATAGCAGCAACCACGTGACAGTATACCATCCAACAGAACCATACTTCCTCCAGGGAAGAACTTTGACCTACATAGGTTTTGAGTTGACAGCGGGCCTTGGAGCAACTCTGAAAGCTAATGCTAAATATTGAGACATTTTCTTTGTGGTTCTACTTTGACACTTTTTATTGTCTTGCAACCCTTGGTGGTCAGGAAGAATGTGAGCAGAAAAGGTGGGCGGGGGGAGAAAGAAAGTTTAAAATTTGATAATCAATATATTCTACAGTAACATTTTCATATTCTATTCATGTAGACCCAGGGACTCTCAACATTGTTCTAATCTTCATCCTCCATCTGCCATCAATTTAAACCCTGTATTATAACTGGTTTTTTCTCAGACATATCAACCTTTCACTTTTTATACCATGTGTTGCGCATGCCTGCATGCTGAAGAGCTGACTCTATTCTCCAAGGGTTTTGCCTCTATGGTGCACAAGCATATTCTTTTCTCTATGTAATTTTCTATCTTCTATTCTCTCTTGAGAATAAATAAACAGGAAACTAGGCCTATACCATATAATCACACTGTGTGGAACAAATTATACTTCCTGAGTTTACAACCAACTCGCCGGCTAACTTATTGCTGGAATTTGAAGAAAATGGGGCTCAGATGCGGTGTAACAGTCTCAATAATTAATATAAATATGATTTTCAGTTATGTCAGATGATGAGTGAGACACTAATATATAACTGATGTGAATCTTATATATTTTTTTTTATTTTTAACTTCTTATTGAAAACATCCATAAATATAGGCAATATAAGAGGATCATAACACATCCCCACCATTCCCAATTCCCCCCTTCCAAATTGCCTCTTCAATGAACCCCTTCTTCTTCCTAATTAAATTCTCTTATATTTTAGCATCGGTGACTTTTTTTCCTCCTATTATGCAGGTCTTGTGTAGGTATCCTAACCCTAACCTTCCAAGGCTCAGGGACCAGTGCAGAAGAGGTGGCAGCCAGAATGTAAGATCCACAAGGAAGGGAGGACTGCTTACAATGCTCTCGTCCAGATGCAATGTGGCCTTACACTTTCAATTTTGTTCTCTGAGATCTCCTAGGAAGTTGTATTCAACTGATGCATACAGTGAACCAGGCAAACACACTACAAGAAAGTGTCACATGCTGCACATAATAGTCCTTTCCCAATTCTGTGTAAAGTACTCCGACCACCGGGTCAAAGCAATATCGTGATGAATGAGGACGACAACTAAGATTTCTTACTCCCCAACCCCATACAAAAGCTGCAAAACCCAGGCAATTTGGGAGCTTGAACTTACTAATGCCATGCTGATTCAATTTCCTCTACAAACATTGCCAAGTTCTGAATTTAAACCTCCATATTTCAGCCAGCAATCTGCAGCTCGACACCAGAGGACAATCCACAGCAATTCCGAGTCAGGAAAGAGTAAATGGTTTAAATGATGGATGGAGTTCTGCCAACGTAAACCAGTAGTAATTATCTCCCTCATTCCCCTAAATATTTAACCTGCCCAATTATGCTCACTTGATGTCTTTAACCCCAGAATAAACTCAGCAAAGAAATTTTTTTTGTGTGTGGATGTAATGGTAGATGTTCATAATATAACATGGGAATTTTCTCTATATTTCTTTTGTAAAAAGAAACCAGAATGTTTTTATTTGACATAAAAGAGTAAATTAAGGAAGCATTAACAATGAATATTTCTCCCATATCTGAAAATATGACTAAGACTCTGCTAATATATGGCTGTATGACCCCAGACAGGACAGCTTCTCTATCTTTTCCTTTATCTATTAAGTAGAAAAATGAAGATATATCACTTCCTTACAGGCACTATTACTATTAAAGGCTGTGTAAACCATCAGTATAACTTAAAATACTATAAAAAGAAAGCAGCCACATCATGTAGAGTAGAATTCAACGTAATTTCATTTTGTTTTGTTGTGACAATAAGCCATTAGTGTCAACATGGGGAAAGACAAAAATGAGTGGAATGAGCTTATTGTCCTCAGCTCCGACATGCAGACCGCTTTGAAATCATCTCTCTCAACAATTTTGTGGATTCATCAATAAAATGCCACTAGTCCATGAACAATTAGTAACACGGGATGCTGGAGTGACCGGCACAGAGCTGGAGCTCACAAATACTGTTAGCCTGAAACACAAGCAGGTGACACTCCCAACATCTTAGGCCCACTGGAATGGCTGTGGAACCTTTAGGGAAGCGCAGCCTTGCCAGATGAAGTACGTCACTGTGGGGAAGCCTGGAGGTTTTGTAGCCCAGTCTTGCTTCCTGATCCCGCTCTACTTACTTCCTGCTGTTGTGAGAGAGAGAGAGAGAGAGAAAGAAAATGGGTGCACCAGGGCCTCTAGCAACTGCAAACAAACTCCAAATGCATGTGCCACCTTGTGCATCTGGCTTACATGGATCCTGGAGAATCAAGCCTCAAACCGCGGTCCTTAGGCTTCACAGGCAAGCACTTAACTGCTAAGCCATCTCTCCAGCCCTGAATCCTTTCTTTTTGCAAATTAATTGCTCTTTACTTTGATTACCCTCATCTTATCCACCATCTTTGATGATGGTCCATATTGTGAAGGACTGGTGCAGGTGCAACAGTGGCTGTGAAGTCATGCACACAATGGTGACATCATGTCCAGATGGCAGAATTCCTCCATCCTCTGGTTCTTCTTTCTGCATCACATCCTGCAGTGTTCTCTGAGCCTTGGAGGCAGTTAATAGAGATGTCTTATTGAGCACTAGCTCAGCTGGGAGACCGCTTGTCTAGCATTCGCAAGCTGCCGGCTCCCATCCTCCCTGCTGCATAAACTGGGCATGGGGTATGTACTCAGGAGGTGGTGGTGGAAGGATCAGAAGTTCAAGGCTCTCCTTTTTCAGGTAAGGAGATAAAGCAAGGCCAGTTTGGAATAGAGGCCCTGTCTAAAAAGAAAAGATAACTTAGAAAAAAAAAGAACCTTACTTTTAAATATGTAAAATAAGATTGTCATATTCTCTACCATGATGAAACTTCTAAAAACTGGAAGCCTCAAACCCACACGTTCCTCCCATAAGTTGCTTCTGTTCTGATATATATATATATATATATATATATATATATATATATATCACTCTAGCTCAGGCTAACCTGGAAATCACTATGCAGTCTCAGGGTGGCCTCGAACTCATGGCGATCCTCCTACCTCTGCGTCCCGAGTGCTGGGATTAAAGGCGTGCACCACCACGCCCGGCTCTGGTCTACTATTTTTTATCTCAGTGAAACAGAAACTGCTGCATAAGCTGAAGGTAAAATGAGGTAAATGGGACTTTGGCCTTTCTTGTTGAGAACTGTTTTGCTCACATTGTGAAAGTACCATCACATCTACCTGGTTTCTGCAGTCAGATGAGCATACAGACCATTAAAAAACCTTAAAACAACTGAAAGTAGAAGGTGTTTTTCCACTTTCCAGAATACAAAAGGTTTTTAAAAGGATGATAACGCATTTTATTTCTTCTTCAGTCTTTACATATGGACACTCTATCCATGATGAAAACCCACTGTTTGAATAAGCAGAAAATTCTGCATTCCTGTCACTCAAAGGAAAAAAAAAAAAACAGTTTAAGGAGTGCTTGTTTCATTATGGAAAATATCTTCTGATGAAGCTTTAGTAACTGCTGTTAAAGAAGGATTGTGGGGTGAAAAATGCATGCAAATTATACTATTGGAGTTAGTCTGTTTCTCAGATTTGCAAATTTGTGTGGGGGATATGGAATTTCATGGTCAAAGAAAGAGCTTTAATATCTCTGGCAAAAGCCTAGTGAACAAGTGGCAGCTGCATATGGTCACCTAATTTTGTGTTAGTGTTTTGCTTTTACTACTGAAACTTCAAGAAACAGAACAACTGAATTGCTTCTGCAGCCCTCAGTGCTTGAGCAGGATATAAATAAAGTGTGCCATGCAAGCGCTGTCAATGAAGCTGGGCAAATCTCGTTTGGAATGTTCCTGTATCATTTCACACTGCATAAAATAAGGACCTCAGCATCCTGTATCCTTTTACAAATCATTGACTCTGTCTGTCCTTAAAAGCCTCCACGGACCCAAGTATGAAAACACAGCAAGCCTCATCTCCGTACACAGTACTTAACAAGAAGGAGGACCTTTGGTCTTAATTTTGTTTTCTTTCATTCCAATTTTTATGTATGAAGTCTTTATCTGATTAACTAAAATTCTTATTTTTAAAAAGTTTTTATTTTTATTTATTTATTTATTTATTATTTGAGAGGGGGGAGGGAGAGAAAGAGGCAGATAGAGAGACAGAGAGAGAATGAATGGGCATGTCAGGGCCTCCAGCCACTGCAAACAAACTCCAGATACATGCACTACCTGGTGCATCTGGCTTACATGGGTCCTGGGGGAATCAAACCTGGGCCCTTTGGCTTTTCAGGTGAACTCCATAACTTCTAAGCCATTTCCCCAGCCCTGAAATTCTTATTTTAAGACTGAACATTTTAAACAGATCCTTAAGTTTTTTTTTAATATATTTTTTGTTGTCTTACTTTTCCTGAAGAGATGTGAAAAAAATCTCTTCACGTCCGATTAGAGAAATGTCTGCACCCGAGACTGGCCTGGTGAACCGATGAGTTTATTGGGGTGACCTACAGGGCATGGGTGAGTAAGGCAGTTGCATGATTGAGAATGCCTCCCCTCTATGGGCCGTGACTACGGATGCTGCTTACGAAAGTTCTCTGCTGAATGTTCAACAGCTGTGTTACAGAGGTTCTTCTCCCCAAAATTGTTTACTGTTCAAATAACCTCCCGTGTGAGGTCTGTGAGCCTCCCTGCTCCTCTTCAAAGAAGACCGTTTCAAACCTGAGGCAAAGCTACGCAGTAATTTTTCAGATATATTTCTCACCTTTAGTTTGATGTCAATTAATTGTGTGACATTTAACCAAGCTACCCATTTGGAAACCCTCTTCATATTAGGAGATATTTATGGTCTGTTTAATCTGTGACTTCAATTACTATATAAATGTGATTTTTAATTCAAAACTTTAGAATATAATATATATGTGTATAAGACATACTATTCGTTAATTGGGCAGGATGCTTTAATAAAGAACTTGCAATCATTTTCAGTATTATTTATACATTAAAGTTATAGATTACTGTATCATGTAATACAAAGTTGCTTTGTAATATATTAAAGATATTAAGATTTGAAATAAATAGTTACTGTGAATGAGTACTGATGACACATTCAACACCCCAGAATTAGAAGTGCCGTAATTCTTCTCCTTATTAAAGTATTTTCTGTGGGAAAAATCTCAAATATTCTGAAGTATTGTAGGTAATAATGCTCTACCCCAGGATCATAAAAGTTGACTCTTGCACTGAAGAGATGGCTTAGTGATTAAGGCGTTTGCCTGTGAAGCCTAAGAACCCATGTTCAACTCTCCAGATCCCACGAAAGCCAGATGCACAGACACACAAAGGTGAGGCAAGCCCAAGGTCACACATGCTTACTAGGTGGCGCAAGCATCTGTACTTTGATTGCAGTGGCTGAGGCCCTGGAGTGCCAATTCTCTCTTTCTATCACTCTTTCTCTCTCCCACAAAAAAATGACAGTCTGCTATGCTTGCCTCAAAAAGAAAAAAAAAAGAAAAAGACTCTTGAATTATCATTCTGTAATATTAAGTCCACCCTGTGAGTTATGAAATGAGCTTTCCTGTGTAAATTAAGGAAAGAGTCTGTTTCCTTGAGCGCTAAATATAAACAGTAACAGAATCATCATTGGCTTTGATATGTAACACTCCCAGCATGATTCCTCAGTGCCTTTCCAACCGTTGTTGAAAATACCTCACTCATGCAGTAGGCTCTGAAATATAAGGGATCCAATTTACGTTCCTCCTCTTCTCGGTCAGTCTAAGAAAAATAAACCAATTTAATTATTTCCTGCTATGATTTCATTGTTAATTTAAAAAAAAATAAAACAAACTACCACCCAAAGTTGTATTCCATAGCCCGTGGGGCTGTGCATGAAAGCTCAGGTGTGGGGATTAGCCATCATGCCATGTGAGCAAAGTCTGGCATGTACAGGTTGGAATATATTCCTGTGCAGGACAATGTTGGAACAGACATCCTGTCACTGTATCATCTTGTTTTACAAAAAGTAATGTTTTCCTTCAGCAAGCATGGCACCCTTCCTTTATCCTGACTTTCTGTCGCCCTCCCCATCATTAATTCCTTCTTAAACTCAGGAGATTAGTTCTAAGATCCTGTTAGATGACCCACGATATTGCAGATAGCATTCAACCGTATCCAAACCACATTTTCGTATACATACCCATAATAAAGCTTAGAGTGTAAACCAAGTACAATAAGAGATTGACAAAAATAACTAATTATAGAACAGACAATATTCTGTAATCAACGTTTTACGCATGTGGTCTTTTTCAGTGTCTTGCTGTAGTGCACCAAAGTTTTAGTCTCCATTGACATCAGGTTCCCGATCAGTGGGACATGAGGGGTTAGAGTGGAGACTTCTCATGTCTCCTTCTCAAGATCTCGTTCATCACACACGAGATTAGGATAGCGAGTGTCCTGTTTTCCTTTTCTTCTGTTTTTGAGTCAGGATTAGTTTCATCTACAAATGCCTATGATAATTTATGTGTATTCATCTTATTTTTTTCCTAGACCAGTAAGTTCTAAAGCGAGATCCACTGCACTCAGCTTTGATAGGGTATAACTCGCAAGGAAATTTGAAACAGAATTGTCTTAAACCTTGGGATTTTTCAGTGTTCTTTAATTAGTCTGCTTACATATTCAATCAGAAAGAAAATGCAGGTAAAACTTCCCCCAATTATTTCAATGTCTGATATGCTTCGTTTTCCATATTTTAAGGTCAATGTTCCATAGAATGTGCTTGAGAGGCATGTTCCACGCCAGTGGCCCTCAATCTCGTGTGCTTCTGACAATTGCATCGGGTTACTTTAAAATCACTGACGGCTGCTTCCTGTTCTCACAAGTTATGATAAAAATGGTCAGATGTGTTCCCCGAGTCTCAGAACCTGTTAAACCTCTGCAGGACATTTCTATTTGCACCAACAATGGATAACTGGATCTAAAGGAGAGAGCTGGCTGAAAAGCAATAATCATCACCCCCAGCTTCCTTACTGTGGACTGAATGTGATCAATAGCCACAAGCTCCTGCCTCCGCGCCTTCCCTCTGTGAAGGATTGCTTCCTAGAGCTGCTAGCGGCACTGTCTTTACGTTTCCTGTACAAACACTTCTCTCTTAACATTCTGTTTTTTGTTCATTGATATGTTTGCAGCGTTCTCTTCCCTGGTATCGTTTTTTAAGATAATTGCTACTTTTTGTTTTAATTTTCAAGCATTTCTTGGTACTTTTACTAATTGATTGATTTTTCTTGAATATAAATCTTCCCACCTTTCAGTCCTTGCATCTTAACATTGTAATATAACAAGATCTGTGCATGCATGAACTCGGGCTTTTCTTGTATGTATGGGTAGATAAACATGTTAATAGGCTTAGATGTCTGTGTGTTTATATGCATCTACTCAGACAGTATAGAAACAAAACATATACCGATAGAAATGAGAATATTTTACGCCCAGATTGTACACTCACAATATAATTGATGAATGAAAAGAATGCTATGACAGTGAAAACATATGATCTTAAAATATCTTATGCTAACAGGAAGCAGGAAATTCTCATAAAGGGGTTTTATTCAACAAGAAGCAACAATGCACAGGAGCTCTCAATATCATTTTAGCCAAAACACAAATGTTATTGACTTCATCCTAATATAAACACAATAAATAACTATTCATTATTTTGCTTTAACTAAATGGAGAGAAATCTTTATAGTAATATTCTAATCATGTTAAACATAATGAGAAATAAGTGTCAGACAATAGAGCACGGTAGTTATTTTTGCAGGGAACATTTCCGGCGAGGTTTTTTTTTTTTTTTGTTGTTGTTTTTTTTTGTTATGGGTAAGCAAACATGCTGAAAGGCAGTAAGTATGATGGTGATTAATTTCAGTGATTACTTCCATTCTTTTGGCATCCTCTTTGAGCTGGACCATCTAAGGAAGTGATCCCTTGATCACTCAGAGAATGCTACAGCCATTGTCCTAAGGTGTTCTGCTCCTACTCAAGCAGGCGTCAAACATGCTTGGTATCATCTGTGTGACACTGCTTGTGTGGACATGCAGGATTCACAAGTTAGGGCTTCGTGGAGGCTTCTGATCCAGTTCCAAAGGAAAGCTTCAGAAGGCTGGTCAATAGGCAGCCCTCATGGGAATAATTATGAAGTTGTGAACGTAATCATGAAAACACAGGATGTTAGACATGACAGGAATATGAAATATCTGAAAAGACATAAAATATCAGAACTGATGCAGGCAATAAACAGAGGCGGGCCGAGTAAAAAGCAGATGGGCAGGACTGCCCAACACCTCTGGGATACAATAACCATGACAACCTGATGTGCAGGACTTGAAGATACAAAACTAAATGTTTAATCTGCTGTGTTTTGGCATTGCTTTTGACTGCCACTGTCACCATTCTTCCCTTTGGGAATGGGAATCTTTGTTCAGTCTGTTTGTCTTAGAAGTAATTTTCTTTTGATTCTACAAGAGTTTGGAGTTGAGTGTTTGCTTAAGCCTCAGAAGATGCTTTAGATGTGTACATTTGAGCAATGTGGAAAATGTGAAAACTATGGCAACACTTGGAGGTAGACTAAATGCATTTGGAATTATGAGATGACAGGAGCCTTGGGGCAAGAGTAATACAGGAATTTTGGGTTCCTTGTACACCAATGCACTGATAAATTGGAGTGTTCCCAGGGTCCTGTTCTATGAATTCAAAGAGTGAAACCCACTGACCAGAGGATAATGTTCAGAAATATGTCATTATAACTTCAAGCTGTAGGAGGATGAAGAGAAGGGAGCTTAAGCCTAGAACATAACAGAAAGGAGCAAGGTTGGAGCTCTTACACAGAGAGGCAAGAGGGGGTTTGAGAAGCCCACCTCCAGACTCAGATTGGGTTTTTTATGGGGCGTGGCTATGAGAGGAAGACAAGGACGGTGGGTTGCTATTGACAAAGACCGGCTTTGACAGCTTTGCCAGTAACCTTAGGTAAGGGTCAGAGTTTCTGTCCTCTAGAAAGGGTGCAAGCTTAATCTTTCCTGGAGGGTGTACGGTCCAGGTTTCTGCAAGCTTAGAGACATTTCCTGCTTTTACTCAAGGAATAACAAGCCATTACTTTTAGGGTTCTGTTACCCTGACTGCCTCGCCAATTTCTGTCTCCTATCAAGAGGAAGAGTGTTATTAGTGGAAGACAGAATGTGCCTCACAGGATCATGTGTTGGACTTTAATTTCCAGATGACAGTTCTTGTGGGGTGGGGGTATTTGCATTCTAGACTCTGCCCTACCTCATGGAGGTGAGGTTTAGTTAGAGGAGGTAGATCTCTGAGGGTGCTACATGACAAGAATTCTTCTGAGTGTTTCTGCCCCCATCATCTCTGTATGATATCATTCTTGTGGCCTTCATGCTTTACTGTGGGAAATGATCAAGAACCGAGGAACCACCTCCGGATGTAAAAGAAGAAAGAGACTTGACAACTAAGTACAATGTAGAATCCAGGAGAAGAGCCTAGTCCACCAGCACAATATTAGTGGAACAATTTCTGGAATCAGAAAAAGACCCACAGGGGCAAGAGAGATGGTTGAGCCATTAAGATGCTTCCTCCAAAATCTCAGGACCCAGGTTTGATTCCCCCAGTACCCATGTAAAACCATATGCACAAAGTGGCACATGCGTTTGGGGTTTGTTTTCAGTGGTAAAAGGCCCTGAAACAACCATTCTCTGTTTCTCTCTCCTTATCTGCCTCTCTCTCTCATAAATAAATAAATAAATAAATAAATAAATAAATAAATAAATAAATTTTTTTAAAAAGACAAAAGAGCCTGATGTGGTGGCACACACCTTTAATTCTAGCACTTGGGAGGCAAAGGTAGAAAGATTGCCATGAGTTCGAGGCCACCCTGAGACGACATAGTGAATCCCAAGTCAGCCTGAGCTAGAGTGAGACACTACCTCAAAAAACCAAAATGAAAGAAAAAAAAAGAGAGAACCACAGTTTAGTTAATAAAATTCAAACAAATTTTGTGTCCTTTTTAAAATAATTAAACTTGAGTTATAAAATGTTAACACTGGGAGAAAACATGTAGCAGAAATAAGGAGGTTTTGTTAAATTTGTATAAGATTTTAAAATTTAGAAATTATTTAAAATTGTAGAACAACACAAAAGTAGAATCAACTATATACTGGATCAAAAATTCATGTTATAAAACAAAAAGACAGGAGAATAAATTTCATGTTAGAGAAACAGAGATTTATTGACACCTTAACTAAAATTATAAATGTGTTCTTATTTTTCTATATTTTAAATTTATTTATTTACTTAAGAGCAAGGGCCAGGAATGGGCATGCTAGTGTCTCTAGCTACTGCAAAAAAACTGCATATGCATGTGCCATCTCATGCATCTGGCTTATGTAGCTACTGGGGAATTGAACCTGGGTCATTAAGCTTCACAGGCAAGAACCTTAACTACTAAGCCATCTCTCCAGCCCCTTACCTTTATTTTTGCATGGGGGAATATGGTGAAAGTTGAAAACAAGTAAAATTTTTAATGATATTATGTGATAATATTGTGATTTTGTAGATTTTTATTTATTTTTATTTTAGAAAGAGAGAGAGAATTTTGCCACCTAGTGGGCATGTGCGACCTTGCACGTGCCTCACCTTTGTGCATTTGACTTAAATGGGATCTGGAGAGTCGAACATGGGTCCTTTGGCTTTGCAGGCAAGTGCCTTAACAGCTAAGCTATTTCTCCAGCCTTAGATTTGTATTTAATTATATATTTTATGTAAATTACATTTTTCTACCCTCTCATGATTATTTCTGTTTCACCAATGCTGCTTTCTAAGCATTTCTCAACAACGAGTCTGATCCCTTGAAGGAAAAAGAGTCCAGTTGAAGTGTGGTAAATTGTTTTTAATGAAAACATGCTTTAGAAAATAAAAGCAATAGTGCTTATGCACTGTCATAACCTCTGACTAATTATCATCAAGACTGTAGTTGTTTTGTGAAGGTGTGAGGAAACATGAATTTATTTTGTGGAAGAAATTAGCTCTTGCATTATTTATGAAAGTAATGACATCAACTTCTCTACTCTTAATATTAACATACAGCCTCTACATCATAACACATGACTTTGGAAGAAATGATAAGCCTCAACATGGAGTGTTAGAGATTAAGATAACCTGAAAGAGGCCTACACAATAGAGTAGACAGATGCAGGAAGATGTGTGGTCTGATCACGTAGGATATTGCAAAACATATAAGGATTTATATTGAGAGGATTTGTGAAGGGTTTTCTGCAGAGGAATAATATTACAAGATATTACATAGATCATAATTTTATGGATACTTTTATAAGTCCTGGATGGAAATGAAGAAAAAATGGCTTCTAGAATCTAGTTCATTGGAGGTTTTTTACCTGATAAAGTCAGAGTTGAAAATAAGCAAATTTTGTTAACGATGTTGTATAGATAATGTTATGATTTTGATGATTTCTATTTAATTATGTATTTAATGTTGGCTAGATTGATATCATGGCTTTAAGTTTGGTACAAAATTTCTCATGAGTGAAAATTTCTGATTATGCAAAACAAACATCCCAATGTGACTTTACAGGAATCTCTATTTACTCTTACAAATACCTATGAAATGACAAGATTCTAGTTTCCTTTTCAAAATGGGTTTAAGCTGGGTATGGTAGTGCAGACCTGTCATCCCAGCCCTTGGAAGGTGGAGACAAGAAAATCAGGAGTTCAGGGTCATCTACATCTATACAAGTTAATTGAAGGTCAGCTTGACCTGCATGAGACCCTCTCTGAAAAAAAAAAATAGCAT
This sequence comes from Orientallactaga sibirica, assembly GCA_036365145.1. Classification (NCBI taxonomy): domain Eukaryota; kingdom Metazoa; phylum Chordata; class Mammalia; order Rodentia; family Dipodidae; genus Orientallactaga; species Orientallactaga sibirica. Next base: position 22,232,638 of record JAEOAD010000032.1, on the reverse strand, counting down.
ATATACAGTCTACACCACACACACACATATTGTCCTATATATATATGTATGTATATTCCCCTTGTACAAGACAGTTGTGTTTTCTGGTGATAGAAACTTGTAAAAATTCTAGGTATATAAGCTTTACTCCTTGCAAAATAAACTTAATTTATCTGTCATTTTCAAATAAATTGAAGACAAGCAAAAACAGTATTCATTTATCATCATATCAACAATATAAGTTTAACTTAAATTGAAATTGAGGTAATGTGTTATAAGACTGAAAAGTTCATCAAATGAGTTGCAATTAAAAAAATAAATTAACAAATGAAAATCAAAATCTTTGATGGAATTTTATGGTAATTAGGCAGCAAATTTAGTGGTGTAACTATGGAAAAACGATACTTTCTATATTGGTCAGTGTGAGAATTTTATGAAGAAAATTTCTACTTTGAATTTGAAAATGAGATGTCAAGTTTCACAAGCTGTCTGGAGCATACTTTCTCACTACCTGGATGAAGGTTTTGATGTGAACATGTGTCACAACACATAGTAAAAAAAGAGGGAGAGAGAGAGAGAGAAAAGAAAAAAAGCCTTCTGATTAGGACATCTGAATTCAAGTGGCATCTACCCGCTTAAGTTGAGTTTTATGATTTTGTCAGGTTAGTCCTATAAAAACTTGTGAATAAAAAGGTTCTCAAGCAGGAATAAGCACATGACCACATTTTTGCAGCTGAGTAGGAAAACAATGCTGACTTAATATTATGGGTGAGTTTTGCCAGGGGTAGGGCAACAAGGTTTATCTGGGTGATGGCCACTTATACTTCCTCCATCTGTTTTTGATGCCTCCTTGTTACTGACCTCCAACCAAATCTACTAGTTTAAATTTTTTTTTGGTTACCATGGACCATCAGATATCTATGCTACTTTCCCATGGACATGTCCCACTAGGGATGCTATAGAGTTGATGCTGTAGTATTCTATTCCCTTTTAAAATCTATCACGTTCCTTGAGTAGGCTTTACTTAGTCTCCAAGGAAATGAAGTAAAACTTCATATACTTAGCTTATATAAGCAGATGAAAGAAACAAATTGAGGAATAGTTTAACATCATGCACAGTTAATATGGTTTTATGCATGGGGGAAAAAGGCTTTCATCACAAAAATATTTTTGTATTTTTACATTCATAGGAACAGTGGAATTGTTTTTAATGTTTTTGATTAATTAAAATCAACATTCATGAGGCATCCACTATGTTCTGGGAATACACACAGCATATTGCTAAAATTAATTTTTCAAACTAGCTATATTAAGATTCCTATTCATAAATAAAATGCATCTGAGACAGGGCAGAACATATAAGTTGTGAAGGCTTGATGACTCAACTTCAATAAACATATCACATGCTGGATGAGGAAAAAATATCAACCCAGAGTATATCTATTAGAAGACTGTCTTGAAAGACCACTACTTCATCAGAGTCTGCCTCTCTTAGAAGATTCAGAAAATGGTATATACAGGATTTTGTATCTAGGCTTAGGTGAGTTAGGTCTTTAAAAGAAAAGTACTGATTAAAACTGGGCATCTCTTGTAATAAAATCCTTTGGTGGATAGGGCAATGTAAGTACCTGGTAACATCTATGGACACGTATTGTTCTGTGGGAAGCTGAGTAAAATGTTCTAAAACATTGTTTTGCAATCAACTTAATTTACTCCTTATGACTTGAATATAAATGTTCTCCCATGGTCTTAAGGGCACACTCATCTATTGTGATCTGAAGCTGTTCTATACTATGTCTTATGTGACATCAAACACTCAGCTTCTTTACCTTCCCTGGAATTTCAACATTAGTTGTTCTCATAAATGTGAATTGAGACTTACAACACACATTGCACAAGAAAAAAAGAAACAGTGTCAGAAATGCTACTTCATGAAATACTTATCGTCCAGATGTGCACAATGTTTCTCTCCATTCGTGTTCAGCACCCATTGATTTAATATATTTTATTTTTTTTTATTTATTAGAGAGAGAGAGAGAGAGAGAGAGAATATGGGTGTGCCAGAACCTCTAGCCACCTCAAACGAACTCCAGTAAAAACCAAGCTATTAATAGTTCATTTTTGGAAACTCAAACTTTACTTGGAGAGTGTACCCCTAGGAGACAGAGTGGTGCTCAGAGAGGGCTCCTCACAACCCTGCAGCCACTACTGCTCCAGCACTCCAGCTATAGGACATACTTGACAACTTCTAATCTTACAGACAATAAACCATGATATTTCCCTCCCCTCCCCCTTTCCCATTCACAACTCCACTCTCCCTCAAACCACCTCCTTCTCTGTATTCATCTCTTTTATTTTGATGTCATCATCTTTTTCTCCTATTAAGAGGGTCTTGTGAAGGTATTGTTAGGCCCTGCGAAGTCATGGATATCAAGGTCAATTTCTGTCTGGACAGTTGCATTGTAAGGAGTCCTACCCTTCCTTTGGCTCTTACATTCTTTCCGCCCCCTCTTCCGCAATGGACTCTGAGCCTTGGAGGGTGTGATAGAGATATTTCAGTGCTGGACACTCCTCTTTCCCTTCTTCTCAGCACTATGTTGTCTTTTGGGTCATCCCAGTGGTCATCGCCATCTGAAAAGAAAAGCTTCTGGGCTGGAGAGATGGTTTAGGGGTTAAGGCGCCTGCTTCCTAAACCTAAGAACGCTGGTTCCAGTCTCCAGTGGTTCCAATCTCCAAGTCCCACGTTTGGCCAGATGCAAAGTGACGCAAGGGCACAATGCCACACTTGACCACAAGGGGCGCACACATCTGGATTTTGTTCTCAGCAGCTAAGAGGCTGCTGGCACCCATCTCTGTCTTCTTCTCCCCCTCTCTCTGTCTCTCTCTGTATCTCTCTCAAAAAAAAAAAAAAGAGAGAGAGAGAGAGAGAAGCTTTTCTAACCAGAAGTGAGAGTAGCATTAATATGTGAATATGCTTTCTTAACTGTGAACAGAGTAAGGAAGCTTTCCATAAACATTCAAGACTCAGTCTGAATTCAGATGTCATTTTTTTGGCTTTTTTTTTTCTTTTCACTGCCTCCTAGTAATTATGCCAAATAGTGAATCCATCAGTGGATTAATTCCCATGTCAGGTTAGAGCTCCCAAGATCTAACTGTCTCTGAAACTCCCTCCTGGATACACCCAGCCGTGTGCTCCACTGCTCTTCTAAATGCGTCTTAATCCAGCCTTGTTGACAGTCAGAGACCTTATCATTCCATTTCACTTAGTTCCCTTGAATTGATGGTCTGTCTAGGGATAATTTCCTGCTAATATTGAAGACTCTTGATTAATAAGTTTTTTTAAATATCTGATTCCTTGGCTCTCCATCGGATAGTGTTGGATAAGAGATCAAAATCTTGCTACTCCTTCACCAGCCTCTCCTCCGTCCACCCATCTTTGTATTGCTTTGATTCCCATACATATTCAGAGACAATTTTGGTCTAATCTTTTGAAGTGAATCCTAATTAGTTAGGTACTAATAACCCATGCATGTATTCCTCAGCCCTTTTAATCTGTACCTCATCATTATTTGCAAATATCACACTTGGCCTTACATATCATCTCAAAGGCGACTGTCCCCTCTGCCCCACCTACTCTCTGTCCTATAGCTAGTTCAGGTGTATATGGCCTGCTGAAATCATGACAATCTGCTTTACCTATTGATCTCTTATGAGCTGAAATTTCTCTGGAAACAGGAACTTTGCCTAAATCATCTGCATGTCTACAACATTAAGTTATTGCTAAATGTCAGAAATTTGTCCTACTGTTTGGTTATTTTTTTAAAGTTATTTGGACACTTCAACATGGACTAAAGTACTAAAGGGTAGTGTATAGTATAATAAGGTTTATGTAACCACTTTCCAAGGAAATGTAGAAATGGCGTTTTCATAAATTGACAATTGAAGTACATAAATCTAAGACTAATTCCAAGCCTGAAATATTATAAACCTGTAATGTTATATACTACTTTAAAAAAGTACATACAAAAGAAAACTTAACTTCTTTGGCATATTGTGCAATGTTTCTAATTAATCATTTAGCTAGCACTAAATGTGCTGTTTAATTGCTCAGAAATCAAATTACATTAACTCTACCAAAGCTATGGAAAATTGGCACAATTGCATTAGCAGATGAGGTATCATTTAAATTAAATGCTTCATTTATTTAATTATTTTAAACTCAACACATGAGTTTAGAGCAAATGAACATACAAGCTTAAAAAAATTACTTTTGGAAAGGGTTTGGGTCTTCATGGGACAGGATCTGCAACTTACTGAGCCCGAAAGAATGGAAAATCATGTCCATTCTAGCTTTCTTCTTAATGTGCTTTATGACATTGATGAAGTCCCATATTTTAATTTTCTGCAGAGTAATAGAAGAAAAGTGAGATGGATGAGTTTTAATGCTGAGGAAACCAGAAACTCAAACTCAACTAGTAGAATTTAAAACCCATGCTTTGTTCCTTTAGAAGGCTGTCCATCAGTTATCTTCAGGGGAATAAACAAATTGCATGGAAGAATAATGTGAAAAAACATGGATGTATTTTGTATTGAATATTTATAAATTCATATAATTTATATCTGTTTGAAGGAAACAATAAGCTCAAAAATTTAAGTGACTTGCTCAAAGCTGTCATGACATTTAATCATTCTTTCTTACATCCTTATTTTAAGGAGAACATTCTGTATAGTATATGACCCACAGAAGAGATGATTCCCAACAGCAAAACAGTAAAGAGCAGGTCTCAAACAAAGTGGAAGACACGGACCAACACCCCAAAGTTGCCAGTAAACAGTCTTTGGTTGTGTCCACTCACAACACATCAAAAATGTCCATTCAAAGATGGAGAGAAAAGGAGCAGACTCCCCAAAGCATGGCTATGCCCTCAAGTTAGCTTGAAGCTTCTTGACTTTGACATACTTTAATTCTTCAGACACATTTTTAAGTCTCTATTTCAGGCATAGTTCTGTAACTACAGTTTATGACAGAATTTTCTGAATCTTTGAAGTGTGAACTTTGCATAATGGTTGTGGTTGGATTAAGGCTGAGCCCAGAAAACTTCCTCATAACAATGGTAAGAATACATTAAACCCTCTTGTAAAGATGTTGTCCTTCTCTAAAAATATATATATTTATTTATTTGAGAGGGAAAGATCGAGAGAGAGTGGCAACTAGAGAGGGAATGGGCATGCCAGGGCCTCTGGCCACTGCAAACAAACTCCAGACCCATGTGCCACCATGTTCATCTGGCTGATTTGGGTCCTAGGGAATCAAACCTGGGTCCTTGGGCTTCACAAGTGAGTGCCTTAACTGCTAAGCCATCTCTCCAGCCCCCAAGATGTTGTCCTCTTCCAAAATTCATCATTTTTTTTCTTTCATATTTTTCCTTGAACATAACAAAAAATTAATATAAAACTGGAACCAACTGAGGGAAAATCACATTTATGGATTTGTAAATAACAAATCATAGACACTTTTTATGGTTTCAGTTATTCTGAAAGTCTCGTTCTTTTCCATATGTGTATAGTATATCTTCAGATACTATTAGAAAACTGAAGACTTTTCTGTATGTATAATTCCATAAAATATTCTGGTAAACTACTACATCTGTTAAATCCATTAAACACAAATGTTCTATCAATTTTTATATCCTATCCGAAAGAATGTGCTCCCTCACTTGGACTTCAAGAAAGGCATAATTCCCTTACTTAATTAATGAAAACATGCTCCATCACAGTGAACCAAACTGTGTCATCATGAGGAGTTAATAAATGATAAACCTTTCACTGGTTATGAGACAACATTTCCTAGGCTGAATAAATGGAATTAGATTAATTCATTGAGTGCTTCTTTCTGTGGGACTGAGGTCCCCTTGCCTCTAGGCAAGTGGCATGAAATACTTAAGACATTTCTTACTGAGAATGAATATTTTAGAGTTACAGATCTCCTTCTAAGAGGAGATGTTTTATTTACTAGAAATCTTCAATAATCATAAGTACTAATTGTCAAGAAGGAATAGATATAGAAGTTAACTTAAAAGATTATAGGAAATATATACATATGTAGTACCACCCTGGGCTTCATTTTTTAAAGTTTTATTTATTTATTCATTTATTTATTTATTTAGGACCTTGTCTCAAATACATACATACATACATACATACATACATACATACATACATACATACATACATACATACATGCATGCATACATACATAACTGGCCTAGAATTTAGAATAACCCCAGGGATTTTGCCACAGTGTGTGTGTGTGTCGTTCAGATTCTCCTGACTCTGCCTTCTATACTGGGATTACAGATACACACGCCACTTTACGTCGGCTTTGTGTGTGTGCTGGGAAGTAACCTTGGGATGGAAGCTATTGCAAGCCTTTAATGGTTAAGCTTTATCTATCTCCCCAGTCCCCTCCCTGTTGCTGGTTTTTTTTTTTTTTTTTTTTTTTGATACCACAGGTGAGTTGGATATTGTGACAGAGTCTTAATTGTCTATAAGTCTGAAATATTTATTGTTTGGTTTTGATAGAAAATGTTGTCACCATTTTGTTCTGTACTACTCATATTTGTCTAGTGTTTGCAGAACATCATTCAGCTATGAATTATGTCCAACAAAATGCCATTCTGTCAGGAAGAACATATGCATACTTACAAATAATACCCTCCCTGGAAAAGTCAAGTGAATAATGTGAATAAAAGAGCTAAAAAAAAATTACTTGTTCAAATCTCTATGTCCTTCTCTCTGAGTAACCTACATTGAATCCATTCCAATTTTCTGAGTTTTCCTTATGTGCAAAACCCAGGTCCATAGCAATTTTTATGGCCCTTCTTATGCTGATTTTAAGTCACAGAATAAAATAATAGGAGTGAGATGATCAGAAAACCCTGTAGTTAAATATGTAATAATGAGAAAAGACTAGGTTTTCAGAACTCATGGGCTTTCTGAGTTGTGGTATGTGAGACTTCAGAGCCAGAACCCCACTAAGTACAAATTATTCTCCAAATGAGAAAATTTTAACAAGCAGAGGGACAAAATCTAATTATCAGCTATTTGTTGTTCAATGGAAGGAACACTGTATGAGTTTCTCCAGGGAGAAATAGGAAAATCTTTTGCTGCTGTGAAGCATGGCCTCTCATGCAAAGAGAGTTTCTGTGAGTAAAACGCATGACCATCTCTTAACAAACAAGTGAGCAGACGAGATGTCCACTGAGAAATGCACTAGGGCTGCTTGAAAAGATACATCTAGACATCAAAATTCTAATGGAATATAAAGACAGTTGAGGGTCATTGTTACAGACATAGAGACTCAGGTGTAAATAATGTAATGCAGGCCTTTGGTGAATTCTGATAGCATATTTAATAGATTATTGCTCCATTTTACACTGAGTTCCAACCTTACTATGTCTAAGCAATTTAAGTGCTCTATGGGGAACTGGGATTTAACACTCAGCCCGACCCTGAATTCCCTCGAGTTACCCATTCCTCTTAATGTATGCATGCCTATTTCAAAATATCATATTGTATTCCTTAACATTTAACAATTTCATTTGCTAATATAAAATCTTTCATAAAAATATTCCTTGGAAATTGTAGCATGAAAAATAGTAAATAATGAAGTTTTGCTGAACATATTCACGTTTAACTTGAAATATCATTAAGGTCATTTTTTGAGGATCTAACAAAACTTCTATTTTGAAGGGTGACTTGTTGGAAAGAAGAGGGTGTTCATGAAGGGGAGATGGGGTGAAGGCTAAAAGGAGAGTTGTAGGAAGAGGTTGTGATCAGTTACTTTGTGTATATATGTGAAGAGTGCCAATAGATTTATTATTTAAAAATACTTAAATATTTTACATCCTGAAAAACAAGTGCATTATAGAATAGTCTTCTGATCTTCAGCTGGAAAGGGATACCAGGGATATTGGAAAATGAAGACTGGGAACATAGTTGAGAAATGAAGTGAAAAGCATGACTAAGCCTTTGCAATTTCCAGGAAGGAGAACTTCACATTGACATAATCCATGAAAAGCCAGAACAATGGATGGATGCATAGACAGTTTCTTCCTCATTAAGAATGTCTTGACATTAATCAAGTAATCAGAGAGCTTTATTTAGGATGGATTGCAGGCTTTTGATAAGTAAAGTTGGCATGTCTATTTGATAAGAGCATCCTTAGAACAGATTCTTCTGTTGACTTCAAATTGCTAGCTAGATAGCTGCAGTTCATATATTACCCTGTATGTTCCTGAACGGTTTTTGTGCAAAATCATGTAAGCTGCATAATCATCTTAAGCAATGTCACTGTCAAATACTATGTGAATATTTAAAAATAAGTTCCTTTAATTTAGCTAAAGTTAAACACCATGTCATTTATTAACTACGCTTACACCATTTGGTAAACAACATGTATAATGTGCTTGACATCGACTATAAAGTTGTGTTTTGTTATTCACATTCCAGCATTTGCATATACACATTTAAGAACTGTAAAATGGAATCAAAAATCATGGATAGACAAATAGAACGTAAGTTATTTTCATTGTAAGCTATGAAACAGAAATATTATGATAGATTATTGTTGCTAATATGACTGTTAAGGAGTTGAAAATTTATGATAGGAAGCACCCTCAACTGTATTGTAGAAGGAGACAGTCTATTACTTTTGAAGGTGCTATTAGAATGGATTATGTCAAAATATGAAATATAGAAAGTCCCTCAATGTGTATTTATAAAGCTGGAGCCATTATGCCTCATTGTTTCAATTACTCATGTGCTGAAGATGAAACGACAGCTTAAAATACTTTCATTTTAGGCACTGATTAAAACAAACAATTTATATATTTTGCAAAATCATCTCTATAATATTCTTACATACTTCTATTTTTAAGAAAAATATTTTCTTTTTATTTATTTATTAGAAAATAGGCATGGCAGGGCCTCTAGACACCACAAACAAACTCCAGACAAATGCACCACCACATGCATCTGGCTTACATGGGTTCTGGGTAATTGAACCTGGGTCCTTAGGTTTCACAGGCAAGCACCTTAACCACTAAGCTATCTCTCCAGCCCCACAACTTCTATTTTTAGAATAAGTATGCAGTGAGTACTTTCAAATAAGAAATATAAGCATGTCAGTAAAAGGAAATTCAGGGCTGGAGAGATGGCTTAGGGTTAAGGCACCTGCCTGCTAAGCCTAAGAACGTCAGTTCCAATCTCCAGGTCCCACATTTAGCCAGATGCACTGATGCAAGGGCCCAATGCCACACTTGCCCACAAGGGGACACACACATCTGGAGTTCATTCCCAAGGGCTGAGAGGCTGCTGGCATGCCCATTCTCTATCTGTCTTCCTCTCCCTCTCTCTGTGTCTCTCTGTGTCTCTCTCTCTCTCTCTCAAAGTAAAAAAAAAAAAAAAAAAAAAAAAAAAAAAAAAAAATTCATAGCCCATATGTTCCAACAATATGTTTTAGAACAAAAAGAGATGAAATTGTGTGTTGAAAATAGGTATTGAACTTTTATAAACACTAATATGCAAATTGCTCTCAATTTTATTTAAAAGACATCTACACGTGAAGACACAAAAGGGTGGGTTATTGTTTTATGTATTTATTCACGAGTGAAGGAAAGATGAATTTTATACAGAAAGTGTTATCAAACACTGCAGAAAACATGAGAATTGAAAATTAGCCTTATTTTCTAATGAATGTTAAATCCAGAGTGCCACAACTTCAGAAAATATATATCCAATCCTCTTAGAATTAGAATGATTTCAGCAGTTTTCATTAAAAATCTGTTGTCAATGCAAAAAAAAAAAAACCTTTCATATGCAGAAAAGTAGAGAGAGAAAAGGCAAATATAATAGGGAATAATGAGATGACTTACAAATCAACAGAATGGATTATTTAATAAATCCTACTTGGCTGATGATGATGATGATGATAATTTGATTAATACTTCTTCCCCTTATTCTTCGTGGACAGAAATTCATAGAACCAGCTAGTGCACATTTCAACAAACTGTTGCATGTTTTTTATTTTTCTTCCAGACAAGGATGACAGGCACAAGAAGATGTGTCACAGTATATCTAGCCTTACAAATATAGAAAGAACTCATATATAACCTAGATTATGTCAACAACCCCATGAAAAGGTCCTAGACACATTATCCCTTAGCATATATTTATTCACATAATTTTTTTTTACTGGAATAAAAAGATTACCATCCATGGTTCCCAGTTAGGAATTCATTTTTTAAAGTTTTATATCATAATAATACGGTTATGACTATTTTCCCCCAAACAATGTATGTATCTAATTTTCACTAATTTCCTTGTTTGCCTTACTATTTACTATACTCTTCTTCATGTATCATTTAGAAATTTTGGCATTTCCATTCTGATTCAGTAGGGAGAACTTCTTGACTACCAACATTTAACTCATAAAGAAAAAATGCATAATATATGTAAAATTAATATGAGATTTAGCTAATGCTGTGCCCTGATAGATATATTCAAATTGCTACTGAATTTAATTTGTAATAGATTTTACTACTTTTTTTATTTATTTTTGCAATATATTTGTGTATGTGTGTGTGTGTGTTGCACACATGTGCATGTGTGTACTGGGAAGAAGGACAAAATGTACCCTGACCTCTTGCTGCTGGGAATGGACACCAGACACTTGTGCCATTATGTGCAACTGGCTTACGTGGGTGGCTTGAGAATTGAGCCCATCCTGGCAATCTTTTTAAGCAAGTGCTTTTAACCACTGAGTGTTTTTTTCAGCCCCTGTATTTTACTAAAAATATTGAATAACCATCAAAAATATAATTATTTAGTGAGTGATAGCTATGTTCCATTCATTGTGGTGAATAATTTAGGCAAAGTAATGATGGTTTTTTTATTTTATTTAAAAAAACAACAACACAATTTGATACTTCAGGAGTGGAGAGAGAGCTCAATGGTAAAAGGCCTGGGATCAGTTCTCCAGTACCCATGTAAAGCTAGAGGCACAGCGTGGTGTATGCATCTGGAATTTGTTCATACTGGAGGGAGGATCTGCTGTGCCACAGTCTCTCTCTCTCTCTCTCTCTCTCTTTTCCTTTCTCTACCTCTGCTTCTCTACGTCAAATAAATAAATAAATAAAATTATATTAAAGAAAGGAAGTTCAGGGACTGATGGAGGTTAGGCCACAAACAGCATAGTGATGAGAAAAGACAACATTATTTAACAAATGATGCCGTGGGTTTGGGTTTGTTGTTCTGCTTAGTCTGTCACATACCACTGTAATGTCTGCCTAAATCCAATCTACGGATCCTACGTGGAAACTGTCTAGATTTATTTTTTCCTTTTTAATGTCAGAGGCACTTCCGTCATTCACTTCACATCTCTGCCTTTATTTGGTGTATATTATGCTTACCCTGTTGTTAAGTTACTCAGGCAAAATAGTTACACTAATTATATTATTAATGCTGAGTTGTCAAATATTACAACACTGATATGTTAGAATCTTACATAGGATTTATGAAAAGGAGCATTAGCCGAACTGATTTGGTGCTTTTCCCTGCATCAACATGCAATACTTTATAAGAGCTTAACACCATTTAAATTTCGATTCCCTGTTACCATGTAAATTCACAGACATCCATGTATTATGCCAAAAATAGTACACAGCTATCACTAATGAAATAGTTAGATAGAAAAACAATATTGGGGCTGGAGAAATGGCTTAGCGGTGAGGGTATTTGCCTGTGAAGCCAAATGACCCAGGTTCGATTCACCAGGATCCATGGAAGCCAAATGCACAAGCAAGAGAGGGCATGCATCTGGAGTTTGTTTGCAGTGGCTGGAGGTCCTGGCATGCCCATCCTCTCTGTCTCTCTTCTCTTCTCTTCTCTTCTCTTCTCTTCTCTTCTCTTCTCTTCTCTTCTCTTCTCTTCTCTCTCTCTCTCTCTTGCAAATAAATAAATAAAAATTTTAAAAAATTAAAAAAAGAAAAATGATATTGGATAGCATGGTGAATGATAAACCCAGTTAAGTACTATGAATTATAATGTAGTTTTATAAAATTTTTAAATGTACTCTGCCTCCACTCCCCATATACTATAATTCATAAAAAACATTTAACAACCTTATATATTATCAACAAAAAGGTAAAATGATTTAGGATGTGGTCTTTATGTTTGCTGTACATATTTTATTAGTTGAATAATTCTTCATGGCTAAGGGTATAGCCCAGTTATACAGCTTATGCAAGTCCTCTTCAATCTCCAGCACCACACAAAACATTTTAAAGTGTAACAAAGATAATTTAGAATAAAGAGCGTCACCAATAGTAGAAAAGATCGAAAAGTTTCAATGTCACAATGACGGCGTAAAACTTGTTCATGGTCAAATAGTTGGGAGGAAATTGAAATCCCAAATAAGATAAAATGCTTTCTTCTGTGTACTTTTCTAAATATATTTCTAATTTATTTGCAAGTACAGTAGGAGAGAGAAGGAAGGAAGGGAGGGAGGCAGGGAGGAGAGGGAAGGAGGGAGGGAGGGAGGGGGAGAGGAAAGAAAGAATAGGAAGAAAGAAAGAGAGAATGGGAATGCCAGAGATCCTTGCCACTACAAATGAACTCCAGATGCATGTGCCATTTTGTGCATCTGGCTTTTTGTGGGTAATGAGGATATGAACCTAAGCCATCTAGCTTTGCCAAGTGAGTGCTTTTTAATTTTTTTTTTATTTTTAGAGACAGAGAGAGAGGGAGAGGGAGACAGATAGAGATGGGCGCCCAGCAGTCTTTCAGCTGCTGTGAACGAGATCTAGATGTCCGCCCCCTTGTGGTCAAGTGCGGCATTGCACCTTGAGTCACTGCAGCTGGCTAAATGTGGGACCTGGAGATTGGAACCAGGTTCTTAGGCTTAGGAGGCAGGCGCCTTAAATGCTACGCCATCTCTCCAGCCCCCAAGTGAGTGCTTTTAACTGCTGAGCCATCTCTCCAGCCCATTTGTGTTTATTTAGATATCAATTGTATTTGAAGACAGTGATTTAGTAAACAGTACCTTATTTTCCATCAACACTAGAGAGAGAGAGAGAGAGAGAGAGAATAATAGGAACATCTCCTAATGCCAACATCTACTTGTTCTAACAAAAAAATGGAATTTATGTGTTGCCTGTGAAAGTGGTCCTGCCATTTGTAACAAGTCTGGCTGCACTCTACTTGTTTTTATTAAAAATAAAAATAAGAAAAAAATAAATCACATCTACTTTCTTTGTGAAACAAAACTTTAAACATCAGAAAACTCTTCCCATCATTATCTGTTGAAAACTTAGAGGTGGAAAGTCCTTACCGCAGCCCTTCTGTTTCTTTCTTAAACAACTACAAGGCAAGCCTTACGTTCGGAAACAAAACCGAATTAAGAATAGGCGCTTCTGTGGCTGTTCTTGTGGGCTGCGGCTACTGCTGATTTTGAAAATGGGAAACAAATGCATTGATTTTTTTTTTTATTTACATCGTAGTTCATCCAATGCATTCTTGTGTGATTTTTTTCCCCATATTTAAAGTATAAAGTTAGGGGCTGGGGAGACAGCTCAGCAGTTAAGAGCTCTGGCCACTTAAGCACGAGGGTCTGGGAGGGCTGGAGACCACTGTCCTTCAATTCCCCCAAAACCTACATGAAAAGCTGGGCGTGACCATGCAAGTCTACAACCCCCGTCTGTAGGGGCAGAAATGAGAGAAGAGCTGGGACTCACTGACCAAAAATGATGCTAGGGGTTCAGGGAGAGACGCAGTCTCTGGGAAGGGAATTTGGGGATGGGTGAGGTTCTCCTCTTAGCGTTACACTCAAATGCACAGGTAGTAACCACACATCACACACACTCTACAAACACATCCTCTCTAGCACATGCACACAACACACACACAGAGAGAGTGAGAGAGAGAGAGAGTCTGACTCTGGCATATTTCCTGTTCACCTTTGAAAATGAGACTCTGACACAGGGAAGCAAGTCCTCAGGCTGCAATTCCGTCTGAGAGTAACCACGCCTTTCTTCGGTAGATATGTGGATGTTTACTGGCTGCAAAACAAATCGAGAATGTTGTTTTGTTTACTTTTAAATGCTTCAGGTCTTATTATTAATTATTATTCCATTTAGCAAACAGGGTTTTAGGTGTCATTTGGGAATTTTCAAGCACTGTTTGTTTTAGTTGATTCTGCCCTACCCGTCATCTCCCTCATTTCCCTCATCTCCTCTTGGCTCCCCTCCTCCCCCCACATCTCCCCTCATCTCCTTCACCTCTCCTCTTCACCTCACCTGTCCTCCCTTTTAGCAGCGTCCTGGCTTTGCATGTCACCTGTGTGCTTTTACCCTGTCTCCGCTCTTCTTCCTCGTCAGGGCTTGTCTTCTCTTGGTTACCTTTCAGCTTTAAGATCTTTTCCTCCAGCTTGTAATCTTTTCATTTTGTTGTTTAGGTTGAAAACCAAGGAAGAATTTTTGTCATCAATGTAGTCATGTGTATATAAAAAGTGGAAAACTATTTTTCTGATCATATGTCCAGCTTTGTTTTTCAATTTTCCATGAAATGGTCTGTGAAAATAAATTTTTATAACAAAAATACAAATGTACTTGTAAATACATGCTCTAAGTTAATATTCCATATAAATTAGCACCTATTTGGTATTCATATATATATATTATTTATCCTTGAGATGATAGGAGTTTTGCATATTACCACATTGATGGGTCAATAATTCATTTACATACTGTTTTATTGACTTATTTGTTTTTGCCTTTTATTGATAAGCTTGCCATTGACCTGGTCTAGGACATCCTTGATCATTCTGCCTCTGTCTCCCAAGATCTGGGATTACAAGCCTGTGCCAGCAATATTTTAAATAAACTGTAATGACACTTGATCCGCTGAAAAGAAAATGGCATAACAGACCTGATCATGAAAGAGCTTATCTAATTTCACTGAACCTTCAGAGTTCTGAACAAGGCCTGCTTGTATTGAGAAAACTGTTTCTTAGGGGAGGAGTGGAGGGGAAGATGAAGAGAATGGGCATTGCCTGGGCAATGTTCACATCTACTTGAGATGCACAAGGTGGTGCCTGCATCTGGAGTTTGTTTGCAGTGGCTGGAAGCACCAGTGTGCCCATTCTCTCTTTCTCTCCCTCTTTATCTCTCTCAAATAAATAAATAAAAATTCTTTAAAAAAATCAATTAAAAATATACATATATAATCCAGTCCAACATTAAAGAACTAGTATCACATCAGGAATAATGTCCCACTAAGGGCTGGAGAGAGGGCTTAATGGTTAAAGCTCTTGCTTACAAAGCAAAGGACACAAGTTCAATTATCTAGCATTCACATAATCCAGATGCACAAGGTGGCACATGTGTCGAGTTTGTTGAATTATAATGCAGTTTTATAAAATTTTTAAATGTACTCTGCCTCCACTCCCCATATACTATAATTCATAAAAAACATTTAACAACCTTATGTATTATCAACAAAAAGGTAAAATGATTTAGGATGTGGTCTTTATGTCTGCTGTACATACTTTATTAGTTGAATAATTCTTCATGGCTAAGGGTATAGCCCAGTTATACAGCTTATGCAAGTCCTCTTCAATCTCCAGCAGCACACAAAACATTTTAAACTGTAACAAAGATAATTTAGAATAAAGAGCATCACCAATAGTAGAAAAGATCGAAAAGTTTCAATGTCACAATGACGGCGTAAAACTTGTTCATGGTCAAATAGTTGGGAGGAAATTGAAATCCCAAATAAGATAAAATGCTTTCTTCTGTGTACTTTTCTAAATATATTTCTAATTTATTTGCAAGTACAGTAGGAGAGAGAAGGAAGGAAGGGAGGGAGGGAGGGAGGGAAGGAGGGAGGGAAGGGAGGGAGGGAGGAAAGAAAGAATAGGAAGAAAGAAAGAGAGAATGGGAATGCCAGAGATCCTTGCCACTACAAATGAACTCCAGATGCATGTGCCATTTTGTGCATCTGGCTTTTTGTGGGTAATGAGGATATGAACCTAAGCCATCTAGCTTTGCCAAGTGAGTGCTTTTTTAATTTTTTTTTTTATTTTTTTAGAGACAGAGAGAGAGGGAGAGGGAGACAGATAGAGATGGGCACGCCAGCAGTCTTTCAGCTGCTGTGAACGAGATCTAGATGTCCGCCCCCTTGTGGTCAAGTGCGGCATTGCACCTTGAGTCACTGCAGCTGGCTAAACGTGGGACCTGGAGATTGGAACCAGGTTCTTAGGCTTAGGAGGCAGGCGCCTTAAACGCTACGCCATCTCTCCAGCCCCCAAGTGAGTGCTTTTAACTGCTGAGCCATCTCTCCAGCCCATTTGTGTTTATTTAGATATCAATTGTATTTGAAGACAGTGATTTAGTAAACAGTACCTTATTTTCCATCAACACTAGAGAGAGAGAGAGAGAGAGAGAGAAAATAATAGGAACATCTCCTAATGCCAACATCTACTTGTTCTAACAAAAAAATGGAATTTATGTGTTGCCTGTGAAAGTGGTCCTGCCATTTGTAACAAGTCTGGCTGCACTCTACTTGTTTTTATTAAAAATAAAAATAAGAAAAAAATAAATCACATCTACTTTCTTTGTGAAACAAAACTTTAAACATCAGAAAACTCTTCCCATCATTATCTGTTGAAAACTTAGAGGTGGAAAGTCCTTACCGCAGCCCTTCTGTTTCTTTCTTAAACAACTACAAGGCAAGCCTTACGTTAGGAAACAAAACCGAATTAAGAATAGGCGCTTCTGTGGCTGTTCTTGTGGGCTGCGGCTACTGCTGATTTTGAAAATGGGAAACAAATGCATTGATTTTTTTTTTTATTTACATCGTAGTTCATCCAATGCATTCTTGTGTGATTTTTTTTCCCATATTTAAAGTATAAAGTTAGGGGCTGGGGAGACAGCTCAGCAGTTAAGAGCTCTGGCCACTTAAGCACGAGGGTCTGGGAGGGCTGGAGACCACTGTCCTTCAATTCCCCCAAAACCTACATGAAAAGCTGGGCGTGACCATGCAAGTCTACAACCCCCGTCTGTAGGGGCAGAAATGAGAGAATAGCTGGGACTCACTGACCAAAAATGATGCTAGGGGTTCAGGGAGAGACGCAGTCTCTGGGAAGGGAATTTGGGGATGGGTGAGGTTCTCCTCTTAGCGTTACACTCAAATGCACAGGTAGTAACCACACATCACACACACTCTACAAACACATCCTCTCTAGCACATGTACACAACACACACACACAGAGAGAGAGAGAGAGAGAGAGAGTCTGACTCTGGCATATTTCCTGTTCACCTTTGAAAATGAGACTCTGACGCAGGGAAGCAAGTCCTCAGGCTGCAATTCCGTCTGAGAGTAACCACGCCTTTCTTCGGTAGATACGTGGATGTTTACTGGCTGCAAAACAAATCGAGAATGTTGTTTTGTTTACTTTTAAATGCTTCAGGTCTTATTATTAATTATTATTCCATTTAGCAAACAGGGTTTTAGGTGTCATTTGGGAATTTTCAAGCACTGTTTGTTTTAGTTGATTCTGCCCTACCCGTCATCTCCCCTCATTTCCCCTCATCTCCTCTTGGCTCCCCTCCCCTCCCCACATCTCCCCTCATCTCCCTTCACCTCTCCTCTTCACCTCACCTGTCCTCCCTTTTAGCAGCGTCCTGGCTTTGCATGTCACCTGTGTGCTTTTACCCTGTCTCCGTTCTTCTTCCTCGTCAGGCCTTGTCTTCTCTTGGTTACCTTTCAGCTTTAAGATCTTTTCCTCCAGCTTGTAATCTTTTCATTTTGTTGTTTAGGTTGAAAACCAAGGAAGAATTTTTGTCATCAATGTAGTCATGTGTATATAAAAAGTGGAAAACTATTTTTCTGATCATATGTCCAGCTTTGTTTTTCAATTTTCCATGAAATTGTCTGTGAAAATAAATTTTTATAACAAAAATACAAATGTACTTGTAAATACATGCTCTAAGTTAATATTCCATATGAAATTAGCACCTATTTGGTATTCATATATGTATTATTTATCCTTGAGAGGATAAGAGTTTTGCATATTACCACATTGATGGGTCAATAATTCATTTACATACTGTTTTATTGACTTATTTGTTTTTGCCTTTTATTGATAAGCTTGCCATTGACCTGGTCTAGGACATCCTTGATCATTCTGCCTCTGTCTCCCAAGATCTGGGATTACAAGCCTGTGCCAGCAATATTTTAAATAAACTGTAATGACACTTGATCCGCTGAAAAGAAAATGGCATAACAGACCTGATCATGAAAGAGCTTATCTAATTTCACTGAACCTTCAGAGTTCTGAACAAGGCCTGCTTGTGTTGAGAGAACTGTTTCTTAGGGGAGGAGTGGAGGGGAAGATGAAGAGAATGGGCATTGCCTGGGCAATGTTCACATCTACTTGAGATGCACAAGGTGGTGCCTGCATCTGGAGTTTGTTTGCAGTGGCTGGAAGCACCAGTGTGCCCATTCTCTCTTTCTCTCCCTCTTTATCTCTCTCAAATAAATAAATAAAAATTCTTTTAAAAAAATCAATTAAAAATATACATATATAATCCAGTCCAACATTAAAGAACTAGTATCACATCAGGAATAATGTCCCACTAAGGGCTGGAGAGAGGGCTTAATGGTTAAAGCTCTTGCTTACAAAGCAAAGGACACAGGTTCAATTATCTAGCATTCACATAATCCAGATGCACAAGGTGGCACATGTGTCGAGTTTGTTTGCAGAGGCTGGAGGCCCTGGCATGCCCATTCTCTCTCATTGTATAGATCTGTCTCTTTTTTTCTTTCTCTCTCTCTCTAATAAATAAAAATAAAATACTAAGAAACAATACTGATGGGCTTAGTGGTTAAGGTGCTTGTCTTTGAAACCTAAGGACTCATGTTCAGCTCTCAAGTTCCCATATAAGGCAGATGCATAGTGATGCAAGTGTGCAATTTCACGCATGCTCACAAGAGTGTGCATGTGTCTGGGGTTCGATTGCAGTGACTGGAGGTCCTGGCATGCCAATTCTCTCTCCCTCCCTCTCCCTATCTGTTGCTCTCTCTGGTCATAAAAAAAAAAAAAGTGTCCCATGAAAGAAATTTTCACTAGTGAGGCCTTTCCCTTTGCACAAGCTATGGCAGTGGTGTCCAGAGTAACCCCCCTGTATAAAACTCTAAGAATCTGATAAAATATATGAAATGATTTTTCTAAAAAATTTTATATTTATTTTTATTTTGGAGAGAGACACAGAGAGAGACAGACAGAGAGGGAGAGGGAGACAGATAGAGATAGGCACGCCAGCAGCCTCTCAGCTGCTGCGAACGAAATCCAGATGCATGCGCCCCCTTGTGGTCAAGTGCGGCATGGTGCCCTTGCGTCACTGCATCTGGCTAAATGTGGGACCTGGAGATTGGAACCGCTGGAGATTGGAACCGGCATTCTTAGGCTTAGGAGGCAGGTGCCTTAACCACTAAGCCATCTTTCCAGCCCATGAAATGATTTTTAAAACACCAGGTATCAGAAAATGAAGGACAGTAACCCTTAAGAAAAGGCAAACAGATGAAGTCAGTTTTAAAAATTCTCCAGCCTTGGCCAACTTCCATGAAATATTCTAGTGCATTGAGAGAAGCCTGGAAAATTCTCTAAACTGAACAAACACAGTTGAGAATTTGGTAAGAGAAACACAGCTGTGTTTGTAAGAGTGGAGAAGCAGAGAGTCAAGCCAACAATGTCAGCACTGTGTAGCCAATCCCCAGTGAGTGTTCTGCTACTTCCTGGTGACTCTTTGTATAAGGACAGTGCTCTCAGGGTAGGGATGGGGAAGGCTTAAAATGAGAGCAAAGGAGAGACCCGCTCATCTAGGACAATGAAGAATTACTGCTGTCATCAGTCATGCTACAAAATCTCAGGATGTGTGACACTGGATAGAGCACACAAGGTATTATTGCCTCCATAGGACAGAATACCGAAGGTTAGAGGAAGTGCTCATTTGTTCTGTCCTAAGTTATCATTCTTTTTTAAAAAAATTATTTATTTATTTACTTGAGAAAGCAAGAGATAAAGAGGCAGAGCGAGTGAGTGAGAGAGAGAGAGAATGGGCGTGCCAGGGCTTCTAGACATTGCAAACAAACTCCAGATGCATGTGCCCCCTTATGCATCTTGCTTATGTGGGTCCTGGAGAGTCGAACGGGGATCCTTTGGCTTTGTAGGCAAAGGCCTTAACCGCTAAGCCATCTCTCCAGCCCCCCTAAGTTATCATTCTTATAAACAAACTTTAAAGGGGAAAACTGATTTCACGTAATGTTAGCAGTACCCCAGAACCAAACTCCGTGATACACAGAGGATATGTAATAAATCCAGCATTCAACAAAGGAAAGGTCACAATGTCTGACATTTAATCAAAAGTTACCTAATAGAAATACAACCAATAAAGAAATAAGAAATCGATCGAGTCAGAACTAGAATTGACACAGATGTTGGTAGGGAAGGAGGAACACAGCAAAGATAGCTATCTTATAGGCAGTCAGGGATAAAGGCTGAAGGAGGCCCTGGGAGCCGCCTTGGCTGCTCAGGCAGGACTAGAAACTGTGTCTGATCCAATCTCATGCAAGCAGCACTCCTGGGCAGCAGCTTCCTGTTTCCTGGTTGCCCCGCCCCTCCTGAGTCCCCCTCTTGAATCAATCAAGTCTCTCTCTTACACACCTGAGTCTGATTGCAAGGCTCATCCTAATTGGATGTCTGACCAATATAAATAGGCCTGGCACATGTGTGTAACTCTCTTTATTAATAAAATATTTTACTTTTTATTTTTGCAAGCTGAGAGGGAAGTAGAGAGAAGGAGGGAGGGTAGGAGAAGGCAAAAAGACTGAGAGAAGAGAGAGGGAGAGAGAGAAAGTATGGGCTCACCAAGGTACCACTTGGTACATCTGGCTTTATGTGGATACTGGGCCCCTCCCAACCTAGAGGGGAAGGGGGTAATTTCTCCTTATCCAAGAACTTTCTTGTCTTGTTTGGCACTTGTATGATGGTTCTGTAAGTCCTGCCCTTTACTGTCCAATCGCTTAGCGTTTTTCTTTTTCTTTTGTTTTTCTTAGCTTTTTTCTTCTGCCCTGTGCGAAGGTGAAGGGCTTGTGCACTCATGCTTGGCTTCGTGTGTGTGTGTGTGTGTGTCTCTGTGTGTGTACGCATGTGCACGTGCACACACATGCAGCACATGTGTCCTCACCAAAGGCTTCTTTCTTGGAGATTTCTCAATGTGAACGTGGTAATTTACATTCCCCCCTTTTCTTTTCCAGCTAAGCAAGGATGAGAATTCCCTTCTGGCTTGAGTATGTCAGCTAGCCTTTCCCTGGTACTTATTCTCTCTAAGACAAACCAAAAAAAAAAAAAAAAAAAAAAAAAAAAAAAAAAAAAAAAAAAAAAAAAAAAAGTGTCCAAATAATATCAAACCAAAAAAAAATGTGTCCAAATAATATCAAGATTAAGACAAACAAAGAGTAAGAACCATAAGTTTTCTCATTTATTTCTCCTTTCATCCTTATTTCATACACTTACTGCCAATTCACCTTGCTTATAACTGTCACTATGTCCTCACTGGCTACCTGGGAAAATGGAGATCAGACAAAGCTTAAATACCCATGTAAAAATCACTTCACATTCTAAGACACAAATGTCATGGTATATTTATGATATTACAGTTTTTTTAAAAAAAAAACATCACTATTGCAGGTGACAATATATTTATCAAATGCACTTTCTTCAGGAATTTTCCATTTTACCAATTATGACCTGAAACTCTTGACAGCTGTCATCTGCTCACGAGTAAGCTGATTGCTTGGGTTGCCACCTTTTGTAGACTGTTGATAGGCGAAGCAGACAGAAGGCTTCAGCTCAGTATTCCACTATGATTAGGCAGAACCTGCAGTTCACCTCCTCAGTGCAACATCAAGGTGTTGTGTGTAAGATATTTGCATGTAACTTACTTGACAGGCTTTGAGAGGAACATGGACATGCCCTTCGCAGAGTGTGAGGGGTTTACAAAAGATTTCTTTTTTTTAATCCTTAAATGCACCATGTCCGAAAAGGTTCAATGTTGGAAAGACCTGGAAGCATCTGTTTTGTAGCTGTCTCGTGGCTGGAGAAGCACCGATGACAAGGCTGTCAACTTGTCAGTTTTATGAGTACAAAGGAAATTTCAACCGTAGTCAAGCTGGTGGGGAGGGGAAGGGAGTCACATTCCATACAAAATACCGCTTAGGCTGCATTTCCAAAAAGGACACTTTTGCATTCTTGCCCAAATGCAATTATATGCATGCTCACCCAGGCAAATACATCAGGATATTTTCATAAGACTAATTTACAGTAAGCAAGTGCAACTAGAAACTCAGAGTGGTTGTCCTTCATCCAGTGTGTGGCTGAAGGACCAAAAAGTGGCATTCAAGAAAATTAGCAGTCACAGAAAGTACACGTACTGCCAATCACTGCTACAATGCCATCAACATCATTTGGTCCCAACTATTTAGGAAGTTAAGTGAAGTCCCTGACTGGTTTTAAATCAGTGCACAGATCACCTTCAAATCAGAAAGGGGGGGAAACAAAGAAAGAGGAAAGGCGGGTATGTTGTGTATGTACCAGATAGGAAGTAGCTCTATGGTAGAAAATAGCCTTTTCTGCTTGAGGCAAGCTGTGCAGTCTCCAAGACCAGCAGGCATTCCACACTCTCTTAGGCTATCCATTGCTCAGCGCCAAGAGTACCCAAGCCACTTTTGACAAATACTTCACTGCTTTCCACAAGAAGCATCCAGAAATCCCATAAGCAGTTTGGCTTCAATTGACTCTCATTCATTTTCCTAAGGGAAAAGGAAGGATTAGCATTTTCAGTCAATAAAAGTCATTGATCATTCATGAATCTTCATGAGGATGTTGAAAACAATAACAAGAAAAGAATACTATGCAACAAAACCAAGTTTGGAGCCTATTGGAGATGTTTGGAAAATACCAAAATGAGCTCATGAAAAATTAAAGATTATATGATCTTTAATTATATATACACTCACATATGGATGTTACATATAACTCATATATATATGCTTATACATATATTTGCATCACTTCACATATGGAATCACACATACATACTCACATATATCTTGCTTTTATTTTGATAAGATTTAGAGGGACTTTAATAGAATGAGAGAAGGAAAGAAGAGAAAGTACAGAGAGCTCCTGCCCATGATGATGCAGGAGGAGGTAAAGACTCCTCTTACTTAAAATATATATATATATATATATTTTTTTTTCCAGGAATAACCAGTACTCAAAAACAAAAGCAAGGACTGTAGGGATGGCTTAGTGGTTAAGGCACTTGCCTGCAAAGCCAAAGGACACAGGTTTGATTCCCCAGGACCCACATAAACCAGATGTACAAGGTGGCACATGTGTTTGGAGTGCGTTTGCAGTGGCTAGAGGCCCTGGTGCACCCAGTCTCTCACTCTCTATCTCCCTTTCTCTTTTGGCCAGATAAATAAAGAAGTAAATAAATAAATAAATAAATAAATAAATAAAAATAAAATTTTGTTAAAGTATTCTAAATAAGTTTTGTTGTTCTGTTTTTTGGGGAGAAAAACTGACTCTCAATTTTAACCTGTCAACCTAACAAACTTTGATGGTTAAAATGTCTTGTCATTTTGGTCTGGTCAGGTTAGAAATCAAATCACACACACACACACACACACACACACACACACCTCTTGCACAGTTCTGTAAGAGTGTTTTCTGGAAGAATTAACAGAGGGAGGAAGACCTTCCCCCAGAGTGGCAGCACTGCTGGTGGAGTCTGTGATTGATAAGCACGCTTCCCAAGAACACGGGGCCTTGCACCTAGCTGCCCTTCCTGCTCACTGCGTGCATCTGCCCTGTTGCAGCTGTCCTTCACGAACACCGGAGCCCAGCTTCATCGGCTTGCCAATGTGACTCAAGACCAGTAGCTGCCTAGGCTTCCTCCCGGACTGTAGTTCTGGAGTAGAACTGCGGAGGCACCAGCAAATAGCCACTGTTGGATTGCCCAGCCGTATTCTATAAGCCAATCTAATAAACTGCTTGTATTATATGTGGCTGTTCTGTTAAAACCAATAGAAGAATAAAACTATTCCTCTAGAGACTACTGACTAATGCACAGACAAATAAACAAATGTGTAAATAAGAATAAATTCAATAATGCTTTTTTTTTTTTTTTTTCTTGGTCTGTGTTCCCTGATTGCTGTTGCCTTTGGTTTCCCAAACTATAATATGAAGAATATTTGTCTAGTATGCATGTAATAAAACCACGGAGAGCCAGATGCGCAAAGTGGCACATGTGTCTGGAGTTTGTTTGTAGTGGCAAGAGACCCCCGTGGATCCATTGGTTCCCTCCCCCACATCTCTACAAATAGAGTGTTAGAAGACAAGTGCCGTGAGTGAAGTGGTGATTAAGACATCTGTTTGCTAGTGGGCATGTATGGAAGGGAGACTCCTGCCTTCCGCAAAGACCAAGATAGGGAGTCCTGTCCTTCTCATTGATTCCATGTCATATTCATGGCTCCCGCTCCTCTGGGAAAACATTCCTGGGCTTTGCTGCCTGAAAGCAACAGAAAAGTCACATCTCAAAGGACAGAAACAAAATAAAATTCAATTATCCAAAGTTTGTGCTGCATAACAAGCAGGCCAGGAACCAATATCAGGAAAACAAAACAAAACAAAACAAACAAACAAAAACTTCTCTAATGTTCAAACAGAGAGGATCATCAGGACACCTTGGTCAATGACCAAACTGAAGGCATTCTATTTTTCCCAAATAACAGGATGATTTTTTTTTTCTGAACAAGGAATAGTTTAACTTTTTAATTTTTATTAATTTATTTGCAAGTAAAAAAGAGAGAAAGAGAGAGATAAAGAGAGAATGAGAGAATATGGGCATGCCAGAGCCTTGAGCTGCTGTCAACAACTGCAGATGTGTGTGCCACTTTGTGCATCTGTCTTTTGTGGGTACTGGGGAATTGAACCTGGGTCCTTTGGCTTTGCAGGCAAGCACTTTAACTGCTAAGCCATCTCTCCAGCCCAAGTTTAACTTTTTGAGTGTTAGTAGATATTTTATATTTCTGTAGTAATACAACTGATTTTTTTCCTGCAGAATAAATTCTAAAACATAATTATTCTATGAGAAACTTGTGTAGCAGGCTTAAAAAAATAATCTGAGTAAATGCAGTTTAGGATAATTGCAAAATCAAAGAGGTTATTCCTCTGGGTAGGAATTGCTTACAGGGATATGTGACATAGTAAGGACTAGAAGTTTCAAAGTGAGAAACACATAAGGTAGATGAAACTTGCAAAATCTGCTCCTTATTTTTAGAATGCTAACACATCAATTAACTTTGAAGTGAGTAAGCTACAGATGCATATGGCGGTGGGAATGCTGAACATCTTACATGCTTGCCTGTATTTTTAGCTACATATGAACTGTCAAAGTTGCTGGAGGAATTGCATCTATATGCACAAAGGCAATCTGGCTTACTCTTCCACATCTGTGGTCTGTATTCCACTGACTTATTTAAGACACAGACAGACTAGTAAGACATTAATCATTGATAGGATTCACTTTGTTCAATTAATCACACATTGTTAAAGCGTACCCTAGGACTGGGGAAATGGCTTAGCTTTTAAAGACATTTGTTTGAAAAGCCTGCTGACCTGGGTTGAATTCTCCAGGACCCACTTAAAGTCAGATACACAAAATGATATATATGTCTGGAGCTCGTTTGCAGGCGCAAAAGGTCCTGGTGTACCCATGTTCTCTCCCTTTGTCCCCTCTCTCTCCCTCTCTCTCTCTCTCTCGTGCAAATAAATAAATATATAAACACATTTTAGGTTTGTCACTAAATACTTTTAAATTTCATATTTATCTTTTCCAATGTAAAATATATCTACATTGTTTACATCATGTGTTCTGTAAGTCTTGCGGTAAACTTCAATCTCTACCATCCCCCAATGTCCCAACACTATAGAGAAAGAAACATGCATGCCTACCCGACTTAGGGCTTTGTCATTATAGTTCAAAACAGTACACTTTTTCATCACATATTAATACTTCTTTGCACATATTATCAAGTCAATTGACTTCCTCATAAGTATTTTCAGGATGATAAATTACATTATATGCCATGGCATTTATTCCTAGATGAAATCTTTATCATTCTGTGATCCCTTTCTTCTATGCTGTAACACCTTCTGCCTGCTGTACTCCCTGCCCACTCAAAGGCTTTCCAATCTATCCTTCCCCTACATGAACTAGGAACTAAAGGATTCCTGAAAGGCCTTACATATACCGTGTCAGCAAACAGTTCATGACCTATGTCATGGGTTGATTTTTTTTTTTTCAGAAACAAGTTTCACCGCCTCCTTTACGGTCAGTCTGGGTACATAGATATCCTCGGAGACTTCAGGGCACCCCTCAGGCTGTGGGTCCTCTGGGTACATAGATATCCTCGGAGACTTCAGGGCACCCCTCAGGCTGTGGGTCCTCTTCTCCGTTTTGTAGTTGACACCTCCTTCCCCGGGTTCCACACCTACTTTCTCACTGACGCCTTCCCTTCTGTTCCACCCTGGCTTCTGTGGTATCCTGAAGTCCTTACCTATGAGAAGTTCATTTTCTAGAGACTACACAAATTTGAAAATATCTGACATTCATCACCAGAGATCAGTGACGATTTGGGACTGTTTGCTATGTCTGGATGTTTGAATAAGAAAAGGGGAGGAAGCTTATGTTGTAGGTTCTGCCAGGTGGGTCCCCTCATCTCACGTTTTAGGGTTCGGTGATGTGCTGCATTTCCGAGCTTTGCCTCCTTGCTGGGATCTGGGCCAGATGTGTGTCCTTACGTGAGAAGAGGGTGGAAGAAGAGATGCCTACTGCTTCTCCAGGAGAGAGGATGGGACGGCATTCTCTAGACAGAGTTCTTCATAGCTCTGGTGGTTTCCATGCATAGCGGCCTGCTTCTGTGCTTGGCCTAAGTTTACTGAGCAAGGACTGCAGTGAGGATCCCAACTTTTGGAGAAACTGAGCTGAGAATGTGTCGTGATGTCTTTGCAAATTATTTCCTTATTACAAACGAGTACACAGAAAGTTCAAAAAATAATGTTACCTTTGCATTTCACAGAAAACTTCCTACCTTTTCTAAACAAGTGTTTGTCACAGAGCAGTGATTCTACTTTTAAAAATATATTTTATTTATTTACTTATTTGAGAGAGAAAGAGGTAGACAGAGAATGAGAGAGAGAGAGAAAGGGCACGCCAGGGCCTCTAGCCACTACAAATGAACTCCAGATGCATGTGCCGCCTTGTGTATCTGGTTTGTGTAGGTCCTGGGGAATCAAACTGGGTTCCTTTGGCCTTGCAGACAAACACATTAACCACTAAGCCATCTTCTAGAGCACAGTGATGGCATTTTTAATGCATGAAAAGTGCAATGGTAAGATCTTGTGAGCCCTATTTAGTTATGCTACTGAGAATTTAAAAATTAGTTTTGGAAAACCAGGCATGGTGGTGCACGCCTTTAATCCCAGAATTCGGGAGGCAGAGATAGGAGGATCCCACTGAGTTTGAGGCCACCCTTAGACTACCTAGCAAATTCCAGGTCAGCCTGAGCTAGAGTGAGACCCCTACCTCAAAAAAAAATAGTTTTGAGATTTTGCTTGCTTTGAGTAGAGCTGTTCCTTAACTTTCATTTGCTATAATAATTTTTGGTATAAGAAATAAACAGACATTGGCCGTGCGTGGTGGTGCATGACTTTAATCCCAGCACTCGGGAAGCAGTGATAGGAGGATTGCCAAGAGTTCAAGGCCACCCTGAGACTACATAATGAATTCCAGGTCAGCCTGGGCCGGAGTGAGACCCTATTTAAAGTAAGAACTGAGTGAGTCAAGACAAGAAAAGAACGTGAGAATGGAACATGGAGAAAAATCACACATTTGAGTGAGAGGAAAGAAAGAATACCTTGTAAAATTTGATGTTTGGGCCTAACTGTGTAGCTTGAGGATGAAGAAAGAAAACAAAGCATAAAATTATATTTGTGAGCCAGGCAAGGTGGCACGCTCCGTTCATACTATCACTGAGAGGGTAGAGGTAGGAGGGTCAGGAGATCTAGGTCATTTTTAAGGATATGGAGAGTTCAAGGTCAGCTTGGGCTAAAACCAACCAACCAACCAACAAAACCCTTGTTAGTCAATTACGAGTTAAAACTGCACACGTGGAAGTGGTGCGGTCTCGGCATTCCTCTGGGAGATTACGTTTTATTGCTGGCTTGGCATGCTCAATGTCATTTGTATGTTGTGTTGATCTGAGGCTAAAATACATAGGGATTTTCAATTTATATAGATTGTATGAACAATACAGGGTGACAACTCACTTAGCTGTAGCTCCAGTTTCCCAGCAAGCACCATTCCCCATCAGCTACCTGTAACCTTCTGCTCTTCTTTAAACCCATATATGTATGTATATATATCCTTAAAATGAATATTTAGTTAATAATATCTGTAAGGAAAAATTCCCTTTGGAAGAATAATATTCCATTTTCGAACCTCCATCACAGAGGAAAATATCAATAATATTCTTTCTTATTCACTCTTTCTTGTAGCACCACAGCCCAAGGGATCCTTTCTCCCCTGGTATTTCATACAGTTGGCTTTCCTATAACACACCCCTGACACACACAAACATAGGTACACACACACACACACACACACACATATGTACACACATAAACACACACACACATACACCAAGCACCATCTCTCATTTTCTGATGTTTAAGAATATCATGGGAAGAAGTTGCTTTCTCTTTCTGCATTTTCCCTTGTTATTTTATACGCTGTGCTTTTTTTTTTTTTTTTCAGCGTTTGTGCAAAAACAAATGAAGCAAAGTGGAAAGAGATATTTGTCACACTAACAGTGGCGACAAGAGCAATCCGCTTCCATTAACAATCCTCCAGTAAAGGTCACCTGTCTGGTGTATGTTCTCACACACTTTTCCTCCCTTTTAATCAATCAGCAATTTAACAAGATGCAGTTAGACTCCAGTATGTGTTATACAAACAATGACTGACACACACGCCCAGGATCTCTTTGAGATACTGGAAAGTTCCCTTTGGTCACGGCTCACATTATACTCTCAACAACTAAACCTACAAGTCCCCAAACTCCCTGTCTTTGTCATGTCCTGCAGTCATTCTCATAGTTCAGGAACATTGGGCTCCAACTTCACAATGATGCCATATAGCTTTATTGATACTTATTTTTAAATCCTACGTTCAATGAATTTTAAATTAATTATGTTAATTAATTAATTTACATGGGTAGGTGAATGTGTTTGGGGGGGGCAGTGGGGGATACCAGGGCTTCTTGTGACTGCTAATGCTTGTTGTTCCACTTTATGTGTCTGGCTGACATGGAGGGCTTGACATTTCAACTCTGGCTTGCGTGCTTTGTAAAGAAGTGACTTTGTAAGCTGAGCATCATCCCAGTCCCTATTAATGTATATTTTTAAGAGTGTACTTAACCAATGGTTCTTCTCATTCCTGTCCTAAATTTGAATTCATTATTCTCACCTCAGAGCTATTTTGGTGTTTTTCTCTAAGTATATACTTTTTTCAACAAGCTTAACATGTACTGTCTTCTTAGCATGGATTTATCCTTGACAGTGGAAATATCTTGAGAAACAACAGGACTGGGAAAAGTAATATGGATATTACTTTGTATCATGATTTTTTCTTTTAATAGTTCTTTCTGATATGAAAAACAATCCATGTACTTTAAGAGGTTTGTGTGTGTGTGTGTGTGTGTGTGTGTGTGTGCACGCGCATGCGCCTTAATGATTAGATCAAATGGCACTCAGTGCTCCAATGTACTGTGAATTATTGCAGAGAGTGGAACATACCGGGAGGGTCAGTCATCGTTGGAGACAAAAGACCAAGGGTTTTGCCTCAGACCTAGAAGCTTTTCCTCCTGTGATCTTGGACTTCTCACTGCCAGCAGTCTCTTTGATGCAAACACAAAAACCTCTGTTATGCTCTTTGGTTTTCTGTTTGCTTTAAAAGAAAGACAGGTGAAGTGGAATGGAAGAAATGGGTGGCACGAGAGAAAGATTGCCCTCATCTACACTCAGTACCTCCCCATCACTTCTCTCAAAAGAGGGGACCAAGGATAAAGGGTGCTCCTCTCACACAGGAGCCTCCACTTCCATCCCGCAGGTGTCCAGCCCTAGCTCCTGAACTTGGAAGGGCGTCTTTCCAATGCGTTCATGAACTCTAAAAGGCATTTTATTCAGACATAGCCCATCTCAAGTATACCTCTCCAAAGCAGAGCAGACAAACATGTTTTCCATAACACGATAATAAACTATTATTGCTATCATTTGGTTAATTATGGAATTGGCGCCTATTCATTTTTTAAAGTTATTTGTTTATTCATGTGTATGTGTGTTCATGTGCACTGGTTTGTGTAGCTCTTTTTTGCTGTGTAAATGGACACCAGACACTTATATCACTTTTTGTGTCTGTCTTACGTGAGTGACTCGTGAATAGAACCTG
Source organism: Orientallactaga sibirica (assembly GCA_036365145.1). Lineage (NCBI taxonomy): Eukaryota > Metazoa > Chordata > Mammalia > Rodentia > Dipodidae > Orientallactaga > Orientallactaga sibirica. The sequence continues at coordinate 22,201,963 of JAEOAD010000032.1, read as the reverse complement.
GGCCAGTAGGCTTTGCAAGCAAGCATTTTTAACCATTGAGCCATCTCCCCAGTTTATCTCATTTCTGTTCAGGATTTTGGACTGATTGTCATGCTAAATTTCGTATTTTCTGCTCATCTAAGGCACTTGAAAATTACTTGATAGTTTTCTTCACCAAAGATGGTTATAGTTTAGATTACGTATGCCCTCCAACATTTCTAGATTGCAATTTTATCCCCAGCACATCAGAATGTGAGTTTATTTAGAGGTAGGGCCATATTTCAGTGGAAAAGGACCCCAATTTCCAAGACTGCTGCTTTACAGAAGAAGAATACTTACACTCGTGCCCCCAGAGGGAATGAGGTGTCAAGATGAAGGCAGGGTTCCTGGTTACGCAGCAATTGCCAAAATACCAGCAGGAGCTAAGCCACATGCAGGAAACTCATTTCCCCAACCCCAGTCTTCTAAATGACCCAACTCCTACACACAATTTTTTTTAATTTTTTTATTTTTGGAGAGAGACAGAGAATGGAGAGAGAGGGAGAGGAAGACAGCTGCTGTGAACGAAATCCAGATGTGTGCGCTCCCTGGTGGTCAAGTGCGGCATTGCGCCCTTGCGTCACTTTGCATCTGGCTAAATGTGGGACCTGGAGATTGGAACCGCTGGAGACTGGAACCAGTGTTCTTAGGCTTAGGAGGCAGGCGCCTTAGCCGCTCAGTCATCTCTCCAGCCCGAGCTCAGATTTTTGAACCTCATAACTGCACTACAAAAATTCTATTGTGTAAGCCAACCAACGAGTGGAACTATGTTATGGCAACTTTACAAACGAATCCAAGAACATTCTCTGCGGATGTTGCTGGGGCAGTTGCAGGTTCTCTAAACATTTGTCTTTAACCCATTGTGTTGGACTACACCAGGTCTAATGGCTGAGGATTTGCATTGTCTGTAATGTTGAAATCCTTCTCACCTTCCTATCTCCCTCTTTAAAGGGATGCATTTTAGGGCCATTGCCTCCCACACTCATTTGTAGCTATTTAGGTAAAAGGAATTAGGTCCGGCGTTGGTTTATCATTCTTCAAACATGCCGAGGTTCTGACTGCCCTGAGCCTTTCGTGGGTTCGTCTCTGAGAGAAGCACTTCCCATCCTCTTCTCCTGCATAGTCTCCATGCAGCCTCCAGCCGGTCCCTGCTGCACACGTTTTCGTTCTTCCTACTCAACCTTTGCTGGACATCTGAACACTTCATTGTTACCTCTAGCACTACATTAACGGTACAGCTGGCATGATTACTGGCATGATAATTCTGCCACCTTTCTAAAATTTCTTAGTGCATGCAGGCTGGAGAGATGGGTCAGTCATTAAGATATTTGCCTGCAAAGCCTAACGACACGGGTTTGATTCCCCAGTACCCACATAAAGGCAGATACACAGTGGTGCATGCATCTGGAGTGCGTGTGCAGTGGCTGGAAGCCCTGGAGCACTTAATCTCTCTGGCTGTTCTCTGTATCTCTCTCTGCTTGCAAACAAATAAACTATTTTTAAAAAAGAAGTAAAGATGCAAGATAATGAAGATTGAATAGTGAAGTTTGGGTTCAAACTCGAACAGTAAACTCAGATTTCTCACTGAATATTTTCTCACAGAATTATACTGAGAAACTAGGAAAACTAATAACTTCAAATTTCCAACTTATTCATGTGAAATAGGATGCATTTTACATGATTGGGGAGAGAATCTGGGGAAATAATGCATATTGCATATTGATCTCTAATATTATAGAGCACATGGCATATTGGTTCCTATGTCTGTTTTTTTTTTTTTTTTTTAATCTCAGAACCAAGATCATCCTAACCATTTAATTTAATAAATATTTGTTAAGATTTTTTTTTTTTTTTTTTTTTTTTGGTTTTTCGAGGTAAGGTCTTGCTCTAGCCCAGGATGACCTGGAATTCACTCTATAGTCTCAGGGTGGCCTCAAACTCATGGCAATCCTCCTACCTCTGCCTCCCGAGTGCTGGGATTAAAGGCATGTTCCACCACGCCCAGCTTGTTAAGATATTTTTCAGGGTTGTTACCATGGTATCGAGTGAGCAATTATGTGATTGTAGACACCAGGTCTAGCTGGCATACGGGATAGCTTAGTTTGGTTGCTCATAAGATTGAAGAGCAATGCTTTCCGTTGCATCATGGTGGGTTTGTATAACACATCAAACAGGAATGCTCATTTTTAGTGAGCAAGGTCAAACCCAGAAATAAATTTGACATTGCACTCTGCTGTTACATGTGTGCTCATATGTGTTTCTGCGTGGGTGTGTTAATCTGGTTGTAACTGGAAACAGATGTCAGCCTGACATTGGGAAGTTAAGAGCAAATTTAATGAGGGCTGATTTACAAAGGTGTGATCAAGCTTTGGGGTAACTAATGATGAAATTCAGAATTAGAAGCTGCTGTAGCTTTATTTGGAAGGGAAAAGAAATGGCTTAAGAATCTGCAGAAGGGGTTTGGAGAGATGGATCAGCAGTTAAGGCACGTGCCTGCAGAACCTAATGACACAGGTTTGATTCCTCAGTACCCACATAAAGACAGATACACAGAGTGACGGATGCATCCGGAGTATGTTTGCAGTGGCTGGCAGCCCTGGTGCACCCATTCTCTCTGTCTGTCTCTCTTCTCTCTATCTCTCACTGCTTGCAAAAATGAATAAATAAATAAATATATTTTAAAAGAATCTGCAGAAAGACAGGAACAGTGCAGGAGGGTGTCCTGGCTGGTGCAGTGGTTTGGCAAAAGGAGTCACGAAGAATTACCCTGGACCTAGTTTCTTCCTGTCTTCTTGTATCACAAGAGTTCCTTTCAAATTCCCTCACTGGAAAGACGCTGAAGGTCAGGGAAGGTGACTGGGCAAGTTCGCCCACAAAATGTCCTGCTCTGAGGCATATTTCTACACTGCTTGTTTGAAGTAGGTTTCCCCTTTAGGACAGGCTGACCTGAAACTTATTCTGTAGCCCACGCTGGCCTCAAACTCATGGCAATCCTCCTACATCAGCCTCCAGGTGCCGGGATGAAAGGTGTGTGCCACAATGCCAGGGTACATTTCTCCATTTAGTCTTTTCACTGGGAGCCTTTCCCTTCTCCCCTATCCATCCACTCACTCCTGGGCAATGGAGTTGGTACCAATCTGATACCCACCAGAGTCAGTCTGTTGTGTGAATGGAACACTGCGGAATCATGGCTGTGTTTTCATTCTTGCTCATGCCTTGCTGAAAGTAAATGGACACTATTATTTTTAACAACTGGTCTTGTTTTAATGAACACCTCATTAACACTTTTGTGTTTGTCAATGATCAAGCTACTTGGTACAGAAAAAAAAAAAAAAAATAATAAAGGCACTTGAAAAATTGTCTCCCTATTCATGATAATCAATTCTAGAAAACTAGGAATTAATGTAAATTTTCTCACCCCTATCATGGGTGCTAACAAAAGTACTATAGCTAGTAGCATGCTTAATGGTGAATAAATGAAAATCTTCCTGGTAAGATATGGAGAAAGAAAAATGAGCAATTTATTTATAATTGCATTGCATTATAAAAAGCAATAATTATAGTCACATAGATTGAACTATAGAAAGTAAAACTCTCACCATGTGATATTATTTTATATAAAAGTTTTATAAAACTAACAAAGAATTTAGAAGAATACTTGTAAATAATAAGTTTGCAGGAGATAATATGATACTGTATTCTAGGATCCTTACAAGTGTGTGAAGTGCTCGATTTATTTTCTATAACTTTATATACAAATAAAGCACACACATATGTTTAATGTGTATTTTAAGGTTAGAAAGCTTTTTTTTATTTTTATTTTTTTTACTTTATTTATTTTTGGAGAGAGAGACAGACAGAGACAGAGAGCAAGGGAGAGGGAGACAGATAGAGACGGGTGCGCCAGCAGTCTCTCAGCTGCTGTAAACGAAATCCAGATGTGTGTGCCCCTTGTGGTCAAGTGTGGCATTGCGCCCTTTCATCACTTTGCATCTGGCTAAACGTGGGACCTGGAGATTGGAACTGGGTTCTTCGGCTTAGCAGGCAGGCGCCTTAACCACTAAGCCATCTCTCCAGCCCTAGAAAGCTTTTTTAACAATCTTAGAAGGAAAGCATTTGAGTGGGTTTCAAAGTTTCAGTATTAAACATGTACCTATTGTAAAATTCTGAAGTTTCAGGCAAAAAAAAAAAAAAAAAAAAAAACCTCAATCTTAAAAGACATCAAGAGAACATACAGACATATAGGGAAAGATTGGTAAATAATGTGTGAAAAAAATGAATAACATTCACAGTATCTTAGGGATAAGAGACGAAGGTCATATTCAACACACAGAATACATGTGACAAAGGTCACGTCATGAGAAGAAGTGATTCTTCTCATTATCTACCCTAAAATAGTACATTACACAGTTGGTCCAGCATCTCTGGCAGTGTTAAAAAATTACATTTTCCTTACTTTTTCTCCCAATAATCAACACTTTTTAACCTTCACATTTCTTTTAGTTTCTTTTTTTGTTTCATAAAATTTTGACTTCTATAGCAGTTAATGTCTCCTTGCTGAGACAAAACACCTAACCAGAAGCAGCTGATGGGAGGAAAAGATATATTTCCAGCTAACAGTTTTGAGGGGGAACTTATTTATGGTGTGGAAAGCATGTCAGAGCATAAAGCTGGCTGCTATCGAGTCACGTGTCTGGTGGAAGAAGTCTTAGTGCTGGGATTGGAGCTGGGCTAATAAACCTCCAGGTCCATCTCCAGAGCATTCCTCATCCAGAAAGGTTCTAGTTCAGGAGTGAGTGTGAAGCTTTGTTCTAAACTCATGAGGCTATAGCCTCCTGTCCTATAGGGGGCACTTCACTTTCAAAAAACATCAAATACATTTGACCTTCTTTCCGAATCTCAATGAAGCTATTAGAGCTCATGTCAATAATTATCACCCACTTCTTTCTTTATTCTTCTGTTGCTTTTGAAACCTGGTTTTGCTATGTAGCCCAGGCCATTCCTGAACTCACACTACTCATGCCTCAGGCATTGTTAGGAATAGGGGCCTGCCTTTCCACACCTGATCTTAATTTTGTACGTGTTCTGATCCCATTTCTTATCAATATGTCAATTTTCTGGCTCAGAATAAGAACAAATCAAAATCAACATTGCCTCACCAAATGTATTATAGGAAAGTCACCCATAAACAACTGAGACCTGGATCTTCCTGGAAACTGATGGTAATTCAAATGTCTCCTGTCCGGTTGACCCTGTATTGACTCCAAGTTTTGAGAAGACACGGTGCCCCTCTGCCTTCCTCCACACCTGTGAGGCTATCCTTCAAGGAGCTGGAGAACAGAGTCCCTCGAGAGCTGGAATTTATTATAGGAAAATACTGCAGGAACATTTCAGAATGATTCTTTTTGTTTTCCTCCCTAAGCATTTGAGTGGGTTTCAAAGTTTCAGTATTAAACATGTACCTATTGTAAAATTCTGAAGTTTCAGGCACAAAAAAAAAAAAACCTCAATCTTAAAAGACATCAAGAGAACATACAGACATATAGGGAAAGATTGGTAAATAATGTGTGAAAAAAATGAATAACATTCACAGTATCTTAGGGATAAGAGACGAAGGTCATATTTCAACACACAGAATACATGTGACAAAGGTCACGTCATGAGAAGAAGTGATTCTTCTCGTTATCTACCCTAAAATAGTACATTACACAGTTGGTCCAGCATCTCTGGCAGTGTTAAAAAATTACATTTTCCTTACTTTTTCTCCCAATAATCAACACTTTTTAACCTTCACATTTCTTTTTAGTTTCTTTTTTTGTTTCATAAAATTTTGACTTCTATAGCAGTTAATGTCTCCTTGCTGAGACAAAACACCTAACCAGAAGCAGCTGATGGGAGGAAAAGATATATTTCCAGCTAACAGTTTTGAGGGGGAGCTTATTTATGGTGTGGAAAGCATGTCAGAGCATAAAGCTGGCTGCTATCGAGTCACGTGTCTGGTGGAAGAAGTCTTAGTGCTGGGATTGGAGCTGGGCTAATAAACCTCCAGGTCCATCTCCAGAGCATTCCTCATCCAGAAAGGTTCTAGTTCAGGAGTGAGTGTGAAGCTTTGTTCTAAACTCATGAGGCTATAGCCTCCTGTCCTATAGGGGGCACTTCACTTTCAAAAAACATCAAATACATTTGACCTTCTTTCCGAATCTCAATGAAGCTATTAGAGCTCATGTCAATAATTATCACCCACTTCTTTCTTTATTCTTCTGTTGCTTTTGAAACCTGGTTTTGCTATGTAGCCCAGGCCATTCCTGAACTCACACTACTCATGCCTCAGGCATTGTTAGGAATAGGGGCCTTCCTTTCCACACCTGATCTTAATTTTGTACGTGTTCTGATCCTATTTCTTATCGATATGTCAATTTTCTGGCTCAGAATAAGAACAAATCAAAATCAACATTGCCTCACCAAATGTATTACAGGAAAGTCACACATAAACAACTGAGACCTGGATCTTCCTGGAAACTGATGGTAATTCAAATGTCTCCTGTCCGGTTGACCCAGTATTGACTCCAAGTTTTGAGAAGACACTGCGCCCCTCTGCCTTCCTCCACACCTGTGAGGCTATCCTTCAAGGAGCTGGCGAACAGAGTCCCTCGAGAGCTGGAATTTATTATAGGAAAATACTGCAGGAACATTTCAGAATGATTCTTTTTGTTTTCCTCCCTGCTGAAGTCTAAAGGGCTGTTTCTCAAATCCTTAATCGAGAACTTAATGTATTGTCTTCAGGCAAACCTCCCTGCCGCCTCAGGAGGTTCTTCTTATGCTAGTCTACTCATGGTCTAAGGTAATTCATCAAATTAACCATGCAGCGTTGCATCTATTTCATGGGTCCAGAGTTTCCTATTGGATAAGCAGATTTCAGCTCTGATGGTTTTTGAAATAAACTCTGTCCAGGTTTCAGGAGAGTAATGCGCCTCACAATCTTGATTCTTTGATAAGTCAAAAAAAAAATACAGTGATATTCTCTTTGTTTGATTTTTCTTGCTATAATTTTTAAATATATTTTTTTAAGTTTTTAATTTTTTTTTTTTTTTTAGAGAGAGAGACATAGAGAGAGACAGAGGGAGAGGGAGACAGATAGAGATGGGCGTGCCAGCAATCTCTCTGCTGCTGTGAATGAAATCCAGATGTGTGCGCCCCTTGTGGGCAAGTGCAGCATTGCGCCCCTGCACCATTTTGCATCTGGCTAAACATGGGACCTGGAGATTGGAACAGCTGGAGATCGGAACCAGTGTTCTTAGGCTTAGGCAGGCACCTTAACCGCTAAGCCATCTCTCCAGCCCTCTTGCTATAATTTTTAGTATGTCTATTCTAACATGGTCATATGTTGGGGCTGGAGGTACGTTATTAACACTTTTTAATTTTTTAAAAAAATATTTTATTTTATTAGAGAGAAAGAGAGAAGCAGGAGAGAGAAAGAGAGGAAGGGAGAGAGAATGGGCAACCAGGGCTTCCAGCCACTGCCAAGTGAACTCCAGACACATTTTCTACCTTGTGTATCTCTCTACCTGGGTGACTGGGGAATCGAACTTGGGTCCTTTGGCTTTGTAGGCAAGCACCTTAACCGCTGAGCCATCTCTCAAGCCCCCAACACTTTACTATTTGAAGCTATAAGCCTAATTATAGTTTAAGAGATTCACTTATTTTTTTGCTGAACATTTAGTTTTGTTTATATGTTTTTTTTTAAAGGATATAATGTAAAGAGCAATAGTGGTCTTATGATTTAATTTAAATTATACCTTTATCCCGAGTTTATGTCCATTATTTCTCTGATATCTAAAACCATATTTCCCTTCAGAAAATGACTATTAGTCTGAACTATGCTAATATAAATGTTATCAAAACATTTGAACAATGCACATTTTTAATTGATGTTATTAAAGATAACATACTCTTTTGAAATTATCCTCTCTCTTTCTATCTGTTTCTTTCTATCTCTCTGTCTGTCCCTTACTCCTCTATCTCTTCAATGCTGTTGATCAAATGCAGGGCCTTGTGCATGCTAGATACAGGTTCTTCTTTAAGTAGATTACCAGCCTTATTATTGTATGTCATTTCTATACCCACTTATTGAGAAAAAAAAAATTGTATCTGCAGTTTATAAGGACATTATGCATGTATCTTTTGTGACTACTATGTCACTTACATACCTAATTTTCCTTCAAACTAAGTATATTTATTTACAAAAGAGAGTCAGCAGCCAGTATTAGTGAAATTACATTTTATAAGCCAGTTTTTTTTTTTTTTAGGGTTATATTTATCATTTCCTTGGAAAATAGGATCTTAAAGACATGTGAAACTTAAGTAAACATGTAACTTGTTTGTTATGGTTTCATTAGCCAAATAAGGCCAAATTATATGCCATGGAAAATGGTTGTGTGGTTTACTTTGCACATTTATTTCAAGGAACTGTGTGATGTGAGGCTGAGCATGGCTGAGCCCCTCAAGAATGCCATATGGAGATTAATTTGTGATTTTGCCAAATTTCTTCAAAATCTAAATTTCACAGTATTAAGAGCCAGAAAAGGAGCTCTACATTTAAAAATCTAAGTGTGAAATGTTATCATTTTTTAACCATTTAAAAATATTTACTGTTACTGTTTTTTTTTTTTTTTTTTTTTTTTTTCCTGAAAATAAATGTGAGACAGAGCCCGAGCCCATACCATCACAGAGCTCACATCAGAGTTAGCAGATCTGTGGTGGGAAATGACTCATTGAAAAAGAGCGATTGCGTGAAATGCAAGCATGTGATTGGGGTGGGAACAAGAACTATGTCACAGAGTCCAGAGTCAGGTGAAGGCATGGAAATGTGATTGAATAACATGTCAGAGATCGCTAAGTGATGGCGCTGAACCTAAGTTGTGATGAGGGCAACAGTAAAACATTAAGTTTTAACTTTTGTGAGAAATTAGATTCCATAAAAAATAGAAAGAAGCCATAGATGCCATAAAAATATATATGCTAAGTTCTGAGAATTAATGAGCAATGTGACATCCACCCATGAACTAGGGGTCTGAGAGCACCTGCTATGATGCTGACATTTTATTTGGTATTCATTAGGACACATTCGGGTTTTATGATGTCACCATGTATCCAATTTACCTCAGCATTTGCCAGCGTTTACAACACATGATTGGCTTCTTGGAAGATTAGGACCCATCTTCACATTTCCGCATTACCCTCTCTGTAGCAGACAACTTATGTCTTATAACAATTTACTGACTGGTGTGTCTGCTGTTAGCACTAGTCTGTGCTGAAGGCTTGTGTTCTATCCGTTGTAATCTTTCATCTCAAGATTGGACACAGCCATTTTCTTCTTCTCCCACAGAAGGTCTCCGTAGCAGGATATGGCTTTAATGAATTTAAAGAAGGGATGATGGGCGAGAATTATAGGGCAGATAAAGAAAAGTACGAGTCATGGGCTCTTAAGCAGTTATGGTCATTATTTTTTTTTTCTAATATGCATTTCCGGTACAGAGAGGACGTGGAATTTGACATGTACCCGTTATTCAGAAGAAGCCCCTCTCTTACTTCACAAATGTTCCTGCCATAAAATTTATTCCTAATCTCTGTGGTAATATTTCTAGAGTGACTGACATTGGGAGCAGTGAGCAGTGTTTTTTGTTGTTGTTTTAGAGTGTGTTACTACCACTGGGAGAAATCACTAGCCTTTTCCTTTTTATTGATGGGTACATCTGATTACTCCTATGCAGAAAGCGGGCAGTCCTTTTGTCCTCATCTTTCACTCAAAATATGCGCTATGCAGTGATTTAGCTTGACTAATATAGTGGGGGCAAAGAAACACACTGTTACTTCTGGGCTAGTCATCAAATACCTTATAAATTTCTTTCTGCATAGAGTCCTAGCCCCATGAGATGCCAGCCTACCCCGAAGCTGTCACCTGGTAGAGATTCCCAAATAGCCACAACGGAAAGACTTTCAGGGAAATAAGGAGCTCAGTCGGCTTTCAGCTATCCCTACCATCCCACCTGAGGCATGAGACAAGTGGGTTATAGAGGCAGTGTCATGGACTGATTTGTGTCTCTCCCAGCATGCACAGGATGAAGCCCTCACCTCCACTGTAACTGTACTTTGAGATCTAGCCTTCATCATAAGGGTGTTGTATAAGGTGATGAGGCTGGTGTTAGGATAAAGAGGATGGCTGTGCTTGGGATACAGTTGCAAGTCGTAATGAATAGGATGGGGCCCTTATGAGAAAATAAACATGCGTCAATCATCATTCTTTTTTTTTTGTGTGTCAAACTAGCAGGGTAGGCAAGTGAGGACACAGCAAGAATGGGATCACTGGAAGTGAGAAGGAGATTGCATACCACTTTGTGCTTGGATTTCTAGTCTCCAGAACACTGTAGAAATAATATTTTATCTGTGCATGGTGGCATACACCTTTAATCCGAGGACTTGGGAGGGTGAGGGAGGAGGATTGCCATGATTTCAAGGCCAGCCTGAAACTACAGTGCAGATTCCAGGTAATCTTGTGGTAGAGCAAGACCCAACTTTAATCCCCAAATAATAATAATAATAATAATAATAATAATAATAATAAATTTTACTATTGAAGCCACATAGTCTGTGGTATTTTGTTTGGCCAGCTCATGCTGACTTGGAATTCACTATATAGTCTTAGGGTGGCCTCAAACTCACAGCAGTCCTCCTACTTCTGCCCCGCACGTGCTGGGATTAAAGGCGTGCACCACCACACCTGGCCCTCTCACCTCTTCTGATGTCATCCTTGTCAATACAAACATTGGAACTAAGATCCGTTTCTTTGCAGACCTTCTGACTCTGGCACCTGTTTGGTCTCTCAGCCAGAAATGTGGGCGTGAACTATGTCAGAGGAGGTTCAGGTTGCATTTTTAGACAGAGTGATGGGGGCCCCAGAAAGTAAGAAACAGGAATGCCTTTGGGACTGTTCTTGCAGAGAGATCAAAGGATGGTCTGACTTCTTATCGCTTCCCAAGATCTGGTTTTCCACAAACAACTTGGTCCCCTGCCAGTCAGGCAGTCTGTCTTAGGATTTAAATATTGTGATGGGTCAAGTTCAGCTCACCCTCTCCCCACCGAATTTGGTGTCATGGCTAGCCAGTTCCTGAGACAACCCTAGCCCTAGCCAACTAGCTGTCCCTCTGCATCACCTGAGCTGGAAGGTAGAGTCCCATCCTCAGAAGGTTATAAGTACATTTGTGAGGGGAGAACAAGGGCTCTGTGTGGCTTGACCTCTCCTCAGCTTCCAGCTGCTAGTGAGTTCTTCCTTGGCCCTCCCCAACTGGGCCAAGCCAAGGGGAGAGCTTGCTGACCCTTACTCTCCTCATGGGTTCTTTATTCCCTCCAGCTCTCCACATGACACACTCTCTTTGATTTTTCTTTTCTTTCTTTTTTCTGCACAGTTTTCTCAGGCCCTCCACGTGGGTGCCTTTTCTTGGCTTTGTACATCCCTAACTAAATATAATAATTTAATAATTATCCTTCTCAGTTTTATTTTATTTTTTATTCAACTCTTTGACTAAAATTAGACACATACTTACGATTTGTTGTTCTGGGACATTCCTGAATCTCTATCACACTGCGGCACATGAGAAAGAACTATGAGAATAAATAGTCTTCAACTGTTAGATCGCTTTATATATTTTTAATAAATTAATTAATGTATAATTAATATGTGTGTGTGTGTGCATGCATGCACACGTGTGAATGCTACACCAGGATCTCTTGATGGTGAAAATGAACATTTCACCCAGTTTTATGTGGGTATCTGGGGAATTGAACCTGGGTGGACAGGCTTTAACCAATTTCTTTTAACCTCCATCTCCACAGAACATAGATTCTGTTAATTGATCCTTTCCTTCTTAGGGAAGACTGTGCACTCACTGAGTACGGTAAACACTGGCAGTCCTCTGTCCTGCCCACATGACAGCATAGCCCGTTCCATATGGTGAGTAACGGTTTACTGTGGAGACCCAGACAGTTATGTCCCCGTCCCTAATGCCAGGAGCAGAAGGCAAGCAGCAATTTGCAGTAATCATTGATAATTTGATGGTAGCTGAGCACCATCATAATCATTATATACATTCGTCATTTTACTTCATAAGTGAGGAAACCGACTCAAAGATGCTTCCATTTTAATTTCCCATAGAAAATGTCCACACTGTAAGTAAGATGTGAATTTTAGTGTTGCTGAAAAGACCGTTTTTCTGACAGGCTTTACTTTTAGGACAAGAATAACATTGTCCGATTGGGGAGGCTTCTCAGTGTTCAACTGAGGGAGTTTGTCATTTGAAACATATTTTATTTGCAAACATTTTCACATTGTTCATTTCTGTGGACTGCCAAATGCTCACCGCTGAAAGCTCTGCGTTGCATGAACTGGGCTGTAAACTTCACAGGCTTCATTAGGAAGGGCAAGATTAACCTGTAAGCAAAGCACTCACACCAGTCCGTCTGATTTATTCCTGGACCGCTGTCTCCTTATGAGAGCGAGCCGCAGATTGCTCTTCATTCATGTCACCAACTGTGACAGCACCCTAAATCTCAATCTTCTTAAGGAAAACATTTTAGATTTCCCTGACTCCAGAGTGCTTATATCCCAGATTTATAAACAGCATGTGCATATTTAATGATATTTGTAAAAATGAAGAGACTGTGTATGCCTTGGAGAATAAACATTAAATTCAGGTATTATTTTTAACTTGGTGAATAAGATCCAAGTGTATGAGTCAAAAAAAAAGATTAAAAGATAGATGAAGGAAGCGTTCTTAAATTTTAAACAATTGTTCATCAAGGAAAAAATAATTGAGATATTAAAATAATAGGAAATAGAGATTTCATTTATCAGTTGTGTTATGTGACTTAAAGTTACGTTTTATATTTAAGCAATAGCATAATAATATCAATTCCAATACAATATCAAGCATGATTGAAAAGGGTTTCTTTAATTTAATTATGTGGGTATGCTGGGTAATTGGCTCAAAGGCTAAAGGCACTTGCCTGAAATTATGTACCTATATATTTTTCTTTATCAGTGCAAGAGGTGAGGAGCAATTCAGAGGGGCAACAACAAGGCAGATACAACTGGTTTAAAGATGGAAATACAGCAGAAGTGGGGAGAACTTTTCTCTCCTAAGGAGACAGGAACATAGACCCAAGTTACATAACACACACACACACACACACACACACACACACACACCTCACTTCCTGTGAAGATAAAAGCAATCCTGATACCTACCAATGATGTGATGCAACTGAAATATAATGAAACAAAGGTGCATGTTGAATAGGAAATGATGAATTTGCAGATATATAAAAAGGAGTTGGAATGTGGAAGCCAAAAAATAGTCGGATCTGAATTTCTCTGTCACCGATTTCCTCACAGACATAAATTAACCCTGCCTGAAATGGGAGGGAACACTGCTCCTTGGAGGGAAGTGTTACAGTGAAGGTAGCTGATTTAATAAAGTAGAGTGGTGACCAGAGCTCTTTAATACTGAATATCTTATTTTATTTTTTTAAAAAATATTTTATATTTATTCATTTATCTGAGAGAAAGAGAGAGATACAGAGATAGGCAGAGAGAGAAAGAGAGAGAGAGAATGGGTGCGCCAGGGCCTCCAGCCACTGCAAACGAACTCCAGATGCCTGTATCCCCTCGTACATCTGGCTCATGTGGGTCCTGGAGAATCAAGCCAGGGTCCTTTGGCTTTGCAGTCAAGCGCCTTAACTGCTGAGTCTTTTCTCAAGCCCCAACACTGAATATTTTACAACTTCAGAGAATTAGCATGGAAGCAATCGTAGTCATGGTTGCCTCTCTGAGCTTCTACTAATGGGTTTGAAATGAACTTGATGTTTCCAATATAGTGTAGCTAGAACTTGAAGGTAGGGACTCAAGTTACGAACAGGCTTGCAATTAATCTACAGTGTGTTACAGTTTCCTGGTTAGCAATTAACCTACATTATGTGACTTCACAAATTAATATGGTATGAATAGTTAAGGTATGCTTGAAGAAACATCATTTAACTATTTATCCTTGTATATGAAAGGGTAAGTTGTCCCACAGTGGTATGTGAGTGGGCAGTGTATGCGTGCATGTGCATGTGTATGTCTGTGTGTGTGTGTGTGTGTGTGTGTGTGTCGATGTGGATTTCCTGTAAGCATGGAGCACAGGACCGAGGACGCTGCAGGTGTCCCCCTCAATTGCTTTTCTGCCTTGTTTTCCTGACACAGAACATCCACTGAATCTAGAGCTTCTGGTTATTCAGTTGGGTTGGGTGACCAAAGCCTCCTGAATCCTCTTGTCTCACCCTGCCCCCCCACTGAACACTGGGGATACAGGTATGCACAACCGTGCATGACCTTTGATGTGAGTTCTGAAGACAAAACCCATCTCCTTATGCTTGTATAAGGCAGAGCGTTTACCTGCTAAGCCATCTCCCAACCCCACTCATGTTAATTCTGTTCTTCACATAAATGCCAATATGTCAGGTACACAGAGACCGAGAGACAGAGAAGGGGAAGGAACAACCTATATTATTTTATACTCATCCATTATGTGAGATTACAGAAAGCCAAAAATTTGGTATTGATCAATTTCATTAACGTGCTTATCAATCATTAAAAAAAAGTGAGTCGCTATTATGGGATACCCACCCACAGCACGAGACGCTATGCAGCCTCTCAAAGAATTTGTTTTTATTTTTATTTTTATTTTTTATTTTTTTATTTTTTTGGTTTTTTTGGAGATAGTGTTTCATCTGGCCCAGGCTGACCTGGAATTAACTATGTAGTCTCAGGGTGGCCTCAAACTCACGGTGATCCTCCTACCTCTGCCTCCCAAGTGCTGGGATTAAAGGCATGCGCCACCATGCCCGGCGAATTTGTTTTTATTGAATGTTCATCTAAAGCCCAGTAAACAGAACTACACTTAACAAACAAAGGAGGTAACATATGGAAGTAGTAACACGGTGACAAAAGCTTGCTCAAGTTTGGAACTGGGTGTTGAAATGTGATGCTTCCATGAAATGAAACAGTTTTGCTTTGCCACACTGATTGAACCACGATCAGAAGTCCCCAACTTGCAAATTAAGCACATACATTCTCAGTGCTCACCGTTGCAGTAAATTACACAATGCATTATAAATTATAGTCAAAGTGACAGTTTTCTTTTGAGAGTGCTATACAAGGCACGCAAGAATAAAAGAGTGAATCAGTCCGGTACTGCTTTCTCTTGCAGAAGAACTGTCTAGAACACTGAGCAAAAGATGTGGAGCTCGTTGGTCTCTAATGTTCTAACCACCTGCTACTTGTTCAACAACTTCCCACCTTCTTGACTTGCTGGACTTTTTTTTTTTTTCTGAGAGAGAGAGACAGAGAGAAAGGGAGAGGAAGACAGATAGAGATGGGCACGCCAGCAGCCTCTCAGCTGCTGCCAATGAAATCCAGATGTGTGCTCCCCTTGTGATCAAATGCAGTATTGCGCACTTGCGTCACTTTGGCTAAACGTGGGATCTGGAGATTGGAACCGCTGGAGATTGGAACCAGCATTCTTAGACTTAGGAGGCAGGCGCCATAACTGCTAAGCCATCTCTCCAGCCCTTTTTGCTGTTTTTGTAGTGAGTTTTATTTTGTCTTCATGTGACTGTACCAGGTTTATATAACTCTTTTCAGGTTTATACTTAGAGATCTGAGGTTGTGCTTTCTTATTGTAGTTAATTTGGGGCATAGTGCTGCTTTATCAAAAGTCCTGGACTGGAGTTTAAAGATAGAACCCACAAATGCAAAGACATTGAACCCAACTAGGAGTTTGTAGGAGGAATTTTGATGAGAATGTCAAGGTTTATTCATGACATATGGTGTTAAAATAACTGTATAAAGAATTTCTTCAGAGAAGTTGAATTCATTTATATATAAACTTTGAACAAATATAGAACAAATGAATATGTTTTGAAGCTGTATATTGCACTCTAAGTCACATACATATATTTTCATTAATATTTTTGCCTAGGAGGAGCAAAAAGAAAAAGTGTGCATGGTTATGCACTAAAACATAAAATTTAGAGTTGGGAAATTAGCACACATTTCACTTGTGTGCTTGCCCATGACTGAACCTTAAAGCTCTATTTAAGAAAGTGTTAACAAGTAAAGACTAGGATCCAGAAATCAAAATTAGAGTAGAATTTCAAAGTTAGCAACAAGCTTCCAAAAAGATCAAAAAAGTATCACAGAATTTTCCAAGAAGGTAGCAAAAATGTATGAGGGCAGACCATCCCAAAGAAGATAAAGTCTTTTCAGCTTGCTATCTTCCTAGATCTTTCCAAATTTTAAACAGAGACACTGTGGCGGACACTGTCATTGGCTTACGCCTCTGGCCTCCTGGAACACTGTAAGAGGTGGGAAGGGAATGAGTGAAATGTTATGAAAATGCATGGATGAGAGAATAGGTCTCAGGAAACCTGCCTAAGCATTACAAGTCTCAAGGTGAGAGAAAAACAGTCAAAAAGTTATTTTTTGTCAAGCTGGTTTCCATTCCTCATTGAGGCAGATGTAGAAGCTGCCAGCTGATCAATGTGTTTGAGTTCATTTCTCGGATATTTACTGATTATTGTTCTGTGGTATTTAGTTACTGACCCCTACAGGGTCACAACAACTGTCACCCCAGTATCTGACATTACAATGCCAATTCCTCCATATAACCCAGGAGAGAGACTGGCACACACACACACACACACACACACCTAACCAAACAATTTTAGGAAATTCAAATGCTTATCAAAATTTACCACCAGTACTAAATGGCTTCTTGTTCGGCTTTATCTGATAGTCCAAGACTCACACTTCCCAAGATGAAATATAGAAACCTCAGTGGAACTTTAGAAGTGTTACCATAATAAAATCAATTATTTCTCAGTGTGTTGAAGAATGATCACAAGTCCATAAACTGACCATTTACATTACTATACAGAAAAATAATACATATTTACATATATGACAGATGCACACACACACACACACACACACACACACACACATCTATATATATATGTATATAAAATATGTACATATCAGACACACACAAATAAATTAATATGAGAAATAATAACAGAAATGGTAGAGTCTAAATATTTTATGTTAGTAAAAATATAAAATTTAACTTTTAGCCATACCTACACACATAAGTGTTTAAATTCTGAAATTGAAGCTGCAGGAGAGAACATGAGTACAAATTTTATACAAACAGTTAATAATGGAATATTATAAAAAACTATAGGTCAACAAATCATATAATTTAGATGAAATAAGTATGTACAGAGACACAAATTCCTGAAAATGACTCAAAACAAGTAAAATTTGCTGTAGAATTTTTAAAGATGAAGATTTTCATTAGTGATGAGCAGACTTCTCATAAAATCCAGGAGCAGATGTTTTCATTGGTTAATTGCATTAAATATTTAAAGAATTTATAGCAATTATTTATAAACTTCCAAAAGGTAAAACTAGGATGAAACTTCACCAATTTATTTCCTAAAGTCAGAATCACCCTCAAATAAAATCCATACAGATTGCAAGACAAATACTCAAACCATTTATATAACACTGTTCTTCATGACGAAAAATATGAAAACAAAATACTTCATTGGGGATGTAACTTAGTGATATTTACCTAGTATGCACAAGGTCATTCCAGCACTTTGAAAAACAATTCCTTTGGAAAGTATCAAACTAAGTGGTATATTTAAAAAGTTATACAATATAAACAAGTAGAATTTTGCCCAAGAACAAATGGTGATTATTTTATAAAAATCATTTAATATAATGCATTACATTACTCAAGTACAAAAATAACAAACCATTGTCTTTGTAAATACAGAAAAGCACTCGTAAAATTTCATATTCTTTCCTGCTAAAACCACAAAACATATTATGAATAGATGCTTTTCTTATTGAGAGCCTCAATATGATAAGACATATTTATGAAAAGCTGATGATTAAAATTATAATTTGTTGTGAGAGGTCAAATATTTTCTGCCTCCAGTCACATGTAATATAAGGAGGATGTCTATTTCCATCACTACTGTTCAATTCTACACTAAAAGTTCTAGCAAGAGCAATTAGGTAAGAAAAACAAAGAACAGAGACAGAACAGAAATAACAGAAACTGTAAATGCAGATGAGCTTGTGTGTAGAAAATCCAAGGAATTTACTAATACTATAGAAAAATGAGTTCACCAAAATTTAATTATAAAAATCAACATATATGGAAGGGCAGATATGTGGCAAATTTCTGTAATTGTACTGCTATGGTAGCTGAGGTAGGAGAATCATAAGTTCAAAGCCAGCCTGTGTTTCATGGAAAGCTTCTGGCAAGCCTGGGTTATAAAATGAGACTGTCTACAAAAAAAAAAAAAAAAAAAAAAATTAAAAAAATTGGGCTGGTGAGATGGCTCAGTCATTAAAGATGCTTGCTTGCAAAGCATGATGGCCTGGGTTCCATTCCCCATTACCTATGTAAATCCATAAGCACAAAGTGGCACATGCATCTGGAGTTTATTTGCAGTGGCAGGAGACACTGGCACAACCTTTCTATCTCTGCTTTTGCCTGTCTCTCTGGGTGTATGTGTGTGTGTTTCTGTATCACTCTCTCCCTTTGCAAATATGTAAATAAATATTTTTTTGAAAGTTTAAAAAAGAATGAATAAAAATGCAATATAGAGTTTCAATGGATATTATTGCCAATGGGTTGGGAGACAGTTTTTTATACTTCAATGTTCAATTCCAGGCCCTCTGGCTCTCAGGGATTCCATTGAGAAATTTGAGGTAATTCTTATGAAATTACCTTTGTATGTAGTGAGTTGCTTCTCTCTTGCTGCTTTTAGCACTCTCTCTTTGTTTTCATCATTAAGAGTTTTAACTGTGATTTGCCGTGGAGAGTTTCTCCTTTGGTCCTATCTGCTTGGCGTTCTGTGGGTTTCTTGTATCTGGATGGACCTCTCTTTTGAGAGATTCAGGAATTTTTTCTTCAATAATTTTGTTGAATATATTCTCTATGCCTCTGGCTTGGATTTCATCTCCTTCAGCTATACCCATGATCCAGACATTTGGTCATTTTGGGGTATCCCACACTTCCCTCATCTTCTGTTCACATGATTCTTTTAACTTAGCAAAGTGTTTGACCTCCTGATCAATTTCTTCTGTCTTGTCTTCCAGCTCAGCGGTTCTGTCTTTCACATGAGTAACTCTCATGTTAGTGAGTGGTTCGAGGGAGGTTTTTATAAGCTGTTTGTTCTTTTTTTCTGTTGTGTTATTTTGCATCGTGTCATTCTCTTTTTTTGAGGTATGAATTCAGTTCAAGTTCTGATTTTCTTGAAGCTTCCTGGAATTCATTCTTTTGTTTGATCATCTTCAATAATCTTAATCAATTGGTTATTGAGCTCTTCCATTTATTGACTCATCTTCAATTCATTTATATGTCTTTTGAGGCTTCTAACATTTTCTTCCATTAAGTTAAGCCTAAGAGATAATTCTGCCCAGTTCCATTGATGAAACTGTTGGATGTTTGATGGTTTGCTTGCAGTTCAATCTTTTGATCAGGGTCACATTCATTGTTGTGTTTTCATGTGGGGAATGAGTTTCTGTTGATTTCTCTATGATTCCATTGCAGGCTGCCACTGTAGGACTGGGCATCCTTGATGGAGACGTCTCAATTTTCTGACTCTCAGTGGTGGCTTTGCATTGTGCTCTATGCATCGTGGGGAAACATTTTATTCCATTGAGAGGGAAGCAAGTACTTGTCCTCATCAGATCTTCAGTGGGTGTTCTGTTTTAGATGTAAAGTGGGTTGGTGCACAATGGGGTTATAACCACCGATGTGCAGATTGTGGAGATTGCAGGCACATCAGAGGTACCTGGAGAACTGTGAGGTAGGAAACTGGGAGTTTTGGCCTACATACTCCACTTGTACATACTCTTCAGCACATGGGGACCAGGGGTTGGGGCACTAGGAACTGGGAAGCTGGAGAGCCAAGGGCAAGAGGTCAGCTCTTACAGTTGTTCCTGTACTCTGTGGCTCAGGGTAATAGAGGTCGGGGTACCCAGGGGTCAGTTAATCAGGAAACCAGAGCAAAAGGCCTGCTTCCACAGCCCACAAGCAGGGACCAGGCTACCCCAAGGCAGCAGCAGAGGGACTTAGACCCAGGAACTGGGAGGTGAGGATCCAACCAGGAGCTCTGGCCAACTTAGTTCAGGAGCTCACCCTCTGGAGCAAGAGATTCTGGAGTTGGGGACCCAGGGGCATTCCAATCACGAAGGCATAGCAAGGGTCCTGTGTCTGCAGTAAGCTTGCAGGGTCCAGGCTGCCCCAAGCCAGTAGCAGAGGAACCAACTGGGACCAGGGAATCTGTGAGCACACCCAGCAAAAGATTCATCTTGAGAAGGAAAAGCAGGACTTTGAGGGAAGTAGGTTGATTTTCTACACTGGATTTCATTTGAATCATCCAGAATCTAGTTGAAACACATTCTCTGATGATTTAAAGCCCTTTACATAACCAGCTCAGTCCATCCCCATCACATACAGGAAAGACAAAGTGGAGGGAAAAGTAAACCTGTTGTCTCAATAGTATAGAAATATGTAGGAAATGTCAGGCAAACTTTGCAGTGTTTTCTGTAGCATTTAATTCCCTGTGTTTTCTCTTTGGAGGTTTTAGTTGAACAAAATGAATAATGCACTGTTTCCAATTTTTTTAAATAAAATCTAATATTCACATCAAAATTCTTAGACCAAAAAAAGAGGCAAATGACTGAGTGTATTAACATGCACATGGGGATGGGTATGGTGGCTCACAGTAATCTAAGCACTCTGAGGTAGGAGGATCACTGTTAATTAAAGGTCAGTCTGGGCTAGAGTGAGAACCTGCCTCAAAAAATATACATAGTAAGAATTACTACTGAGTATTACATCTAATAAATCAACAGTCATATTCATATTAAAATTTATTCATTTGTCTTGCTCTAATTCATTGATACTGCAAATGTCTGCTGATATATTACAATGTTTGGGAGCCTGTTTTAGGTTCTAACAGTTTCTGCTGTCATGGGTTTTGCATGCTATTGAGGTGAAGTTATTAAAGTAAATGATGGTAAGAACCTAAACATCATTGGTAGGGCAGGGAGTGAATAAGCCTCATAGATACATTGCACAGAGATGCCCTTGAACATCTGTTTCATGAGACAGTAAGGCAGTGCAAAGATG
Organism: Orientallactaga sibirica; assembly: GCA_036365145.1. NCBI lineage: Eukaryota > Metazoa > Chordata > Mammalia > Rodentia > Dipodidae > Orientallactaga > Orientallactaga sibirica. The sequence continues at coordinate 22,180,631 of JAEOAD010000032.1, read as the reverse complement.
CTGAGACAGTGCTCTGTGTGACTAAGGTGAAATCTGGGGAAAATCAGGGTCAGATGAGGCAATACTTTCAGGCAATAAATAAGTGAAGGGAAAATCTCCATTTTATTTTAACACCAAACTACATTGAAAATAGAACAATATCCTCTCTATACACAACATAAACAATTATTAGATTAAGTGAATAAATAATTCACTCTTAAAAATCAATAAAACAGACCCTTAGCCTTCTTCTTTACAGCAAAGAGGATTGGTACACGTTCCAGCAGCCACTGGAATTGACATGCTCACGTCCATAAGAAGACACATACTACACTATTCACACGGAAGCTTTGTGAAGTAGAAAGATCTCAACACAGCACCAGCTCAGAGGTCATGCTGTCAAAATGTTTGATGTTTACGTTTATTTAGAGGTCACTTTAAAAGAACTGATATGTTTTCAAGACTTTTGACAAATCTTCAGTAATATCATTATTATTATTTTTAGACTGAGTCTTGTTAGAGCCCAGATTGCCTCCAGCTCCCAATCCTCTTGCCTCTGCCATCCTCTGGAGTACAGGGGTTATGGCCATGAACCATTACACTGAGGAAACTCAGATTTTTTTTTTTTAATTGAAAGGCTTCATACCCCTGCTGACATTTCCTTGAACCAGGTCAAATATCCAGAAAACTGGCTTTGTCAGTCACTTTGTCTCCTACCTCAAATGGTGACAGTTAGCCTATAAACTTCCACACTGTTACATTGCAAATACTGAAGGATAGAAAAATCACCTGCTTCAAGCCACCTCCTGTGAAACCCATATTCCCTTTATGATAGAGATATAAACTGCATTTTTGTATGACTGATTTTGTCTCCATGATGAGATTCTTATCTGAAATCATGTGTTCTTTTTCTCTAAGAATTGAGTGCATGTCGGTGTAACAGACAAAGTGAATGGTGTGCCTGAAGGTATATTTACAATTTAATTGTGTTGGGATTTGATTGATGTATTTGAACTGCCTAACACTCCTTAATTTTGAGTGTTTCTTCCTTTTGTATTTGTCCTGGTTTCTATTTCTATCAGTTCACTGTCCTCCTAAATGCTTTCACTCAAGACTCATACATGAAATCAACTGGGCTGCAGTTATGTACATGAAACTGAAGCCTGGGTTTGTCTCTGTTTTGTTCTGCTGGATTGGAGGACCATATGCCGGTCAAATTGGACCTGCAATAGTACATAATACTTCTAGGAGCAAGGTTACTCCAGAGGGATGGGACTATGATAGAACTTCCAAATACAATCTTATGAGTAGGGCTTTGAAATGTGACATAGTCAAACAGCTGGGAAAGCAGCTTCTCCCACCTGGCTGAGAAACCGCTCCTGTGAATGATGCTTGTAAAGGAAAGAAGGAGACACACGACTCCACAGCCCAGCCATCTGTGATGGTCATAATATGGAAGAAATGATCCTCTCTGACGGGAAGACTAAACCTTGGGATGTGGGCTTTCACTCACTTTCCTCATTGCTATAACTGATCTACATTCAATCTCAGAGCCCAGCTGCACCTCACATTCATCATCAGCCAATGGGGTGACTGTTGAAATTCCGTCATCGCTATATCCAAATATTCCTACGTACTGATTAAAAACTTGGAATGATCAAGACATGACGGACAGCATGGGGACGCTAATCCTTATATCATGGAATAATACTTGCAAATCATGGCATAATGGCAAAGAAATCTTACTCGGGGTGATTTTGACAGTAAATCTCTTGTGTGTGAAATGACGAGTTCAGAAGAGCTCCCTTAATTTTAGCTAAAGCCAGTCTTCCATAAGTTTAGTTTTTGCTTAATAACACAATGAATTCAATTCTATTCAGTAATCCAAAAGAAACAATTTTGAAATTTCTACCAAATCTTTTTGTACCTTATCAGCACAATCAAAATAATTATATTTTATATTAGGCTCTGCATATGAAAGAATACACACACACACACACACACACACACACACACACACACACACGGCCTAGGTAACCTCATTTAGTATAATTTTTTCCAGGTCTATCTATTTTCCTGAAAAATTTCATTTTTTCATACTGTGCATAAATTCCATTGTGTATATCTACCATGTCTTAATTATCCAGTTATCCATTGATGGGCATATGGGCTGATTCCATTTTAAGCTTTTGTGAATAGAGCAGCAAAAAACATTTATCACTGAACAATTATCTCTATAATAAAGGATAGAATCTTTAGGGTATATGTCCAGAAGTGGTATAGCTGGATAAAATGATAGATCTAGTTTTAGACTTTTTGAGGAATATCCAGGGTGATTTACATAGAGGCTGTATAAGGTTTTACTCCCAGCAAGACTGGATAAGGGTTCCTCTTTCCCCACATCCTTGTCAACATTTGTTTTCATTTGATTTTTTTTTTGAGGTAGAGTCTCACTCTAGTCCAAGCTGACTGAGAATTCACTATGTAGTCTCAGGCTGGCCTCAAACTCACAGCTATCCTCCTACCTCTACATTCTGAGTATTGGGATTAATGGCATGCACCACCATGACTGGAGTTTTTGATTTTTAAATGATAGCCATTCTGACCAGAGTGAGATAGAATCTCACAATAGCTTTAATTTGCATTTCCCTGATGGCTAAAGATGTTGAACTGCTTTTTAGATGTTTATGGCCATTTGTATTATTTTCCTGTGATTCTTTGGTCATTTCCCTACCCCATTTTAGAGTACATTGATTGATTTTTTTTATATTGCTTAGTTTTTTGAGTTCTATGGATATTCCAGATATTAAAACACTGTCAGATGTATAGCTGGCAAAGACCGTCTCCCATTCTGAAGGTTGTACATTCCTCTAATGATTGCTTAGCTGCACAATACTTTTTAGTTTTCTGAGATCCAAGTAGGATGGTGTTTGTTTAGTTCTCTGTGCTGGGAAGTTTTCACAAGCCCCTATTTTGAGAGTGGTGAGTTGAATGAAGTTTGATGCTAAAGTTGAAAACACCAACCCATTTTAAATGTTTCTTTGTCTGTCCCAGAAATATCACAGCTATTTAACTGTGCTTATTAAGTATTAATAATTGAGGACATCAAAATGCACAGAGATAATCTGTGTGGTTGGCGATGAAACATTTGGAATAATCTACTTTCCAAGCATGGGGGAAGGCTAAGTATGTGGTGATGAATCTGCTTCATAAAATTACATGTAGGCCATTAAAAAACAAGTTTATGGCTATTAAGAAACACTCTTGAAGTGTATTGGGAAAAGCCTTATTAGCTGAAGATCTTAAGAAGAAAAGTTCAACAAAAATCACATCTAATAAGACTTCAGTTATTTAAATAAACATCACTTTAAAGGGAAAATAAACTTTCAGGCAATGCACACGTCATTGACAGAAGTTGTTGTGACTGTATGGCAGACAGAACAGTCCTTCTATGTTCATATTTGTCTTGTAATCAATACAAGAAACACTTTAAAAGGAATACATTACCTGTTGTCAACAACATGTCTGCATTACATCTAGATATGTTTCCCAAGCTATAATGTATTTTTCAGAATGTCACCTCCAGTTGCTACTAACATGCTTGTGATTCAGTCATACACATCAGTTGGGTGATTTTAAATGAGACACGTATTTACAACTTTGAAAATTCCAAGAAACCCTGCACACATTATCCTAAAGAAGTCATGCCACCACAATCAGGACCACAAATTAGTGTCAAATACATTATCGTGGCCGTCACCCCAGCATTCTGATGAGATAAGCAACAGAACTTTGCCTTCTTTTCTGTCCTGGAATTGAGGATCCCTTTGATATCTGAGTTTGAATCTATTCATTCCATGAGCACAAAAGGTTACATGAGGGCTGTACCCATTAAAACATATCATAATCCATCATGATGCTTTTTGAAGGCTTTTGCAACTCCCTTTTTAATTTGTGACATCAAAAAGTATACAAATGAGATCACGTTTATGGGCATCTGTAAAAGTTTAGAAATGCACTCAATCTGATAAGGAGTGTAATTTAATATTTTTAGATGTTATTCTCTGGATAACACTACTGTAAAATGCATCCCAACTGTGTTTACATATGCTTCCATAGTTATTCTCAGTTCAATTTCTGCTGCTTCTGAAAAAAAAATAACAAAATCACTTTTCAAAGCAAAGATATTATCCTTCATAATCCTTTTGTAACATTTTAAATAATGGAAGCAATTTCAGTGATGTATTTTGAATTATGATAGTTATTTTACCCCTCTCTGTTTCATCTGCCGTTTTGAAACATCATTTTACCTTTTAATTCTTCCACTTTTTTAACTAAATGAAAGATAAATTACTGAGCACTTTGGATATATGCACATTCCAATACACTGAAGACTAAATTCTTCAAATCTAAAACCCAGTTTTAAAAATATACACATTGGCTGGGCATAGTTTGCCAGGCGTGGTGGCATACACCTTTAATCCCAGCACTTGAGAGGCAGAGATAGGAGGATCACCGTGAGTTCAAGGCCAACCTGAGACTACATAGTGAATTTCAGGTCAGCCTGAGCCACAGTGAGACCCTACCTCGAAAAACTAAAATAATAATATTAATAAAAAAATAAATAAATAAACTACATAAACTTTTTTTTGCATTAAATCTAACAGCAATCAGAACACCATCTAACCTGTGCTGTTTCCAAAGACCTGAAATATGTTCTTTATATGAGCACACGTTGACAAACACACACATATTGAATATGATTTTTTCTTCTCATTGTAATCTTTCATTATAATTGTGCAATCATAGCATATCTATTATATTTGTCCAATATTTTCATATTATCATTATATTTTTCTGTATCTTGCATACTTGTGATTTCTACATTTCTCTTTTCCCCACATTTTTTTTTTTTTTTTTGGATGCTAACCTTCCCTGGGTGTTCTCCTTTCTGTGCTACATCTGTCCAATGAGACCAGGAGACCTGAACTTGTAATGAAGAGTCAGTTCCACAAGAAATATAAGCAAGTTAGGAATGCGGAATTAGGATTACAGAGGTGATAACAATTGGATGTGGGCATTCAGTAGGGGTGTACTTAAGACACATATGTGAGTCTTTGAAAGTGATCTAAGGAATGAGTGAGATTTAATCATAGAATTTTCTCTCTGTGGGGTTCTCAAGGCAAATTTACACCTGAGAATGTCTAAAATAAATAAAAAGAAGAGGGAAAACATCAAATCAGTAACCTCATGTTATACATGGAAGACTTTAATAAAAACCTTACATACAAGACAAAGGGTATAATTAAGACTAAAATGGGGATAAAAAGAAGGGTAGAAACAAAATGGTAGTATTGAAACTAAACAGATGATACTTTTGGAAATGTGAGTGAAACTGACAAATCAAAGATACAAATAATTAAAATATAAATAGTACTATTAACTTTATAATATTATAAAAGATTTTTTTTTTTTTTGTTTGTTTTGCGAGGTAGGGTTTCACTCTGGTCCAGGCTGACCTGGAATTAACTATGTAGTCTCAGGGTGACCTCAAACTCTCGGCAATCCTCCTTACCTCTGCCTCCCGAGTGCTGGGATTAAAGGCGTGCGCCACCACACCCGGCTTATAAAAGAATTTTAAGGCAATATTATGAATAATTGTATGCCAACAAAATAGTAAACTGAGATAAAATGGGAAAATTTCCAATGGCCATAGAATTTATCAAACTAATGCGAGAGTAAATAGAACATTAATTAATTTATTTAATTATTTATTTTGGTTTTCCAAAGTAGAATCTTGCTCTAGCCCAGGCTGCCCTGGAATTAACTGTGTAGTCGCAGGGTGGTCTTTAATTCACAATGATCCTCTTACCTCTGCCTCCCAAGTGCTGGCATTAAAAGTATGCGCCACCACGCCCAGGTCTGTGAAAACCAAAGAGAACCCAAGTGGGATGTTGCAAACCTATGACCTTAGCTCTGAAAGCTCAAGGCAGGAGAATGACAAGTTCCAGTCATCTTGGAATATAATTCGGGACTGTATCTTCAGACAAAGAATGGATTAAGTTCCAGGCTGACCTCAAATTCACATTCATCCTCCTACCTCTGCTTCCTGAGTCCTGGGATTAAAGGCGTGTATCATCACACCTGGCTTTACAATGTTTTATTATATATAAGAGATAGTAAGTAAAGTCAGAGGACAAAAAAGCATGTTAGACTTCATCAAAATTAAAGTTGTTCCTGTATTATATCAAAGAATCTCATTACCAAAACATTAAGGTGGTCACAGAGTGAGGTGTGGAGTATATTTGCCATAGAGTACAAAAAGAACACTTAAAACACAATAAAACCCATCCCAATTCAAGATTGGAAAAATGATCTGAATCAACATTTCTACAAACATAATTTAATAAAAATGCAAAAAGTGCATGGAAAGATATTCATCTTCATTAGTCATTAAGAGAATGGGATCTAAACGCATAGTGCCATCTCCTTTCACAAGTGTAAGTGTAGCAGACAGCTTCAGGTTCGCTGAGATGAACTTCCAGACCAGGCACAGTCGTGGAGGAAGAGATTTACTGAAGCTTACAGATCCAGGGGAAGTTCCCTACTGGCAAAAGAAGCTGGCCTGCTTTCACACGACCAAACACTGAGAGAAAAGCCATAAGCCAAAAGCCACACAGCACAACACACTTCAGGAACTCCAACTAGGCACACTTTGCATATCTTTAGATTGAAATCTCAAACCCACCACCACACCTTAAAATCCACCCAGTGACATTGCCTCCAGCCAGGTGGCTGCAGATACAAACTTCAAACTAATGAAACACTGAATATATAGGGAGACATCTATTCAAATTACCACAGTAGGAAATGTTCCATCTAAAGTCACAGACAGGAAGACTTACTGGCCAAAGTATGCAGATACTAGAAGACGATTCATGGGAATGGAAAATGCAAAAGCCTTTTGTGGAAAATGGCATAGAAGATAATCCATCTCTTTTTTCAGGGAAGCCAAATAAACTGGCCTTTTTTATGCAAGAGAGAGCAAGTGAGCAAGCGAGAGAGAGAAAGACAATAGCTGCTCCCGAGGCCTCTAGCTAGTGGAATCAAATATATATGTCACAAAACATATTGATACGGCTGCAGAGATGGCTTCATGGTTAATATCCTTGCCTGGAAAGCCAAAGACCCAGGTTTAATTCCCTAGGGCCCACATAAGCCAGATGCACAGGGTGGCACATGCGTCTGAAGTTCTTTTGCGATGGGTGGAGGCCCTTGTGCACCCATTCTTTCTCTATCTGCCTCTTTCTCTCTCTTTCTCAAATAAGTAAATAAATAATAAAATGTTTAACCCCCAAAACTGCTGCTCCCACAACACATAACCCATAATTCCATGGGCAATTCCTGCAACCCCACAGAGGAGAGATCCCAGGGAAAAGGGAAAAGTGGGTAACAACACATGATGTATACATACAAAATATGTTGTTAATAATGCAGTTTCTGCAGTGCAGTGTTTATCACATTTGCCTCCACAAAATACATTGTTAATAATAAGAAATTTTTTTAAAAGTATCTATAAATGTTAGGGGCCCTAAAATTTAGTATTAAGAAATGGAAACAAGTTAAGTTGAAATTATATAATGTTACCATATACACCATCTTCTAAATGATGTAGCTCTAAAATTATTAATGTAAAATTTTGCAGAGTGATTACTTCTCTGGCAGAACTATAGAGGGTGGAGTAAAGAAGATGCAAACTTTGTTTTTAACATCCAGGAAAGATTCAGTGCTTAAACTCTCTCTCTCTCTCTGTCTATATATATATATATGAATGATCATGTTGTACACAGAATATAAATTATACACTAAGTATAAAATATTGTTACTGTTTCTCATTTTTGAGGGTGATCTCGGACTTTTCACAGTGTATTTTCTGATCATACTTGGTATTATCACACATTTCCATGTTAGAAAACACGACAGTGAAACCCTAACTCCCAACATGATATTAGAAGTTGGGGCTTTAGAGGAACTGATTCCTTGTGAGGGTGGAGCTCTGCAAAGGGAATTACTACCCTAGCAAAAGAGGCTGTAGAGAATTGGCTTGGCCTGTCCCACCCGAGGAGGACACAGCTAGACACTTTAGAACCAAAAGCAGGCTCCCATCTGACACAGAACCTGCCCACGCTTTGCTCCTTGACCTCCAGACTTCAGAGAACTTTGATGTTTCTTCTGTCTAAAGGCACCTACTCCATGGCATTATGCAACAGCAAAGCACATGGACTAAAGCAGGTAATAATGTCACTAATTTCTCAAAATTATCGCTTAGTTTTAGCAAGGGAATTTTGAATATCTATTCCTTTAATTAATTTGGCTTTTGAAAATGTATGTCTTATATAATATGTAATATACTTCAGGAGTCATCTTTTTGTATTATTTTCTCTATTATACTAGCAGTTGCTAAATTATTAACATCTATCAGTGTTTTCTTGAGTACATGTAATTGTTTAACATACAGACATGGCAAGTAGCTATTCAAATTCTTCTTTCATAAGATTTATACATGTCTCGACTGTTCTCAATCTTGCAAATTTAGTGGCATCACCTCCTTACTGAAACTGTGCAATGTTGTCCAGCCTAGTTAGTGTCAGCAGACTCCTTCATCCTTAGCCCTCTACCTATTAGCAAGAGTAATTAATTCTCACATGGATCATTTCTGCAGTTTCTCATCTGGAATCCTCTCTGAGCTTTGAGCTCACTTGGAGACTTAAGATACTCACATTTGACAACCTCTGGAGGATCTCGATGTCCCAATCTCACTATATTTTTTGACCTCATCCCCCACATCCCTCGCTCTCTTGCAGTTCATGATTATCTACAGAAAATAAAATGGACTTCACTCCATAAAACAGCTCTTGACATTTTATTTAATATTCAGTGTTTCCATGACAATTTCAAAAGCCATATGGGGGAGAATAAGCTGGCCACTGACAGAAAACATAGTACATTTTAATCAGAAGAGACTGCATCACATATAGATTTTAAGATAATGTTGAAATCAAAAGAAAATAATGGTTGCTTTCTAGTTTGTAAATGAACTAGACATAATAAAGCCCTCTGTGTTCAGACAGGCTTACAAAGGGACTTTGATGCAAATTGAGTTTTTTTAACTTCCCTGTCATTTTATTTTTATACAGTATTATAATTTCTCTGGTTTGGTAGGAGTTGGGTGTTCTTTGTGTCTATCTCCTTCACCCTTGTGCTGATACCAGGTTCACAGAGAAAGCAGCACTCCTGCTCATTTCCCCAGTTACTCTATGGTTTTAGCTGGGGCCCTGGTGAGGTGCAATGAGCTGATTCTCTCCTCCGGTTCTGAGTCCATCTGAAAAAGAGAAGCAAATTCTCCAGTGGAGAATGAAGTCAGCACCAGATAAATGGGATAACCATTATTAGTATAGGCCCTCTTGTAGCCCAGGATTGGTGGGAGCTTGATATTGGAGAGCAAACTCATTTGTTGGATATGATTCTGACTTGTTTCCCAGTTCCAGCAGTTGGTTACCCACCATGACTGTGTGCCACTTTTGCACTTGGGTGAGCATAATGTCAGGTTGTTTGCTGCTGTGTAGCTTTGACCATGAGTTGCTTGGACAGATGTTGGCCATTTTCCCCCAGTAGCTCATGTAGCACCTTCTGGCACTAGACAAGTTAACTGGAGACTGGCTCTCTTCCAGATTCCAGCCAGGTCTCTCCATGTTCCATTTCAAGAGCATATGGGTTTTTTTGCAGTGGGATCTTGCCATTAACCTTTGGTGGGTCATCAAGTGCTCTGACAGAAGCCTGTCTTCTTATGGGAGATCTTGAAGGTCTCTGATCAACGGCTCACTGTGGATGTTAACTGCATCATGGTACTGGGAGTTACAGGCAGCACCAAGGGAAATGAAGGAAGAAAAAGACAGGTAATAAAAATAAGAAAGAGCTAAAATAACACAAGGACTTTAAAAAAAAAAACCTATTGGGAACCTGGCAGCAAATTTCATATAACTTAATCCCTATGATTACCTGGGGAGTGAATTCATTAACACATCTATTGCTATCTGGAATTAAAACTGGATAGAGCAGACCACTGCCTCCTTTAATATGAGATGTTATGAGACACTCCTTTCTTTTTCTAGGACAATAAGATAAAACTGGCTATTACTAATAAAATATGCCTCTATGATTCATATGCACTTATAAAAGCATTACTGTCCATAGATATTCTGAACTATAATTTTTCTAACACAAAATATTTTTTTTCTTGAGAAATTATCCCTCTTTCATGATTTTCAAATTCCCATTGTGAAACTCAAAAGCCAATACTTAATAGGTTTTGTTCTCAGAATTTTAATGTGGTGTTTTCCATTACAAGAACAAATTAATCATTCTTTCTGAATAGAAAAGGACAAAAGACAAGAAAAAAATGATTGCACATGAAAAAGAAATGTGTCAGTATATAAAAAGGGTGTCATTTATAAATGAAATTGAGGAAGAAAAGAAAACTGAAAGATTTACTCTTAGCCTTCCAGTTACTTGATATTCCTGAAGTAGTTCAAGTTCTCCAGGGATGTAGAACCAATAGCAGAGAGATATTTATTATGAGTGATTGGCCTGAATGAATATGGAGTTCCGATATTTGCTGTCTACAAACTAAAGGCCAAGGAGAAGGGATGGCGTGGCTCCATCCATATCTGAAAGCAAAAGAGCATCCTGTTTTGGGAATAGCAAGAGACACATTGCCAGTGACTTATTAGGGATAAGGGTGATAGAGGTCCCTCTCATGTCTGTTTCTTAATTTCTGGACCTGTGAATAGATGTGGGAAACAAGATATACATGGTATATGGGATATGGTCTTAGAGCATAAATGGCCTTTGAGGGGACACTTAGAAGGCACTGTGAGTCTTTGAATGGCTCCTTCATTGCTGGGAGCCATTTGCTTGAAGACGCAGGGCAAATGACAAGATATAGGGAGCGTGATACAATGTAATGAACGTGACAAGATGTAGGCAACATGAAATGATATAGGCTACGTGACAAGCATGGACTAATTGTCACATTTCTTTGGCTTTGAAGTGAACTCTGTAATAGAAACTGCATTGTGTGGAGCATCATGATAGAAGACCCTGCAGTCTGGTGCATCCACAGTGCAGAAGCATTGCGTGATAGTAACAAATCCATATACAAAATAGTAAATACTTATCCCGGCATGGTGGCGCACGCCTTTAATCCCAGCACTCGGGAGGCAGAGGTAGGAGGATCGCTGTGAGTTCAAGGCCACCCTGAGGCTACATAGTGAATTCCAGGTCAGCATGGACCAGAGTGAAACCCTACCTTGAAAAATACCCCCAAAAAATAATAATAATAAATACTTACTCCATGAAAGATAAAGAAAAAAAAACTTCCCTTTCTATGGTGAACTGGATTCCATGTCACCGTTCTGCCTTGGAAGCTGGCTGAGCATTCAAATATATATATATATATATATATATATGATGTTTCTGAATATCTTTTCCCCATAACCCTGCTAACCTTAGGTTTCTTTTTGTTTGCTGTATTTATCAGAGACCATTTTCACCTGTGGCGAAATTATTTAATTGAATGTATCGATTTGTTGATATCTTTTCTATTTCTATACATTTCACTTTGATTCAGTTTTATTCAGGATGTCATTCTTCCCAGTTATTCTGGAAATATTTGATTATGAATATACATTTTCTCAACAATACTTTGGGAATCACATAGTTCATGGGTTTTCCCTTTCAGCATACTCATTAAAATTCATGTTTTTTTAAAAAAATATGCTTTTTTATTTAATGGAAAAAGAGAGTGAGAGTCGGCCAGAGAGCAAGAAAGGGGGAGCAAGAGCGAACAAGTGCACACAAGGGCCTCTAGCCACTACAAATGAACGCCAGATGCATGCACCCCTTTGTGAATCCAGCTTTATGTGCTACAAGGGACTGAACCTTCAAGTTTTTAGGCTTTGCAGGAAAACGACTTAATCACTGAGTCATTTCTCCAGCACAAATTCAGGTTTTTTTTTTTTAACTTGAATTTCTTTGTTCACCACCTTCTCCTCAAGAGAGACAACACTTAGAACTTTATCTTTGGTCAAATCTATCTCAAATGTGATCGTGTTCTCACACCTTAAAGTCACGTTTCATTTCCTAACTACATCCATAGAATATCATCAGGGTTGAGGCCATCCTAATTTCATGGGCAGGGATGTGGTTGGGCAAAGAGATCAATGGTTCTAATATCAAATGAAACCTCCCCACCTCTCTAATATCTGACTTCAAAGCAACTTTGTGCATTTTCTTCCTCGGTAGATGTTACTGTGGGGAGATATTTTGCCTGTGGCCTGAGCTTTCCACATTTATTGGGAATGTAGTTTCCCTCATTTTAAGAGATTAGTTGACTCTGTAGTGTTATTTGTTCAGTTTGGGGAATGTTAGGATCTGTAGCAAGGATAAATAAGATTCAGAGACATTAAGCAGTCTCTGGAATGGCATCTCCAAGGGTCTTATCATAAAATATGAACTTTTTCACCTTGCCTTAGAAGATGTCCTATGTCGGCTATCATTACAACATGTGATTTTTCTGGAAATTCCTTCTCTGTGAACCATCATAGCCTGGTGCCACACAGAAAGTCAATCGCATATTATCTGGAATAAAGTTTAATCAATCATGTGATATGTGTGCTAAGTATATGTGAATAAATACACATTTCATGGTATACGACATCATATAGTCTTCATTCCCACAATATATTAGTACAACACTAAAAACACATGTAAAAATCTCCATTTAAATGTTTTTTTTTTTTTTCCATGTAGGAACTTTTTCTAGTTTTGCTAACCTTTTTTTTTTTTTTTTTTTTTTTTACTTTTCTTCTTTTCTGTTTCTTATTTTTCTCATTCATTTATTCTTACTTCCATTGGTTTTCCTTTTGGCAATTTAGACAAAGCAAAGGAAGTTAAAATGTAAATTACAAAAGTAAAAGATAATCATGTTTTCTTTAAAAATTAAAGTGAGAAGCTAATTCATCAGATAGAGTATGGTAGAAATCTCTTGAAATCTGAGAAATAATTAGCGTCATTCAAAGATAATTGGTAGGAGCTAAGACAATTTCTAATTAATAATTGACATTTAAGTTGAAGCAGATAAATTAAATGTATGAACCCTAGAAAAAAATACACTCTTCAGAATAAGCATGTTTTGACATATAAAGCCTATATTCTGCGAGGATTTATTGTCTTTGAGTTAGCAAACTAAGGAAACTCATCTCAGGTTTAAGAAAAAATGATTACATAAATATGACACCAGTCCTTGATGAAGCCACTTTATAGACATTTTGTTTTACACTAATTGTCTTGTATCTGCCTAATGATTCTGTGGGAATGTCATCACAGTGGTCCTGTTTATTCTGATATTTAAATATACAATCAGTGCATTAATACATAGTCATGACATGAATTAAATAAAACATGTCATTGCTATAGGCAACATTGTATGATCAAAAGAAGTCTCAAAAGAGACTCTTCAGATCACATTAATACTGTTCTGGGTCCCTTTCATTTTCCATTTGTCTGTAGGCAAATATCAGAAATGTAGTTAAGCAGGTGGGTTCTCTCCTCTGAGAGAACTTTCATAAATATAATTTCAAGATGTTGTAGAAATCCAACATTGTTAAAATCTACTGCTTTTGCTAATTCTCTGCACCTACACATGCCTTTATTATAAAGTATGGTATACAACATGTAATTATTATGTTTTCTCTGCCCCAACTAAATTAGCTAATGAGTCAAGGTCAGGCCTTCTTCATTAAATACTAATTATATTTGTCAAATACTCATCTGCTAGGGGCTAGAGAGATGGCTTAGTGGTTAAGGCATTTGCCTGCAAAGCCAAAGGACCTTGGTTTGGTTCCCCATGACCCACATAAGCCAGATGCACAAGGGGGCTCATGCATCTAGAGTTTGTTTTCAGTGGCTGGAGGCCCTAACGTGCCCATTCTTTCTCTCGGCCATTCTCTCTCTCCCTCTCTCTCTATCTCTTTCTCTCTCCCTTGCAAATTAATAAATAAAATATATTTTAAAAATACTGATCTGCTGATGAAAAAAACCAATATTGTTTATTAATAGCAATTTCTCCATGTATTATTGGTTTTATTCAAATTCTGTAATAAATAATGAAACATTTAAATTTTAAAGATTAATTTAGTTTGGGGATGAGAACATAGCTAAGTGGTTAAAGACACTTGTTGCAATGCCTGCTCACCAAGGTTCAATTCCCCAGTTCCCATGTAAAGCCAAATGCAGAGTGAACATGCGTCTGACTTTCACTTGCACTGGCAGGAGGCCCTGGCACACCTAAAGATGCACACACAGAAATTCTCCTTCGAACTTTGACCTCACTAATTCCCATGACTTCCAGGTCTCACACACACACTCTCTCTCTCTCTCTCTCTCTCTCTCTCTCTCTCTCTCTCCTCCTCCCTCCCTCCCTCCCTCCCTCCCTCCCTCCTGGAAGAAAAGGTTCAAAGCTGTATAGTCAGCTACTTACAGCATTTAAAACAGAGATACTTTTGTTTGGGGGAAATATTTCTCTAAAGTGACAAGCATTTCAATTTAATCCACCTCTGCGAGGAAGTGAAATATTTCTAGTAATACTTTGACAATTTTAGTGTCCTGTCTGGGAGACACATATCATATTTTGAATGGCTGATTCAAATATCCTCTTCCCTCATATTTCTCCATATCTGCATTGTAGGCTTGGAGCAAAAGAAAGGTTAATTTCTCAAATTGTTATTCTCTGGACCACAACTTTTTTTTTTTTTTTTTTTGGTATCGTTTTGTTTAAATTAACTCCACAGACCAGTGCACACAGGTCTAGAGGGTATACACTCAAATTGTTACTCTCTGGACCATGATTTTTTTTTGTATCGTTTTGTTTAACTCCACAGACTCAGTGCACACAGGTCCAGAGTATGCACACTCCATGAGCTCATAAAACCTAACCCTAACTCCCATAGCTCAGCCGCCATTGTCATCTCCTTCGCTGTTGTTTGATATAGATTCAGCCAGTTTTACCAAAATTTCAGTTTTGTCTACTAACACGGAAAGATGTGATCAGGCTTATCAAACCCAGCAGTGATGCGGCTGAGCAAGTCAATGCCTTCTTACTCCAAACCAAGGTCAAGCAATCACTCTCGTGGTCTCTTTTCAGCTTTCAATTTTTTTAAACACTAAAGCACATACATTTTTCTTCCTGGTATATGAAGAAATTAATTATTCACTGGGTGAAAATAAGGAATAAAGTGGGCCTTGTATACGAACTGGATTTGGGTGGGCATCATTAGCAGGCCACAGACAGGATAGATCTTCACAGTCCTTTTAATTATGATTTCTTGTGTGGGGGAAAAGTGCAAACTCCCAGAGTCTGTGGCTCTCCGTACCGTGCCATCATTCCTTGAGTTTCTGTATGAAAGTTTCTGAAAATCTCTTTCTTTGGGCATATGTTCATTGTAGAAAAGGGAAAATTGCATAAAAGAAAATTCATATCCAACTAAAAATAACTATGCTATATTGGATAGCTGAATTATAGCCAGGAATAACGTTTTTTTTCTTTCTTACAGGCGGGCAGATAAGAAAAACAGACATAATTTCACACTCTAAAAAAGAGATCAAGGACTGTTTCAATTATATATATATATTTTTTGGTTTTGCGAGGTAGGGTCTCTCTCTGGTCCAGGCTGACCTGGAATTAACTATGTAGTCTCAGGGTGGCCTCAAACTCTCGGCGATCCTCCTACCTCTGCCTCCCGAGTGCTAGGGTTAAAGGTGTGCGCCACCACGCCCGGCTTTCAATTATATTTTTTGAAAATGTTTATATAATGATTTTTTTTCTCTAAAGGATACAACTGATAATGATTCCAAGTTTGGTTGGGCATGGGGGCGGGACACATGTTGGAAGGCTGAGACCAGAAGATTGCTCCAAGATCTCTGAGACCACCCTGTGCTAGACAGTGAGTTCTCTGAAACTACGGAATAAGATACCTCTTCAAACACGCCCTCCCAAAAAATAAGCTGATTCTAGGTTTGTCTTGGAGATTGAGAGAGACAAACAAAATGTGATGCCTTCGTCTGATTTGGCAGAGGGACTTGAGGTGTGCTTTGTGATGAACTAATGTAATGAGGAGCAACCTGGGTGAAGGAAGATTTAGGGAGTAACAGATCACAGCTGTGCTGTGAGGTTAAGTCAAACAACACATTGTTCATTGAAAACTGTTCAATGAAAAATGAACCTGGTTAAATGTAACAGGTAAGTAAATTGGGGAGCTTATCTGAATTGGTTTTTAGTTTGCTCATCTAATAAGAGTTAAAAAGTAGGGCTGGAGAGATGGCTTAGCGGTTAAGGTGCCTGTGTGCTAAGCCTAAGGACGCCTGTTCGATTCTCCAGGTTCCACATTTAGCCAGACACAAAGTGACACAAGGGCACAATGCTGCACTTGCCCACAAGGGAGCGCACACATCTGGAGTTCGTTCACAGCAGCTGAGAGGCTGTTGGTGCACCCATCTCTATCTGTCTCTCTCTCTATCTCTCTGTGTCTCTCCCCTCCCCTCCCCAAAGAGTTAAAAAGTATTTTTATCTGAGGCTGAGATAGTGCTTTAGGAGCATAGCGAATGGCACCATAGTGTCACCATTGCTCATCATTCATCCATGGGCTGCAGCTTTATTTAATTAATTTTACTCTTATTTATTTGTAAGGAGATAGAGGGGGGAGAGAGAGGGGAGAAGAGAAGAGGGAAAGAGAACACTCTAGGGCCTCCAGCCTCAGCTAATGAACTCCAGATGCATGTGCCATTATGCATCTGGCTTTGTGGGAGAACTGGGGAATCAAACCCAGGTCATTTGGCTTTGCAGGCAAATGCCTTAACCACTGAGACATCTCTCTAGCCCAGGATATGGCTTTTCTTCTCTACCATTTTACCTCAAGGTTACATGATAGCTGCTTTAAAACCAACATCTCATTTGAGTTTCAGGCAAGAATGAGTGTCAGGACATTGCAGGCCCTTTCCTTATTTATGAAGAGTTTTTCAGGGAGTATATTCCAATACCATCCACTTTTATGTTATTTAAGAAAATATAAAATAAAAATAAAATACTTTTTAATATAAAGGGATGGAGAGATGACTTATCATTTAAGGTACTTGCCTGCAAAGTCAAAGGACCCAGATCTGATTCCTCAAGACACAGGTAAGCCAGATGCACAAGGTGGCACATGCATCTGGAGTTTGGTTACAGTGGTTGGAGGTCCTGGTGCACCCATTCTCTCAGCAGTCTGCCTCTCTCTCTCGCTCTCAATTCAATAAATAAAAATGAAACGTTTTTTAAAGAAAGTATAAGGATCAAGGAGATGGCTCACCTGTGCAGGTCCTTTCCTGTCTGGGGTTGGTTCCCAGGTGCCCACATAAAGAGACATACACAAAGTAGGGCATGTATCTGGAGTTGGTTTGCAGTGGCAATAGGCCCTGGTGCACCTATATGCTCTCTCACTCTCTCTATAACAAATAAATAGAGATGTACTCTTATATAAACATAAAGTATATTTTTCTGAGGGTAATCTCTATGTCAGAGAGGACTGATGATTCTTTTTATGATCGATGATCTTAACCAGTGTCCACAAAATGCCTCCTTATGAGAATGGACTATCCTGGACAATCAACACTGCAGATTTGAGAATTCTGTATTTGCAAGCCTCTGTAAACATGTGATCCAATCCCTTTTGTATGTCTGCTGTGATACACACACACACACACACACACACACACACACACTAACTTGTTTTGTTGTTTCTCTGGAGAATTCTAGCAAAAGCCATTCACGTGATGCTTTTCTACCTGCCCAGAATTTTCCCTTTCTGTAATTTCTTTTGTATCTCATCAGTATTCTATAGTTTTCTCTTATATTGTTCTGTTTTTTTTCTAGTTTATTCCTATATCCTTGAAAATTTGTTCTCATGCAATCCTAAATTCAGTTTATTATTACTCATGAGGGCTAATGCTTTTCATATTCATTTCTACTCACATTATTATATTACCTTTTATTAACTGTCATTTCTGTGTATAATTACTTTCAGAATTTTAGATATGTAAACATGTCCTCTAAACCTAATAATTTTATCCTAGCTGACATGTTTATATATCACATTACTTTCTTTATCTTAATTGCCTAGGCTAGTGCTTTCAAAACATTATAATGCTTATGTGTTCTTGACAGGAGCAGGAATCTACTAGGTTCAGTGAAAGACCATGTCTGATGCACGAGGTGGAGAAGTCTTGATACAGTTTGTTAAAATGGCAAATCTAGTGATGTTTTTGAAAGCTGAAGTCAAGTTTTCCCTTCATTTTTTTTTCTGTCCTTCTGAAATCACCACTATGCCTAGAAATATGACAAGAGTATGAAACCTGTGAAAATATATTTGGAGAGAAATGAATTACAAAGCCACGAGATCAATTTAGCAACTCCTTTCTATGGTCACACTCTATAATGGGATCAATACCCTCAAAGTATCAAATTGCCAACTATCTTGTTGTGAAGTGGAAAAGACCTCTCTGTCCATCAAGTGTTCCAGTTTCATAGTGAGGCTCCCAAAATATCCCCGCTCTGCTTCAGGTTTGAGAGTACTTGCAGCTAAATAGCTGTTTCAGGCAATCATGCAATTACTCAACCATTTACCTGGGAGTGAATGGTGGATGGGGGCAGCATTCCTAACCCATGGTTGCTATTCTCAGAATCTCAAACCCCTCTGCTTCAAGAGTGCAGTCCTTCTAATCTACCCTACAGGCACACCACATACTTCTTTTCTTAGTGGAGTATTCTCTCACAAGGGATTTTTTTTTTTTTAATGTAAGGAAATAGCTACTGAATTTATTACTATTCCATTTTTTATAGGTTTTCAGGTCTTTCTGAAACCAGAGCTTAACTTAGGCTACGACTTTACAAAAATATGCTCAATATTTTATTTATCACATCTTTGTTTACAGAGGGGATACAGAGACTTGAGAGTTTCTTGATCTGTGCAAAGCTGCATAGCTAGCTTGAGGACCATGACACCAAGCTAGATCTTTTGGACACAGATTTTTTCTAGTGCACCATAATAGGTTTTTTTGTAAGTACAGTTAAAATTAGGTTTTGTAAAATAACTCAGAGGAAGTGGTGCAAGTAATAGCATAGAGCTATGTCTCAATTCATAGAAGTAGATATTAACAGGGACAAACTGCTGTCTTAGATAAGAAGCTCTTAGAAGTGTGAGAAAATTCTGGGTTGGGGAAAAGGTCCAGTGAGTAAAGGGTTTGCCCCCACACATGATGCTCTGCTTCACCACACACTTAGAAACAGCAGGGCCAGGTAAGTGTGCGCTGAAGCCTCTGACACCGTGAGCTAGAATCCCCTGTCCCTCGGCTGTTTCGTCAACTGTTTTTCAAAGGAATGAAATACTAACCATGTACCTCCCTTTTATATTTTCCCTCTCCACAAGCCCGACATTATGTTTAATCACATCCCAAATTTCTATTATAAATACATAGTTCCATGGTATCTCCATAAAATAAGTCTTCATTTTATAAATGAAAAAGATTACATACCTGAAAAATTCTTATATTTTTATTCCTAAAAATATCTCTAAAGGAATTTAATACCATCTCATACACAGGGAGCTTGCATGTCCGTGGCAACCTCACAAGCAGTGTCAGTTAGGAATCAAACATGCTCTATCACATTATTCGACTGATGCACCATGGAGTCTTTTGAATCTCACTTCACTAGCTGTGTTTTTGTTTCCCTTCATATTTCAGTCTCTCAATCATTTTGTACTCTCGTGACCACTTAAAATATATTTTATCCAGGGTGATATCTTTGATACTCATTTATGAAGACAGCATCTCCATGACATTCCATCCATTCCTGATGCTGAATGCTTAGATCCACAGTTTATTACTGTTATATGTAAAAATTTACATTAACCCCCCCTCTTTTTTGAAGAAAATCCACATAAATGACTTGTATGACACGTTACTCTAGTTTTACAGTCTGACAAGCATTATTTTCAAAATATTTATTTTATTTTATATTCTGAACAGAACTGCTGGAGATTCAATGGCTCCACACTCTTTCCAGAACTTAGTGTTCCTAATGTCTTTATGTTTAGCTAAACTTGTAGGTGCTTAGTCATTTAAAATTATACTGAGAGTCTCTCCATGAGCTTATTCACAAATCTTTTGTGGAATGTCTAATCATGTCTTTGTGTATATCAGGGAAGGTTTATTGATTTTCATATTATTTTATGATTATTTTAATTTATATGTTCTGTTTAAAGGCTTACTATATGATCTTGACGATATTACCCAAATGTTTGTCTTCGATACACCTCCCCTCCTCCTCATATACAAAGCTGTACATCCTTCTAAAGCAACATTTTGTTCTTTAAAATGTATAGTTTAAGGTTACTCTGTGGCTGTGAACCTGGAAGAGTGCTCTTCCACAAAGCACGACGGTCACAATGTCACTGGCTATATAATCTTATTTGGATACTCTCCTGCATAAAATTTATCAGTGACCAAACACCTTTATGTAATGTATGAATGTATGCAGTGCTTTTACAGATACAAGTTTAAATTTGAGCACATTCTAACTTATAAACTGTTCTGATGTGGGTGTAATATGTAAGATATATGCCAACCTCAATGGTAATATTTTCCCCCTGTGTTTAATTTTACTATTAGAGTTAAAATTTACCACAAGATTATTTTTGTTTATTGTTGTAGGTTATGATTAACTTCTTACTACCCAAACATACACCGACTCATCAGACAATACTGTCTTAACTATGGAAGTACATTAGGGCCTTTGTTTAGTACTGACTTTATATGTACCTACCTCTTGCCATGCTCCCTTCTTTTGAATACATATTTCAACTGTTCTAGTTATTTTATTTAATTTTGAAATATATAATATCACTATCATCTTTCATCATTGATTTATTTTATGAATCTCAATATAATTTACAAATTCAGTTTGTAACCAGTATATAATTTCTATATGATACAGAGAGGGGGGGGCATTTAGTTCATTTATGTAGACTGCAATTATTGGCAAATATGTGTTTATGGTTTTATGTTTTTATATACTTGACATTGTCTCTTCTGTTTTCATTTCCCACTTTGCCTATCTTTGAGGAAGCTGGATCTATTTAGTTTTGGGTTTATTCCTCTGTCTTTTCAGCCTCTGCCCTCTTTTACCATTGCTTTATCCAATGCTATATGGGTAATGTCATGCTGCATCTCCTCTCAGAGTATATGTATGATTGCCCTGGTATCTGACTAACATTTGACCCTCTATATGTGTGACCCAGCTCGTCGTGGAATCTCCTCACTACTAATTTCATAAATTCAGTGGTGTAACATGTCACTCAATTGATCCCAATGTGACCTGCATGATTTGATTTGCTGGCTGGTCTTCCTACCACCTACAGAATAAACCAAATGCATGAAGATATGATTATCTTTTACAGAAATGGTGGAAATAAAATTAAAATAATGCATTTCATATTCATCCTCGCATTTATGATTTTGTGCTCTCCTTTCCTTCCCATCGAGCTGGGATTCAACTTGGATTATTTCCTTTCAAACAGCAGAACATCTGTTGGCATTTCTTATGGTGTATGCAGACAGCTTTAACTCATCAGAAAAAAAAATTATATCACCCTCGTTTTTAAGAATTTTTTCAAGAAGTATAAAATTTAATTTTCAATTGACAGATTGGATCTTTTAAAGTTTATTGACTCTTCTATATTCTGCAATATACCAGGCCAGTCATGTATTGCTTAATTATGGGGATATATTCTGAGAAATGAGTCAGAAGGGATGCTCTCAAGAGCACACAGCATTTCATTCTATAGTGGCATCCTTGATGATTTCTAGAGACTGAAATCCATCATCTTTTTCTGGAGTGTGTTTATTTTTTTGTTTTAAAATATAATTCCTTTCCTGACTTGACACTTTGAACTTGTATTGCCTGTGAAAATGTCAGTGTTGCCCCAAACTCCCCGAACTTTACATGACTCACCTTTCAACCATCGTTGTCCTTTCACATCCACCCAGGGCTCTGTTGTGCGGCTCGGTTTGCCGTTGTTCTCTCGCTGTAGGGGGTGTCACTACTCTAGTGTGCCATTTCTATATCTAAGGAACAATCCCTTCTGCTGCTTCACTTAGACACTTGTGAGGTTAACCATATGTTCACAAAGTCTTCGTAGGGTCAGGCTTTTAATACCCTCAAAATTTAATATTTTATGCACTGTGGCATTTGTTTTACTTTTCCTATCCTAATAATAGCTTTTCTGAGACGCCTTGTGACCCTGGATATGCTCAGCTCAGCTCAGCTCTCGCTCAAGAACACATGTGAAGCCTTAGGCACACAGTTCTCGGCCCTACAACATGCTAGTTCCTCTCATTTATTTTCTTCAAAGACCAATTAGAGCTATGGTGGCTGCCCTAAAATGTGAGAACTTTCCACACCGAACGAGAAATGGGCTCTGCTTGGCATCCAGCTCACTGAGTTTCGTCAAGATAATTATTGCTAGGTGAGAGCCAGGGCAAGTGTGAAGTCCAGCTGTGAAACTTTTTCTCGTTAGTTATCCCAGCCTCACAACTGCTGTCCACAGCTGAACAACAGTTTCCATAAAATTATTCTCAGTTGTTCTTGTTGAAGATCGTTTTAATAACAGAAAACTTTAACCAGAAAAAGGAAGGTTCTCTGCTTCCTTCTTGCATTCATATGTGCGATCCACTGAGAGCAATGTGTGATAGAAGCGTGGATTTTTGACTTCTTTTATACTTCCAGTTGCCAATTTTGTTTATAATTTTTAAATAACTGCCTATTGGGAAAGTTTATTAATATTTTATCTTTTCAAAATTTATTTACTATGTTATATTCAGTGTGATTATATATGATTGGCTCAACATCTAATTTAAAAAAATCTGTTTCTTTGTGCATGGGTAACACATCATTTGAGTTCCGTAAGACTGGTCCCTTCTCATTGATATTTTTTCTGGATACTTTTATTTGGGCTATCCTTGGCTTGTTTTGTGTTTCTACATAAACATACTAATGATTGTGTAATGTTTTAGAAAATAATAAACCAAATAAAGTTTTGAGGTGTGTGTGTGTGTGTGTGCCGCATGCTCGCACAGGCATGCGAGCATACATGTCATAGTGTGTGTACAGAAGTCAAAGGAGAGCGTTCAGGTTAGTCCTTCCTTCTACCTCACTTTTGTGGCAAGTTTGCTCATTAGCCAGTCTACTGGTCCATGGGCTTCTCCTCTCTCCTCTCCACATCAGGCTGTAGGTGTGTTGGGATCATAAAGGCTGACCAGCAGTGCCTGCCTCTTATGTAGGGTATATATGCTACATTCAGTAAATGCTTTGTCCTCTGAGCCATCTTCCTTGTTCCAAATTGATATTTTTATTTAATAGTCTCTCTCTCTCTCTCTCTCTCTCTCTCTCTCTCTGTGTATGTGTTTGTGTGTGTTTATAAAGAGAGAATTTTTAACAGAAAAACTCGGCATTTTTCTTTTTATCACAAGGTATTGTCTTGTGCAAGATTTATTACTATTTTAAGGTTTCATTTTATGTTTTCTACATATAGCATTTCATTTTCTTTTAAATTTATTTTTTGCTTTTTCAAATGGTGTGTTCTGTTTTTGTTACATAAATAAAAATGATTTTTGAATATTGATTTTATAAATTATTAATTATTTTATCCTACTGACTCTCGTACATATTATTTAAAATTTTTGCCCATAACTATCTAATTTTTAAGTAAATATCTTTACTTTCCTCTTGCATTCTGACTCTCTTTTGTCTCTTTATATTTACTAATTATCTGAGAACTGTTCAAGACAGTAATTTCTAGGTACACGTCTAATTTTATTGTAGTTATTTCAAATCTCTTATTAATTTGCTATTATTTTTAAAGTATGCATTCTGTTTCTCTAGAATATTAAACATCTCCACAAATTATTTGACATTATTAATGGGATCTATGTTCCTTTCTTTTGAATTGAGACTATTACATTATATGAATGCTTTGATTGAAGATAACACCAAAAGTGAATTTCTGAGCCAGGCATGGTGGTGCACGCCTTTAATCCTAGCACTCAGGAGGCAGAGGTAGGAGGATCACTCTGAGTTCAAGGCTATCCTGAGATTACATAAAGAATCCCAGGTCAGCCTGGGCTAGAGTGAGACCATACCTCAAAAAAACAAACAAAAACAAAACAAAACAAAAAAAAGTGAGTTTCTGCCAGTCTCTAGGTCCACTCTTTAAGAGGGTGTTTCTGAGCCCAAGTGAAGTCAGCATAATCAGTCTCCTAGGGCCAAACCCTTGAGACACACCGAGAATGAACTGCACACAGGTGGCTCACAGTCCTCCAGAACTATCTGTGACAATAAACTGGTATTGCCACATTCACGTGTGTGAAACTGTTAGCAATATTCCAAAGCAGCTCAGACATGACGTGAATGCTCCCGAGTGATTCCCATCACCACCATGAAAAATGGATGTTTCTTTCTAATTGATCCCTACCCAGCTTCCTGACACATTCCGGAGATATAATAAAATTGTTATTGTTTAGACATAAAGTCTTGAAGAAGCCTGTTACCCAATGATAGACAACCACAATGAAAATATTTTTTTCTTTATCTCTCAGAGAATTTTGTAGATAAAATTATTTTGGACATT
This sequence comes from Orientallactaga sibirica, assembly GCA_036365145.1. Lineage (NCBI taxonomy): Eukaryota > Metazoa > Chordata > Mammalia > Rodentia > Dipodidae > Orientallactaga > Orientallactaga sibirica. The sequence continues at coordinate 22,155,816 of JAEOAD010000032.1, read as the reverse complement.
TTTAACATTTTGATTTCTGCTTTGCTCAAATTAGATTTTAATATTTTAGATTATGGAATTATGTTTCTATAGTACAAAAATTAATTTTACTTAGATAAGGATAAGATGCTATGTGGTATCTTTGGCTCGTTGCTTACAATCCACTCAGGGTTTATTTTTAGAAATTCTTCTATGATTATTATTAAGCATGGAACAATATGGGTGGCTTTACATACTATGCCACGCACCACCATCTTGCTGAAGATTTTCCATGCTTCCTTTGAAATGACAGGGTGTTGTTGTTGATGTTGTTAAATGGTCGGTCCAAGTCAGTCTGGATACACTGCTTCACCTGTCTGTCTCAGGACTTTCATTTTAGTGAAAAGACTTACCCTCTTTTGTGTTCCATGAACTAATTTCATACTTGATTAAACTGTAATTTACAAGTTTATATACAGATTTATGGAGGGGGAAACATAAAGATTGTTAGGTTAGAATGAAAGCATTATGTAGAGAATGACAAGTAAATAACTTTTATCTAACTATAGTATTTATACATAGAAGATTTTTCGCATTCTTTTCAAGGGGGGGCATGAATTAAAAATATTAAGTGTGGAACTAAATGAATATCTTACGCTGTTGAACATATTCATTTTTATTTTAAAATACATTTTATTTGTTTATTTGAGAGAAAGAGGCAGAGGCAGAGACAGAGAGACATTTGCCGCTGGAAACGAACTCCAGATGCATGCGCCACCTTGCACATCTGGCTTATGTGGGTCCTGGAGAATCAAACCAGGATCCTTCGGCTTTGCAGGCAAATGCCTTAACCACTAAGCCATGTCTCCTGCTCCATATTTATTTTTAAACACATACTTATCAGTGTTAATGTTACTGCATATTTGGACTTGGTTTAATATATTGTTTTATACTTTGAAATTCAAACCACTTTTTAAAGGACTATGCTGGGGATGGAGAAGGCGTTTAGGTAGTATTAATATTTCCTGAGTAAGCATGAGGGTCTGGGAGAACCTGAGGCCACCTGAGTTCAATTCCTGTGTAAACAGTTCATCAAGGCTGGGAATAGCTGTAGACCCAATTCCGTGGATTGCGGGAAGACCAGAGAATTTCTGATTCTCACAAAAATGACGAGATCTGGAATCTGTGATAGGTTCCATCTCTTGAAACACAGATGAGCAATGGAGAGGAGACACCCAGTGTTCTCCCCTGGTCTCCCACATAAGCATGGTCATATACCACACACACCACATAACACACTCCATACACACAGTATAAACCACATATACCATAGGTGATAAATGTGGCATTTGTTTTGTTTCTATACTTCATACTTTCTCTCTCTTTTGCATACATACATGAAAATGTAATTCTGGAAAAGAAGTAGTCTTTATTTTTGCTGCAGTCCATGAGGCTGCTTTAGCTGGATTTTATGGATTAAATTTTGAAGTTGTTTTAATAGTGAATTTAGCCACCATTATCTTAAAAATATATTTCACGATGGTAGTGATATGGGTTATTTTTCTATTCTTCCATTCTATTATGATTGGTGAATTTTAACCTAGATATCTTTAGTAAACACATAAACTTAACAGTCCCTAGTGATAGCATAAAGAACTCACACGGAGTCACTGAGAGGAGACAGAGAATTCCTGAATTCTCTCAAGGATTGTCTGCACTTTGTTGCCACATACTGTGAAGTCTTGTACAAGGAGAAGAGATGGTTTTACAACATGTTTTGAAAAGATGTCATCAGCCTAGCTTTGAGGAGCTAGGTTTGTGTCCTTGAATAAATAAATCATCAGGGCTTCCATAAAATGAATTTTAAACCAAGTGGTATGGGGATCCATCTGCAGAATTGTTTAGTTCCTTAAGCATTACCAGACTTAGAAACTTAAATATTCTCTCATCCTCCTGCAATTAATAAAACAGGATGAAATAAACACATAATATAAGCTTCCCCCTGCTCCTGTGTTCCCATCTCATTGGAAAAAATATTCTTGAAATTACACAGTGTGCTCATGATCACATGACCTCAGCCAATTCAAATTTAGGCAAGTCAATCTATGAGCTTGATAAATTTATATTTGCTGCTCACTGATTTGATCTCCCAGCTATCTTAGTATTGCACCATCTTAGTCTTTGTTTCCACAGTTGTGGGATTGAAGTATCCCCCTGTTATCTGTTCTCATGGATCCTATTATCAGTGTCTCACTTCAGGCAATCTTGAAGTTATTTGCACTCCTCTTTAACGTCCATTTGATGCCTATCCTATTAGTTACTGGATCCTGTTCCGTCAACCCTAAACCTGTGGGAGCCACTTTTCATTACAAAAGAATTTGAAATGCCTATTAGGGCACTAACGTCTCCTCGGATCTATGTTTATTTAACTTTTCAACTTTGTTCAAAACATATCCCCCTTCTTTTGCCAATTCTTTCTAGTTTCCTTTCTTTAATGTTAGCTGTGAATGTCAGTCGTGTTTGTCAACTTGACATGATGTAGAATTACCATAGAAATGAATCACTGCCCATGCCTGTGAGCGATTTTCTGGAAAGATGAATTGAGGTGGGAAGACCCACCCTAAGTGTGGGTGGTGTCATCCTGGGAAAAAGGGAAGTGAGCCTAGCTGCTTTCTCTGTTCTCTGCTTCCTGACTTCAGATGCCATAGGACCACTTGGCTGATGCTGTGGTCACCATGTCTACCCTGCCATAATGAACTGTACCTTCAAATCATTCATCACTTAAGTGTCTTGACACGGAGTGGCCCCAACAAAGAGATTCCACGGAGCTGCCTTCCTTCACATAATCTGGGGCACTTAGAATGCATTTCATTGATTTCTAGAAGGCAAGATCTAGGTCATATTCGATCTCCTTTTCCTTAGAATTCCTTAGATAAGGACACGCTTTTCTACTGCATTTATGGACATTTCATTCACTGCTTATTTCCTTTGCTTCTATGTTAATCTGAGATACTCTTGCTCATTTAGAATAGGAACGAACAACACAGTTTTAGTTAATCTCTATGATGACGTTAGAAAACTGCTTCTACTACAATTTTGTTTATTTTAGGTGTGCATGTGTGAATGTACGTATGTTTATATGCATGTGGGTACACGCTTGGCCATGTGCTTGTAGAAGGCAGAGATCAATGTTATGTGATTTTCTTAGCCTCTCGCAACCTCTCTTTTGAGACAGAGTATGTTCTTTTAAAAAATTATTTATTTTTACTTGAGAGAGCAAGAGAGAAAGAGGCAGAAAGAAATAGAGACAGCGAGAGAGAGAGAATGGGCATGCCAGGGCCTCCACCCACTGCAAATGAATGCCAGATGTGTGCGCCACTGTGTACATCTGGCTGATGTGGGTCCTGGAATCAAATTGAGGTCCTTTGGCTTTGCAGGCAAATGCCTTAACCACTAAGCCATCTCTTTAGCCCAGGGTATGTTCTTGAACTCAGTGCTCCCTTGAACAAGTGCTCCTTGATTCAGTTAGCTAAGTAGCCTTTCATCCCCAGGATTCTCTGCTCTCCACTGCTCCAGTGCTGGGTTCTGGGGATCAGAAATAAGGTCCTCATAGTCATTACACAATAAGAAATTTCCCCGCCTCTATTGTTGTAATTTTAAAGATGAGGAAATGAGTCTCGGTGAAGTCAAGTAAACTTTTAATGCTGATATTCTTAGAAAATCTGAAGAGCAATACCTGACAGAACTAAAGCCCCACCTCCCTCAACACATACCTTGCTTTTAGCCTCCATGTTAAACCTATTAACATGCTAACCCCTTTGCCTAAAATATTATTGTATTACTATTTTTAAGAGCTGTTCTCCAAAGTTGGTATATCATTAAGGAATTTAATATGATCACCTATCAATAGAAGTTATTTTATAAATTAAGAAAAAATAAAATGATGCACTACAGAAATAAAAAGTTTGGGAATTTAGTTTGAAAAAAATGTATTGGAAGAGATCTGATAGGCTAGGGCAAAAACACCTTTCTGTGACTTTTTTTTTTTTTTAGGATTATGATGTCATTATTTTCTCTCTCGATTTTGTTTTATCTTAAAGCTAAACTGTCTTAAACACAGATTTATGACATATACTATGACATAATATAGTTATCTTACAAAGAATTACAGATTGTTGTAAATTCTATAAAGAAACACACAAAATTAATGAACAAATGTTTTCGATAATTAAATAAATCACTACCTACATTCTCACAAATGAAGCTAAAGGCAATTTTCCTGAAAAGTATGTCCAAAGCATGTGGATTTTATTTTAAAAAAATAAGAAGGAAAGTGATGATTTTTTTTTTTTTTTTTTGGTTTTGCGAGGTAAGGTCTCACTCTGGTCCAGGCTGACCTGGAATTAACTATGTATTCTCAGGGTGGCCTCAAACTCTCAACGATCCTCCTACCTCTGCCTTCCTAGTGCTGGGATTAAAGGCGTGTGCCACAACGCCACCACCCGGCAAGCGATGATTTTTATACAAAATAAATTTAGAACTATTCTCCTTCTTCCTTTGGAGCTTCATCATGTGTTTCATTCTACTTAAAGTTATAATAATTCCTGCTTCAGAAAAACCTGCTAGGTTTTTGTTGTTGTTGTTGTTAAATCTAGCATTTTCCAAACTCATTTTAACCACAATTTAAGACCATTGCACAGAAATACTGGTCTTCCAAAAGGCTCAGGTAACAAGGAGCACATGAAAATTAAGGGAGTGAAATCTTTTAAAGAAAAGCCCATTAGTGACATTGCTCACACTTGATTATTTGCTAATTCGCACATGAAGTTTTCAGTGGTAATTTTATCTATCAAAATGATAATGTACTGGTATTCTGTCAGGGGTCAGCCTACAGTCATCCATATACCATCTCTTTTCTAAGTAAAGTTTGAATAGTGTACAACCACACGGATTTGTTGGTGTATTTCCCATGATTGTTTCCACGCTATCCCAAAAACGTTGAGAATTCCATGAAGTCTGAAATGTGTACCAAAAATGGATGATGCTTAACTGAAGAAAAATGTCTTGCCCAGCTAAATACCATATATTTATAACAATTATCAACTGGGTAGAACATGAATTTGTTGTGGTGACATTTTAAAAGTTAAGATATATAAATAGAACATGGACTCTGTGAATTCTGTGGACATGAACCCAAAGTTATTGCACTGACAGCCCACATATGACCTGGAAGAAAAGTTCAGAGATCCTTCACGGTCTATTATAGCCAATCATACATTGCATGGCAATCTTAGGATGGGAAACTTTCAAACGTGTTATCAATTGTTCACAGACCATTAAAAAATTCAGTGATGTGCTTGTAAAATATCTAATTTAAATTTTAGTAGATGTTAACCATAGTATGCAATCTCACCACCCATCCTGACCTTTTCAAATACAAATGTCATGTCTGTGGTTGTCCATCTTGACAAATGAAAAGCCGTGCTTTCTATGTCTCTTATGCATTTTGGTATGGAATCATTAGGCTTCTTTCAAAAGGTCATCATGTAATTTAAAAGAAATATGACATTTGTTTTGTCTTTATGTATCAGTTTAAATAAATGTTTATTATGTCTGTATCTATCAAGAAGCATATTAAGCTCTAGCTTCTGAGCACATCAGATGAGAAGACATTGTCACAGTAAAGAAACTGCCCAGATTTTTGAGAGAAATGGCACAGTAAAGAGAAACAAAAACTTCCTATGCCAAGGATGACCTCAAATGAACTGTGAGGTTTCTCCTCATGTAGGCTGCCCTTTCCACACACAAATCATGCCAATAAGAACAACAGGGTGAAATTTATTGACCCTATTTTTAAAATAAACATTTTAAAATATCTTTTCAATTTTTATGTCAATATATCTTGACAATTTAAAGAAAAAAACCTTTTTCTTTTCTTTTCTTTTCTTTTTTTCTTTTTTTTTTTTTTTTTTTTTTTTTTTTTTTTTGTTTTTTCCAGGTAGGGTCTCGCTGACCTGGAATTCACTATGTATCTCAGGGTGGCCTTGAACTCACGACAATCCTCCTACCGCTGCCTCCCAAGTGCTGGGAATAAAGGCGTGCGCCACCACGCCTGGCAAAAGCCTCTTTTTCTTATTAGTAACCTACTATATTGTTATTATACTATCCATAAATTCTCTCAGATAATAAGAACACCTTTTATTTAGGAACAAGAATAGCATAATATCTTCTTGTGGCCCAAGTAGAATTAATTACATTGTTACATTGAGTTGTTATCTAATATGCAACGTTATTTGAAGAATCTTTGAGATTCACAATGATAAAGTATACTTGAATTTGGGGGCAGGCAGAGTCTATCTACTGGTGGTTCACATAAAGACCTTTTTAGTTTGCTCATCTAACAGGGGGTAGAGTTTGTGTTCTGAGAACAACAGGAGTTTAAAAACAGAGGACAGATGGTAGTTTTCAAGTCGATATTTCTCTCCCCAAAAGAGAAAACAAAGTGAAGATAAAACGGTGGACCTGTGTAATTTATCTTTAAAGAGATAAAGAGATAATTGGTAGGTTTTATTTCATGTCAGCAAATGTGAATAGACCCTTTTATGGGCATTCCAAGGCATAAAGACAAGGTAAAAAAAATGTGAAAACAAGAGTCTTTTCCATCTTATGTATGACTATCAGACCTAAGTAGAGGCAACACAGGTAGAGGAGTACAGTCAGACAACGTGAGTCAGGGCACTGGGAGCCATTTCATAGGAAGTGGGCAGCGAGCACAAAGGACAGTGTATCCACCAAGCCCATGTAGCAAATGTTTTCAGACATTAAGAATTTTAGATCTAAAGCAATATGTTATGAGTCTAGGAAGGAGAAATCACAAAAAGTAAGCTTGTTCTAAAATAAGACCAACAACAAACAACAAAGCCCTCCCATTGTGTGTGAGCCTACGACTGACAGCACTAACGCTAGTAACAATAATAGTGCCAGCAATAGTAATGATACTAGTGACAGCAGTACCAATGATGGTACTAGTGCCGCTCCTGATAGCAGTAAAGGAGAAACGGAAGAGTACTATCTCTTGCATACTCAGTGTATTCCATTGTAGATCAGATAGTCCAAGTTATCAAGTGGGCAGTGTGAGACAGTACTGTCTGCTGCAGTCAGGTCCGCATTGCTGGCACAAATCACCCGACCAAGGGTGGCGTGTGTGTGGGGGGGTGGGGAAGGTTTATTTTGGCTTACAGACTCAAGGGGAAAACAACAGCATGAACAGAGGGCAGACATCACCCGCTGGCCAATGTAAGGTGGAAAAACAGCCAACAGGAGAGTGTGCCAAACACTGTCTCTAACACCCATAAGCCCGCCCCCAATCAGACCCTGCCTCCAGGTGGCGTTAGTTCCCAAATTGCCATCCCTTTGTGAACCTAGCATTCAGAACACCTATGTTTATGGGGACACATGAATCAAAGCACACATTGTCAAAGGAAAATTGGAAGTCAAAGCAGGAGTCAAATTGCAATCCACACCTGTTATATATCATTTTACGCCTTTGTTTAATAAACATATTTTATAGCCTAATATTGGATAAGATGCTAGATATAAAAAATTATGCACATAAGATTATTCTCAAATAGTTTCAAAGATGAGAGAAGCAACCATGAAACCATTATACAATATTACAACAAGGTAGTATTATTGGGTTCTTTAACCAGAAAGAAAAAATAATGTATTTAACCTAGTCTTTTTGTTTGTTTGTTTTGTTTTGTTTTGTTTTGTTTTGTTTTGTTTTTCGAGGTAGGGTCTCACTCTAGTCCAGGCTGACCTGGAATTCACTATGTAGTCTCAGGGTGGCCTTGAACTCATGGTGATCCTCCTACCTCTGCCTCCCGAGTGCTGGGATTAAAGGCGTGCACCACCACGCCCGGTTTAACCTAGTCTTAATAGACAGGTCCAAGGATGCTACCTTGAAGGTATCAATCTTTGTAACAGGGCATAATGTTTGCATGTAACAAGTTAATGGTACTTTTTTTTTTTTAAGAAATAGATGCCAGTTACACATATGGGCTATTTTAGAGCAAATATATTAGTTACTGAATGGTGTTTGTGATGCAGCTACTTGTGGATGCTGAAATTATAATATACTATGCGTCTTCTGCTGTTCAGCATACTGTTTATGTGCTCAGATATCCTACAGAGCCTATGATTTTGGTCAGACCTGTAGCATCACGGCATGTCAATTAAACATCCCCGAAGACCATTAATGGGAACTTAACCTTCCAAATGAAAGGACTTGGAAGTACCGATGGAAGTGTGGTTGAAGGCAAGAAGACGTTTGTGTAGACATCTTTCCTGAATTCCTACATCCCCTCTTGGAAGGAGGAAGGAAGAAAATGGGGAAGCTGAGGCGTCTTAGGAGACTCACCGTGCTTAGAAAGTTACAGGAGTCACAATGAACTGCTGGGAAGAGGCAGGCATGAGTTGTGTGGAGGCTTTGGGAATCCAGCGTTCACGACGCACCGCCCACTACGGAGGCAACTCTTCTGTGACGTATCCCTAAGTCATATACCACTCCTGTCCTCTTAGTCATCCCTCATTAATGTGTTGGTGACCAAGCTACACTGTGGTTGGATAATGTCTTTGGTCTCTCATTAATATACTACATAGGGGACTAGACATTTATGTCTCATCCGGAAAATCCATGCCACACACACACACACACACACACACACACACACACACACACACACACACACACACACACGCGCCCTAATGAGTAAAGTCAATGAATTGAGTCTCCACCTTTCAGTGCAATTTGCTGCATCTGTTTATTGGAAAGGATTCAAGGACCATGGAAGCTTTCGCAGCCCCATTCAAACTATCATCTGTGAGCCTACAGTCAATTGAGTGTGACCTTTTAATGTTGTGGTAAAGATTTTGGCGGGCCAACTGTAGTTCCAACCTTGTAGAAATCTGTGTACAACAGAATATTAAACAAATGTCCTCTGGAAGGTAATGTACTTAATGCAGCAATAATTTCTGCTGCATGGAGAACTCGAGAACATGGCTGACAGCAGCATTTGTGCCTGACTCAAATGTGTTTCTGCCCTGCTCACTCTAGCTATGACAGATACAATTTCTTTGGCAACCTGGGACTGGTTATCACAGAGTCTACAGACATCCTACATTTTAGTATGTGTGGCTGGTTGGTCTCAGTTGCCAAGGTAACCATCCTGATCTGTATTGCTTTTATGAGTTTATCATTAGATACTTGGAACCCTTGATTGAATATAAGTAATAACTTCTATGCATGTAATGTCTCTGTTTTATGTTCTTTTTTTCCTGGGTGGAGACTCAATAAATATGAGAGAATGCCTAGGTTTTATTTACATTTTTAATCAGTTTATATCATAGCCTTTCACAAGAATGTATAGATACATAACATATTCTTAAAAGCCTGACTTTTTTAACACATAATACAAGTTTAAATATTTGTTTTACACCATTTTATGTCAAATTTCGTGCAAGTTTCTGAAGTGCCTGACATTGTTTTGGAGTAATCTTGGAAGAATTATTTCTAAAATAGTGTCTGATCTTTATTTTTCTTTCTATCTTCTGTTTCTAAGCTCTGGGTCTACTAATCATAAAAATCAGAAAATTTAAACCTTTATTTCTTTTTTCTGGGAAGCATGGGTTTTAAAATCATATATGTGTGTGTGTGTGTGTGTGTGTGTGTGTGTGTGATATTTAATTTATTTATTTTAGAGGAGGAAGAGACAGATAGAGAAGAATGGGTGCCCCAGGGCCTCTAGCCACTGCAAACAAACTCCAGATGCACACACCACCCTGTGCATCTAGCTTTATGTGGATACTGGGGAATTAAACCTCGGTCCTTAGGCTTTGCAGGTAAACTCCTTAACCACTGAGCCATCTCTCTAGCCCAATATCACATATATTTTAATCTATGTTTTTCCTTTGCATCACTGCATATTTTGAATTTTTTCATTTATATTCCTGAAGACTTGCTTTTTATTGTTTTTGTTTCCTCCTCCATAGTGAGATAGGGATTGCTTCCATAATAGGTTTATAATAATGAATAGAAGGTTGAGCACATTGTGTGACATACTGTTGCCTTTGAAATAATTAAATGCACTCTCCAAAAGGAAAGAACTTGATTTTCCTGGAAATAATGTAGAATTTCATTTTAAGTGTTTATGACATGGTTGAAAATATGGGTCCCAGGCAGACTGTTCTTGCTATGTAAACATTTGTGTAAATTTCTAACCTACAAGTTTATAAGAATTCTAGCACTTTAGAATTACCATATAAAAGTACTACCTATGTATTCAGGGGTTCCCTTGAGCTGTGGTATGTATCTAGATTACAACAAATTTAACACTATCTCCCAACAAAATTTTGGTAGGAAATGGTTGTCATCACAAGTTGCACAGCTCAATCAGTACACACTAAGATGGACTGCAGTTTTGAAACTAGCATAAGGCTTAGATCCATGTCTGTGAAAGGAAAAGGGAGGAAGACAGGAAAAAGAGACTCACATGCATTAAGTTCTGACATGGGTTCAAGACACATCAGCTAATTTGGAAAGGGAATTTAAGCAGGTATTACCTGTAAAAGTTTTTCTCTACTCAGTGAAAGTGATTGTGTATTTACATGTCAGCCTCCCCCTTCATTCATAGCAGGCTCCACAGCCCTTTATCAAGGCTGCGAACTGCAGATGAGGCCAGAGGACATAAGGGTCTGATATTTCAGCCTTTCTGCTGAGATTGTATCTTCAGGGTGCTCTCCCTTGATACTTGGGTGGTACATGTCCACATGAACACACACACACACACACACACACACACACACACACACACTGAATTAGCTATTTTTAAGGAGTGCCCTGCAGTACGCTAACAGTACACCAGAAAACAAATCCGTTGTGACTAAGGGACTTGGAACAGAGTCAGCTTTGGTAAGTTGCTTGTAATATTGTGTGGTAGTACTATCATAAACATTTAGGTTGACACACAAGGAAGATGGAGGATGACCCAAAAAATGACAAGAAGTCTCCTAGGGAAATGAGAGATACACCCATCCCTTTAATCGAATCAGGTCGGCACAGTCACAGCTCTATTTAGTAAGAGACAGCTAAGTCCTTAATGCTTTGATCGTTTTCCCTTAAAGGCATTTTGTGCGACCAGGCTTCACCCTGTGTTGACTCCTTCTTGGTTTTACATCTTGCCGTTTAAATTCTTACATGGAGTGTTTTCAAAAGACGGGCCAATAATTATCCGTGAGCTGTCTTGTTTCCATAGAGGCCCATGGCTTGTCCAGAAGCTCTGGTCCTAGCAAACTACAGAAAACTCATGTGGAAGGTGTGAGGACGTGAAAACGTCACAACTTCTGCTACCCCGGTGTTTCTGTTAATGACACCAATCAGGACTAGTTCTCAGAGTCTCTGTCCTCTCCCTAGAGAAAAACCATGAGATTATTTCATCCATCCCCCAAATCTATTAGAGAAACATTATTTACTCCTTTTGAATGGTAATACAGAATGATTAAAAAGCGAAATTATATATTGGTAAACTCTAGTAGATAAAAATTGCATACCTGTACACAGTATGTTTTCCCAAAGAGCCATTAGGTGTGTATTCAAGCTTTAAAAGAATCACAGTGGTTAGACGAAAAAAAAAAAAAAATCATTTGCATTGCCCAATAACTTGTAAAAAACCAGCTGACTGTTTTATTTCATAAACTTCCTTCTCAGGTTACGCTTCAGTAATTTTCACTTACTAAGTAGTGTCACTGAACGATGAAATATCCTCCCAGGCGCACACAGCTCACCAGAATTTTTGTTCACAAAATATTGATTTCATGATTAAACTTTCTATCAGATGAGAACTCAAGGTCTAAGCTCAAGACTCTTCATACTACCTTGCATTTATGGCCTGAAGATTGTTGAAAAATTGTCTATTTCCATTAATAAAGTATAGAGATAATTTTCTATCACGGGGAAGATTAGATTTCGTTCCTAATCCCCACTGTTCCACAAAAGGCGAGCATGCTGTAACCTTTAAGATTCTATGAAATACTGAAACTTAGGAGGTTGCCACGGGCGCATCTTGACAAACGTGAGAAGTAAGCCTAAGAGTTACCCGAAAACAGGGTGGACGTGTAACGTCTAAGGACTCTTGGGACAATGTTCCTCACTCTCTCTGAGGTGACGTGGGTTGTTGTCGCTTCCCTGCAAACCGAGATGTTTAGAAAGAATTCCTGCTAAATTTGGCACCTATTGGCCAACACAGTGTGAATGACATTGCGATCCTTAACTAAATGCTGGGTTGAGATCTGAGTTTCCTCTCTGCACTTAAGATCCTTTGCACTACTTTGAAGTTCCTCCATCATCTGTAGACAACCATTTGCATGCACTCAGAGAACTCTCCAAGTTGCAGGCATTCACCTGATGTGTAAACTCACTACGGTGATTCTATGTTATGTGAAACACTCCACTCTCTCGTTTTTTTTTTTTTTTTTTTTTTTTTTTTTGAGGTAGGGTCTCACTCTAGCTCATGCTGACCTGGAATTCACTATGTAGTCTCAGGGTACCTTTGAACTCATGGCGATCCTCCTACCTCTGCCTCCCGAGTGCTGGGATTAAAGGCGTGCGCCACCACGCCCGGCTCCACTCTCGTTTTTTAAGATCGGGATAACTTTAACAAGACCGCAAAAACCTTAAAGTTATGTTCTAATTATTTTTTTTTTTGAAGCCAGCAAAATACACTCTTCTACTATATGTTCTAATTATTTTTTCTGTAAAGTCATAATCATCTTCCATATTTAAAATGGTTAGAATGCAGGTGTTTAGGGCTGGAGAGATGGCTTCATGGTTAAAGTGCTTGCATATGAAATCCAAGAACCAAGGTTCCATTCCCCAATACCCACATAAACCAGATGCACTAGGTGGTACATGTGTCTGGAATTTGTGTGCAGTGATTATAGGCCCTGGTGCACCTATACTCTCTATCTGCTTCTTTCTCTCTCTGATATATATATATACACATATGTTATATAGTGTTTATCACTAAAACCATACCATATAATCCCCGATCATTTGAATACCGACTTTCTCTACAACAGTTTTAGAGCAAGAATGAAGCTAAGATCTTTTATGTAATGTTGATGATATAGATGATCCCTGTTTACTTGTCAGGCTCTTTGATGAAAAGATGGAAGTGGTTATGCTGAACATGTCCCTGAATTTTCTGTTTTAAACTCAAATTACATATAACTGGCTCCTAATGGCTCTGGCTTTGGGGCACACTATTTTTTCTATTTATCTTAAGTTCTGTGATTGACCTCTCTCTGAAGACTAGAGACCATTCAACTAAAGGAAGCCTCACATATGCTTCTTTTTTTTTTTTTTTCTTAATTTGAGAGAGAGAGAATGGTCACACCAGCGGCCTCTCAGCTGCTGTGAACAAACGCCAGACGCTTTCGCCCCCTTGTGGACAAGTGCAGCATTGCGCCCTTGCATTACTTTTTTCATCTGGGACCTGGAGATTGGAACCGGCATTCTTAGGCTAGGCAGGCAAGTGCCTTAACTGCCAAGCCATCTCTTCAGCCCTATACTTCTTATTCCTTCAAGAGGAATGGTGACTTCAGATACTAGCATGATGTACCATTGCATTTTTTTTTCTGCTTCTCAAGGCTTTTGTATATTCAGGGTTAGCAAAACTGTACCCTTTTTAGAAATGACAATTTCTTCATTTTTTTAAAGAGAAAAGATTGCACTGAGTTAATTATTGTGTTTATGGTATGATAAAATTCCAAATCTGCAATATGTATTTAAAGTGTATCAGCTAACACATGAAAAAGAATCACTTAAAACGGGAGGAAAAATGGGGCTAAGGATGTGACTGAGTGGCTCAAATACTCAACCCTCAGATCTGAGTATGAGTTTATTCCTCAGAGCCCACATGAAACAATGGGGAGATAGCTCAGCAGTTAAGAGCATGAGGGCCTCTCAAATGGGCGCTACCAAGTTCAATCCTACAGAAGCCACACAAAAAGCTGTGCATAAACTGGGCGTGGTAGCACACACCTTTAATCCCAGCACTCAGGAGGCAGAGGTCAGAGGATCAGCATGAGTTCAAGGCCACCCTGAGACTACATAGTGAATTCCAGTCAGCCTGAACCTAGAGTGAAACCCTACCTCGAAAAAACAAACAAACAAACAAAAAAAAAACAATAAAAATACCAAATAAAATAAAATAAAAATAAAAAAGGGAGCCGGGCATGGTGGCGCATGCCTTTAATCCCAGCACTCAGGAGGCAGAGGTAGGAAGATCACTGTGAGTTCGAGGCCACCCTGAGACTACATAGTGAATTCCAGGTCAGCCTGGGCTAGAGCGAGACCCTACCTCGAAAAACAATAATAAATAAATAAATAAATAAATAAATAAATAAAGGTTTATCAATCTTGTTTATCCTTTCAAAGAACTAACTCTTTGTTTCATTGCTTCTTTGGATTTTTTTTGGGGGGGGTTTCTATTTCATTAATTTCTGCCCTAATCTTTATTATTTCTTCCATCTACTGATTTTTGCCTTGTTCTTCTCTTTCCAAGGACTTAAGGTGAAAGATTAAATTGTTTACTTGTGATATCTATAATTTCTTAATATATGCACTTAGAGCTATAAATTTCCCTCGTAAGACTGCCTTCATTGTGTCCCAAAGTTTTTGGTATGTTGTATTCTCATCATCATTTGATTCAATGAATTTCTTGATTTCCTTTTTAATTTCTTCAATGACCCATACATTATTCAATAGTGTACTGTTTAGTCTCCATGAATTTCTGAATGTGTAAAACAAGGGTGGGGGGAGGGTCAATCAAAATTCAAGATATTCTGAATAAGACTTATGTAAACCTACTTTTTTGAATAATGGCACATCCAGAAGCTATAGATTGTTACTAGCAAATTTTCAGTGCCTGGGATGGGATAACTTCCAGTGAGTTGTTGGCCAGGGAGGCCCCTGTAGCCTCCAAAACATTACAGCTATTGCCAAGGCCCTTGGTTTCCCTTGAGAAACAGATGGTAAGACCCTATTGCTGAAGACATCTCTTGCTTGAGAGGCAAGGCCACTGATAAATCAAGCTGGTGCTGAGCAAAAAACCTCCCTGTAGACCAGTCAACTGAAAGCTGGAAAAAGCTGCACTGCATGCAGCCGTATGGGAGACCGAAATCATCAGAGGTGAAAACAGTGGACACTGGAAACCCCAAGTTTGGCCAAACAGGCCCAATGACCAAACAGGTGCAAAGTGGCATGTCTGCTCTTGGGGAAACCAACTGCTCTCTAATTGGACTGAAAGCCCTCTCTATGGGAGGGAATGCATGCTAGTACTGAAAAAAACTAATCAAAAGTCTATGGCAAGGGAGGTCATGAGCCTTAGGAGTATAAATCCTGCTCTTGTCTGGCTAAATGTATATATTATTCCCACAAAACTGCCCTGAAAGCACTACACTTAATGCTCATGTTCACATATTAACGCTACTTGCACTTCTGGTTAGAGAAGCTTCTCTTTTCTGATGGAGATGACCACTGGGGTGACTCAAAGGGCAACATAGTACTTAGAAGAAGGGACAGAGGAGTGTCCAGCACTGAAACATCTGTGTCACACCCTCAAAGGTTCAGGGTCCATTGCGGAAGAGGGAGCAGAAAGAATGTAAGAGCCTTACAATGCAATTGTCCAGACAGAAAATTGGCCTCGATATCCATGACCTCACAGTGCCTAGCAATGCCTTCACAAGACCCTAATAGGAGAAAAAGATTACATCGAATTAAAAGAGAGACTAATGGAGAGAGGGGATATGGGAGAGGGATTCTGAAAAGGAATGGAGAGTGGAGTTCTGAAAACAGAACTTGAATGGGTGATGAACATATTCAACTGCACTGTGGGACAAGGACAGGGACAAGGGGAGGGGCAGATGCAGTGACAGGAATATTGCTGTGGATCCCTAAAGGATACCAACTTCTTTGGCCTCTACATGCATACATAACACACACACCATATACTACACACACACACACACACACACACACACACACACGCTTGTGCATGCACACTGGAACTCCAGTTTCTGTAATCCCAGCATGCTGACAGTGAGATGGGACATGGAGACAGGAAAATAACCCAGAAACTCTCTGTGTGTGCATTAGAGGGAGACTCAGAGAGACACAGCTCCTGAATCAAAGTAGAAAGGCAAGAACCAGCTGAAAGTTGTTTTCTGTGTGCCATTACACACACACACACACACACACACACACACACACAGAGCTCTTCAAAAATAGGAAAATTATCTTTAGCATGCTGTGATATTTATTATAAGTACGTAGTACATATTGTTATATTTATATAATTTATTCATGGAAGCTTCAAAGTCAACATTTTATTGAGTGGCCATACTCTTAAGAGTAAAAGGGGGAGAGATCACTCATCAAATAACCAGGGTTTCCTTGGGCAAATGAGGGCACATCACCACTACAGCAGTGCTTTGTTGGCATACCAAGAACATTTCCGCTCTTGAAAAATCATCTAGTGCATCAACTATTCCACAGCTGAAGGTATGCAGTAAGGAAGTGCTGCTCTCACATATAAAAAAAGAAAAACCTCACAACCCACGTTCAGTTCTCCAGTATCCATGTAAAACCACATGCATCTGGCATTCATTTGCAGTGGCAGGAGGCCCTGGTGTACACTTCACTATCTTCCTCTCTAAAACAAGTAAGTATATTTTAAAAATATTAAATAAATAAAAATATTTAAAAATTAGCAAATAAATAGAAATAGCAATGGAGTTAAGGATTAGGAAATTTTAGTCAGTCTAGTTCCTTAATATTTTCCTAATTTTGGCCCATGTTGTTGTTTCAATTATTTTAAATAATGTTAACTAATCGTGATATTTTTACATTCTTTAAAATGAGTTATAGATTCATTATTATTAAAAACTATATACAGGGGCTGGAGAGATGGATTAGCTGTTAAGGCACCTGCCTCCTAAGCCTAAGAACACTGGTTCCAATCTCCAGCGGTTCCAATCTCCAGGTCCCACGTTTAGCCAGATGCAGTGACACAAGGACACAATGCCACACTTGACCACAAGGGGGAGAACACATCTGGATTTCGTTCCCAGCAGCTGAGAAGCTGTGCCCATCTCTGTCTTCCTCTCCCTCTCTCTTTGCCTCTCTCCAAAAAAAAAATAATAATAATAAAAAAAAATAAATGAAACCTATGTACAGGATAAATTGTGAGCCACATTGTATAGCTTCCAATTTACTCTGAATTTCTATCAATCACATGGTTTGCTATTTATTCTAGTATTGATTTGTGTATTTCCAAAAATATGCCTACTAAGCTCCTTTTGAGCTTTCTTTTCTTCAAGTTTTAGCCATTCTAGGCATTGCATTTTTTCTAGGTAAAATGAAAGTATAAGTCTTTCAGCACCTATCATGTTTCAAATCACTTGTTAACACAGGTGGGCTTCTCTTCTTCCACAATGTTCTTTACTTGAAATATAAGTTGATTATATCAGTTTCAGGGAGCTTGGCATCATTCTTGGACCATGAATCCTTAGCCATATGTGGCTCTTCCCCATCCTCCATTTCTTTTAGTGTGTTACCTGGCATTGTGAGGCAGAGCACCATGCCCCTCCCATGGGAATATTGGAATCTTACCACACACTCAATTAATGATGATGAATGGAGGGTGGATGAGAGGATGAGGTGATTGTGTATTCATGATGGTGATCACAGCAAGAATTGATTTAACAAATTTAGCAATCTTACCTAGGAATAAAAAATCACTGAAAAGATTTAGAAATGTTTGGAGACATCTTCCAAAATGACAGGCTATGAAATGCAGCAAACCCAGGTTCCAAAACTTATTCCATTCTTATATATCTGAAAGTGTCAGTAAATATTCCTGCAAGAGAGATATTTCATATAGAATTTATTAACTCATAAGGATGAAAAGCTACATGAAAACAAAGAACTTATATCTAACCTAACTGGGACAAAAATATATCTTTATGACTGTATTTTATGGCCTCACTGTAACAGGAAACATTTCACTTCTAATAGGAAGAAATGAAAAATAAATCTGAGGGACACCATTCATCCTAGTCAAGTTAACATGACAAAAACAACCACTGCATGGCTATTATTAATTTTAAATTCATTCATTTTTAATCACAGTTAATTTGCAAACCAAAACAAGAAAATGAATGAAATTGTGTTTCTATCAAATATGATGGAATAACCCTTGCAAAAATAACCAACTCTTTCCCTGAAAATGTAGATATGATCTGTCTTTGGACATTGTTCTTCTTCTTGACTGACACTGGTAAAATATGGTGTTTCCATTTTTTAAACTTTGTGTCTGTGTATGATGTGGGGTGGTGTGTGTGTGTGTGTGTGTGTGTGTGTGTGTGTGTGTAATACAGTGTGCAGGTGGAGGTCAGGGGACAGCCCTGAGTGTTGTTCCTCCCCTTCTGCCTTATTCACTTATCATATTATTAGAAATTCATGAGAGCCCATTAGTCCAAAAACATTGAGGTTCTCTAAAATATGTATTCAGCCATGTTTCTGTAATAACCCATTCTCCAAAGTTAATACTCTGCATTTTTAATGTTTAATCAGAGAATAGTACATGTTAAATCGGAAGTATACATTAGGTTGGAACAGCCTGACTCAAGTGTTATTCTGCTGTGACATTTAACAATGCTTCAGAGTTATAAGGAGTCCAAACTGACCAATGCTAGCATGAAAATTGCTCATCAAACAATGATCTTCTTGAGAACTCAGTCATGTGTGTGTGTGTAATGTTGATGGAGTATTCTGGGGAATAGGATACACAGTATACTCTTGTATTCATTTCCATTCCATTCTCTTTCCTTCTCTTTCTTATTTTCTTTCCGACTTTCTTTCCTTCTTTTTCTCCCCTGCTTACTCCCTTTTCTTCTCTCCCTTTTTTTTTTTCTGTTCTTTCTCTCTCTCTCTCACTAAAACTGAAGTCTTTCTTCCTCCTGTTCCCAGCTGCTAAGATTAAAAGCAATACAACCACCCGCTGCTTTATTTTCCTTTCTATTGTACTTTTAAAAATAATGCTAAACGGAATTGTAACCCTGCACATGAGTCCAAAGGTCCCAGGGACAAGATACCTATAAGACCTAAATTGGCTTTCTGCTTGAATGCATTCCCTCAGTGCTAAATTGAACGCAAAAGGTAAGCTTTAGCTAATTGAACAGTTGTGTTCATGGCCTGCTCTTCAAGATAGGTAACTCTAAAGTTAGTGCCTCTATTGAGTAGAGTAAGATGCCCAATTGTTCTCTTGTATAATTTTAAAGAAAGAAACAAGTGGCCAATGTCACATTTACCTGAAACATAGAAGTACAACAAATGATTGTGTCCAGTTTCTAGAACACCATATTATAGGACTTTATTCTTACTGTGTTAATAGTTTTAAAGTGACGACAAGTTAATTCTTTGTATGGGATGTTGCAAGATACTGCTTATTTTGTTCTTTGGTGGAGCTGTTTACCCACAATATTTTGGAATATACAGGCAGTTTTAAAACACATTCACTTAATAGCTTGTCTCGTTGGAGTCACAATTATTCTCAATAAGTTTGAAAGTTCTTTTCACATAAAAAATTGTCCCTAGAAGTCATTTACATAACTCATTGACATTGAAATGATAGGAAATAAGTGTTGAACAAATATGATTTTAAAATTAAGGCATTGTGTTTTTGTAATTTCTTTTATACGAGGGACAACAGGTAATGACAAATATTTTTTTAAAAAATGCAAACATTTACAAGATTATAAAATTAAGAATTTAAAATGGATGCATTTAGGAAAAATATATGTTATGCATGATACACATTTTTATCACAGTTTAGCATTAGCAAGTCACTCATAGATTGACATGTTTGAAAATCACCTCAACCTAAGTACCAATATCCTATTTTATTCAGATGAGCAAAAATAATCCCTTGCTATATAGCTGATAATGGCATAATGGTACTTGAATTCAAATGTTTTTTCCATATATTTTTTTCAGAGCCAGTAATAGAATCTTTGTGCCATTTCAAACTCTATATTTGTAGTTCAGCAGAGAAGCCGATTGTGTGATGATTAAAGAGGCTTCTTGTAAATATGAGGTATTTTTTTTTTCATCTTTTGGTTTTTTCAAGGTAGGGTCTCACTCTAGCCCAGGCTGACCTGGAATTCTCTATGTAATCTCAGGGTGGCCTCGAACTCACTCACGGCCATCCTCCTACCTCTGCCTCCTGAATGCTGGGATTAAAGGCGTGCACCACCACGCCTGGCAGGAGGTATTTTTTAAAGCACATATATATTTATTTGCAAGGAAAAGGGGAAAGAAAGAGAGAGGTAGAGAGAGGGAGGGTAGGTGGGCCAGAGCCTCTGTGCCACTGCAAACAAACTCCATGTGCTTACGCCACTTGGCACACCTGGCTTAATATGGGTACTGGGTAATCAAACCTGAGTTGTGAGGCTTTTCGGGCAAGCACCTTAGCCGCTGAACCATCTCTCCAGCTCTTGTAAATGAACACACAGCTAGCTAGCACCTGTAGCAAAGAAGCTTGATGTCCTTCAAAGTCACTGTCCATCGTGTCTTTCCTACATAGCCTGGCTCATGACAGCCTGTGGTAGTATCTATATTTTTGCCTTTCTAGTCAATGGTAATGGTTACAACCCTGTTCAACATACCTGTTCCACAATATGGCTAAGATATTGTGGCATTACCGTTGAGGGGTGAGCAATATCCCATGTAGGACATTAAGACTTGGTAGATCACAGTGGTAGCAAAGGCTCAGAATCAGAGGTTGGGGTGAAGGAGCTAGGGAATATGGCTCAGCAGTTGAAGGTACTTGCTTGCAAATCCTGCCAGCTTGGGTTTAAATTCCTAGGCACTCATGGAAAGCTAGACAGGCATTGATTTGCAATGCATGTGCATGCATGGGAGCACAGACACACACAGACACACAGACACACATACACACACACACACAAACACACACACACACTAAATAAAACTTCCTGGAAAATGTTGGCTGGAATTTCTTTAGTATTACCTTTGTAGATTCCTTTTGCCAGAGGAACCTTCCAAAATGAGACAACCATCCATTCCGCTACCAGGTAGTTATAGTGTCTAAATAGAAATGAAAAGGAATGCCAATTTCTCCAGATATGCCATAAAAAATTCTTACACGTTCAGAGAGCAGAAATAAGTAGTTGCTTCAGTACTGAAACCTCTCTAGAGAATTTTAATACTGTGGCTATTATATGTTTGTGTCTTTGAAATGTCTTTTCCGATTGATTAAATTACATTCCTGTAACTATTGCTCCTATCTCATCAGGTTAGTATATTTATAGTCACTGAGTATTAGTTAGATTACACATTGTGCTTCTCTAAACATTAAATTAGTAACTAAGGAAAGAGATATGACTTTGTTTCCTGGTTGACTTGTACTTCCATATTACTGAGCTCAGTCCCTCCAGGCTATAGTGACATGTTATCAATGAATTATGTTTCAGAAACAAAATCTTCCATTTCCAGTGCATTATGCTTTGTGGAATAACCTATAATTGAAACACACAACTAACTAGCCATCTACCATATGTTATATTGCCCTAAGAAGACCAATGCCTGTCTTAAAATGTAATTTAAGTTGCTTAAAATTGTGATGTGCATTCTTTAAAACACGTCAGAACTGTATAAGTACCATCATAAACACAAATTGTAGTCATTGACAGCAAATGTGCATATAATTTTAGCTAATTATATTGATCATAGTTCATTTTAGCAGGCTGACCATAATCTCAAGAAAATAGCTATGTTTAATTTTCTTACAAGTGGAAGAGAAGAATTTTTTTTTCCTACACCTGTAATATTTTTCATATGGAAGGCAAAGCGACATGGTTTCTCATAATTGTAATATAAATATATTCCAGCATTTATTGCCTTTAAAAAAATTTCATACTATGTGGCATGGAGCTTATACCGATAATATCTAAAGGAATACACATCACAACAACATTAATCAAGGCAGTTAGAAACACTAGAAGTTCTTATAAAGGGAAATATCTCAAATGCAGACACAAAGTGGTCATAGATATATGAAAACATCATGAATCATTAGAGAAATACAATCAAGACTACAAGGAGATATCCCCCACTCCAGTAAGAGTGGCTGACGTCAGGAAAACCAAAACTAACAGGTGCTGACGAGAAGAGGAAGGAAAAAGAACCCTTTCTCATGCTTGTGGGAGCAGGCATTAGTATAACCGTCATTGGACTCAATATTTTGAGGTACCTTTGTACTTTTGGGTACATAGATAAATAATATGAAATCAAATGCTGAAAATATGTCTGTCCATTCATGTTCACTATGGCACTATCACTATGGCCAAAAGATGATAGCCGCCTAAGTTGCTGCATGTATGCTCAAAAAAATAAAACCCAGGGGCTGGAGAGATGGCTTATCAGTTAAGGTGCTTGCCTGCAAAGCCAAAGAACCCCATGTTCAATTCCCTAAGACCCACGTAAGCCAGATGCACAGTTGTGCATGTGTCCGGAGTTCGTTTGTAGCAGCTAGAGACCTTGGAACACCCATTCTCTCTCTCTCTCTCTCTCTCTCTGCCTCTTTGCTCTCTCTCTCTCAAATACATAACTAAAAAAAATAAAAATATTTTAAAAAGTGAAAATAAAACCCATGTTCAATGATGTCTCCTAAATAGTTTTTAAAGCTGATGAAAAATAATAAAATTATTAAAATAAAAAAATAAAATGTCATGCACACAGACACAGAAACACACTACACAATGGAATACGGTCAAGCCAAAAAAGAATGCAATCCATCCATTTGTGGCATGGTGAATGGACCCGAAGTACGTTATATGAAGTGACATACACAATACTTGTTTATTCCTATGTGGAATCTATGTTAACTCCTTGTATGTAGAATCAAAATCCTACATTAATTCCTACGTGGAATAGAAAAAAACAGTTGATATCATAGAAACTGAGAGTACATTGGCTGTTTTTAGGAAATGGGAGAACAGAAGGGAGTTCAGAAAGGATTATCAATTAATATGAAATCGCAGTCAAATAGCATGAGGCCCAGTGCAATACTATTGCGTAGAATGTAGACCAGAGAAACAATAATGTATTGCACATCTCACCAACCTAGAAGAAAGGGTGGGAATACTGTCAATGGAAAGGAATGTGAAGTCTCTGAGGAGATGGTCCTTTACCCTCATTTGGAAATGATATAGAGTATGCACTTTTCAAATCAGCCTATAGTGGTCCATAAGTATGTGGAATTGTTTTCTGTCTCAGGTAAAGTGCATTTAACTTAAATTCAAAATACAAGGATGAAATTCTTTCCTCAAAACTCTTCTCATTTTAGACAAAGAGTGACTATATAAAAGTCACACACTGTTTTTCATACAACTTGCAATCCTTCAACCAGCAAGTGACTTGGAAACCACAGTTAACAGAAGCCCTCTGAGCCATGCACTTTGATTTAATTATTCAAAAAAAAAAAAAACCCACAAGCATTCTTAGAGTCTAATCATGAGCTTATATAGTAAATGAGCCGATAGGTCTGTGCTGAGATGTTTTCACTTGAGTAAGTACTTCTTAAAAACTGTTAGCATACTGCAGCAATGTCTGAGGCCAAGTTTTAAGGAATACTATGGGAATGAGCTCCCTGCGGCCACACACGTGTGACTGTGAATCTGCATTATTCCCAAATGCACTTTGAATATGCATCCGTTTGTCAACGGGTTTTGAGTCACTTGTATTTTGATCCATCCTTTAGGATCAGCAGGTAAAAGAGTTGTTGAGTTATTGTTGAATATTTCTGAGAATGGAAAGTGTCAGTAGTTTGAGATGCATGTAATTATTAAGTGAAGTTAAGAGTTGACAGAGATAATGTGAGATAGAAAACAAGCAAATCAGTCACTGTGGAGCTGTGACTAAAATGAGGCAGTCAGCATTGAGTATCATGCTAGGCATTGAGCCTGAATCTGGTGCACAATAGGCAATCACATTAGCTGTTTTAATAGTAAACATTTGACTGTCCTATTCTTTCATATAAAATAATAGCCTCAGAGTATTGGAGTTTTCTAGTTAGAATATGGAAAACACCAAGAAGACAACAGTGTTTTGTTCATCTTTTAATCCAAGAATTTTAAAGTTCAGACCATTAAAGAAAACATGTTAAAGGTGTATTTTTATATTATTAAAAGTAAAATATGCTTAAGCTGCTTTTAAAAGAGTTAATAGGAAAATCATGGTTGAGGGATAGCTTTGTGGATATTTTTCTCATCAATGTTGCACCAATCTTTTCAAGTAGATACACAAACCAACATGGTACCAACCTGCTTCTTCCCAGGTTCAAATCCTGGCTTTGCAACTTATTGATCTTAATAAGTTTTAGTTGTTGTTGTTGATGCTTCTCAGATTTTGAAGTATATAGGGCAAGAGTTTTGTAGGGTAGTTGTAATAACAACTGAATATATATATATTTTTTCCAAATAATTTACCAATTCATTAAGCACTTTTGAAAACAAGTTAAGTATATTTTACATTTTGTATGTCTATAGCTATATGCCTGTATCTATATTTTGTTTATTGTCTCTACACAATGGGACCTATGTGTTAGTTATTACTCTTAACCCAAATTAGATACAGTGAACATTACTAGATGTTTGATCTAAGGTTACACATTAAGATTTATCAAAGTGTTTTTGAACTACAATTTTACCTGTTCAGTGGCTTCCATGACCCACTGAAGAAAGTCCTCAGGGGAATGGAAGTGAGGGAGATAGAACATAAAATGATAACCTGATGAGAATATGACACATCTGCACTATGTCCATCTATTAAAGTTCCCAATAAAACTTTAGAAAATGAAATTCTGATTTCTGATCCTTTAATTTATTCTTCTATTTGTCAGCTTCTGAATGAGCACATTAAGGGTTCTATGCATATAATGCTTTAAAACTTTCTATATGGTAAGTGCTGATGAGAGAAACCAGATGCTTTTCAAGTACAGAAGCACGGGTCTCCTGGTAAGCCAGTGGAGGCTTGTACTTCCACGTGTGTAACATCATTCACCTGGCTATCTTAAAATGGCCTTATGGAAAAGTATGATTCTATTTAAGGGCCAGAGAAAATGAGATCTGAAATTACTTTTTCAAAAGGTCAAAAGGCAGAAAGCTGAGAACAAAATCGTGTCTTCCAAATTTGTACCTGGGCCGCTTGATCACTAAAGCAACCTGAGTCTTCCCAAGTCACTCTAATGACCTGGATGGGAGAACAGTTAATTTTCCACATGAGTGCGTTAGACATGGGCATTTTACTCCATCACTCCTTGGTTTCCTCACTGTCTCTCACATTGCTTTTCAAAAGTCCAAGTTCAGTAAGATGAATTAACTTTTCCTCATGTACAGTGGGATTGCCCATGTTTTGACTTATAATCTAATACTCTTATAATCTGATATGCTAGTTAATGTATCAGATTATATGATTGTTAGTATTATCAAAAATGCTATTTTCTATGTATTGAAAGCTTGTGCTACTGATAAAGAAAAAATAGTAAATAATATTTCTCCAGTGTTTTCTTATGGCAAATATTGCTAACAACAAACCTGTGTTATTAAATATTTATTTACTTGCACGTGTGGATAGGAGTAGCTCGTGCAACCAAAAACGAGTGTCCATTAAGCGGATAGCTGGGGAATTAAACCTGGGCATGCAGACTTCGCAAATGCTTTAATGGCTAAGCCATCTCTTCAGGCTCTGTTTATATGTGCTATGGAGTAGGAGTTCTGTGGTCTGCACTGACCTCATACATATGCCCAACTATTGTTGAGTGAATGGAGGAATCTGGTAATTTAGCACAATGTACAGAAGTAAAGAATTTAGGAATTCACAACTCAGCACTTCCATTTACCCTTCATGCACACAAGCATGCCCAAACACTGCCCAGCCTCTCTGGTGAGCAACCCGAGTAAGTTCCTTTCCCTGTACCTACAGCATAAGCAAAATATTGATGTAATTTTCCACCACTAATTAAATTTTTCCACAATATCATCTTCATTTACTATGCCTTTATATTCCAATATATCTCTTCAGTGCCCTTACAAGATTCAATATCTCTTCTTTTACACTGATGTCTGATTTACTCATCCTCTCTCAGATGAGTTTCACTGTTTACATAATCTTCAAATTTGTTTCTATAATTAGTGAGCAAAAGAAGATTGGGGTTCACATATAGTAGACTTCAGTATAAGTCAGTTGGCATTTTTAGAGACCCAAAGATTCTACAGACATACTCAAGGATAGGCCCATGGGTACCAAAATAAGTCTTAAGTGGACCAGAGGTGTGATCATGTGATAGAGCTATGACATTGTACAATGTTCATGTATGTCTGTGTATGTGTGGTATGTATATATGAATACATTCTTCGAGACCACATCATCCCCAGGGGTGGTTGAATAGCTTTAAATAAATTCTCAAATTAAGAACTGGGATGCATAGGAAGGAATGTTTTTTAAAAAAATACTTGTGAAGGTAAAGCATGTAAATGAAAAGCCAGTCTAATCAAAAGAGACAGAAGGGGGAGAGAGAGAAAGAGAGAGAGAGAATGAGAATGGGCATGCCTGGGCCTCTACCCACTGTAAAAGATGCATGTGCCACTTTATGCATCTGGCTTATGTGGGACTTGGAGATTCGAACTGTGGTCCTTAGGCTTCACAGGCCATCTCTCCAGCCCTAGAAGATGATTAATATGAAAAGCTATAATATTGACAATCTAAATTCTCAGGAGTATTCAGGAAGTTTTCCACTAGAGGAACTTAAAATATTTAAATTAGATATAGAATAATGCATAAAGTTTACATGTATTGAAAGGAGGGGAAAACATTCTTAAAAATTTATCTATTTTATCAGCAGAACAAAGGAAGGATTTGAAAGAGTCTTTCTTAGTGATATTGTAACTTCATCTCTAACATCACCAACTCCATAGGCAAACCTGCACAAAGCATTTTATTGGCCTCAAACATTAAGTGCTCATGTTAACTGTGAAGCAATTACTAGAATGCACTTCATTATGCCAGCATATGCATGAAAACAAATATCCAAGGAGGAAAAGAGACTTGATACCTACCCATCATGTAGGTAACACTTATGTCTTAACTATTACACACTGACGAAGCTGTAATAGTTGACCAGAGGATTGATTATGTGAAGAAAATGAGGACCCGAGGAAAATGAGATAAATGTGTACATAAACAAAATCCTATTAATTTCTCATACATTTTAGATACAGCTTGCTAATTAGAGGCCACATTCTCGATGATGTCTTTGCTGCTTCTGTGAAAAGTTAATTTTACAACTAATTTTAAATGTGTAAAATTATCATTTAGAAACCCACTTTAAGGCTGTTTTTTTTTTTCCCATTTCGTATGACTCAAAGAGCTCTTTAACAATGAGAATCCTTGCTAGCTATTGTCTTGTATACCATGCAGTGGTTTAACAGGCTACTCTTAATAAATGCCAATTAAAATTCTGATAAAAGATGTAGTAATGAAGAACTTCTGTGATTCATGTTAAATTATAATAGATATTAGCACCTTTCCCTTTGTGATTATGTGCCTTGTCCTTACTAAATAATATGAAACTACATTTTTTTGTATTAAGTGAAATGAATTAGAGACAAGTTGCTGACCTTTCAATAAGAGTCTCTCTGGGATCCTGAATCAGAAAGCAAGTTCAATATGTAAGCAATTATTAGCTGTGGACTTTAATCAGTGAGTGTGAACTGTGCAGTTGCCATAGATATGGTAGGAGTTGAATGAAGAACAAGTATTTTCAGTGCTGTGACAGAATGGATACATGCTGAATGAATTCAAACACAGCTCGTCACTCTTGTGAGAAAGTAAGACATGAAGAAAAGGGTGAATGCCGAAATGTGAATATTTTAAATCAAGCTGCTCAAAATTATATTCATATGTTAATGGATTCAGAATTATATTACAGATTACAATAAATATGATTATCTTCCTAGAATACACACTCACAATTCAATAAGAGACTTGAGGCAGATGTTTTCATTTTATATATCATCATTATTTTTTTTTGGGAGGGAACCTTACCTAATAATGATCAATAGGGCTCTCATGCAAAATATGTTTAGATTAGTTTTCATGGCAGCGACTATCTCAATGTGCTACCAATGTCGAGTCATCAGAGACTTTTGCTTTGCCAGGTGAAGTATCATGTGTGTTTTATTGAGATAGCTCTGAAAACACATTTGCATTGTTTTATTCTCACATACATATGGAAGATAGCATACATTTCTTTGTCTTATGGATTTTCAGCTTTGTCTCCAGGGGTATGTGAATGAGTCACTAAACAGAACTTAGAAACGTAGTTTCAGATAAGCAAACTTGTGTCTCATAAAATGATTATCAATGGAACCAATAATACCAAAGCTATATGCATTTATTTGCTTATAAAGAAATAAGAAGGGCTGGAGAGATGGCTTTGCTGTTAAAGCATTTGCCTGCAAAGCCAAAAGACCTCGGTTTGATTCCCCAGGACCACATAAGCCAGATGCACAAGGTGGCACATGCGTCTGGAATTCGCTTGCAGTGGCTGGAGGCCCTGACACACCCATTCTCCCTCTCTCTCTCCCTATGCCTTTCTCTCTATCAAATAAATAAATAATAAAATATTTTTAAAAAGAAATAAGAAAATTATATGCTTCCAAGAACAGAATAACTGTATGTCCTTGTCAGTATTACAAAGTGACTGGATATTTTTTTCCTATGAACTCTTTTCACAAGGTATTATAGAAATGATTAATTATATTACATGGCTTATATTTTACAAACCCATTAATAACTATTTTATTTTATATCATATTTTTATTGCAATTGTTACCTTTTCAGGTATTAAAAAAAAAACAAGTGTTCATATCACTACTGCACCAGTTCATACATTAGTTAGTGACTATGAAACTGACATTTTATGTAAACACTTACACAGGTTGATTTTCCTGCTTCCTAGGCACATGTTTTGAAGATTCATAAAAACTTCTTATATGCACTAGTCTTTCTGAAAGAACTGATTTGGTTTGCCTAACAAAGCAAACAATATTTTTTATTGTGTGTCATTTTTCTTAAAATATACTGAAATGAAACACAGAATACACATTTATTTGGATGTGAATCAAGCCTTCTGACATCCTAATTATTTCTTTTTATTTATTTATTAGTTTGTTTATTATTTATATTAGAGGAAAAACAAAGAGGGAGAGAGAGAAAGAGAGAGAGAAAGAGAGAGAGAGAAAGATAATGGATACATGAGAGCCTCTTGTCATTGCAAGGAAACCCCAGATGTATGTGATGTCTTGGGCATCTGGCTTAACGTGGGTACTGGGGAATCAAATCCCAGTCCTTAGTCTTTGCAGGCAAATACCTTAACCACTTAGCTATCTCTCGAGCCCCTAACTTTTTCTTTTTACATAAAATGCATCACCCTCAAACGTTGCTCATTTATTGTTGATATTAATTCATATGATGTTTCTGTTTCTCCACACTGAAGTCAAGAAATTTTTTTAAAAAATCAATAAATCTTGGGAAGTATTCAACACTAGGATCTGTACAAAATGTAACTCTATGTCATTGCCTACTGAGAAATCTTTAAACTACATTTTTTAAATTATTTTTTTGGAGAGAGACACACGGAGAGAGAGAGAGAGAGACACAGAGAGAGAGACAGACAGAGAAAGAGGGAGAGGAAGACAGATAGAGATGGGCGCACCAGCAGTGTCTCAGCTGCTGTGAATGAAATCCAGATGTGTGCAACCCCTTGTGGTCAAGTGTGGAGATTGGAACCAGCGTTCTTAGGCTTAGGAGGCTGACGCCTTAGCTGCTAAGCCATCTCTCCAGCCCTAAACTACATTTTCAAAACAGTATTTACAGTACTTTACTAATCAGTCATACAAAACTCCGTTTACCGTTAGATTGATGCAAATACTGTATGGGTTTTGAGTTCACTGTCAGCATACCAACTTGTCTGAACGCATTCACTCAAGCCTCATTTATCAGTACAGGACCGTCCTTTGCTCCCTGTCTCTCTCCTCTTCCTCGTCTTCATCTTATTCCTCTTCCTTCTTATAATCTGCTTCATTCTTTTGCTCTGAACCCGTTCGCCTAACCAGCTTTTCTTCCCGGCCCCTGTGTGGAACTCAGCACAGCAGCAATATTCTTTTTCACATTTCTGCCTGCCTTGGCTCCATTTTACTCAGAAGATAGTTCTATCTGTCACTGCCTGGATACATATTGCCTAAATATGATAATATCTCCCATGGACATGTCACCCATCCTGCTTAGATAGTTTGGCTGTGTTAGAACAAAACAGGAAGAAGTACTACGGGTACCTTTGGTGTATTGGGGTATTTTTTCCTTCTTTTCTTGTCATTATTGAAAAGATTAGCACTTTTTCTCCTTCTGTCCTGGTAGCTTTGCCACTTTATATTATCTCTACACATTGACTCTTTTTTAGTAGATGTGGTCTTCTCTTCAAAATTTCTTGGATAATTCTTTAAAATTAGTAGATGAATCTAGCAGTTTCTCTTTGTCCTCTCCCGAAGAGGTCTACATGAAGAAGATATAGGAACTTGTGCGATCTCCTTTGCTCAGGATGACAGAGGTGTCTCCCAGGTGTGATCATTCCCTCAGTGTCCCTCAAAGGTGCTACTGTCTTGGGGGCCCAGAGTGAAGAGCTTTATCAGGAATATCATGCTTAGATACTTGTTTTAAAAAGTAAGTATTTTAAACTAAATTATACAATGCAATTTTATTAATATTCCACAGTGGTCTGAAAAACTATCAACAGTTTCAGAGAAATATTTTACATGTGTCTTTTAAAGTAAGGAATCACGTAATACATTGTGTGGCTACCAGCATTTATTTAATGCATGATTTTCTATTTTGAACACGTAATTTCTTAGTTGACAAATCTATTTTGTGAAAGGAATAGAATTTGAACTACTTCAATTATATATACCTTTTCTATTTTTTTGTTATTATTTTCAAGGTAGGGTCTTGCTCTAGCCCCAGCTGACCTGGATTTACTTTCAGGCTGTCCTCAAGTGCTGGGATTATTATTATTTTTTTATTTTTAACTGCTGATAGTATGTTTACTTTTGTTGGAAGACAGGCCTCTGTAGCCATTGGTTCATTCCTATGAAATGTTCAGGTTTGCTTAATTTTTTTATATAAAGTAAAATTTAAGTTCAAAATTGAACTTAATTTTTTTATATAAAGTAAACTTTAAGTTCAATTTTGATATTCATATTATAGTTGGGTTCAGACTTTAATGATATAAATTTAAATAAGTTCAAGAATAAATTACATATTTTTAATATTGATGCACTGCTACAAAAATATCCATCTTATAATTTATTTTTTTAAAGATTTTATCATAATTTATTAACAACATTAGGCAAGATAGTTTTAGATGAAGTAGGGGAAATGAGAGACAAATGTTTTTGGAGTTCACTAATATTCATTAGAATAATGAACATTTCCTATCATTCTTAGCTTCTTAATAAAATGAAATAATTGCACTTGTAAATCACTGATTTTAGGCTGGGTAATATTAAGCTTATCAATATTTTCAATAATCTCCTTAACTTTCAAGTAACTGCAAATACAATGGGCTCATTGAAGAATGGATTAATAAATCTTTTAGCAAAAAGAGTAATACATTTCAGTTTATAGCTTCACTAGTATTTTTGGTCTTTTTTATGCTTTTTAAATGGGCTGGCAAGTTGTCATATTTATCTGTGATCTTCCCTATTTTTTTATACGTGAGGCTTTCGGACAAGCTTCTTGAAGTTCACTTCCAGGTGTTTCAAGCATATTTTATAATAATGAAAATTTTAGCTCCATTAATTTGTAGTTGCTATTACTTAAAAACATACATTTTAATTGGTTATGATGATATCACCTGGAATTCCACTCAAGAGGTTGAAGCAGGCAGAGTTTGAGACCATCCAGGGTTATAGAGTCAAGTGTCATCTCAAAAAATAAAAACAGGGGGCTGGAGGTATGGCTTAGTTGTTAAGGCATTTGCCTTCAAAGCCAAAGGACCCACGTTCAATTCCCCAGGACCCACATTAGCCAGATGCACAAGTGGGCGCACACGTCTGGAGTTCCTTTGCAATGGCTGGAGGTCCTGGCATGCCCATTCTCTCTCTCTCTCTCTCTCTCCCTCTCTCTCTCTCTTTCTCTCTCTTTCTTTGTCAAATAAATAAATAAATAATATTTTAAAAAATAAAAAGTAAAAACAGGGGCTGGCCCAGTGGGTACAGTACTTGCCATGAAAATATGAGACATCAAGTTCAGACTACCAGGGCCCACTTAAATACCAAGTGATTAATTATGTACAGAGACTTGGCCTATCCCCCATAACGCTTCACTACCCCCACAATGCATGACACACATTCCCCATTGATGAGGGTCCCTTTGGAAGAGGGAGGACAGGGAGGAGGATAATGGAGTCACCATTATGAATGTAAAATTAGAATGATATAAACAAAAAAGAAATCATTTTAAATAAAGCTGTCTTAAAGATAAATTTTTACCAAAATAACTTTTCAAAATTAAAAAAAAATACCAAGTGGACATGGGGACACACCTGCACTCCCAGTGCTCAGGATGGGGAGAGAGAGGTTACTCTAGGGTAGTCTAGGAACTTAGACCAGCCCAATTGACAAGCCCAGGTCTTACATGGAAGACTGCTTGAATACAACAAGGTAGAGGGTATGGAAGCAAGAAGCCTGTTGTCAACCTGTGTTTCCTACACATGAGCACACACATCGATGGACACAAGCAGTTATACACACGCACCTATATGAACATGCATAGACAAAACACATATGCATGCCCAAGAGAAAATTAAATTAAGATAATAAAGTGAAAAATTTTTTAAATTATGTATTAATTTGGGTGTTTTCAAGATGTCTTTTCTTGTAAGTTCAACTGGTTTTGTTTCCAATTCCATTTTCCTAAAAATTATACACCAAGTGAGTATGAATATAAAAATAATCTCCTTGTGTGACTGTCTGGTTTTGCTAATTCGTGAGCATTATTTTCAGGAAAATCATGGCCATAGTTGAATGCAGGGTATTGCCTGGTCAGGAAGCATCAAGATCTTGTTTATAAGACATAAGTTCTAGGTTTTCTGCATTCTCAAGCTTTATAACAATAACACATTTACAGAATGTGTTTTAAAGAAATCACTGGGCGCCATGATCTTCCACTAGCTATAATGTATTCAATAGTGACTAAATTCCTTTTTGCCCAAGTGTAGTTATAGCACAGATATAAACTGAAGACACACTTCCTAGGCTGGTTGAAAAGTACTCAAAATGCACACACAGCACCTCAGACCTGCTCCCCCTTCTGTCCTTTCTGTCTCTTCTTCCAAGGTCTAATTCACCAGTCTGTCTTGTAGAGGAAATCATTTATTAAGAAATTACTCCTTTGTGAGATTGGTAAGAGGTGGGAAAGGAAAGATATTGAAAAGCTCTAAGACAAATAAAATGACCAACTTTAGGCAACATCCTAGCCTAAACTTGGTTTTTTTTTTCTTTTTCTTTTGGTGGGAGGCAGTGGTACTATTCTTCTTTGTCAATGCATGCCAGTATCTTGTAGAATCTTCACACTGGGAACTTCCTGAATTACTTACACTTGTATAACTAGTTTCTGATAGTGTAGATTGATTAGATTTTTGTTCCCTTTGTTTTAGATTTTTGTTTGTTGGTTGCTTGGTTTTGTTTGTTTTTGTTTTCTTTTTCTTTTTATTTGAGAGAGACAGAGAGAGAGAGGAAGAGACGGAGAGGATGGACACACCAGGGCTTTTTAGGCACTGTGAACGAACTCCAGATGGGTGTGTCCCTTTGTGCACATGTGCAACATTGCGTGCTTGCGTCACTTTTGTGTATGGCTAAACATGAGATCTGGAGATTTGAACAAGCATTTTTAGGCTTCACAGCCAGGTGCTTTAACTGCTAAGCCATCTCTCCAGCCCGATTTATTATATTTTTTTAATGACAAAACCCTCCTTTCCATGTGATGTGATAATGTAAAAAGTAAGATCTGCCTGTTCCCTTCCTCTTCAGAACCCACCATTCTCCACCAGGGTTATATCACAGTTTTGGAGCCAAGAACCAACTGCCTGCCTTGATTCTCTATTCTGAGCCTCAGATCCCAGTCAGAATCTTGTCACCAGTAATTACTGGGCCATGTACATTAGACCATCTAATGACAGGCCTGTGGGTGTCACTGTACTGCATTTGGTCCCTCTTTGATAAAACATGAAGATAGGGCCTGGAGAGATGGCTTAGCGGTTCAGGCGCTTGTCTGCGAAGGAAAGGACCCAGGTTCAATTCCCAATACCCATGTAAGCCAGATGCACAAGGGGGCACATGCATCTGGAGTTTGTTTGCAGTGGCTGGAGGCCCTGGCGTGCTCATTCTCTCTCTGTTGGTCTCCTCCTTCCCTCTCTCTCTGCTTGAAAATAAACAAATAAAAATTTAAAAAAAAACAAAACATAAAGTTAAGATTACATTATTTATTTATCCTGTTCATTGGATAAGATCATATCCCTGTTTTTTCCCTTCATGTGTTTGATATATTCACATTTCCATATGTTCTTGTTTAAAATCTGATAAGTACATAGGTGGTAATATTTTATTTGCATAAATAATTATCAGTTTGTGTTTGGTGGTTTGTGCTGACAGATGGTATTATTTATTTATACAGACACACTTCTGCCTTAGCATTTTCACCCAAAATGCAGCCAGTAGTATTGTATAAAACGGAGTCCCTCAGGGAAAGGTGCCCTGAAAATTGTTGCCCCCGACAATATAAAGTTCTTGCCTGCTCTCCACAGCTGCCCTCCACCACATCCCTGTGTTCACCAAGGCAGCATGTAGCTGTTACCTGTTTCTACTGGTTTCATGATGAGAAGGGGGTATGCACATGCCTCTAATCTACCATTTTCAATCAGCCTGAAAATCTTTGCCTTGTGATTTTTCTGGAAGCATATTGGGAGGAGAAAAAAGCAAATAGTGTTCCAAGGAGAATTCCATAGCATTCCGACTCTGACATTTTCTTAGCATTGGGGAGATCATATTTTGCTTCCGACTTCACTTGGTCCATTGTCTGTCATACAACTGTATCTCATGAATACTGGCTTTGATCGAATGAATAGCTTAGGGAAGAAAACTGGGTTTCAGTGGTCTCTCTCTCTCTCTCTCTCTCTCTCTCTCTACATATATATATTCTCTAAAACCAGATGAAAAAAATACCTCCATTGACAGTAATTTAAAGGAAAAAAAAAAGTAATTTTAAACTATAAAATATTTTAAATAATGGGATATGTTATATTATGCTAGTTACTATAATATTGTGATGGTAAGTATGTTATGCTTTTAGATTCTATTTTTTATTTTTATTTATTTGACAGAGAGAGAAGGAGAGAGACAGTGTGAGAGAGTGTGTTGTGCTAGGGCCTTTGGCCACTACAAATGAACTCCAGATGCACGTGCCACTTTGTGTATCTGGCATTATGTGGAAACTGGGAAATTGAACCCAGTATGTCTGGTTGTGCAAGCAAATGCCTCTTACTGCTGAACCATCTCTCCAGCCTCCGATTCTATTTTTAAAATGTTCTTTAGTTTGATATATTTTGAGAATCAGTTTTTTTTCTTAAATATTCTGCACATTTTCTTGAAGAAAAGGGAAGGTAGAATTTAAACATCTGAAATTTCACACCACAAAGAAACTAGATGTGACTTGTGTTAATGTTTTTCTGCATGATTTAAAGCCTACATGAGGGGCTGAGGAGATGTTTCAGCAATTCAAGGAGTTTGCTTACAAATCTTTCTGGCCTGCTTTCAGTTGCCTACCTAGCCACATAAAAGCTGGACTGGTACGAGCTTGCAGTGGAAACACACACACACACACACACACACACACACGTAAATCAATAAATAAAAACCTTACCAAAATTTACCTGAATGCTAACTCCCATATTTTTTAATCCTATAATGCAACTTGAAGGTAACTGTAAATGACAATAGGATTTCAAAATAAGCATTAATGTTTGAATATGTTTCTTCACAGAGTTAATTAAGCTATATCTATTTTGTTGTTTTTTTTTACAAAAGAAAATAATTATTGAAATGACTTTGACCTGCTGCCACCCCAGAAAAGAGGGCTGTATAGCGACATGGCTTTTAGCATTCTTCGTAGATAGCAAAGTGTTGTATAGGCAATGATAATTTCATTTCAAAGAAGACTAATGAATTGGGAATTTTCCCCAAGAAACAGCAGTATTAGGAAGTAGCTCTACTGGAGCTTTCAAGTTCCTACTACCTCTTTTAAATGTTCACTTTTCAAATAAAAAGTCATCAAAAATATTCTGCTCTCCCCAGATGTAAGCTAAAATTTTATAACACAATAAAAAAATACAGTTGTGAGAAATTTAGGTCAAACTTAAATGTCACTAAATCTCCTATTTGTAATGAACATAGAAGATGGAAATGTTCAGATTTTATTTAACTTAAAAACGCTTTCCACTTAACACCCTCAGGTTGTTCCACTCTATTATTCCAGGGTATAACAGGAGCTCAGCCTGGAACAGGGCACTGGGGCCATTTATTCTAATCTGCTTCTGACGGCTAAACCCTCTGAATGGCTTTCATTCAAATATTGGCTTATTTTCCTCTCTACTTCCTCTCACAGATCACTTCAGTTTGGAAAATTCTAGTGACTAGTTATTCTTATGTTGTTCCCAGATTTACTTCCTTACATTCTAAAATCCTGAATTCAAATAAAAGCCAACAGAGACGAGAGAACAGCTTTAGCTAAATAGCATGTTATAGTTGGTCAGTACCAAGGAATGTTTGACTCTGTCTCTCTCTGTCTGTGTGTCTCTCTCATGTGTGTTTGTGTGTGCACGCCTGAGTGTGTGTAGGGCAGAAGCCAACCTCAGGTGTCTTCCCCAGGAGCACTATCTTACCTCCTTTAAGAAAGAGTTTCCAAATGCCTGATTGCTGGCCACTAACTCTGAGCAATCCTCCTGTCTCTGCTTCTCCCCCAGCTCGGGGATTATAGGTGTGTGTCACTTCACCTGACATTGCTTGGGTTATGGGGATTGAACTTGTGAATTTATGAATTCTTAAATTCAGTAAGGAAACCTCTGCAAGTTCCCTCTAAAAGATCCTTAGGTCCATGGCTGCTGTAAGTTCTGATTTGACACATTTAAATTACTTAAAGTCAGTGAAGCAAATACAGCCGCGATTGCTACATGCCAATCATAGAAATCTGGGTTACCCCCACTAACTGCTCCTTCATTTCTTCTTAGAAAATGTCGATAGAGTTGGGATGGCAAATCAACTGGGCATAGGGTTAGGGTACGGAAGAAAAGAAAGTTAGGTTTTGTCCCATGTAGCCTCAAGAATGCTGAAGTTATAATCACTCCATGTTTCACATTTTTTGCTCATTTTTTCTAGATAATAGCACATATTTAGTTTCCCTTTACAAGAACTTTTACTGACTGAATTCCTCTATATTATGAATACCAGTGACTTTTTTTTTTTCATTATATTAAAAGGTTAGTCTAACAGAGGCTCCCAAAACCTCATCACTGAAGCCGAACTAAAATGACTCCAATGTGGCTCAGGGAAACTCGTGGAAGAGGGGGCGGAAAGATTGTTAGAGTCATAAATTGGGGCATTAAGCACAGAGACTGGGGCCTACCCCCCAGAACTCTTGACGACCCCCACAATGCACGACCCACATTCCCCATTAATGAGGGTCCCTTTGGAAGAGGGAGGACAGGGAGGAGGATAATGGAACCAATACTAAGAACGTAAAATCTGAATAATAGAAATAAAAAAAAAGTTAGTCTAGATAATTTCATCAACGTAGCTATAAATGTGGAGATAGTTGATATAGAGACAGATGGGTGATAGATAGGTGTATAGATAGATGATAGATAGATAAATGTCTTCTGAGCTCCAAAAAACTATCTTAGGAAGTTCAGAAAATATTCTTTACTTCTAATAAGCTAATACCAAATCTGGCCTAGATAATGGCATGCTCTTCTTCTTTGAACATGTGGTTGTTTTAAAATTACCACAAGGACTGGAGAGATTGCTTCATGGTTAAAAAGCTTTCCTGTGAAGCCCAAGGACCCAGGTTCGAGGCTTGATTCCCCAGTACCCACATAAGCCAGATGCACAAGGTGGCACATGCATCTGGAGGTTTTTTTTTTGCAGTGGCTGGAGGCCTTGATTCTCTCTCTCTCTCTCTGCCTCTTTCTTTCTCTCTCTCTGTCTGTTGCTCTCAAATAAATAAATAATAATAAACAAATTTTTTAAATTACCATAAGGAGAACATAATAGAAAATAGAATTTAGTCTGTTTATTCTCCAGAAACAAATTCTAAATTAATTTTCAGCCCTCTACTAATTTATGAAGATGAGAGAAGCTGTGGCCTCTCTGCCATGCATGCATTCTAGATTGGATTTTTTAAAAATATCATATAGAAAGTTTTTCTCTTGGTAGCACAGAAGTACAAATAGTACAACAATATGATTGGATATGGGAAGTTGTGATTATTAATAAAATCATATAAAAGGTATAAAGTAAAGATGGAGGGTTACCAATGAGGGATAGTGTGACCCACTTTCCACATGGAAGTTAGCTTCTGACTATAATTTGAGTAATAAAGGTCAAAAAGCATTGTTAGGAGATAATGAGTGTTACCACCCAAAGTAGCAGGATACATATACCAGGAAAATTCCTCAAATATATTAAGCTTCAATTTATACGAAGCAAAAAAAAAAATAGAGCTATTAAAGAGTAGAAAAATTAGCAGTCATCATTGGAAATTTTAATAAATATTTAATAGTTATTTAGAGTTACTGAAGAAAATAAGCAAATTATATGGGCAGAACAAATTTGAAATATATATAATTTTTCTTTAAAGCATATGTAAGGCATTTACAAGAACTGACTATAAGGTTTCTTAAATCAAATTTCAAAATACAGGTAAACAAGAACAATAATCAAACATAAATATTTCCCCTGGTTCCAGTGCAGTTTAATTAAAACTCAGTATACACAATTAAAATATGAAATTTTTAAATGATTTTACTAAAAGAAAATATAATTTCATCACATGACTCAAGACATAATTCACAATATTTTAAATGGAAAAAATAACAATAAAAACAATCTGTTTATTTAGGTTACTGAAAAACATTCTGTTAAAATTATGTTAGAAAAAGGCCTAGAAAAATGGCTTAGTGGTTAAGTGTTGGCCTGTGAAGCCTAAGGATCCCGGTTTGAGTCTCGATTCCCCAGAACCCATATAAGCCAGATGCACAAGGTGGCACATGCATCTGGAGTTCATTTGCAGTGGCTGGAGGCCCTGGTGCACCCATTATCTATCTGCCTCTTTCTCTGTTGCCTTAAAATAAAATAAAATAAAATAAAATAAAATAAAATAAAATAAAATAAAAAACAAAAATTATACTAGAAAAAATAAACAATGAAAATTAATAAATATTAGTCTCAAACAATAAACAAAAGACTAATTATCCAGATTAGAAGAAAGTCTTAAAACTCTACAGGAAGGAACCAACCAAACTGAAAAAAATGGGTAAAAGAAGCCAACCAAGTGAAAAATTTGGTGAGCTTAACAGACAACTCACCAAAGAAAATATGCATGTGGCTAAGCATTAAGTGGAAAGATAAAGCAACTTGGACTTTATCAGGGGAATGGAAATTTCTAGACTAACCATAATTAGAGACTTTGATTACACAAAATACTGGAAAGGATATGAGGTATTGCTGGTGGGAGTCCAAAGCTGTACAAACACCATGAAAATCAGCTTGAAAATTTCCTACAGAATTATTCTCACTCCACTCTTCAGCAAACACACAAAAGTGTTGAAATTTAAATCGAAGCAAAAACCTGAACTCTGGCAATGATTGGTAGCTTTGTAAGTCAAGCTTTAAGCAAATTTAGGATGTTCTTCAGTGGGTGAATATTTAAACAAATTGTTGACATTCAAAAAGCAGAATATTATTCAGCATTAAAATGAAATATGCTAATAAGCTATAAGGAGACAGGGGACTATCTTAAGCTTGTATTAATAAGTAAAAGCCAGTCTAAATAGACCACAGATTGCATGATTTGAGCTAGATGTCATGCAGGAAGAGCAAAACTGTGAAGAAAGATCCTAGCCCTTGTGGGTAACCAATAGCTTTCTGAGAGATGTGCTCGGTGTAAAGGAACCCATTTATGGAATTGGGAACCAGATCAGAATCCTGGGGAGACAAACATTATGTTCTCCAGTGTCAAGCTCTCACTAGTCTTTGGCTAAAACAGGAGTTATATCCACCAAATTCTCCTGAAATTAATAATGCTTATTCCTCTTACACTATGCTGACGTCACTCCCCACTGGAGAATCTGTTCTTGTGCAGAAGGTAGTGAGACTGGAGGAGATAAACGACCCCTCACACTTCAGTCAAGCCGTAGCTGAAACCACAGAGGAATTGGGGAGATGAGCAAGAGTGCTGCTTCCATGCTGAACCTGATCATTAGCCCCTGGACGAAGGAGACAGACCCTGAGGATACTCAATATTTACCAAAGCAGAGATCCGGAGGCTCCTAAGAGCTCCTCACTGAAGTAGACTTAAACCTCACCTACCACGATTCTGGGGATTTTGTGGAAGGAAGGGCAAAAAGATCGTAAGAGCCACAGGTTGAGACATCATGCCCAGAGGTATTCCCTCCCCACCAAAATAACTGTCTGCTGCTCCCACAACATATAACCCACAACCCCACAAGGAACCCAATTGAGGAGGGTCTCCAGTGGAATGGGGTCAGGGCAAAAGAAAAGAGGGTGCCAACACATGACATATCCATACAAAATATGTTGTTAGTCATAATAGTAATAATAATAAGAAGAAGAAGGAAGAGAAAAAGAATGAATAGATAGAACAAAGAAAAATCACAGCAGTGAAAATCCTCTGTATGATGCCGTAATGATAGATTTGTTTCATTGTCCCTACATCAAAACCAACAGAATAAACAACACAAAGAGTGAATCCTAATGAAAATTATGGAGTGGGCTGATTCAGACATGTCAGCGGAGGTCCATCACCTGTGACAAATGTTCCACTATTGTGAATTTGCAAACAGGATAAGTTGTGCACCACGTTAAATGAAGTCTTTTTATGTTCCTATGAGTTTTGTTTATAATCTGAAACATCTCTTAAAAAATAAATACACACAAGCCAAGCGAGGTGGCGCACGCCTTTAATCCCAGCACTCGGGAGGCAGAGGTAGGAGGATCACCATGAGTTCAAGACCACCCTGAGACTACATCGTGAATTCCAGGTCAGCCTGGACTACAGTGAGACCCTACTGTACAAAACCAAAATAAACAAACAAACAAACAAACAAACATGCAAATAAATAAAGACAAAAACAAGTAAAATAATGATTAATGATACATTAATAAGCCGTTGGTGACAAAGAGAAGAAAACCAGACATCACATAAGTTTACATACTTGACTTGTATAGAGCATTTCCCACGTCAACCTACATAAGCACAAAACATGAACATAAAGTGGGGTTTGGTGTGTCGATGGGCAGAATAACAGAGAATGACGTCTCGTGAGT
Source organism: Orientallactaga sibirica (assembly GCA_036365145.1). Classification (NCBI taxonomy): domain Eukaryota; kingdom Metazoa; phylum Chordata; class Mammalia; order Rodentia; family Dipodidae; genus Orientallactaga; species Orientallactaga sibirica. Next base: position 22,113,987 of record JAEOAD010000032.1, on the reverse strand, counting down.
ACAAGGTACACTTATTTACCTGAAGAGTGCTGAGATGTTCTGAAATTTGTTATAATGATGTTTTGCACAAGTCAGTGAAAACACCAAAATCAATTGCTTGTTTAAATAAGTGAGCTGTATGTAAATTATACTTCAGTACAGCTTTTGTTTAAATGCACAGTTAATATTTTCCATTCTACATCTATTTCTGTTTGGATCCCAACATGATTTTTTTTTTTTTGTACTCCAAATGAACTTATCATCTTGTTTTGTCCAAATTCCCATTTCTTAACACTGTTCCCTCCCCTATATAGGCATCTTTTACTTGTCAAACATTAAACAAATGGTCACTTTAAGAAAGGCCATTGTTGGTCCATTGGTCTGACTTGTGTAGTTCTTCTTCTCCTGGTCTTCATGGCCTTCTTGTGCCAGTAATGTTGCAAATTTCCTAAGGCCACTCCCCAGGGTTGTATTGCAGTAACAATTTTAGGGAAAGGGGGCTCTGATGAGTGGACCTGTCTTTTAGCTGTACAGGGGGTTCCAGGGATGTAGCGTCTCTGATTTGTCACCCCTGCTGTAGTGGGCCTCTCTCTGACTGAGGCCTTTCAGTCCATGGCTTTTTACGTAATCCTCACCCATACTCCTGGACATAACCCACCATGTTAAGTTCACTGGTTCACTAAGCTGCGCTTGAGGCTTGAGTGTAATTGCGTCTTTTTTCTATTGTCAATGCACTATCAGGAGATGAATAGACATTTGGTCAAGGAAGGCACAGAGTTAAGGCTTCAAAGAATCATTGGAGGGCTGGAAAGATTGCTCAGCAGTTAAGGTGCTTGTCTGCAAAGCCTAAAGACCCAGGACTGATTCCCCAAAATTCATGTAAAGCCAGCACAAAAGTGGCGCACGTGTCTAGAGTTCATTTGCAGTGGCTAGAGGCTCTGATGTGCCCATTTTCTCTCTCTCTCTCATTCTCTCTCTCTCTCTCACACACACAATAAATAACAACATTTTTATTGTTTATTATTTATTTATTTGAGAGCAATAGACAGACAGTGCAAACGAACTCCAGATGCATGCACCACCTTGTGCATCTGGCTTACATGGGTCCTGGGGAATCAAGCCTCGAACCAGTGTCCTTAGGCTTCACAGGCAAGCGCTTAACTGCTAAGCCATGTCTCCAGGCCCAATAATAACATTTTAAAAAGAATCACTGGAAAGTTTGAGGAAGTCAAATTCAAGAAAACCTCCACAGCTAAAGTCAATGGCACAGCTCAGAAAATTTGACACAAGGAAAATTCCTTTTGTCAAATTAGTTTTACTGATCATTTTTAAAAAATAATAATGCAATCATTGTTGTATAGTAGGCGAATGTTAGACTGTGACAATGTAGTGTATGGTCCACAAAGGCACAAGAGAGCAAGGCCAATATCGGAGTAGCAGAGGAATTGCCTGGGTGACTCAGTTCCCAGTATCAAAAGAAGAAAAATAAAATAGAAGGAAGGGGTTGTACACCTTCACACACATAAATAATTGACAATATTGGAGGATATTGGCACATTTGCCCTATTTAAACATTTCTCAGTGTACGATTGTGTCAAAACATTGCACGGTATTGTGTAAATATTTACAGTTGTGATGTGCCCATTGAAAGAATTTAAACAAACAGATGCCTGGGAGGATCATGTAGCTGTTCTCAGCTACAACCACGATAGAAGTTTCTCAGGGAGTTCTCCTGAAAGCTGCATTGAGACTCAGATCTTTTGGTCTCTGGGGTATGACAAAACTCTTACATGCCTGCTTCTCAGATGTCAGGGTTTCTTGTTTCAGATTCTACATGGAAGTGAATTCAGCCAGTGTCAGTTCCTGGTTATGCCAGAAGCAGAGCAGAATTGAAGGAGGGAGAAATGCTGACCTCAGCTTCATAAGACAATTCTGAAATTATTATTGAGACATTAAATTAAATTAAAATTAAGGAGGTTACAAATGTAGTCTCCCACACAGAATATACTTAATAAATTGTCATTATTTTTAGGAGGAAAATTTCTAATGTATTTCAATTTCTAAAGCACTTTAATCTATACTTATTAATTATGTACTGGAAAGACATTGAAAATCCACTCCAGAATTACTGATAAGGTCTAGATACCAATTTACTCGAATCTTGTTTTAAGTAGATAATTTAGGGCTAGAGGAAAAATTGTGTTATGGCTTGGTAGTGCATGTGCTTGTGTGTGTGTGTGTGTGTGTGTATCCTTGAACATGTTTTTAAGCACTATTCATAAATCAAGAAAGAAAAGAAAGATTTTTCAAGTATGGTGTGGTGTACTTTAGTAAGAAACTATATTAATGGCTACATTTAAAATATCTGAGAAAAGTTGAAGATAGTAGTCTAAATTCACTTCTCCCTAATTCTTTCAATATTCTTAACAGCCCATTTATTCTCTTGCATCATGAGAGTTCCATTAAACCAATACATTAAATTATTTCTGTGAAATGTTTAAAGCACTTGTAAAATAAAGGCTGACTTCAACTATTTTAGAGTGATTGCAGCTGATATGGAAAAATCAGAATAAAGCTGATAAGAGAACACTTCACACAGTTAAATGCCCTTAGCAATCCTTTATAATTAATAATGTAATTATAGCCCCACAGAAGAGAATGCCCTGAGCCCTGTGCTCGATTGATCAATAAAGTATTGAGCTCAAATTATGGAATGGAGTGTTGAAATTTCTAAAACAAAATATATGGTCATTTAACTTTTGAAGTTTTCATGTGTATTGATAAAAATTCATAAAATTTTAAGATTGGCAGAATCATATAAGCTAGCTAATTTAATATGTATAGGTTCTTATGCAATATGTGCTACATGACGATATATTTTATATTGATTAGGAAGCAGAGGGTTAAATTATCTACTCAAGTACAAAGAACAATCATGTGCAGGCACACAAAAAAAAACGCACACAAACATGCAAGCAATCTGACTATAGACTTGACCATACTAAGTAGAGTGTTTCTATGAGTCAGATGCACAAGATCTCATTATTATGTGAGTAGACTAGGTCGTTTCCATACTTCTAGATAATATTTTGACTCTGATTAGGGAGAAGACAAAAGTATTCTAGTTTCAAGTTGTCCTGAGGCAATCTTCTGATTCCTAAGCAAAATCAGCCATTTTCTATTGCCATAGTAAATACCCAAGCAGGGCACTTCATGAAGGATAGAGGCTTCCTTAGACCTGATCTTTGGAGGCTGTCAGTTCAATGCACATTGTGCCAGCTCAGACAAGGGTTCCTCTGTCTCCACCATGTCAGGACAGATGGCATCATAAAGGCATCATCAGAGAGGAGACGTGGCATAAAAAGACAGGTACCCTCGGGGTCACACTCAAGCCACATCTAAACCACAGAACTAACTTCCTACGTCACATGTAAAGTTCTTTGACAGCGCAGTTATGAGTATGAAAACAGAGAAAAGATCTGATGGGTGAAATGTGACGGAAAGTGGAGAAATACCGTCACATCATTGAAGCATCCGCATCCTGACAGTTCAGTGTTCCCAGACCATCAAAATGGGAATGAAAGGTGACTTCCAACTGGTGGTTTATAACGGAGCTGTGACACTCTCCAGACGGTAGACAGGCCACATTGAAGGCACAAAGAGTGAATGTCCTCTGCTTTCAGCGGGGCTGGCAAACTCTGAGCAGTTTCAATCAACAGTTATAAATTGGAAAACTCGAGAAAATATTATCAAGCCCACAAGACTATCTTGAAGAATTTTTTTTTTTTTTATCATTGTATTGGATCAAAACAAGATGGTTGTCCAAACTCTTAGGGAGAGCGAAATTAAGTCAAATGCAAATCCACTAAGTTTCATGGACTGCCTTCATTATCTAATAAACTTTTTGTAAAATGCTATTAACACATGATAAAAGATAATCTGTGCTAATTGGATTTAGGAAGCTCTTGTGTAACTTGTCTCACAGGGACTGAAATTTCTAAGATTCTGCAGTCTCATTGGCAGTGCAATAGAAGAATGGAAGATATACCTATGATACGGTTCATCTCTAAAGTTTATTAATGGCTTATCAACAAAGCTTTAATGACAATATATAAGAGATTCATTTTTCAATTCTTTGTTTCTATATTGGTATTAAATCATAACATTTTAGAAGTAGGTCTGGCTTTCAGGGAATGTTCAGTTTAATTTTTCTTATTGCTGTCTACACATACTGAGAGATATCATCCCCTTAGGTGCTTGTGTAATCTAGATGTATCAGGGTTCCATCTCAAACTTAGAGAATTGGAGACCAAGCAAACAGACGATATGCATTTTAGACAGGTAGTAAGGTTAATTCACACATATGCGGGGATATACACTGATAACCTCAAATAATATCCCACTTCTGTTTTTTTTTTCTTTTACGTATGGAGTTTTAAACCATTTAAGAAAGATATCTATGATCATAAATCTAATTAGATAACAAGGATATTTTCTCACTTCTCTAATTGACATTAATTTCCTATTCTTACACCTTTCCTTCCAGGAGATTAACAAAATAAAATTAACTTGACAAATGTTTATGCAATGTGACCTTAAGGTGAAAATGTGATTCTAATTTGAACAGATATATAAAAATATAATGAACTAATTTGTTAAGGTGATTATGAGTAATTCCAGCTATAAATAGCATTGTGAGTGTGGTTTGCACTGGATTATTTTAAAAGCATGTTATTTCTTTCTTGTCAAAGCATAATTATTGAATAATTGAATAGAGGATAACAGTTATTAGTTCAGTGGAGAGGAAAGTGAGTTTTGACCGTTTGATTGATTTAATGATCAACATGAAAACTGCCCATTAGTGTGACCTCCTGTACATTGTTGGACTTGACCTCATGACACGTTAATTGTGGATGGAAGAAAGAGTGCTGGGTTAGAAAGAGGAAAACGTGGATGATTGCAGCTGAGATAGCACAGGAGTCTCCCGGGTGAGCCGGATCCGCTTTCTGACAACACCTTATCTTTAACACTGTGTTCCTACTAGCTTGCAGTCTGGTCTCTGTTCAGAGTAGATTTGACTGAAACACCAATGTTATTGTAAAGATGTATTCTCAGAAGACAAAGCTGCTAATTTTATAAAAGCAGGTTTATACAAAAAAAGGAAATGGCTGCCTCTTAAGAAAGTGAGCTCTTGGCTTTCAACAGAATACGGCTAATTAGAACTTTCTTCTTTTCTTTCACTCAATGAATGAGGACAGCCGGGATAACAAGGGAGGAACTACCATCCAGGGGATGAATGAAGTTGAAAAGCATGCCTGAGGGGCTGGGGCAGCTGGTCACATGGCATCTGTGCTTAGCGGAAAAGAAGAAATGAATGCCACTGCTCATTTGCCTTCCTGGCTGTTCTCTTTTTACTCAGCCTGAAACCTTAGCCAGTGGGATGGTGCCCGCCACATTCAGCGTGGATAGGTTAAGCATCCCTTGAAGACTCGGCCAGACATGTGTCTCCCACGTGATGTCAAATCCAGTCATGCTGAAAATGGATCTCAACCAGCCCAATTCTGTCCCCCAATCATCCTACACTCTCTTTGCAAAGAAAATCACTTTTTAAACCTTGGCATGATATCCCCTACTCTAAGAGTCTCATACTCATCTCACAGAGCAAAGCTTCAAAAAGCTCCACGGTCTTAAGAGTTTCTGCACCTTTCAAAAGGCCAAAATCCAAAGACTCTTTTCTTACTTACATCAATCTTATGATGAGGCCAACAAAAAGAGAAGAAAAGAAGCCAGGTGTGGTGGCGCACACTTTTAATCCCAGCACTTGGGAGGCAGACATACGAGGATCGCCGTGAGTTCGAGGCCACCTCAGAGTACATGGTGAATTCCAGGTCAGCCTGGTCTAGAGTGAGACCCTACCTTGAAAAACCAAAAAAAAACCAAAAAAACAAAAAAAAAAAAAAAAGAAAAACAGTGAGTTGCATACCGCCAACACACAATGACATAGAGGCCACATTCTCATTCTAAAAGAAAGAAAAGGGGCCAGGACGAGGATAAGTATCTGGGGCTCCCATGCCCTTGTGCAGTCCTGCCTCCACAGTGTTGCCACTATTAGCACGGATAAACTCTTAATGGCTTAGCAGGCATTGCATAGCCTTGGTATGTTTAACACCCTGGGATCTCCATTGACATTTAAAGCTTTCATCTACACTACTTCACACACAGTAGTCTCTCAGGGGCTCCTCGCAAAGAATCCGAGTCTGGCACTCACAGCTCAGCTTCAGCAGTACCCTGGGTGCACGCATCCTTTGCTCTGTGATGTCTGCATCGCGCATGCAGAGCTGGTAGCACGTGAACAACGCTGCCACGTTCTGATGACAGCCCAAGCCCGAGTGGTCCCTGGGCACCTGGTGGGTTGAACCAATGGCAATCGTTCACTAGGCAGAGGAGCTCATCAGCAGTTCCTCAGATCAGGTGCTGTGTTTGCTAACAAAGTCCGGGACTTTGAAAGATCACCTTCCCTTTTTTTTTTTTTTTTTTTTTTCTTTTTTTTTTTTTTTTTTTCAGGTTTCCTATTAATGGCATCAATGTCCAATTAAGCTTCTTTCTCTTTATCTCCCTCATCAGCAAGTTTAAATTCACTTAAAATCCTTTCCTTGCCAAATTCTGTATTTTGCATATATTTCTGAAGAAATGGCCTACATGATGAAAATATATTTGCCAGCTATTCATTTAATGTTGTGAATGTACAAAGAACTGCGAAATAACTAAACATTAAAAGAACCATTAATCCAATAAGTGAGCAGGCAAATGAATAATTAGTACTCAAAAGAGGAAGTATAAATGTTTAGTAAATATGTTTTAAAATATTTAACATATTTAGCTGTTTGGCAAAATGCTGGGTAAATCCAAATTACACTGAGATTTGTCCTTCCTCAATTAGACGGCTACTATGAAGAAAACAAAATTACACGAATGCTAGGACTGGGGACATGGCTCAGCGGGTAAATTATTTGCTGCTGAAACGAGAGGACCTGAACCCCCAGCTTCCATGTAAATGTTAGGCGTGGGAGGCAGAGATGGTGGATCCCCAGGGCAAGCCAGAGAGCTACACTAAAAGAACTGGTGAGCTCTGGGTTCAGGGAGAGATCCTGTGTCCATAAATAAGGTAGAAAGAAGTTGAGAAGACACCCAATGTTGAACTCTAGCTTCCACATGCACAACCAACACACAATACACACACACTCACACACACGCACGTACCATCAATGCTGACAGGATTCAGGAAAAAAACATTTCTACCCTGTTGACGGAAATGGTAATTGGTCCAGTCAAATAACTAAAAGTAGAATAGAGATAGATAGATAGATAGATAGATAGATAGATAGATAGATGATAGATAGATAGCTGCGTCACTCTTAAGTATAAATTTGAAATATCCAAGTCAGTGCAGAGAGACCTCAGGTTTATTACGAGGTTATTCAGAACAACCATGTTATGAAACCTGCCTAGGTGACACTCAATGGATAAAAAAGCAGAGTAAATATACGCAATTGGGTTTTATTCAGCGTTAACACATGTCACTGTGCCATTTATGGAAAAATGGATGGGATAAATGGTCATCATTAAAAACAAACTAAGCCAGACGAAAAGTCCATATTTTCTCTCATATCCAGGCCTTTAGTTGAAAACAGTGCATGAAAGGAGGAGAGGGAATCTTCAGGAACAGAACAATGAACAGTGCGAAAGGAAAAGCAGGCAGCACTATGCAAGGGACATGACAGTGACCAAAGGACAAGGAAGTGTCCTAGCGGAACCCATTGCTTTGTACAATTAATATGCACCAACAAAAGTTCATCGATGATTTACTTGCTTACTTTTGGCATTGGGGATTGAACCTAAGTCTTATACCCTGAGCTATATCCCCAGCTTTAATTGTTGGTTTTTTTTCAAAGTTAGTTTTTGCTTGCATTGTCCTTGAATAACAAAACATTGTGTGTGTGTGTGTGTGTGTGTGTGTGTGTGTGTAAGGTATGGTATGTGTAGAGTGTGTGATGTATACAGGTGGGTTTGTATATGTATGTTCATGCCCAATGCACAGGTGGACGGAACAAAAGAAGTTTATTTTTCCTTCTCTTGTTGCTCATCTGGGTATTTTCTTGAGAGAGTGTTTCTTGTCCAGCTGCAGGGATTCCCCAGCGTCTGCTCCCTCACGGACTGGGGTGACAGAGAGACTTGGCCATGCCCAGCTTTTTACACCTTCATGCCTAAGTGGAAAATGCTTTTAATTGTTGAGCCTTCTTCTCAGCCCCAACAAACCATTTTTTAAAAAATGAATAATTCTTTTCCACTTTGGGGAATTTTGAGTTTCAAAATTGTATATTTTTTAATTCTTTTAAATATTTGCCTTTTGTTTATTCACCAAGGAAACAGTAAGGTAATATTCTGATCAATGACTAATTAGCATAACTAGTCGCCAGAAATCCAAAGAAGAACCAGAGATAATTCGAGAAGAGCCCTGGAGGTCAACAGAGTCATAACTTCTATCATTTTTTTGCTTTATACCCTGAAGTGGGGAGAGATTTTCTAGTAAATAAATATCATCTCGAAGTAGCGTCAACACTGAACAACAGAATTGAATGTACACTTATCAACTGTCTTGACAAAGGACCATTCAGCAAAGTAGCATAAGAATTTAAGTTATAGTTTAGAAAGTTTCGAAAGGCTTATTTAATTAAAATTAAACTGGATCACAACTGGAACCAAACTCTAAAGGAAAATGACTTTTCTGGTATGGTTGAATAGGACAGAAGTAGTATTAAAAGTGTTAAAATGCACTGTTCTGGTAACTAAGCATGGAGAGATGAGTGTATATTTTCTTGAAATTCTTCCTCTGCTTTTCCATGTGCTCATATCAGGTTATCTCCCTTTATTTAGCAAACAGCTCCAACTATGGGACGAATTTCCTGAGAAAAATCCAGGGGTAAGGATGATGGCAAGAAAAAAAAAAAAAAAAACTCAAATACAAGTGACACACACACATACATATATATATATAATTTTTTTTTTTTTGAGGTAGGGTCTCTCTCTAGTCCAGGCTGACCTGGAATTCACTATGTAGTCTCAGGGTGGCCTCAAACTCACAGTGATCCTTATGCCTCTGCCTCCCGAGTGCTGGGATTAAAGGCGTGTGCCACCCTGCCTGGCTCCCAGTGACACTTTCCTGTCACTACTGACTAGGGACTGCTCAAAATGTTTTCAGTGACATCTAATGCCATCAATGCCTCGCTAAGGTGATTCCCATATGAGATGATCCTGTGGTCATATTACAATCCGCTTCATTTTGGAGAGGAGGCACATAGCACTGGGAGTTGAGCTTTCCAGAACTGTATGGTGCTGTTCATTTTGGAAGTGATAAAAATCCTAAAATAAAGAAAAAAGGAACAAGGCAGGGAATTTATGAATTGCAAGCCTATGAATACATCAGCTATTTGAACACTTTACAATTTCTGTCATTTTGTTTTTATTCTCCATAATCTCTGATGTTTTTCCACTGACATGTTACTTATACGTTGGTAAATAAACTTTTCCTGTTTGAGCAAGGAATTTTGAACGAAGGTAACATTTTGCTTTTCTTTGGATTGGCCAGACAAATTTTATGTGAATCTGTTCAGTTCCTTCCCATCTTCCTGGTTCTTCTTAACAATGTTCTAAGTAAACTTTGTTAAGACATACCTTTATAATAAAATGCAGTCATTTAAAGTATTGAAATATGCATTTGAACACAAACGTGATTGAGTTTAAATCCATATGGACAGGCAAGCTAGTAATCCATGTATACAAGTGAGACATGCAGGCCAGAATATGTGGAGATTCTCAAGTCACTATGCAGACACTCCCTTTCTTACAAGTGGCATTTAGTGACATAGATGTGATTGGAGACTGCTTGGCAGAGGAGCCACTTAATTTTGTTGACCTGCTAGTTCATACAATGAGAAGGTTGAACAGAGCGCAGTGATGCTCAGTCTTTATAGCTCCTGTGATTGAAAATCAACTGTGTTGAAGGGAGGAGATTTGCTAAGAATGAAGCAAAAAAGAGACAAAACAAGCACTGACTCTTGGGAGAAATAGTTGGCCTTTTAAAAATATTTTTATAAATGTAGTGATTAAAAAATTCAAGAACAAAATTGAAATGTTCAAATATTTTTCTTTTAATCACTCTTGCCTTCAAACCGTATAACATGCCTGTTAACTATACTTTTTCCATTCATATTTTATATTGGTTGATATCATTGTATAGAATGAATGCAAGATTTAAGGATTTCTATTTATACATTTTTTTTTTTTTTTTTTTTTGAGAGAGACAGAGAGGGAGAGGGAGACAGATAGAGATGGGTGCGCCAGCAGCCTCTCAGCTGCTATGAACGAAATCCAGATGTGTGCGCTCCCTTGTGGTCAAGTGTGGCATTGCACCCTGTGTCACTTTGCATCTGGCTAAATGTGGGACCTGGAGATTGGAACCGCTGGAGATTGGAACCAGCGTTCTTAGATTTAGCAGGCAGGTGCCTTAACCACTAAGCCATCTCTCCAGCCCTATTTATACATTTTTTAAATGAGGGAATCACATCCTCGATATCTTCCTTCCTCCCTCCTGTATTTTATCCCAGCAATGAGAAAGTGACCACAGCAGTAGCCCAGACCCACACTCTGGGCGGTGTCTTACTCTCTTGTTACATTCTGCTCTTTCAGTCTTACCCCGAAAATATCTTTATTAAATTCAAACTCTTCTACTAGCTAGTTCTACCATTTCCTTTTTCCCCTAGTTGAAGCTGTGCATACCTGTTGGACCCAAGTTGAGGTCCCTAAAAGACTAAGGGAACTCGTTAACTAGCCAAGAGTGATAGTGGGGAGCTGCACTCTTGCGTATGCCCGCTAAATGCTGAGAGTTGTAACACACAGTGTGCTGATGCACAACGCCTAGAGGCTTGCACAGATAAGTCAAAACGCCCTTGACAAGTAGTTATTGCAATTGTCCTTTAGCTGACTTGGGTGTCTATTTTGGTGTGAGAGGATTCAGAAGAGTCCTAAAGAAACACCTACAGTTTCCACAGATTTATTTATTTATTTATTTGTACACGTGAGTAACCCTGGGTAGAGTGGCACTGCCCTTACTTTTGCACTGTCATGACGAGGTTTTGTTGCGTCAGGTTCTCTTTCTAAGGTGCCTCTAGGAATATGAAGGATTCTGTGTCTGACACAGAGGTGAAAACACAGCACTAAGTGTCTAGATTCTAGGCACCAAAATACCTGGCAAGATGAAGCAGAGGCAAAGCCTTGTTAGTAGCGTCTTGAAAATCTTTATAGGAATACACAGCCAGTGTCTGTTAGCACAGGGAGAGCCGTGTTTTAAGAGATCCCTAGATATCAGAAAGGGATGAAAACCTTGGGTACCCTGAAGACAAAACTAGAATCCTGTGACTCTGGGCAAAGCGCAGTGCTGTAATCCAGCAGAAGCGTAGCTTTCCTCAGCAAACCTGACTTCCCCCAAAGCCAATTCTCCCTCTGAATGTAATCTTGCAAGTTTACACAGGCAGACCCCTTCATTGGCGCCACAAGGGAAGTATTTATTCAATCACAGCGACATTAATTCTTCCCTTCTTGACCTAAAAGAGAAAAGGCAGTTTGCAAAAGCAACCAATTTACAAACCCCTCGGGTTGAGAGGAAATCTGGCCTCTTGGTAACTTCCCTGAAGCTCACTTTTAATTATGGGCTTTGAGAATGTGTGACTGGCAAAGCTGAATTCTAGCAATCTTCCCTAGCTTTGCTGTATGTTGTAATTCCCTCTTGCATTTTCCCCCCATTGGCTCCAGATACAATTGGCAGTCCTGTGAAATGTCTTCTCTTTGTTTAAGCACAGCAAGTCTAGCTTTCCTCCTCTGCCATGCATGCATCAGGACTTGTTTCCATAGCAGCCTCTTTGGAAAAAGAAAAGAGCTTACATGATACTCTTTCTGTGGGAGAAAATTGGAAGGAAAAAAAAAAAAAAAACATTGGCATTCATTTGCACAAGAACAAGGATTGCTTGGATACACTTCCTGTAAAAAAAGGCACTATGTTCTCTTTATATAGCAAGGTGTTAAGCCATTGAAAGGATGCTCTGAGTGGAGGTGAGCTCATGCCCAGCTCCATTTCCCCACCAACACTCTAATCTCTGCACAGAAGCTGTCTGTTAGCCCACAGAAGTGCAGAGAATACCACCCAATCCTGTGTGTTCATTTTCCTTTAGTATTGGAAACTTTCAAATTCCACACTCCACAGCAGCAGCAAAGGAAAGTCAATTTTCCATTCAAGAACCTCGCTTAAATCTGTAATCACAGCTTTCGGTTTATAGTGAATTCCATCCAACACTGGGCTGTGTGAGATCTGTGCTGGTTTAATTGTGAAATGCTTCCCCGACCCTATGGGGGTCACATGTTAGGAATTTTTGTTCCCTAGCTGGCAGCAATTTTAGAAGGCCCTGGAGCCTTTGGGAGGTGGAGCAGTGCTGGAGGAGGTGTGTGATTGCGGATGGACCTTGAGGTTTATGAGTCAAGCCCACTGAGGCAATCTTTGTGGAGTCTTGAGAGCAGAACCAGTGAAGGGTGCACACGGTTTTTGCATGCCTGCGTGGCCCACAGAGGGGCTGGCCATGAGCTGGGGTTAATTGGGGCCTCTCTCAAAAGCTAGGGACTGAATCACTTTTCTTTTCTTTCCTTCACCTCCAACCACACGACTGGCATATAATCCTCCTGGGACTCTGGCCCTTACTTGCCACGCAGAGCTAATGCCTAAATCAGTAATTTGGCTTTACATCTCCAGGACGCCAACCTTCCACAAATAACAAAGGTCTAATCAGCCAATCAGCTTTGTAGTCTTGTGAGATCCTTAACACAGGTGTTTTGGTTGTTTGTTTCCTGGGAACTTCAGTTCACATAAACGAATATTATTATTCTATGCCTCTCAAAGGTAATAGCATGCTATGATGAATGCCATCTTTTCTTGCTGACAGCTCTTAAATCTTGTCTCTTCCCACTGTCCCACCAACAATACTCATTTTACAAAAGAACAAAAATGAAGATTAAAAAAAAAAAAAAAAAGTCTCTTCTCTCTGTCTCTATCTGCCTCTTTCTCTCTCTGAATCTCTCTTTCTCATATAAATAAATAAATAAAAATATTTTAAAAAATTTTTAAAAGGGCTGGAGAGATGGCTTAGTGGTTAAGTGCTTTCCTGTGAAGCCTAAGGACCCCGGTTTGAGGCCCGATTCTCCAGGACCCACGTAAGCCACATGCACAAGGTGGCTCTTGCATCTGGAGTTCATTTGCAATGGCTGGTGGCCCTGGTGTGCCCATTCTCTCTCTCTCTTTCTCTGCCTCTTTCTCTCTCTGAATATCTCTTTCTCATATAAATACATAAATATAAAAAAAAAAAAGTCTCTTAACTACCTTTCCAGGCTCCAATGGAATTATTGATTTCAATTTTATTCTGTATTCAGTTATGTAAGTAATCTTTATGAAATGCTAATCTAATAAGGCTTGCTTTAAGTATGTAATACAAGTTCAAGATATCTTATAGAACTTGTATTACGTACTTAAAGCAAGCCTTACACACACACACACACACACACACACACACACACATATATATATATATGTATGTATGTATGTATCAGGCTGGGCATGGTGGTGCACACCTTTAATCCTAACACTATGTAGGCAGAGATAGGATGATCACCATGAGTTCAAGGCCACCCTGAGACTACATAGTGAACTCCAGGTCAGCCTGGGCTAGAGCAAGACCCTACTTCGAAAAACCAAAAAAAACAAACAAACAACAACAACAACAACAAATCAGGATATAAGGGTGACCTGGCTTTGAAATCATCTCCCTACTGAACACCAGGGTGGATTCAGCTGATCTGGCTGGTGAGGCAAAGGTTCCCTTCTTCCTTCACCACTCCATTTACGCCCCTCTGAGGCTGTGTGCTTGGTTGAATAGGAAGGTACTTCCCTTCATAAAGAATAACCATCCTTGCGTCCAAGATATACATCCAGCTATGTTCCCCTGCTAGCACTTCTGAACAAGCTCTCAAAATGGGGAGTATATCTGTGTTCTCTTGGGCTGCCTTTGGTCGGCCACCCCTGTGTATGACCTAACTTCCTTTGGACCATCATGTAAAAACCTTTGCAATGAATTCTTCATAGATGGCTAGCTTCCACCACCACAAAAGCTAGGAATGCATATATTCATCTGGCAATGCAATGTTGGCCCCTGTGAGGGAGGATTCTTCTAGAATCTAGAGAGATGTGTCCTGTTTGACTGTCAGAATAATGAAGCCTTAGAGTAACAGGCCCCAAAGAAAATGTTCCCAAGATCCTGTGCTGGAGGAAGGGAGAAGCTCAATCCCTCTGCACACAAAATTGGCTTGGGAGCAATCAACTTCATGAGGTTCTGAGAACTTAAACTAGCATGCCCATGCCCTGGTTTTTGATTCATGTTTTCCCTGAAATGATAACTCTGCCACAGACATGGGTAAGAGACTAGACATCTGATCAAACTGCAAAATAATCCATTTTCTTTTTATTAATTTCTGTTTGTTAAATACTTTTAAAATACAGTAAAACTCACTGGGGGGGAGATTTAATGAATGTAAACATCTAATAACAGTAATATACTCATTATCATGGAATGTACTTAATCAGTATTTGAGCAATATGCCAGCTCTCTAATGAGCAAGCTGTGCATCAGTTATCATTTCCTGTTGACCACATTTCACTTTAACTTCACCTGGATTTATTTTTTATTGTTTGTTTATTATTATGAAGTATTCAGCATGGACATATTGCATCTTGGTCATATTCTCATCAGGTTACAGTCTTATGTCTCCTCTCTCCTGTTCCCATTCTCCTGAGGGCATTCACTATGGGGTCATGAAGGTGTCAGTCTCAGTAGAGGGAACTATGTGTCAGATACCCCCGACCCCTGTGACTCTTACAACCTTTCTGTCCCCTCTTCTGCAACATCCTCTGAGCCTTGGAGGGCCTGTGATAAGTCTGTTTGAGTGTTGAGCTCTCTGCACCCTCTGACTTTTCTGCTTTGATGAGTTTTGAGTCTCCTTGGTGTCTACCACTACATCTCCCTAGAGGATGTTGTCAGGCTAGCAGTGAGAGCAGCATTTGAGTTTGAATTGTTCCTTCCTCTGCAATGTCTCCCCTAGCAGATGTGATAGAGATGAGCTGACTCATGCTAGGCACTTAGCTTATCTTTTCAGTCATATTAATGGATCTTGGTTCTACTCCAGTATTCACTGCCATCTTTTAAAAAAAATGCAGATTCTCCAACAAGAGTGAAATTAGCATGGATCACAGTAGGTGAACATAGTGCTTCCAAGAACTTTTTGATGGGCCTACCCTTTTTTTCCAGCTAAAGTACAGTGCGGGGAGGGGGGATTCTTTCAAATCTATGACTCTCCTATTCAAAGGATTCTGGCTCTGGTTTTCTATACCCGACATGAATTCTTTATATTTAAAGTTTGTCTCATAGGCAGCATACAGAGAGGTAAAAGATTATCTAATTTTCAATATGCTCTGTCAGTCATGTCCAAGCAAAGAAATGCTTAAAGCATTATATATGGGGAGATGCTTGCCTCAAATAACTATGTTAATATTATTGTTTAACAAATGTTTGAAGTAAAGATTGAAATGATTGCATGTGAACCTAATATTTTATTCTTTTTTTTCTTTGGAAAAATATATATGGATATATTTGTGTGTGTCTCTGTGTGTGTGTTTATGTCTTTTCAAAACCATCACACTTAAAAGAGTAGTTTAAAAACAGAGGTGGGCTAAAAATAATTATCAAAATATGTATCTTTTAAGAGAAGACATTGCTTATAAAGGGTTAGTGTGATAGGTCTTAAGGTAGGTTGTGTATGTATTGTGTGTGTATCTGGTAGAGTTGATTGTTTAAAATACTTTTCAATAAAAATGGCAGTTCTTAGAGAAAAATCTTAAACTGACAAAAATATAGCATTTTTTTTTCAAATCTGATTTTTAATATAGCTTGTTCTCTCCTGTGGCATTGTTATGGATGGATAGAAAATGTCACTTCTTAGTAAAATGGCATAGGGCCTCACACTGAAGCCTTTTATTCCGAATCCCTGGGTTCTCACTGAAAGATGGCCAAAGTTATGTGACTCGGGGAAGTTCCCCTGCATTACGTATATTTGCTCTTATCTTCAGAATAAGGCAGATTGCTTATTGATGGGAAATACAGATCTTGGTTCAAAGGAATGAAGGGTATTTTTTTATTTATTTTTTAAAGTATTTTATTTATTTATTTGAGAGGGAAAGAGACACAGAGAGAGAGAGAGAGAGCAAGAGAGATAGAGAGAGCAAGAGAGAGAGAATGGGCATGCCAGGGCCTGCAGCCACTGCAAACGAACTTCAAACGCCTGTACCACCTTGTGTATCTGGCTTACATGGGTACTGGGGAATCAAACCTGAGTCCTTAGGCTCCAAGGGGAGTTCCTTAACTGCTAAGCCATATCTCCAGCCCAAGGATAGTTTGTTTTGAGCTAAATATGAGTGACCGTGGCCTCGGGTCACACATTCAGATCCTCCGTAGTGACATGTTTCATTGTGGAAGGATTTACACGAGCTTCTGAAATCACAGGACAAAAAACAGTGCATTCATCAATCAATGTGTTTGCCAAATACTGAAAAATCCTGTACTTACTTTTGTGAGTTATTACAATTGAGCAATTAATTTCTGCTTTTAATTGACTCTTTCGGGAATTCATCTAAAACTAGAACCAAGAACGCAAGCCTGGAATCCGTTCAGAGAATCTCCTCCTCTCCCTGGCCCCAGATGATATGGTTTCTCATAGTCACAGTGAAAGCTGCAGACCTTGTCCACTTAGGTGTCAGCCCCAAATAAACTGCTTCTGCTCAGCCATGGGCAGTGCTGACTCAGGCCTGCCCAGCGCTCGCCAGTATCCCTGCTCATGTAAGTCATGATTTAGATCTAGTACGGCCATTTAAGTGCCTTTGAAAATGATGACTAGGGGCCATTGTGAGAGGCCGACATAATTCATTCCTGGAAGATCTTACAAAGCAGAATGTAATGTCCTTTCCTTGCGGTCCCCATTGAAACTCGGATTCAAATCCATGTATCAGTAAACCAAATCTGTGATTTTTCTTATAGTCAACTAGAGATTTACCTAATCCTGTTTTTTCCAATCAGAATGTTTTCTGGAAAAAATAAAAAAAAGAAAGAAAGAAAGAAGCAGTTGCAGGTCCACTGAAAGGTCTCCCAACTTCCTAATAAAAGGCTGTTCATGCTTTGCTTTCACATGCCAGGGCTGGGGGAGTGTGAAATATATCCTGACAGTTTAATTGGAATAGCTATTGAGCATGAAGAAACACCTGTTGTAAAGAAAACAGCAACAACAAAATCCCTACTGGATTTTACAAAAATAGAGAAAAACAGGACTCGTTCTTAAATGATAACGACTTAATGTGTCAAAAAGGAAAACATTTATTAGAATGTAGACATGAACCACTGCCGACTTATTTTTCGTAATTTGAGCTTTGGGCACGTTTCTTAGGCTTCTGTATCTTGCATTGCTTCCTGAGCCTCATGGAAGTGTAATGAGAACTCGGTGACCACGAGATGATAGTGCTTATACTCTCTCCGATACCAGTCAGCGTATTATCCAGTGGACTTTAAGAGACCCAGAGGAATCCGGAAATCTGAATCAAGAAGCTGAGTTCCTTCCCAGACCCAGGGAGTCAAGGAATCTGGTGGTCTCCTCTGCCTCTTTGCCAGACCATGTTGAAGCTCAGTAGCTGATTCAACATTTGAGCATCAATTTGCCCCATTACTTCTGTTGCAAGCAAAACTAAACAAAAACCAGTCTTACTGCAAAGAATATTTGAGTTTCTTCAAAACCAAACTGAGTGAACATGGTCTGGGGATATGGACTCAATTACCCCTAAAACCGTACGTGGAACTGTTTTGAAGATTTTGTAGTTATAGAATCAAAGAAAGTCATACGTTTTTTTTCCCAACAAGTTGGTGTAAAAACATAAAGTAGGTGACTGAGAGTGAGATAACCTCTGTTGTCATTTTCACATGTTATCTGAGGACATTGTTAGCTCTTGGGTTGGTGAGAGCTTGCAGTTTGTTAATCAATACATTCCAAAAGGTTTCATGGCAATCGCTAGGATGTTTGGATAAACACAGTCATAGGCAATGGATGGTGCTTAAGGGAAAAGTGTAGTTCATTTCCTGTTGATGAGTCAAGACAGTCATCCAGAAGCAGCTTATGGGAGAAAAGGCGTATTGCAGCCTACAGTCCCCAGAGGAAGCTTTGGCTTGGGAACAGCATGGCAGGAGTCAGCGAAAGAGTGAACTAGCAGTACCTAGCAAGCTGGGTTAATGAACTTTAAAGTGTACCCTAGTGTCACAGATCTTCAAATAAGGCTTCCCCCCAAAAATCTCCACTGGCAGGGAATTGAGTATGAGACTTAATAACAAACATATGTGGCTATGCAGGACATTTCACATTCATACTACACAGGGTGCTAAAGAAAGCCCAAGATAATTTGGAAATGGATATATTCAACATTCCAATTCTGTACTATCATGGAAGTTCTAATCAGTCAAAACACCTTGAAGTGTTTCTCTTTGTGGTAACTTAATTTCACTCTACCAGCAATCTTCTGGCTTTATGTGTGTTCCACCAGAACCAGTTACATTTGTTTATAATATCTCTGGATAATTATTCCTGGAAATCTGAATTATTTGAAAGCCTCCTAGGCATGCAGATATTAGAACAAATATTAAAATAACCCTGTGGACCTACACTTCTTAATAATGGGTCAGTTTAGAACTATTTACTATAGGGTCAAAAATTACCTTAATATTTTCCTTGGGTGCTCTGTATATTTTGAAAGAAATAAGAGTCATGTATATGGGACCAGATCTCAAGACGGCTGAGTAGAGATATTGAGAAGTTTCCTCCGTCCTCCTCAAATCTGAACAAACACAGCAGGGTCTGTAGTTTCAGGGAGTGGTGAAATCTCAGAAAAGCAAGGGAAGCTATTCTCAAATCACACAGAGGAGAATTAATGTCAAGTTCATAAGAAAATAAAGAAGGTAATTCCATATTAATCAAGGGAACAATCCATTAAGAAGACAACATATATAGGTAACACACACACTTTCTATCTATATCTATTATATTAATCTATATCTATCTACAATTTGATGTAAGTTACATGTCTATACTATTCCTACTCATAGCAATTATGTCTTTGAAGGAGATAATAACTTGTTTCATCCTAAATTTTCTAGTAGAAACAAGTTAATATTTTGAATTTGCAAAGGGGTTATGAGTATTTGATGCAAGTGGAATAAAAGAACTGCCAGATCTAAAAGGTAATGTCCCATTGCTGAAGACATCACCAGCTACTGTCTCAGGGGACTGGCTCTCTTCGGGATTCCAGCCAGGTCTCTCCATGTTCTGTCTGCAGCATATGTTGTCTTCAGCAATATGGTCTTACTTTTTACCCCAAGGCCCAGGCAGGTAATCAAGTGCTTTGACAGAGCCTGTCTTGTTTGGGGACCTCGTAGATCTCTCTGATTAAAGGCTCAATGTGAGTAGCACCTTTTTCTGTGCCTGCAGGCCACTGACAGTCACATTTGGGGATGGATCCTCAGGAGACAGGGAAGGCATGCAGGCTGCAGTCAGTGGAGACTGCAGATAGCCCGGTCAGGGGTGTGGGACAGCCGCTGGGGTCAGTGGTTGAGGGGACACGAAAGGCTAGCGGGCGACCCAAGAGCATGGGAACCAACAGATGCCCGGCCGTGCCCCTCTGTGTGCATCCTCTGGAAGTCTGCAAAGATGCACGTAAACTGGAGCCCGGCAGATCTTGCCTAATATTACCCCAGGTTAGGAGCACGCCATCTTGAGCAGAAGTGACATTATAATTTTATCATTTTTCCCGCTGTTTTATTTTTTAAGTTATCTGCTAATTTACCTCAGCTAAAAATAAAATACATAAGTAACTGTATTTATTACCTCAATAAAGACTCATTTTTTGTCCAAAACAAGACAAAATAAATATCCATCAACCTTTAAAATAATTTGAGTTTATGAAAGTTATCACATACTATTAAAAAGAACAAAATCTTAGTGTAAAATCCTACATTCACTGGTCTTGGCCATACAGTACTTCTTTTCTGTTTGAGGTACAATTCATATTCAATCCACATAAAGAGTGATAAGATTTATTTCCTATATCCATACTCATTTGTTTAGCAATTATTGAATACCTACATCCCAGCCAAAGAGTACGGATCATTTCTTTGAAATATTAATAGGAATAAAATGGATTTGTCGCATGTGTTCTTTTAGGGAAAAGTGGATATGCATTCATTCAGTTGTATTACAAGTGTAAATCACTACCAGATCTGGTGTATAAAATATAGCAGTTGAAGTCCTAAGAATTCTATTCACTCATGAGGCAAGAGCTATAAACACAGTATCGTAGTGTTACAGACAGAACCGTGCCTGTTTTCCATATGCCTTTTGTGTTTTCAGGGGAGACTTTTATTTATTTATTTATTTTTATTTATTTATTTTTGTTTTGTTTTTTGAGGTAGGGTCTCACTCTGGTCCAGGCTGACCTGGAATTAGCTATGTATTTTCAGGGTGGCCTGGAGCTATCGCGATCCTCTTACCTCTGCCTCCCGAGTGCTGGGATTAAAAGCATGCACCACCACGCCCGGTTTAGGGGAGACTTTTAGGATGCCAGAAAAGAATTCCTAAATATAAGAAGCAAACAGTTAATGTGTTCAATATAAAGCGATGAATGCTAGCAAAGGATGCAGTGCATATTAACAGGAAAGGTACAGAAAATGCCTGAAATTTGATGAGTGAAACTACAAGTCAGACTACAAAGATGTTAACCCATTTCATAGCTAGTTATTCAGTGGAACCCTGAGCAAATAGCCCACCTTAGATGGAGTAGACAAAATAAACATACTGATATTAAAGGTTTATTTTCTTTAAATATTTTATTATTTATTTATTTAACAGAGAAAGAGAGAGAGAGAGAGAGAGAGAATGGGCATGCCAGGGCTTCCAGCCACTGCAAACAAACTCCAGATGCATGCTCCCCTTTGTGCATCTGGCTAACGTGGGTCCTGGGGAATCGAACGTAGGACCTTAGGCTTTGCAGGCAAATGCCTTAACTGCTAAGCCATCCCTCCAGCCCTAAAGGTCTATTTTCAATGAAGCAAACATGCTTAAAACTCTATGCACCAATATTGTATAAACACAATACATTGCTGTTAGGAGTAAAAATGGAAAACCATTATCAATTAGGAAAAAGGTGAATTTTCAAGAGTGTGTTTTATCAAAAGACATGCAGATACTCAGGACTCAGATTCTTTTTAATTTTATTTATTTATTTGAGAACGTGAGAGAGGGAAAGAGGCAGAGAGAGAGAGAGAGAGAGAGAGAAATGGGTGCTCCAGAGCCTCCAGACACTGCAAACAAACTCCAGACACATGCACCACCCTGTGCATCTGAGGAACCGAACCAAGGTCCTATGGCTTTGCAGGCAAATGCATTAACTGCTAAGCCATCTCTCCAGCCCTCAGATTTTTTTTTTTTTAAGTCTGTTCTCTAACAAAATCTACCAGGGCTCCTTGAAGAAATGGTAGATTGTAGACTTAGCAGAAATTTTTATGCAGGGGCTGGTAAGATAGCTCAATGGGTAAAGCACTTGCTGCTCAAGCTGCACTGCCTGAGTTTAATCTCAAGACCCCACAGAAACATGTCAGAACCTGTGGTGAGCTGCTGGAATCCCAGCACACTCACAGGATGGAAAGATGGGAGGTAGAGGCGGGAGAATTTCATGGAAACTCATGGTGAGTGGAGCAAAAGCAGCAGACTCAGAAATCTTCCTCAAATGAAGGGACAGGCAAAGAGGATCAACTCAAAAGTCACTTTCTGCACTCCAGACATGTGTGGTGGCACACCTGTGCCCTCTCTCTCTCTCTCTCTCTCTCTCTCACACACACACACACACACACACACACACACACACACACTTACATAAACATAGAGATAAATACTTGAAAAGAAAGTACTTGACTGATACGGTGGTCCTATCTGGTTTTTCTTCAGCTACTACAAGATCCCATCCCGCGGCAACGAAACTGTTACGCAAGATCAACGTGAAACATCTATCTGGTAGATAGAAAAGCGAGAAGTGCTAAAACAAAATAGATTCAGCCACACTCATGCCAAACCCAGGAATGGATGGTCACAACCAGGACAACTAGAATAAGAAAATGAAGAAAGAACTACCGGATTATCTCCCAGAGAATGAACCCAGAGAAGGAACCCGTGAGGATGGGAGAGGAGGATAAATAAAGAGAAGAGAGAGTGGGCTCCTACTGAACAAATAGTTCCTTCCTGTCGACATTTGACCTCGGAGCAGGCGCCACACTGTTAATACAGACTTCTAAATCATAATTTGCTTCAAGGAATATATTGTAGAGAAAGCGTGGGACAAAAGTAGGAGCTTTAATGTGCTGAGACATGACAAGCACTGCCTTATGTCCACATCACAGAGTAATGTCATATTGACAAGATGGGCTTTTAATGTAATTTTATAAGAGTGACATTTTACTTCTCTGACCTTCTACTCTAAATCCAATCACCTCAGTCTGACTAAGAGAAAAACATTAGAGAAATCCCAAAGGAGAAACTTTGTTAAATAGCAGTGCAATTATGGTGACATATGAAATTCCCACCAAGTCCATTTCACAAAAAGGCTTCTTGGTTCCCATCATTTCACCATGAATGTGAGTAACAATCAAGAAGCAAATTCAGGCACAAGTTTCCATTGACAGACAGACATTCAAAATATCCAGGGACACTGGGCTGGGGAGATGGCTTAGCGGTTAAGGCGTTTGCCTGCAAAGCCAAAGGACCCCAGTTCTATTCCCCAGGACCCACGTAAGCCAGATGCACAAGGGGGCGCACACATCTGGAGTTCGTTTGCAGTGGCTATAGGCCCTGGCGTGCCCATTCTCTCTGTGTCTGTCTCTCTTCTCTCTCTCCCCTTGCAAATAAATAAATAAAACAAACAAAAAAAGAGAAAAAATAAGAGGGGTGGGGGTAGGAGGAGTGCAGAGCTGTAAACACAATCTCTTGGATGAGCTAAGTTCCTCCAAATAGGCTCTGCCTCTTCCGAGACCCCCTCTCTTCTGCTAGGGAAGGAGAAATAAGAGAAAGCTAGGCTCCTGTAGGCAGTTTCAGTTGGGCACTGAAGCCCAGAGAAAGCTCATGCCACCCTGCCCTGGCAAGACATCAGATAAAGGAATACATTTGCATTCAACCATAAAGGCCTGTCTGCGCTCTTCTCCAGCCCCTCTCTGCTGCTCCCGGCTGTGATCTCTGCTTGGGTACACCAGGCCTGGCTTCCGGCGTTTGGGGAAGAGCACAAGCCTGCCTCTTGGTCTGGGTGGTTTTCTGCTTGTCTCTGCTTTGTAGTTTGGGGTAACTTCTGACTTTAATTGCATGTATGATTTTCCTCTGGTCTCTGAATCTACCACGTGCATATTTCCTTTACACTCCAGATCTACCCCAAGGGTGCTTTCCCTGACTTAGGCCTAGGGCGGTGCCATTTCTCTAAACTCCGGTTAACCATGAGTGTAACTCTCTTTATTACTCTGAAGTTTTTGGTCTCTGTTTTGACATTTTCTCTCTGCTCTTCTTCCTTGAGCCACAACCATTGGCCTCTTACCTTCCTTCATGGGGAAGCTCATGGTGGATGCCATGGGGGTTCCTTCTAAATCTCCCTACAGAATCACCTAGTTTCTATCTTCCACGTTCTTGTAGCTCCACTCATAAACTTGGGTGACCCATCCTGATCCCCAAAACCCTGCATGAATAATGTGCAGTGGCTGGAGATGTTTTTAACGCGCGGGCCTTTGCCATAGAGTTCAATCCCAACTTTCCTAATGAATGAGAGTAAGCAGACAAGAGGATGAGTGAATTGTGAAAAACAGAAAAAAAAAAAAAAGGATGATGGAGACTAGATGGAGACTAGAAAATTCCATAAGAAAATACACATTAAAGTAAGAAGGTGGCAACATGAACCTGGAACAAAAGGAAAAACCTATCATGAATTCTCTTTTTGGTTCTAATTGTCTCCAGCAGTATCCACTTAAAAGGCTGAATTTCTGTTTTATAGGATGGTAGGAGCCTCAGGGGTGGTGGAAGCTACCGAGTGTACAATTCGTGTCATCTGAGGGCACTTTGAAAAGAGACTGGTTTCCGTTCCCTCAGCTTTGCCGTCGTTGCATGAATGTAGAAAGACACTAGCGGTAACATGGAAACAAAGGAAGCATTACTTTAAAGCAAAGGCCACCATTCTAGATCTATTCAATTTAATCAACACGGTGTTACTTTCATAGGAATTTTTGTACATGTCGAGAAGCTTAAATTTCATCATATAAATCATCAAATAGCAAAATTATCATATATTTTGAGAAATTACATTGAAAATGATTTGATTTAAAATAAAATAAGAATAATAAGGAGAGCAACAAAAACATCCAAAATCTAGATTTTCATTGTGTGAAGCAGCTCGGTATAGAAGCCATTTAGAAAATGACTCAAGTGGGAGCGAGCGTTGCTATAATGAATTAGCACATTAACACAGAGAGCTGTGGGTTCATCACTAAACTGTTATCACTCTTGCCATTTGCAAAACTTGTCATTTGCAAAACTTGCTTAGGGCTTCATTTTTGAGGCCAATGAAAAAAGGATTTAACACCATTGCCTCCAGCGACATTAATGGAGTCCATTCATCTAGGTTGCCATGCTCAGCTTAGGGTTTATACTTTAGGGATTATATTTACAACCTCAAGTGCATGCTGTGAGCTTGGCCTGGGGGGGTGGGAAACAGAGCAGATAAAAACCAAATGTACTCTCTCTGAGTAATTTTTAAAAATAACTTCCACAAAAATTCGATATTTTTTATACTCACAGCATTCATTTGTAGAATATAGTTGCTCTTATTCAGATTTTATTCTTCATGGAAAAATGAAAAACAATCGAATTGTTTTTCTGGTACTAATCTTTATTCCTTTATTTTACAAGAAACTCCATTTTATTCATTTAAAAATAATTGATCTGAGCCAGGCATGGTGGCATACGCCTTTAATCCCAGCACTTGGGAGGCCAAGATAGTAGGGTTACTGTGAGTTTAAGGTCAACCTGATACTACTTAGTGAATTCCAGATAAGCCTGGGTTAGAATGATACCCTACCTCACAACAACACACACACACACACACACACACACACACACACACACACAGAGTCGATGCAGCTTTAGCAGCTCACACTTTAATGTAGCATGGTGGAGACTGAAGTAGGGGGCATAGGTCTAGGATAAGGGTATTCAAGTCTAGCCTGAGCTAGAGTGAGTTTCAAGTCAGCCTAAGCTAGAATGATACTTTGCCTCAAAAGAGATCAAACTGTACAGAATTAAAAGTATCTCTCAGATTTGTAATAACCTATTTCATTAATATTTGTTATGAATATTGAAATACATCTACTCAGAATATAAAGTTGCATAATTTCATCAAATTTAATATGATTATCAAAGCAGATTAGTTGATATAAATAGAAGAGTAAATAAATTTTAGAAAATCTTTATTTATTTAAAACTCTTTCTCTTTGCAAAGGTTTATTTGAAAAGAAAATATCTAGTGATAAATCACATTGTGATATAAAATACTATATTCTTATATCATACTCTCTCATTTGCAAGGATCATGCCCATTGTCATGTCACAGTGCCTCTGTAGGAAGGAGCATTTCTCTGGGATTGGAATTTTGGAGTGTCTTTCAGAGCAAAGAAGCCTTTCTCAGCTCTTGGTTGGGTTATAACTCTGAAGCAAGGGTGCCAGACACTCACAGTCACGCAAAGTTTCCAGAGTCAGCGGCCTCCTGGTTCTTGTCTTATGAATTTCAGCGAATGAAAGCTACAGATCAGAGTAAAAGGTTTAGGAAGATTCATTATACAGATTACAGAACTTGAGAGAAGGAAGGAATTTAGAGCTCCTGCCCAAGAAGCAAGAGAGCATGCCCAGAAATGGGAAAGTCCACCTAGGACCCAGATTGGGTTACTTGATGGGAGTTGACTGGATAGGGGCTGAACTGGATAGTCCAGTTCTGATGCTAGATTTCTAGGTAGAGGGACAGGTTTTCGGGGAAAGGGGAAATGTTCCCAGGAATGCCAATCCTCCAAGAAAGGGTACGCTCTTCTCTAACGTGGGTAATTCTCTAGGAATCAGTTTTTTGAGGTGTGATTTTTTTTTTCTGGGAAAGAAAGAGAGGAGGAGGGAAAAATTAGCTTCTCCCTTTATTTCCTGGCTTCTAGCAAAGTGAAAAGTATCTCACCTTTAGCCACTTTTACTTTATATTCTGGGGTCCTGGTACCCCTAAACTGTCCCATCTTTTCCCCCATTGATACTGTGCTTGGCCACATGGCTTGCTTAGCCAGCAGTCCAGGAGTGCATGAGATATATATCCACTGGGTTTCTGTCGCCCACCTTAGACTTTACATAGACCACATGGTCAGTCTGTCATCTATTCTAACAGCACTGAGAAAACCAGATTTTCAAGCAATCCGTAAACTCTGACAGACAAATGGGTGTGCTCTCAATTTCTATAAGGTTCCATTTTTATGTTGAGAGTAGGCGATTGTTACTTTAAGATAATGCTCAAAAGACTGATAATTTGTCACTCATTGAATATCACTGTGACATAGATTGTTGACACTGCAAAACTAAAGTAGATGACTCATGTTACTAATGGTTTCCACTCACTGACATGTTTAACCATTTCTATGCTTGCTTGGTTTTTCTGACGCTGGACAGAGGGCTAGTATGAGGCAGAATACTAAACATTCCCTGTACTGACTAAGAACTCACATTTTTTCCTGCCTTATCTGTACAAAGCCTTTTGTTGTTGTTGTTCATTCTATAAACACATAGGCACACTCAAATTTCAGGATGTGTTGTTCAGTACTGGAAATCAAACCCAGGACCTTCATCTCTTCTGCTAGGAGATTGCTCTCCCTCTGAGCTGCATCTCTGGCCCCGGACTTTAGGAAATTCGCGTGCTTCTTGTTCTATCAGAGATAAGAAACAGTAACCACTTCAACGTACTCATTATTCTCTATCTCATCCCTCTTTCTTTCTTTTTTCTTTTCAAGTTATATACTAAATTGATCGTGGTCTACATTCTGCATGGGGATAAACCTCACTAGGGGTAGTAATGCTTTTTGAACTGTAGTTACAATTGCACCTCTGGCACCAAACACAGTGCTTGAAAATCCTGACAAGTCCATATATGTATGTATGTATGTATGTATGTATGTATGTATGTATGTATATATATATATATATACACTTTTAAGATAAGATTCCAAAAATGTTGTATGCTGAGGGTGTCACTTGGTGGTAGAATGCCCACGTAACATATATCCCTGGATTCGCTACTCTGCATCAGAAAAATGAAATACACAAACAGAAACGTTACATGCCTATATTAAATAAAGCATTTGACTATGTCATTAGGTAGAATATTACTATTGTAATGTATTGAGGGAAAAATAAGAATGAAGAGTTTAAAAAATTTAACACATATTAGATTTTTTTTTTTAGTTTTTTTATATGCCTAAGAATTATTAGGCATGAATATATAAATTAACTTTGTTCATGGTTCCCTAGATTTCAACAATTATATTACAGGACTAACTTCTTTCTTCATAAATGTCTGAGAGAAATATCTCCTAAATGATACTTTGTGGAGGTACAGACAAGCCATGAACCTGCTGGACTGTTTTCTCTTTCTCTCCATCTTTTATTTTATGTTTTGCTTTGTTTAAGGTAAATAATCAAGATATTTTCACTCTAATACACTTGTTTGGTAGTCAAAAGTTTTGTCCTGTAATTGCTGGGTACATTGGCTCACCCCTATGATCCTAGCACTTGATGACTGGGTAGACCACTGTGATTTGGAAACCAGCTTGGGCTGGAGTGAAATCTCGCCTCAAAAACACAAAAGAAAGGCTGGCCCGTGGTGGCGCACACCTTTAATCCCAGCACCCAGGAGGCAGAGGTAGGAGGATCTCCGTGAGTTTTAGGCCACCCTGAGACTACACAGTGAATTCCAGGTCAGCCTGGGCAAGTGTGAGACCCAACCTCAAAAAAGAAATAAATAAAAACCAAATAAATAAATAAATAAAATTTGTTCTGTAATTCAGTTAATTGATTCTGTCAATACAGTAGGTGGAAGAATTAAACTTCAAGCATTGAATAACAATCGTGAATTTACTGAGTTTAAGAATATGTACTTTTTTTTTTATCCAGCAAGGTTTTTTTTTTTTTTTTTTTTTTTTTTTTTTTTTTTTTTTTTTCCCGAACATGCTACGTAAGGTCTGTTAAAGAAGCTCCTACAACAGTTGGCATGTGAATGCTTTGTGAGTATCAGAAAGTTCATGTGGATCTCAGCCTGACCTCATGTGGCAGGAACCTCACCAATGTATGCAAGACATTTATCAACTCATGACAAGGACTGTGCGAAAAAATAAAACTACAAATAACTCCTTGTAATAAGCAATGTCTGAGGCGTAGATGTCTATGACATTTTATAGAGGAGAAAAGCATTTTAGAGAAATGAGCTTTTATAAACCATTAAGATGATATTTTGAAAGATACTCTGTTTTCCAAATTCCTGTTCATTGTTGCCAGAGGCTTCTGGCGTTTTTATTTCACTTTCAGGTGACATCAATAATTTCTGGTATTTTCAACCCAAAAGCCAGTCTGCAACTTTTAATCTGCAATTTAGGAATGAACTTTATGACATTGTATCTTGATAAGAACTTATTCCTTTGTCTGAATGGCTCCTGAATTATAATGATACATTATCTTCCAAACTGCCTGGACGGAGTGTCACTGAATGTCTTGCTGCTTGGCATATGCCCATGTCAGCTGACAATGTTGCCTTTTGAACAAATGCCTGTGATTAGTACAGACAGATGCAAGAATGCAGACCTCACAACAGAGGTGAATGAAGAGCGTGAGCGTCTGAGAATGTACCTACAATATGCTGCATTATCTTCTATTGTTCTGTCCTCAGATTTTATGTTCATAGAACAGCACTTCGCCTGAAGAAAATTTATCTTCAAAGTCTGTGTTAAATAATAATAATGTTGAGATATGATTTGACTCAGAGTTTTAATATTGATATGTTCTCTTTGAAAAGTCCCACTTTCCACCATGGTTTGAAATTCATAGTTGGATTAGAAGACTTTTTTTTTTTTTTTTTTTGTATCACATACAGAAGAAACTATCAGTAAAGCCGGGTACAAAGTCACACATGCAGATACAGTATACATAATACAATTGGAGGCTTAATCAGGAAAATCTGAAATTCACTGGACAGCTACCCTGACATTCCCTTGCAGTCTGCAGTTCATTTGCAGACACACACACACACACACACACACACACACACACACACACACACACAGGTGCAGCACAGACACCCCAAGGTTGTCCTCTGAACTATACACAGAATTAAATAAATAAGTAATAAATAAATAATGAAAGGTTAGAAATACAGTCACATATTAGTATCCACTGGGAAGTGTCCCAGAAATCCTGAAAGATAAAATATCTTCAGATGTTCAAGTCCCTTAAAATGGCATTTCATTGTTTACATATGAATTAAACACATCCTATTTTATACTATATGTTAAGTCTTCTCACTTGCTTAGCTAATGAAGCTTGAATTTGATTTAAATGGTTGCTATAATGTAATACTTAGAGAATGATAAGAAAAAAAATGTTGTACCTGTAAAATTCAGATGCATGTTTTAAAAAACATTTTCAAACTCTGATGGGTGGAATGCCAAATGCATGAGACACTGGGCTTGAGCTGCCCTGTATGTTTAAATGGATCTACTTGTCTCTCTTTGTGGTATTTCCTGCCATTATTTGGTTATTGCCTTTGCTCCAAGAATAGTGGCCTAAAATATTTTATTCAACATATACATAAATATAGGCCTTGACAACAAGCAGTCACGATGCAATTACCCAACAATGTGGATCAACAAATGGGGTAGACACATAGAATAGAGTCATTTATACCTGAAAAATGTGAGCAGAAAATCTAAAAAGGAATGCAGTAAATCTACTCTTGGTTACTATTCAGTATGCTGTCTGTGAATTATAATTAAAAATTGATGTTATGCATGGGCTGTCATATAAAGCCTTAAGTACACTTAGCATGTGTGACAAATTATACATAGTTCTCACACTGTGGTTTCAATCATCATTATATTTTCCTCTTAAGTGCATTGGGAAAAAAAAAAGAACATTTTCTTATGTCTATAGAAATTTAATGGAATTTTGTTCATTTGGTCATATTTTATGTTATGAGACAAATCCCCATAATTACATTCCAACATGGTCCTAAATACAATATAGTCACAGATCATGTTGGTCAAATTTCTTTAATTAGTTTGTTTGTTTGTTTTTTCCTTTCCCTAAAAGGTCACAGAACAAATATCTAAAATAAGATAATCCACACTTGAATTATTCAGACCCCATGTTTGTTACTTATCATTGACTTTTCTGGCAGGATAATTACCCCCAAGCATTTTATTACAGTAGTGGATATGATTATCACATATTCTTAGCAACTTTATCTTATGTGGTTATTTTCTATATGACAAGAATGACAGCCTAAACTTTCTTTTTCTACAGTAAGGCAGCCAACACAGAACTTGTCAATAAGCAATGAATATTCAAATCCAAACAAAAAAAATAGAAATAGGTATATACTTGAACTTGGGAAATAAATCTATCCAGGAATGCAGTACTGTATATCTTTGGCTACTATTAAGTGTCAATAATGTTGGTAATTTTATCCCTATACAATGTTACTAATTATCATCTGACATCTATAAACTGGGCTATTGTTTTTTTCAACATCAGGAGCAGATAAGCTAGAGAGCAATGAAACATGAGGACCAAAGGTACCTGGGTGCTCAGAATACCAAGAGAAGAGTAACTAGCCTTGCATGTGCATTTTTCAGTTTTATTTCATAGCTAAATAAGTATGTAACCAGATGTCTAAAGTAGAAATGTAATAATATTTTGTCAAATTTGTATACAGCTGTGATAGTTCTAGGACTTACAACAGGTTTTGAAACAGCCGAGTCCAAAACACTGGCTGACCCAAAGAATTTAGGATAATCATGTTACATGTAGAATTTAACACCCCCCCACACACCATATCAAGATAATAGTTCACAAACTGTTGTCATTTTTATATATGTTTCCAGATCTTAACACGAACTCATTTTTTTTTTTTGAGGTAGGGTCTCACTCTGGCTCAGGCTGACCTGGAATTCACTATGTAGTCTCAGGGTGGCCTCGAACTCTTGGCAATCCTCCTACCTCTGCCTCCCGAGTGCTGGGATTAAAGGCATGCGACACCACGCCCGGCTCATGAACTCATTTTTAAAACTTAATGCAGATACAGTTAATTTCTTTCTTTCTTTCTTTCTTTCTTTCTTTCTTTCTTTCTTTCTTTCTTTCTTTCTTTTTTTTTTTTTTTTTTTTTTTCGAGGTAGGGTCTCACTCTGTTCCAGGCTGACCTGGAATTCACTATGTGAATGAATGGATGGATGAGTAAATGAGGTGACAGTCTTCACAATTATTGCTCTTGTGCCCTGGAGAATTTTTTGTTTGTTTGTTTGTTTTCCAAGGTAGGGTCTCACTCTAGCTCAGGCTGACCTGGAATTCACTCTGTAGTCTCAGGGTGGCCTCGAACTCACTGCGATCCTCCTACCTCTGCCTCCCGAGTGCTGGGATTAAAGGCATGCGCCACCACGACCAGCTTACAGTTAATTTCTAAAGCAAACTGAAAATATTCTCACATGTATGCTTCTTTAAATACCATTTTTTGATATTAATATTTTTAATTCTATAGTGAATATTTGATAACTGTTTTGGCTGCCCAGCATTCAGCGGCTGTCAGTATTTGAGAATTCCTCATGGTGGGACTCAGTAACCTTAATGAGGTCACTCATCTCTGACTGAGGAAGCTATGCTGTTTCCTCTACACACAGGCGCATAAAGCCCACCAACCAAGACATTCCTGCAAGGAATGTGAATATCGCGGGTGGTCCAAAGTGAAGGACTCATGAACTGAGACATGAGGGATGCCCCACAGCTACAGGTTGCCTGCAGCCAAGAAATAAGTCTGAGCAGACTTTTCCTCCAGGCAGGAGTTGATTTTACTCTTCTGAGACATTAAAGGGGTAGTTCTGCTGTAGCGGGTATTGCAGATCTTTCACTGCCGTGTTTCTAAGGCATTTATCATCTACCTAAGGGATGTGCCGTTTTTGAGCTCTGCCTGGGGTTCCCAGCGTGTGCTTGCTTATAGTGCTAGTGGTGGTTTTTCTCTCCTTGTGGATTCGGTAAAGGAAGCCAGATTCTCGCACCATTATGGAACTGCCCCTGGATCTGTAAGCCGGAAACAAGTGCCATTCATCCCCAAACTGCCTGGTTTCAAGGTTCATCCCAGCATCGTGGAGCTGACAATGAAACCGTATTATTCTTTGTCTGAATCTCTCCAGACATGATAATGGACAACTCTAAATTACGATACATGTCCGAATTAACTGGGTGTAAGTTCTCTTCTGTTGCCCACTTTCCTGCTGAGCGGTAGCACACTGACTAGGTTATAAGTCCCTGTCCTTACATCCTCCTTATCCAGGAACTCTGCAAAGAAAAATAATAGGTCATATTGTAAGATTTGGAAAATAGGTGGACCGTATGTCAGACCCTTTTGACTTCTGTTCTTCTGTGCGTTTCTGGAACATAGTGACATTTTTCTCTTTTGCAATCATAAAGGTTAGTCCTAAGGTCTAGCTTCCAGAAGAGCCTTCTGTGACCTCTGCAAACAATTAGAACTCCGGGTTTGCAGAGCAACCTGAAGGAGTCTCAATTTCTGCAAATCTGTGAGATACTGACAACTTTAAGCAGTATTCTTTCTGCCAGGTGGAGCTACCAAAAGAAGGGAAAACATCTGTTCCATTGAATCTAGTATCTTACTAGATACTATTCAAGTGAGTCAGGATGTAAATGTCAATTGAGAAATATTTCCATAATTGCTTCAAGAAACTCTGTTGGCCAAGCCAAGATTTATGGGTCTCAGTGAAAAATTCAATAATTATATTACTTAGAATAAGATGATAAAAAGACAAGTGATTACTTAATAATGAACTATGCTGCAATGATTGACCACTTAAAAAATTAAACAAAATTGAAGACAACTTTTCATTGGGCATCAATAATCAAAGCAAATGATCCAATTAAAACATAAGCAAAAGAATTCGTTAGACATACTCTGAAGAAAATATACCTATGACCAATAAGCACATGAGGAATCACTCAGGATTAGTACTCACTAGGGAAATGAAAGCATGCCAACACACACATCTTTTAGTTTATTTCTCTTTGAAATTCATCTTGTGGTTTTCTACTGTTTTATGGTGGTTGTGTTTTCTCCCTGGGGGAAATTAGTCTCAGTTAATGGCAGTTGGATTTTTAAAAATATTTTATTATTTTATACTTATTTATTTGAGACTGAGAGTGAGAAGAAGAGGTAGACAGAGAAAGAAATAGAGAGGGAGAGAATGTGCACAATGGGGGTTCCAGCTGTTGCAAATAAACTCCAGATGCATGTGCCACTATGTGCATCTGGTTTACATGGGTCCTAGGGAATTGAACCTGAGGTTTTTGGCTTTTCAGGCAAGCGCCTTAACCACTAAGCCATCTCTTTCCAGCCTGTGAGTTGGATTTTGTTGTCTGAAGTTATCCATTATTCTGTACCAATATATTAATCACTTCTCGTCATTTTCCAGTTATCAGAATGGAAAGAACCTTTCAAATTCAAAAATATTGACTCCCAGGCTGGAGGGATGGCTTAGCAGTTAAGGCCTTTGCCTGCAAAGTCAAAGGACCCAGGTTAGATTCCCCAAGACCCATGTTAGCCAGATGCACAAGGGGGCACACGTGTCTGGAGTTCGTTTACAGTGGCTGGAGGCCCTGTGCACCCATTCACTCTCTCTCTACCTGCCTATTTTTGTATCTCTCTCTGTCAAATAAATAAATAAAATATAAAAATTAAAAAAAATACTGACTCCCTTTGTAAATACAACAACATCAAAATATTACAATAGATATTTATTCACCAGATTTTATGGTGAGTGGTAAGGTTTTGTCTGACAAAGTTTTAGTTCCCTCCTTTTCTTTCTGTTCCTTAACGTCTTAAAAAATTATGTATTTGCAAGAAGAAAGAGAATGAGAGAGAGAGAGAGAATGAATATGGGTTCACCAAGGACTATACCCACTGTGAATGAACTCCAGACACAGGAGCCATTTTGTGCATCTGGCTTATGTGGGTATTGGAGAACCAAACCCTGGTCATTAGGCTTTGTAGACAAGTGCCTTAACCATTGAGAAATCTCTCCAGCTCTGCTCCTTAACTTTTTCCCATTTCTACCCACTTGTCAAAAGTTCTCTCTCATTCCCTGTTCACTCATTCCTCCCCCAGAAATCACAAGATGTCATTCCTAGTCCATATGCTGCTATCAGAGACCTTGATGGCCTATTTTCTGATCTTCCCTGGTGCTATTTACATAGGATTTGTTGATGGAGCAGAAGACAGTTTCAGATCAAACGTAGAATCCATTGTTTTCCCCCTTCATATCCATTGCCTGTATTTTTCACGTCCATTGCCTGTATTTTTTGCATCCATTGTCTGTATTTTTCCCATCCATTGCCTGTATTTTTTGAATCCATTGCCTGTATTTTTCGAATCCATTGCCTGTATTTTTTTTCTCTACCTTTCTTAGGTTAGAGGGGGAAACTAAAAATAGCAAATGCACTCCTGTGCTATATTTTATCCCCATAATTTGACTTCAGAAATCTTCTGTTTAGAAGTTAAGGTAAAATGCTTATGTAGGCTCATTTTACCTGTGCATTGTCGTCCACTTCTAAAGAAATTAATTGGAAGGGAAATCCATGCCAGCGTCATTGACTTGGAAATGTTCTGTGACAACTGTTCATATTCAAATGCTTAAAACATGAAAAATCACGGTGGTGAAGGCTTTAGCATATGGAAGAAAATTATTTGAAATCAGATAAAACTGGACTCATGAAGGGGCAGGAGAGATGGCATAGCAGTTAAGGCATTTGCCTGATTAATGTGAGGACCCAAGTTTGATCCCCCAGTACCCACATAAGCAGGATGCACAAGGTGGCACACATGTCTAGAGTTTGTTTGTGGTGGGTAGAGGCCTTGGCATACTCATTTTCTCTCTCTCTCTCTGCCTCTCTCTTAAATAAATAAATAAAAATATTTTTAAAAGTTGGACTCTTGAAATAAGACAAAAAGAAGTCTTCTAAGAATTGCCTAATTGCTAGGTCATTGAAGCCCTTCTCAAACACAGCAACAAAACAATAAAACCGGGCTGGAGAGATGGCTTAGCAGCTAAGGCGCCTGCCTCCTAAGCCTAAGAACGCTGGTTCCAATGTCCAGCGGTTCCAATCTCCAGGTCCCACGTTTAGCCAGATGCAAAGTGAGGCAAGGGCACAATGCCGCACTTGCCCACAAGGGGGCGCACACATCTGGATTTCGTTCACATCAGCTGAGAGACTGCTGGTGCACCCATCTCTGTCTCCCTCTCTCTCTCTATCTATCTCTCTCTGTCTCTCTCTCCAAAAATAAATAAAAAATAATAATAATAATAAATTTTAAAAAACAATAAAACCTTTGAAATGCTATTAAAGTTCTTCCTGTTTATGGATATGTAACAGATCTAGGTGAAGAACTTTATCAAGTCCAATCCTTCCATGCCAAAGCAACCACAATATACTAGAACACCCACAAGTTGAATAGATTTCCTTACAACTAAACCCCTCAGTAATAAATTAAATACAAGCTGAGAAGTGTATGCATTGCAACAGAAGAGGACAGTTATCTAAATTCTGGAGAAAATAAGGGTGAACAGAACAGCAATGGCTATCTTACAATACCACAACCCATTTGCCTACTCAAAAGACCTCAGTTCCAATGGGAGAAATGACATTGTATTGATTTTTATTCTGTAAGGTGTTTATTAAAGTGTTCCCATAGTGAAAATTTAATCTCTTTCCAAGACTCCGGCATTTGATGTGGTGTAAAAAGAAAGCACTCGGCAAGAAAGGAAAGGGAAATAGTGGCAATGAGGCATGCGTCACAGCAGCAGAGATGGGTGGTCCATTGACTCCAGAAAGTCCTGTCATTTGCTTATCACTTAGGAGCGCAGGCTTTCTGTGTAAGAGCATATGAATTTCTCCCATGGACCCAGACTTAAAGCAACACAAACAATTCATTATGCAAAGGGTAAAGAAGTGAGATTTAAAAAAAGAGTAATCATTATGTACTGGCTGTCTTGTTTCAGAAAGAATTTTAAGCCATATGACTAAAGGTCCTGTCTTTCAGAGTCTGTCTAGAATGGTCACTGGTTCACATAGAAAGTAGCATAGGATAGTTCATTAGGGAAGATAATGTTATAGAAACACAATGAGCTACTCCTGGGCAGTGAGATGGCTGTGACAGAGGAAATGTAGTTGAGACTGGTAAGCAAGAATGAGCAGAGATTTTAGCAAGTTTAAAAAAAAAAATTGAGGGCTGGAGAGATGGCTTGAAGATTAAGGCACCAGCCTGCCAAGCCTAAGAACGCCAGTTCCAATCTCCAGGTCCCAAGTTTAGCTTACACACCTTTAATCCCAGCACTTGGGAGGCACAGGTAGGAGGATCACTGTGAGTTCAAGGCCACCCTGAGACTAAGTAGTGAATTCCAGGTCAGCCTAAGCTAGAGTGAGACCCTACCTTGAAAAACAAAACAAAACAAAACAAAAAAAAATACTGCAAGCCAAGAGCAAGATTTTAGGGCAAACAAGAGATCCATGCTCCTGCTGGTATGAGATGGGACTTAAAGACATTGAGAGCAAAGGTCAAGGATGGGCAAGAAGGTCAAGAAGTCAGGGAAGCCAGGGTACAAGGACAAGATCCTCAGTCCCCTGGCAAGAGTCAGGCAGCAGTCTCAGATGGGAATTATGGCTCTGAATGAGGCGCTAGGAAAACTGGACAGACAAGTCATTGTCTTTAAGAGGTGGCATGGGGCTGGAGAGATGCTCAGCGGTTAGGGCACTTGCCTGCGAATCCCAAGTGCCCAGGTTTGATTCCCCAGTGCCCACATAAGCAAGATGCACAAGGTGGCACATGCATCTGGAGTTTGTTTACAGTGGCTACAGGCCCTGGTGTGCCCATTCTCCTCCCTCCCCCTCCTCAATTTCTCTCTCTCCTAATCTTTCTCTCTCTTTGTAATAAACAAATAAAAAAAAACACAATTTTTTTAAAAGGTGTCATCAAGATTATTTCCCTGGACTTGTCAGGTCCGTGGAGGAATTCTTAGATGAGACTATAATATCTATAGCTCTAAGATTCTGCAACTCTGCTCCATCCTTGCAGGTTTATTATATTCAAGAAAATCCCCAGTAGAAATACTTGAGGTTAAGTCGTTAAAGAAGGTAAACCAAAGGAAATCAAGGGAAAGTGACTCGAAGAAGCTGTTGTAATTTAACTTTTTTAAAAAATGAAACAATAAGGTTATAATATTAATATTATTCTGAAAAAGCTTTTGATTTTACATTTTAGTGACCATATATATATATATATATATATATATATATATCCAATGTGATATATATATCTCCAATGTGATTATTTTGTTCACTCTTAGCATAAAATGGTCAAAATATCTTTTATAACTCTAACAAAATGCTTATGAATTAACTTTTCTTCATGACTGTATACATTATATATGTGTATATTAATTTTATTTTTTTATCTATTTAAATAGTGTGTGTGCGTGGACATGCCTGTGTTCATGTGTATGTGTGAAATCATGCCAACTGTCAAAGTGTGCACAGAAATCCACCTAATTTGAAAGAGTGCTCTTTTTACCTAATTTTTTCCTAGGGTATTTATTTATTTACTTATTTTTATTTATTTATTTATTTTTTTGGTTTTGGTTTTTGAGGTAGAGTCTCACTCTAGCCCAGGCTGACCGGGAATCCACTATGTAGTCTCAGGGTGCCCTCGAACTCTTGGCAATCCTCCTACCTCTGCCTCCCGAGTGCTGGGATTAAAGGCGTGCGCCACCACGCCCGGCTATTTTTTATATACATATAAAGGTTGTTCGCTTATATTTCCTTTCCCCTGCCCCCATTCTATTGAGGGCCCCCCTGAGGTTATTGGCATTCATTGTGGGGTCCTAAAGGCATCAGTCAGTCTGGGGGGGGGCAGTGGACAGTACCTCAGGCTAATCTCACCCAGCATGAGGCTGTTAGAAGCTTTCTGCTCCTTCTTCCACGATGTTCCCTGAGCCTGGGCGGGCATCTTAGTGTTTAGTGTTGAGTTCTCTGTAGCCTCAGGATCTCTGTTTTGATGAGGTTTCAGTGACCAGAGCATCGTCTCCATCTCCATGGAACTAGTTTTCAGGCTAGCTGTGAGAGCAGTGTTCAAGTTACCCCATCACCGCTTCCTCTACAGTGACTCCTGGGCCCAGGAAGATGAGGTAGGTAGAGGCAACTGGTTTTCAGTGATAGGCAGTAGTTTACTTCTTCTTGATGTATTGATATATCCTTGATCTCCCCAGAATTCTCCACCATCTGCTTTGCCCCGGGTTCCTATAGCGTGGTTTCCTATTCTGCCATCTGAACTGGAAGCAGCCTCTCTCATTATTCAGTGAGCTTCCTGGAACTTCTTCTGTGTCTTCCTCCCTTCTCGCTATAAGTGCACTGGGATTACAGACGCCTATCAAAGCTTCGAGCTTCTATGGAGAGGTCTAGGGCTATGATCTCAGGTACTCAGAATTGCAAGGCGAGTGCTTCGTCCACTGAACCATCTTCCTGGCCCTGACATAAAATATTTTTCAAACTGCTTTGCATATTTGAAGGCTAAGCGACTTTATGATCATGAACTGTTTATTTCTTGATAATCTTCCTCATTGTTGGTAAATGTTGTTCAGCAGTTTATATTACTTCTCATTATTTCCCATAAACTCTCACCTCTAATAAAGAGGAAGGAAATTGAAGAGACAAATGTTTATACAGAATTTCCAATACATCAGAATTTTCCTTTATATTAGCAGTAATTTAAAATCATTATCTCCATGCAAATTCTAGCTGAACGTTATTTGTGCCAGGAAAACATAAATTAGGACAATTCCAATAGATAAACTCTCATTGTTTCCATATCAACCAGAATGGACTTAACAACCAGAATTCATAGCATTTACTAACCTTTCATACTGACCAGTGAACTGTGTTTGTACAGGCAATGTACATGAAGGGTTGCTGAAATAATTATATTCAAATGTCTTAGTATCACTAAGACAGAGACATTCATGGATGCGTGGCAAGCAGCATTCGCTGATTATCATATTCCTTTTAGGTCTAAATAAGTTATGATGAGTCTGTAATTCAAGAGAGGTTATTCATGCTCTCATTCATATAGTTGGCTAATAAGATATCTTGTCTTATCTTCCCCATGTATTTAAACAGATAAAATATATTATGCATTTCCTTTAAATCTGTGAAGCAGTATCTCATATGTTGTAGCATTATTATCTTTTTTTTTTTTTTTTTGCTTTTTCTCTCCAACCCAGGCTAGAATACACTGGAATTCATGATGCATTCTTTTTTTTTTAATTTATTTCCATTATTCTGATTTTACATTCACAGTATTGATTCCATTATCCTCCTCCCTGTTCTCCCTCTTTCAAAGGGACCCTCATCAATGGGGAATGTGGGTCATGCATTGTGGGGGTCGTCAAGAGTTCTGGGGGGTAGGCCCCAGTCTCTGTGCTTAATGCCCCAACTTGTGACTCTAACAATCTTTCCACCCCCTCTTCCACTAGTTTCCCTGAGCCGCATTGGGGTCATTTTAGTTTGGCTTCAGTGATGAAGTTTTGGGAGCCTCTGTGTCTCTGGATATCTGGCTTAGTTGGAGTTGGATGTTCTCTGTGTTTATCTCCTTCAGCCTTTTTCTGGTGTCGTGATCACCATGAACGCTGTATTCTTGCCCTTCCCCTGTGTTGTTCTATGGTTTCAGCTGGGGCCCTGGTGAGGTGTGATTAGCTGATCTTCCCATCAGGTTCGTTGTCCATCTGAAAAAAGATAAGCAAATTCTCCAACGGAGAGAAAAGTTAGTACTAGCTAGAAGGGATGACCATATATGTTTTGGAGGGAATTTTATATGTGTCGGCTCTCTTCTAGCCCACATTTGGTGGTATCTTGATCTTGGAGACTGAGCTCATTTTTTGTACCTGGTTTTGACTTATTTCCCAGTTCCAGCAATGAGTTCCATTCCACTGAGTGGATCTATTAGCCAAATCAAGAGCAGTTGGTTACCCACCATGGCTGTTTACCACTACTGCACTTGTATGAGCATTACGTCAGGTTGTTACCTATTGGGTATCTTAGTCTGCAAGATGTTTGGACCAGTATCGGACATTTTCCCCCAGTTGCTAGTGAAGCACCCTCTGGTACTAGACTAGCTAACTGTCTGAGGACTGACCCTCTTCCAGATTCTGGCCAGGTCTCTCTGTGTTTGGTCTCACACACGTATGCTGTCTTCCACAGTAGGGTCTTACCATTAACCTTTAGTGGGTCACCAAGAACTCTGACAGAAGTCTGTCTTTTTTGGGAAACCTTGTAGGTGTCTTGGATCAACAGCTCATTGTGGAAGTTAACCCCGTGCTGACACTGGGAGTTATAAGTCTGCACCTAATATAAAAGAGAAAGTGAGTATAGAGAGGAGAGGGAGAGAGAAAGAAAGAGAAGAGAAAGAGAAGCAGGACAAGATTAGGGTTAGCCTTCATGATGCTCTCTCCAGATTCCTGTGGCTCGGGTGTTCCCTCTGTGGGCCTACTGAAGGATCAATGTTTTAGCCTGTTGTTCAGAGTAAAGGGTTTTATAGTATCTTTTCCTTTTGGGTCCCAATTTGTATCCCACCCCCCTTGTCCTCCCTCCTACCCTCTTGTTCCCTCCCACCCTTACCCTCCCTCCATCCCTCCCTCCCTCTTGTCTGGTCCTCAGAGTGTTTATTAGGTTTGGCCCTGGTGCACCTATTCTATCTGCCTCTTCCTCTCTCTCTCCTCCCCCCAACTCCAATAAATAAATAAATAAAATATTTAAGAATTTGTGTGATGATTTATTGTTTCAACCAAGCATGTCCTAACTTCATCTGAGTTAACATATTTTCTATGGCTAGTGATATATAGATTAATAGCAAATAATGTGGTATGATTTTTAACCAGAGAAAGAAATATACATATATTCTATATTAAATTGTAGTAGCAACTTTAGAGGCATTAAAAGTCTAGGAATAAGATATATTTTAGAATGAATGTAGGAGCATTTTAGAATATTGTAGAACCCAGAGTAGATGAAGTTAAAAATAGTTTTCCTTGAATAGTAGCTTTCTAAGGGTCATTCTGGACAAAAGAAAAAAAAAAGAAAGAAAAGAAAAAATAGCAAAATAGAAGCAGAACGAAACCAAACATAACTATGTAGTCTTTGATCTGGATGTAGCTGTTCTTCAGCAGGCTTGGGAATTAGGTGGAAGAACTCTTACTTGACCACATTTATTTCTTTGGTTTATGAAGGTTCTAGTTCTATGAGACTTCAGCACAGTCCTCCCATGTCACCACCACCAACAACAAAAATTAAAATAAAAATAAAAAAACAAGAACTGTATTTCAGAAATTTTGTAAATAACATATGTCACAATTAAATACAATCCCTTGTCTCTGCTTGATATTTGTGACTATAAATGTCCTATGAAAATACTTGTTTTACAACATTAACTTTGTAGCTATTTAATGCTAGAGACAATGTTTTTATTCTATTAAATTATGTGTATATATGTTTTTTTTTTCAATAAAATTCATAGGTGCAGAATTTGTCATCATGAAATCAGTCTGTGGCCTCTGATTGGGTTTTGGTCATTGTGTTCTCCGTGTAGGATCTGATGTTACCAATGGTAGGGACTGTGAGTGCTGGGTTGGACGATCGTAAATCAGCAGGTGTCAGCGGCTGCACATGTTGTTACTAGCAGTATGGGGGCGCCCCACAAGGCTGGTGTCAGACCAGGTCGATGTTGAGAGTATACTGTAGGATAAAGTGCCCCAGTGGAATTTTGGGATTATTTGTTTTTCTGAGATACACTCTTTGACTTTGGTTAGCTCTAATCAATTATTTTACTTCCTCACGTGTATTATGTATCACTAGGTATACTTATTTTCTCTATACTATAGGTGTAAATAATTACAAAATTTTAAAAAATGTTAAAAGAAATACCTGACTTCTCTTCAGTCTAAATCAGTGGTGGGAATAATTGTATTATTGTCGAGAATTATTGAAAGTGAATTATTTCTAAAATCTTAAGTATAACACTTGGAATTCATTTTGTTTTCAGTTTTTATTTCTTTATTATTAA
Source organism: Orientallactaga sibirica (assembly GCA_036365145.1). Lineage (NCBI taxonomy): Eukaryota > Metazoa > Chordata > Mammalia > Rodentia > Dipodidae > Orientallactaga > Orientallactaga sibirica. Next base: position 22,071,242 of record JAEOAD010000032.1, on the reverse strand, counting down.
GAATATACTTTGGGGGCTGGAGAATGTTGAATGTTGAACACATTCTCTGTAAATATCCTCATTTGTGTTCACATAGAAAAGGTTCCCATAGAACCTATATTTTATAATATGGATAATTACAAAATGAAGGTAAAATTACTAATTCTAAAAATGTATTTTTGTAAACTTTACTTGTAGTTCAATAAAGGGTCTCATCTCTCCTTTGCCTCTACTAGGTAAAATTTCCCCTTTATTAAAACCTGAGTTTTCAGTTTGGCAAGAACTGTAGTCTCTCTCCTTCCTATGCCATGCCAGGCTGTCCTCGACTGCAGCAAGTGGCAATGGCTACAACCTCTGAGGGGAGGGGGGAGAGAATCCGTGCCTTAAACCCAGTACAGACTCACTTTTAATAGATCACTCAGGCAAGTGGGATGGCATTCTACCCGAGTTCCTCAAGCAGAAGGGAAACCAGCGACTGGCGCTCAGTAATGAAAAGTCAAAAGATGAGCAGTTACAGGCGCCAGTGAAATCTTTGCACATGGATTATTGGGGAGGGGGGCATGAGGAATGTTGCTTAAAATGGGAGACGCTGCAACCGATCCTTGGGAGAGGACGTGATGCTGATGTGGGACAGACACAGCGGAGAGCATCTCATCCATCAACAGCTAATCTCTGGGCTGATGGTTCCGTGGAACAAAAGCAGCTTCTGATGCCGGCTGTATTTTCTTCAGCCTTCTGTGGAGGCTTTTAAATCTCACTGCCAATAAGCCCAGGTCTTATTGACTCGGAGGGAAATAGAAGAGTAAATGGTGTAATGAAACTATCTATCCATAGATGTGTGTCCCAGGGAAAGAACGTGTGAACCTTGCAGAGGCAAGATGAGAACTCAGCACCACGGCACACAAATTTAATTACTTGAAGAGTAATAGCATGCAACATATATTGACATCTCAGTAAGTAGTCACGATTCCAAGTATTTCTTTCCTTCTTTCTTTCCTATTACTTTTTTTTTTAGGCAATAAATTTAATTTTACTGATGAGACCCTGAATGGAGAAAGTGAACCAGCTTCCATGTGTGCTCAGTGCCAAGGCTGGAATTAGTGTATGGGAAGATGGGTGTTGCAGACAGCTTCACGTTCACTGAGATGAACTTCCAGACTAGGCACAGTTATGGAAGAAGGGATATTATTTATTGAAGCTTACAGATCCAGGGGCAGTTCCATAATGGCAGAAAAAGCTGGCCTGCCTTCACAGGGCCAAGCAGAGAGAGAAAAAAACCCACAAGCCCCAAAGCACAGCATACCTCAGGAACTCCTACTAGGCACACTTTGCATATCTTTACAACGGAATCTCAAGCCCACCATCACACCTGAAGAACCGCCCAGTGACATTGCCTCCAGCAAAGTGGCTGCAGATGCAAACTATAACCTAATAAAACACTGAATATTGGGGGCCATATATTCAAACTACCACAATGGTTTTTTTTTTTTTTTTTTTTGAGAGACACAGAGAGAGAGGGAGAGGAAGACAGATAGAGATGGGTGTGCCAGCAGCATCTCAGCTGCTAAGAATGAAATCCAGATGTGTGCGCCCCCTTGTGGTAAAGTGCAGCATTGCACCCTTGAGTCACTGTCTAAAAGTGGGAACTGGAGATTGGAACCACAGGAGATTGGAACCAGCATTCTTAGGCTTAGGAGGCAGGCGCCTTAACCGCTAAGCCATCTCTCCAGCCTGGGTTTGCTTGTTTCTATTTAGTGTGTGTGCACTAGGTGGTATGTGCACGTCGCCGTGTGCATATGAGTGCTTCTCATGTGTACATGTGTGGAAGCAAGAGTTGGGTGTTCTCTGTGGCTCTTCAGCTTTTTTTCCTTGGAAGAGTCTGTCACCGAAACTGGATGGAGTTCACTGCTTTTCAGTTAGACTTGCTGAGCACTGAATCCCTGTGGTCCTCTTCTCTCTGCCCTGCCTGGGCTCTGGGGTAGGAGGTAAGCATGGCCCCACCCCTCTCATTACGTATAGGTGGCGTAGATTGAACTAAGATCCCCATGCTTGTTTGGCAAGTTTCTTTCCCAGTGAGGCTCCTCCCGTCTCCGACTGGTTTCTGTGCCTGGATTTTGAACTTCATCCCTTCAAAATTCCTTGGTTGAAATCCAAATAGCCAGGACTTCATAATACATCTGCTACATTTGGAGAAGTAGTATTTACAGAGGCAACATGAAGCCTTTACCATTGACTGTGATGTAATGGCCCTCATGTGTTTACAAAAAGAGGGAATTAAGGCCAGGTGTGATGGTGCACACCTTTAATCCCAGCACTCTGGAGACAGAGGTAGGAGGAGCACCATGAGTTTGAGGCCACCTTGAGGCGACATAGTGAATTCCATGTTAGCCTGTGCAAGAGTGAGACCCTACTTTGTAAACCAAAAATAAAATAAAATATCAAAATTTTAAAAAAATAATTAAAAGGGAATTAATACACGGGCCTACTGGTAAAGATAATGTGGGGACACACAGAGGCTCAGACCGTCTACAAGCCAAAGAGACAGGGTATGAGAAGAAAACCATGTGGATGAAACCTTGTTATTACACGTCTCGTTTGTAGAACTGAGAAACCAAGTGTCTGTCACGACCCTGTCCAGTCTGTGGTACATTTTTATGGCAGCTCTATCCAATGTAAGCAACAACTTTGTGATACTGAACTTATTTGTTCCCCAAACAAGTTGAATCAACTATAGAAATAGAGAAATGACTCGTGTATTCAACTCACCTGGTGAGTTTAAAAAAATTGGAATATAGGGCTGGAGAAATGGCTTAGCTGGTAAGGTGTTTGCCTGCGAAGCCAAAGGATCCCAGTTCGATTCTCCAGGACTCACATAAGCCAGATGCACGAGGGGCACATGCATCTGCAGTTTGTTTGCAGTGGCTGGAGGCGCTGGCATGCCCGTTCTCTCTCTGTCTGCCTCTCTTCTATCTCTCTGCTTGCAAATAAATCAAAAAATAAAATAAAATAATTTAAATTGGAATATAAGCAAATGTCCTAATTAATAAATAACTAGGTGAGTGTTAGGAAAAAAATTTAAAAAAAAAAAAAAAACTCGCTCTGTACTTTCCTAAGGTCAGCTATGTTTAGTGTTTCACCACATGGCCACAGGCGGCTATATTCCAGACTCATTTTTCAAATATTTTTGTATAGCAAACAGCTTTGAAAGAGGAAAGTTCCTGCTCTCACCTGTGGAAGAGAATCACAGATTGCTTTCAAACCATAATAAAAGAATGGCATTTTCAATGTTTGGGGATCCCTAGCTGACTTTAAAACTCAGCCTCTGTACAGTGTCTGTGAGGTCATCCCACATCCCCAGCGAGAGAACTGAGGGGCAGAAAGGACACATGTGAATGACTGTTACTGCTCGTGCTGCTGCTTTGCTCGGCGTAGCAACGTCCTCCCCCCGTGACCCATGAGCATTGTATCTTCCAGCAACATCTAGGACACCATGGCAGGCTAAATTATCAGCTTCTAAGTGAGGTGAGACATACAAGTCTCAACACCAGGCCTATTGGGATTCTCTGCAGACCATGGGGAATGGGGAATGAGGGGCAAGGGGAGGCCTGGAGTTCAGGGAAATAATCTGCTTTGAGGCTGGCCACTGTAGCTGATCACCCCCCAGAGCATCTGCTGTTTAATTAAGCCAATGCAATTAATCACAGATGTCAGTCACTGGTAGAAATAAATGGCATACTGTTGGAATCAGCTTATAAATTACACATTTTTTTAAAAAAAGCCAGGGCAGACAGAGACTGAGTTGGGGCTGGAGGCAATTCTTTAAGCTTTTAATCTATTGGATTTTATTCGAAATCCAAGGATAGATGAAGCTTTATTTTTCTTACTTTCCTAAGCATACCCTTAAAACAATGTCATTATCTCTCTCTTCTCTCTCTCTTTCTCTCTCTCTCTCTCTCATAAACCTTGTAACTTCCCCACTTTGTTTAAAGTTAATGTGCCCTGGAGAGATGGCTCAGTGGTTAAGCACTTCCTGTGAAACCATTTTGGCCTGAGGAGGCCTGACAGTTCCCTTGAGTCTGATCCCCTGAACCAAAATACATAGCTGGGCAAATAGCCATGTGTTTCTATAGCCCCAGTCTTCCAGGGAAGCAGAGAGCCTAGAATCACTGGGGCTTGCAGAAAGAAAACCATCAAGCCAAGGACTGGAGAGATGGATGGCCTAGAGCTTAAGGCACTTGCCTATGAAGCCTAAGGACCCAAGTTCAGTTCCCCAGTACCCACATAATGAACCGGATGCACAAGGGGACACATGCGTCTGGAGTTTGTCTGCCTGACTTGGAAGCCCTGGCATAGCCATTCTCTGTCTCTCTCTCTCTGTCTTTGTTTCTCTCTCTGCCTCTTTCCCTCTCTCACAAATAAATAAATAAATTTTTTTTTAAAAAAGAGATTCTAGCTGGGCATGGTGGCGCATGTCTTTAATCCCAGCACTCGGGAGGCAGAGGTAGGAGGATCACCATGAGTTCGAGGCCACCCTGAGACTACATAGTGAATTCCAGGTCAGCCTGGGCTAGAGTGAGACCCTACCTCGGAAAAAATAAATAAATAAAAATAATAAATAAAAAGAGATTCTTACTCAAATAAGGACTGGATGAGCAGTAATAGGGTATAACACCTGAGGGACAGGCGTGCACCCCACACCAAGTGAGCACATAGGATGCTACACGGGCACATATTCATGCACACACTCCCTCATATACACGCCACACCACACACACCACATGACACACATGAGCATGAAGATTTAATGTCAATTTCATAAACAACTTGGATTTAAGATTGGCAATGGTAGACAGCTATTTAAATAACAACCAATATAAGATGTAGGATTCTATTGTTTGATATAGTTGACAGTAGGCACATAGCCTTAAAATTTAATTCACCGGGAGTTAGATGAAATTTAAAATTTATTCATATTCACACAAATGACACTGCAGCTACTTAACAGCTGCCTTTCAGTAATATCAGGCACAGCCATAAAATTGTTAGTCATAAAGATAGCAAGCTTCATGTTGAGAACTTTGTAAAAAGTGATAGAAATGTCCCTTTTTGAAATTATAACCATTATAAAGTAGCTCTTTTGACTCATAATAAGTTTGAAATCTGTCTATTCTCCTGTAGCTGTTGGTAGTTTGTAATCTGTTTAGCTTCTGTGTTGTATTCCATTTAATAGTTACATCCGTTTTGTTTTTTTTAAACAATTATACTCTTCAAGAATCTTGGATTGCTTCCACTTGCAGCTACTGTGATGGAGGCTGTCATGACATCATGTAAAGATACTTTACACGTGATTCCATGTGTATTTTTACTTGAAAATATTGAGTGTGAAATGCTTAATTATAGTCTAAGTATGAATTTTCATTAGAAGAAACTGCCACAGAAGATACATATGACATATTATTCAGCAATGAACGTTAACTCATACCCACTAGAGCAGGTGAAAAACGTTAGGCAGTACAAAATATTGTTGGGCATGTATAACAGGCAGAAATGTCATACATTGCTTGTATGAGGACAAAATGGATTCTTTTTTTTTTTTTTTTTTTGTTTTTTTGTTTTTTTGTTTTTCAAGGTAGGATCTCACTCTAGGATGACCTGAAATTCATTCTGTAGTCTCAGGGTAGCCTCGAACTCATGGTGATCCTTCTATCTCTGCATCCCAAGTGCTGGGATTAAAGGCATGCACCACCACACCCAACTAAAATGGATTTTGACAATAGTTTTTTTTATTGGTTTTTATTTATATTTTCCATAAACTGAAGCTGTTGAACAGCTTTCATTGTGTTGACTGAGCATTCTGGGCTCTTCTTTTATGTTGTATTTCTTCAATTAGTCAATGGGTTATTTGCCCATGTTAATTTTTAAGAGGATTTATAAATCCTGACTAAGGTTATCTTGTCAGATGGATGGTTTCAGATTATTTTTCAGAATGTAAGTCTCAATTCATAGAAAGAATTGGGATAAGAATTGCATTAGTTAGAGGAAAGAGTGGGGCATCAGCTTAGAATATTTTTTATAGGAAGTGCAAAAAACTCAGAGAAATGTGCTATACATACAATGGATCGAAAGAGGCATAGAAAGTGCAAAGAAAATTAAGTTGGGAGTATTCTGCCTCAAACTTTGTACCCTAGTACAGAACACAAATGAAAAAGCCATGCCAACACCTGTAATTATTTAAAGAGTTTATTTAAGAAAATTTTCTATGGTTTTAATCTAACACACATATTTAAGATTATTTATAGATGATTTATCTAAAGTCCAGCTTGTTTCTATTTTTTTCGGGCCACCAATCTGCATGTAATTCACAGAGGAAACAAAGATGTTACTATAACAGTCAAGCTTGTTCCTTCCATTGCTAAAGGCTGCTTTGAGCTGTTTAAATGGCATCCAAAGAAAACCGTGAGTGATGACATAGTCACGCCAGTGTCCACCCATATCACAAACTCACAGACACATCTAGACACATTCAGGATATGGGGTTCTGGGTTCCTTATATGCCATTTACCAATAATTCAGGGTGTTCCCAGATCCTTGTCCTATGAATTGGAAGAATGAAATCCACAGACCAGAGGTTAAAGTTCAGGAAGATTTGATTATAGTTTAAAGCTTTAGAGGATGAAGAGGAGAGGGCTTAAGCCTAGAACATTTGAAAAGGAAGGAGGCTCTTGCTCCAGGAGGCAAGAAGGAGTTTGAGAAGCCCACCTGGAGACTCAGACCAGGTTTTTTTTTTTTTGGGGTGGGGGGGTGGGGAGAGAGACACAGAGAGATTGGGAGAGAGGGAGAGGAAGACAGAGATGGGTGTGCCACCAGCCTCTCAGCTGCTGCGAACGAAATCCAGATGCGTGTGCCCCCTTGTGGTCAAGTGTGGCATTGCGCCCTTGCGTCACTTTGCATCTGGTTAAACGTGGGACCTGGAGATTGGAACCGCTGGAGATTGGAACCAGCTGTTCTTAGGAGACAGGCGCCTTAACCGCTAAGCCATCTCTCCAGCCCTCAGACTAGGTTTTATACAGGGTGGGACTACGTGAGGGAGACCAGGTCAGCAGGTTTTTGTTTTCTTTTTACCTTGACTAGCCAATTTCTGTCTCCTATCTGTATTCCATACCTAAGCGAGTTTTCTTGAGTTTCTACAGTGCTTCATAGTGTGTATGCTCTACTGAATGTACCATCTGCCCTATGTCTGGAAATTACTCTTTACAAGAGAGAGCCTCAGATGCACACTTGTTTTCAACTTTAAACTCTGAAGAAGAAGAAAGTTACACTTGTAGAATATAGGGTTTCTGCTTTATAGTTCTAAAGTGGACCCTGCTTTTTAAGGAGATAAGGGGGGTTTTAACTGCACTCTCCAGAAACTGAGAAGTTTGGTGACGCTCAATGAGTTCCCCTTCCCTGTAGGTGTTCAAGCAGAAACGGACCAGACAAGACTCCTAGCCATTCAGGAGACATCAATTCTTAAGGCAGCTAGTTCAGTTAGCTGCCCTCTGAGGTCATTTAGAAACTGTAGCTTCTATGATTTTTGCCTATTTCCTCTTATTCAAACATCTCAGTTTTATCAGAGCCTCATATCTTCTAACATGATTGTTTTGCCTATGCTAATTTTGGAACATGTGGGTGTATGTATATATGCACATTAAAATAAAGAGAACACATGAATCACTATTTATCCTCTCTTTAATTATTTGTATGTGAATTTCCTAACTTCTTGAGACTAAAAGTAATTGGGTAATAATCTATTTATGTCTTTTCAAGTATATAGCTCCCAATTTAAGGTGAGTCAAATGACTGAATATTTTGAGAGCAAGGGAATATTCAGATTTTGGATCTGAATACCATTTTAAGGTAGAAGAAAATATATTAATGTCTCCCTCGTGCCCTCAGTAAGTGAGGGTGGTTTTCCTCCAATATGTTCAGCTAATGAATTAATTATGAAAGACCTTTTAGTTCTTGAAATTCAGAAGATTTGTGAGGGTCAAATAAAGAAGTGGTTTCTGAGAAAAGGAACTGTGACAGCCTGAGGTGAAGCTGCACACAGACTACAGCACCCAAAGAAATAGAAAGGCAGCTAGCAAGCATAATTGGCTTTTTTTTTATAATGGGATTGCTGAGATGCATTCGCCTTCACAACCTTATGAGCTCTCTGTTGTCCTACTTACTGGTTAGCATGAGATTTTTTGTTGTTGTTGTTTCTTCATAGAGAATTTGTTTTATGTTAAACCATGCACAGGTTTTTAATTAATAAGGAACCTTCACTTTTTAGAGAATATTTTTTATGAGAAAAGCTGTAAGGAATAGTCATGGGTTTCTAAATGAGAATCAAAAAATTGCTTTTGTATTTATTTAACAGAATTGTTAGAGGGCATTCTATTCCTCCATGCTTGATGCAGAATTGACTAGGTATGAGGTTTTTATTGTTGCATTTTTATTTAGAAAAGCATTTAGAGAAAAAATATTGGGCTCATTTTCCTTGGATAGGACTCACATGACAGAATTGTTCAACCTGTCTTAATGCTTATGTATTCAATTTGCTCTCTCTGTGTTATGCTTCTGTTGCTTGTTTTTCACTTATATTTGTGACATTTTCTATACATATTTTATCTCTTCACGAAAGCAGTAAATTACAAAAAAGTTATTCTTTTCATTTCTTGTTTATTCCTACAAAATCCCCACAATTTTTTTTTTTACTGCCATAAGAATATGTTCTACTAGCATTGCTACAATGCTCTATTTTATTTTGGGGAAATAATCTTCAGTTAACCATACAAAATACAGATTTTGTGTCAGTCAGCTTTCTGTTATTATAACAAATAACTAGAGATAAACTGGAGATTAAAGGTGCTGAGCAGTTTAGAGTTTTCAGTTTATGAATGATTGAAGGGCTGCATTTTATTTTGTGCCTGTGTGGAGGAAACTTGCCACAGTGAAGGCACAAGGCAGAGGATGCCATTCACCTCAGGCAAGCCTGATAGCAGAGAGAGAGAGAGGTTCAACCCCAAGGACCTAACTCTCTCCCAGTTGGTCCCACCTCTTAAAAGGTTCCCCATATTCCCAAAGTGCCAGAGGTCAACAATGAAGTCTCTTCATACATTATCAAAGCCATAGCACCTTTAAGCATATGTATAACTATCTAAATACACATATTAGATTCATTGATGAGTATAAGTACCATGATTTTTATAAATAATGCCAAAAATCCAAAAAGCCATTCCAGGAGAAACCTCTTAAAGCTAAGTCATTTGCTTTTCTTTATAAAGCTCACCACACAGTGATGAATTATTATCTGTACCTCTAGCACCAGTTGATGGCCAGAAGAAATATGTACGATTCTAATTGTTGAAATGACAAAAATAGGGCCTGGAGAGATGGCTTAGCAGTCAAGCGCTTGCCTGTGAAGCCTAAGGACCCTGGTTCAAGGCTTGATTCCCCAGGACCCATGTAAGCCAGTTGCACAAGCCGCATGCATCTGGAGTTCATTTGTAGTGGCTGGAGGCCATGGAGTGCCCATTCTCTCTCTCTCTCTCTCTCTCTCTCTCTCTCTCTATCTATCTCTCTTTCTCTGTGTGTCTGTCACTCTCAAGTAAATAAATAGATAAAAATAAAATGACAAAAATATAATGATGAACTTTTTGTGTCATTAAACTCATTCCTTCTTCATAATTTGTTATTTCTTTTAGCACTGGAATAGAGTCTTGAGTGTGTTCCACATCCAAGTGTTACAAAATGAGAAATTCCCTAGGTATTTGCTTGGAAAGCATCCTTAAATTTAATTCCTTGAGGACTCTGCTCATTAGAACTTCTCAGATATACATATTATTTAATACATCTCCATGGACTTTCAAATACTTGCCTTAATAAAGTAAGAATTGGGGCAGGAGAGATAGTTTAGCAGTTAAGGTGTTTGCATGCAAAGCCAAAGATCCTGGTTTGATTCTCCAGGACCCACGTAAGAAAGATGCACGTGGGGGCACATACATCTGGAATTCATTTGCAGTGGCTGGAAGCCCTGACATGCCTATTCTCTCTCTCTCTCTCTGCCTCTTTCTCTCTCTCAAATAAATAAGTAGATAAAATACATTTTAAAAAAAGGAAGAATTATGAACTGTCATTTTAGATTGTGGCTCTGTTTGAACTTTGTATACTAAAGGGAATATGCTAATTAAGATTAATTTGTAGAGTCTGCTTCACAAATTGGGTATAAAATTAAAATGCAATTCCACAACTGAAAACTGCCAACTGTTTACATATAAAACTATCCTTCTACTATTTGAGTATGTGTGTATTTTTAAATGAATGCTATAAAACTCTCTTAACAACTGTAGATTCTAGGCACCTATCTCCTATCTATTGTTAGTTTTAAATGTTTTTTATTGTTTATTACTGAAGCAGATCAAAAGTATATTTTTCCTTTCACTTATATCACTGAGATTTTATTAATTCCATGGATGCATACTAATGTGGATTGCTTTCACTGCAGAAGTAGTTCATCTTAAAAACATATGGGCTTGTGAATTCGTACATGTACACACCTGTGCACAAACATCCAGAAGAGGAGGCATTTTCCATATAAATAAGAAACGAGGGCTGAAGAGGTGGCTAGGCGGTTATGGGCACTTGCTTGCCAAGCCTGATTACCAGGATTTGATTTCCCAGTATCCTCATGGACCAAATATACAAAGTGCGTGTGTATCTGGAATGTGTTAGCAGTGGCAGGAGTCCCTGGCATACCCACTCTCTCTCTCTCTCCTCTCTCTTTCTCTCTCTGTCCCTCTATCAGATAAATGAAAACATTTCAAATAAGATATTACAAGATTTCTTATTGTGGAACAATTCTTTCTTTCATATGTTCATTTGCAAACATGCACAAAACTTGGTTGGAGGCGTCTGAAAATCTTAACCAAATTTTCAATAGGTTGTTTTCTTATTTTATTTAAAGAACTATTTGTATGATTTGGGTAGTTATTTGTTAGATGCATGTTTTTTTAAAAATTTTATTATTATTATTTTATTTATTTTTGGAGAGAGACACAGAGAGAAACAGAGAGAGAGAGGAAGACAGATAGAAATGGGTGCACCAACAGTCTCTCAGCTGCTGTAAACGAAATCCAAATGCGTGCGCCCCCTTGTGGGCAAGTGTGGCATTGCACCCTTGCATCACTTTGCATCTTGCTAAATGTGGGACCTGGAGATTGGAACCGCTGGAGATTGGAACCAGCGTTCTTAGGCATAGGAGGCAGGCGCCTTAACCACTAAGCCATCTCTCCAGCCCAAGATGCATGTTTTACATATATTATCTTCTAATGTATGACTTTTATTTATTAGTATTTTTTGCAGAAGAAAAATTTAATTTTATTAAGGCTAGCTTCCAGGCTATTAATATTTAGTTAGTGGGGCATTGGAGTTGGATTTACAAATTCCCCACAAATTCAACGATGTTTTCATATACTGTATTTAAAATGATTACAGGTTGATACTCTATATTGAAATCTTTGATCTATTCTGTGATCCCGGAGCTAGGATGGCCTTGAACTCCTGATCCTTCTGATTCCAGGTTCCTGAGTGTTGGCATCACAGGTGTGCACCACCGTACCCACTCCTGGCGGTCAAGCCAAGGGATCTGTGCATGCTAGGCCTGCACTCTGCACACTCACCTACACTTGGCTCTGTTTGGTGTTTATTTTTATTAACAATTCTAGGTTTACCAACTGACCCATCTCCCCGGCTTTGTACATTGTCTTTTCACCTTGGATATTCTGTTGATTTGTTGAGAAGATGACCCATTCTCTAAATCTTTGCTCTGAAAGAAATAAGAAGAAAAAAATGCATAATACACCTCAATCAAGGCCTGGCCACAGATTTACCTTCAGGATAGACTTTTAGTAAGGGGAATTTAATACACTTACATGTATTTTAAAATGGTTATTTTCCTTTCTCTCTTCAGAAAATACCAGGGGACTATTTATTATATTGGGTTGTATTGTATTGTATTTTATATTTATTTATTTTGCTATGTGCCCTGAGAACCTACATAGGCTCCCTGGGATAACCTGGTTAAAGCCCCCATCCGAGTATTAGGTTGTTGTGTGTCCACACTAAGCCGTCAACAATTCATCACCCGTGGTTCCAGCGGCCCAGCTGGCAGTGCCCACAGAAGTGGGCTGAGCTCCAGAGCCTCTGCTCTCAGTAAGCTCTTCCTCTCACTAGTCACCTTCTCCACAAATTTTAGGGTGGCAGCATGCCCTGTGACCTCAGTTCTCTATTGCGTCTAACACCAGCTGTTGCTTTCAAATCCTTCCAGTGTTTTCTTGTTCCGTGACAGATTAGGGCAATGATTTCCATGCTTATGACGTGTCAGACCAGCAACTGGAAATCCACCTTACTTAGTAACCAAGACTTGACAGGAAATTTATGATAACCTCACATACATCAACTTCATTAGTTTACAGGTTTCAACTTTAAAATAATCATGGGCCAATTAAGTGTTTTCTTAAAATCACAATACGTTACAACAGACATTCATATGTACAGTATTTGAGGCCAATATAATATTATCACAGTCATTGAAGAGTGTTAAATGGCAACCCGTGAATATTATTTCTCTTCTCTAGATGACATTACTGGAGACTAGTGAAGGAGCAGCATGTGGAAGACCATGCATCACGTGGAGAACATTCATCTTATTCTGGTACATTGACCAGAGGTGCTTTCTCAAGCACCATCTCAACATTGGCAAACTCTTCAATGGCAAAGGCCAAGTAGGTTGTGAACAGTCATTTCCCAAACAGTGACATATTTAGAGTCCCAGACGCAGCTACTTTTCCTAGGTGCAGTTTATGCAAGATAAATAAAGAAGGGCAGGCCATGCAGGGCTCTTGCACGCAGATGCAGCAGTGAAGTTACGTGTCAATACCCTGAGGGAAAATGAGGACGTGTATACAGATAAGTAAGCAATGTGCTTAAGAACGTTTTGACAATATGAAAATCATTGAGTGGGACAAAGCCTTTCTCTTCTGTAATAACACAGTTTACTACATTTGAACAATTCAGAGCCTTTATTAAGCCAGTACCACAGAGATTTCCTGATGATCAGAGTCAAATTTGACTTTTCAAATGAGCTTATCTCAGAATCCAAATAGATTTCTCAAAGAGTGTGCAACACAGTGCAGACAAGTTTTACTTGTGTGTGGCTATTGTACTTAAAAAAATCAGGCATATATATATATACATACACATACATATACATACATACATACACATATATATTAGTTATCACATCTTTATTCTTCAAACCTGTTGTTGTTATTTGTTAATTTTTTTGAGACAGTGTCACGTATCTCAGACTCAGCTCCTGTCTTGACCTCCCAAGTTCCGGTGTCTTCTCTGTGCACCGCCACACTGGGTTTATACAGTGTGAAGGCTCAATGGAATCCAGGCTTTCGTGCATGCTCAGGACTCACTCTAAAAACTGAGCTACATCTCGGGCCCAAGAACAAAGCACCGCACTTTGAACTATCTTATGTATTTCATTCCTTCTGCTTTGCTTCAGGAAACCATATGAATCAGTGGATTACCTTCATACCTAGCCTTTTACGCGTTCAACACAACCCCACACAAGTGCTACTTATGAATAATTTTAATGGGCGATCCCACCTACATTGTTAAATATCCATCTGCTTATGAATCTTTAGATGGCCACATTGGGCCATGTTTGCAAAGGGCTTTCATTGCCTGGACCTGTTCTGAGTGGCAGCTATGCACAGTGTGAGGTCTCTCCGTGGCACTCTTTCAGCGACCCAGTGTAATCGTGATGCTCTTACACAGGACATGATCTTTCCTGTGGTTTATGTTTATGTCTGGGCCCTGCAATCCCTGAATTCATGATCATACTATAAGCTTGACTCTATTTTAGAGCCCTCAACTCCAGAACATGGAACACCTAGAACTTGTTGGGAGTTTTTTTGTTGTTGTTGTTGTTGTTGTTGTTGTTTTGGAGAGAGACACAGAGAGAGGGGGAGAGGAAGACAGATAGAGATGGGCACGCCAGCAGCCTGTTAGCTGCTGCTAACGAAATCCAGATGTGTGCGCCCCCTTGTGGTCAAGTGCGGTATTGCGTCCTTGCGTCACTTTGCATCTGGCTAAATGTGGGACCTGGAGATTGGAACCACTGGAGATTGGAACCAGCGTTCTTAGGCTTAGGAGGCAGGCGCCTTAACCGCTAAGCCATCTCTCCAGCCCTTGTTGGGAGTTTTAAGCCCAGATGAACCTGGGCTTCCTCTACTTCTATTCATGATCCTCTGTGTGCTCACCTCATGCTTGGTACATTGCTTTCTTAACCTATTTATCACCTCGAATTTCACTCTGAGCTTGGGTATGTGCCATGTTCCAGGGGACAGTATCTTCTGTGTGTTGCTTATGTTTAAACATTTGAGTTGACTGAGTTGGAACCTTCGAACAAGAACGTTCAAGGATAAAGATGTCTTGCCTCTCTTTTCCCAAATTTCCCAGCGCATGCCTGTCATCCTTCCCTGGATCTGTTCACTTGGTGTAGATTTCAGTGTGTATCTTGTTGCAAAGGGGAGGTCAAAGGTTAGGGATGTGGGTCCAAAGAATCTGATCAAACTTCCAAACTGGAACCAGAACAGATGGGAAGCCAGAGTTGTAAAGCTTAAATGAGAGTAAGAAAATCTTGGCATTTACTTATTATCAGGGACTTTTAATAAGTATAAAATTATCCTGTCAGAGGAAAAATTATGCATTTAAATTAGTCCCTTTCTTTTCATCATAGTTTATACTTAGAGGAAAGGGCAAGAACAGGCTTATCCATGGGCAACAGAAGATTATCTTCAAATTAAAATTTTAATCTTTTCTCTTTTGGAACAACGTCCTCCTTTTTCCTTTTGTGAAGTTTGTGATCACTTAATTTGTATAGTTCTCTCCGATCATGCATATTTTATATTAACACTTACATGAAACTTGCCTGTGGTTACTGAATTCCTTTTGAGTATCTATGAGATGACATTTGGATGATTTTTCTTCAAAGTTCTGTTTGACATAGCCAGTGGGAGCCATGGGGGGATACTGCTGAAGTTATTGGCCCAGTAATTCTTGACGTTTCTAAGCCCATACTTCCTTTAACACACATTTCTCAACACATAAAAGGCTCTGCTTAGAGTAATAGAATGACCAAGAACTGCTCTCCCCTCCCCCGCAGGAAGAAGGGAGAAGCAAAGGTAGACCACACGGATGAGAAAACACGCTCTAGCTCTCCAACAATGTTTAATTTCTACAACACAATAGATTTTGCTTTTGTGTGTGTGTGTGTGTGTGCTGTGTGTGTAATGCAGTATGTTAGCATGGTGTGGTGTATATAGTGTGTGTGTGTGAGTGTGTGTATGTGTGTGTGTGTCTGTCTTTTTTTTTTCTGAGGTAGGGTCTCACTCTAGTCCAGGCTGTCCTGGAATTCACTATGTAGTCTCAGGGTGGCCTCAAACTCATGGTGATCCTCCTACCTCTGCCTCCCCAGTGCTGGGATTAAAGTGTGTCACCATGCCCGGCTCTGTCTGTCTTTCTGTCTGTCTGTCTGTCTGTGTTGTGTATACCTCTATGTGTCCATGTGGAGCCTCATGCCCTAACCTGTGACAGAGTGATCAGCTGTGGTGGCCAGAGCAGAATACTAAATGCCTTGTTCCATTTCTCTTCCACCCATCCTTTTTTATTGAAGCAGGGCCTCACTCTATCCCATTTTAATATAGAACTCACTCTGTATCTTGAACTCACAGAGGTCCTCCTACCTTAGCCTCCCAAGTGCTGGGAATAAAGGCACGACGTCATGCCAGGCCTCTTCCGCCTATTGTTGTTTGAGCTGTAGTCTCTCACTGATGTCAGAACTTTTCGTGAGCTCTGGCAAGTCTTGGGCCTCTGCTCTACTGTGGGCCTGGTGGGACAGACATGGGGTCCATGCTCAGCTATCTGCTGGGTACTCAGGATCAACACTGAGCCGTGTCTGAGGTCTCCTCAGGCTCTTATGCTTACAGGAGAAGTGCTTTCAACTGCTGAGTCATCAGCTCTACAATAGGATTTTAGTCCATAGAACCTCGTGGGTAAAGGTCTGAGCTTAGAAGTGACTCAGTGGGCTTAAAAAGAACACAAGGTTAACCGCTCCAGGGAACAGTAACTTTGGCACAAGAGAGTCCAAAATGGAAGGTGTCAGCCATCTTATGGACCCACAAATGGTATAGGAGTGAAGGTACTGCACCTCCTGGGAAGATAGTTCTGCACTGTGCACACAATATTCAATGTAGCTCTTCCCTCCCAGGGACTGCTGGGAGATGGCTGGCATTC
Organism: Orientallactaga sibirica; assembly: GCA_036365145.1. Lineage (NCBI taxonomy): Eukaryota > Metazoa > Chordata > Mammalia > Rodentia > Dipodidae > Orientallactaga > Orientallactaga sibirica. The sequence continues at coordinate 22,054,871 of JAEOAD010000032.1, read as the reverse complement.
TACCCTGTGAGTGTGGTCCGATGAGCTCCTCAAGACAAATTATATTCTGTTTTTCTTGGCATGCAAATATGGGTGGGATGTTCTTACATGCATGAGTTGGTGTGTATATGGGAGTGTGTGTGTAAGTGTGTGTGTGTGTGTGTGTGTGTGTGAGAAGTTTCACATTTCCGTGTGTAGGGGCCAGAAATTCACATCGTCTTCCTCTATCACTCTCTGCCTTATTTTTTGAGACAGGTTCACTCATCGAACCTGAAACTAGCTAACCACTAATCCCAGGGATTCTCCTGCCTCTGCCTCCCCAGAACTAAATTATAGAATTTTCCACCACACCCTGCTTTTACTTGGGGAACCAAATTTAAGTCCTCATGATTGTTGGCAAGGACTTCCCACCCTGAGCATCTGTCTGGAACAGCTTCAGGATCCTTCTCTTCCTTAGCATCACAGAGACTTAACACTAACCTGATCCCAAGAAAGTAGACCTCCTGTCTAGGTCCTGTGTTTTAAGCATCTCACCTCCCTGCCTTCTAGCTCTAAGCAGGGCCAGTGCACATAGAAACCCACAAGTTTATGCCCAAATGTATCGACCCAATAGTATACACATGTCAAGGTTTGAGGGAGCAAAAAGGGAGGGTGTTTGAGACCAGTAATGGGTAGACTTTGCCCAGGGCAGGCAGGGATGCACATTTACTGTTTATGAGAGACCAGATGTAAAAGGAAGAGAAGGTTTTAAGGAGTTGGGTTCAGTTTTATGTCTCTACCAACATGTTCTTGCAAGGCGTGCACTTGCCCATGAAACTTAAATTCTCACCTGGTCTTACATATTGATATCAAAGTCCATGTTTTTGACAGTAGAAGTGTAAAACATTTAGCATAATATATTGAACCTGATCTGTAGCTCTTATATATGTTGTCAAATGGTGTATTATCCTCTGTTTGAATGCCTATATGAGCCTGAAAATACAGGAGTCAGCCAGTGTCTGCCAACATTTCTATAATAAATATTTTATACACAATTTATATGTTTTAATTAATTATTTTATTCACAAGCAGAGAGAGAGAGAGAGAGATATGGGTGTTTCTGAAGAGAGATATACTATCAATTTTAAAAACCAGTTCCACAATCAATTCAATGAGAGGCTATTCAAATTAGTGTGAGCCCTGTACCCATGAAATCTGTTATGCATACTCAAGGGTTTTGATCAGCCGTACAGATGTTGTTTTATCATGGTAGATACACATGGCAGGAACTTGAGAAAACTGTGGCTTGAAAGATAGAGACTGAAGCAAACACAAACAGGAATTCAAAACAAATAGCCGTTCAGAATTGCACATCTCCTATAAAATTATAAGAACTGAAATCGAGTATTGTGCTTAAAACATACTACATGATGTTAGTAGATTACATCTACATCTGATCAAAATGATCTGCCTCACATAATACATGCCTATCATTAAGATTCTGGATAAATACAGTCCCTTAGTTGAGAATGAATTATCTCAGCATGGTTGCTTCTGTGGTGTGTGAATGAAGCGAGAAAAGTAGAAAAAAAAAACTGATATGTTTTTACAATTAATTCTGAGATATTATTTGATGTTTTATAGCGTTCCTGTGTATTAACATGATGTTATGATATAACCATTTTACTGATATCCCAGAAATAGTCTTCATAGTGCATGTTATCTGATAAGTGATATAATCTGGCATCTTAGATAGTGTTGTTATAACAAAAATACATGAGACTAAGTCATTTGTAAACAATAGAAACTGCCTTCTTAAATTTACAGAGGCTGGGAAGACCAACCTCAAGGGTTTGCATCCAGGGTCTGATTAGGAAGGAGCTTCATGCTGTGTCCTCACTGGCAGATGAGAGGACTAGCCGAAGAGGGTGTAGGGTGGTTAATCCCAGCCCATGAATGAGGTCTTGTCAGAGTCCTAAAGGTTCAGTCCTCATGACTTAATCTCTTCCCCTAAATCTTCAACTTTTAATATCATGACATTGAATATTACATGTCAGCATCCATGTAGGAGTGCACACATCCAAACTACAGTAAGTGGGTAATGTGCACTTAGCAGACAGCTTCAGGTTCACTGAGATGAACTTCCAGACCAGGCACAGTTATGAAGGAAGGGATATTTATTTATTTGTTTATTTATTTATTTATAATTTTATTTATTTATTTGCAAGCAGAGAGAGAGAGATAGAGAAGAGAAACAGAGAGAGAATGGGCACGCCAGGGCCTCTAGCCACTGTAAACGAACTCCAGATGCAGGTGCCCCTTGTGCCTCTGGCCTTCTTGGGTCCTGGGGAACAGAACTTTGGTCCTTTGGCGTCGCAGGCAAATGTCTTAACCACCAAGCAATCTCTCCAGCCCCAGAAGGGATATTTATTGAAGCTTACAGATCCAGGGGGAGTTTTATAATGGTAGAAGAAATTGGCCCTCTGTTAAAGAACCTGGCAGAGAGAGAGAATGAGAGAGAGATAGCAAGCCACAAGCACAAAAGCCACACCACACGGCACACTTCAGGACCTCCAGGCAAAACTAGGCACGTGGCAGAACTTTAGATTGGAATTTCAAATCCAGCACCACACCTTAGGGCTGGGCCCTACGATCCACACAGTGACACCTTCTCCACTCAGGTGGCTGGAAATCCAAGCAGTTTTAATAAACTCCTGAATGTATTGATCCAAACTACCACAGTGCATTTATGTCATTGGTGAAATGAGTATTTTAAAGAATCTCACTGAAAAAAAAAAAAAAAAAAGCCGGGCGTGGTGGCGCACGCCTTTAATCCCAGCACTCGGGAGGCAGAGGTAGGAGGATCGCCGAGAGTTCGAGGCCACCCTGAGACTACATAGTTAATTCCAGGTCAGCCTGGACCAGAGTGAAACCCTACCTCGAAAAACCAAAAAAAAAAAAAAAAAAAAAAAAAAAAAAGAATCTCACTGAGACTCTGTAGATAGCAGGGATGAATAAGGTAACATGTAATCCTGTGAGTATTCAAACATGGAGCTGTCATTCCACATGTCACATAATAACTATGTATGAAGAACCATAGGGAATGGAGTCTACATTTGGCTGTGAGAGAGCACCATTGTGCCATGCACACGGAACACAGGCTAGTCTCTGCTTCATGTTAATGATTTATCCATATAAATAAAAAGCCAATCTACTCCTTAAAAATAAACTAATATATCAATCAAAGCATACATCTTAAAAGAGAAACAGACTACAAGTGTGTATGTGCAATGACAAGATTAAAGTTTCTACATGTCTTTGTTGCCTATTAAAGTAATTATTATATACAGATTTCCAAGAATGTATAACCAAACCAGACCAATTGTTTCTCCTCCTAAGACACAGTAAGCTCTGAAGGACATATTTTATCTCTTCGTATCTATTGTAGATTTGGGACTAAAGCTGGAAAGATAAAAACAAGATTTAAAAGTGGTTTCCTAAGCATCATAAAGCTTGCTCAAAAATTCCCACAGTACATTTATTCTTTTGATACATAAAAACTTGCCCATGTCTGTTAAGACATTCTTTTTAAGAGTACCAGGCCCCTTTCCTTTCACTTTTTTTTTTTATTGACAACTGTCATCAAAAGTACATTATCAATATTGAAATTTTAGAATTCTGTTAAAAAGAAAAATAATTGTAAGGCAACTTAAGGCTTATTAGAGTAGAAGCACGTTACGAAGATTTTTTGTTTTGGTATTTTGAGGTAGGGTCTCCCTCTAACCCAGGCTAACTTGGAACTCACTCTGTAGCCCTAGACTGGCCTTCAACACACAGGGATCCTCCTGAATGCTGGAATTAAAGACGTGCACCACCATGCTCAGCATTATAAAGATTTTTAAGTGAATGCTGACACTATGTAAGATGTTTTAATGAGTCACACTTTACCTTATTTAATCCTATCAAACTTATTGGGGGGGTTGCTGTAGAGATGGCTTAGCATTTAAGGTGTTTGACTGCAAAGCCATAGGACCCAGGTTTGAGTCCCTGGGACCCGTGTACACCAGATGCACAAGGTGGTGCATGTGTCTGGAATTCATTTGCAATAGCTGGCAGCCCTGGCATGCCCATTCTCATTCTCTCTCTCTCTCTGTCAAATAAATAATTTTTGTTGTTGTTTTGTTTTTCGAGGTAGTGTCTCACTCTAGCTCAGGCTGACCTGGAAATCACTATGTAGTCTCAGGGTGGCCTCCAACTCACAGCAATACTCCTACCTTTGCCTCCCCAGTGCTGGGATTAAAGGCGTGTGCCACCACGCCTGGCAAATAAATAATTTTTTAAACAAATCTTGAAAATATTATTTGACATGCATGGTAGTCATTAAACAACAAAATTCTAGCAATTGGCTCATAAAATTCCAGAGTTTAGGTGACAAACAGGAAGTCGGATCAGTTCCATACCAACTTCTTACACCAAATACAGCATTTATGCCCTGAAATTTGTTTCTTCTTGCAGAAATAAACTATTGATGTTTTATTTCTCCCAAGACAGTTTGATTGACAAGTAGAAAAGTTTGAACAGGTACCTATCCTTGAAACATAAATACTTGCATCATAGGAAGAGCTCTCCCTTGGACATAAATAAGTACCTTTCATGCCTGGAGACAGAGGAAATCTTCCTGGTTCTCTCTCTGTTCTGCCACTGAAAACAGACATAAACGGTGATAAAATGATCATAATCAGCTCACGCTGATTGCTGGCACTAGGGCAGATGTGGGTTCAGTGCCATGGAGGTCTTCACTTTATCTTCGCTGGATCAATGAGAAAAGAATTATTACTGTAGTCACTTCAAAGGGAAGGACAAGGAGAAGCAGAGTGTTGTCAGCTCCTTAAAGACAAGTAGCCACGCGTTTCGAAGCAGGTCATCGGGTTAGAACACTCGGTGCTGGAAAGTGAAACCTGAACTCAGTCTCCACACCCACATAAGAGGGACACGCAGAACAGGGACACGCCTGCGGGCTCCTTCCCAGTGTGAGAGAAGAGGAGGAGGGGACAGCTGGCTCTGAAAGAACCCCATTATGCAATGCACATAGAGCACAGGCTAGTCTCTGCCCCACGTTAGTAGATTTTCCATATAATTGAAAGAGAGAAGAATCCCTGGGGGCGCCCTAGTCAGCCAGTCTGACTGAAAAACAGTAGTTCCAGGTGCAGTGAGAGGTTCTGAAGCAAGAAAATAAAGCAGGCGACCCATGGGAGACACTCAATGTTCACTTTTTGTCTCCGCACATGTATGCAAAAGGCACACATGTTAGTATACACACATGCATATGAGAGAGAGAGAGACTAATTACATAAAAGGAAAGCAGTTGAAAAATAAAGGATTCAAGGGCTGGAGAGATGGCTTAGCAGTTAAGGCGCCTGCCTCCTATGCCTAAAGAACGTTGGTTCCAATCTCCAGCGGTTCCAATCTCCAGGTCCCACGTTTAGCCAGATGTAAAGTGACATAAGGGCGCAATGCCGCACTTGACCACAAGGGGGCGTGCACATCTGGATTTTATTCGCAGCAGCTGATAGGCTGCTGGTGTGCCCATCTCTATCTGTCTCCCTCTCACTCTCTCTCTGTCTTTCTCAAAAAATAAATAAAGAAAGAATTAAAAATGCCCAGCAGCAAAATTCCCAAGCTATCATGTCTTTAACTGTCTCTGATACTTGGCCCCTTCGAAGCTAAGGGACACACTACATCTCTTCCAGAACTCAGAAACAGCCCTCCCTCCTGAGTCGTATGTTGCATATTGAGAAATACCTTCCTTTTTTATTATTATTAATCTCACAATTACTGTAGTGCCCAGTAACATCCTGAAAAATAAAAGACCAAAGTAGATAATATTTTCCCATGCACATTTGGACGCCTCATTAGGTGACATAATGAGTCTCAATGAAAAGCGTGATTTATTCACTGAGAATGACCACAGGTGGGCAGCAGTTAGTGAGGGAACAGCTCCAAGCTCTGACTTACCAAGCAAACTACAGACTTGAGGTTATAAAGCTGAGCTGCAATGCTGTCATAAGAGAAGCACCTGGGTGGGCCAGAATTAACGCTAGACATGCATTGTAAACCAGCTTTGCTCCTACAAACTCTCAGAGCCATGGCATCATCTTGGAAAGCAAACACACTCTACGTATTCTTCAGGGACCATTTGTCAAGCTGTGGTGGTTTGAATGCAATGACTCCCATAGACTTGTGTGTTTTAAACACTAGATCCTCAGCTGATGGGCACTGGGGAAATTGGTTGAGCCTTTGAGAGGCAGAACTTTGATGGAGAAGGTATGCTACTTGGGATGGGCTTTTGTATAATATAGCCCAACTCCAAGCTCAACAAATGGACTATGTTCTTGCCACTGACGTGGAGATGTGACCCAGGCTCTCTTCTAAGTCCTGTCATGCTTTTCTCACCATGATGAAATGTCTCTTCCACACTGTAAGCTGACATAAACCTTTTCCCCCCATGAGCTGATTCTGGTAGACATTCCATGCGCCCCCCCCCACACACACCCAGTGAGAAGGTAACTGGTACGTAAGCCATCAAAGTATTAGAAACAGAAGCTGCAAAAACTAAGAAATGTTCCTATTTGTGTCTATTTACACAGGAACTTTATTGACAGTTTTGGGGTCCTTGTATGTGCTCCTGGCTGCCCTTGTATTCTTGGGTTCAAACAAACCTCTTAGCCTTCAGATGTGGAACCGCCGGCCTAAGTCCTTGTGTGTGTGTCTTGTAAAAGCACCTTTTGGGGCCAGGGAAGTGGCTAAGTGGGTAAGAGTTCTTACAACAAAACATGGGGACCTGAGATGGCTGGACACTTTCTGCCTTTGATTCCCCAGCACACACATAAAATACTGGGTGCAACAGCTTCATGTGCTTGTAACCCCAGTCCTGACATTCTGGAGAATCACTGGAGCTCACTGGTAAACCAGAATACTGAAAAATGGAAACTCTGGGTTGAGCAACTCCATCTCAAGGAAACAAGGGGGTGAAGGATGAAGGAGGACACCTGGTGTACTCCTCTGCCCTCCAAAGATTTGGGCACAGGACACAAGCATCTGCTCACACCCACCTGCCAGGAAAGGAAACTTTAAATGATATTTAACAGAGATCCAAATTGAAGTCTAGGCTGGGAAAATGGCTCAGTAGTTAATTGTGCTTCCTGCACAAGCATGATGAGGCCCTGAAAATGCCCGTCAGAAACAGCTGCGTATGGCTAGGCTCCCCAAAAGCTGAGAGCTGGGGTGTCACATAAGAGACTATGGTACAAACAAGATTGGGTGAAGAGTAATGAAGTCAGATGCCCAAGACTCTGCTCCATCCATGACAGGCAAGTGCCTCCCATGGGAGGCTAGCATATGAGGCACCTCAAGGGCACGTTCATATGTACATACCACGCAGAGCGCATGTATTCAAACACTGCTTTGCATACACCCATGCCAAAAAAAACTGAATTTGTACTTCATGTAATCATCACGTGATGACTGAAAAAAGATTCAGTTCCAAGCAAAAAGGAAAGCCACATGTTTTTTTTTGAACATACACATGGTGGCTTGAATACATATGGGGCAAATGTGGTGTTGTCAGGAGACCTCATGGGACCCATCGGTGCCTAACAGTGAAGTATGCCTCTGCCTTCTCCAAAACGCACCCCTCTCCTTGTCTTTGTGTCTGGCCTTCCTTTGCTCTATTGCTACATATATAGTTGTCTCCCGGTTTTCTTATCCACATCAGTCAAATAGGAAGTCATAGTCAATTTAAACCTTTATGTGGCACCCCACTGGCTTCTTTTCCTCTGTATTTCCCATTACCTCCTCTGTCTTCGGTTTTCTCCAAGCTCACTAATGTTTATGTTTGTCACAGAAATTATAGTAGCAAAAGAGAACCCTGCAGAGACTGTTTTTTGCTCTGGAAACAAATGGCTGAAGACTGAGTGGTAGGGAGGGAATGAGGGTGAATGGCAAGCTATGAAAAGTAGCTTCCACAACGGCCTCTGGAGAACAAGAGATGGAAAAGTCAAGACCTGACCTGAGGGAAGCAGCTTATGAAGACTTTAATATTTTTTTTAACTGGGAACTTTAATATATGAACATATTGTAAATTGGTTATAATCCCAGCCAGTTATTTATGTTTTTTCTCTCCTCTGCCCCAATTCCACTGAGTGCCCCTTTCCGTGGGGGGATCTGCAATCACTGTGAGATCACGAACGCACCAGGAAGTTCCTGTCAGGAAGACGGTGCCTCTCACTGTCACCTTCCCACCCTGTGGCTCTGACGTTCTTTCTGTCCCTTCCCCTCAATGATCTCTGAAGGTTGAAGGATGTGTTAGAAGTCTCTTTTAGTGTTGAGCTAGAGTTTGGCATGTTTATAAATGTCAAAAGATGTGGTATCGTCAGGAGATACGGGTGCTTTCCTCATGAACTTGAACTTAAGTATATCCTAGTAAGGATTGTGAGAATGTGGAGAAGCAGAAGATGGATCCACTGATGGCTGAAGACAACGAGCTGAGCCGAGCCCTGAATCATAATCTGCACTGCAGTTCCTCCTGCTCCCATCCCACAGAAATACTGAGCATTAAATAAATCAACGGTTGTGCTTCAGCTTGACCTGCTCATCACTAAACTTCTTCTTGGGCTATATCTTGGATGAATACAAACAATGGGATTCTGGGAAGTGTATTTCGTCCAGCAAAGTCCACATGACAAAAAGGACTCAACAAAGCCTGATGTGAGGAGACTTTATAGAGGCAGGAGAGGCATTGGTGCCTGCTTGGATGTATCTTCTGAAAAATAGAGCCACGTTAGAACAGAAAGGATTCTTCAAATGTGGTGGCTGCGATCCATCACATTCAGCGAACAGGGGTATATTTTTCAATAAAGAGATTAAGAAATAAGCAAGAACGATCAATATAATTTTTTTTCAAAAAATACAGATGGGAAGTAAAGAGACTATATGAATGTATAGCTTTACAGGAACCACATTCAAGTAGAAAATGTCAGTACCAGAGTGGGGGTGAATATTGCCTTGCAAACCATAGTCTTGGGGATGGAGTTTGGGAGTGAAGATAGGGCAACATGCAAACCCAAAAGGAATGTTGTGAAGTGACAACGCCCCATAGATTCCTAGAGCTTGTCAACCCTATGCCATAACACCGAGGGAGCTAGCTCATCCCAAGTCCATCCTCCATATGTAACAGAATGTTGGTTGGTTATATCATGTGCAGGTTTTGTTTAGGTCACCAACTGATGTTAACTCAGGAGTGAACTAGCCTTGTTTTGTCCGGATGTCAGAATCTCCCAGCGCTCCTCAGCATCCTCCAGCTGTTACATGCTTTCCACGGCATCTCCCACAGTGCAGAGACTGGATTTTCACATAATGTTCACTATTCAAAATTATTTGCATCCTTAACATATTAATTTTCATATTTTAATATGTGTGCATGTTCAGTAAAGGCTATATGTGAATGGTGTTAAATTCTAAATATCACTAGGGTGAAGCAGATTGAAAGTATAAAGCTATCGCATGTGAACTTATCAACACAGATGTTGAGATATGTTATACAAAATTAGAGTTCTTTAAATACATCTAGAGTTCTGGGATTTATCATGTTGTCTCTGGTGTAAACTGCATTTAAACTTCCAGCCAAATGTGATAATTAAGTATTCAGGGTTTGAAAAAAAAAATCCTTGGAACTTTTCTAAAATAAAAATTTTAGTAACTTTTTAAAAGAGATGTCTAAGTAATGAAAGTTAAGTTTGATATGAAGGCTTAGTACTTGCTAAAGAAACAAGTCAGCCATTTAAACATTAAGGTCACATCCTTTGCTCAAGAATAAATGAAATGACATAGGATTAATAATGAATGCTTCATAAGACCAAAGCGTTTCCTATTTTTACTTCCTTAATAATACATGAAACTTGTTGATAATCTTGCAGTTGTACTCAGGAAAAAAGTCAGTCTAAAGACAAAAGAAAGAAAGAAACTTAAAATTCTGGGCCATAGAATATCTGAAAAATTGTAATTACCTGAAAAAACTATTTGAGATAAGGTAGGAACAAATTAGGTGTCATTTTGTCTTGAATCCCAAATCTCTGTGATTTCAAAAAAAGGCAAAACAAAAATGAAATTGTTAAAAAAGTCTCTCTATCATATATATAATTATGTGGAGCTAAAAATACAAGTTTGTTTTAATCTAGCAAAAGGATGAACGCTTGTCAATCAGATGTGAAGTGAAATAATCATTTAGAAAAATGATTGGAAATTTCATCATGAAACTAAAAGTGATTATATTTAGTCAAGTAAAACAACGAGATTATACATCCTTTATTCATGACTTCATAAATCAGAACACTTAATTTACATATGTTTACCTGCTGTCTTTTTCCTTTGAAAATAATTAGTTTCTGGTCAGAACACTACTGTTGTTGTCTCAAATTATTTCTAACACTCTAAGAATTTGTAACTTTATAGATAAATATTCTACTGCTACTGTGCACACAGGATTTGAATTATTTTAAAGAAAATAATCTACAATATTCATAAGTGATATATGTGTAGATATGATCTATGAAAGTGTGATAAACTGACAAAATCTATAATGCATATTTTTGTACCCTTAGAAAGCTAATCATTGAAAGAATAACCCATCTCCAAGTCTATTGCTGAATTATGGCTAATTTATTTATTTAAGAGAGCATGAGAGAGAAAGAGGCAGACACACACACACACACAGAGAGAGAGAGAGAGAGACAGAGAGACAGAGAGAGAGAGGGCCTCCAGCCACTGCAAATAAACTACAGACACATTCACCGCCTTGTGCATCTGGCTTACGTGGGTCCTGGGGAATCGAACTGAGGTCCTTTGGCTTTGCAGGAAAAACACCCCTTAACCACTAAACCATCTCTCCAGCCCCTCTTGCTAATATTTTTTAACTAACCCTCAAGTTCTCCTTTTGGAAACTCATCATTAAAGGCAGAATTCCATCTCAATGTAGCTAGAGATTCTTCCAGTGAGTCAGTAGGAATTGTCAAGAAGTCACCAGTATTGGGGCTGGGGAGTTGGCTCAGTATGTGAAATTCTGTGAGGCAAGCATGAAAACCTGAGGTAGAGTCCTAAACCCCATGTAGAATGTCAAGTGTGGGCTACATGCCTGTTGTCCCCACACTGACTGGCTTAGAAACAGCAGGATCACTAGTGCTGGCTGGTTATGCAATGTCACTGAAAAAAATGGCACGGGCTTCTTCCATTATCATAGCCTACAGCTCTAGAAAATCAGCTTTGAATGAATGGCTCTATTATTGGGTGAACACTTAAAAGTAGAACAGACACCACAAGTGCTCATGGAAATATATCCGTGGTCTGTTGTGTTAATGTTTATTGAGTATCAAAATAGCAAACATCTGAAACTCTGCCATCTATTCAAGGAGAAGATACTATGGAAAGAGGGAAAAAAAAAAGGGTCCACGCAAAATGTCTGAGCACCCGTCCTTCTTCAGCTGGTACATGACTGGCTTGGTATCGGTGTGAGCACATCCACAGTGTTCTCCCAGTAGACTCCCCGGGACGGGGCTCCCACCGAGAGCTAGCTGTCTGCTGCTTTGGGAGCAGAAGTTGTCAGAGCCTGCAAATTGATGCTATTCTCTGTTCTCCAGTTGTAAAGGGAGAGCAGATGTTTGTGTGCAACTAACCCAAACACACTGATGAGGGATACAGACATTTTCCCCATTTCAATTACCATAATTTAATGTCTAGAATACATGCCCAAAAGCTTTTCATGACAGAGAATCAACACAGCCCATGCAATGTGAGCCAGGTCCCCAAACTCTTCTTGCATTCATAGCTGATTTTCCAAGATGAAATCATTATACTAAATATGAGTTTACATGGCTCTGTGGTATATGTTCAGAGAGTACACAGAGTAATTACTTAGTCATATCTTAAGGTTTGTTAGAAGAGTTGCTTTTTTGTGAACTTTAATAATATGATTTTGTGGTTGTGTTATGATCTTGTGATTCTATTTCTAAAAAGCAGTTATCAAATGACCAAGGTACCTGCTTTTGCAGAATTAAAAAAAATAATTGTTTTGTTCATATGTGAGCAGAAAGTCCAAAAGCAAAATATTTTTCTGCAATTAATATGAAATGTCATTTAATTAAAAAAAAGTAAAAATTGGGCTGGAGAGATGGCTCAGTGGTTAAGGCATTTGCCTGCAATGCCAAAGGACCAAGGTTCGATTCTCCAGGACCCACATAAGAAAGATGTACAAGGGGTACATGCCTCTGGAGTTTGTTTGCAGTGGCTAGAGGCCCTGGTGTGCTCATTCTTTCTCTGTCTGCTTCTCTTCTCTCTCTCTCTCTCTTTCTCTCTCTCTCTCTGCTTGCAAATAAATAAATTAAATCAAAGTAAAACTTGAACTGAAGAGATGGCTTAGCAGTTAAGGCACCTGCCTACAAAGCCTAAGAACGCAGGTTCCAATTTCAGGTCCCAAGTTTAGCCAGATGCAAAGTGATGCAAGGATGCAATGCTGCACTTGCCCACAAGGGGGCGCATGTGTCTGGAGTTTGTTCACAGAGGCAGAGAGGCAGCTGGCATGCCCCTTCTCTATCTGTCTCCCTATCCCTCTTTCTCTATCTCTCTCTGTTTCTCTCCAAAATAAATAAATAAATAAATAAATAAATAAATAAATAAATAAATAAATAAAACTTGATTCTTTCATGAATGCCTAATAAAATATAGAAATATTCATGGCAGATTATGTGTACAACCACTGCACAGGGTGGCACATTCCTTAAATTCCAAAGCTTGGGAGGCTGAGGTAGGAGGATTGCCATGAGTTCAGAGCAGCACAGGCTGCAGAGTGAGCTCCAGCTCAGCCTCAGAATGAGTGCAACTCTGCTTCAAAAGAAGAAAACAGAAAATTAAACAGTTATATAATTTCATGTTGTTTATGACATATTAACTCATACATATTTTTGCATTACAAAATAGTACCAAAATGTTAATGTTTTGACTCCTTTTATTTATGGGTATTATGAGAGGTTTTATCTTATTTCTTTTTAGCTCTGTATTTTACATATTTCTGTTATCATTCATTAATAAAAATTCTAATCACCTAACCCAATATAGAGCATACATATACACATTGAGGTATTTTTAAAAGCATCATTAGTAGCAAACAAAACATTGATGTAGCTGGGCATTGTGGCACACACCTTTGATCCCAGCACTTGGGATGCAGAGGTAGGAGGATCACTGTGAGATCAAGGCCACCCTGAGACTAGAGTGAATTCCCTGTCAGCCTGGGTGAATCTAAGGCATTTCTTCATCTGTCCATTTAAAATATTAGTATAACTTTTCCAAAATTTTATACTGTAAAACTGCTTCTGTTTTAAACTTGGGAAATATATTCATTTGCTTTCCTAAATATATTTTTATGTACTTATGGAATATATTCATTATAAGAAGAAATCAATATAAAATCTCACTAACACAAGACAGAAATTACTAGATTTTGGTATATGTCTTCCACACAGTGCTAATTTCTGTTTCTTTTTTTTTTTTTAAATTGTTGTTGAGCACTGGGAAACCTAAATGAATTAAGGAAAAATGGATTCACAGGAAAAATAATTGACCATCTTAAAAAGAAAGGTAAACCTCCTGCGAGTTTCTTACTCGTCATCCTCAAACCACAGTGCTGCCTGGCCATGGCATATCCTTCCAGGAAGTCTGTGTTTGAGCAGGTGTGTGTGATTTGTGTATTTACATGGAGATAATTTTTTACATAAACGGTGGCAATATGCAGTACTCTATACTGTTTATTCACTTACAATGTCTTTGAATTTTTCATAACTCAATAAATGGAGCAAATTAGCATTACCAAATAGTGCACATATTTCTACTGTGTGTTTTTTCATAATTATTATTTCCCTTTTTAATTTCATTTGAAAAATATTTATTTATTTATTATTTATATATTGGGGAGAAAGGGAGAGAAAGAGAGAGACAGAGAGAGAAAGAGAGAGAATGTGCAAGTGTTCCTTGCTGCTACAAACAAACTCCAGATACATGTGCCACATTGTGTATCTGGCTTTACATGGGTACTGGGTAATTAAATCCAGGCCTGCCATCTTTGCAAGCAAGAGCCTTTAATTATTAAGCCATTTCTCCAGTCCTACGGTGTAGCTTTTGAATCATTTATTTAATAGTTTTCATATTATTAGAGAATTTTTGTCCGTTGTGTGTTTTTCATTGCAATATTTGATAAAATGAATATACTCTGTGCATACATATGTTGGATTTATTTCAAAAGGGAAAGTATCTGAGATAAATAGCACGAATAAAAAATAATTTATAGCAAAACTGAGTAGTTCTTCGTGTATCAGAGCAATGTAGATTATTTTATCACATCTTGATTAATTTGACATATCATTTTATTATGAAAATATAAATTCTTGTTTCAGTTTCTGCACTTTCTGCCTTAAGAGATGTGCTGTCTTTTCTCCTGAGTTGTTGACTCGTGTGCACATGCAGATGCTCACGGTTTGAGAGAGCAGTCTCGTCACGTCCTTTGTTTCTGTTCTGTTAGGTTGTCTGATTTATTATTTTCTCACGAGCTATAAGGGATATTTATGTACTAAGGAAATTAGTCCTTTGTGAGCCATATTCATTGCAAATATTTATTCCTATTTTTATTATTCATTTGTCACTGACTTGGTTTTTTGAAGTGTGCCTGGTTTCCCTTCCAAGGAAGAATTATTAAGACATCTGCTTCTACAAGTGTTGCCAGTCCAGTCTTTGGGGATTGCCTCATTATCAATTTATTTACACTGCACGGCAGGCCTTCCGCGAGTCACCAGTATCCGCTGACTGCTTTAGACGAAGATAAAAGTCCCAGCCGTTTGGCCTATTTTGAGACATCTCTGATGGGCCACTTGAGCTCCCGAAGCCCTCATGAGCTCAGTGGCCACCGTCATGGGGCTTAGAGTACAGTTTCAGCATCTGTTCTCCTTGCTCCAAAGGATGTTGCCACTGATAATATCACTCAATAAATAACTTAAACACCAAATGCTGAATCAGAGTTGTTTCCAAAATAGACAGAGCTTTGACCCTCACACAGAGAAACAGCCCCACACACGCGCGTGCACACACACAGAGACACAAGCACACATACACCCTCACACACTCATACACATAGTCACACACCCACTCTCACAGAGCTTTTATAGATAGAGTGAAGACAGCCTGTATGTACTACCATACATCTGCAATCCTCTACTTGCCCTCCCTAGAGGTAATTCATCCCGAGGGGCAATCTCCGTTCCTCTCTCCTCTCTTGCTCTCATCTATTCGTGGATCTTTATATGTAATACACACATATAACATACACTGTTATGTTGCAAATTTTAAAATATTTAAGATCAGTATCAAAATGCCTTATTCCTTATTTTTTTCCTCAACATGGTTTTTCCAGATTCTATTATTTGATAGAGACAACTCTACTGTATTTACTTTATCTGCCATAAGCTATTTTATCATATAATAAATGATATTTATGAAGTATGTATTGTCTTCTTGACAGAAATCAAAATCGTTTTCTTTTTTTCACGAATTAGAAATGTTTTTGCATGTGTATGCACATACATTTATTCCTAGGATGTATCACTAGGAGTAAAATGCTAATTATTAGGAAATGGAAATATTCATTATGAGAGAATTCCAAGTTTAAAACAGACTATCCAAAGAATCCTTTGCCTATAGTTTGAAATGATGACCCCCCACTATATTCAGTGTTTTATTAGTTTGTAGTTTGCATCTGCAGCCACCTGGCTGGAGGCAGTGTCAGTGGGCGGATCTTAAGGTGTGTTGGTGGGTGTGAGATTTCAATCTAAAGATATGTAAAGTGTGCCTAGCTGGAGTTCCTGTGTGCTGTGCTGTGTGGCTTTTGGCTTGTGGCTTTGCTCTCTGTGTTTGGTCCTGTGAAAGGCCAGCTTTTTCTGCCATTAGGGAACTTCCCCTGGATCTGTAAGCTTCAGTAAATCCCTTCCTCCATAACTGTACCTGGTCTGGAAGTTCATCTCAGTAAACCTGAACCTGAAGCTGGCTGTTAGAAAGATGGAAAAACAAAAAAAAAACACCTTGCATTAAGTTAGATGCCAATTGAACAGCGGGTGAAAGATTCGTTTGTGACAATGGCTGTGTTCATGACACTGCTCTCTGCTGAGTCTTGAGAGAGGACAATCAAAAGCCACATTCAGAGGGAGTTCATTGGTTCATAATCAGCCTTTAATAGTCACAGTGTGTCACTCCACTTTCTTCCATTAACCTCTCTGAGAACTACTTTTATTTGTCAACTTTACTGGGTTAGGAAAAGACTAGAAAGCCGATGAACGTTAGCTCTGGAGTTTCTGGGAGATAGCAGCATTTGAATCAACACAGGAAGTGGGATGGTCCATCTGCAGTCAATGTGGCTAAGCATCTTCCAATTATGCCCTGTAAAATGCAAGGTCACCGGAAGACTGAATTCTGTCTCTCTGAGCAGAGGCATCTGTCACCTCTTTCCCATGGTCATTTGGATATTAGTCACTGGGCTCTAAGGCTCTGAGATTCATTCCAGGATCCAGCCTCCCCTCTTGAATCCCTGCTTTCCCCAGCACTCAGACAAAACAGATTTGTGGACTGATAAGTATTCATAATCATGTACTTGAATTCTCACAATAAATGTTCTGAAATAGATATAATGTCAGGATCATCTGTTTATTATCTATGATCCATCCATCATCTATCTATTTATCTATCCATCTATCTATCCTTCTATCTATCTATCGACCTGTGTATCTACTTATCTATATCAATCTATCATCTATCTATCAACATGTCTATTTATATATCTCTATCATCTATCTATTTATCTATCCATCTATCTATCCTATCTATCGACCTGTGTATCTATCTATATCAATCTATCATCTATCTATCAACATGTCTATTTATATATCTCTATCATCTATCTATCTATCTATCTATCTATCTATCTATCTATCTATCTATCTATCTATCTATCATCCTCTATCATCTATCTATTGATCTGACTATCTCTCTGTCTAATCTATCTACTCCATTCTGTTGTTTGTGAGTCTCTGGGGAACCCTGACTAATATGATCTCACAGCCTTCTTATTGTGATAATTTTGAAGTCCTGGCCTATTTTTGATAAACACCTTTATTTTCATGCTGACAAACATCTTCAGGATAATTCGTCTTCTTTAGGTTCTTAGAATTCATGTAATGTCTACACTTGCTGCCTGAAATTAAAACAAGAAGGCATGTAAGCATATATACCAACAATGTGCTTTACACCTTTTCCCTGCAAAAGGATATAAAATATGGATTTTGCATCTCCTCACCAATTCTCAGACACGGCGCTTCCTCTGGTCATTATACTTCATCATTTTCCTCGAGTGCCCTTATCGGAGAGGCGCGTGTGCCTGGGAAGGAAGTACTTAGTGTCTCTGAAGACTCTTTGCCATGGTGTTCTTGATTTCTCTGCCAGGAATGGCTCTTTCTGATCTAAATCTCTGCTAACTTCACAGCTCTCCTTCCCAGTGCACTTAATAACCATTAAAACCCAACAGCTCTGCTTCTTGGTGAGGCCAACTGAAATAACTTTTGCTTGCTCTTCGTGTGGGCTCCAGTCCCTTCTGTAAGCAAACACACATATATTTTGGCATCACTGCACTCCACTAAGTTTCTTCTTAGAAGAAAGAAAATGTGGAGGATGGTAGGTAAGAATCTGGAACTCGGTTGCTTAGGGTTTATATGCATCTAGGAGTGTTTATCAAACTTTTCAAATCTCCAATTACTATATCTGCAAAATGTCATTTAAATTTATTTTAAGACTGTCGGAGCTCTCTCCTCCCAGCCCACATTCTCCATCCTCCCAAGTAACCATGCTCAAAGTAGATCTGGAATTCTGGAATCATCTATTGTTAGGGTGATTGAGCAGCCCTGGGCTGAAAGAGGGAAATACAACCTTTCTCATTTTTCCCCCCTCACATCAACCAAGGCCCTCCTTATCTTCCCATAACTCTAAAATCCCCATTCTCTCTATCCCAAGTCCAGAGTTTCATGACCTCTCTTCCTCTCCCTTCTCCTCAGGTGCTTCTTTGTGGTTTAACTTCCTCTCAGTTTATCCTGGGGTGAAAATAAGTCTGGGACTGAGGAAGCAGTTTCTCTTGATTGCTGTATCTCCAACCTATAAACTTATTTCATCATTAATTAGGATAATTTATATGATGGATTCTAGCTACATTTTTAGCACATAGTCAATACTTAATAATTCTTAGCTTAAATTGTTATACCTTCTCTGTTGGCATTTCCCCTAATCATTGCTCAAGTAAATGTAATTAAAGGTCAGATTTTTATTTGTTTTAAAAAGAGTTGACCTCACCCTTGTAAGAAACACTATTGTTAAATAGACTGAAGTTCTATTAAAGAAATGGTGGAAAGGCAGCCCTTATAGGTATTATATTTCATTTTTGGTTTTTCAAAATAAGGTCTCTCTAGCTGAGGCAGACCTGGATTGTTCTATGAGGTCTCAGGGTGGCATCAAACTCCAGGCCATCCTCCTACCTCTGCCTCCCTACTTCATAAATAAATCACATCATTGATGTTTCTCATTTATACACATTGTGATTACAGAGTCTATGTTAATATTCTTGGCTCTGTCTGTCATATGTTCTACCTACTTCTATTTATGTTACATGTTGAATATGATATTTCAAATATGTTATATTTCTAACACATTTTGCATCCATCTTTATAAGTTCTGCATGAAGTCTGATATTTCTCTCACTAATTCTAGTAAGATTTGCTACATTTTGATGATTCTTCATGTAATTTTATGATGCTTTGTCTGACATATCTTTAAAATCAGACAACATTGTTTACAAAGTATTATATCCAGATAATATTAGAACATACCATTGTTTATTTCACGGTGGGGCAAAGTATTTATAAACACACATACATATATACAGATTCATATACAACAACATCATATACATACACACATATATATATGTACATATACACATACATATATTTGGGTACATCATATGCATAGAGATAGAATGTTTTCAATTTTGATAAAGATCTCACTACAAATACTGCTTTGCTTTTCAGTTAATCTTGCCTCCTAAGAAACAAAAGACATTCAAATAATTAGCAGCATGTTCTTTGTTGGAAGTAAGTGTTCTTAAAAATGTAGGAAACATGTACACCATTTCTAAAATTACATAGGAAAAGAGTAAAAGCAACTGAAAAAAATCCAGAGTTTGCCATTTCAATGAACCTTGAAAATGAGGATGAGAGCTCTGATTACATCACATTTTTAGGTAAATGCTTCACAAAGAAGGATGTTCACATAATATTGACTATGTTATGGACCATATTACCATCACAAAACATATGTTCTCGGGAAGGAGAGGAACATAAACCCAGGGTATAGACGAAAATTGCAAAATCTGGAATTGCTTGCGAGATGTGCTCAACTTCTGAACTTTCACAGACCTATAATGAACCTGCAAATGGAGAATTGACACCTGTTCAGAGTCATTATTTCCAGCAAAGTGCCAAGTGGTGGTTTGTTTGTGTATGGGAAAATGTTATTCTTCAAGGTCAGTTGCTAATATGGATCATTTACATAAACATTTCAATTAGCAGCCTCATATCAATTTGAAAAAACTTTAAAAAAAGGAGAGTGAATTCTTTGCCAGTTTTTCTTTTCTTTTTTTTTTTTTTTCCCAACTAGGATAAAACAGGAGGATTAGGAATCCAGAATCAATGACCAAAACACCACCTCAGCTATAAGTAGAGAAATAAACCTCACAGTGGTGGTGGCGGAAAAGGGGGCGTGATGCTTTTGACTCACCAGTCTCAGAAAAGACATGTTGGTGTTGGCCATGAGAAAGGCTTATGTCACCTCCTTCATCTTGTATGTGGGTGCTGAGTATTTGGACACAAGCCCCAGTGTTTGCGCAGCAATTCCTCCACTGACTAAGCCCCAGCCCCGGCCCTGATTCTTAAGAGTTTTCTAAATGAAGGAACCATGTGCTTCACTTTTACTTTTATTCTTTCTCATTTTATTCTCCTCTCACTGAATTTGATTCCCCCAGGACCTGCATAAACAGCTGGACATGAACATGCTCGTCTCTAACCCCAGTTCTGTGGTCCTCACACAATGTCAATTCTGCCATCAGCAAGACTCTATATGAAGGAAAACATAGTGGATAAGCAAGGGAGACCACCATCCAGTGCTCTCCCCTGGCATCTGTATGTGCACCCCCAGTGCATCTGCACATGTACATGCACACACTACACCAACCCACCACATAATAAACACGCAATCAATAGAAAAGAATATGCCAACACATTAGTGAATCACACCCATGTGGGTGTCTGTGTTGGTACTCACAGAGATAGATAAATGATAGTGGCTCTGATCTATTGAATAAATTGATTCTTTTGTCCTTTCATAATATGACGGTATTGTCCATAGGTGGGAAGTAAGGCAGAATTGGAGGAAGTAGGTGACTGGCGTATGACCTTGGGGACTATACTTCCTTCCTATTTCCTCTTCTCTGCTTCCTGGCTTCAATTCAAAGAACAGATATGCTCCCCTCTCCCTCCCCCATTATAGGAGGTGAATTCTCTGATGTCATAAGACAGCATAAATCACTCCTTCCCTTAAGGTGTTTTTGTGAAAACACTAATACACAATCACAAACTCACATCGCCATATACATTTTTCTAATACAAAGTAGCTCCAGCATGGATAATTTCACATGTACTTTAATTTGATAGGTTGACAGTCTTTGAATGGTATTTGAAGAGATTTATGTGTCATATTTAAACAAATTATGTAGATTTTTATCCCTTTATTTCTATAAAAATAAATGTAAAAAATGCATGAAGACAGTCTTCACCTCAGCAAGTTGCATTCTGTCTGATCACTTGTTAGTTCTAATAATTCCTGTCACTTATTATCTTGGGCTCTCTTTCACTCCCAGCTCCAATCTCAACACACTCTCACTAAATAACAAACCATGCCTTTCACTTCCTGGATGGGTTCTAAGTGAAACTTTAAAACTGACACATTAAGCATTATCGCTACAAAAAGAAGTTTCTCCTATTGTAAGAGGGGAGGGAGGTAACTTTAGATTTATGGAAGCACTATGTCACTGGTAAGTTTCCTTGTAAGTTTTATCCCGTTTTCCCCATTATTTATAACTTAACGTTATCCTAGCACAAACCAAGATTTATAAAAACTAATAAAGCAGTTTGAGTAATGAATATTGTTCTAATTGTACTTTCAGTAGTTTTCCATAATTACGTCTTCTTGTTCCATAAACTAACCCAATGTACCATGGTGCATTTAGTAAGCATGTCTCCCCATTCTGATCAAATGTGAGATTCTCCTTATTTTTCAGTACCTTGAACATTCTGATAGCTGTCTTTAAGGTGTTCTAAAGAATGTTCTGGGGCTGGAGAGAAGGCTTCAGTGCTTAAGGCGCCTGCCTGCTAAGCCTAAGAATGCCTGTTTGATCTCCAGGTCCCATGTTTAGCCAGATGCAAAAAGTGATGCAAGGGCGCAATGCCGTGCTTGCCCATAAGGGGGCAAATGCATCTGGAGTTTGTTCACAGAGGCTGAGAGGCCCTGGCACACCCATTCTCTCTCTCTCTCTGCCTCTTCCTCTCTCTCAAATTAATAATAATAATAATAGTAATAATGATAATGTTCTGCATTAGTGGTTTGTCTAATAGGTAACTCATGCCTAGATTGGGATTATGTTTCTTTTAGAAATAATATGGAAGAGATGACTGATATCACATTATATTCCCCTGACATGATCTGATTTTTGACATGTTTCTCCACTGTAAAGTTACTTCTTCCATTTATGTTTGACCAGGCAGAATGGATCCATGACCTGTAACTGTCTCATACACTCACTTCACACAAAATTACCCTACACCTAACCTTGAAAATAATGACACTACCCAAATTATATATATCTGAATGTACATTACATTTATATACACATACACTTTTTATGCACATATAGTATTTATACCTTTGTGTGTATGCCTATATTTTGCTGAGTTGGTATGTAAAATAATGGTAGACAAAGGATATTTTTCAATCTACCACAAAATTTAAGAATATTGCATTGAAATAAAAATATAACTGCTTCAGAGAGACATATAATCTTCCTCAAATTTTAGCTGATTTTAAATGATATCTTCTTACTATTAGAAATCCCGAGTCCAAGGATCATTCTATGAGGAAATCTGCTCAGGAAACTATTTCCAGTCAGTTCCGGAGACCATTTCTTTAGTATTCTGAATCCCTATGCACACAGTCCTGTAGCTCTGCCCACACTGTGGGATCAGCAGACCCCGAGCTCCTAGAGGGGAAATCATGGTTTGCTCATTTCTCCATTCCTGCTGATGTGTTCCAGACATTGAATTGTTCCTTGGAAAAAGGAATGCATAACACTCATTTTTATTTCATGGTTACATGTGCTTTTTACTATATATATTTTATTTTTTAAAACTTTCTGTTGACATCTCCACACATACACAACATGTACCCTGATCATAATCTCTTCCCATCTCATCCCTTGTAACTCACCCCACATATCTCTTCACTGAACCCGTTACCATCTTCCAGGGGAACTTATGTTGAACCTAATATTGTAAAGATCTCGTGTGGATAACAACAGACACTGTGAGCCATAAATACAACTGCTACTTTGTGTCTGCAAGACCGTGTTCCACAGAAATCATCCCCATTCCTTGGCTCTCACATTTTTGCCACCACCTCTATTGCAATGCAACTCTGAGGAAATTGTAGAGATGTCTCATTTAATGCTTAACTCTCAACTGTCAGGTCCTATTAGCACTTTGATGAGTTTTGAGTCTCCCCAGTGGTCATCTACATCTGCAAAGAGAAGCTTCTTTAACCAAAAGTGAGAGTCGCATTAATATATAGGCATAGACACAAACACTTAGGGGGCATAATATATCTATTTAGTCAAACAAACAATAGTTGCTTCCAATCTAGGGCTAATGAACTTCGAAGCCAAAGGCTTCTGATAAGGTTTTAAGTACCAGGCAGAAATTCCCTCTGGTGGGTGGAATGGACCACACATCCAATAAGAGAGCAATTGGTTAACCCCATAAAAGACATGCCACCACAGAGATATCATTAGAGAAAATTGAACTTTAACCCAAACTAGTGTTCGTACTTATAGTCAATATCTATACATGCATTCATTAAATAAGTTCTTCGTTCTAAAGCATAGTTAATAAGCTTTACACTATGGCATATTTGACTTTAATGATATCGTCCAAGGTTTTTAAGGTCTAGAGCAGGGGGCATTAGCTGGTCATGATCATGTCTCACTGATTTGTTCTGCAATTGAGGTCTCGTTTGCAGCTCTCAGCCTGCACCTATTTTAGTTATGCCCTATTATCTGAAAATTAATGCACAGTAAGTATGTGGGGCTCAATGAATCTACTTAAGTTTGCTATGTTTCTCTGCGGGAATCTCATTACCTCCTCTGGGTCTCTGTAAAGTCAGGAGCGGCAGGGAGCTTCAGCTGCAGATCAAAGCTCATTCAGGCCTGTGCCTGTTTATTCCCCTCTTGAAGAGACATGCTCTTTTCTTCATCTCTCTTCTACCCACAGAGAATGCAGATGTTAAATATTGAATATTTTCCATGGGGAATTTATTTATTTTTATCTCAATCATTATGTTTTTTGTCTCACATGGCTCCATGTGAGAATGTGGTTAATATTATTGTGAAATAAAATTTCAAAACCTGCTTGATAGCTGATTTACATGCAGAATGGTGGAGAATACATAGATCCTAAATTTCATATAGTCCATCTCTTAACTCATGGTTGACTAACTTTAATAACTCCAGATACTTATTTTCTACTTAAATGTCCACGAAATGGGAACCATCTCCAGATCCAAAATATGTGGTTAGGTCTAAGCATGCAGTTCTTAATTTCACAAGAGATGAATTGAAGGGACACTTGACACAGACACAAGGAGGTATAAGTAACATAATAATTGTCATACTAGATTGAAAAAATCATAAGCTGAGAATTTGAGTCAGTGACAGTGTACTGGCCTAGCAGACATAAAACCCTAGGTTCAACAGCCAAAATGAATGGAAAACAAACAAATGGCACTGTGATTCTTTCTACATCTTTTAGGTAGTAATAAATACTGAATGAGGCAGTCAATCTGAAAGTATTTAAATATATCAGGTATTTATAGTTTGTAAGACATTACTATGTATCACATCATTCAAATTTTCTTTCCAATATTAGGTTCAAGTTAGCTTTCCTGTTTTGTTGGTAAACTGCTAAATAAAGTTCTCTTGGAAATATCTGTGGTAATTCTCAGACACAGAATGGCCTGGAGAATAGACACTTTCATATTGCAAGAATAGAGCATTTACTTCATTCCCTTTCTTTCCAAGAGACCTCTCTCTCCATTAGGTCTCTTATACGGGATCACTAACAACACAGGGTTGGTGGAATTTCCACATAACCCATTTCTCTTCAAATCAAGTCTCATAACGTAAAACCATCAGGCATGAAACTCCAGTAAAAATCTAGACAAGTGTGTAAAAGAGAAATCACAAGATTTGATAGTACATTAATAGGCTTATTTGTAGTGGAAGTCAATGAAGCCTTTACCAGAAAATTAGAAAAAGACAAAAGGAAATAAACTTGAAAAGTAGTAATTGTAGATGATGCTGACACCCAGTGTTTGTTTTGATGTAAGTTTTTTTTTAATATTTGAGGCAGTTTATAAATGCATAACAATCTTTCTATATTCATCTGTTTGAATTAATAATTAGCATGAATAACTCTGTCCTTGGGAAAACAATGTAAAATCCAAGCAAATGTTTGTGACAATATATTATTTGTATCACAAAATTTCAGGGAATCAGCTTAAATTTTCAACAATAGGTTGTTTAAATGATTATGTTTATAACCTGAATCGTGAAATATTGGCTAACTATCATAATTGATTTTTACAAATCCTCTATGGTACATCTATGGCATACTGAAAATTATCTGATTTTTTTGGAGAGACATGATAGAAAAGCCTCCACATCATTTCCTATTTCACATATTATTCACAAGAGAAAAATTTAAAAGACATGTGAATTCAAGACACAGTCCTTAAAATATCACATGGACATAAGGAGGTGTAAATAAAATAATAATATTCATAATAGACTGGGAAGCACATTTCTACCTCTCAGAGATGGTACTCACCACTATGACAGAGCAGTGCTGAGGGACACAAGTGTGATCACATGTGACCCTCTAATGCTCTTACATAGTAATCATCACAACTAGTTTCCACACGGGTAAGTTAGACTCAGAAGGCTTTATCATCTTGGCCAACCTAATAGTTAGCAAATCAGTGGGGTGTTTACACTGAGGCAGTACTGACATAACGTCCTTGACTAGTCGTATTTCAGTTGACAGTAAATTTATACTTTATCTTAAATTTATTAATTTAATTTTTAAAATTAAATTTATATTTCAGTACATTTATTCTCTCATCATCATAAGTGACAGTATCATGAAACCCATTTCTTGTTACTAATAATAAAAGTAAAATCTCTACATTCCAAAATATGGGTGAAGAAAATAGGTCTCTCTCTCTCTCTCTAACCATTATACAGATGCTTTAAACTATTCTAATAACTTGTTTATTCAAGGTCCATGGATTCCTTAATAACATGCTTGTAAGTACAGAAAAATCATTGTTGAACAAATATGGCTATAAAATAAAATGATGACCCCCAATCCATACTAGATCAGAAGATGGAGATGTAGATATCTCAAGACATAAATATAGAGAGAGATGTAAATAAATGATATATAATAAAAATATATGTATGTAGCCAGGTGTGGTGGTGCACGCCTTTAATCCCAGCACTTGGGAGGAAGAGGTAGGAGGATCGCCATGAGTTCAAAGCCACCCTGAGACTACGTAGTGAATTCCAGGTCAGCCTGGGCTAGAGTGAGATCCTACCTCAAAAAGAAAAAAAAAGGAATATATATATACATACACATACATACATACATACATACATACATATATATAATAAAAACAAAAGATATATGATAGAGATCATAAGTAGATAAATAGATGATAGTAAGAGATAAACAATAGGGATAGAATGATTGATGAACTCAATATCACATATATGCATGCACATACTGGTAAATATGTGTATATGTATGATTATATATATATATGTATGTGTATATATATATTACCTATATATGTAGAGAGAGCAAGAAAGAAAGACAGTGAGAGAGGTGAAAATAGAGAAATAAAAGGGCAGAGAGCTGGGGTGGAGAGATGGCTTAGTGGTGAAGGTGTTTGCTTACAAAGCCAAAGGATCCTGGTTCAGTTCTCCAAGATGTAGAAGCCAGGTGCACAAGGGGGTGCATGCATCTGTAGTTCATTTGCAGTGGCTGGAGGCCCTGGCATGCCCATTCTTTCTCTCTCTCTCTCTCCCTCTTTCTCTGTCTCAAATACATAAAATATATTTTAAAAAGAGTTAAAAACACAGAAAATATCAAAGGATACTTTTTTGCTTGGATATAGTAGCATTATCTATGTAAGATAAAACAGCCCTAAGGAAACAGGTATTTAGGCTAAAGGCTGAAAATCTCCCCTCCAGTACCACAGGAAGGAACAGCTCTTGAGAACTGCTAACTGCATTCATCTCCTCCCACTCCAGGTATTTCATCAGGTACCTGCTTCCTGTGCTGTACTACTCAGACTAGCACTGAGCGATGGATTAGCCACTAGTAGAAATCCCCTGTGGGCTTTACTTGTTTGATCTTTTAATTAAATTGCTGAAAGCCAACATGAACTATCAGCAGATCACGGGAGACTGTTCACTCCCCAAGACAACCAGTCCATCTCCTGCTTTTAGCTGAACGTTTTCTACTAAATACAAACTTTTGTTTCTCATAAAATAACAGTAGAGGGGTCATATTTAGATATAGTTCTCCCATGAAGGTGTGAATAATAAAATGGATGTATTCTTAGATCATATTATATGCTTTTCTATCACCTACGCTGTACCTTCAATCACTTTCATATCACTAAGTAGCTTGTATGTTCCTCCTCTTTAAGTATTCTTTCTATGTGAATAATTAAGACATTTTAAAATTTAAATTTCATGATTTATTTGTGTGGGTACTTGCATGTGTTCCTGTGCATGTGAGTATGGGTGTGTATGTTCCATGGCATGGGTGTGGAGGTCAGAGGGCAACTTGCAGTTTGATCCTCACCTGACCACCTCATCCATGGCAGAGTTTCTTGCTCTATTGTTGTCAGCCACACTGGCCATGAGCTTCTCAGAACTCCCCTTGTCTCTGCCTTCCACCTGGCTGCCAGCACATGCTGGAATTACAAAAGCCTGCACAGTTTCCAGCTTTTTCATGGGGTCCAATGATTGAATTTGAGTAATCCCGTTTATGTGAGGAGTGCTTTACCACTGAGCCATCTCCTCAGCCCACAAAATGTGATTTTGAAGTTTGACCTGAATACTCAGGTGAAATACATTCGGAAGAGCTATGCTTTTAAAAATATATGATGTGAGGGCTGGGGAAATGGCTTAGTGGTTAAGGCATTTGCCTGCAAAGCCTAAGGACCCCGGTTCCATTCCCCAGGACCCATGTAAGCTAGATGTACAAGGTGGCGCATGCATCTGGAGTTTGTTTGCAGTGGCTGGAGGCCCTGGCATCCCATTTTCCCTTTCTCTCTGCCTCTTCCTCTCCTCTCTCTCAAATAAATAATTAAATAAAACACACAAACACACACATATATATATGTGAATATCAGGCAAAATACCTAACATGATCAGGGTGTAGAATCTTTCTAAGCTAAATCAATTATTTTTAGGTTGAGGTTCATGTTTTTGGCAGTGAACATAGAAGCTCTTACTTCAGTCACACTCTCCCCAATTCTCATGTAATGCTTGTCCTGAGCTAACGAGATGATAGACGTACATGAGACTGGGTAACGGGTGTGAGTCACCATTAACAGTAATGAGGAACACAGAAGGGAACCTGCATTATTTTTGAATGTGTGTTGTATGTGTGTGTGTGTGTGTGTGTGTGTGTGTGTGTGTAGGACAGAGATAGACTTCATGTATCTTCCTTATCCATTCCTCGCCTCAATTTTTAAGACATAGTCTCTGGGGGAACTTGAACTTCCTTGATTATGCTAGACTAGCTAGGCAGCAAACCTCAGGGTTCTTCCCTCTGCCTCCCAGTGCTAGGATTACAGGCACCTGGCAGCGCCCCTGCTCATGGGTTTTAGATGAATGTGGGGAATTTGTTTTCGTGTCCTCAATCCGACCTGGCAAACACATTACCATACGAGCCATCTTCCAACCACAGTAACCTACATTTTTAACAGCATACTTAGTCCAAAAGAGGTGGGGACAAAAGTCATGCAGCTTTACCCATTTGAGCTATTTCTCATTGAAAGGCCTTCAAAAAAAAAAAAAAAATCCCAAGTTCATTAGAACAAACTTATCAGCAGACAAGTCAAAACAAAATCCCAGCTGATTTCTAATAAGTAAATCTGTAGAATGGAATAAATTGTTTATTTGTTCAACACAGACTACTCCAAATCAACACGTGCCAGTGTCCTTGATATTATTCAAGGACATCATCTGTAAGAAATATAGTTAGCAAATATCGAAGGACAAAATAAATCTTAGATATCAGCCCTTATTAAGATAAATGTATATTAATGATACAGTATCCACAATAAAAATAAAACATACCATTATTTCTTACTCGACTAATACAAATATTCTTAATGAAAGAAGACATGAAATATTAACTAGAAAACTGAAGAGAGGAGAACACTATGAAGTTTTAATTTGATTTTCTCAATCTATTAAGGAGATACAAATTTAGCAAGTTCCTAATTAACATACTTATTTGTAATATTAATATACACATATATACAATCCTGTCTATATACAAATAAGAATATTTACTTGTCAAAGCCTAGTTACTTTTTTTTCCTCTGTCCATTTATTTCACAAATATTTTTGCATTCCTACTGTATTTAAGACTGGACCATACTGAATACTATAAATAAACCTTATTATATAAGCTGGAATTCATCATGTGGGTGACATGAAAATATAAGAAACATAGAAGAGCCAGGTATGGTGGTAAATGCCTTCAATCCCAGTACTTGGAAGGTAGAGGCAGGAGGATCACTGTGAATTTGAGACCAGTCTGAGACTACATAGCGAGTTCCAGGTCAGCCTGGGCTAGAGTGAGACTGTACCCCAGAACAAAACAAAACAAAACAAAAACAATAAAAGAAACATAGAAGTAAATAAAATTATAACACTCAGCTCTTTTGGAGATGAAAGAGAAATATGAGACTATACAATTTAAACAAAATTTTAATGATAATGTAAAATTAGCACAAATTATGTATGATGTGCTAAAGTATAAAAAGCAAAATTTGCAAAGCACTAAATAAAATATAGGTAAATTTTATCTTCACATGTGAGCTAAAGAGCTGAAAATAATATGTGCATAGTATATATGTATGTGTATTTATGTATGTATATTTAGTGTTTGTGTTTATATAACATATATATGTATATGTTTATATAGTATATATGTATGTGTATTTATGTATGTATATTTAGTGTTTGTGTTTCTATGGCAACGTTTATGAAAGAAAATAATACTATGACAATTTGTAATTAACATGTGAAATTATATTTGTTACATGATAAATAAGTTTTAATGATCAGGATATGTACTAAATATGAAAATATTAGTCTGAAACTACAAGTTAGAGTACTAAGAATAGGCAAAATATATGATTAAGTAAATTATACTACACATAAATTGTCAACACATACTTCAGGTTTTGTTCAAATGATTTATTATAAATATTGTGTAGAATTTTTAAGAAGAAATTTGTTGAGTAAATATGAAATGAAAAGATGGTCCCTAAATTTTAAGAGAAACAGATGACAGATTTTTGATAACCAAAGAAAGATGAATTTTCAGAGTACCTATAGCATGAATATCTTTTGTAAAATGCACCTTGAATATATCATTAAACAAAGTCATACTATTCAAGATCTTCTTTTCTTTTATCATTTCACTTGACAGAACTTACTCAGTCGTGAAAAATGACACTGAAGCAATTTCTTGAAGAGCTGAGTCTAGAAATATCTTTTGTTCCAGACAGAAACTTTTTCTCTTATTTTGTAAGAAAAGTAAAACATTTTTTAAAAAGTTTCATGTACAAGACTGTTTGTTCTTTGTAAGTTCTTTAAAGGCTTGTAACATTCATCTTCATCCGTACTCTGAGAAAGTATTATCGTCCTCTTGTTTCAAATGAGAAAAGCAAGGCCAATGGGACTTGACTAAGACTAAAGAGAAAGCATCATGCCCAGAGTAGGATTTCTGAATTCCTCAATCTGAGCAAAAGTGTGTTGGTCCTGAAAGTGAAAACAGCAGAGGAAGAGCATTAGTAATTATAGAGCTTTCTTGTTAAATCGTTTTCAGTTTATCATTGCACATTGCTTACAATGACAATGACATGACAAAACAAATCTTTGAGAAATATCCCTCAGAATTGGCAAATTATCATTTGGTCTGATTCCCACTGGGAACTTTCTGGAAGTGTCTAAGGGGTTTATTTCTGCTGTGTCACTGAGCACAGTGCCATCTTCTCTAGAGACTTCCCAGGAGCACGTTTCCCCTGTAATGTTGGGTTCAATATACAAAAATATTTGAGTGTACATCAGACATATCTACCAACTGTTTTGCTTTTAATAAATGTTTATTTATTTATGTGACTGAGAGAAAAGGCAGATAGAGAGAATGGGCATACCAGGGCCACGAATCACTGCAAATTCCCGATGTATGTGCCACCTTGGCCATCTGGCTCATGTTGGTATTTGGGAATTGGACCTGGGTCCTTGGGCTTTGCAGACCTTAACCACTAAGCCATCTCTCCAGCCCCCCAGACTGTTTTATTTAAGAGATTGTTACAACATATTTTCTTCCTCTACTGAATAATTCCTAGCTAAGTTTTGACATAGCTGTATAACCAGAGTCTAGTCTGTTGTAGATAATATACATCCATTGTACACAGAAGCATCATCTTCCCTCGTTAAGAAGGACTTACAGGATGCAGGGAAGCATGCTATGGACACAGTTTCACTTGAAATGAAATAAAACTGGGAAGATAGCCATTTCATATGACCCTTCAACTCCCTTTTGTCTTCTCTTCCTTCCTTGCTTAATAAGTTTCTGCGTGAGCTACACAAAAGAAAAGAATGTGTTAAGTACTTTCTTAGAAACTGATATCCACATCAAATATACTTCATGTCGTCACTACAGGATTGCATTTATTTTGTAATTTGCTTTTAAGTTGCATTAAGATAACATTTCAAAATGGTGATGATGAAAGTACCAAATGCAATACCAACATACAATCCAGTTTTTAATCCATCCTTGCTTTTCAGAAAGGACATGAAGCGCATTCATCACGATGGTTAGGAAGGTGCTGCTGTCAACAATGTGTGACACGTATTCCTTTATACTGCTCTGCAATGGAGTCCCTTCATCCCTCTCCATGGCTTTCCAGGATTTGCTCTTTTGCAGGCAATGCAGTAAATACTTCCTCTACAGAGTGTAGACCCCACTTGTGTCCTGATTTTCACGGCTATGATTACAGCTGTGTGAATTTAGGCAAGTTACTCAATATCTTTGAGTTGCAGTTTCTTTTGGTGTAAATCAGAGATGATGTTTATGATGATCCAATAGGATCTGTGAAAAGATGAATTGGGATAACTTATTAAAGCTCCTGTGACATTTCGGGTGCATAAGGGTTTGTGTTAATGAGTCTTCTGCATTTTATGATAATTACACAATAGCACCTAACTTTTCATTTGAAAGATGAAGAGTTTTAGAGAGGTTAAGTATTATATGACTATTTTTTGTCTTTCTGATTTTGATTATTTCAATTTTGTTTACCAAGATGATCTCCTAGTCCACTCATTTTACTGCAAATGTCATAAACTTATTTTTATACGTTTTTTTAACTGAGAATTTTAAGATAAGAACACACAATAATATGATCCCGTTTCCATCTCTTTATCCTTTTTTTGGGTCTCTTCCCTTCCTCCCATGCCCTGAGACCCCTCCTCTGTCTTACTCTATCATTCTTTCTGCTCTCCTCCATCCTCCATGTCAAAATGTTGATGGGCTCAGAACATTGCTGGTCTTGTGGATGTACCAATAACACCCCCCCAACAGGGTCATGAATATAGAAGTTGGTTCATTTTTAGAGGACAGTACCCCCACAGTATGCCTACACTCCTTCTTGCGCAATGATTCTGAGCCTTAGCGGAAGTAGTAGGAATCTCTTATTTTCTACTTCAATGAGTTATGACTCTCCTCCATATCCACTCTCATCTCCACAGAGGTGGTTATATGGCTGGCAGCGAGAGCAGCACCCTATTTTTTCTGTGAGTACACCTGCAGTGTTCCATGAGCCCTGGATTTTATACTTTTTTGATCTCATTTTATTGCACCTGAATCTAGATTTCAGCTCATTTAATTTGGTTCGTTTATTGTTGTTGCTGTGTGTGTGTGTGTGTGTGTGTGTGTGTGTGTGTGTGTGTGTGTGTGTTGAGACAGGTTCTTACTCTGCAGTTCAGGATGGTCTTTTATTTGGAACAATCTTCCTGCCTCAAAATCCTGAATATTAGAATACAGATAATCCACCATGCTTGGCTTAGTCTCCAGTTTCATTTTACTTTTCTTTTTGGATACTTTGATTGCTAATTTTGTCTAGACTTTTTTCCCCAGCTTTCACCATTAAACTCTCTATAACATGAAACTATGTGCATTTTTTGCCTATATCTATGATGATCTTTGTCCTTGGACCTCTTTTGCCAGGAGACTGAGCTTTCTAGGTGTGGGAGACACTGCCTGATTTCGAGTAACCACTTGTTCCTCCTATCGGAGGACCATAAAGGATGACATGACAGTAGCACAAAAGGTCTGTCTGTGTCAGTGGTGCTCAAACTTCAATTTTCATCTCAATCTGTTGGCTTCTGCCTCCAAAAGATTTGGTGTGTCTAGATAGAAGCCAGGAATTTGCATTTTGAAATTTGCTGAGCATGCTGAAGAGCTGGTCCAGGCTTTGTAGTTTGAATACCATTTTCCCCATTCTGTGAAAAGTCTTAAGGTAGCAAACAATTCAGAAAAGTCTCCTCACTCCCAGCTGTCAAATTATTTATCAAAGACAGTCAATTATGAGTTATAATTAGTATTTGGATGTATCAACTGCTTATTAATATTTACACTCTATAGTAAGGTCCACAGCTACCAGTTTGAAGATGCCAACATGAATTTGGTATAGTTACTTAGGCATGAAAAGAAATATAACCCATCTTTCTCATGGGAAGTTGAAGATATTATGTAGGTACAAGTTGATTCCTCAAATAAAACGATAAGAAATGAGTGTCATTTAAAATATTTGCCAGAACAACAACAAAAAAAAGTTTAGCTTATGTAGTAATTGGATTATGAAGTGTCCCCCACACTTGCATGTGTTTAGAATTAAGCCACGTAATCAATCCCTAGCTGAGGGCAATTTGGGAGGTGAAGACTTACTGCAGGAGGTGTGTCACCGGGTCACTGGTTTATTGAGCGATCTTCTCAAAGTTGGCTAACTCACTCTGCTGCTTTCTGCCAGCTGCTTAACAAAATGGGATGTTCAGCCTCTGCTCTAGCATAATTTTTTTTTTTTCCCCCAATATTAAGCACCTTCCCCCTCAAAACTGTAAGGCTGAAATAAAGCCTTTCTTTCCATAAGATGCCCCTGTTCAGGTGTTTTGTCTCAGGGGCAAGCAGGTAATGCTTGCATAATTCCACATGGACAAGATATTTCTTGTAACTTAACTAGTGATCTTAGAGGATTTCAATAGTAACTCACTTGTTTCAAATGAGCCTTTGTTAGAGCAGTAGATAATAGGAAAGGATTCAGCATAAGGACAGCTTGATGGTTTTTTTTTTTTGTTGTTGTTGTTTTTGGAGAGAGACAGAGAGAGAAGGAGAGGAAGACAGACAGAGATAGGCGTGCCAGCAGCCTCTCAGCCACTGCAAATGAAATCCAGATGTGTCCACCCCCTTGTGGTCAAGTGTGGCATTGCCCCCTTGCTTCACTTTGCATCTGGCTAAACGTGGGACCTGGAGATTGGAACCACTGGAGATTGGAACCAGTGTTCTTAGGCTTAGGAGGCAGGCGCCTTAACCCCTAAGCCATCTCTCCAGCCCCAGCTTGATTTTTAAGCAGATGATACATTCTCTAGCTTGACAGTTAAGTTTTTTATCACAATTCATTGCACTCACATAATTTTAGCATCATCCCTTTCTCAAGGTAGCACTACAAAGTAACAAAATGAAGAGAATTTAAACTTACCTTTGTGACTCTTTACCTGTGCATTATTGCATATAGCTATTTCAACTGCACTGGCCCCAAACCACAGTGAATGCAGGCACATAAATATACTATGTTAAGAAAAATAGGTTTCTTATGCATAATTTAATGTTTTTTTTTTCTGAATATTTATACTGCTGTTGCAGTCAGGTTCACATTGTTGCCAGAAATACCTGGCCAAGAGAAGCTTGTGAGGAAAAAAATAAGGTTTACTTTGTCTTATAGACTCGAGGGGAAGCTCCACAATGGCAGGGGAAAATGATGGCATGAACAGAGGCTGGATATCACCCCCTGGCCAACATCAGATAGACAACAGTGACAGGCGAGTTTGCCAAACATTGGCAAGAGAAAACTGGCTATAATACCCATAAGCCTGACCCCAACAACACACTGCCTCCACGGGTCATTAATTCCCAAATCTCCATCAGCTAGCACTCAGAATACCTAAGTTTATAGGGGACACCTGAATCAAGCCACCACATTCATCCCCTGACCCCCATAAACTGACATCCTTCCCTTAAACTGACATCCTAGCAAAATACAGAATGACCTGAATCAAGCCACCACATTCATCCCCTGACCCCCATAAACTGACATCCTTCCTTTTAACTGAGCCATAATATCAAAAATTCCCTCCCCAAACCCATAATGGCACAGAATAAACATTCACACTATGAAAGATGGTGTTGGGTATAAAAAAGAAATATTCAAACAATTACAAGATTTAAATAGGACAAACAGCAGCTCCATAATGGCAGGGGAAGTGATGGCATGAGCAGAGAGTGGACATCACCCCCTGGTCAATATCAGATGGACAACAGTGACAGGAAAGTATGCCAAACACTGGCATGAGAAACTGGCTATAATACCCATAAGCCTTCCCCACAAAATATACTGCCTCCAGGAGGAGTTAATTCCCAAATCTCCATCAGCTGGGAACCTAGCATTCAGACTACCTAAGTTTATGGGGGACACCTGTATCAAACCACCACAATTGCACATTTTAGAATTCACTTAAATTTGAATGTATAAGATTTTAGAAATCAAAACATTGGCTAGGAACTTATGCCTACCATCACGTACACTGTCATGCCCCTGGGGGGCATAACAGATGCTACAATTGGAGTCAGGTATCTATCATAATATAATTTCTGTTTGCATAATTTTCAAAAGGATACCTCTCCTGATTTGCTCTCATAGATTGTAGATTTTTAACTCTTGCCTTTTCTATTCTTCTGCATTTTATTCTTAGCCACAAACTTATTTACTTGATAATGTGAACATAATAATTTGTTTTTAAATTATGGAAATTATAAGGGATTTTCATTTTAAAAAAATGCAAACATCTGAGCTAAAAGTTACCCAGTTTGTTTATATTATATTCATGAATTGATTGTAGGACCCAGCACTTAATTTTTGAAACTATCATTAAGTAATTAAAAGTCTAAGCTTTCTGTAATCACAATAGGGAATTGTATTCATACATTGATTTACTCATTCACTCTTGCCTACTCAATAAATAAAAACATGCCTTCCACAGAATGTAATGTATTTTTTTTTAAATTAAAGTGAGCTACTTATCTGATAATATGATTCACTTTATTAATTATAGTTGTTAATTATAAGACTATTTACCTCCTTAAGTCACATTTTTGTTTTAAAAATCTGTCTTGACTAGGGTTGAAGTCTGCTTTTCATTCTCTTGTTTCACTCACTTTCATTTATCATGTATCAGATTTCTCATCTGTTGAACACTAACTCTGAACATGACACTGTGTTGGGTGAGTTGGTGTTTAACATTTGACCTGAAATACAGTGCTGCGATTTTGATTTTCCTAAGAGAAAATGAGATGAAAAGCCACTTGAATCCAGAGAAAGGAGGTTTCTTCTTTCTGCAATGTTCATCATTATGTTTCACCCCCATGTTGCCTTATTTTGGGAGAAATGTCATGGTTCTCTGGGTCTTCAAGACATTTCTCTACTTACAAGTGCTCACTTGATCCAGAACTATTCAGGCATAACTTAAAGAAAATGTTATAATTATTGTCCACACCAGAGCAAGAGTCACTTTATAGACAAGGAATGAGAGGCAAAAAAAACCAAAACAAAACAGAACAACAGTAACAGAAACCATGCAGGCTTCCATTTCTCACTCTTTCTGTGCTCTCTTTGTACCTCCTGCCCTTTGTTTACTAACTTTTTTTTTTTTTTTGCATAGAAGCTCAAGACAATTTAAATCAAATGGAAATATCACAACCACTAGGATTCACCAAACAGCTAGTAAAATCTCTGAATAGTAAGCTCTGAGCATCTGTAAGGATTGAGTCCCTTATTCTTTTGTATATATACACATTATACACACATATGACTGTTAAGTCCTATGTGTGAAGTTGTGAGATTTTAATGTCATTCAGTCACAGCCTCCTATGCACACTGTATAGAAAATCATCTCTACATTATTAGTATATTAACTGCAATGCAACCTACTATGTAAGTAGTTATTCTATTGCATTGTTTAAATGAGAATAGAAAGACATAAGGCTGTATCAGATTGATCTACATATGTAAGAATATTTTCCAAGTGTTCCTTGGTTCTGGTCATGTAGGATAGAATTTATGCAAACTATTCAATTTTTAGCTTTGATTAGAATTTGGCCCTGATATTGGTCTTTTCAGTTATTTCTCAAGTGAGGTGATGTTTCTTTTTTTAATTCAGCCATATAATTTCTGTTTAGTTGAAAAAGAAGTCCTCTGGTGTTATATGATTTTTTGATGATTCATCCAAAGTATTGTTTCTGTGGTATCTTTTCTGTAATACTTAAAGAGACGTCATTAGATTAAGAGAAGAAAAGAAAAATACAGAGTTCCTGCCATGTGAAAGGCAAGAGGGAACCAGTATTCATTTTTATGGTAACCTAAAGATTACAGGGCTCAGTAAATATACTTTTCATCTAGCATTTTACATTTGCTCTACTTTGAAAAAATAAGATATATCACATAATATAGCATTAAAACTAATTGAACCTCTCTTCTTTGAAGCAGCTCCTCTCAAGGATCATACTTGAGCTACTTTCCATTAATGTTAAAGGTAAATAAATGATTTACAAGCTGAATTGAAACTACATATTATCCCAGTGTATAGCCACATCTGATTATTCTTTATTGAATTTTCTGTCTTGTATGGTTTCAATTCCATGTGGTAAGAGACGTGTGCTTTAAAAGCTGTATTTGCATTTTTAGAGGCAGTTAGAATAAAGAGGCTACTTCAAATTCATTCTCCAAGAAATCAAAGTATTTACGTTTTAGGTGTGTGTATATATTGTTATAATATGTATAAAACTTACCTTAAATTTCCTCTGAATAAACTTTCAGTCTTCTGAAAGAACTCCAAGGCTGCAGTACTTGAACATTCACTGAGATCGTTTCACTCAAAGTGTTCTCTATGTAGGTGTCTTCATTTTTACATTGCCTTAGTAGGCATCAAGTGGCCATTGCCTGAGTTCTTATTAAATGAAAACTCATTATATTTTGTTTCTTGGTGTTATTTTCTGATAATAGTACTCCAACATAAGCAATGAGACATCACATAGAACAAATAAAGAAGAAGGAAACTGAAAATGTTATCAAAATAAACCAAGGCAGCATTAACTCACATATCTGAACAAACACCTAAGGGTGTAGAGCAGCTATTATAAATATGTTCAAAGAATTAAAGGTAATAATGATTATAATTAATGATCCTGCAAGACTTAACCAGAGAAATGAGTGCTATAAAACAAGAGTATATTTGTGACTAAAACTGAAAAATGAAATGTCTCAAATAATAATTTTAAGAAACTAGACAATCTTTTCTGTGCTCAATTCATTTCACCTAATGTTCTGTCATGGAATGGCTTTGTTTACACAAGTGGCAGTATTCCATGTCCTTAACAGTTGAAGAGTGTTGTGTTGTATGTATGCATATATGCATATAGATATATATTGTATTTTCTGTATCATTCATCCATTTCTGGGCATTTTGATGGGTCTGTTTCTCACCTCTTATGGAAATGTCACCACAGATACGATCACACAGTTGTCTCCTTGCGGTGCTGACTTCATTTTCTTTAAGAATCAATCAGGTAGTGGTCTTGCTGAGTCCTACATTGGATCATTGAGGGTTCTCATTCTATATTTGGGAGGGGGATTCTATGTTGTATTCCACAATAGCTGTATTAATTTATATTTTCACTAATAATGCATGAATTTCCTTCTCACCAAACACCTTATGGACTGCTTCCATGTGGAATCTATAAATGATGACGTCTCAGGATTTGAGAGCAAAGTAGTAATGAAGAGAGACGGAGGAGAATAAAGGAGCGAGGGAAGTGGGGGTGTTTAGTCAATGGATACAAATGGCACTTAGATGGGAGCAAGTTCTGGCTATCTAAAGGAAAGCACGACAAATACAGTTCAGGATATAGCATGGTTTGTCTGAAATTTGAAGAAATTGGTACTTTGTGATTAGAATTTCTTATGTTCTTAGAAGTGGTACAGTTTCTTGCCATAAAACATGGACTATAAAACCATGACATATATGTACATATACACTGCACAAAAAATTATACATGCACTATACAAAGGATAACCTCACCTCTATATGCATTATACTGTTATCATAATTAAAATCATTTTAAAAAACATTTAATATGATTTTTCTAGAAATCATTTGGATATAAAATCTGATATGAATTTTTTCACTTCCATTTTTTTCTTATATCGTCTAAAAACGTTAGGGTAACGATTTTAGCAGCATGTAAACATTTTTATTTTTAAATAAAATTTGACCAACATCCATGATTTGCCATCTGTCTTTTGAACATAGTGATTTTGCATGCTTTTGATATTCTATTTCAGGGACAGAGTCCAGGAAGGAGGGAGGGGGGAAAAAGGCAAGTAGGATGAGGATTAAACTTGGATCTGTTCCCTGCTAGGATGGAAGTCCAGGTAGGTATTTATTAAATTTTAGTCTGGAATCTATTTTAGAAAGTATTTCTATTGTATTTGTTAATTTCAAATATAAAGATTGATAATACACTCCTATATATGCATTCTAGTGGAAGAGAAGATTCCTTTGCAAAGAAATAGATTAACTATGGACACATAAATTAAACAAGGATTAATAATGATGATTTTTACAATCTTCGGTAATAGGATGGATTGTCTTTCCTTTCATTTTTAAAGGGATGTGAGGATATGTTAGAGAGAGAGAGAAAGAGAGAAAGAGCCTGTGATTGGGATACTAGTGCTTAGCCCTGAATTAAGAGTAAAATCCTAGAAAAGATTAAAATATATTTTGTCATATGAATTTAAGATAGCTTCTATTTTTATTATTGTCATGCCTTCTAGCTATAATTCAAAGTGTTTAAGTCATATTTTAGACCGTTTTTAACTTACCATGCATGCATTTACTCACACTGTAGAATTTTTAAAAAACAAAAATTCTTATGTAAGAATTCTAGTTATTTTTCTCCACATGAATTTCTTATCTTTAGTATTATTAGTATGTCAGCACAATATTTTCCCTTGCAAAGTGTAACTTGTTTTTCAGAGATTTGAGCATAATTATATACAGTGCAGGGGGTTAGACACTAAAGTCCTTCAAGTCTCAGTGAGCACGGTGGTTCATATCTGCAATCACAGCACTCGATAAACTGAGGCAGAAGAATAATGAGCTAGAAACAAGCTGGGGACACACAGGGAGTCAGATACAGGCCTGCTTTATGTGAAAATAAATGAACGAAGCGCTTGGATGTAGCCCATGTCTTAACATGCACAAAGCTCTGAGTTTGATCCCTGTCACAGCCAACTGATGAATGAATTATAAAGAAGGTGCCATTCAGTGTTTTCCTCCACGGCAAAACTGGTTAAAAGGCATCTGCAAGAGCAGTCATTTATTAAGAAATACAAAATAAAAATAAAACAAAGAAATGTAGTATTCTCACATATCAGAGACAGTGTCTGTCAAGCAAATTCATAATGCAAAGAATTTGACAGCTGGCAAACTAGGATGGGATCAGTTACGACAATGAATGTTTGTTCTAATCTCAGGTCCACCAAATCACTTTCAAAATAAAATATGTTCTGAGTGACTGTCTATTGGAGGGGGTGGGAGGAGACTTGATGCCGTGAAACAGAGACTTGAAATTGTAGGTTAGTAAAGCTGCATTCTGATCTCATCCATGAATCTGGGCTGAGCTGATACAAACCCTTCCTGAAGGCATGCCTTCTCCCTGGACTTGGGCAAGTCAGGCCATTCTCCTGGGATGACCTATGCATACCCTGTGCTCCTCCAAGGACACATCCCTTGTAGGTTTGGTAGTTTAAGTCTTTCCTTCCTCAAGATGCAGTGTCCATTATATACTGTCTGTCCATCCTCAAAATAAATTTTTAGATAATCATCACAGGTAACATTGAACTACAAAAATAACCAGCATAATTTGATTTTTTTCTTTGAAACCACATCAATTTGTTGTGCAGATTGGTCTCTAACTTGCTATCCTCCCATCTCCATTTCCTGAGTGCTGAGATTTTATGCCCAGCCAGAAACATTCCATTTTTCCCTAAATTAATCTATTTCTCTAGTAATAATTTAAAATGTATACATTCCTACTCTGTCAATCTAGTTCATCAATAGTTTTATGGACTATAATTTAAATATCCAGTATTCAATCTTTTTAGAAATAAAATTCACAATAGTTCAAGAAATAAATACCACCTCTGGGCATGTAGATAATGAAAATCTAGTTCATCATTTTATTTATATAATTTTATTAAAGACTTGGGCATTTTAGAAACAAAATACATATGATGTAATAAAATTTCCCCTTGGAATTAGGGTTTTTGAAACTGAAAATATCAATTATTTAAATGAGAACATGTTGTGCTACATACTCAGAATTTATGAAAATAGGTTTTCAATATGAAATATTTTTAACAGAATAAGGAAGGTAGATATTTACTGTAAGTTTTCAAGTGTTCCATTAAATAAAAATAGATGACAAAAACCAAAAGTTTATCTAGTTTATCCATGTAATGGGAATTGAAAAGCTTTGCTATAATTCTGAAATTAATTATAAATATTATACTCATGTAGGAATTTACATTATTACATTATTTTTGGAAAATATTTTCCCTATCTTTGAGATTTTTTTGTATAAAACAACCAGATTTGAATATCCAATTTCACATTTTCAATGATAAAGTTGGAAGATTAGCTGAAGAGATATGCTGTCATTAACACTTTAAAATTGTCTCTCTTTTTTTGCATGTGTTTGTGTGTCTGGTGCACGTGTGTATTTATGTGTGGTCAGTGTTCATATAACTGTGAGTGCACATGTGAATTTGAGTGTGCATGCATGTGTGTAGAGAACAATGGTCAACATTTGATGCCTTTCTCAGGCACGCTCCACCCTCATTTTTGAGACAGTCTTCTGCTGATCCTTGAGCTGGGTGATATGGCTAAACTAAATAGTAGATTGTCCCATCCCTAACTCTCAAGGTTGGGCTTATAGGTACATATCCCCCATCTGGCTTCTGATGCGTGTACTGCCGGTCTGAACTCAGTTCCTCAGCTTGTGTATTAAATGCTTTACCTATTGAACCATTTCCCCAGTTCCCTAAATTCTTTCCTCTACTTAAACATTGGAAGTTTGGGTTTTCTCATCCCATCATGCTTACATAAAGTCTTCTTGGAAAAGAGGGAATACAGATGCATGCCTATAGATAACACCCATGTGGGTCACCCAGCAGAAATTTCCCCAAACTCAAATAACTCATGGAAATACAGTAAATTGAATTCCTTGCTCTCTGAAGATTTAGAGGGTCATGCAGGTCTCAGAAGTTAAGTGAACTTCCAAAAACAAAGCTATCACCTAATATCTTTTATGAATAAAGACACACACACACACACACACACACCACTCAACAAAATGTTAGCAAGCTGAATCGAGACACATGGAAGGAATTCTATCAGGTAAAATCCATCCTAGAATCCATCCTATCAAAAAAGTTTTAGATCAAAAAAATTTTGGTACCGTGATAAGAACTAAAAGATTTAATTTGTATAACATGAAAGTCTTTTTATTTTTTTTTTTCATTAGTTATGGACGTACCATCCTTACCCTCATCCCTGCCCCCCCAAAAGGACCCTCCTTGTTGGGGATGCCAGTTATCCCCATGGGGATTGTGGGTCTCCCCTCCCCCCTTAGGGCTTATCGTGATTGCTTTTTACTTTTCATAAGAGACAAAAGATAAATCTCACCTTCTAGAGCAGAGTTTCCCGTGCCCAACCCTGCAGGAAAGCCACCGTGTTGGAGGAATGCCTGCAAAGCACTTTCACTTTCAAGCAGTTGCCACAATGAAGAAACACCTCTGGAAAACCTGAAAAACAAATTGAACGATGTTTTCTTTTCCAAAACTCCACAGGAAAACATAATCTTTTTAAAGA
Source organism: Orientallactaga sibirica (assembly GCA_036365145.1). Classification (NCBI taxonomy): domain Eukaryota; kingdom Metazoa; phylum Chordata; class Mammalia; order Rodentia; family Dipodidae; genus Orientallactaga; species Orientallactaga sibirica. Next base: position 22,011,763 of record JAEOAD010000032.1, on the reverse strand, counting down.
TGCTGAGGAATGAGAGGACCAAATGAAGAAGTAAACGAATAAGTATGATTTTGAAATCGCAGGCTGGAAAGATGGCTCAGAGGTTAGAAACGCTTGCAAAGCCTGATGGCCCTGGTTTGATTCCCCGGTTATCAACACAAAGCAAAATACACAAAGTAGCAAATGTGTCTGGAGTTCATTAGCAGAAGCTGGAGGGTCTAGTGTCTCTCTTGCTCAAATAAATATATAAATACTCACAGATTTTTAAAGAAAATTACATAAAGCCTCTGGATTGACAGATGTAGAAAAGGAGGAAATACATTGATTACTTAGAGAAAACAATATGATATAATACACACACACATATACATAACCGTCAGAAAACACAGGGCAAAGTGAAGTTTCTGGAAACTGATGTCTCTTAGCTAAATGTTCATTTGCATATTCTTGAAGAAACCATGTGTACCCTAAATACACTGAAAATGATGGAACAAACATTAACTTTATATGCATATACATATATTAGGGAATTTTTTTCCTACTAATATTCATGGCTTTAGCCATATTTTTACAATTGCTAAAGTAGAATTTTGATACAATACTCATTTTTATTCTAGTTTTAGAGATCTTAAGGATAATATTGTGTTTGTTGGTATTTAATAAGGCTCTGTAATACAAACAGCAAAGAGTGTTTTACATGATTACATATGAAATGCAAAGTTTGTTTCTGCTAGCAAATTTAACTTAGTTTCAATAATAATATGCTTACTTAAAAATTCCTAATCAAAACACAAATAACAAAGATCAAAGAATGACTGTCAATCTACATTCCTTAAACCAGGTTCTAGCAAATATGGTCACAGAACAAGTCTACATTACGAAAGCAGATCTGCTTATCCACATACTTTCAGTAAGAGAATCTGCTTCTCTTGTTCAGATGGAAGCAGGACCTGAGGAGACGAACAGCACATGACACTTCACCAGGGCCCCCGCTGAAACCACAGAGGAACTGGGGAAAAGAGCAAGAGTGTTGCTTTCTTGGTGAACTTGATATCAGAACAAGGGTGAAGGAGACAGACAGTGAGGACGCTCAACAGCTACCAAACCAGAGATCCAGAGACACAGAGGCTCTTAAGAGCCATCACTGAAGTAGACTTAAAAGGAACCGAATATGGCTCAGGGAAATTTGCGGAAGAGAAGGCAGAAAGATTGGTTACAGCCTCAAGTTGGGACATTATGCACAGAGACATTGCTTCTTCCCCATAACTGACAGCTGCCCCATCATGCACGACCCACAATCCCCATGGGGATGACCGGCATCCCCAATGGGGAGGGTCCTTTGGGGGTGGGTTGAGGGTAAAGATGGTTTGAACATGTGCTGTTTACATACTGAATATGTCCATAACTAATAAAAATTTTTAAAAAAGACTTTCATATTACACAAATTAAATCTTTTAGTTCTTATCATGGTACCAAAATATTTTTGATATAAAACTTTTTGATAACAATGGAAATGTGGCCATTTTGAAATAGAACCAGGTATTTTTCTTTGAGGCAAGCCCTATAGACTGGCATTTTTTTTTTTTTTTTTTTTGTGAGAGAACAAAAGAGAACAAGAAAAAGAGAGAGAGAATTTGTGTGCCAGAGCCTCTAGCCACTGCAATCAGGATCCTGGTGTGAGTGCCCCATGTGCACATGTGCAACCTTGCACATTTGCATCAGTGTGTCTGGCTTACGTGGGACCTGGAAAGTCCAACATGAGTCCTAAGGCTTTGCAGGCAAGCATCTTAACTGCTAAGCCATCTCTCCATCCCAGAGACTTACTATAATATATTAGCTGTCAAGGGAAATGCTAGACTATTTGAGAGAGGGTAAATCTTTAGTTCAAGTTTCCTCCTATTTTCCTGTCACCAAAGATGTGTGTAGAGTTGGTAGCTGAGAACCACTTGATAAGATAATAAAAAGGGGCAACATTTTTATCATACTTTTACATACTAAAAGACAAAACAAACACAAAAACTGTGAATCTGAGGAGATAAAGCATGCAAATAACCAAAATGTACATGACATACTCAATATCAGTAGTCAACAGGGAAGTGAAAAATTAAACCCACAATAAGATACCACCTTCCCTTGAAGTGGCTGTCATCAGAAACACAAAAGAGCAACTTGGCCAGGAAGTGGAGAAGAAAGAATCACTGTACACTGTTGATGGGAATGGAAATTACCCATCTGGACAAAAGAGGTTCTCAAAGAACCCCAAAAAGTTATTAATGAAAATCGATTATATTACAAGCATAATGCAGGTACATTATTCATGTATATTACATATGCATAGGAATATATGCTTACATATTTTGTTTTCATTATTTTATTTTTATTTTATTTTTTTTGAGAGAGACACAGAAAGACAGAGAGAGAGGGAGAGGAAGACAGATAGAGATGGGCACGCCAGCAGCCTCTCAGCCACTGCGAACTAAATCCAGATGTGTGTGCCCCCTTGTGTTCAAGTGTGGCATTGCGCCCTTGCATCATTTTGCATCTGGCTAAACGTGGGCCCTGGAGATTGGAACCGCTGGAGATTGGAACCAGTGTTCTTTGGCTTAAGAGGCAGGTGCCTTAACCTCTAAGCCATCTCTCCAGCCCTCATTGTTTTATTTTTGAAAGAGGCAGAGAGAGAGAATGTTTACATGTTGATGTGAGCCTTCATCTTTTACCTGATAAATTTCAGTAAGTTTTTGACAGCAGGACTTATGTATCACCTGATACTTCTGTCTCACATTCAGGACAGTTCTTGTGACTATAAGTTATTTTTTTAAATGTATATCTATATATCGCATGGATTTGTTTGGTCTTTGGAAAGGCTATAAAAACACATTTTGGGAGATAGAAACCAATGTCCATTCTCACACCTATTGATCTAGTATTAACATCTGTTGCTGTATGACTTATAGTGTTGTAGTCTGAAGGTGAAGAGTCCCTCACAGGTTCAGGTAAGGAATGGATTGTATTCAATAGGTGGCACCACGTTGCGAGGTGAAGTGAATTTTGAGAGGCAGGGTCAAGCTGGGGAAAGTAGGTGACTGGAGGCATGCCTTTGAAGGCAACATCCAGTAACTATTCCTTTCTTCTTTCTCCGTTTTCTGTCCTCCATGAAGTGAAAACTCTCTCCATCACATGCTTGAACCACAAAATGTTCTATCAGGATATACTGAGACAAGATACCTTGGAAGAAATCCTCTGAGGCAATAAACCACAATAAATCCTTCTCCTGCAAGTTATGGAGTGGTGTATTTTGTTATTGCAAGACAAAAGGAACTAACATTTAATTTTCACCACTGATTTTACTTTTAAAAGTTGATAAGTAAAATTATGAGTAAACAGGAAGGAAGGAGCAAAAGGAAAAAAAATGAATTTTTGACCCCAGCTTATTCACGGTACTCTATTGTTCACATAGTTGATGTGCTTTCCATACAAATAAATTCTCTTTGCGCGCTGATTTATTGATAAGCTCCTGATTGCACAGAGACGGAGAGAAAAACATTGTTGACATTTGCAAGATATCTGCTTTGCATTCGTACAAGCACGGTGGCTAGAACAGATAGCTTGACTCTCATCATCGTAATAGAAACATCAAAAAATCAGTTTCTGACAAAATATTGATGGTGATATTATGCAGCTAAGCAGTTTGGGATTCAATATGATTTTAGAGTATGCATTTCCTAATGCAGAAATTGTAAGATGAAAACTCTTCTGGGAACTTTAAATCATCCTTTTAACCAAGGAGAATTTGTTTCTAAGCCACGGGTTGAAATGAATGGATCTGCAGCTCCATATTCCCTGGGCAGCTACTGATTGCTGCGGCCTGATTGGAGCAAGCGTTTGTCCAAACTTACGGAGTAATGAAAGGTGTCCTCTCCTGCTCACTGTCTCTGCTCTGCGATGTTCCTCTGCCATCCCACCCTGCAAGGCAAGCACTTCCCTCTACTTCACTTTCATGATCAGCTTTATTTATTTATTTATTTTTCAATCAAGGTGCTCTTCCTTAAAACAAACAGGGAAGCAATTTTTGAATTACCAATGACGCTCCAGACAGGTGGGTCGTTGGAATGATTCTCTTTGAAAACTAGTCATTCTTCCTACAGCATTTGACTCAATCAGATTTTGGTATTTCATGCCTTCCATCTTGCACCTTTCCTTCTTCTTCTCCTTCGCTACTCTAACAGTTCACCACTAGGGAAAATTTCTAGGGAAATTTTGGTTAGCAGGGGCAAAAGATATTCTAATACCAATGTTTGCTGTTTGTCTACAGCAACAAATATGACCCTTGCCTATGCACTAAAATATTCTAGCAACAATATCAAAAAATTCAAAAAGCAGGGAAAATTAATTTTAGTTATGTACTTTAATAATCCAAAATAGCATTACGAAGTGATCAAAGAAAATATTATTGAGGTTCTGTCTAAAATTCAACATATATGTCCTATGTGAAAGAGTTACCCCTGTGCTCACTGCTCAGTGTCCACATGGGCTACCGTGTTGACCAATGGAAATCATATTTGGGTACAGCTTGTCTAGAAGGTGATTCAAATATAAGTAGAGCGGGGACTAATAGAGTGAAGTCTCGCGGGGACTTCCTGAGACTGTGTTCCTCCAACACGAAGTCCTTCCTTCGTGATGGAATCTCAGAGCTTGACCCCACCTGGTCCAGTTCTTACCTGCTGTGAGAAAATTTTATCCTTCTCTGAATACTTCTAACCTGAGCCTGGAATATTATCATCTGTAGTTGAATAAACAATGTCATATAATTAATGATAGTTCTATTGGGACTTAAAAATTGCTTTCCTTTATATGAACCTGTTAATATACCTTTGAAATCTTCCTATCTCTAAATAGGAACTTTATTCAGAAAATCTTTTAAATCTCTCTATCTTAAATAGGAACTTTATTCAGAAAAAACTACAGGAGGCTTTCTTCATTTAGGAAGTAATGGATAAAATGCTAAATGAGTGGATGAAGATCACGTGACAAAGCCTTGAAGGCGGCCTGCTTCCCTAGCAAAGACTTTTCTCAGTGAGCACCTGGGGTTCTTTATGCCAACAGAAGTATGTGAGGGAGCCTTTAACATGTCAAAGCATTTCCGCTTCGGCACTGCATTGATTTCACAAATTACTTTACTATAAATCTATCCCCAGTAACAAATTGTATATACTGATTTATCAAAAAGAGATTTCTTTGGTTGCTTTTCATATTTAGAACTTTTTTTTTCTTTTCTTTTTGGTTTTCTGAGGTAGAGTCTCACTGTAGCCCAGGTTGACCTGGAATTTACTCTGTAGTCTCAGGGTGGCCTCGAACTCTCAGTGACCCTCCTACCTCTGCCTCCCAGGGATTAGGGGATTAAAGGGCATGTGCCACCAGGCCTGGCCACTTGCTCTGCTTTTTTTGATATGCAAATAAACATACATCTTGTCATGCCTTTAAAACGGTGCAAGTTGGACTGAACTCGTCATCATCACCGGGGACAGTTTGACACATTCTGTTTTCCCAACCATCACATGAGTGCTTCATGTCCTTAACAGTTACACTTTTATTACAATCAGTACAAGAAAAACAGGAGTCAATTCAATGAAATAGAAGGTTAGCATGCTCAGTGAGTGTAGCGTGAGGTAAACAGAAAATGATTTCACTGAATTCATGAACCTATTGAGACAGGAGTGACAGTTTATAAGAATATTCCCCTGCATATAGCTGTCATGTGAAATGTACATAAAATATGCTATACAGAAATACTCCAGGATGGTGGCTTCTTTCTTCTGTGTGGGTTCTTAACCAGTCTTACTTGAGCTGATATGTATGTGCATATAATTACATAAATCAATATCTTTTTAAAATTCATGTTTATTTTATAGTAGAAAATCTCATATGAATAATTTTAAGACATTTCCTCAGGTGCTAAAAAGTTATACGTAAATTATTCCAACTTCTTTCTTCATCTGTGATGGAAGTTGTTGCTGTTTATTTTCTTATTAATTCATTTCATGATAAATGGCAAGAGTAATGAAATGGCATAAATTTTCTTAAAATTATTGCCATTAGGCTGGAGATGGCTTAGTGGTTAAGGTGCTTGCCTGCAGAGCCAAAGGATCCAGGTTCAATTCCCCAATACACACGTAAGCCAGATGTACAAAATGGCACATGCATCTGGAGTTCATTTGCAGTGGCAGAGCCCATTCTCTCCCCCTCTTTCTCTCTCTCTCTGCTCTTTCCCTCTCTCAAGTAAATAAAATAAAGAAAAATAAAATATAAAAATATTGCCATAAGAGAGTGGATTTTATGAAACTTGAATTACACAGTTGTGTTTAAAGAAAATGGTATACAAGCTATATTGTAATTTAAATATATTAGTAAAATCATTCAACTGTAGGTTTTCTGATAAATTTCATTAGGTCATATTATTCATTATACCAGCCTATGGTCCAGTTTAATTGTTCTGGAGCATTTCATCTGAAGGTAAACTAGTTTACTACCCACGTATATGATGAATCATTTTTGTCCTAAAGAAGGCAGTTTTGGACTGGAAAGATAGTTTGGTTGTTAAATGCTCTTGCTTGCAAGCCTTCCTGCATGAGCACACGTACATGTGTACATGAGTCTGTGATCCCATGCGCCCGTGTCAATTGCTGGTAGAGCCACACAAGGGAGAAGTGAAAATGCTATACGGTAACACTTGAAAAGCTCTTCTCTCCCTCAGGAAGTTTGATAACAATGATGGCAGACACGTGGCTCATTCCGACCTCTCTCTATTGGCTGTGTCTGTTCTCATTGCTCCAAGCTCCTATGACATCAGGCAAGCGAATTCTTAAGCTGCTGCTGGACTAGAGATCGGTATTTCTTTCAGAAGTGCGGGTGGGACAGCAGAGGTGGGGTATAGCGTATGCCTTCTTACCTCAGCTACTTGTTTTTCCTCAATTTTCACCTTAATTTATGTGAACATTTGACTTGTCTTTGCATCCATTTAGAATACAAATTACCTAGGATATAAGTACCTTGTTATATTTTCTATAGAAGGCCCTTCACTTTATTATCTCTTCCCTTTCCTTGCTTTCTGCCTACCCATCTATCCAAATACTGGAAAGTCCATTGATAATAGAAGACATGTTTCTATTTTTTTTTTTTTTTTTTTTTTTTTGCCTGACAGTGCTGAAGTGAACCTTGCTTAGAATAGTGTGTACAATGCTACTATCTTCTTAGCACGGTGCTTTGAAGTTCAGAAAGACATAATTTCATATGTGAATATCTTTTGATCATTTTTTATCACTTTGATCATTGCCCCAAGTCCTATGAAACAATATGGCACTGACTCGTTAAGGTAGCCATTAATGAGTTAGGCTGCAGTCTAATCATGTTACTCCGTCCAGAGGGAGCAAGACTTACTTCTAACCAATCACGCACAGCAGAGGTGATGGGGCGCCCTTCACTGATTGGCTCTGATTATAAATCAAATGTGAGGAAATGTCCCGTGATTACAAAGCATCATCCAAGGCTCTCTCTGCCTTAGCCAACCGAAGGACAAGATGCTTCTAGTCGGTCTGAAGTGATGCACCAAAAGCTAGGCAACAACAACAACAACAATTCGTGAGTGATTTTGGTAACCTCTTTCTGAAGCCTGTATCTGATATTATTAACTAGTTAGGTTCTCAGTACTATGGCCACAGGGAAAGAAGTTCTTATAACAACTGGAATAAACACGAAGGAAACTTGGTGCCCAGTTATGTCTCCAACTGTAGTCCAACAGACACTTATCTGCTCCTAAGATCCCCTCAGTGGAACAGAACCCATACCTGGAACGGGAAAACAAGTCAGAACCATACACCAAAATGAGCCCACTCCCAATATCAAGCTCCCACCAATAGTGGGATACAAGAGGGCCTATGCCTATTAAATTCTCTCTAAAATAATAATGGTTATCCATATATCGCCCATTGACCTGACTCTTTTGGAGAATTTGCTTCTCTTTTTTAGATGGACGTAGAACCTGAGGAGAGAATCAGCCCATTGTACCTCACCAGGGCACCAGCTGAAGCCATAGAATAATTTGGGGAACTGAGCAAGAGTGTGCTTTCTCTGTGAACCTGGTATCAGCACAGGGGTGAAGGAGATAGACACAGAGAACACTCAACTCCTACCAAATCAGATATCCAGAGACACAGAGTCAGACTCCCAAGACCTTGTCACTGAAATGGACCTAAAATGAACTCAACATGGCTCAGGGAAATTTGCGGAAGAGGAGGCGGAAAGATTGTTAGAGTCATGAGTTGAGTCATTGTGCACAGAGACATTGCCTCTCTCCCATAACTTATGGCTACCCCCACAATGCAAGACCCACAATCCCCATGTGGGGGAAGACAGGGAGAAGGTTAATGATGGTATCATCATGGCTGTATACACACTATATACATAACTAATTTTAAAAATTTAAAAAGAGTGTATGCAATACAGTTGTGTCTTGATCTCTTACCTGGAATAGCTAGAAATAAGCTGTTTTAACTAGGTAGCTTTATGCATTATTAACCTGCTTATTGATGATGTTTGGCTAAACAAGAAATGAATACAGTAATGGAGATGTCTTATATTGAAGTGTGAAAACTAAGATTCAGAAAGTACAAGTGCTTTGCCTAGGATGACATGACTAAGTAAATTTCCAGGTTACTTCTTTATCCCAGTTTCAACTTCTTTTTCTACTCCACTCCCCCAATCTGACAAGTACAGGTAATATGTGTTGAATGATAAAATGCTAGACAATGTTCACCCTGTATAGACATAACCTCATTTAACTTTATCCTCACAAAAGCCCTGGGAAGAAACCATTTGTCTCCTTATTATAGATAGGAGTCAAATATCTTCTAAAGCACACAATGAAAATGTAACTTTTAACTTTGAAAATCATGGGGTTTTACAATCTATAATTCCTGTGCCTCTTTCACTGTCCCTCTCTTGTTGCTCTGTCATTACTTATCATTGCTGACTGCTTCACCATTATTTCAAAGCCATGCATGTTGGGAGGGAGCTTTCCTATGACCCTATCAAGTTAGTTTGCTTTCTCATCATCATGACAGAATCCCTGACATAAACGATCCAGTGAAGAACACGCTCATTTCAGCTTATGGAGTCAGAAGTGTTTCCACTTCCTGGCAGGGAGAATATGGTGGAACAGAGGTGTTCAACACATGGCAGCCCAGAATCAGAGCAGAGCCACAAAAGTAAGGCTCCAGGGCAAGACGTAGCACCCAAAGACAACCCCCTGGACCTTCAGTAATTCACTTACCTCCCTCCCTCCCACCACCTCCCCAAAGTCTATTCCAACCCTGGGTCCATCAGTGAATTAAGCTACTCATTAGGGCAGTGTCCTCTCAAAAATCCAGACACTGTGTTCTTCTCCTAGGCAATTTTCAGTTCAAACAAAGTGATAATTAAAACAGGCTGTCACAGTCTTTTTACTCTCTCAAAATGAAATGAAAAATGTTTCTGACAAAATAAATGTTATTTTCATAGTTATTATTTACTTTATTACTTATTTATTTATGTATATCTGCTAATTTCACATAAACAACATAAAAAGAAAGCCAAGAAGCTTCTTGCATGCTTCCATAATTAATCCCTCATACAGAAATCATTAAAACAGATGAAGCCAAGACATGCTTTCATTCTGAAAAAGTACATCTTCTATTTGAAATTTAAAAATGCACTGGTTTTCTCTGCTCTGGATGGTGCATACCTGGAATGAGTAGGAAAGATCTCCCTGCCTCCCCCTCTCCAACTCCCAGTTGCCTGGTCCCAGTTCCCCTGCTGCTAGCTTGGGGATGCCTGGACACATGGAGCATTCCTGATTGAATGGTCCCTCAGTCCCCAACTCAAGGATCCCCCCCCCCATCCAGCGAGGTGAGTAGGCCAGAGCCCCCAGTTTGTTCCCCACATCCCAGTTCCCTGGTCCCTATAACCCTGCTGCTGGATGGGGTGGCCTGGTCTCTGCATGTGGGTTTTGGAAACAGGCCTCTTGCTTTGGTTTCTTGATTGACTGGTCCCTGGGTACCCAAATCCCTATTCCCCTGAGCCAGAGGCAACGTAGGCCACCATAGGAGCTGGCCTCTTGCCCCTGGATCTCCAGCTTCCTGGCTCCTATTTCCCCATCCCTGATCCTGGTGTGCTAAGAGTGCATGCAAGTGAAGTGAGTGGGCCAGAGCTCCCAGTTCCTCACCTCCCGGTTCCCCAGGTACCTTTGATGTACTTGCAATCTCCACAATCTGTGCATCTGCATTTATAACTCCATCAAACACCAATTCAGTTCACATTAAGACCGAAAACCCACTGAAGATCCTACAAGGACCAATACTTGATTTGCAAAAAAAAAAAAAAAAAGAAAGTGACGCTGATCATAAGATTTGCTGAACTGGAAGCAATCCATTAAAAAACCAACAATTGCATAGAGGAAATTGAGCTAAAGTATCTCTTAGAGCACGCATCTTTTGTCACTAGGTTCAACTTAATTGCAGAAAACCATAGAAGCTTCAAACAAGATACAAATAAACTGAAGGTGAAACATGACATGAAAAATCTCAATAACTTGCTGATTAAGCTTAATGAAGGCTTTATCACATGCAAGAATGAATTCCAGGAAGCATCGAGAAAATGAGATCTTGAAATGAAATTGTACCTCAAAAAAAGAGATGGACATGATGCAAAATAACACAACAGAAAACAAAAATCAAATAGAGCTTTAACAAAACCTCTCCAGAACCCTTTGCTAACAGAGTTACTCGCGTGGCCTGTAATTCCCACTAACAGAAATCAGTTGCTATCCACAGTGGGCTGTTGATTGGAAAGCCCTACGAGGTCCCCCAAACAAAGCAGGTTTCTGTCAGAGCACTTGATTACCTGCCTGAGATGAAAGGTGAGACCCTATTGCTGAAGACACCCTATGCTGCCAACACAGAACATGGAGAGACCTGGCTGGAATCCAGAAGAGAGCCAGGCCCCAGACAGTTAGTCCATCTGGTACATGAGCTACTGGGGGACAGTGACCAATATTGATCTGAGCAATCTGAAGTCTCAGCTACTCAGAAGCAAACACCCTGACAGAATGTGCACGCAAGTGCAATAGTAGTACACAGCCCTGGTAAGCAGTAGCTTTCTGATTGGCTAAGAGATCCGCTCAGTGTAAAGAAACCCAGATCAGAATCCTATGGAGACAAAGATTATGCTCTCCAGTGTCAAGCTCTCACTAGTCTTTGGCTAAAAGAAGGGTTACATCCATCACATTCTCCATAAATTAACAATGCTTACCCCATTTAACTATGCTGACTTCACGCTCCATTGGAGAATCTGTTCTTTTTCAGAAGGTAGCAAGACCCAAGGAGATACTACTCCTTGCAGTTCAGCGAAACCCCAGCTGAAACCACAGAAGAATTGAGGAGACAAACAAGAGTGCTGCTTCCTTGCTGAACCTGATAATCAGAGCCAGGGCAAAGGAGACAGACCCTGAGGATACTCAGCAATTACCACAGCAGAGATCCAGAGACTCCTAAGAGCTCATCACTGAAGCAGACTGCAAACTCCCCAACCATGGCTCAGGGAATTTCGTGGAAGAGGGAGTGGAAAGAGTCTAAGAGCCATAGATTGAGATGTCATGCCCAGATGCATTTTCTCCCTCCCAAAATACTGACTGCTGTTGCCACAATGCATAACCTACAGGCCCATGGGGATTACCTGCAACCCCACTGAGGAGCGTCCCCAGTGGAATGGTGGCAGGGATGAGGGAAAAGAAGTTATCAACACATGATGTATCCATACAAAATATATTGTGAACAAGAAGAAGGAGGAGGAGGAGAAGAAGGAAGAGGAGAGGAAGAAATTTAAAAAACACCGGAGAATACAGATATAAGGAACTCTAGCCACAATAAAATCAAACCTTCTTGTCAAATTATTGAAAGCATGCCTCAGTGATACTGGACAGAAAGACTTTCATGTTCTGGAATGAAAGAGAAGAACAAAATAACCTTTGCTTAGTCATTGAGGCACTTGTCTCTGAAGCCTAAGGACCCAGATTTGATTCCCCAGCATGCACATAAGCCATATTCAAAAGGGGGCGCTTGCATCTGGAATTTGTTTGCAGTAGATAGAAGCCCAGGCATTCTTTCTCGCTCTCTAGCTTCATCCCTCTCTCTCTCAAAGAAATAGAATAAATTTTTTAAGTGATGTTAAGGAGACAATAAGGATAGTTTAGTCAGCTGTCACATGTGGAAATGACAAACGTTCATGAGATTCAGCCTAGAGAACCTCATTTTGCTGCTTTCTGAAGTTGTACTCTGTCGAGTTACTGGGATCCTTATTAAATACGCAGTGCAAAGGTAGTCTATATAACAAGATCAGTTAAGGCATCTGCATTACCTACATAATGCCTGCAAAATGGAGCCATAGTTTCAACTCTAAACTAAATATAGGTTGTATTTATTTTATTTTATTTTTTAAAACTTTTTAAAAAAAATTTATTTATTTATTTGACACAGAGAGAGAAAGAGAGAGAGAGAGAGGGGGGGGGAGGGAGAATGGGCACGCCAGCCTCTGCAATGAACTCCAGACACATGCACCACCTCGTGCATCTGGCTTATGTGGGTCCTGGGGAACTGAATCTGGGTCCTTTGGTTTTGTAGGCAAGTGCCTTAACCACTAAGCAATCCCTCCAGCTCAAGTTGTATTTAGACCACAAAAACTAAGTCAAACAACAGTCCACTTAAAGTACCAAGCTCAGAATGCCGTGTCCAAAAATGTTCACTCCCTTTGTGTGCCATTGAGCATTATCTCTTTAGTTACCAGGGAGAGGAATTCATTCAATGTGCTTCTTGGAGGAATAAGTGGAAAGTACAAGCACTTACGGGTGAGGCAGCATGCGTGGGAGGGTCACAATGAAATAGGCTCCATCTCCATTTAATGATCGGTACCTAATGATGCCAAGTAGCATAACCTATGCATCCAACAGAAATGGCATCCACAGAAAATATTATTAAAGTTCTTGTCAAAGGCAAAATAACTGTACTTTTCAAAAGGGACTACTGAGCAAATTTATAACAGCAAGAAGTAAGATAATTCGTTCCAGAAATTTATGATTTTTAACTTACAATACACTCGTCATATTTCATTAAAAGTGCAAGATGACTTAGCACTTCAGAACATTAACCAAAATATCATGTAAGATCTCTTTAAAACCCTCTTTTGTAATCACATATACAGAATTAATGGATGAATATGAACATAGAGAACTCAGAGTGCTTTGTTTTAATTCTGTGAGACAATCTCCAAATTTCAAGCTTTAAAGTCTGAGTTCAGTTATAACACAAAAAAAGTTATTATTGCTGATGATAGACTTCAAGAATTAAGAAGGTTTATGAACATATTTTATTATTATCCTATAGGATATTCTAATTAATTGGTACTAGCTCATGCTCTAGGTGAGTCATATAAAGTTGACATAAATTTTAAGAAAATATTACATGGACGATGGCAGAGTCTGTTTTAATGGTTCTGAACTAGTGTCTCTCTAGGCCATTCTTACCTCAGCCTCTCCATACAGTCCTGGGCTCTTGATTCTGCCTCATTGTTCTGATTACAAGAATCTCAAGCCCGTGGCACTGTACCAGCTAAAGTGCATTTAAAAATTATTCTTGCCTTTCGATTGTTTGCATTTTCTCTTTTACAAAGCAATTAAAAGTCCATCAAAGAAAATTAAAATCAAAATATTTTATAAGAAAAAATGTTTTCTTAGTATGTCACTCTGAAATAATTATCACCAGTCAATGGAAAAATTTTCAGAAGTTTTAAGGTTTAAATTCCATATGACATATATATATTTGTTTAATACATATATTTTATAAAAATACATTTTATTTATTTATTTGAGAGAAAGAGGCAGAGGGAAAGAGAGAGAGAGTGGAGGGTGGGGGGGAGAATGGGCACGCCAGGGCCTCCAGCCACTGCAAACTAACTCCAGATGCATGTGCCCCCTTGTGCATCTGGCTTACGTGGGTCCTGGAGAGTCGAACCAGGATCCTTTGGCCTTGCAGGCAAGTGCCTTAACCACTAAACCATCTCTCCACCCTTGTTTAATACATATTTTATAAGCAATTAATCTAACTAGCAAATTTTAATTTAAAATTTGTTGAGTGTAATAAATTTGGGTTAGTAATTTTTGTTTGTTTGTTTTTTTGAGGCAGGGTCTTACTGTATCTCAGGTTGACCTGGAATTCACTACCTAGTCTCAGGGTGGCCTTGAATTCACATGGTTCCTCCTACCTCTGCCTCCCGAGTGCTGGGATTAAAGGCATGTGCCACCATGCCCGGCTTTTGGAGTTAGTAATTTAATTTAAAATTATGCCTTAATTTTTTGCATTAAATTATATATATATATATATAAAATTACACATGTATGATTAAGTTGTTTCATGAGTTTACCATTCAATATTCAAAGAAAGAAACTTTGAATGTGTTTATTAACAAAGTGAAAGTTTTATCTCATATGTTTGTGGAGTTGAGAGGAGGAATGCATTTGAATTGAACACCATGGGGCGTTTGAATTGAACACCTATACTTTATATGACTCACCTAGAGCATGAGCTAGTACTAATTAATTAGAATATCCTATAGGATAATAATAAAATATGTTCATAAACCTTCTTAATTCTTGAAGTCTATCATCAGCAATAATAGCCCTCACTTAGTGAATAATAATCCCTCAGTGAAGAAGTTGCTACACAAACAAGCTCATGAGTTTATATTCCAGCCCCCACATAAAAGCTGAGCATGGTGGCATATAATTCCAACTCGGGGTAAGCAGAGGCAGGAGGTTCCCTACGGCTTGTTGGCTGCCTAATCTAGCTGAGTTGTTTCACTGGGAGAGACTGACTAAACAAAATAAGTTCAAAAGCCACCGAGGAACATGCTGAACATGGACCTCCAGCCTCTTCATTCATATACACATACACACATGAGTGTGTACAGCAGCACACACCCATGCACTCACACACATATGAACATGCATATAGACATGCATCACACACACACACACACACACACACACACACACACACAAAATAATGCCCTCAGTTTATTCTACTTAAAGTTTAAGAAAATTCAAAAAAATTTTAAACTTTTTTTGTTTATTTATTTATTTGAGAGTGACAGGCAGACAGAGAAAGAGGCAGCTAGATAGAGAATGGGCATGCCAGGGCCTCCAGCCACTGCGAATGAACTCTAGGTGCATGTGCCGCTTTGTGCATCTGGAGAAATCGAGCTTCAAACTAGGGTCCTTAGGCTTCACAGGCAATCGCTTAACAGCTAAGCCATCTCTCCAGGCCCAACAATTCAGAAATTTACTCTGTATAAATGTGTCCCTCTCCATTACTTTTCTTCTTTTGGTTACTTTTAAAATACATCTTCTATATCTGCAGTACTTAAATATTTAAGTGTGTACATGTAAAAAATAAAACAAATGGAGAAAAAAAATCGTGTACATTATAAGTGTAAGTACATTTTCAAGTTTAGTTTGAAAATAATCACAAAGACACTCATTATATTTCTTTCCTTTATGCTGGCATTTGAAATGCAACATTCATCTGAAAAAATATTAACTATTCTTGCTATGAGATGATTTGGCCCATGATACTTCCCATAGGAAGGAAAAGGATTGAGCTCAAATTCAATTAGAAATACATATGGAGATGTAACTATGTGTTGACATTTTCACAACTGCACATTTACAAAGCAATGATTACTGAAACAAGGACTGCTGCTGACACAATATGCTAGAATTTAATAACCACAATTATTTTGTAATATACCCCCAGGTCAAGATAAAATAGTAAAATAGCCACTTAAAAGATGTTACTCACAGTATTGATTTTATTGCTACTTCTATAAATATGACGAGATGTTGTAATTTTAAGTCCAGATATGACAAGACATTTCAGTTTAATTTAGAGTTTTAAGCATGTTCTGTGTGGGTGTTTAAAGTCTTAAAGTATTTTCACAAAATGAATTTATCCTTGAGTTTCATCAACTTGATTTTTTTTTTTTTAACCAGAAAGAAATGGTCCCAAACTGCTTTGTTTTGTTTAGTTTTTAAGATAACTTCACTAGGAAATGAATGCATACATGGCTAAGAACATTCTTCGTTCTTCTTACTTGACCTTTGTTTGAAAGAAATTCCTCTATTGTTAGATATGAATGGGAATGTAATGTTAAAAACTTGAGGGGTTTTTAAAGATCACTTAAAGAAATCTGGGCTGGAGAGATGGCTTAGCAGTTAAGGTCCCTGCTTGCTAAGCCTAAGAACGTCATTCGATTCTCCGGGTCCCACATTTAGCCAGATGCATAGTGAACCAAGGGCACAAAGCCACACTTGGCCACAAGGGGGCGCAAGTGTCTGGAATTCCTTCACAGTGACTGAGAGACCACTGGTGCACCCATTCTCTATCTGTGTGTGTGTGTGTGTGTCTCCAAAAAAAAAGAAAGAAAGAAAGAAGAAAGTAAGAAAGAAAGAAAGAAAGAAAGAAAAGAAAGAAAGAAAGAAAGAAAGAAAGAAAGAAAGAAAGAAAGATCTGAAGATTTCAATCTAAAAATACATAAGGTATTGTAACCTATTTTAAAATTTATCATTTTCAAAAATCAAGTACCCATATCTAAACATCTACATTGACTACTAAAGTGAGTAACTTAAGTTTAAACAAAATAGACTGCTGGTTTTTAGAAGCACTACTGATTTACACGCTTGCTTTGAAGGACAAAATAACAGAAAATACAGGAATAGTGGCCCAACATGAACTTGTAGCTCTTAGAAAGTGAAAGTGGGAGGATCAAGAATCCAAGGCTAGCCTGGGCTGCTGAAATTCTGTCTCAAGAAATGAATGAATGTTAGCAAGAAGACAGGTAAGGAAGGAAGAAAGGAGAGGGTAACTTGTCAGAGTTTATAATCCTTGAAGGACATGATTCAGAGACCCTCGTGATTTTGCTTCTTTTATTTTTAAAAATTAATTCAGAAAGATCTGTAACAGCAGACAAGTTTCATATGTATATAAAAATATAATGATCAACTAAATTCTTTTAAAATGTGGCTTTCAAAAATCACAACTTGAAGAATCATGTTAAGATGAAATATGGCATTCCAGCATCTGTTTCCAAGAGAACAGGAAAGAAAATTATCTTGTGAGCAGTGTTTTCAAAGTTGAAATATGTGTCTCATTTACCTCCCAGCATCTCCTATGAGCAAATGATGGTGAAGGCAAGACTTCATGAGACCTTGGTGAGAGCACCAGCACCTGGGGTTATTCACAGAATAATATTTGGAGTTAAAGACGACTGAGGATTGAAGCTGGGGTTGTAAACTTGTTGTCCCATAGACTCATGTCATCCATGTGAGGGCAGAAATGGTGTGGATATGTGAGGGCAGAGATGGTGTGGATATGCGAGGGCATATGTCTGTCCAGAGAGCACAGAGCGAACCAACAAAGAGATGATTCCACCCCAGTCTAGCTTGCTGAACCAATGATCACTCTCAAGGTCATGAGTGATGTGTTATTCACAGGAACATGGATGAATTAATGGCAGGGAACCCCTGAAAAGCCCACACCTTAGTCATGGCAAACTAACTTGTATCACTGGAATTCTCTCCACAACCTTCAAGGGGCTCCCCCAGAGTCTCTTCCACCATCAATTGCTGATGGCACTTGTGTAACACCAGGGACTGGCTCTGTGAATCTTACAACGTGCCCACTTCACCAATAATGTTTGTTAGGTTCCTGAGTCTTGTGAACATCCCTCAGCCATCCAGGAGGGAAGGGAATACTTCAGAAGAAATAGCTACACACGAGGTAATAAGGATTAATCTAAATGGAGTGATGGAATTTTTGGTACTTAGGGCAGCTTATAATAAAAGGAAGGACTGCCTTTGGACTTCCCAACTGTGTTATATAAGAATGTTCCAGACTGAAGAGATGGCTTGTGGTGAAGGCACTTGCCTGTGAAGCCTAAGGAGCCAAGTTCGATTTCCCAGTACCCACGTGAGCCAGATTCACAAGGTGGTGAGTGCAACTGGAGTTCGTTTGCAATGGCTGAAACCTTGGAGCACCCATCTTTTTCTTTCTCTGTCTGCCTTTTTCTATCTTTCTAAAATAAATAAGTAAATAAATAAATCAAATATTTTTTAAAAGAATGTTACATGCCAAAGTTAGAAGAAAAACATAAAACTATCACTGAACATAGCAGACATTTAAAAAAAATTATTATTATTTTGGAGAGAGACACAGAGAGAGACAGAGAGAGAGAGGGAGAGGAAGACAGAGATGGGCGCGCCAGCAGTGTCTCAGCTGCTGCGAACAAACTCCAGATGTGTACACCCCCTTGTGGTCAAGTGCGGCATTGCGCCCTTGCGTCACTGCATCTGGCTGAACATGGGATCTGGAGATTGGAACCACTGGAGATTCGAACCAGTGTTCTTAGGGTTGGGAGGCAGGCACCTTAACCCCTAAGCCATCTCTCCAGCCCAGCAGACATTTTTTTAAAGGAGTCATCGCCTAGATTTGGCTTTTGAGTCTGAACTGCTGCGCAGAGCCTTCTCGGATTCTCATGTGTGATTTGAGTTCACAGTGAGACATGGAGCTCCAAGAACCACTAACCCCATATTCATTATACTCTGGGAACAGGGAAATGTGGGAAAGATACAAAGCATACATATTTACAGTTCTTTTTTTTTTTTTTTTGACTGAAATAAGTTTGAAATCATAAATGTGTTTCCAGGGCAACCAGCACTGGCCATATGCCAAGTGGCAGGAGCCAAGTCAAAAATTGGACACAGGGATGCTCCCAAGAGGAAGCAAAGGGACAACTACAGCTGAATATAAAAGAGACTGGCATCTATAAGAAAATGCCATTATTAACTCAAGTGTGGTAGTCTTTTGTTGTTGTTGTTGTTGTTGTTGTTTTGTTTTGGGTCTGGAGTGCAGGTAACTTAAGACAAATGAATTGTCCCCATTCATGCAAAGGAGAGGAAACGTGGCGACTTTTCTTTTTTTACTTGTGCCTTTCTCTAACTAATGGCCAGCAGATACCCATTTACTATTCAAGCCTGTGCTTTCCTTAACAGGACAATCTAAAATCTGGCAAGATTTTCACTTTTCAGAAGGAATCTACTAGAACATTGCAAGGCCGTGTCCCCTTTCCTATGTGTCCAACTGTTGAGTCTTTCATTTGTCCTAGTTACGACCTTCACGACCCCACAGTGAATACCAACACCACTGAGGAGAGCCCCCAGGGAAAGGGGGTGTGAGCAGGGGATATGGAGGTAACCTTTATCAAAGTAAAATAAATCACATTTTAAAAAATAAAAGGAAAACACATGAAAGAAAATATTTCTGTCCTATGGGGTTTTCATTCTTGTAGTGGGCAGATTAAAAAAAAAAAAAGAAAATTTCAGACAGGAATATATTCTATGAAAAGAATAAATCGGGGATTTTTTTTAGAGCCCTGATAGTGCACAGGCTGTCTTCTGTGTGTGCAGAGGTATATGCAGTGAGACTGATAGAGCAAGTGCATATTTGAATATCATTTAGAAAAATACATGACCACCAGAAACATTGCTCTAAGACTCAGCGTTTTCTAAAAGTGCTCCATATGTATATTTTAATGACATGTTAAAGTCATAAATGCATGCTTTTTATGGTTTTAATTACAGAGTAAATTTCCTAATGGTATAAAATCCTAAATGGCTATTGGTAAGAAATCTTCATGAAAATGTGGTGATATTGAGACAATACACAAATTGGCTATTCATGGGTTCAGAATAAAACGCATTTCTTGATTACTCACTTTCCTGAGGCAACTTGACATGGGAATGAAACGAACTGAACTGAGATTGAATAGTTGTGTAGGCCCCAGTGACATGAAGATGAGCTAACTGCTTTGCTTCCTAAATACTTATCTAGAAAATAAGAGGAAACGCTCTTTACTCCATCTTATGTTTGAAAACGGTTAAATGAGAAGAGACAGAATGGTTCTTGCTAGCTGCTATTCAGGGAGAGAATACAAATAAAGGCAAAAGAGTGATGTCATAGGGGTGCTGGCATTGCAAACTCATAAGGACAAGTGGTCGAAGGCTCTCATTCTGCCCCAGCCCACTCTTTCATGTGTTTGAAGGGTGTTTTTTTTTGTTTGTTTGTTTGTTTTTTCAGGAAGAATATGGGGATGCCTAAATAACAGAGCAGTAATGCAGTGTGAGACATTCCAATGTCTTAAAAGTCTTACTTAATTTAGCCGGGCGTGGTGGTGCACGCCTTTAATCCCAGCAGTTGGGAGGCAGAGGTAGGAGGATTGCCGAGAGTTCGAGGCCACCCTGAGACTACATAGTTAATTCCAGGTCAGCCTGGACCAGAGTGAGACCCCACCTCGCAAAACCAAAAAAAAAAAAAAAAAAAAAGTCTTACTTAATTCTATTCACATCTTTTGCCAAAAGCTTCTCCATTCTCGGGGAAAGTAGCATCATTAGTCTTTGGCTAAAAGGGGCTATATACGTTCAATTCTACCTCAATGAATAATGCGTATCCCATTTAAACTATGCTGACTTCACTCTCTGTTGGAGAATCTATTCTTTCTTAGAAGGTAGCGAGACCTGAGGAGGTAACCCACCCCTCCCACTTCAGCCCAGACACGGCTGAAACCACAGAGGAGTTGGTGATATGAGAAAGAGCACTGCTTCCATGCTGAACCTGACAATCAGCCCCAGGGGAAGGAGACAGACCCTGAGGACACACAACACCTACCAAAGCCGAGATCCAGAGGCTCCTAAGAGCCCATCACTAAAACTCACCCACCATGTCTCAGGGAATTTTGCAGAAGAGGGAGCAGAAAGATAGTAAGAACCATAGACTGAGACATCATGCCCAGATGCCCCCCCAAACTGACTGTTGCTCCCACAACGCATAACCCACAAACCCATGGGGAATACCTGCAACCCCACTGAGGAGAGCCCCCTGCAGAATGAGAACAGGGAGGAGGGACATGAGGGTACCAACGCATATCCATACAAAATATGTTGTTATCAATAATAAATAAACTAACTAAATAAAAATTAATATGAATGCAAAAAGTAATTATAGTAATAACCTTTAGAACTATTTCTTAAATCTTACTTCATATAATTAAATCCTGAGAGAAAATTCTGCACAGCTAGTAAAAGCATGTATGATTATGTAAGAATGGGATGTTATAAAGTGGCATTTTGATGCACCATTTAGGATGAACTAAAATGAAAGGAGAAGTGAGAACAGATAGACTGAGATTTCAAGGCGGTATGGGTGGGAAGTGATGGACTGAAGGTGTGATGTGGGTCAGCCAGTGCACTCCGACAGACTCATTAGTGGGTATTTTTTGAGAGGGAGAGCAGGGCGGTTTTATAGATGTTGAGATGACATTTCCTTGGAGAGCCAAGCTTTACTAAGAGTTGTTAGCACCATGCTACAGGCAACATCATGGGGTCCCGAAGCCAGGGGACAGGGCTACAGAAAATCCCAGGAACAAAGTTACAATTTTATTTTAATGAGGTTTTGGGGCAAAAGGATGTGTCTGTAGATAGGCTACATGAGAGAGCTCAGAGACAGTGGAGAGTAGAAGATAAAGAAGGCCTTTGGTCCTTCAAGGTATCTAAGACACAGGGGCTGCTCGGCCCTGCCCAGCTCTCTCTGCCAACCCTACGCAGGCAGTAGGGTCTCTTAAATTGATCACCTCTATGTTCCTGCTAACAGTCACTACTTTATGCAATCCTTTATCTGTTCACTCTCCCACTTAGTTTATTTTTAAATCACCTTGTTAATCGCTTTTCTCCACCATCCAGAGGTGCCTGGGTGGATGTGAAAGGAACACACAATCCACACAATATGATTTAAAGTAGAACAGGGGGAGGCCCTACAGTGCAGGGCCTCATCCAGACTGATTTGACCTCCTGCTTTTATTCAGCTTCAGGAAGTCAAAGCTATGGGGAGTGTACATACAAGACATATCATGAGTTCTGTATATTTTACAGGATATCTTTGGGAAAGCCGATGAATTCATTGTGCAGGAACTCCACCCAAGACACACAGTCTTCTGTGTCCTTAGGCTAGCACGTGCCAAGAGTAACCTACTGCCAATTAGCATGATATCCACAATCTCCCGAATCCAAACCATGGGATTGTCCCTTCCTCATTTCCCATCATAGCTAAGACAAAATTATTTACCAAATTTTATTCTTACAATTTTGTTACTTAATTTAACCAATTGTACATATTCCCAAAGTGAAATTGGTTAACTTACTGTTGGTAGTGGTTCTTTCAAGAGTTGTTAAAATATATTTACTCAAAACAAAGCAAAATGTGTTTAAATGCACAAAGTAGTGATATGTTAGAGGTCTATATTCTTTTCAGTTTTTTAACAATTTTTGTTTATTTTTTATTTATTTATTTGAGAGAGAGAGAGAGAGAGAGAATGGGCATGCCAGGGCCTCCAGCCACTGCAAAGAAACTCCAGATGCATGCGCCCCCTTGTGCATCTGGCTTATGTGGGTCCTGGGGAATCAAGCCTCAAACCGGGGTCCTTAGGCTTCACAGGCAAGCACTTAAAACTGCTAAGCCATCTTTCCAGGCCCTTCTTTTCAGTTTTATCAGTGATACTTAGCTGGGGTCATATGCATGGTGCATGTATCAGAATGTCCTGTGGTAAGATATACAACGACATGAATGTTTTAGTGTACTGTGTACAATGGTTGAGGTCTGAAATGCCCTGCAAAGGCCCAAGCATTAGAGGCTTGGTGCTTCTGGGAGGTGGTGCAGTGTTTAGGAATTAGGGCCTGGTAGAAAGTATTAGGTCATTGGCTGGAGAGGTGGCTTAGCGGTTAAGGCACTTGCCTGTACAGCCTAAGGATCCAGGTTCGATTCTCCAGGCTCCATATAAGCCAGATGCACAAGGTGGCACATGCATCTGGAGTTCTTTGCAGTGGCTAAAGGCCCTGGCATGCGCACTCCCTCTCCCTCACTCTCTGTGTCTCCAATAAATAAATAAATAAAAATAAATATTAAAAAATTAAAAATTAAAAAAAAAAAGTATTAGGTCAGTGAGAATGTACCCAGAAGGGAAGTGTGGGACACTGGTGTCTTCATTTTTATCTTTCTATTCTACACCATCAGCAGAACTGTTTGCTGTTTGCTGTGCTATGTACTTGTGCTGCCACGTGTTACCCCACTACCTGTCAGTAATAGGGCTGACAGTTTATAGAAAGGTAGTCCCCCCCCCAACATATGAAACAACATAATCCTGCTCTTTTATTTTATTTGAGAAAGAGAGAGAATGGGCATGCCAGTCGCCTCTCTGCCACTGTGAATGAACTCCAGACAGATGCGCCCCCTGGTGGGCAAGTTTGGCATTGCAACCTTGCATCACTTTTCGCGTCTGGCTAAACGTGGGACCTGGAAATTAGAACCAGTGTTCTTAGGCTTGGCAGGCAGGTGCCTTAACCGCCAAGCCATCTTTCCAGCCCAATCCTGCTCTTTTAAAAAAGTTGATTTATCTCAAGTACTAGTTACTGTAATAAAATGCTGCATAACAATTAACACTTGTCATTTTAATTCATGCTTAAGCCTTATTCTCCCCTATTGTTTGAAATTTTCAATCTTGTTGAAAGAAGGCATAAAGTGGGAGATTTATCTAAAGGTTAAGTATGAAAATGATTATGAATAACATTGATGGGTCAGTCATTTTCAGATGTTGCATGAGCAACACTGTGACACTGATGAATGATCCAAATTTTCACTTACTGCCTGCCTGTTGCTCAAAGCCTGTAAGCCCTCCTGAGCAACTTCTAACACTCATCTAGGTACAAAGAAGTACTTGTCCAGTGATCGCTTTGCATCCTAGAACTTGGGGAAATAGTGACAGATCTTTGGAACTCCTAAAGAATCAGACCCATGACAGCCTGCAGACCTCACTCCACTCACATACCACAGGTCAGACGGGACATCTATTTCTCAGTGCAGATCCCATGCACCTGACAAGAGCCTCCTCGAGGGTAGCTCCAGGCTAATGTTCTTCTAGATATGAGCTCCGTCCAGAAGACCATGATTGCAACTGACTTAATATAGTAGGCATCCCAGCTAAGATTGTTTTAGAAATTGTAATTTGGCTGGTTTGCAATGATTCCATTATTTGAAAACCTTAAATAAGCATCAGCTTTAAGTAAAAGAAATAATACTGTGATTGAGTATTTGAAAAAAAGTTATACTGGAAAGTGGTGTCAAGGTTAAACTCTTCCTGAGACAGCCCCTAGCCCTAACCAACCAGCTGTCCCTCTGGGTCACATGAGCCAGAAGACAGCCCACGACTATTAGGTTATAAATACCTTTGCAAGGGGAGGGCTGCGCTCTGACCACTTTGGAACTTCCAGCTGTGGCTGAGTTTTTCTCTATGCTGGGCCTGACTCAGCCCAGGTGCCCAGGATGGCCCCCCAGCCCTTACCCTCCACATGGGTTCTTTATGTCCTCCAGCCCCCACATGGCAGGGGCTCCTTGAACTTTCCTTTGTCTTTTCTTTCCTCGTTTGTTGTTGTTGTTGTTGTTGTTGTTGTTGTTGTTGTTGTTGTTTTCAGGCCCTTCATGTGGGATCTGTAGCCATATGGGTACCTTTCTTTGGCATTGTACTTCCCTCAATATATACAATAATTTAATATTCTTTTTTTTTAAAACAAAACTATATGGAGACTATTTTAATGACCCTCAGAAGCAACAATTTTTCTTTCAATGTGTGTGTGTATGTACACACACACACACACACTCACACACATATATTTATACCTACAATAAACATAACAGTTATGTATGTACTTGAACTGTGCTATCTATTGCATGTACATATTAATTTGATTTATGTGTTTTATACAATATAAAAACAGTTATGCTAAATGCCAGTAACTAAGCACGGAGTTCTGCTCCAGGATTTTCCTTTCCGTTAGATTTGCAAACACAACTAATATTTCCTTACTAAAGGCTAGCTCTTTAGGAAATCAGGAATTCACAATATTTATTTTATATTTAAAAGCCAGAAGTTATTGTGCCTTTTCTTAGTAGCCGATTTTATTTTGAATGTAAAACCTAGATGAACCTTTTTTTTTAAAAAAACTTTCTACTTTAGATTTGATGAATAGCTGTCATTATTCTAACTATTTTGAACTCCCACTTATAAAACTATGTGATTAGCAAACTGCCTAAGTAGAGTTGTGAGGTAAGGCAGGAAAAACGGCAGTATCTAAATGAGAAATTTGTCTCGGTTTACCGCTTGCTGCTCAGCTGATTGAAAGTTCAGAACGTGAAAATGCTGCTTTATTGATGACATAGTTTGGAACAGTGGCCTTTGAGTTCAATGCAATTTGCCTCTTTTTTTCTTTGAAGAAATTTTGACTTCAACATAGATCCCTTTCTGATCATCCACTATCTTTCATGAGACTCAAGGAAAAGTTACCTCCAGTCTCTTAATTTTAATAACAGCAACCAAAAATGAGTGTTGCAGCCTGGAGATGACTCCTGGCTCAACTGCAGAATGGCTGTTATCATCCCGAAGCCTGAAGCTGTACCTGTAACATGGCGAGGGACAGGTTTCCTACCTCCCTTCTATGTCTGTGTCCTATCATAAAACAAGATCTTCATGACACAGTCAAGGAGATTTCTCTTTTATTTATAAACCTCAACAACTAAAGGGAAAAGATTGGTTTAATCAGAAAAAATTCCTTGAGAGTGAGACAACTATTAAAAAGACATGTGTGGGGTATACATGTAAAAATCAACTACATAGTTGAGAGTGCAGAATGTGTGTGGCTCACATCTGCATGTGAATGTCCAGATATGTAAGATAGTATACAAATATTAAATGACTTCAACTAAATAAAAATAAATTTTAGACATATATTTACTATAACTGATTTTTTTTTAAAAAGTTTGTTTTTGTTTTTATTTATTTGAGAGCGACAGACAGATACAGAGAGAAAGAGGCAGAGAGAGAGAGAGAATGGTACACCAAGGCCTCCAGCCACTGCAAACGAACTCCAGACGCATGTGGAGAAAGACAGAGACACAGGTGGGGGCAGGCAGAGAAATGTTCTTTGCTTTTACAAGGGTCACTACCTTACACAAATATATAAATATATATATATATATATATATATATATATATATATATATATATATTTATTTGAGAGAGAGAGAGAGAAATAGGCAGGTATAGAGAAAGAATGGGTGCGCCACAGCAAATGAACTCCAGATGTGTGCACCCCCTTGTGCATCTGGCTTTCGTGGGTCCTGGGGAATCAAACCTCGTTCCGGGGTCCTTAGGCTTCACAAGCAAGTGCTTAACCACTAAGCCATCCCTCCAGCCCCCATAACTGATTTTTAAGTAATTGGCAAAATTTTCTTAAATAAATATGAAAAATAATCAAGGTTTGGGCGGATGGTTCAGTGGATAAAGCTCTTGCTGCACAGGTGTGAGGACCGTAGTTCAAGTCTTCCGCATCCACGCGAGCTCTGGATGGGTGTGCGGCAACCACGTAATCCCCGAACTCGGAAGAAGGAGACAAGAGCGTCCCAGGGCAAGCTGGCTGGCTCGACTAGTCAAATCCGTGCGTCTGTGTTCAAGTGAGAGACCTTCCCTCAGTAATAGAATGGAGACGGATTAAGGGAGACACACAGAATCTCTGTCTTCCATGCACACATGTGCATAGGTAAAATAACGATTTCGTGTAGATGGCGTGACTATATTACTGAATACCAGTGAGGAGGATATTCAAAAAAGAGATATAAACATGTAAGGTAGGGGCTGGAGAGATGGCTTAGTGGTTAAACGCTTGCCCGTGGAGCCTAAGGACCCCAGATCGAGGCTTGATTCCCCAGGACCCACGTAAGCCAGATGCACAAGGGGGTGCACACATCTGGAGTTCATTTGCTGTGGCATGCCCATTCTCTTTCTCTCCACCTGCCTATTTCTGTATCTCCCTCTGTGTCTCTCAAATAAACAACTAAAAAAAATAAAAATATTTGAATGTGCAAGGTAGTGACCCTTGAAAAAGCAAAGAATATTTATTTCTCTACCTGCCCCCACCTGTGTCTTTCTCTCTCCTCTCTCCCGTCTTTCTCACTGTCTGCACTTTAATTTTTTCATTAGATACTGAGTAGGTGTATGTCACCTTATTAAATTCCGAAATGAGATTTAACAATCTTTATGAAGTAATCTTTAAAATTTCACCATAATACAAATTTATAAGCATCGTAGTGGGATGCTCATAAAAGTAGCATGAGATAAATATGGGCATATCCACTGTGCATTTTAAGCATGCTTTAATTATAGATGGGATACATTACTGAGAACAATCACCTAGACTCATACACTACCAAACAGTGGATTAATCTTTCTGCATATTACTTCTATAAAGGAATCTGTATTTAAGACAACTGCTTCTCTTATTTTTTTTTCTTTTGTTGTTTCAAGTTCCACTCTTAGAGAACCTACCAGAATATTTAACAAAATAAAACACAGGTGTCACAGATGTTTCCAATTGCAGTTGATAGATGATGTGGCTGGAGAGAAATCAGTGTTGTAGATTGACATAAACCTGGAGATTTTTTATTGAAGAGACAATTCATCATGTTCCTGGATGTTACAAAGGCGGCCACATTCAGATGGACAGATTGAAAGGTATATTCCACTCAGTTTCAGTCAAAGGAAAAATCTCCGGTTTGTCTCAAGGTCACTGTCATTCTGCATGGAAGACTGACTTGCTCAACAAATCCCTGTCCACACTGAGCCACTTATAACTATGTCAGAAATCTAGTGCATTTACATATTCGTGAGTCGGAAATGTCTATAGATTTGAAAACAAATATTAAATTAAGAAGTCAACATCGATTAAATATTAAATTAAATTAAGAAGTCAACATTGACTGCATCATCAATACTCACTTGATTTCCTACTTTAACTCATGCACTATTGGCCAGTGTTTTATGGATCATGTGTAGAATTTCATTCTCTTTGGTAACCAACAGTCATATTTTAGTTCATTTGGCAGGGGGTCGGGGGTGCATAGGCCAGAGCCTCTGTTGCTTCTTGTTTGTGTATACGGTTGTCTGTTAGTGGGGGGTTGGGTGTGTGTAATGTGTATCTGTGTGCTTGGAGGCTCTCTGTCAACTTCTTCAATGGAGCTTCACCTTATTTTTTTTTTTAATTGTATTTAGTTATTTGGAAGCAGTCAGAGAGAGAAGAGAGAGACACAGAGAGAATGGGCACAGCAGGGCCTCCAGCCACTGCAAGCGAACTCCAGACGCATGTGTCCCTTGTGCATCTGGCTTATGTGGGTCCTGGGGATTGAACCAGGCTCCTTTGACTTTGCAGGCAAACACTTTAACTGCTAAGCCATCTCTCCAGCCATCATCTTATTTTTTGACACAGGTTCTCTTGCTGACCTCCACACTTCAGTGAATCAGCAAGACTAGCCGGCCAGTGAGGCCAGACATCATGCTGTCTCTGATTCCCCAGCACTGGGATTATAAACACACACTGCCATTGCATTCCATGGGTTCAGGCAATCTGAACTCAGGCCCTCATGTTTGTATCGCAAGCACTTAGCCAGTCTCCCAGCACATAGTCATATTTTCTTAAACATACAGTGCATTACTTTGTTCCGGCTGCAATAACAAAGTATTGTAGAAATAGTTGCTTAAACGGCTGAAATTAATTTCCACACATTCCTCTGCAAGTATTTCCTGACCTCCCTGGTTGCCATATGAGCATATTCGGTATCTGCCAGTGGTCTTCCTTTACTCTTAATCCTTTCTTATGTAATGTCCACCAGTCATATTGGATTAGGGACAATATAAGCTCATTTTGCCTTAATTGCTTGTTTAAAGACTTCCGCTCAATGCAGAGATGTTGCAAGATATTGGGAGTTAGGACTTCAACACAGAAACTTGGTTGCTTCATTCCATAACACTTGATCTATATTTTACTTTCTTACCGTTCTACAGACATTCTGCATCAAGTCTCCAATAAAGTAATTGTAACAAATTATAACAATTGGATGTACTGGTTGAATGCATGCGGTTTTTGCTCAGATTTTCATCTTAGCATGGTGGTAGCTTTTTCTCCTTCTTCCTTGAAGTACTAGCTCCAGTGGAGAGGAGATAGGTGTGTCGGTGTGTCGTCAGTTACCAACATATGCTTTATGGCTCAGTGGTTAAAGGCACTTGCTTACAAAGCCTGCCAGTCTGGGTTCAATTCCCCAGTACCCTTGGAAAGCCGGATGCACAAAATGCCACATATGTCTGGCATTTGTTTGCAAAACAAGAGGCCCTGGTGTATTCATACACTACTCTCTCTCTCTCTCTTAAATAAAAAAAAAAATAAAGACAAAGACAAGTATACTTTATTCATAAATTTAATACATGTAAATTGTAGAAAAAAACCAAAGGTTTATTAGTCATTTTTGGAATAATTATTGATGGAAATAAAACTACCCAATTCCTTGTGATCTCAAACACTAAGAGAAAAACCATTGCAAGTAAATTTTATACAAACAAGATTATTTCAAATGCAGGTGCTAAAACATGACTCTTAGATATTTGGACACCTAGAAAATATGCAATTTCTATTGTCAGTTTGAAAAGAATACAACTGTGGGTGTCCAATGGGTAGTTACATTCTCCAAAGAGCCTCCAGGACGAGCAAAAACCAATCCTCCTGGGCCACCATCTAGCCCAGTCTGCAGTTCTTTATCATGTGTGTGTGCGCACGCAAGCATTACAGGAGGTGATGTTCATTCTCTCTTTTTCTGACTCTCCTGCGCCCTTTCTTCACAGTGCATGGGAAACGCCAAGTACATGCTCTCTGTGCCCTCTGAACAATGAAAGGGTATCATGACATAGTCAATGTTAAAACTGGAAAATCAGAAACGATCCACAGATACTAGTGATGCCAGAGAAGAGAAAAACAAATAAGTCACCTATGGGGGTTGGGCGTGTTTCTGCGTTAGTATGCATGGTGTGTGTGTGTGTTTTACAACACACCCGTGCACACAAATGGGAAGCCCAGCAGAGGACACTGGGCATCCTCCTTGACTGCTCTTCTGCCTTATCACCCTGAGAAAGAATCTCTAACTGAACCTGAAGCTCGCTCCAGCTGCCTGCAGTCTTGTTTAGCACTTGGGGTTACATGTGCTGGCAGCCATGGCCAGCTTTTAACTTGTATGACCTGTGTGTTGAGGAGTGAACTTTGGTCTCTAAGGGCTCTTACCCACTAAGTCACCTCCCCAGCCGTGAGCATTCAGCTTCAGGTTCGCTGAGATGAACTTCCAGACCAGAAACAGTTATGGGGATCCGGGGCAGTATGTCTGATTTATTGAAAAGTGGCAGATCCAGGGATGAAGTTCCATAAAGAAATTACCACCTCAGTGATTTCTCTGTCACAGGGCCAAGAGAGAGATGCAAAGCCAACCAGCCACCACAGCACACAGAGCAAAACCAAAAGGTCACACAGCACACTTCAGGAACTCCTGCTAGGCACATTTGCATATCTTTACAATGGAATCAAACCATCACCACACCTTAAGACCGGGGCCCCAGTGACCTTGCCTCTAGCAAATTGCAGATGCAAACTATAATCTCTAAACCACTGAATATATTGTGGACATATATTCAAAGGCCTTGGAAAACCATGAGCATTCTTTACTCAAGAGGAGAATGCTGATTTCGGTCAACTGAACTGAATTTGAAAGATCGACATTTTGGGGATCCGGGGCACTTTGTCTGAGTTTACTGGAAAAGTGGCAGCATACTAAGGATGAATAAGACAACGACAATTACCACCTCAGTGATATCTCTGTCACTGAAAAGGAAGAATGAAAAAGAAATGTATATCCCACCTGCTTACTGGGAGAAAAACCAGTGTTCAGATGAATTACTTCACTTTAAGGTTCAATTCAAAAGTAAACAAAATATTGATAATTTTGGAACACGGCAAACTCAATGTACCCATTTATCTCTGTGCCCTTCCTAATGTGCATCAAAATTAAGGCCTTGGAAAACAATGAGCTGTAGGTCAAGAGGCTATTCTTTATCCCCTGTTCATGAGTTTTGTGGGATATTAGAAAAGAGTAGATATCAATGCTGGCATCCGGCTTCTAATGTTTAACTAAGGATTCCAAAGGGATTTAGGGCCCATTTAAAGGCTTATTGAATCCTGCCAAATAGCCTCCAGTGGATTCAAGTCATGAAAAGGAAGAATGAAAAAGAAATGTATGATTTTTTTTAATGCTTACTTTGGTTCCTACAAGGTTTGTAATTAATTCACTTTTAAGAACAAAAGTAAACATAAATATTGATAATTTTGGACATGCAGTCTTCACCACTTTGATGATATAGTTGAACCTCTACAAATTGTGAAAAAAAATTTAGGTATACAAATGAATGATACTTTGAGAAATATCCTTACAATAAGTATATCAATTAATTCACTTCTCATGATGGCACTTCAGTATAAAACTGTAGCATTGTATTCAGTACAGGTAGATCTGTGGGTGGAGTAAAATATTACATTTGGTGCCAATTGACTTTAAACCTCCTGAGTAGTTGTTTTCAGTTTTAGCTCTTTGCTTGACAGGAGAATATTCATACATTTTCCCAAGAGCCCACAAGCATACTGGGGGAATTGGGCCATAGCACCATTCAGCTTTGCTCTGACAAATTACTACAGCTAAACATCTTTCCATGTGTCCCTAATTCCTCCTGGTGCCGTGTGATTGCTACCCAGGACTCCATCCTCTCATAAGAGGCCCTTGCTCACTTTCGTTTCAGTGGATCTTAGTACAATCTTAATAGCAGTGAAAGGGTACAATGAGGAGATGATAGCGAGCACTAGGGGAGGTACCAAGGTTTGAACTGTTTCCTCCTTTGTATGTTAGTGTTATCATATCATTCGTCTGAACAGATCTACACCACAAGCAGTTTTAAGGGAAATTGTCATTGTTTAAAGTGAGTATCCATGAAGAACTTTGAATATGATACACAACCTACAAGTAGTGAATTTTGGGATTGTGACCTGGGAGTTTGTTCTCTGTACCTTTAATATCATATATATTTATATGATATGTATATCATATGTGTTATATATATATATATATATATATATATATATATAT
The DNA here is from genome assembly GCA_036365145.1 of Orientallactaga sibirica. Taxonomy (NCBI): domain Eukaryota; kingdom Metazoa; phylum Chordata; class Mammalia; order Rodentia; family Dipodidae; genus Orientallactaga; species Orientallactaga sibirica. Next base: position 21,979,490 of record JAEOAD010000032.1, on the reverse strand, counting down.
ATATATATATATGAGAGAGAGGGAGAGAATGGGTGTTCCAGGGCCTCCAGCAACTACAAACAAACTCCAGACACATGTGCCACCTTGTGCATCTGGCTCATGTGGGTTCTGGGGAATCAAACCTGGGTCCTTAGGCTTCACAGGTATTCCATCAACACTTTGTTTCATTGAGTGTTGTAGAAGCTGCCTGCAGAAGGAAGCTTCCACAGTCCATGAGAAAGTGAATAAGCAAATATGTGTTTGCTGAGACTAGGGTCCTGCAGATTGGGAAACCCCAACAGATAGCTAATGAGGATATGAAAACTATATTGACCTTAGATTTGGGGGATTAGATCTTATTTGGCACAATCCATTTGTCTTCTATCATTCGTGTTCTTGGATATCACATTTATTAGCATGAAGTCAGCCCTTCAAATACAAAGGTGAGGCTTGTGGCATTTTGTAATTTTGAATTTTGAATGCCCTTTGCAGATTCTGAGAGTCTAGGATTAGCATGCTATCATCAGCCCTTCCATGGTAAAGTAGTGACACTCCGTCTCAGCACACTTCAGTGCTGGGAACTTTATGAACACTTGATTTAAGATTGTACACATGTCTTTTACAGGCTGAGGGATTTCCAGATTCTTTAAATATGACACATATAAACCAGGTGGGAAAAAACATATATGAAGTTTAAATGTTGAATATGCATCTGCATTTTTTTAATTTTCAATTTAATTTTATTTTTGGCATTTGATGTGGAGATTGTGTGCACATGTGTATATACATGTCTGTATGTGTGTGCATGTGCACAGAGAAGACAGAGGCCAACATTGCTTCCCTTCCTCGGCTGTTTACCACCTTTTATTTATATTAATTAATTAATTAATTTATTTATTTATTTATTTATTTGGGTCAGGCCTCTCCCTGAACCTAGAGTTCACAGATTTGGCTAGGCTAGTTAGCCAGTAAGCCCTAGCGCTCTTTCTGTCTCTGCTTCCCCAACACTGGGATAATAGGCAGATGTCACCCCACCAAGCTTTTACATGGTTGCTGGGAATTTAAACTTGGGTCCTCATAATTGCACAACAAAACCTTTATCAAATGAGTCATCTCTCAGCTAATAAAGATATGGTTTTTTAAAAATAGATTTCTCTTAACAAGAATTTGTCTGCCTATTGAAATTCATTAAGTGGCTGTAACCCTTCCCTCATGAAGCATTCCTGCCTACACTTCATCCCAGAGTTTATCTCAGTAACTGCGGATTGGGTCGGTGTTGGTCCCCAGCACATCCTGCCCTCTCTGGCCCTATAGCCTTCCCATCATTATGATTCCTTTGAATCTCTTGAGTGGTTTCAGGAAACCATCTGTCCATAAATTACAGTTTGGTGGCCCTAAATGATGCATGAGACTAGGAAAGTAGCTACATTTTAACAAATGTTATTTACTGTAAATAGGAAGTTAAAAAGGCTTTTGAAAGGAAACCATGAAGAATTGTAATGCAAAAGAATTATTCCATAAAAAAAATAATGGAAGAGGTTTTATTTCTATTTTCAAATTATTTTAGGTGAGTTAGTTTGCAAATCAAAAGCAGGTGTATTACAAATTAGTCTGCTCAATTTTTTCCTTGATGAATAAGAAATTGCTATAATGACATTTGCTGTTTTATTAATTCATTACAGAGAGACGTGTGAGGAATAGATAAGGAGCCTTTCTAGAGTCTGTGATTTAACACTTTCCTTTGTATTTGGATAAATGCATCTGCATTCTTTGTGCTAGATCAACAATTGTGGACATGTAAATGTTAGTGACTGGGGCTGGAGAAATGGCTTAACGGTTAAGGTGTTTGCCTGCAAAGCCAAAGGACCGATGTTCGATTCCCCAGGACCTATGTAAGCCAGGTGCACAAAGTGGCACATGCATCTGGAGTTTGTTTGCAAGTGGCTGTATGCCCTGGTGCCCATTCTCTCTCTCTCTGCCTCTCTCTCTATCTCCTTCTCTCTTTCAAATAAATAAATAAATAAATAATTTTTAAAAATGTTAGCATCTGAATTCCAATTTAAATTCATATTTACCTGCAATCCAGCTACCTAAGAATGTACTTTTATTTAACATCAATCAACATGCACAGTTTCCCATAGTTGTTTTGTTTTGTTTTGTTTTGTTAAAAGGCAAGAATGTGGAGATTCTGACCAGGACAAAGTGATCATAAGGGAGAATTCCTTGCCGGAAGACAAGCATGATGAGGGAGGTCAGTGCATGGCTCGTGCTGGCTACTTTACTAGGATGGAGGCAGCGTGTGTGCGGTTGCTCTGTTGGAGATGACGGTAGGGAATGATTGACCAGGCTACATAGGGAGAAAGAGGAAGAATGGACAAAGGATTAGGAAGTTTACTCTAAGAGAGAGGGGTGACGAATCACAAATCTTTAATTCGGGAGCTAGCTTTAACTAGTTGCTACAGAACTTTGGCCAGAAATGCACTCTTTATAACTCTCATTTTAAGAAATACAGAAATTGATAACGTGACATGAGAATAAACATTAAAATGTTTGCGAGTGGTCATGCGCTATGTAAATTCAAGGCAACCTAATACCACAAGCAAAACCGATGACTATGTACGAGAGGCTCGTTCGGCTTTGTGTGTGTGTGTGTGTGTGTGTGTGTGTGTGTGTCTGTGGAGTCTCGGATAATCTTTGGGAAGGATCATCTTTCCTGCTGACTGATTCACTTAGAATGCGACTGTCCACTGGTTTGCTGTTGCTTCCTGGGATTGGTTCATTGAGGAGCCAGTCTTTCCACCCGTCATGTCATTACAGACGCCATCGCCTTGTGATGCTCTCAGTGCTCATTTATTGTGAAAAATAGAGTTGGTTTGAAAGTTGTGTGACTATAATTTTCTCTTATTAGTTTAGTTTAGTGTATTTGCTTTGAAGGGGCAGAGAGAACGAGAGAGTGAGAGAGCAAGCGAGTATGCATATGTCACCAAGTGACACCTCCTGCAGTCAGCACCTGCCTTTGGAATGTCAGCTGTTCTGCTCCATCCTTCATCAGCCATTTTTATTTGAGTTGGAGTCTCTTACTGATCCTGGAACTTGTCTATCTTTCATGAGCTCCAGTAATTCTCATCTCTCTGCTCCCCTAACAGGACTGCCAGGTATTTATGTGGGCCCTGGGATTTGAGTTCCACTGGTCTCTTGGGCCTCCTCCAGCCCACATGCTTGTGCACTGAATGTGCACTTTACTACAGAGCCACCTATCCAGGCATGTAATATTTTTTTTCTTATTTAAACTGAGCACTTCATGAATGTTTTACTAGTTTATCATGCTATACAGATGACAGTTTCAAACCGAGTGTGACACAGTTACCTCAGTCTTGGTCTCATGACGTCAGTTTTGCAGAGTTTTGTTGTCAGGGAGAGAGTAGAGGAGGGAAATGCAGCATCAGGAGTGAATGCAGAGGACATAGCTGCTCCTTCTGGTGCAGAAAAAAAGAAAGAAAGAAAGAAAGAAAGAAAGAAAGAAAGAAAGAAAGAAAGAAAGAAAGAAAGAAAGAAAATGGCAAAATCCTGAGAAAATATCCCAAAGATTATTTATGAGTGCACATGAAAAATAATAATGCATGTTATTGCTTATACTCTGTTTGGCTAATTCCTGATCAGACTGTTATTTGAATCAGCTTATATTTACAAATACAATATTGCCTAGTCAACGGGAGGTTTTGAAAGTGTAAATGTAAGTAGAATTGTGATCTAAATAGAATTGTGATTATTTCTTCTAACCTTCCACTCTGTCTGTTAAAATACTACTGCTTCACAGTAAAGATAGAAAGCTTTGGCATGTATTAATTTGACTAAAAGTCAGACAAATACATCTCTGCTACTGAGAACAAAGGCAACAGTGATGAAGTAGGAAATGCTAAAATACTGAAGGAATCTTATAGATTCCTTAAATTATTTACGTATGTCATTTAAAAATGTATTGTTCTACTTTTTTTTCTTTTTCTTTGAGGTAAGGTTTCACTGTAGCTCATGCTGATCTGGACCTTATTCTGTAACCCTCAAGGCAATTCTAAGTGCAGGATGAAAGACATGACCCACCATACCCAGTTAAAATGTGTTAGGGGCTGTACATATGACAAAGCAGTTCAGGTGACTACAAAGCCTAATGACCTGGGCTCGATTCCCCGGTACCCACATAAAGTCCAATGCACAAAGTAGCACAGGGTGGTTTGATTCAGGTGTCCCCATAAACTTCAGTGTTCTGAATAAACTTCAGTGTTCTGAATGCTAGGTTCCTAGCTGATGGAGATTTGGGAATTAACACCTCCTGGAGGCAGTGTATTGTTGGGGGCACACTTATGGGTGTTATAGCCAGTCTCCCCTTGCCAGCGTTTGGCACACTCTCCTGTTCCTGTTGTCCACCTGATGTTGCCCAGGAGGTGATGTCTGGCCTCTGCTCATGTCATCATTTCCACTTGCCATCATGGAGTTTCCTCTTGAGTCTGTAAGCCAAAATAAACTCCCCCACACCCAAGCTGCTCCTGGTCAAGTGGTTTCTACCAGCACTGCAAACCCAACTGCAACAGTGGTGCACGCATCTGGAGTGTGTTTGCAGTGGCTAGAGGCCCTGGTGTTCTAGTTCTCGCTCACTCTCCTTGCAAATAAATTTTAAAAATTTAAAAACTTTTTAATTTAAAAAAATGCACTCCAAAATAAATGTAGTCAGGTGTAGTAGTATATACCTTTAATCCCAGCACTCGGGAAGCAGAGATAGGGTGAGTTTGAGGTTACTCTGAAACTATATAGTGAATCCCAGGTCAGCATGGGTTAGAGCAAGACCCTACCTCAAAAAAAAAAAAAAAAAAAAAAATTTAAAATAAACTTAAAGTGCCTATGAATCCAAATTATTTATGGAAAGATTAAGATACTTAACTATAGAAAGTAATTCATAAATATGAATTAAATTTCAGGTAAAAGAAAGACATTTAAATGGAGCACTAAAATGTGAGCATTAATTGAACTACAATTGGAGTCATGACTTTTCAAAATTAATGTTGAAATCACCCTGGGGATGTGTATTAAGAAGATAGAAATCAAGCTCATGACCTTAGAGATTCTGATCAATATCTATGAGAAGATCTGGAAATTTCCATTGCCATTGGTTATCTGGGGTGATGATAGGTCAAATGGGCCTCACTGGGACCTGAGACACGTGGGTTTGTTAGGCATGTTGAACTCAAACTTAAAATCTCCATGGATCATGTGTATATTACAGGTGTATGGATCAAAACAGATTGCTAGTGACCACACTGAAAATCCTGGAAGAGATTCATAGAATCCCCAGCTTCCTGTGTACTCAAAGGTTCTCCTAGTCTGACTTTCCAATAATTAAGGACTCCTGGGTTCAACCGAGATTTTACAATTTTATCGAGAGAGCAAGGATAACACTACTCCCTTTTAGACCTTGTTGTTTATGAAAATTATGTTTTCTATTTTGGTATGAAATCTTCTTACACAATTTGTCCCACTGTTTCTTGAAGAAAACAAAAATGTCAAAACATAATTCAAAGTAAATTACCATCTAGGCCCCTATTTTCTATTCCAGGGAAAAGAAAAAAGGGAGAGTAGGAGGTGATGCATTTCAGAGGCTGGCTTTCCTCTTGTTGGAAAGCTTCGTCCTTTGCCCCTCATTAGGGTGGTGACAAAGCTGGAGGGAATGAAAGACTTCACATGAATGAGGGCATGACGAGTGTGTCTGTGTTGGGCTGAATACCCGGTGTGAACACACGTGGAGTTGGGGCCTCTGGGAAGTTATTAAGTCACGAAGATGGGGCTCTTAGAAGAAAAGACACTGGAGACTTGTTCCCCTGTTTCCTGTGAGGATACAAAGCAAAGGTCTCTGCAACCCAGGAATCATGCTTCATCAGACATTGGATTTGCGAGGCTCCAGATCTGTGAGGAAGCTGCCATGGTCATTTTTTTATTTATTTATTTATTTCTTTTTATTTATTTATTATGTTTATTTATTTATTTGTGAGAGAGGAAGAGGTAGACAGAGAGAGAGAGAATGGGCACTGCATGGCCTCCAGCCACTGCAAATGAATTTCAGATGCACGTACCCTCTTGTGCATCTGGCTTACATGGGACTTAGAGACTTGAACCTAGGTCCTTTGGCTTTGTAGGCAAGTGCGTTAATGGCTAGGACATTCTCTCCAGCCCTGTATAGTCATTTTCTAATAGCAAATTGAACTTAGTTTGATGTCATCATGAGGGAAAAGATTATTAATAGTAAATATAATATATGAATACTCTCTGGGCCTTCTTTTTGGTTAAAAGTACACGTGAGGGCTAGAGAGATAGCAGTTAAGGTACTTTCTTGTGAACCCTAAGAACCCAGGTTTGACTCCCCAGAACCCACATAAGCCAGATGGACAAGGTGGCACATGTACACAAGGTCATGCATGTGAACAAGGTGGCACACAGGTGTGGAGTTTGCAAAGAGAGACTGATTGAGGGGGGGAGGGGATACGATGGAAAGTGAAGTTTCAAAGGGGAAAGTGGGGGAAGGGAGGGAAGACCATGGGATATTGCCTATAATTAAAGAAGTTGTCAATAAAAAAAAAATTTTTAATGTTAAAAACAGGATTATAGATCAAAATGCTACAAGTTTAGACTAGCTGGCTTTTAGAAGTTGAATGGTTACATCTGGAAGCTGGTCTGAAAGTGGCTTGTAGCATTAAGTTAAGGAATTCATCAGACTGTACCAGCTGGAAATCCTGAAAGTGATAGATGTGAAAGTGGTTCCGGTTGTGTTCTGTAATACACACACACACACACACACACACACACACACACACACACGTGTCTGATACAAATACTTTGCCCAGGTGAACAGGGTCTCTATCTGCTCCTAGAACGAGCTAGGTTCGGAGCACTGTGGAATGTCTCGGGATGTGCGTGTGTGTACGGGCCTCATCTTTCTCAACGTTGTCGTCCAGCAAAACAGCACCATCGGTTAAGGCTCATTTCATGAAATGGCTGTTGATCTCTAACTGAGAGTTGCTGCATTTGATCTCAGCCAAAAGGCTAACAAGTGATGATAACAGAGAGTTCTTGAATGGACTTGTTTTAGAAAAGATGTTTTTTTTTTTTTTTTTTTTTTTTTTTTTTCAAGTTAGGGTCTTACCCTAACTCAGGCTGACCTGGAATTCACTCTGTAGTCTCAGGGTGGCCTCGAACTCACGGCGATCTTCCTACCTCTGCCTCCCGAGTGCTGGGATTAAAGGCGTACGCCACCACGCTCGGCTAGAAAAAATGTTTTTTTTGAAATTTTGAAGCATTTATTTCTTGAAGCATTTCTCAAAAACGTGCATATGCACACTGCATTTGGCCATCAGAAAGGGAACAGTGGTCTATGGTGTCGTGTGACATGCAAGCCACCTCTGATAAATTTCAGGTTCTTTTTTTGGTTTACACTGAAGCCCTCTCCCCCCTCAGGAGAGTTACTGTACTCACTGTGGAGTCACAAAGGCCTCAGTCAACCTCTGTAGGAGTGGGGTATCTCAACATATTCTAAGAAATAAATTTAATTTGATTTCTCCATGAAACTTGACTCTGGTCTTTCCTTACATTCATCATCTATAACACTTATTAGCACTGTGGATCACCAGTCAAACTGTTTCGTGTGTAAACTTATTTGAACTGTAAGATCCTCAGGAATGGCAATGATGGGCATTTTTAATTTTCTTTTCCCTGTGGCCAACTAGAGACCTTCCTGGAGACCAGGCAGACGGCCTTTATTTTTATAAAAGAGCACCTCTCTATGCAGCTATGTCAGAGATTAAACATGGACTAAAGGGTGGAGTAAGAAGCCCAGGCTACTGATGAAATTAGTATTGTTGCTTCCTGTGAATCCAGAGTTCACACTTTCCTCCATTTCAGCTTCATAGAGATGATCACACTCATGGAAGGGGTCATTAAAAAGCCTTGGTTCGTGGCTGGAGAGATGGCTTAGTGGTAAAGCTGCTTGCCTGCAAAGCCTAAGGACCCATGTTCAACTATCCAGGCCACACATAAGCCAGACACACAAGGTGACACAAGCACGCAAGGTCACGTATGAAAAAGGATACCCAATGCTAAAGATTAGCTTGTCACCCACAACTTGCAAATGATTGTTTTATTTTTAGAAAATAAAAATCATAATGAGTGAAAAAAAATATTTCAAGAGATAAGGATGTCTAGCAGGGAATATTGGACTTAAATGGTCTGTTCTTTATTTCACATTTTAACTGACCTCAAATTAAACATATGTTAGATTATTTTTGTAAAAAAATATTTATTTATTATTCATTTTTAGTTGGACTGTGCTGGCTCTCAGGGGACAAAAGTATGTTATGTTAGGGGACCTCATAGTCAGAATTTCTGGAGTCTGGGCACATAACATTTTTGTTAGCTTTGCTCTTGAGGTGAAGAATCAGGCACGATAAGTGTGACATAGGGGAGACAAGAGACTACGAACTAGATTGCTCTCCTGGAAAGATGAGAACACGTATACATAAAGCTACGTGTTAGCTATGGTCTCATCGCATGAACCAGCTGTGCTGGCACAGGATGCACGCAGTATGGATCTTCTTTGACTTACATGAGGGTTACTTTCCAAAAAAGAACTCAACATAATTTGATAGTCATAATTCACCGTGCATTTAACACAACAAACCTATGTAAAAGTATAGCATGGAGCTATACTACCCTGTGGTATATGGGTTGCATGACTAACCCGGACCTGGGTTATGCATCTATGAAGCATCATATGAGATCATATGCGAGCCTTGGATACAATCAAAATTCAAAATTGGAAGGATGCTTACTAATGAGTGTAGATCGGTGTCACAGTACTGTAAAGTTAAAAAGTTTCAAAGTAATACATCATAACTTGGGGTAATTAGTGAGATCAACATGACCAGCTTGTTGGTGGGGATGCCTTGATTCTAGGTGTCACCTGGTTGCGGTGGAGGGGGTGGAGATAAGGACTCACCAAGCACTCGTTGAATGAATAATCAGTAGGTGAGATGATCAGTCACCTTGGCATAACCTTTTACTTGCAAAGCAAACCAAATGTTGTGGCTACAAAAGGAATTAGCAGAGCAGAGCTTGTTGTGTGTCTGCTGTAACATCCAGGCACTCTCCAGCACACAACATTGATCTTAGGAAAGCGTTTGTTTAAAATATATTAAGATTTAATTTCTTTCTTCTGTGTAGCAAGAGTACATTATATCATTCCTGAAGTTTCCCTGAAGTAACATTTTATATCTCTTTTCTAATGATTACAAATGAATTATGTGCCAATCCTGCTCGACTTTGTTTTATTTCAGGAAATTGATTAACAAGATGTTCCTGACCTTGACCATGCCTGCTCTGTTTGATAGGATTTGGTTGTTATTGATTAATGGCACAGAAAATACACATTTTTTTTTTTTTTTACTCTATTCACCTTTGAGAATAGTTTGAGAAAGTAAAACAACACTTAATATTTTAATATTGGGAACAAGGTACTATCCTGCCTTTATCCAAGTTAGAGCTGCAAGGTACAGTTTTACAGTTTTGGCCTTGCACAGCTGGGCTTGACCTGGAGTATGTATTGGAGGACAAAAGCTAACCACCTCTGCTTACCCACTCCTGAACCATGGTCAGATCCTGTCAGCCAAGAGCCACCACTGGTCATTCACTCACATTGCCCGAATGACATAACTTTAGTACCATAAACTACACCTTCTCTCTTAAGTGAACGAGTTCAGTGATTCAGTCTACCTGCATTAATGCTATTCACACTTGATAGACTATTCTGAGAAGTCTAAGGCAGTATCCACAGGAAAAAAAATGGTATTTTTTTGTTAGTATAGTTATCTTCCAAACTAAATTATTTTTTCTATGCATTTACAGTATTTTCTGCATTTGTTTTTGTATACCTGTGAAATTTCATTATGAGGACACATGCCTTTATAAACCTGTAATAAAGATTTCTCAAGCCATGTGGATGGTGGAAAATATCATGTGTAGGTGGGCAAGATCTGTATTTTCTTTTTAAAAATTAATTTATTATTTATTTATTTGCAAGCAGATAGATGGGGTGGAGAGAATAGGTGTTCCAGAACCCCTTACTACTGTGAACAAATTCCACATGCATGTGTCATTTTGTGCATCTGGTTTTATGTGGGTATTGGGAAATTGAATTCAAGCTGTCAGGCTTTGCAAGCAAGTACCTTTAACTGCTGAGCCATCTCTCCAGCCCCGTGATATGTTCCCTAATTCAATCAGTTTATTCATGTAATTTCAACACTGTCTAGGGAAAAAGACCATCTAGACTTTAGGTATTTCATCCTTTGATTTGAGAAAAAAGAAGCATTTATTATTTAATAACTCAGTGCTGGATAAAGTAGAACAAGCTTGTACTGTGTGACCTGCTCATAAAAACACACCCTTCAATCCAGTCAAAGTAAATAAAATCACATAGAAATTTTAAAAATGCTGTAAAAGCAATAAATAGTGGTGTGATTTGACCTCAACTTTTACAGAAAATTAAACTTGGCCAAGAGTGGACACTTATTTGAGATCACACACTGATGTTGGTGGCAGGGAAAATTAATTTACACTGCACCATGCTTCCTCCTGGGGTTTGTTCCAAGTGGATCTGGAGTAGTGGATGAGAGCATGGCTCAAGTGAGTACTCTATTGTCACACGGGACAATTAAACTACTTTGTGTCTTTGCTTCATTTTCTGTAATTGACAGAAATGAGAATATCTATGAAAGTCTGTTTTATACACATTCCAGCAGGTAAATTTAGTTGTCAGAAACAATCACTTTTGATCCTGATGATGATGATGATGATGAATTTGGAGGCTTTGACACAATATGAGGTCATTTTTATAGTGTTGCACACACACCACATACAATTTATTGAACAGAGTCAAAATGAACCACCATGTGCCATACATGCTTATATGCCCATTAATGTGATAAATCTCAAAATTGATAAATACATTCAAAGAGTACTTTTTAAAAAATATATTTATTTATATTTATTTATTTCAGAGAGAGAGAGTAAGAGAGCAAGAGAGAAAGGATGGTTTTTGCCTTACAGTCTCAAGGGGAGATTCCACAATGGCAGGCAAAGGATGACGTGAGCAGAGGCTGGGCATCACCTTGCCAAGCTAAGGTTGAAATGGCAGCAAGAGGGTGAGTCAGACGCTGACAAGGAAAGCCCACCTCTGAAAACACACCTCCTCCAGCAGGGCTACGAGTCCCAAATCGCCACCTGCGGGGGGACCTAGCATTCTGCACAGAAGAGTTTATGGGGGACATCGCATGTAAACCACCACAGGTTCTGCCATAGATAACAGCAGAATGGCTGCAGAGATGGCTCAGCACTTGAGGAGCTTCCCTCAAAGTCCGAGGACCTGTGTTCAAATCCCCCAGTACCCAAGTAAAGCCAGATGCACAAGGTGACAAATGCATCTGGAATTTATTTGCAGTGGCTAGAGGCCCCAGTGTGCCTATTATCTCCCTCTCTCTCTTTCTATCCGCCTCTCTCTCATAAATAAATATAAATAAATATATAAATAAATAAACAAATAAATAAATAAATAAATAAATAAATAAATAAATAAATAAAATAGATAGCAATAGACAATGTCTGGCTAGAGGCCCCTTTGTGCCCATTCTCTCCCTCTCTCTCTTTTTCTATCTGCCTCTCTCTCATAAAAAAAAATATATATATATATATATATATATATATATATACATACATACATAAATAAATAAAATAGATAACAGTAGACAATGTCTGGCTAGAAGCCCCTTTGTGCCCATTCTCTCCCTCTCTCTCTCTCTCTCTCACTCTCTCTCTTTCTATCTGCCTCTCTCTCACATAAAATAATAAATAAATAAATAAATAAATAATAAATAAAATACATAACAGTAGAAGATGTCTGGCTAGAGGCTCCTTTGTGCCCATTTTCTCTCTCTCTCTCTCTCATAAATATATATATATATGATAAAATAGACAACAGTAGAAGATGTCTGAGAAATGAATACTTACCCTTTATATTCCTGGATTCTTTTCCGATGTTGATGATGCTGCAGACAAGGCAAAATATCACGGTACTGTAACAAGCCCTCCTTCATATGATCTTTGGACTACTCACCTAGACTGTCCCAAATGATTGTGAGTCAGTACTCAACCACGTATTTCTACGGCAACTCCACACCCCACTCTAGCCTCACTTTCAGTATTTTTACATCTATTTCTTTGCTTGACTTTTATCCTTGCCACACATTGCTATCTGCTGATAGCTTAGCTATCCTAAGGGTTGATCTGCAGACGAAACAAACACTCTGTAAATGAAGCCAGTAAATAAACAGATGTTGAAAGAAGTGGCATAACAGTTGTTCACTGAAGAGCCTGTCTGGGGAGAAGTAGCAGTGAATTTTCCATGCCATGCACTTAGTTTCATTTGGCATGCTGTGATAGATAGCTGCCACTGAAGAGTGTTGTTGAGGACGGGACTGAATCTACTAAAGCGTAGTACCTTACGTCTGTGGATAGGAAGACATTCAAAAATGAGTAATAAACCCCGTGGTGCTGTTCTCCAATGCCAGGAAATCCACATACTGGCACAGTTGATCACAAAGTAGAAACAAGCCCAGCATACCCTGGAGAGCAGATAAAATGTAGCATAAAAGAGATTGTATTTATCTTTACCACATTCCTGAAGGAAGTCAAATGATCTTTTCTGAAAATCTAACTAATTTAGTTCACTGTTTTTTTAATTATGTATGGTTTCATTTTTTTATATTTATTTTTATTTTGGAGAGAGACACAGAGAGAGACAGAGAGAGAGGGAGAGGAAGACAGATAGAGATGGGTACTCCAGCAGCCTGTCAGCTGCTGTGAACGAAATCCAAATGTGTGCCCCCCTGTGGTCAAGTGTGGCATTGCGCCCTTGTGTCACTTTGCATCTGGCTAAACGTGGGACCTGGAGATTGAAACCAGCATTCTTAGGCTTAGGAGGCAGGCGCCTTAACCACTAAACCATCTCTCCAGCCCTGGTTTCATTTTTTTTTTTTTTTTGTTGTATTGCAGTGGTTGAACTTTCAAATGTGCTTGAAAGACTACTTGATCTGTTTCTTATCTCAGAGGAAAAACTACCAAAACTAAGCAGGCTATTATGAACTACTAAGACATAGACAGGGTTTGCTCACTTACCTATCTCAGATCTGCCAGGCACATCCTTCCTCACTTATTTTCCTGTGTTTCCCTGATCCCACCATTATAACCTCAACATTATGACCTTAACTATAACCTTAACCATAATATTCCCAATAAATACAACAACATGAATAAAACAAATTTCTAGCTATTCTTTGTGTGCATTATTAGAAATATAAAGAGAAGCTACAAAATACATAGGTATGATGTATACATTTGATGCCCTTTCCTGTGAGAAAACCAAGTAATTTTTGAATTATGAATGGATTTTGAATTTTTCCAAATCCTTTTTATGTGTCTATTAAGATATATTCACATTGGTTATTTTAGGTCCCTTTTATGATAAATCACATTGATTAATATGCTAATGTTCAAACAAATTGGCCATGTATTTCTAAGAGAAAATCATATTTCCAAAAAACATCTTTTTCATGTGTTTCTGAGATTAAATTTACTAAAATTCCAAGGCATTTTGCAAGTGTATTCATGATAAAAAAAATGGCTTTCATTTTTTAATAATAATTTTGCCTAGTTTGGGATTAAAGAAACAAGGTCATATAAGTGAAAAAGTGTCTCACACTCTTTATTTTCCAGGAAACTTTGTGGAGGACTGACATATATATATATATATATATATATATATATATATATATTTATAAAAACAGTCAGGAGTAAATAGTTTGCAATTTGCTTTATTTTTGTTGTTATAATTATGTATTTCCACTGCAGATGAGAGAACAATTCCCATGTTTAGGCAAGAGAAAATTAGTCCACTGTGAATGAAACTTAAGCCTGTAACCTCTAGAGCCTTGTTCTGTCTGGATAACTTCTCATTTTACTCTAGACTCTCTAAGGCAATGGACAAAAGACACTGGATTTAAGAAGATGTATATTTTACATTTGAAAGTGTATTTTAAATAAATCACTCAATTTTCATAGCTCTGTGACTATATCTACATAGCATGAATACATGTATTATATTCTATGAAAAACATAGGATATGGTATAAAACACCTTCTTCTCTCTATATGAAGTATACTTTGCATATTCAAATCTTATTCAGGAAATGTGAATGTAAGTTACAGTGCATAGAGATTACTCCAATGTAAGTATAGTTGCTGATGTTATGAAAATGAACATTTAAAATGTGTTGTTTAGTCAGTATTGTGAGAAAAGATGAAAATTTTTATCAGAACTCATAGTAACATAAATAGTGAGTCTCATTTTAATTATTTCATGCGACTATTAAAAGGGGCTATAATATTGCCACACTAATTTTAGCTTAAAATTGATTTGTAACTGAGAAGGAAATAAATATATAATATAAGACTGTGATTTGTTATTATATAATATATAGTGATATAATATATATATAATATAATTTATAATTATATTATATATATATATTACTATGACTATTTGATTTGCACTATTAATATTGCCAGGTACTCTTTTGATTAAGAATTTTCTATTTGATATGAAAGAAGATACATTTGCAGATATTAGTAGATTTTTTAATTTTTAATTTTTTTTATTTATTTGAGAGAGAGAAAGAGGGAGAGAGGGAGACAGAGAAAGAGAGAATAGGCACAGTAGGGCCTTCAGCCGCTGCAAACGAACTCCAGACGCATGCACCACCCTGTGCATCTGGCTTATGTGGGTCCTGGGGAATCAAATTGAGGTCTTTAGGCTTCGCAGGCAAGCACCTTAACAGCTAAGCCATCTCTCCAGCCCCTGAATTTTTAATTTTGAAATCTTTTTAGTGACTATCCAATATGAAAAGCAATTAGATCCTTGTCCATTAGACAAACAGCACGAAAAATATTTATGAATTGGGATTACACTCTTATTGTAGTCTGTTGTATTCTGACTAAATAAGAAACTATGTGGTGGTAGGAATGTAAGTATGAATCCATTCAGATTAAGCAGGCAGAATGGTGCTCCCGTTACCTGGAATTAAAAATGCATTGAGATCTCTGCCTGCATTTAATAAGGGCAAGAAAAAATAGAAATAAAGTGAAAAGCAAGAAGCATTCTAGTTCAATCTCAAATCAGATATAAAGCTTTAATCAGAGTTTAGCTTAGCCCAGATGCTAGGGCATTATAATTTGACCTTCACGCAATCCAGATAGGGCATGGGATCTGGAGATCAGATCAGTCTTCCGGGACATAAATGTCCTGAGGATGGCTTCGGTATGCTCCCGCCACTTTCAGTAACAATATACTTACATTTCCAGACAAGTAATTTGGGCAACAAAATTATCAAACTTAAATGAGTAGTATAGATATCTTTTCCTAAACTCATTTGCTATCTTTTTGTCATCTAAACTTTTTGCTCAAAATGACATTTTTAAAAAATTTTATTTATTTATTTATTTATTAGAGAGAGAGAGAGAGAGAGAGAATGGGCATTCCAGAGCCTCTAACCACTACAAATGAGCTCCAGACGCATGTGTCCCCTTGTGCATCTGGCTTACATGGGTCCTGGGGCATTGAGCCTCGAACTGGGGTCCTTTGGCTCCACAGGCAAGCGCTTAAACACTAAGCTGTCTCTCCAGCCCCAACATCTTTTGGGAGAAATGTACACTGACTAAGTAACAACTTGACTAATTCAGAAAAAAATGCAAACTTGCTGGCATATAAAAAAGTATTAATCAGGGCTGGAGAGATGGCTTAGTGGTTAAGGCACCTGACAGCTAAGCCTAAGAATGCTGGTTCCAATCTCCAGGTCCCACGTTTAGCCAGATGCAAAGTGATGCAAAGGGCGCAATGCCACACTTGACCACAAGGGGGCGCACGCATCTGAATTTCGTTCACAGCGGCTCTCTCTCTGCCTCTCCCTCACCATCTCTCTTTGTGTCTCTCTCTCAAAAAAAAAAAAAAAATTAATCAGAATCAGAATAGAAATTAATTAATTCATTTAATTTTTATTTCAATGTTATTTATTGAGTGCCTGCAATATGTCAGAGGGTGGTGTTAGGTACCAGCAAAAGAGCAATATGTTGAGGTGACCTGGATTCAGCCCTGATGAAGAAGGAAAGTAAATGAGTAGACAAAACTATATTTTTTTTGCGAATAACTGCATAAAGAAATATAACTTAGTAAAGTTAAATGTTTTTTGTAAGGGCATTTACAGTGAAACCATTTAGTCTAAGAGGTGAGAAAGATAGTGAAAATCTAAATGCTTTCATGCCAGATTGAACTAAGGATGGTGATTGGAGAAAAGTGAATTATATAAGAGAAACTAAAGGAAATTAAAGATTGTTATTACTGTCTTTTTTTTTTTTTTTGAGACAAAACTTTCACCATTTGCCAAAGTCAGCCTGGAAACTGCTATATAGCCTAAGCTGGGCTCAAATGTATGATCCTCCTGCCTCCATCTTCTGGCTGCTGGGATTGTAGGTGGGTCCCACCACACTCCGTGCTCTCCGTGGGTCTGTGTACAGAATGCTCTCAGTCACAATTTTTTGTCTGGTATAGCACCCATGTTGAATGACCCATCTAGGATACATGCGTTCATGTCTTGGTCCATGGGTGCACTATTGGGAAATAGTGAATCTTTGAGAGGCAGTGCCTTGCAGGACATTCACAGCTCAATAGGGGGCACACTCTCCAAGGGCATTGTCATACCGAGTCTATTTGTCCTCACTTTCTTTGCTCCTGGCTTATGGTCTGAGTGGTCTTGTTCTTCCGTGCACTATGATAACGAAACACTGTCACGTTAGAAAACCAAGGAAATAGTAGAAGTATGCATAAAAAACAAACGTTCTCACTTAAATAATCTCACCACAATTACTCATGGTATTTTACTACACATGATAGAAACATGAATAGCACATTGTCCGGTAATTAGAATGCAATTTTTCCACGGGCAGAGAGAGGGCATCTTCTACAGATGTTCATCTCTTTCCTTCAGGCAGAGAAAGAGAGGTGTACCAGAGCGCCCCTCCCCTTGTGCACTCATTTTTTTGTTGTTTTGCTTGGTTTTGTTTGAGTCTATAATAATTCTTATGACAAAGAGGCACATTTTCTGGCAGCAAGTTCTGCTACTCTTCACCATTTTCAGCTCTGTAATTTTGGAGTCATCAAAGAGCCAACAGAGAGGAGCTAGGTTTAATGGAACGGGGTTAGTGAAAACTGTGGCATCTCACAGGGGAAAGATGGAAGATAATGGATGTCATATCTGGACAATCTCCTAGCAGTATTGTAGACATGGAGGCAAGCAAAAAAAAAAAAAAAAAAAAATAGAACATTACTTAGAAGTAAGAGCAGAAGGGACCAAAAATTAAAAACTAAGTACCCTGACATGCCCATTCTTTCTCTCTCTTTCTCACACATTCTCTCTCTCTCTCTCTCATCTCTATCTGCCTCTCTCTCAAATAAGTAAATAAATAAAATGTTAAAAATAAAAATAAACTGCTAAATACCATTTTTTTTTGTTTTGTTTTTGCTATGAAGACTCTCTAGAAGTTTAGGAAAGATATGAATCAAATGACTCAAATATCAGGAGAGGGATGTTATCAGAAGTGGGATGTGCTTGGTTTGAAGAATGATCACCATGAACAATGTCCTAAGTGTTTATCTTTATGCCCACAGACCAGCTCTAATCTCAACTCTGTTCAGACAAGCATGTTCTTTGCTTGGCAGTGGGAGGCAGTTAATTCAGACAATCAACTTTTCAAGTGTTGAAAATAAATGACTGACACGTAATCAACCCTACAAAGGACATATACAGCAACACCTTGTCTAGGGCTCAGGAACCACTATGGGAAATTGGGATGGCAAGAAATTTAAGAGCTGGAGGATGGGGAGGAACACTGTGGATCATGGACTCGGGGTAGCTGTGGTGACTTACACAAGACCTACACACGATGGGACCAGGCTCCATTCTGTTACGGGTGAGGGAGGGACTTGAGAATCCACGTCCCTCACTAATGAACTAATAATGTCAAAGGTCAGACAAAAAGAGAGTGAGGACTGAGGGGGAGAATGGAGGGTGATGTGAGGCACTTATAAAAATGCAATATAAATGAATGAAAAACAACAGTAAGAAGGGTCAGAAGGATGAAGATGGCATAGAACTATGAGGCAAGCATATCATGGGAAATATAACTATTCTGAGAAAGTTTGAGTGATAAGGAAGAGTCAAGCAAACCCATGTCTTAGGAGTTTACAGGAAGTCATAAGAGGAGGTACAATGAGACAACCTCAAAATATCCAAGTGTCAGGTTTCTACCAGGGAACCCGAATGCCCTGATTGTGTTTCCCTCGTCTTAGTTACCAATGCACACCACCGTGCTTTGTGGTCAGCAGCAATCCCATTGACCTCAGTGTCCAGAAATGCAGGACACTGTCTGCAGGCTCCGCCATGTCATATTTATGGTGTAAATGGCAACATGTTACTGATTCATTATTTTCAGGGGCATCTCTAGTTTTCTGGCTGACATTGAACAGAAAGAGAACAGTGATTGATGAGCAAGAAACAATATTGAAAAGGCAAGATAAAATGTCTAGAGGCCCTTCAGAAGTAACCGAAGAGGTGACTAGGGTTTCTTTAACAAAATCAGTGTTACGAAGTAAGATTATCATGTGATTTATCTCTTCCAGTTGTACATATGTCAACACATTACCCACAACTCTATACATTATACAGTGTGTATATATGTCTATATTTATGAATGTAATACTATTTATATAGAATAACATTTTGTATTTCTTATGAGTCTTGGCTCTAGATGAAAAAATTTCATGTTACAGAGAGAGCAATACATGTCCTCTTATATTACTTAAAAGCTACATTGAATTAAGAAGTGGAAAATAAAAACATCAATGAGCCATGAGTGATGGACCAGGAACCATACATAAGGAGTGAAATAAATATATTAAATGAAGATAAAAATGATCTTTTCAGGAAATTTTAAGTGCCATTTGTTTATAACTTTGACAGTCAACATATAATGGTAAACACTCAATCTAGTCTACAATACATGAACATTTAGTAAAGTCTCGTGCTTTTAAATTGTAAAAGAAAATACTAGAAATTATAGATGAACTGAGAAATTCCCTTCTCTGGTTTACTGCAGTGAATCTCGGAAGTTTATGCTTGTTACACACACACACACACACACACACACACACACACACACACACATGCTAGTGCTTCATATAAGTAGTGCAATGCTTTTATATAATATTAGCAATCATAGAATAAAGCTTAGATTTTTATATTTTAGGCATCACAAAATTTAAATGTTTTAAAACAAGAAGGAAATGGCCACAGATTGTCCACATAGTCCATATGAAATATGTTGTAAATAAAGAAATATTTTACAGTCTAGGCTGATGACAACCTCTAATGTAGAGAATCACTGTGTTCAACAAAGAGAACAAAAAAAAAAAAAAAAGCTAGTTTAAATTCTCAGAGTGAAACTAGTCCAGTATTAATTTGACAATAGAAGTAAGAAGGCTTCTTCTCGGCCAGTCTTCAGTGCCTGCTGGATTTTGTTTATTGTTACAGTTGGGTTTTAGGAAGTCCAGTTCATTTGTGTTGATAAGTCTGAGAAGGTATGTTTGAATGCATGACGTCTATTCATAGCTGCTACTGCTTTGGAAACCAGCCCATCTCCACCAGCTCAAATGCTTCCCTTGCTGTGCAGAACGCTGTCAGCAGGACTAAGAGGGCCATTGATCTTGGCGTTCTTATGAAATACTCAGGCTCTTGGCAACTGTAGAGACCCCTCTCCCCAAGCCTGCATTATGCATTCAGTATTCTAGCCACACTACTGCTGGATTCCCACATCCTATAATCCTCCCTGAGCCAGGTGTCCTCCCACTGCTCCGATAAGGGAATCTTGCCAGCATCATCATAGAGTCTCTTGATACCACGGCTCTGCTTGTCTTTATCCAGGGCCTCGAGACCTGCACAGAAATGGGCTTTCTCAGACTTAATGAGGCCGGAATCTGGCAAGAAGCACCTACATACATAGACACCTCATTTCGAGAAATGAGCAGTGAAATTCTCTCTCTATGAGCTTTCAGGAGCAATCTGTCAGAATGAAGTTCCAGGAAGGCTTATTATTGTTTAAGCTTCCATATGAATCCACAGTTAGCAAAAAAATCACCTCAAGAATTTCAAGAGAACAGACAGACTTCTTACATTTCAGGATGAAAAATACGTTCCTGGGCATTGGTGAGCCAGGCAGTAGCACCATCAGTTAGTTCATCATGGATTTGGCAAGAACTATAATCTAGAATGCAGCTACAACCCTATTCTGGCACTCTCTCTACTAGTTCTCCTTGTATTTCGGATTCAGTAAACACATTGAAATATCATACCGTATTCTGTTGAATTAGTGTCCTTTAGTAAAACGGAGCTGCTAGGAAGTATGTGTTTAAACATTTATCTCAACCTACTTGTCAAGGCTGGCTCTGTGGATAATGAACTTGCTGAACAAGCACGAGTTCCTGACTTTGGATTCCCAGGATTCCTGTACAGCTGGATGATGGAGTGAGCATCTGTAATTCCAGCACACTTTTGGGAAGTTTGGTGGGGACAGGAGGATCTTGCAGGAGCTTGGAGGCCAGCTAGCCTCGAGAAGGTTGCAGAAAACAATGACAGACTTTGCCTTAAGCAAGGTGGAAGGTGAGGACAGACAGCAGAAAGTAGTTTTCTGACCTCTCCACACATGTACCCTCATTCAGACACATGACACATATGATACACACATATGCAAATACATACTGTACACATAAACTAGAATAATTTTAATGTTATATTCATATATATCATTGCATTTATACATCTAATATTTATATAGATATTATGTAATATATACTATGTAATATATTTAAATATATATATGTATATATTAATCTCTGCTTCTAGCCCATTGGAACTTGGCTATGGTCAGCAAAAGCCCATGTTGCTGAGTTAACGCATAAACTTCAGCCTTGTAGCTAATGTCTACTTTTTTCATGAGCCCATTAGCTTGGGGGCAAAGAAGAGGCATGTTTCCGTAGAAGTCATTCTGTGCAACGCCATCATCATTGAATGAGCATTCCACACAGAACACAAACAACTTCACATTTCTTGCTCAAGACAGTGGGTTAGTCCCTGGACATCTTCTCATACCGCTCTGCGGTCATGTATCTCCCCAAAGACAATGCCTCACTGCAGTCACATGGTGACATAGTTCTCCTTTTCAGAAAGGAGAACACAAATGTGGATACACTACAGGAAAGTCTGCCCACGGGAGGATCTCCACTGCACCACCGCTGGTCAGCGAGGTGTCAGGACAGGACTGCAGCACTGTAGTTGTCTGTTTACAGATGATTCATTCAAATCACGCCCAGATATTCTCCTCCTCCGATGAGCGTTTTTTCTTAAGCTTTTACTGACACTTTTCACACACGTAGCCCAGGTGGACCACAATTTGCAAAACTCACCCTGCCTCAGCCTCCTAAATGCTAAGATTATTGGTGTGGTCCCCAAGCCTAGCTTTTAAGAACCTTTTGAAATAACACTTGCAGGGACCACAATAGTCGTGCATCAGAGGTTTCAATTTCATTTACTGCTTTCCTGTAATGTGGGAATTTAGATTTAGTCAATTCTTAATGTATGATTGTGTCTGTAAATTTGCTACCGTGAAAAATGATACAAATTTTGGATAATTCTATTCAAAATGCACCTACTTTCATTGGAAAAATGGTCTTTCCTATAAATATTACACACTTGGTTTTGTTTTGTGACTCTTTTGTCTTTTGTTTTGAAGCCTCAGAACTTTTTTCTAGTTCTTGACATACTTCTTAAAATGGAAAGTAATTCTCAAGGAGTGGATCATTATATGCCAAGAAGACATATCCTGTTTTACTTAGCTTAGAGATGTTGAAAGTAATTTATATGACAATTTAAACCCCTCATGATGCCCCCAAGTATTAATATACATGATTCTAAATTTAATTTTCCAACATAAAGTAAATTTGTCTTAGGTTTGCAATATAAATAAACCAAAAAAAAAAAAAAAAAAAAAAAAAGCAACCCTTCCATTCCAGAATATAGTGGGAGACTTCTGAGTCCTACGCAGTGGTATGTTTATTTGTTCTTGTTTCCACATCAGTCCCACCAAGTGCAGAGAAATAAAAGGGAAGAGATACTCTTCTTCAATGGTACTCTCACCAGGAAATGATTATAGTTCATGTAGATGAAAAGGAAAATAATATTTGTCTTACTGGTATTGGAACAACCAGTATGCCATTGGTTGTCTGTCTTGGGCAGCCATGCATCTGGCTAAAAGCATGGATCAATACATGTCCAAAATAGAGTCTTTCTTAGAATGAAAAGTCATTCAATTTGTCTTTACGGAGTTATTGTCTGTGAGCACAATTCAATAAGCAGAATAGGGTGTGCATGGTGCATTTCCACTCTGGCTGTCAGCCCACTCTCCACGCTGCAGCTTGGCTAGGAAGCAGATGTGCATATATTAATGATGAATATTTCAGGTGTGAAAGAGAGATGCTATTTTCTAGGGTGAAATCCTACCTTGAAAAAAAAATCAGTATTTCATAGAATAAAGGCCTGAACACCCAGCATTATGGAGCCTCCTGAATTAACAGAGTTTCATGGCGGTAATCCTCTGACAACCAGAAGGCCAAGACAGCAAGCATCTTAGGCTAAAAAAAGCTGGGACTGCTCTAGAGCCAAAAGGAGGCACACAAATCCCTCTACCAAATGACATTTATGACATTTTTGCCTGGGGTCTTTACACCATGCAGTGTTCCTGCCCCCAGCACCTTATCTTTTGAATGAGTACCATGTAGTCTTTTTTTTTTTTTTTAACCAACTTCTTTCTTGAAATGGAGATACAGTCAGTGTATTTTCTGTGTCAAAGCTGTGGTATATTTTCCTAGTGGTTTAGTTTTTAAAGAAAGTTTCATTATCTCCAAAAATTATTAACTTATTTATCTGAGATGGGTGGGGGGAGAAGGAGGAGAGTGAGAGGCAGAGACAAAGGCAGGTAGAGAACGGGTGCACCAGCGCCTTCTGCTGCTGCAGACGAACTTCATGCGCCCCTTTGTGCTTCTGGCTTTATGTGGGTCCTGGGGAATCGAACACTAGCTACCGGGATTTGCAAACAAGTATCTTTAACCACTGGAACATGTCCCCAGCCCTTCTTTCATGTTCCTTAAAAGTGATAGTTCAGGTAAAAATAAAGTAATATTTTAGTGGAATTTTCAGAAACGTTTTAATACATATTATCTATTCTTGAGAAAAATTTCAACAGATATAAAATAGTTTTCTCACGCAGGAGTGTGTGTGTGTGTGTGTGTGTGTGTGTGTGTTTGTAATTTTATAGTGGCAATCATTGTGTGGTGCCTCTTTTTACGTTGGGAGAACTGAATTATTTTCCTGATACTTAGGTTGACGTGCATCTAAAGACTTTTTTTCCATTTCTCTATTGCTTTACCTTAGTTTGGGATATTCTCTTTTAATTCATTTTCTGGCATGTCAGTTTCTTTAATGGAACTCACAACACATTTTCACATCTTTATTTGATTAAGGATATCAAATCACTACTTTCAGTTCTCATAATCATTCCAGGACATCTCACTATTATACTGTCATAAGTTTCAGCTCCCTCAATATTTAATCAATTTCATTTTGTGAAGAAAAAATAAAAGAGGGAAGCACAAAATCATTCGCGGTGCAAAGTTCCTGAACCTGTCCCATTGCTTTCATATTATTAAAATTGATACACTATGGGAAGACATGTTGACCAGTGGATCCTCCTCAATTATAAGAACCTTTAGTTGTGTCCATATCTGGAAATACAGGTTATACAGATACGGAGGGCTTTAGCACAATTTTAGGCTCCTACTGTGTTCAGGATATACACCAGAGGCTTTGAAATAGCACTGAGCATTATTTTGGCTCCTTGGGTAAACACACTCCACTCTGAGATACCATGTATTTATCCAAGACCATGGCAGAGTTGAAAACCATAGCAAATGACTGACTCTCAATTCCTCCTTTTGTTTCTCTGCCTTCCATCCTAAAAACAGTCCAGTGCTCAAGCTCTACTCCCTTCTTTTACTGCCAGGTACCCACTGACTGACCACCTGGTCAATAGCAGTTCACCTAGACTCAAGCTCTGCTTTGCATGCTAAAGCAATGTGTTAATGATATCAGCCTACATTTTATAGAAGTGACTTTGGTGAGAGTACGGCTCATACTTTAGGGATCTACCATCTGTTTCCACTCTTTATTCTTTTCAGTGTTATTTCTTAGTCCCCACCAAATGGTGTTTCAGAATAAGATTCAATTTTTACTGTTAAAAATGTTGATGGAGACCCGGGCGTGGTGGCGCACGCCTTTAATCCCAGCACTCGGGAGGCAGAGGTAGGAGGATCGCTGAGAGTTCGAGGCCACCCTGAGGCTACATAGTTAATTCCAGGTCAGCCTGGACCAGAGTGAGACCCTACCTTGAAAAACCAAAAAAAAAAAAAAATGTTGATGGAGGGCTGGAGGAGATGGCTTAGTTGTTAAGGGGCTTGCAGGCAAAGCCTAAGGACCTAGGTTCGACTCCCCAGAACCCATGAAAGCCAGCTGCACATGGTGGTGCATGGGTCTGGAGTTAGCTTGTGATGGCTAGCGGCCCTGATGTACCCATTCTCTGTATTTCTCTCTTAAATAACTAAACATAAAATATTCTTTAAAAAACATCAATGGGCATTCCACTTTCATATTTGTGAATTATGTCCACCCCCCAAGAAATATTGAATGGGTGGCCTAGCAATCTTTTCTGATCATCTCTGTTAGATGAATATATACCTTGCTCTGAACTTCCAGAGCCAAAATTAAAAGTATTTTCCATGTTCCAGCTAGACTTTAGAACATTTTTTTCTAAACATAGATAATCCTTAATGATAAATCATTATGTTATCTAATGTATATAAGATATAAAATTTAAACTCCATGAACTCCACTTGAGTAAATGAATCATCACCAAAGTGTCACACTATTCTAATACTTCTAGTTCATTAATTAATTATCAGATTAGAAGCTGTTATTTTACAAAGAAAAATATATTAGGCTCCTGAACAAGTGTATGTTTATATACCTAATTTCATTTCATATTTATCCATACTCAGGTGTGTGACAAACAATTTAGAAAATCATAATATGAGGAACAATAAAAATTTAACACCAAAGACTTCTTTTTTTTACTTATGCCTGTATTGGACAAAAAAGTTCTTAAAAAATAGAAATTGTATTAATCTATAATAATTGACACAAAATAGATTGCATTATTATTCTCTTTTACTTATTTATTTTTATTATGTATTCTGAGGGGGGGCAAAGAAAGAGAGAGGGAGAGAAAATGGGCATGCCAGGGTCTTTAGCCACTGAGAATGAACTCCAGATGCACGTGCCCCCTTATGCGCATGTGTGACTTGGCACGCTTTCATTACTGTGCGTCTGGCTATGTGGGACCTGGAGATTCAAACATGAGCTCTTCGGCTTCGCAGGCAAGCTCCTTAACCACTAAGCCATCTCTCCAGCCTGCACTGCAACTTCTTAAAAGTCCATTGGTGTTATCTGGGTTATCCCATTATTTTTATCAATAGGTGTGTATCTATGGTGATCTGTTTATTTATATTTGTGAGTCTACATAAAGATGTTGTCGCAGTCAGCTCCGTGTTGCTGGGAAGAACATCTGAAAAGACACAGCTTACATAGGAGCAAGGTGTCGACTTCAGCTTACAAATCGAGGTTCAACTCCATTCACGGCAGAAGCAGCTGCTTACTTACATAGGCCCGTGCAGAGAGAAACGAGTGCAGCAAACAAACACCAGCACCAGCAAACACAAACCACCAGAACTCAATTTGCTCATTCGACACCTTCGGGCTAAAACCCAGATCTGACCCCAGTGACACCTCCTCCCACAGGCTGCTGGAGAATCCAGCAGGAAGCTTAACCTTAACCAAAAATACCTGTGGCTGGCCTGGAGAGATGGCTTAGCAGTTAAGGCGCCTGCCTCCTAAGCCAAAGAACGCTGGTTCCAGTCTCCAGCGGTTCCAATCTCCAGGTCCCACATTTAGCCAGATGCAGTGACACAAGGGCGCAATGCCACATTTGACCACAAGGGGGCGCACACATCTGGATTTCGTTTGTAGCAGCTGAGACTGCTGACACGCCCATCTCTATCTGTCTTCCTCTCCCCCTCTATTTCTCTCTGTGTCTCCCCCCCCCAAAAAAATACCTATGTCTATGGGGGACATACATTCCCTTTCAAACCACCACAGATGTAGACACAAATGTATTTATATAGATCTCTGCATATATGTATGCAAATGTACATATATGTTTTTTGCTTATATAAGTATGTAGCTACATAAATCAGTCTGTTTCAATCTATCATTATCATCTATCTGTCTATATATCATCTATCATCCCATATGAGAAGCCAGTAAGGTGATGTCTACTGTGCATGAGGGAAGGCAGGTGACTGACAGAACCTTTTGCTTCTTGCTTTATTTAATGTTTTCCCTCTGTGGAGTGGAGTGGCATTAACAGTGTTCCATAGTTTCAGGACAGACCAACATCACACATCCTTCTTCATCGTATCCACACCTCTCATCACAATTTTCTTTAACTTATTCCACAGCTCAATTTATTTTTATTCTCCTTCTACCAACCTTCTTTATGAAAAGCAATTCTGTTTTAGATTCTTTTTGCTCATAAATTATGCAACCCCAAGACATCCCTTTGTGCTAATTCATTCTTCTTCTCAATTGAATTTTATCTATCTTGGTAGAGGGAATAGATGAAGCATCTGCTTGCTTTGTGTGTGTGAGAGACAGAGTCATCAGTCCACCCTGTTCTCAAACTCTCACTGTAGCCATGCATAACCTTGAACTTCATTTATCCAAAAAAGTGTGTGTGTGTGTGTGTGTTTTGTGTGTTTGTGAAATTGTGTGCATTTGTATGAGTGTGGTGTAGCACCTGTGTAGAGGTCAGACGACAACCTGAAGGGTTGACTGTCATGCCCCACCTTGTTTGAGGCAAGGTCTCTCATCCTTCGCTCCTGCATTAGCCAAGCTAGCTCTCTCAGGAGCTTCTGAAGGATTCCCCTCTCACTTCCTTCCACTCTCACCATAGGCATGCTGGGATTAAAGATGCTGGCTACAACATCTGGTTCTATGTAGGTCCTGGGATTCCTAATTCAGGGACTCACACTTGTGTTAAAAATGCTTTATCATTGAGCAATCTCCCAGTTCAACCTTGAAATCTCGATCCTCCTGCTTCTATCTCCTGAGAACCTGGATTCCAGGCATGCGCCACCAAATCCATTTTACAAAGTGATTAGAGATCCAAGCCAGGGTTCTGTACATGTTAGACAAGCAGTCTACCAGCTGAGTTATATCCTCAGCTTCTGTCTGCTGGCTTTGCAGACAGGGCTTGGAAGTATGAAATTTTGCTATATAAATAAATCTGAATGGGACCATCGTGAAGGGCTTCTGTTCTGGTCTCAAATATCATTAATCAACAGAAAATGAAAACTACCTCATAATCTCATAATAAAAGTATTAATTTATTGCTGATGATTGAATTATCTACCTCAGAAATCCATTTTTCATTCAACTCATTTCTAATGAACTCCTGCGACCTGTCAGTTACTGTTGAAAACAAAAACAAAATACGTTCTGAGGCTCCCTGAGGACCTGCATCAATAAAAATTATCATCACAACCTTTACTAAATTGCAATGGTATTACGATAGAGAACTATGTGCTATGAGAGCAGACAAGGGGAGCTTGAGTGGCTGAGAGTGACATGTCACGGACAGTTTCCCCAAGGAAATCCCTGCATCAGCTGGAATGCACTCTTCCCTCATGGGGGATGCTGTAGAGACACTGCAGAGGCTGAGAGCACAAGAGAAGTTTCCAAATGAGTCACACGCTCCTGTGACAGGAGTGACATGAACGCAGTGTGGGGCTGGCAGACGCCACAGCAGATGGCAGAGAGTGCTGTGGTATAAGGCATGCATGAAGAAGAATGTGGGTGCTGCCCAGGGAGACCTAGATCTTCACAAGAAAATCTATCTGACATCTCAAAAGAGTGTGCAGTCTTCAGGTGTTTAAACTCAAACAGACAGAGAGATGTAAATGTAGCAGGGTAATTCCAGACCGGGGTGATAAATTAGAATGGTGCAAGGTGATTGGTCTTAAAAATCAAAGTCAGAGGGACTCAGTGAATGTGTTTGAATGAGCAAACCATGTGACTGAAGTCTTAAGTTCATAGCACTATGGCGTTTTTCTCCCCTTCTCGTTTATCTTCTAAAAATCAAATATGGGAGGAACATGACTAATTAAAATGCTGGGCAAGTCAAGTGCTAGTTAATTGAGTTTTTATTGCATTTACACCATCAATTTTCAATGCTTTTCATGAAACGGAATGTGATCTCCTTGGAATTTAAATGTGTCTATTGTATTTCATATTGTATCATTTTCTATTTTTCTACACATGGCCATCTGTAAAGCTGCTGTAAATGTTCTAAAAATAACCAGTAATCTGGGTATTGTTGGTTACTTGTTTCACAATGGAGAAACTGTTAGCCTATTTTCGCAATTATTTCCATGAATAAAGAAACTTTTTGGACCAAGGAAAAAATGGAAAGTTGAAGATTAATTTACAATGAATGATAGGGACTATGACCAACTTAACTTTTGAATATAATTGTATTTAAATGCAATATTTTTATTAATTGCTGTCATATGACATATTATTTTATTTTTTTATTTTATTTTTTTTTAGTTTTTTCAGTTTTAACTCAGGTTCCAGCAGAAACTGAAATGATGAAAAATACATTCCACTTGTGTTATTTTGTTTCATGATTTGAAAACCTCTGAAATTGAACAACTGATTCACTCTGTTTCCTTGTTGAGTGATAGAAGAATGAAATAAAACAGAATTCGTTTTATGTTTACAGAATTAAATTATTTTCCTAAAACTTCATGGTACAGGCTGGAGAGATTGCTCAGTAGTTAAAGGTGCTTGCTTGCAGAGCATGGCAGCACAGATTTGATTCTCCAGGACCCACTTGAAGGCAGATGCACAACATGACACATGTGTTCACAGTTCTTTGCAAGGACAAGAGGCCCTGGAAAAACCATTCTCACCCCCTAAATTAAATTACTAACTGAATACAAATATATTTAAAAATTAAAAAAATAAATAAAAGCCTATGACTCAACAAGGTATTTTCCCTTGTTCAGACATTTAGAATATATACTATATAAATTAGGATATATGATATATAAATAAGCTGAAGTCATGATGGTTCCAGTTCTTTTCTGAGTTTTGGGGTCAGGTGGAAAGAAAGTTGATAATGAGAAGGTAGTTGGAACCTTCCCTGGGACTGGAGTATGAGAGCCACCAGGAAGAAAACATCATCTCCACCGCGAGACAAGGGTGTGGATTTAGAGTCCCTGGAGACGTCGCTTGCTCTCTAGAAACATGTTTCTCACTTCAGGAAGTCGTTCCTTATGTCTGTCAGCAAATGCCTTTTATACTCCCTGATATTATCTCTCCAAAAATGTCATTTGCATAATTAAAATATTATTCTCCCTTCCTCCTCGTTGCAGCCTAGTTTTATTACATGATGACACTGCTCCTACTCACAGATGCAAAAATTGAACTTGGAACAATTTTATATTTTTCCCATCAGGTAGTATTGTAAAGAAAAACTAATTTTGTTACCAGGTTCAGTATGAAAATATCCTGACCAAAAAAAAAAAAAAAGCCTCGCCTCTGTCTATGTGGATGAACCATGCACAAACTCACATTTCATTTCAACACATGAAATTATGTATTTCCATGTGCAGCTCTCCAATTATTCGGGTACTCTTCTGAACAAAATATCCATTGTTTATTTCCATTTGGCCAGTAAGTTGCAGAAGGCACTACATCCGCAGAGGCACAGTCAGTCCATCTCTCAGTATCAACTCTGAAGGCTGGAGGATATATATTAGAATAAGTTCTTGCCCATGCACTCAAGTTTCCTGAGAGCTTTCAAATGGTACAACCCCTAAGGGATGAGGGAAAGGCACCTCGGAGTAAGGGAGTGTTGTCTATGCGGGAAAGGAGAATATATTAAAAAGAATAACTCGGGGGGAGCAGTTATGTAAAAGAGGGTGGAGCAAATATGTGGGAGCTAAAAGTGATTGAGGCAAAACTATGATGGCTAGGTCTAGGTGCCTGTTTAGCTAGGCTATGTTCCCAGACATCTGGTCAAATGTAGGTCCATCTGTGGCTGTGAATTGATGACATTTTTAGCTGTAATTAATATGAGAGTTATTAGTGAAGGAGATTGCCCCCATCATTTGAACAGATCTTGTCCAATCAGGTGAAGACCTTAAGGGGGAGGGGAAAGCAAAACGAAAACTGTCAACAACGACGGTGTGTGTTCTGCCCGAAGACCACCTTCAGACCAGAGACAGTAACTTCAGTTTTTCTGGAGTCTTCATCTTGCCAGGCTCCTGTGCAGGTCTTGGATATGCCACACCTCCATAACTGAGTAAAGCAATTCTTAAAATCTTGTTCTACAGAATCAGCTCTCTGGATATGTAGGCTCTAGATCTCTAACCAACTGCAGGTGAAAAACTTTTCAGGGGAAAATAATCATCTATACTGAACTTACACAGATTCTTTTCTTATCATTTTACCTAAGCAATAAATAACTATTTTGCTTGTATCAACTTTGGATTTGATATTAAAAGTTATATTAAGTCAATTAAACTTCTATAGGATATACCAAAGGATGTATATACACTACCCACAAATCCTGTGCCATTTTATGTAAGGAGCTGAGCATGTGCAGATTATGGTTCTGTGGTAGAAGTTTCTAGAATCTATCTAACATGGATCCCAAGTTACAATTGTGTATGTGTGTACATTGTATGATGTGTGTTTGCATACACACCTATACAAACATACATGTGCACACCCACAAGCACAGACACATCATTTTGGTGCCCTTACTCTATCCTAGAATTCTGTGTTTAGCATCCTCATTCTTTCACTTGTAAAGAGATGTTAGTTTGGCCAACAGGTTAAATGAATAAGGATGGTGTGGTGGTTTGATTCAGGTGTTCCCATAAACTTAGGTGTTCTGAATGCTAGGAGACTTGGGAATTAATGCCTCCTAGAGGCAGCATATTGTTGGGGGCAGGCTGATGGGTATTATAGCCAGTGTCCTGTTGCCAGTGTTTGGCACACTCTCGTATTCCTGTTATCCAACTGATGTTGGTTAGGGGGTGATGTCCACCCTCTGCTCATGTTATCATTTCCCCCCACCATCGTGGAGCTTCCGCTTGAGTCTGTAAGCCCAAAACAACCTTTTTTTCCCCCCACAAGCTGCTCTTGCCTGGGTGATTTCTGCCAGCCATGCGAACCTGACTGCAACAGATGGCATACAAGAAATGTCTTGAAGGGGTAGATTATTCAAACATGCACACCGTGTCTGGAATAGGAAAATGGAAGTGTGAGCGCCATAGGGTTTGGATGGGAATGAGTTACCACGGCCTCGTCTAAGCCTCTGCCTACTTTTCAATAACATATGAATTCGGAAATCAACAGAAACGTGACCATTTTGAGAGCACATTAAGGTGAAATTTTAGTGACACTCTACAGTAGAGATCAGTAAATAGTAGGAGAGCCCGAATATAGGATAAATCTGGCCATAATTTGTATTTAGTTGATTAGTGAACTCAGTGGACTTGCATAGGTCCGTCCAAGAAGAGTGTGTGGAAGAGCAGGACGTGAGGAAAACACCAGCAAGACTGTAGCTTGAGGCAGAACAGATAACCAGCTGTTTGACACATATTCCAGTTGCGGGAGAAAAGTTCAGCATAACTGTTGTCTCACAAGCCAGAGAATGAGAGCGCTTTGCACCCACGGGGAGCATTCCCATGCAGGCACTTTCAATGCAGCCATGCTTGACTGCACAGTCATAGCAGAGGTGTGAGGTCTAAGGGGACCAGAGTGTAGGGTGTCCTGGTTTGTTTGAGACTGTGTGCTGTCTCAGGGAGCAAGACTGCCAGTGCTAACCTGTAGACCATTCCAAGTAAATGTGCCGCCTTACAAAGAAGTGATTGCATTCATGAGAAAGGGAATAGTTTGAAGGACTAATAGAACTCAGGGGAAAAAAAAGTCTTTCCTCACATCCATTAGTGGCCCTGGTTTATCTAAACACAAAAGATGAAAATGGGCCTTCTCTAATCATTTCGTGTTCACGAGGATCCTGCTAGTCTTGGGGATAGAAAGACTTTATTTAAGGCCGAGTAGAGAGCAGGAGTGAATATGCTCATGTTGTTTAGCTTGAAAGGGTTTTCTCCATGTTCCAGATGGCTCAGTGGAAGAGGTTTGTCAACAAAGTTTGGACTGAGGGATGAAATCAGCCGGAGCAGCTTGGGTGAAAGTGTAATTCATATCAGTGACAGACAGACTTCCATTTAGAAGATGGAAGATGACAGATCTGAGTACAATCTATCTTTAGCCACTGTTAAGCTTTGTTGCATGAATTTATTTATTTATTTATTTTTGCAATGATACCTATACGGAGGAGCCTGTGTTACTAATCAAGGCTTGATTGTATTTTGTGTTTCAAGTACAGTAACAATATTATACCTTTAGGATTTCACAACAGCTTTTGCTAAAAGGAAACCAACTATTATTTTCCTGCACAATAGACCTACAAGGAGCAAATAACAACCATCAACACCAGGTGCCTGTCACTTGTCTTGGCAAAGCTCCATTAGACCTGCCATGGGACATTGGCATAATTCAGAATCCATTAACATTTGAAACTCAGATGGCAATATGAGGATTTGTGCTGATTATCTGCATTTCTTAGCATTTTCAGGCTCCACGGCAGAATCAAGTTGAGGTATTGAGGGAAGCAGCATCAGTCACATGGGAAGTAAATGATTCTAGAAGCTCTATCAATGATTTCTCATTCGCACCACACACAAACATAATGACATGCTACATGAACCCGAGTTCTGATGCTTCGCCTTGATGACGAGGAGTCAGCTACATTCTCTTCTGCTCTTCTTCTTTGTCTTCTTTTCTCTCCCCACCTGCCAGCTTGCTTTTTTCTTTTCTCTCTCTCTCTCTCTCTCTCTCTTTTTTTTTTTTTTTTTTTTTGGTTTTTCAAGGTAGAGTCTCACTCTATTCCAGGCTGATCTAAAATTCACTATGTAGTCTCAGGCTGGCCTTGAACTCACGATGATCCTCCTATTCTCTGCCTCCAGAGTGTTGGGATTAAAGGCGTGCGCCAGCCGGGCGTGGTGGCGCACGCCTTTAATCCCAGCACTCGGAAGGCAGAGGTAGGAGGATTGCCTTGAGTTCAAGGCCATCCTGAGACTATATAGTTAATTCCAGGTCAGCCTGGGCCAGAGTGAGACCCTACCTCAAAAAACCAAAAATAAATAAATAAATAAATTAATTAATTAATTAATTAATTTAATTTAATTAAATAAAGGCGTGTGCCACCACGCCCGGCTCCAGCTTCCTTTTGATCTGATCATGGGTTCTGCTTACTGCTTCTTTACGCTGTTCTGTGCCATAGCAGTGTGGTGGATTTTCTCACATAAGACCTCCAAACCTTCCAAAAACAAATGGCAAATAAAGATTCACGTACATGGTGAAATGAGTTCCTTTCTGGGAATACTTTAGAGTCAAAGAAAGTCATAACTACAGAGAAACACAGACATGCATTTTATAACCAATGGTATATGCCAAGAAGGCCAAGAGCTAAGGCTCAAACTAGGATAACATGTAGCTCAAGAAAAGTTCAAACACACAATTCACAAAATGGAATCTCGGAAGGCTTTGGGGGTTACTGGGAGCTCAGTAGCCACTGCAGAACATTTGGTAGGCAATCATCAACTGAGAGACAGGTACAAGCGATGTTAGATCCTGGACGGTGATGTTAATCTGAGGCCTCAACCTCAGCCAAGCTCAGCCGAGTGCAAAGAGTTTAGTCTAAACAGTTATGGAGGAGTTTCCATGCTGAGACCAGCATCTTGAATCGCTTTTCTCTTTATTTTTAAGATGTATATTTTACATCAACATTCTCAATTGCCTCAGCCCTTATTAAATCTACATGAAGTATTCGCTTCTGCCTTAGATAGCGTCCTTTCACAGGTAAGTCATATCACCTTCAAACTTCACCCTACTCTCTAATGTTTACATCATGCATTTCACAGGGAGTGTCCCTCCAGTATTTAATCAAAAAATATATTAAAATCGTATTTTTCTGCCTCAGTGAGGCCAGTACTATGAATTCAACATAATCTCTTCTTATTTCATATGGGTCTAATTTCTCATTCTTATAAATCTATAATTGCCTTCCCTTGGTTATTAAGATAGAAGACCAGTAAAAATCTGTAAGTATTGGGCTGGAGAGATGGCTTGGTGGTTAAGGCGCCTGCCTCCTAAGCCTAAGAACGCTGGTTCCAATCTCCAGCGGTTCCAATCTCCAGGTCCCACGTTTAGCCAGATGCAGTGACGCAAGGACGCAATGCCGCACTTGACCACAAGGGGGCGCATGCATCTAGATTTCGTTCACAGCAGCTGAGAGACTGCTGGCGCACCCATCTCTATCTGTCTCCCTCTCCCTCTCTGTCTGTCTCTCTCTGTATCTCTCTCCAAAAATAAATAAAATAATAATAATAAAAATTTTTAAATCTGTAAGTATTATAGCAGAGGTATTACATATAAATATTTCTGCCATATTTTCTGTCATCATTGACAGGCACATTTACTTGAATAACTGCTTATATCTCTGTCTAAACTTGTGTGTGTCTGCATGTGTGTATGGTGTGTGTGTGTGTGTGTGTGTGTGTGTTCAAATAGAAATGATCAATCACTCAGAGCTGAAGACATGGAAGAATGTAGAAATGTGTTGATTTAATTATTACTTTATTACTGTATTATTTTTATTTATTACTTTTATTTATTTATTTTATTTATAACTCTATTAATATGCATTGTTTGAATTTATAAAAGTCATTCCTTTCCTTTAGAAAACATTTCTCTTTAGTAACATTTAGAGCTGAATTTAGGAGAGGTAATAGTAAGATATTATGTCAGGAGAATTAAAATAATCATTACTAAATTTTCCACTATTCCAATGTAAAATGGGTATTTCATTAGAATAGGTCATGATTAGAGGGTTAACCTACTGGTAAGACTGAAATGAATTCTTTTAATGTCTATGTTTGGTGTATTCTGTGTGCATGTGTGTTCATGGTCATGTACATTTGAGCTCATATGTGTGCATGTGTGTACAGTTGTCAGAGACTGATATCAAGTGTTTTCATCACTTGATTTTCACCTTATATTTTGACACAATGTCTCCCAGTGAATCCAGTACTCAGTAATTCAGCTAGATTAGGTAGCCTGCAAGCTCTGGGGACCCCATTGACTTTACTTCTTCTGTGCTGGGATTATGGGCATATACCGTCATGTCAAGTTTTTTTTGAGGCCAGCCCAACAGATTGGCCTTTTTTTTTTTTTTTTTTTTTTTTTTGTGTGTGTGTGTGTGTGTGTGTGAGAGAGAGAGAGAGAGAGAGAGAGAGAGAGAATTGGCATGCAAGGTCCACCAGCCACTGCAATTGAATTCCAGATGTGTGCACCACCTTGTGTGCATGTGCAACCTCGTGTGTTTGTGTCACTTTGTGCATCTGGCTTAAGTGGGACCTGGAGTGTTGAACATAGGCCTTAGGCTTCACAGGCAAGCACCTTAACTGATAAGCCATCTCTCCAGCCCATCTAGTTTTATTATGGGTGCTGTAAATCTGATCCCAGGCCCTCACACTCCTGTGGTAAAATAGTTTATTCAGTGAGGCGTCACCCTGGCTCCAAGACCATTTCGGGTTAGTACCATCTTCATTATCCTTTATTATCCATTTGAGCTTCATGGTCTTGACGTATGATGAAAAGATGGATGAAGGTATCTGGGACCAGAAGTGTTGACACAGGTTGGAATACCTAAACCATACCTGTCCATGTGACGTGACTGGTGGCCAAAAGGAAAAACAACGCAACCAAGCACTCGGCTCTGAAGATGTGTGTCACCCTAGGTTTCACAGGTTAGACTGTAATCCCCACCATGATGCCCGTCAGAGGTGGGACCTTTGGAACGTAACTTGTACTTTCGAAGGGGTCAGTGTCCTCATAAGAGAGAGTCTGAAGAGTGAAACAGGACCTTCAACTAGGTGAGGCTAAAGATGCAAAGGGTGTATGAAAGGAATTTTTAAAATATATTTGTTTATTTGCAAGCAGAGAGAGATAAGAGAGAAGAGAGACCAACAAAGAAAATGGGTGTGCCAAGGCCTCCAGCCACTGCAAATGAACTCCACATGCATGTGTCACCTTGTGCATCTGGCTTTACATGGGTACTGGGGAACCAAATCTGGGTAGATAGGCTTTGCAGGCAAGCACCTTAACTACTGAGCCACATATCCCATCCAAAAGGAATGACTTTAACAGTAGGGAACAGGCCATCATTCATACTTGCTTAAATGAATACAGAAGAGTTTTTATTATCAAGAAAATAGAGAGCTGTCGTAATTCCTTCATACGCCCTCAGAGGAGAAGCTTCAGTGCTCAGGTCAGTAGGATCATCCAACCAGATGAACAAAGGTGAAGTCAGTAGTGTATCTGTCAAGAAAATAAAAGTTTTCTAGAAACACTGGAATTGAATACTATTTATTATCCATTGGATAAGCAAATCTACAACTATCTCATATGTAGCCAGAGCAAACTGTCTTACACGTAGGTGTTTACAGATAAGCAATGTGTTCTGTTATAACTGGGGAAAATAAATTCCTTTTGTCACTGTAGTTTGTTTGCTTTTTTGTTTGTTTGTACTAGAGTTAAAAAAAAATCAACTATTTTCCCAGTGATAATAATGGAATGGCATATCTCAGCACTCCATGTTTTTCTCTAAAAGTTAATCAGAAAAGAAAGAAAGAAAGAAAGAAAGAGAGAAAGAAAGAAAGAAAGAAAGAAAGAGAAAGAAAAAAATAGAATGGCAAGTGAGCTTCATGAGGGTGGAGGGAATAGCAAAGTACCAAAATCCACACTTTATGTCTTTTATTTAAAAAAAAAGTTCTTCTATTTAGAGAGGGAAATTTACTGGACACAGTACTGAGTAGAATGAAAACAAGACGCAAGGCTTGTGCAGGAGTCCCAGCCCCTGGGTTTATCCAAGGCCCTCGCTTTCTGCCAGACTTCAGTTTACATAGACCAATAGTTTACTGGAGATGCCTACCAGCCCTAAGTGCAAATCCCCAGTCCTCAGCCCTGAAGAAGGCAGTAGCAGCAGGCAGTTGAGGATATGCATAACTTTACCACTCTCATGCTAATGCAGGTGGTCTCGCTCAACTGAAAAAAGAAGACCCAATACCCTTCTGACACCTTTATACATTTTATTTCACCTTCATAAAAAAAATTATACACGATGCTTTTGTTAAGGCATTTCTAACATTTGGGATGTCGTGAGAAAAGCAAGTCTAGAAATACCGAATTACCAAATAAAGGACTGCATAAAATACCAAATTGGTAACCGAGATAATCTGTACCTAAATGCAGGTTGAAATATTAAGCTCTATTTTTCGGAAGCTCACTCCTCTCAAATATTTAAATTCTCCCTCCCAGTCTGCTCAAAGTGTTTGAGAGTCATTTCCCTCCTTCACTATACTCTACCTTCCAGATAGTGTGTGCGTGTGTGTGTGTGTGTGTGTTGTGTGTATGATGTATGTGTGTATGCTGTGTGTATAGTGTATGTGTGTGTGTGTGCATGCTGTGTGTGTTTGTGTGTGTATGGGCACAGACATGCTACGGCATGTGTGCAGAGGTCAGAGGACACTATCGGACAGGGTGTTGGTCCTTCATTCCACTTCCCTGAGACTGGCTGTGAACACCTGACTAGCTGGTTTATGACCTTGGGTCATCTCCTGGTTCCACCGACAATTGCCATAGGCAGGTTGTATTCTGAGGATACAAATAATGATCACCGGGCTTTTGCAATAAATGCTTTTTTAACTACTGAGCCAGCTTCCCAGCCCCAACACTTTCTCTTTTTTTGTTTTTGTTTTTTTTGAGAAACAGTTCCATCCTGATGTTAGCATGCATTAGATATCAGTTCACTCACACATCTTTCATCAAAGCTTGCTGTCCATTTTCCTTGCTGTCCTAATTTCGCCAGTTCTTACATTCAGGCTAGAACTTTCATTTACCTGAAAAATGTATGTACTTAGTCAAAGTTCTCAGTTGTTCAAATGTCTGGGAAATTCTGTCCCTTTTAAGAAGTGCAAAGTGCCGTGAGTGTCTTTTGTTCTATAATAAATAATATCACTGAGAAATAAATGGCAGTCATAATTTGAAAAAAAGCCTTTGCATTGTCATTCTGTATCTCTTTGCTGATTTACTGCATAATTGGGAATTCCTAAGTGCAATTCTTCAAAGGGAAGTTGAAAACAGAGTTCATCCAGTTGTCAGCAAGGAATGTGTAGTGTGTCCAATCCCTTGTATTTAAAAATGTGTCTTGTGGGCTGGAGAGATGGCTTAGCGGTTAAGGCGCTTGCCTGAAAAGCTTAAGGACCAGGTTCGATTCTCCAGGTCCCGTAAGGCAGATGCACATGGTGGTGCATGCATCTGGAGTTCGTTTGCAGTGGCTAGAGGCCCCGACACGCCCATTCTCTCTCTCTCTCTCTCTCTCTCTCTCTCACTAATAAATAAATAAAAAATAAAATCTTAAGAACACATCTCTTCTTCCTCTAAAACATATATTTGACACTAGAAGCCAAGTCATGTGTTCAAACACATGGACCTTCCTGTGACGAGTCCCCTAGGAGGCCTGTTGAGAATGGTAGGGAATATTCAAACAAAGACTGTATTTTCCAGGGAAGAAAATAGGTGATTTTTATCAATGTGATGTGATTCGAGTGATGGTATCTCACATTAAAATTCACGTGGAAAAATCCTCAATGCCACCCTATTAATAGGTGTGGCCTTTGAGAGGCGATTAAATGATGCTGCTTCATGGGTAGGAATCACTCTCTCATTGAAGGTCTCAAGGCTGCAGGGCATAGCTGCATAACACCATCTTGCAAGAAAAGACAGCCCTCCCCAGTCACCAATGCCTGTGCCTTTCTCTTGGACCTCCAAACCTCAAGATTTTAAAAATATATATATTAGTTTTTATTTATTTGACAAAAAAAGAGAGAGTACAGGCACACCAGATCCTCTTAACAGCTACATATGAACTCCAAATGTATACACCTTTGTGTGTTTGGCTTTTTCTGTGGGTACTGGGGAATTAACTGGGGCCAGCAGGGTTAAAAAGCATGTTCCTTTAATTTCTGAGCCATCTCCCTAACACCCACCCCCACAAACCTGCAGTTTTATAACACAGATATTATGTTCTTATTAATTACTCAGTCTCGGGGATTTTGTTAAGGAAAACAGAGATACCATGTTCTCTGAAATTTCTAATGAGCTTGAGTGAAAAACAAATGGAAACATTCAGTCAAAGCTTTCAATCATGTTGGATGAAGACAAAATGTTTGCGAAACCCAAACCACATGGGTGAATTTCTCAACTCTATTAACAAATACCTTACCAGAAGCAACTTAGGGAAGGAAAAGAGATCATTTCGGCTTACCTAGGGGGTGACTCCATCATGGTGGCATAGGGAAAGAAGGACTGCGTCTTGTCACATTGACAGGCAGGAAGAAGATGATGGACAGTACGTGGGTCCTCAAGGCCCATGGTTCAGTGACCCACTTCCTCTCTCCAATCCTCTACCTCGTAAAGGATCAATAGCCTTCTTGAACAACACAACCAGCTGGGGACCAAGTGATCAATGTGGGCTTTTCACATTCAAACCACATTGACTTTCCCAAGGACTTGGCTTTTTATTATTTATTTATTTATTCATTTATTCATTATTACTTGGTTTTTCGACATTGGGGCTCATTCAAACCCAGGCTGACCTGGAATTCATTATGTAATCTCAGGGTGGCCTCAGATTCATGGTGATCCTCCTACCCCTGCTTCCCAAGCGCTGGGATTAAAGGCGTGCGCCAGGGCCCTTCAATTGCTATGAAGGAACTCCAGATGTGCGGGCCGCCTTGTGGGCATGCGCAACCTTACAGGCTTGCGCCTTTTTTGCTTCTGGCTTGGGTGGAACCTGCAGACTCGAACAAGTGTTCTTAGCCTTCGCAGCCATGGACCTTAAACACTAAGCCGTCTCTCTAGCCCAGAACTTGGCTTTTTAGTTGTGATCAACAACTATAGACTTATGCTTGAAAAAATATTTAATGAACATCTTGTTTTGGGCTAAAAGTTCCTCTTCCAACCCAACTATGAGCCTCAGAGTCTCACGTCCACTGCCGTGGTCACGCAGCTTCAGTGATGGAGTACACAAGAGATGCGTAAAAGGAAGATAGTAAATGAAATTACTTAAAACAGTGATTCAGAGTCGACCTGGCATTCCCCGTGAGTTTAGACCACCTTACACCTCTTTGTGTATTTGGTGGTTCTTGTGAGTACATGTTCATGTATGTGTATGTGTGTGTGTGTGTGTGTGTGTGTGCATATTACATGTCTGTCTGTGAATGTGGGCTACAGCATTATGTGGAAGTCAGAGGATACATGTTCAGGTCAGTCTTCACCTTTCTACCCCAATTAAGGCAGGTTTTCCCTCTGGGTCTTGCTGTGCCGTTCTTTGTTGTGCTTACTGGCTTGAACTTCCAGAAAATTCTCCTGCGTCAACCTTCCATCTTGCCTGCAGAATGCTGACATTACAGAGGTCTGGTATAGCTTCTGGCTTTTTAAGAGCAGTGCAGTAGGATCAGACTAGGGATTCAGGCTTGATCAGTGAGCACTTTACTCACCAAACCGTCTTGCCAGCCCCAGGATTACTTCTTAAGGAACCAGCTCGAAAGTAACTAAATTAACCTGACTTCAATGCCAATCCCAAAGCTCCATGTAATATCAAAGTCAGCTGTCTCTGCTCTTCCAAGATTTCCTCATTAAAAAAAGGTTCCTGCTATATATTCCTTGCAGTTTCCATTTTTTCTCTTCCCAATTATCTCAAAATTATTTTTTTGGTCTTTACTAAGGTTTCTCTGAGTGTACAATTGTAACATTCATTTATCTAAAACTTCAAAGTGACCTTATTAATGAGATGAGTAGACAAGCTGATATTTCTAATACTACAATAATATATGTAGAACACATGCATGTTTACAATATTACATGCAGATAACATAATTTAATATATAATATTAAATGGTATTATATACTAACATGTAATATATCATTTAATGCATACATTCTTATAGAAATCCTCTTACAAATAGAGTCAAAAATCTATTGCCCTATGATATAAGAAAGTAAGTGAGAGATTTAAATGGAAACTCACTCTAATTCTCATACATATTATATATAACATCTTAAAGTTTGGTATTACTTATATAGTCCATGTTGTAAATAGCAACATATATAGTATCCTTTCTGCTACAAAACATATGTGTTTACATGTACATCACAGCATTATTTACTTAGAGAATTTACAATACTATATATGCTTAAGAATATACATATACCAATGAACACTATGTTTATGACCATGTCTATCAAAACTGAAATGCATAGCAGGGTGTTATACCTTTCTAAGATCTTGTATAATTTAGCATGCATGGTACCATCTTTAATTTGAGCTGCCAAAGAAAGATCACTTCGTTGGGCTAAGTTGCATTCGTAGGAGAGACTTCATTAAGACAGCTGCAGTCCAGGAGGTTGGTCTCAATTCCCTTGAATCGGCAGTCAGGGCTGTGCACTAGTGACAGAGCGCAGTGGTGTCATTGAGACATTGTTTAGGTGGTCCATGGGAGTGGCATTCTTTGTACACTGGCCTTATTAGAAATTAAGCCCCTTCTCTACAACCGAGATTGAAATATAGGGCTATAACTTTATTTATGATTGAATTCCAAAGAGATGGTTCCTAGGTCCCCGAAAAATACATTCCTAGACTGTAAAAGTGGCAAGAACTAGGGAAAAATTTATATCTCAAAAGAGGCAGAAAGATGATTTACAATCACAAGTTTTCTTGTGTAAATGCTCTAAGAAAAGGAAGATTGGCTGGAGCAAGGAAGAAGTTTCTTGCAGACTGCTGATCCACTTTTCCTATGAGCACTGACCTTAGAAACTTGTCATGATAAATTATCTGCCTGGCCCTGTGAGATGGAAACCTTAGTGAGGTTGTGTCAGCCTGGGAGATATTACTCTAAATTCCCAAATCTATCCTTCTCTGAGGTTGTCCTGGACATAAAGTCATGGGACACATCACCAGAATGTAGATTAGTGTGACAGTGAAATGAAAGCTGAAGTCATGTGTCCTGTTTGCTACACAGTCACGTGCACAAACTCTTGTTTTCCCCTGGTTTTGGTGTAGCCTCCTACTCTGTAAACAGCAGCCTGTGGTCTCTTTGAACTTGAAACATCACCTTAAAAGCCTCATGATTTCCAAAGTGAAGGAGAATTAGGCCTAAAACCTTTCTATTAGGATAATGTTGTTGTCCAGGAAGGTAATATCCTTGAAATGGCTGTGCTTTTGTCACATGAAATACAACCTTGGAGAATTTAGAAGAAAATAACTATTTTGATATTAATTATTTCTCTTTGAATTAGAGCATTTCATTGTTCACTTAGGGACTCCCGGACTGATCCCACGAAGAGCTCAGAAATTCTAATTTTGTACTTAGAAATGATCTCTAGGAGGGGACGTGTCTATTCAGTTTTTATCTTAAAGGGGAAGTAAACAAAACACAAAAACTTGCCTATTCAGCATATCTGAAATTGCTCATCAACATTTTCTCTCTCTCTCTCTCTCAGTAGATGTTTTGTTTGTAGATTTCTATAACCTTGGATTTCATTATGCTTTTATCTCCAGTCAATATCAATTTATAAGACATTATCATTTTATGATTCATAATTACACACAATTTAAAATAGGGGTAATTCTGTATTGGGTAGAAATTAGGATAAATGCTTAA
Source organism: Orientallactaga sibirica (assembly GCA_036365145.1). NCBI lineage: Eukaryota > Metazoa > Chordata > Mammalia > Rodentia > Dipodidae > Orientallactaga > Orientallactaga sibirica. Next base: position 21,936,113 of record JAEOAD010000032.1, on the reverse strand, counting down.
TGAAGATGTTCTTGACATTCTGTTAAATAAAGGTTAATTAAATATTTTAGATTTTGTCTAGTTTATGGGACTTATTTCATACAAAATGAATGGAATTCCTAGATGATTTCTTTCTCACTTCATTAAATGAGCTTTGTGCCCCAGCCAATGAGGAACATGATTCTCATTTTACTCATTATCAGATATGCTTCTAAAATTAACTCATCTCTGCCTACAAAAAAAAATGCATTTTTAAAACTTAGGCCTCAATTTTTAGAAATCGAGACAGTCTTTGTAAATGTTTCCCTTTCAAAAAATCACTGAAGCCGGGCGTGGTGGCGCACGCCTTTAATCCCAGCACTCGGGAGGCAGAGGTAGGAGGATCGCCGAGAGTTTGAGGCCACCCTGAGACTACATAGTGAATTCCAGGTCAGCCTGGACCAGAGTGAGACCCTACCTCGCAAAACCAAAAAAAAAAAAAATCACTGAATATTGTTGCTGCATCTTTTACTTTGTAGAAATGAAAAATTGATTTGTATTTTCAGATTAAAATGTTATGAACTGACTATTGTATTTTCCCTAAATTCATATTGGAAATCTTAATCCTTAATGTTATCCTCTTGGCAGAGGACTCCTTTGGAAGGCAATTGAGTCGTGATTGTAGGGATTTCATAAATAGTAACAGTGTGCTTATAAAAGACAAGGGGGCATGCTTCTTAGCCTCCTTGGTCTCAACCAACTGAGCATACAACTAGGGAGAGCCCATCTACCCTCACCAGACACTTTCTCTGCTCCTCATTTGGTCCTGTGTCTCCTGGCCTCCAAGACTAGAAAAGGAAATATTTGTTATGCAATCAATCATAATTTTGAGGCAATACAAATTGACTAGAAATACAGTCAATACTGTTACTAACTACCTCCAATTTCATCACCTTAAAATATCCCCATAATGGCTCTTTTATAATCAGTACTTCCGATCTCTCCCAGTTCTGACAATCTGTCCCTATAATTTTGCGGTTGCAAAATGGCAAATGAATGGAATTGCCACATGTTATCCTTTGGGTCTGATTTCTTTCCCTAAGTAAAATACATTCAGCAGGGCTGGAGAGATGGCTTAGCAGTTACTGCACTGGCCTGTGAAGCTCAAGAATCCATGTCCAAATCTCCCTGTCCCACATAAACCAGAAGCACACGGTGATGCAAGCACACAAGGTCACACATGCACACAAGGTGATGCACGTGTCTGGAGTTTGATTGAGGTGGCTAAAGGCCCTGGTGCATCAATTCTCTCTTTGTCTCTCCCACTCTTGTTCTCACTCTCTTGCATTAAAAAAAAAAAAAAAATGCATTCAAGTGCCAGATGTGGTGGCTCACACCTTTAACCCCAGTAAAGCAGAGGCAGAAGCATGCTGATTTCTAAGAGTTTAAGAATAGCCTAGAGCCTGGCATGATGGTGCACGCTTTAATCCCAGCACTAAAGAGAGAGAAGCAGGAGGATCTCTGTGAGTTCAAGGCCAGCCTGGAACTACAGAGTAAATTCCAGGTCAGTATGTGCTAGAGTGAGACCCTGCGTTGAAAACGACAATCATGTCAACAACAACAACAAAGTCTGGGCTACACGGTGAGTTTTAGGGCAGACTGGGCTACAGAGTGAGACCATGTTTCAAGGCAACCAAAAAACTGCACTCAAATGAACCATGGAATTGAATAAATCAGTCATTCAGGTGTGTTATTACTGCTTCAGTTTGAGGTATGTGGTGTGTGTGTGTGTGTGTGTGTGTGTGTGTGTGTGTGTGTGTGGTATTTGTTTCAACTTCTGAGTGGAATTCGATTGCAATGATGGAGCAGTTTGATTCCCTATTCATGGACATCTTGGTTGTTTCTGCATGCAGAAATTTGGAATGCAATTGTCCCAAGTATCTGTTGAAGTTACCTTCTCATTTCTGTGACAAAGCACCTGACCCAATGCAGCTGATGGGAGGAAAGCTTTTTATTTTGCCTTACATTCTCAAGGGGAAGCTTCATGGTGCCAGGTAAAAGAGGAATGGGTCACAGGACGGACATCACCTTGCCAATAGCAGGTGGGAAAAGGCAGCAGAGTGAGCCAAGCTCTGCCCAAGGGAAGCTGGCTATGACACCCCTAAGCCTGCCCCCAGTAACACACTTCCTTAAGCAAGGCTCCATATCCAAAGTGCTGGGGGCCAAGCATTCAGAACACGTGAGTTTATGGGGACACCTAATTCAAACTGCTATAGTCTCCTAAAAGGATTTCCACTTCCACTTCACTTTGAATTTAATGCAAGAGATACCTAAAGGGGTCTTACTATACACACATAATTTTAAAGTGACAAAACCACTTTCTACCCTCAAACAACAAATAACGTTTTTCTCCTTGCCAGAAATTTTTTTATTTTCCATTTTTAGAATCATCCAGGTGAGGTGATACAAACCTATAATCCCTGCACTCAGGAACGTGACACAGGAAGATCCTGAGTTCAAAGCTAGCCTGAGCTACATAGTGAGACCCTGTCTCAAAAACAGAGAGAGAGAGAGGGAAACATTCCAGTATTTATTCAATCATGGCATTGAATATCATTATGGAAATATTCCATATAGTTTATTTAGTAGAATGTTTATACAGATAATTTATTTTTTGCCTCATAATTAAGTTGTTCTTGGAAATATTCTCTTCAGAGCAAACATGTTTAGCTTGACAAAGCACATCTTATTTTTTGCACATATTATCATTCTCATGATTATATACACAACTCTACTAAAGCCATGTCACAGAGGTTTTTCATTGTGTAGTCTCCCAAATGTTTTAGTTACACTTTAAAAAAATTTATTTATTTTTATTAGTTATGTAGATAGTGTGTATACAGTCATGCTGGTACCATCATTAGCCTCCTCCCTGTCCTCCCCCCTCTGAAGGGACTCTCCTCATTGGGGAATGTGGGTTGTGCATTGTGGGGGTAGCCACCAGTTATGGATAAGAGGCAGTGTCTCTGTGCATAATGTCCCAACCTGTGGCTCTAACAATCTTTCCGCCCCCTCTTCAGCAAATTTCCCTGAGCCATGTTGGGTTCGTTTTAGGTCTATGTCAGTGATGAGGTCTTGGGAGCCTCTGTGTCTCTGGTTATCCAATTTGGTAGGAGTTGAGTGTTCTCTGTGTCTATCTCCTTCACCCTTGTGCTGGTACCAGGTTCACCAAGAAAGCAGCACTCTTGCTCATTTCCCCATTACTCTATGGTTTCAGCGGGGGCCCTGGTGAGATGCAATGAGCTGATTCTCTCCTCAGGTTCTGCATCCATCTGAAAAAGAGAAGCAGATTCTCCAATGGAGAGAGAGGTCAGCACCAGATAAAGGGGACAACGATTATTATTTTAGAGAGAATTTCATAGGTGTAGGCCCTCTTGTAGCCCATGATTGGTGGGAGCTTGATATTGGAGAGAGGGCTTTCATTTGAACCCATGACCTATTTGTTGTTGTTGTTGAATTTATATATGTGAAATTGTATCTAAATTTTTATTTTGAAAATTGACATCTGATTTTTCTATATCATGTGTTGAAAAGATTATGTTTATCCAATAAATTCCATGCTTAGTTGTATCACAAGTCAGTTATCCATATTTGACTGGATCTGTTCCTTGGTTTAGGGTAGTTTCCATAGATCTGTGTCAGATTTTATTAACTTGCACTCAGGATGCTGCCTTAGTGCAGTAAAAGAGTTCTTTTTCTGTTCCAGCCTGTTTCCTGGAGTCCCCATGAGCCCACACTGGTAACAGAATGAATAGTTTTTCCATAACTAAGCCATTCCCTCAGCTATAAACTACTGGATAGTTGATCCTGATGGGTTCAGTATATTTTCAGGTTTTCTGGTCCAGACTCAATCTAAGCCTGCTATTGTTGCCCAGGCTTTGGGTCTGGAATATTCTTTCAATTGGCACCTTTTTTTTCTTTATTTGACCGCAAGACACCTCATTGTATCTCTGACCAGTCATGGATGGGAAGGCTTCCCTGTGTTTCCCAGAATGACGCTCGATTTCAGTTTTGCGTTGTCATCGATCCTGGGTCTGAGTGTCCAGCTCCCCACTTTGAGTGACAGAGGTTTGTACCTCACTTTTCCGTCAAAGCCGTAAATGACAGAACTTGTTGCCTGGCAGCAAGGGAGGTCCCTGGCCTGTGCCTTAGCCGGGGTGCTCTCTGCCTTCCTCTTTGAAATGAGTCCCCATAATTCTTACTGGATGCTTAGTGATAGTTACTGTAAAGTGGGACGAAATCTAGCCCACTAAGCCTTCTTGTATATGAAATGTAAGTGCTTATTTCTGAGAATAGAATGCCTCCCCTCCCCCACCCCCTCCCTGCACACACCAGATCCAAAAGGAAACTGTTGCTTCATGAATGGCAATGATGCTTATCAGTCAGCTGGATGGAAGTGTAGCAATTTAGCTTATGCAATCTTGTTTGTATCACAGTGCCTTTGGCTATCTTGATAATGACTCATCCAGACCTCCACTGAATATCTGTAATAGACTCAAGAATGTCTTTATTTTTCCTGCCATTGAGATACTTAGTAGAAAAAAATTAATTAAAATCCAACTAGAGTGCCAAGAACAAAATGGAATTGTGTTGCCAATTATAACCTTTCAATGGCACAGCATAAGCATTTCAGTTTGGTGTACACTGCATTTCTTACTAGACCCTAACTGCAAGTAAGATCAGCAATGAGTTTTCCTATAGACAGAAGATAATTTCTTTCCACAAAATCACTTTTATATCTTCTTTCATGTGTAATCTAATTCATAGTTAAACAAAAACCATTTAAAAATGTATTCTTTGCTATTTATTTAGAATAAATTTCCTCTTTCCCATTAAAAAAATAGTCTAATTAACCTACTTAATTCCACCTCAAAGATAGATTACATCCTTTAGACACACACCTTCTCATTCAAGTTCACAAACACCCACATACACACACCCTTTTCTTTATTTGACCATTTATACTTTTACTATCATATTGTCCTGCAAGGTTAGTTAGAAAGCAGTACTATATAAACTTAATATACATTCTTTTCAATGTATAGAGGAGAGGCGGTCTTACAGTGTGTATAGGAAGCTACCTTTCAAAATAGCTTGAGAAGAAAGTATCCTGTTGTGGGTGCTTCATTATTTAAAAGTAATATGGTGGGGGCTGGAGAAATGGCTTAGCAGTTAAGGCACCTGCCTAAGAAAGCTGGTTCCAATCTCCAGCAGTTCCAATCTCCAGGTCCCACGTTTAGCCAGATGCAAAGTGACACAAGGGTGCAATGCCACACTTGACCACAAGGTGGCGCACGCATCTGGATTTCATTCGCTGCAGCTGAGAGGCTGCTGGTGTGCCCATCTCTATCTGTCTTCTCTCTCTCTCTCTCTCTCTCTCTCTCTCTCTCTCTCTCTAAAAAAAAAGTAATATGGTGGGCTCTGCTTCCATTGAGATGCAGAAAGAAGCAAAGGAGAAACACTTATGTTTCAAAAGATGAAATCAGTCCACGGAGGTGGGTCAAAGGACAACACACTGGCTGAGTGCAGATACCCAGAACCCACACGAAGGAGGAAGCTGTAGGGAGATTCAGTAACCCCAGCGAACCTACAGAGAAAGGGAGGCAGAGACAAGACAGTTTCCTGGAGACTCATAGGCCAGATGCTAGCCTGACAAATTAACCAGTTAACAGGGAGAGATCCTGCCTCAAACAGGTGAAACACTAGGACTGACACGTGAAGTTGTACTCTGAACTCTACATATGTCCCATGGCACATCCACTCACGCCAAGGAACATGTTCACACACATCGCAGATACATATCATAGACACAAAAGTTACAATTAAGACCACGAATACGATTAATAACAGCAAGTGCCAATACTACAATACTCCTGCTGTTGTTATTGCAATAACAACAACAGCAAAATGAAACCCTTGCTTCAATGTTGATGCTTAAAATCAGAGTATTTGGGGGTGGGGTGGAGTGAGACAAGAGGATTTTAGTGAGTTTAAAAACAACCTAGGCTATAGACTGGGCCCATGAATCAAAATGACTATAACAACAGTGAGGATAAATACGTGATCTTGAATTCATTAAAGAGCCAAGATATCACACCACCCACAGGAATTGTGTCTGAAAAAGCTTGTCTAAGAAGCAACGACACACACACCTCCACATTGGGAAGAGTAGGGAGGAGATGGAGGCCCTATAACCAACTAATAACCAATCAGAAACACAACAAAACATCAAAAGTTGGGTGACCCAGCATGCTAGTTTAGAAGACAGGCAATGAACCCCAGAAACACGATGCATTCACATTAGCTTGCAAACTCTTCACAGAGCACCACTGAGCACTCATGAGAGACACTGGGGGACAGAGATCCTCCTGGGTGGCATAGCTGTGTGAGTGGTTAGGGATTAAGGACCAGAAATGATACTGTTTATATTAGCACACCTTTCCGTCACAGGAAAGAAAGCACTGAGGGAAGATCAGGAAATACTCGGCTCTCCAGAGACTAAAGAAATGAGGGGCTGTTTCAGTGGCCAGGAAAGGAACCCATCTCCTCTGAGCGACAGGAGGGAGTCATGCTAAGCCTGGGACATCCCACGTCATTTGGGAGGTGGCGGAAACCATATCCTATCCAAGACACATCACCCATCCAATGGTGAGGATGGCTTCCTTTAGGAGGGTGAGAATGCTGAGAATAGAACGTTTTATCACTCAGCCTCAGTGTATACAGCCTTTCTTGGGACAATTTCTTTCTTTCTTTCTTTCTTTTTTTCTTTCTTTCTTTCTTTCTTTCTTTCTTTCTTCCTTTCTTTTTTAAACCTAGAATCCTTTGATGTTAAATCTCTCTCTGCCCTTCTTTCTCAAGTCACCATCCCTCATTTCTTCCCTCCTTTTCTTCTTTCTTTCATTCCTTCCTTTGATTTTTATTTAATTTAATCCCTCATTATTTTTTTTTGAAAATTCTCAACAGTTCTTTCAAGTATTTCTTCTGCCTCATTTTCTCTCACCCCTTCAGAACTCCCATTATGTTTAAGTTGTTCAACCTGCTATTGTCCCATACCTATTGAAATCTCTGATTTTCTTATTAGTCAGTGTTCTCTAGGGGAACAGAATGGATAGAATGAATTGCATTAAAAGGGAATTTATTGGATTAGCTTACGACAGTCCAACAATAGCAGCTGCAGGCCCGAGAGTCAAGGAACCCGGTAGCTGCTCAGTCCACAAGGCTGGAGGCCTCAGCAGTCCCAATCCAGCACTGAAGACCTGGAGGCGTCCCAGAGAGACGCTGCTCTTCAGTCCACGCTGGAAAGCAGCCAGAAGCACCGGCAGCCAGGTGGGAGGAGGGGATCCTTCCCTTCCCAGAGCTTCCTTAGATAAAACCCCCCTCTGACAGGGGCCGCCAACTCTGGGGGGAAGATTCCTCCTTCAGTTAATCCTTCCTGGAAGCAACCTCAGAGACCCACTTATGAGGAATGTCTGTGGATTCCTAAACAGATCAAGTTGACACAAAACTTAACCTTCACAATTTTATTACCTTTTCACTTTCTGTTTTGTTGTGGATAATTCCAAAACTATATATATATAGTGATGGACATTCTTTACCTGCCATCATTTCATCATTTCTTTAACTGGTTTTCATTCTGTTCTCAAATTCCTCATCAAATTATGTGCATCATCTGACCTTTTATATAAATTCTTTACTAGATCAATAAAAGTTATTTAAGAGCAGGGGAGTTTGCTCAGTGGTTAAAAGCACTTAAACACGAGGGCCTGAACAACCCAGGTTCAACTCCCCAGAGGCCACATCATAATCTGGGCATGACTACACTTCTGAGCCATAGTCCACAGGGGAGACCTGAGAATCCTTGGGCTTGCTCGTCAAAATGAGCAGCTCTGGGTTGAAGCAGTGGAAGGCATTTGCCTGCAGAGCCTGAGGCCTGAGTTCAATTCCCCAGTACCCACATCGTAAAGCCATATGCTTCCAGGGGCACATGTGTTCTGAGTTAATATGTGATGGCACTAGGCCCTGGCCTGTCCTTCTCACTCTCATTCTCCCTCTCTCTTGTCTCCTTGCAAAACAGTAAATTAGAATATTTTTGAAGACAACATATAATTACAAGATTCAGCCTTTCTTCATAAAAATTTTGTTCACCTTAAGAACACGAACTGTGTGCCTTTCTTTCTTTTTCTTTTTTCTTTTTTTTTTTTTGCTCACAACAGAACAATGTTATAAATGAAGATTCTACTTCATGCAAATTGAATCAAAAATGCTGCTAGAAATTTCAAGATATGCTTAAGTGGATTAATTTATATTTGCATTTTAAAACTTCATATATATGTATGTGCGCATATTCTTGGAATGTAAAATATTTTTAAACAACATGTATTAATTTACCCTCTCATTTTAAAACTTCATATGTGTGTATATTCTTGGGATGTAAAAATATATATTTATATTTGGCATATATAAAATTACACACACACACACACACACACACACACACACACATTGGAAAATTAAAACACACTAGTCCTAAAATGGGTAGGAAGAGAAAATGAGCAAACACTGCAAGTCAGGGAATGTGTGTATGAGGGAAAGGAATGAGTAGGGAGGTCAGGTTGACACAAATATGGTCATTTTAAGTGTCTTTTTAGCATGCCAAGTTATTTAACTTGCAAACTAAGAGAAGCACACCCTTAGAGATTTGCACATAGAAACATAATTTAGGGACGCATCTGAGTTTCTCTGTGTGTTTTCCTAATTTCATAAACAAGGATGGTGAGGTGCCCAGGCTAGAGGCAGAATTGTCAGTCACCCTGACAAGAGCAGGGTGCGCTGAAGGCAAAGCTGTGCATCTCCCACTTTTCCAAAGAGGTTGGTCTATCAGTATTCTTAAACATTCTGGGATTTCTTTAGTAATGAAGAGGATGACTTGAGATGATCCACATGACAATTTGTGGATTAATTTTCTTTTTCAGATTTCTTCTTATTCATGAGTAGGATCTATAACCTTCTGTATTAGTTTAATTATCAATTGATGATGACATGGGAAACACCCAACTTAAACCTTTGCTGGAAGTTGAAGAGCAGATACACGATTTGATAGTAAACATTATGTGGGTAGAGGAAAATTTATCTTCTGAACACAGTGGTAAATTGAGCTAAACATTGAATACTCTACATTTCAATGTCACTGGGAAGGTGAATATTAAGTTTTGTCACCAGGGGAAGATGTCAAATATTTTAGTAAAAACATATTGTAGATTTTTTTTTTTTTTTGGCTTCTTGAGGTAGAGCCTCACTGGCCCAGGCTGACCTGGAATTCACTATGTAGTCTTAGGGTGGCCTCGAACTCACAGTGATGCTCCTACCTCTGCCTCCCTAGTGCTGGGATTAAAGGCGTGCACCACCACGCCCGGCTCATACTGTAGATTTTTTAAAATAATTAAAGTCAACAAGAATTATTCCACAAGAGAGTGGTTAGAGCAAAACTCGCATTGTTAACACTCACTTTCCATCTTTATGTTAAAAGCTTTTGTCATAGAATTTAGGATATGATTTTTTAGTGTTATAGAACAAAAAGTAATAATGTGCAGGTAGTATGAAATAGATACTAGGAACGATTTCTGACACTTATACTCCTTGTTTGATTATTTTATGATGTCATAGAAGATATAGATAAAACAATCAAGGAGGGCTGGAGAAATGGCTCGGCAGTTAAGGTGCTTGCCTACAATGACTAACGACCCAGGTTCAGTTCCCCAGTACCCACGTGAAGCCAGATGCACAGGGTAGTGCATGCATCTGGAGTTTGTTTGCAGTGGCTAGAGGCCCTGCTCACCCATATTTATATCCTCTCTCTCTCATTATATTTATCTCTCTGTTTCTCTCTCTCCTTGCAAATAAAGTATTTTAAAAATATATTATTTATTTATGTATGCATTTTGAGAGAGAGAAAAAGAGAAAGAGGTATATAGACGGATAGAAAGGGCATGCTAGGGCCTCCAGCCACTGCAAATGAACTCCAGATTCATGTGCCACTCGTGCATCTGGCTTATGTGGGTCCTGGGGAAATCAAACCTGAGTCCTTTGGCTTTGCAAGCAAGTGCTTTAACTTGCTTAACTAAGCCATCTCTCCATCACCAATAAAATATTTTTTGTAAAGTTCAAAACTGGCCTGAACTACATAGCAAATTTCACAATAACCAGAGCTACATAGCAAGATCCTGTCTCCAAAACCCAACAAAAATAAATAAATAAATAAATAAATAAATAAATAAATAAATAAAATCGAGGACCCTCCAACCCAGACTGGCAGTGATGAAAAGAGGGGAAGTAAGCTGGCCGTGATGGCGCACGCCTTTAATCCCAGCACTTGGGAGGCAGAGGTAGGAGGATCACCAAGAGTTCGAGGCTACCCTGAGACTACATAGTGAATTCCAGGTCAGCCAGAGCTAGAGTGAGACCCTACCTTGGAAAAAAAAAAAAAAAAAAAAAAGAAAAGAAAAAGAAAAGACGGGAAGTAAGAAGTCATTAACTCATTTGAATATAGTTTTATGAAGAATGATTCACTGATGTATTTGTGAAATTTTCCCCAAATAGCACAAACAGATTAAGCACATCACCAAAACAATGAAATGAAATTTCCTTGGGTTGTCTTGGTGATAGACATTATACTTGGTTTCAAAACGGCAGACTTCACACATGGTTTTTCATAAGTTGATTGGTGCATAATGAGTGTACATAGTTATGGTGTGCAGCAGTAGATTTCATGACATGCTCACACAATGTAAAGCTCACATCAGGGTGACTGGCATGTTCTTCATCTCAAATATGGATCACTTCTTTGCTCTGAGGATACTCAAAACTCCAATAGTGGGCTGGAAAGATGGCTTAGCAATTAAACACTTGTCTATGAAGCCTAAGGACCCTGGTTCGAGGCTCGATCCTCCAGGACCCAGGTAAGCCAGATGCACAAGGGGGTGCATGCATCTGGAGTTCATTTGCAGTGGCTGGAGGCCCTGGCGCACCCATTCTCTCTCTCTCTCTCTCTCTCTCTCTCAAATAAATAAATAAAAAATAAAATTAAAAAGAAAAAGAACTCCAGTCGCTACTTTGACATATACAACTCGCTCTTGTCAATCATGGTAACTGGCCTAGAGCATTGCAGTCTCCCACATATCTACCCCCACCCCACTCCTCATATCTACTCCACATATCTACTCCACATATCTACTCCACATATCTACCCCCACCCCACTCCTCCCATCTACCCTCACCCCCTCCTCCTACTCCACATATCTACTCCACATATCTACTCCACATATCTACTCCACATATCTACTCCACATATCACCCCCACCCCACTCCTCCCTACTCCACATATCTACTCCACATATCTACTCCACATATCTACTCCACATATCTACTCCACATATCTACCCCACCCCACTCCTCCTAATCCACATATCTACTCCACATATCTACTCCACATATCTACTCCACATATCTACTCCACATATCTACCCCCACCCCACTCCTCCTACTCCACATATCTACCCACACCCCACCCTCCTACTCCACATATCTACTCCACATATCTACTCCACATATCTACTCCACATATCTACTCCATATCTACTCCATATCTACCCCCACCCCACTCCTCCTACTCCACATATCTACTCCACATATCTACTCCACATATCTACTCCACATATCTACCCCCACCCCACTCCTCCTACTCCACATATCTACTCCACATATCTACTCCACATATCTACTCCACATATCTACTCCACATATCTACCCCCACCCCACTCCTCCTACTCCACATATCTACCCTCACCCCACTCCTCCTACTCCACATATCTACTCCACATATCTACTCCACATATCTACTCCACATATCTACTCCACATATCTACCCCCACCCCACTATCCACATATCTACTCCACATATCTACTCCACATATCTACTCCACATATCTACTCCACATATCTACCCCCACCCCACTCCTCCTACTCCACATATCTACTCCACATATCTACTCCACATATCTACTCCACATATCTACTCCACATATCTACCCCCACCCCACTATCCTACTCCACATATCTACCCTCACCCCATATCCTACTCCACATATCTACTCCACATATCTACTCCACATATCTACTCCACATATCTACTCCACATATCTACCCCCCCCCACTCCTCCCATATCTACTCCACATATCTACTCCACATATCTATCCATCTACTCCACATATCTACTCCACATATCTACCCCCACCCCACCCTCCTATCCACTACTCCACATATCTACTCCACATATCTACCCCCACCCCACTCCTCCTACTCCACATATCTACTCCACATATCTACTCCACATATCTACCCCCCCACCCCACCTCCTCCCATCTATCTACTCCACATATCTACTCCACATATCTACCCCCACCCCACTCCTCCTACTCCACATATCTACTCCACATCTCTACTCCACATATCTACCCCCACCCCACCCCTCCCACTCCATATCTACTCCACATATCTACTCCACATATCTACTCCACATATCTACTCCACATATCTACCCCACCCCATCCTACTCCACATATCTACTCCACATATCTACTCCACATATCTACTCCACATATCTACTCCACATATCTACTCCACATATCTACTCCACATATCTACCCCCACCCCACTCCTCCTACTCCACATATCTACTCCACATATCTACTCCACATATCTACCCCCACCCCACTCCTTCTACTCCACATCTCTACTCCACATCTCTACTCCACATATCTACTCCACATATCTACCTCCACCCCACTCCTCCTACTCCACATATCTACTCCACATATCTACTCCACATATCTACTCCACATATCTACTCCACATATCTACTCCACATATCTACTCCATATATCTACTCCACATATCTACTCCACATATCTACTCCACATATCTACTCCACATATCTACTCCACATATCTACTCCACATATCTACTCCACATATCTACCCCCACCCCACTCCTTCTACTCCACATATCTACTCCACATCTCTACTCCACATATCTACTCCACATATCTACCTCCACCCCACTCCTCCTACTCCACATATCTACTCCACATATCTACTCCACATATCTACTCCACATATCTACTCCACATATCTACTCCACATATCTACTCCATATATCTACTCCACATATCTACCTCCACCCCACTCCTCCTACTCCCGCCCATCTCAAGCCTCTGGTGACCAGTATTCTCTCCACAGGCATGAGATCAGTTTCTTTTTAGCTTTCACATCTGTACCCGATTTATTTCATGCAACGTCCCCCAGTTCCGCCCATGTTGACATCTGTTATGATTTCATTCTTGTCTTGTTTGGATGCACGTACAACTTACTAAAGTTGGAGATGCTTTCATTTCACACTGAATTCAAGGATTTCTTAATTGTCCCAAAGCAGTGACAAGAGATTTCATTTTCCAATGACACATCTGATAAGAGTATTTGTCTGTGAGTAGATTTGAAATTCAGATAACAAATAAATGAAAGCTCATTAGAGCTCATTAGCCATACCCATAATAATAGTCACACGATTACATCAATGTTAATAATTCATTAGAAAGAGAATAACTTTTGTTGTATATGAGTATAAACACACATAAGTGAATACATTAGCAACATTGTTATGTAAAAGATGTATTGACATGCAGAACAGACAAGAGATTAATTTGCACAAATATCATGTGACAAATATATGACAAAAATATATTTTTTTCGCTTTCCAATTGTGTTCATCCTTATCTGTAAAGTCCATCTTTTAGATTCCTTCACCTCATTAAAATAATTTATTCTTTGTTGACTTGTTAAACTGATCCCTATTTTACCTATATTATGTTAACAATAATTCTTGTTTGTCTTGAGGTATTTTACATGGATATTCAGTCTAGATAAGCAAATACATTTTGTTTTAAATCATGACTTTAAAATACCTGTGAGCTTCACAAAATTTTACTTTGAATCTACACTACTAGAATTTATATGCTTCCAAAGTTTTATGAACTCTGGATTTATCAGAGACATTTTTCTTGTTTGCTTTAGTCTTATTTGGTTAGGAATAGTTTCTTTTTTTGTCATATTTGTTTGTTTTACATAGAGTTAAAGCATTTTGAAATCAATGCCAAAGAGAGCTTATTTACTTCCTGGATAGATAATTCTATTGAAAATCACTACTCAAAGTGTAATTCCCTTGACAGAAGCATTTGCATCACCAGGAAACTAATTAGATTCAAATTCCCGGGTACTAACCTAGATAAATGAACAAGAACTGGCCTTTTATAAGATTATTAGCGACTCGATAACAGATGAGAATGTAACAAGTGTTCTTTTTGACAGATGACAGTGTAACAAGCAGTCTCATTTACAAAGGTCTGGGGTGACATGTGATTTCCTACAGTGACCTCCAAATCCTTTCAAAAGGGACTTCTTGGGTCCTAACACAATGCTCCCTACTGGAGGATGCTGAGGACACTCTGCCCTAAGTCACTAATGTGACTTCTGTCTCTATGCGCTTTGTGAGTCCCATTGAGTTAGTCTTTCCTCGTTCTTTCATTCTTCAATCTATAGTCCGCGATATGCTTGAGACAACAAGTCCTAGCGAACCCGCTCTTGGTGTTGCTTTGGCAACTGCCACTTGCTGCTGATGGCTGTTCATGCTTCAGGGAGCTGCAGGGAGAGGATGCAACCTGAGTGAAAAGAAAAGAAAAGAAAAGAAAAGAAAAGAAGAGAAGAGAAGAGAAGAGAAGAGAAGAGAAGAGAAGAGAAGAGAAGAGAAGAAAAGAAAAGAAGAAAGGAAAGGAAAGGAAAGGAAAGGAAAGGAAAGGAAAGGAAAGGAAAGGAAAGGAAAGGAAAGGATAGAAAAGAAAGGTCCTGCTGTGTAACAAAGTCAGTTCGAGTCCTTATCTTTTTTTTTTTTTTTTTTTTTCATTTTTCAAGGCAGGTTCTCACTCTGGCTCAGGCTGACCTGGAATTCACTATGTAGTCTCAGGGTGGCCTCGAACTCACGGCGATCCTCCTACCTCTGCCTCCCAAGTGCTGGGATTAAAGGCATGCACCACCACATCCGGCTTAGAATCCTTATCTTTTGAAGTGTGATTAGATTAGATTTGGCCTTTGGGAAGAGGACCAGGTAGAGATCAGATGAAGGGAAATGTCATCATGTGTTTCCTGGCATCTATTTCCTCTCTGTTCCTGATCAGGATCATGTCAATGGTTGGTATCAACTACCAACATAGCTGTGGAAATTTGCATCAGATGTCCTTCATAAACTCATATATTCTGAATGCTTAAGGGCTTTGCAGGCAAGTGCCTTAACTGCTAAGCCATCTCTCCAGCTCATATTTTCTTTTTTCTTTAATGAAATATATATCATTCAAGAGATTTTCCTCTCACACCTTTATGTTACCATTTATAAAAAGCATATTAGATAGAATCATAGGCACTGTCAAAGCAGAAAATTCTTTGTTCTTAAAAAAATTGGATTCTGGCAGAATAAGAAATCTTATTAGAAACCATACCAAAAGAGACTTACTAAGAATCTGTTTTAAGTTCAGAAAGAAACATGTAATAGATGTTAATTATCTGCAAATTTGATCTTGCTTTAAAAGACAATGGGATAGGTTTCCTTGACCATTTAGAATGTGATTTCTTTCTTTTTTTTTTTTTTTTTTTTTAAGATGGGGCTAAGGCTGGAGAAAAATGAGCAATTTTTTTTTTTTTTTATTCTTTTGAAGTAACTCTGTAAATGCTTGGGAAGAAAATAATCCACCCAGGTCTCCTGTTGACTTGTATCTTCAAAGGTACTTGCTTTGCAAATATTTTGAGCATTGAGTGCACATTAGTTTTTACCATGGAAAGAAAATAGAAATTATTCTACACAATTTTTATTGTCACACCTGTAATGTATTTCACAGGAGAGAGCACTCCATTTTTGTGGAATAAAAGAGATAAGATTTGGACTTATAATAGCTTAATGATTTTAAGAGCTAAGAATAAAGAGCAAACAACTATGGGAGAAAACAGTTGGAGAGATTCAAGGGCAACATGGACAAATGAATCACAGAAGCAGAGGTAAGCAAACTAGTTGTAATGTACATCAGCATAACACGTGAAATTGGGCCGCCTAGAGATCTGAGCTCACGAGACACCGCCATTCATAACATGTGAAGCCGGGCAGCCTGGAGACCTGGACTCATGAATTCAAAGAAGTCTTAATGCTGTGTGTAGTCATACAGATCTCTGTCCGAAGGCACCGATGGCCAACTAACAGCTTCTGAGAAGGGGAGAGCAGGATTATAATTGACGTAAGAAGCTTTTCCCTCCTGGGCACAATCTGGGCAAGATTGAAGAGCAATAAAAGTAGAGACATAAAGAATATACTGAAAAGACTATCATTTTTTTTTTTCAGCAAGAGCACATACACATATCAAAATTGATGCACTGGGTAGGCAATATGGTGGAAAGATTTCAAGATTGGATAAGCAGATTTAACCATAAATTTATTTTCAATGTAAGGGAAGAGACTTTCTGAATCAATCTATGTTTACCAGCCAAAAGTATTTATTTAGCTATTATAAATATAGGCTGTAACTGCTCTTGGAACATAGATCAATTCCCACAAAGAAGACAGTGTGATAAATGGGACCTAAAATATGGAATCTTAGGCTGGAGAGATGGTTTGCTGTTTAAGGCACTCACTGGCAAAGCCAAAGGACTCAGGATCAATTCTCTAGAACCCAAATAAAGCCAGATGCACAAGGCGGCACATGCATCTGGGGCTCGTTTTAGTGGATAGATGCCCTCACCTGCCCATTCTCTCACTCTCTCTCATCTGCCTCTTTCTCTATCTCTCTTACAAATAAATAAGTAAATACAATATTTTAAGCAATATTGAATCTTTTAGAACATCGGTAGAAAATGCATAGCAGAAAAGCTTCCAGAGAACAGATTGAGAAGTGGCCAGAAGAATTATTACATAAAGATAAAAAGAAAATTATCTCAGAAATTAAAGGAGAAAACAAAAAAAAATGAGGAAAAACATTTGCATGGAGGTAAAATTGGAAAATTGATTTTGTAGTTCCATGCCAGAACTCAGCCAGAATAGTTTTTTAGAAATATGATGAAATCAGGTAAACCTTCAGTTTAAACTAATGTAGATGTATGACCTAGAGTATTTTTCCCAATTATTTTGGAAAATCAAATTAATACAGATGTTTGGAATTTTGTGGGTAAAGAAGGATTTTAATCATTAGTGCAAAACAAAGAACTATAGAAGAAGGTATTAAATGAGAGCACTAAGGGGGATGCAAGATCATAGGATGTATGTATTTGGGAAGAGCGTAAGACCAAAATCAAAGATCAAAGAATATTTTTCATCTCAACCCACACATTGCTTTCTGTGATTTTGATAGTTGGATGGGTGCTTGACTTCACAGATTTCAAAAGGCAAATATGTCTAACATAATAGTGTAGGCAGTTGACAGGTCTCACAGTGAAATGAGAAGCGAATCACATGAAAATGACAGAGACCATGCAGAATACTTGAGAAGAATAGAAAGAATATGGCACATTACTCCAGGGATAAGAGAGGAGTAAATCAGTTTATGGTTTGCTCCCTACCCTGGGTTTTTTTTTGGGGGTGGTGGTTAATATATGATCAATGAATCCCAGTCACACTTTTCATTCACTATGCTTACATTCAGGCCATTTAATAAAACCTTATGTTTTCCTAAAACATGAAACTATTAGGGACCTGTAGTGGTTCATCTTAAGTGAAAAAGTCAAATTTCACATGTAAAGTTTCTGACACTGAGCTTAACCGAACTTTGAACTTATTTTCGTTGGATAGCTCATCCCTAATTCAACTGAGGAAGTAGCTACAAAAAAAAAAAAAAAAAGTATTTCTAAGTGCCAAATGATTTATTCAAGATCTCAGAAAGGGTGACACCCTGGGAAAAATTTTAAATACTTGTGAAAGTATTCTTATCTTCTGATGGAGATGTTCCTGAGAATTTTATATATAGTAATGTGTATTTTTACATATGCATTTCTTTCCTCGTGTCTGTCTTCAAGTTTCAGTTGTGTCTTATATTGACATTTCATTATCAAGTTTTCTAATGTATAAATATGCAATAAAATTGAGCAACTTTCAATGTACAATGAAATTGCTTTGTAGAGATTTTAAGTATGTTAACTACCCCCAAAACTTGTAAGTTCTTAGCTAGACCTTAAAATGCCCCTTGTGCCCCTTTTACCTCAATCATCTCTCACCTGATTTTCTTTCTGTCACTTCATTCTGACTGAAATGTTTTGGGATCTACAATATTTACAGCAGACAATGTATATATGCATATTGCAATGAAAAATAAGATGGCTGGACTGGAGAGAGGGCTCAGTGGTTAAGGTGCTTCCCTGCAAAACCTAACAATCCGAGTTTGAGTCTCCAATACCTACATAAAGTCAGATGCACAAAAGGGGAACATGCCTCTGGCGTTTGTTTGCAGTGGCTAGAGGCTCTGGCATGCCCATTCTCCCTCTCTCTCTCTCATCTCATTTCTCTCTGCTTGCAAATAAAAATTTTTTTTTTTTTAAGTAAGATGCCCACTGGGAAGTATCTTTAAGAAAATGATCAAAGTTTTGGCATTAATTTAAAAGAAGCCTGACTAAAACTTTATAAGAGTTTTTATAACTTTAATAAACTTAATAAGTTTATAAGAGAAAAATCTTATTACAACCTGCTTTTCCGTGAGGCATGTTGGAACCTGAACCGAGTTAATCCTAGGAGGAACAGCATAGGTAGCTATAGATCTGAGAGATGTTTAGCAGGCCTTTCTCAATCAAAATTTCCGCTCTTGAATGAATGTCGTGGGTGGAAATATGGGTATTAATAAAGAATGATGTTCAGGGCTTTGGCTTTGAAAACTGAGTGGCTAGCAAAGCTTAAGCTGTAGAAGTAACAGAGACATGATTGAAGTACACAGGGCAGAGGTTGGAGTGGCTTTGATCTCAGAGTCTGAAGTCTCTGAAATATTCAGGTCAAAAGTCTAATCATGTTCAAGATCAGGAAAACTGTCTAGATCAAGGCTATGGATTGAGAAGTCATAAGTATATATTGAAAGTAATCTAATTTTCATTCCTCACCTACTAAAATTTCGAACAAAATATATTGAATATCTTGTACATTCTCCTTAAGTTTAAAACTTTCTCCTTTTGTAATGCCTGTAACCTAGTTCATTATTACTTATCTTTACCTTTATCAAGCTTTATTTACAACACATAGAACCATAATAACTTTCTCTTGTGAATTACTTCACCTCAGACAATTTACTTAATGTCATTACAAGTCTTTCCCGTTCTTTTGTTTGCCTGAGGGCACGTTGTAAATTAATATCCACCATACAGGATCTTGCTGTAAAGAACCCCCTTTTATGCCAACTCTGTTACAATTGCCATATGCAAACACATGCAAATGCACTTTCCTCCAAACTTCCTAACTTTTTTTTTTTTTTTATTTATTTTTTTGGTTTTCTGAGGTAGGGTCTCACTCTAGCCCAGGCTGACCTGGAATCTGGAATTCATTATGTAGTCTCAGGGTGGCCTTGAACACTCGGCAATCCTCCTACCTCTGCCTCCCAAGTGCTGGGATTAAAGGCGTGCGCCACCATGCCCAGCTTCGTAGCATTTTTAATAACATGGCTTTGTGCAATTTATCCTGTTACCTTTGGGTATGCAAACTTCATTAATTTTCTGCATTACATTGTAAATTCTTCAAGGATATAGTTTGGGCCATATCCCTTTGATTTGCCAGGAATGGTGGAAAATGAGTTTTTGTATTTGAAGTTACTTAACAATATTTATTGGTCAATCTTGAAAGTCCACATCTGAGAATATCAGTTATGGTTATATTTTTAAAAGTTTAATGGCACTAATCGTGCTTTGAAATGAGGATAAGTAAATAGTTATCAATGGGGGGAATGAGTACTCTAAATTTTGAATATTTGTAAAATTTAAAACAACTTTCTAAAATTAGAATACATAGGCCATTGTGTAAGTGTCTTCTCAGTTGCTTATGGATCAGTATACTGTCAAGTTACTCATTAGAAATCAAGGTTATTGACTAAACTAATTCTCAAACCCTTGAATAGGGGTTTGAACTGCCCTAGGAACATGTACTTTGAATAAGTTATTCTATATGAAGTTGGAGTGTGAGTAACTTGGATTGCACAAATAGTTTTCACATGATTGAAAAGCCAAAGTTAAATTTAGGATAACTGTCTGAAAAGTTCTGATTCAAATGCCAATTAGCCAGAGCAGAAAATAGCTGTTTTTGAATGCTCTTGAGACACAGTCCAGAATGCTTCTTAAATGTTCAATTATGTTACACTGGAAATTATTTTGGTCATGAATTATCTTGGCAGCTCAAAGTATGTGTTAAATGATCAAAGATGTGGAAATGAAGAATATCTGAGAAACTAGGGAGAAAAAGTCGCCTGAACCACTTAGCTATTATTTTGCCTAGAGACTTAAAGGCAGACCAGACGGACTCGTCCCACGATGTGGATATTTGTTAATTTATGGATATCTAAGGTAGCTATTAAAATAAGAACAGTTTTGAATATTGATGGTAAAGCACCCTTTATGAATTTAATAATTTTCTTACACTGTGCATTCGTTTGCAATTCATTTTCATTCTGTTTACTAAATCCTTATCTCATGTTACTAAGCCTCTGTGCTTCTAAAATATGTAACCACACCTGTTGAAAACCAAATTTTCTCATACTCCGCCTTCAATGACTTCTAGGTAACATTTTTTGAATCCCGCAATTCTGTTCTCTAACAGATCACAGTCATAAGCCTCAAACACATAACGCCATGGGATGGAGCTCTGGGGGAGATGCAGGAGAGAGTCTGGGCTCTGGGTGGGCTTTGAATCCCTAGCTGGAGGCTCTTGAGTCCTTTATCATGTTTAACAAAGATTTGAGAAACCTGGACAGTTTGAAAACTCAAGGAGGAAGCCGGGCGTGGTGGCGCAGGCCTTTAATCCCAGCACTGGGGGGGGGGGGGGGCAGAAGTAGGAGGATTGCTGAGAGTTCAAGGTCACCCTGAGATTACATAGTGAATTCCAGGTCAGCCTGAGCCAGAGTGAGACCCTACCTCCAAAAAAACAGATAACAAAACAAAACAAAACGAAAACAAAACAAAACAAAAACCTCCAAGGAGGATTTTTTTTTTTTTTTAGGTGAACTGAAATATGATGGGGAAAAAAAAAAGCAGTAAAATTCCCAAGCTAAGAGAAATTCCTCCCTTCCCAGGCAAAGACAAGATGGGGAACTGGGGAGGATAATTTCTCTCACACACGTGAAGGTCTGACTGGAAGTGGTATGGTAGAGGCTGAGGCTTAGCCTGGATTGTTGTCAGAGCCAGAGGACTAACGACCAGACTGGAAGATAGACTGAAGTCTCCCATTCAACCTCGCCTCTTAAAGGTCCCATCACCTCCTACCATCTCCCAAAGGACCGACACTATGAGGGCCAATCACATCGTTGTGTAGAAAACTTCTCCAAACCGGCATTTCCCCCCTGAAGGGAGGTGGGAGGCTAAGAACACGCAGAAGGTCAAGTCTGGGAGAGGTGAACCTTCAAAAGTCACATGACTGCTCCAAACTGCTCACTTACTGTAGACGCAGTAAGCAGCCATTGAGGGTCAGGCTCTGGTCAGAGTTCGGCGGCATTGTTTTCTGAATTGAGCATCCCTTCCTGGGAAGAGGAGGGGGGCTCAGGAGACTCAGGGAATTATATTATATTCCTAAGGGAATATAAAGGGTAAACAACTGCTTGGGGTGGAGGCTCTCTGTAAGTCCTGCAACGTGCTGTCAGCAGTGTGTCCAGGGGTGCAGCTTCACAAACACTTGGCAGCTGGGGTTGGGGGACAGAATTTTTGGTGATGCAACTGCTTTCGCATCATCCATGTTTCCATAAGCACCTCTCACGCTGCTCTGCAAGCACCCCAATAAACCCATTGGTTTACCACATCTGTGATTTGTGCAGCTGTGCGTTGGTCCATGTTCTGCGCCCTATCTGGGTCAATAGATGTGTATTTGAATCACCCAGGGGAAAATGTCTCCTGTGACACACATTCATACCATAGCACTGAAGTTACTGATTTGAAGGGAAAAAAAAAATGACAGGAATGATGAGGAATGATGTACATTTCTGATTGGATGCTCTTAGGTGTTGCATGATATCAGTATAATGTTGATAATAGTGATACTAACCTTAATCTTTTGGTTACCATAGTGTCTGTCAAGATTCTCTATTCTAAAAGTCACTTTTTTTTTCCCTTTTCTACAGCTTATGCCTTTAAACCTAGTAATTAATCTTAGCCATGCTGAAGGTGGGGGAAGGAATTATATTCAGGCTCAGGTAGAGGGAGTTTTTCTAAATGTTATTTGGAATTTTTAAGGCAGGTATATTCACTTTCCCTATGTATGGGGTGATTGGCTAAACTTTTTATTTATATTACCTGGGTGCCCTGGCGGCATGAATACCTAGTCTATCCTCTGGACAGCCCATCTGTACAGCATGATTTATTTTGTTACTCAGATCAAGTGCAGCTCTTTCTGTGTCCCTTCCTATGACCATTGTCTTGATTAATTTTTTATTTTATTTTATTTTTTTTAAGATTTTATTTTATTTTACTTATTTATTAGAGATAGAGAGAGGGACAGAGAGAGAGAGAGTGATTGAGAATGGGCGCGCCAGGGCCTCTAGCCACTGCAAAGGAACTCCAGACACATGCGCCACACCCTGTGCATCTGGCTTATGTGTGAACTGGAGAATCGAACCAGGGTCCTTAGGCTTCGCAGGCATGCGCCTTAACCACTAAGCCATCTCTCCAGCCCTTGATTACTTTTTTAACCTTATCGTAGCATAGGGTACTAGGAACTTATCTGCCCAATCATGTGTACTGAAGTCTAGCTGTGTTAATTTAAGGTACGAAGCCACTTAGTCTCATTAGAGTTTCATTACTCTCCTCCAGAGCATCAAGATATTTTTAACAAAATTTAATCATCTTCAGCATTGTGTGGGTCATAGACCTATAGGAGAACTCTAATAATGATGGACATAAGCTCAGAGCAGTAGAAGTGTGCATGTGAAACACTTTCCAAAACACTTAGAGGAGTTAATGACGTTAAATCCTATCAAGAGATTTTCTTTCTGTAAGGACCTGCACAGACTGATGCAGAGTATATTTTATAAGTGTAAAATTGGAGAAATACTGACAAGTCTGTCCAATTCTCTCTGCTTAGGTGCCATCGTCAATGCAAGCTTGGTCTATGATACCTTGTTATCTTACATGATTGGCATCATTTCTTGGACCTTGGTGTTCCCGTTTTACATTAAGGTAAGCAAACCTTACTCAAAGAAACAATATTTAACTCTGGAGGAGTACGAAAAAAATGCTCCGGAGAGGTTTTGCTCTGTGAGAACGTTAGGAAAGACGGCATTAACATTCTTGCTCTTACAATGCTGTACCAAATCCCAGTGTTTTAGCTTACAAAACTAATAATTTATTTACCATTAGATTTTAATTCCTGTGCACAAAAAGAGACTTACTTTTACAAAGGGGAAATCAAATATTAGAAATCTATGTTTCAGAAGTATCATCTGATTGTTCCTACGGGATTATAAAGTGAGGTAGTGCTCTCAAGAATCTGGCCTGGCCCTGGAATCCAGTCCATAAACTGGGGTGTGGCGTTAGGCTTCAGAGTATATGTTGAAGCCCCATAGCCAGGTGCTTCAACTCCTGACGACTACATCTCTTTGTTATCATTGTATGGTTTTTTAGGTGGCATTTGCACACGCTGATTTATAATCTCATCTCCCTAAATTCCGCTCTGGGTATTATGTCTTCCTCCTGGAATGTGAACTATTAACAAATCTATCTTTTTACATGTGATCATTTTTTGAACAATTATTATTTTAAAAATGACACTATCATCTTATCAAAATATTATGGCACAATTCTAATAGCCTCTTTAAGATGTCTTTCTGTGGAGTGTCATTTAATTGTCAAACGTTAAAGACAGTACATTATTTGAAAATCTAATGCCAGTCAGATAAAATAAAATACAATTCACAATTTCATTTGCTTCTAAAGTGATGTGTGCTATTTCATAAACACCAGAGAAACCTACCAAGGGCCATTAATTTGTGTATCCATTTGACTGGACCCCATGTTGTCCAGGGGTTCTTTCCATTCTACGTGTGCCCATAAGGATATTTACAGATGAGATTAACTTTTGAGTCCATAAACTATGAAAAAACGGAGTTCCCTCCATACTGGTCACATAACCTGAACAGAACCAATGCTGGTCCTCCAAGGTGAGTGAGAACTCTCCAAACTAAACTGCTTTGAGCTGGGTAAACCCTTTATGCTATTGCCTTCGGTATGAAGCTGGCACGTCAGCTCTTTCTGTGCCTCTGGCCTCCCGGCATGTGAACTGGAACCTGTGTTGCTCTGTCATACTTGGACTGGGACTCTACCCTTGGCTGGTCTGAATAACCATGTTGCCAGCTGGAGAATTTGGTTCTAAGGGCTAATTCATATTCATTCTCTCTCTTTCTCTCTCTCTCTCTCCCCATCAGTCCACTTCTCCTTCTAGTGAAGACATTGCTGATTAATATAATAACTCATCTATTTAAATAATTTTAAAATTATTGCTAGGATCTGGCTTTAGCCTCCACTGGGCTCTGCTGTTGTTGGATTCTCTGTCAAAAGAATTCAGACCTGACACACAGAACAAGGCGTGGAAGATAAGAGTTCATTACGGAGTTAAGTGGCTCAGCTGTAAGGGGGCAGTGGAGCACTGGCC
Source organism: Orientallactaga sibirica (assembly GCA_036365145.1). Taxonomy (NCBI): domain Eukaryota; kingdom Metazoa; phylum Chordata; class Mammalia; order Rodentia; family Dipodidae; genus Orientallactaga; species Orientallactaga sibirica. Next base: position 21,911,140 of record JAEOAD010000032.1, on the reverse strand, counting down.
AAGGGCAGCAGTCTGGAGGAAGCACTGTCACTACGTAAGGGTGGACGCCAGCCAGAGAGATCGTTACGTAGGGAAGACTCTTATAAGGCGAGAGTGCAAATAGACAGACAATTGTGACTACAAGTTACTATGTCACTTAAAGTTCCCACAACAGGCAGCTTCCTGAGGACAGTCTTGTGTCCAGGTGACTGACAGACCTGTTTGAATTAACTCTTGAATTAAGTAGAAGGATTCTGCTACATGCTCGTCTTGGGCTTTGGGGGCAGTTTTGATTGTCATGTCTCCTCCAAGAGCCAGAGAAAACTCACACCCCATTCTTATTATTCAAAAGTCATGACACAGAATACAATATATATATATGTTTTTTTCGAGGTAGGGTCTCACTGTACCCATGCTCACCTGGCATTCACTATGTTGTTTCAGGGTGGCCTTGAACTCACTGTGATCCTCTTACCCCTGTCTCCCGAGTGCTGGGATTAAAGGCGTGCACCGCCATGCCCAGCTAGATTAAAATATTTTTAAATGTCTATAGGAATAGCCATACATTACCTTCCTTACACGGCCTTCCGTAATAAGCCTCAAAAAAGCCCTGTTCTCTCCACCTTAGTCTCTTTCCAGGTTATATTGTATACTTCAAAGACAGACAAGCTTGAGGATTTCTTCTTTCACACGCCATTTCCTATCCTGCAGCCACTGTGATAGTCCCTCCTTCCTTAACTTGATCGTGTTACCAGGGACACAGGAGATGGGGTTCAAAGCTGACTTTGAAGGCAGAATCCATCTTCTGTAAACTTTTAGCATGCTGATTTCTAACTGGAAACCTGGCAGGATTAGTTATCACATTCTTTTAGATTTGCATCAGGGTTATATAAGATCTTCAGTATTCGGGCAACTTCTAATACCTCCTGCCCTAAAAACCAACAGAAATGTTTGCATATTAACTTCAGAGAAAAGTGGAGATAAGAGTATGTCTCATCAGATGTATATAATAACCAGAGAAGAATACAGAGATATAAACACTGTAATATGTAATATATAATAGGCTTGACTCATTATCAGATGGTGTTAATTACATTTGGCTTCAGAACAAGTAATGGAATAATGATAAAAATGATGTTAATGTAGTAAGAATTGCAAGGTGTATTATTTAAAATAGTGACTAAATCCTAGGATACTACCACATTTCTCATGGTTGTGAGAAGAGACTGATGTAAAATGGGATTTTATCTTAAAAATAGCATTTTCATTCCTCAAATGAGTACTAAAAGCTTTCTCTACATCCTTGAGACATTTTCACATGACTCACATTATACTCACATAAAAAAAGAAGTCATCAAGTGAACCCTGAATTGTCTTGTGAGCTCTCAATCTCTGAGGAGAATGGAGACCTCTTGGTCATTGCACTCTCATTCCCATTCCCATCAAAAGAAAGGAGATTTGACTAAGTTTTCTGACATCTCCCCCACAATAGCGAGCAGAGTTATTATCTATATAAGGCCTAATGACTGTGGCCTAGACTGGCATTGGCTGAAGATGGACTTCATGATCACACTTGGACCCCAGCACCCTTTCCCTGGTAAAAGGAGGAGGGCGGGGCTATCAGAGCTTTGTTGAGGGAAAGACACTTCTTTCTGGTCCAAAATGTAGAACTCGTTTTACCTCTGGCCCTGGATGCAGATATTGTATTCTTAATTACCCCAAACAGAAGATGATGGTTACTCCCTTAGGAGTTAGTTCAGTTGAACCTGTTGATCTCCAGGACAAAGTGCCCTCACCTAGGGAGTAGTTCTCAGTCTACTTTTTAAAGCAAAAAAGAAAAAAAAAATCTTTTGAACATACTAACATTCCAAAACTTATTGTTATAATATGTGTTTTCTTTGCACCGATACATTCTTAAAGAATTGCAAATTTAATAAAGGAAATGAAAATATAAGCAGGGTTATGACTACAGTGAAAATTCATAAATTAGTGTCATGGTCACGATTTGGTTTTACTTTATCACTGTTTCTTAATGTGTGTGTGGGGGGGTGATGTATGTACATGCATGTGCATTTGCAGCACCTGCTGTGCTCACATGCAGTAACCAGAGCACGATGTCAGGTTGTCCCACGCCCCTGTTTTTCTGACTGTCCTTATTTGAGCCAGAGCCTTTTATTGCTCCTGAAACTTACTTTATTTTATTTATTTATTTACTTATTTATTTATTATTTATTTATTTATTTATTTATATACGCGGTCATGCTCAGCTGTTGTGTGGGTCTTAAACCTCAAATTTGAGCAGTCTTTCAGGCCTCCTAAGCCCTTATGCTTACACAGCAAAGCTCTTAACCACTGAGCCATCTCCTTAGTCCATGGTCATGACTGTAACCTGTCTAAGAGTTGCATGTTATTTTTGTTCCAAGTCATTCTGTACTCCAGCCATGATTTTCCACATATGTAACCTGCTCATAGAAGGACATGTTCACAAGTTGCCAGTATTTGTCAATCATCCTGTATTATCAACAGCAATAAGAGTGGTGTTCCTGGGCTGGAGAGATGGCAGAGCGGTTAAAGCATATGCCTGGGAAGCCTAAGGATCCTGGTTCGATTCTCCAGGTCCCACATAAGCCAGATGCACATGGTCACATGGTGCTGCATGTGTCTGGAGTTCGTTTGCAGAGGCTAGAGGTCTTGGTGTGCCCATTCTCACTCTCTCTCTCTTTCTCTCCTTCCTTCTGTCTCTAATAAATAAATTTATTTAAGAAAAAAGAGTGGTGTTCTCTTGGTATGAACAACTATTACCAAAATAATTGCATCTACAAAAAAAAAAAAAAAAAAAAAAAAAACAGATGTTTGAGCTAACCTATACTTGTTATGTACAGAAAATGGATGCATTATGTCAAGCTTTAAAAATCTTGCAAATAGGGCTGGAGAGATGGCTTAGCAGTTAAGGTGCCTGCCTGCTAAGCCTAAGAACGCTGGTTCCAAACTCCAGCGGTTCCAATCTCCAGGTCCCACGTTTAGCCACATGCAAAGTGACACAAGGACACAATGCCACACTTGTCCACAAGGGGGCGCACACATCTGGATTTCATTCGCAGCAGCTGAGAGGCTGCTGGCGCGCCCATTCTCTATCTGTCTTCTTCTCCCTCTCTCTCTGTTTCTCTCTGTATCTCTCTCAAAAAAAAAATCTTGCAAATACGATGTGGACTCTGTATATGGTTAATTTTAAAAGATGTATATCAGTTCTGCTGATGTGTGGCTCAATGCTGTAAGGTAGCAGTTGCTAGGTGAATATACCAGAGGTCAGCCTTGGTGTGGTAGTTTGAATGCATGTACTCCATAGGCTCAGGTATTATATAAAAGCTTGTAACTTGGGTCTCCAGCCACCCGGCTGGAGGAAGTGTCACTGGGGCTAGATCCTGGGGTCCAGACCAAAGCTGTGTTTGGAGGCAGATCTGAATTCCAGCCCAAAGGTGTGCAGAACAGTGTGAACTCTGGTGGGGTCCCTGCTGTTTGCTGCCTTTTGGTGTTTGCTGGCTGCTGATGTTTTTTTCTTTCTGCTTGGTTGTATGAATGGAAGCCAGCTTCTCCCACCATTCACAGAACTTCTAGATGTGGAAGCCTGAGATAAAAGATGTTCCTCCCCCAAGCTGTGTCTGGTTTGGATGTTCATCCAAGCTGTCTACAACACTTGGCCATGTAGTCAAAGGCTACAAAACCTTATTTTTCAGCCCATCAAAGTAGTTCTAACTTTGCTGAATGGCAAACTTAATAACTTCTGTCACAGACACTAATGTATAGAGGCTGGAATATCAAGGTATTAATTTACATGGAGAATTATAAATTCCAAACAGGGAGATTTATTCTAGATGCCTCCAATTTGGTATTCTCTCTCTCTGTGTCTCAGCGAGATAGATAGAAGATAAAAATTTAATAAGTAGACTGCTAAGCGATCCAACATCCAAAATAGAAGGATTAATTTTAATGTTTAATGCTAGCAGCCCAAGATTGTCTGCAAAGTTTATCTCTATGATAAAGATTTATTTGCCTGTCACAAGTAGAATATTCAACCCATGTCCTCCTTCATCTGCATAATAAGTTGTTGGGAAGCTGGATTGTGTTCCAGTGCTCTTATTCTGTGTCCCAGGTGGCCACCAACCATCTACTTCATTAATTAATTAATTTACTTATTCGATTCTTCATTTACATATTTATTATTTATTCATTTTTAAGTTAGCATCCATCCATTTCATTTACCTGTTCATTCATTAATTCATTTACTTTCAAGTTAGTGTCCATTCACTTCTTTTGGATTGATGCTTGTGGTAGTTTGAATATATGTCCCCCAATATATTCAGTATTTTACTAGTTATAGTTTGCATCTGCAATCACCTTGCTAGAGGCAATGTCACTGGGGGCCGGTCTTAAGGTGTGGTGGTGGGTTTGAGATTCCATTGTAAAGATATGCAAATGTGCCTAGCAGGAGTTCCTGAAGTGTGCTGTGTGACCTTTTGGCTGTAGTTTTGCTCTGTGTGCTGTGGTGGCTGGTTGGCTTTCTCTCTCTCTTGCCTGGTCCTGTGAAGAGCAGGCTGCTTCTCCTGCCTTTATGGAACTTCCCCTGGATAAATAATAATATTCAATAAATAATATCCCTTCCTCCATAACTGTACCTGGTCTGGAAGTTCATCTCAGCGAACCTGAAGCTGTCTGCTACAATGCTCTTTAAAATTTTTTTAAATTTATTTTTGGAGAGAGAGACTGAGAGAGATAGAGAAGGAGAGGGAGACAGAGATGGGCGCGCCAGCAGTCTCTCAGCTGCTGTGAACGAAATCCAGATGTGTGCGCCCCTTTGTGGGCAAGTGCGGCATTGCGCCCTTGCCTCACTTTGCATCTGGCTAAACGTGGGACCTGGAGATTGGAACTGCTGGACATTGGAAATAGCATTCTTAGGCTTAGCAGGCAGGCACCTTAGCCTCTAAGCCATCTCTCCAGCCCAGATTGATGCTCTTTGTTCAGCAAGAATTTCTTTAAACATTTGTGCATTGCCTTGATTAGATTATTTGCATATTGAACTATTTAACACAATTCATTACATGGCTCTTCTTATTTTTAGATTATTAAGTTTTCACTGCTTTTCAAGCACTTTTAAAATGAATTGATTACTCCTTTTGAGTTAATATGAGTTTAAATGAAGATAAATTCATAAGCCAATCATTTGTGTATCAGGTCATAGGAATGTTAGTACCACCATCAAGTCTGCATGTCACTCTTACCTTTCAATTTTCACATTCATGAGCCACATGCTCGACACGGTGAAGGCATCACTTCTAATGATTACTACTCTGGTGATTAAGTTCAACATATGAAAATAAGGGTTGGTGTGGCATAAATCCCGCCTCGCAAATGTCCATGTGTTAAACTTTGTCCTCATGGAGGCTCTTGGGAGGTCGTAGAAGAGGCAGTATCTAGAAGCAGTCTTTAGGTAATTGGGATCATGCCTTGGATTGTGCACCCCCAGGTTCCCAAATGCTCCCTCTTTTGCTTTCTAGTAAAAAGGGAACAGGTTTTCGTGCATCCCCCCCCCACACACACACACTAGTAGGTACTGACTTGCCCAATACAATGTAACTGCAAACCAGTCATGGACTAGACCTGTAAACTGGGCTGGACCTTAAATCACTCGTGAATCTGCACCTATAAAAGGTTACTTTTTGTAAGTCCTATGAATTACGAATCTTTTCCAGCAACGGAAAACCAGCCAGCACTGCAGGTCCCATCTGCCTACAGAGAGTGTCTGTCTGTGCGGTGCACAGATTAAGCATGTCTATGAAGAGGGCTCCCTCTGCTCTCTCTTACTTGTGTCCCTGTCTACTTTTCATTCCTGCATTCTGCTTTCCAGTTCCACGTTTGTCATTGACCATCCACACCTCATCTACCCACTTCTCCTGCAGCCACCACATGTTCCTTCTTATAGATGTGATTCAAAAGCCAAATATATGAATATTCAGTTCAAGTATTTGGTCATGATTTTGCTAGGGATTTTATGTGGGCTACTAAATTTTACTTTGTAAAAGTCACATGCTTTTGTATGACTGTTATTTTCACTTTAAACACTAACAGGTTATAAAAAAGAATGAGTAAGTTATCTGGACTGTTACAGCTCGTAAGTTATAAAACCATAGCTTTGAACCTTGGGATGGGTGTCCAAAACTTCATGTTTCAGGTAGTAGAGATAATAATAATATTCCTATGCCTGTACCTTAGAGAATCTATTATTATTATTAAAAATCAGATACAAGGAAAGAATAATTCAGATGGAAAGTGTTAGATATAAAATAGCATAAATTATAAAAAATAAATAACCCAATATGAGATTTATGAAATGAGCTGGATTTATAATATATGACTATATTAAATTAAAATTCTGTATTGCAAAGGAAAGATACTTAGTGAGTTTAAGAATGACTGTCTTATAGCTAAAAGTCTGCCTCAACTTCAGCTACTAGCTATTAATAAAAATTACAAAAATGAAAATGTTAAGATAGCTGACCTTTGAGAAATCATCAGGGTATAAAAAGTAAATCAAAAAATCATTTTTGATGTTTCTCACTGAAATCCCAGACTAGTATTTATAACTGAATAAAGCTTAAGTATTTTTTTTCTAAAACATAATGGCATATATTTAACACATTAGAAAAAGCTTCAAATTATCTTTGTCCCACTGGCACAGAATCTTGGGGAAATTTAGAGCTCTGATGGAGCAGTCATTACCATTCACTAAGTCCCATTGATTAGCTGTGGTATCCTTTTGTGGTTTGAGGACATGTTAGGGAACAAATCCGATTCATCACAATTTATTTCTAAATACCCATCTTTAACCTGCTCTGCATTTCATGGGAAGAATGGAAATATCATTGAAGAGGTCAAATACCAGACATGTGGAACCGTAGGCACTGCACCCGCTCACAGTTTCAGGAAGTGTTCTAAGGTATCCATGGAGAGAGAATGTCTCAGGGTCCCCTAGATGCCTGTGACCAATGACAGTTTCCTGTGACCTCCCCCCCGAAAAAAAAATAACCTAGATGTCTTTATCTTCTCCACATGTTCCTTTAGATTTAACGGCAGAACATACATGTTTTCCTGTTTTCAGTTTTTCTCTGTATTTTTCTCTCTCCCGTCTATCCCTTCTCCTTGCCCCCACATTTGAGTTTTTGTACAGCTGATCCTAACCTGTTCTCCTACCTTCCATCACTTGCTTCATCTGTTTCCTTTCCCCTTGATTTTACAGCCCACAGATTAGAGAAAAGCTGCTTCCCTCCTGCACACACGCACATAGCTATTTTGGACATGCCACTTTGAAGTCACACTATCTTCATTCTCACTACACAACCTGGAATTTGGATATAAGTATACCAGAAATAACTCATAAAATTGACATATAGTATATGTAACCATATACATACAGATGGCTTAATACCAGAATAGTCCCCATGCATTTGTTCTACAATCGTGGTTTGAATGTGAAAGTGCCCCGTAGGCTCATGTGTTTGAACACATGGTCCCCAGCTGGTAGCACCATGTGGGAAGGTGGTGGAACCATTGGGAGTTGGAGCTTCGTTGGGGGAAATGCGTCAGTATGGGTGGGTTATGAGGTTTTTTAGCCCAGCCTCACCACTTCCTGTTTTGTGTGTCTCTGCTCTCTCAATATATCTTTCCGTTCCTCCCTCATTTCCCCTCTCTCTTCCTCTCCCTCCCTGACTCTGGCTGTAAAGTGGTTAAAAGGCTTCCACCCTTGCAGCTCTGCCTTGTCCCGGTCTCCATGATGCCAGGCATACCCTGTCACTGTATAAAGAAATAAACTTGCACCTCGTCAAGTATTTGTTCATAGCAATGAGTAAAATAACCAATTCAGTAATGATGTGTCTTTAATTTGATTTATCAGAGGCCTTTCACCAAGATTCCCTGACTATACCATTTCTAGGTTCATGAGCCTAATGCGTAGTTGCCGTGATACTCTTTCTTTCTAACACGGGAAACATGCTTGGTTGCAGCACCCCAAGGTGCCTAGCGGCTTCTCCAGCTTCATCTGGTAGTGGATTCCGTGGATAGTCATTAGGAATGAGGTTGCCCTGGAAGTCCCCACGTCTGTTAGGATGGAGTATGTTCCATACCTACTTCAAATACTTTTCCACCTAGCTTTCTCTTGAAGAGAGCATCAAAAAGTAAAATGGGGAGCTGGAGGGATGGCTTAGCAGTTAAAGAGTTTGCCTGCAAAGCCAAAAGGACCCAGGTTCGATTCCCCAGGACCCATGTTAACCAGATGCACAAGAGAGCATATGCATCTGGAGTTCATTTGCAGTAGCTGGAGGCCCTGGTGTGCTCATTCTCACTCTCTCTCTCTCTCTGTCAAATAAATAAAAATATTTTTTTAAAGTAAAATGTTCTGTGTAAAATTATGACTTCAACAGCGTAGAGTTGGAGGTGAGGATTGGCGGAGGTGTTTTTTGAGTTGAGAAGTTGCCTGGTGCCCTGGTTTATCACATTTGTTTCACGTCTCAGTCCTAAGAAGTACTGGACCATGTCTGCTCCTTCCTTCCCCCACCTATGACCTGCTCACTGCTCACTGCTTACTCCTCACTGCTCACTCCTCACTGCTCACTCAGGTAGAAGCCTCCCCTCTCTGCCCCTTGCTTCATCATCCCTTGACTATTTTCCCATCACCTCTTACTTTTGGAATAAGACCTCAGTTTTCCTGGAGGTATTTCTCATTTGTTGCAAAAGCTAGAGTCCTTGAACATGCTTCCATATACTGTTTGGTGATACGAAAGCTGGAGTCTCCAATACTCTTGGCCTTGTGCATAAGCTTTGTCTGACAACAGAGTACACGGTACGATCAGGCACGGTGGGAAGGCCACAGCATTTTCATTGGAGTATGGCCAGGTTTCTGTAATAAAATTTGTAATTTTGAAATATGTCTCATTTTCTGAGGATGTATTTTCTCTTCCAATCCCTTCCTTATTGAGCTAAGTGAATCGTGTTTGAAATGTATTAAAACTCTCCCCAATGATACAATGCATATGCTGAAATATCATTTCTCAAATGACTAAATCTCTCTTTTGGGAATTAAACAGAAGAAGATATAGCTCATGAACTATGACTGTGACATGGGACATAACTTGGAGATGTCATAGAATAGGACAGGGGTCTCAACACAGAGTAACACGTGAGACGATTCAGAGACCGGCATGATCTGTGTGACTGCAGTGGAGGATACATGAGTGCATATGCGTGTGCATAGATACTTATAAATACACAGTTGAATACTGGGTCTATCTTTAAGAAATCTACCTGTTCTCTACAAATTTATTATATTAAGATTCTGCTCATAAATTTTGTTCTGAAGTAGTAGAGATTGAATTACATAAATTTAAACCCCAAAATGCAGGTTCAGGTTCGCACTATGACGTTCTGTTATCAATAAGAGTGCCATTGTCTGATTTTGATGCATGTTATTCTGATGGAAAGGGGTGTGCTCAGTTTTGCAGTGTGCATTGCTTTGGACTCTGGAGAATCACGACTGTAAATCCATACGAACAACACAGAGCTTTCACTAACTTATGTCATCTATTTGTCCCTGAGCCTAGGTGCACATAGTTGGTGTGTATGTAACTAAATATTCAAATACATTATAATACAGCAAACTACCTGGTTTCAAAGAGAATATTTATTTAAAATAAAATTTTGTACCATTATAAAATTAAATGTATAACTGTATGGATTATTTATAAAACTAAGTAAATTATTCCAAAAACACCATGAAATTTGGCATTTTATTAATTAATTAGTTAATTAATTAATTATTTGACAGAGAAAGAGGGGAGAGAAAGAGAGAGAGAGAGAGAGAGAGAGAATGGGCATGCCAGGGCCTCCAGCCACTGCAAATGAACTCCAGATGCGTGTGCCCCCTTGTGCATCTGGCTAACATGGGTCCTGGGGAACTGAACCTGGGTCCTTTGGCTTTGCAAGCAAACACCTTAGCCACTAAGCCATCCCTCCAGTCCCTGCAATTTTATATTCATATAATACACTAAGAACTTGGAGATTGGGCTGAGGAGATGACCCAGGGGATAAAGTGCTTCCCATGCAAGTATGAGGACCTGAATTTGGATCCACAGCCCCCACTTAGAATGCTGGGCGCGGGTGGCAGCCCACCTCAAAATGCCGTCAACCATTCAGCAGGTGGAGACAAACAGATGTCCTGGGCAAGCAAGCTAGCTAGAAAAGCTGAATCAGTGAATTAGTAAGCTCTGGCTTTATGCAGAGGACGATGATTCAGTAAATAAGGTCCAGAACCATAAAGAAACACTCCAGCTGGGCATGGTGGCACGCGCCTTTAATCCCAGCACTTGGGAGCCAGAGGGAGGATCACCGTGAGTTCCAGGCCAGCCTGAGACTACATAGTGAATTCCAGATCAGCCTGGGCTAGAGTGAAACCCTACCAAAAAAAGAAAGAAAGAAAGAAAGAAAGAAAGAAAGAAAGAAAGAAAGAAAGAAAGAAAGAAAGAAAGAAAGGAAGGAAGGAAGGAAGGAAGGAAGGAAGGAAGGAAGGAAAGAAAAGAAAAGAAAAGAAAAGAAAAGAAAAGAAAAGAAAAGAAAAGAAAAGAAAAGAAAAGAAAAGAAAAGAAAAGAAAAGAAAAGAAAAACACTCAAAATAACTTGTGGTCTCCACAAGCACAGACATGCACACCACACACATGCACATGCCAAAACATGGAGGTGCATGCTATTTGAATCTTCTTATAACCCTGGGTGCTTTGTTCCCCTAGATGCCTGATTTTATTAAGCATTTGAACTTCAGAATGCATTGAACACAATCGTAATAGCTTATTTATTCTCATGTTTAGTTTCAACTGTGTTTGAAGACAATTTCCCCACACAAATGAAAAGATAGATAATTTGGAAAAGCTTTCAGACTCACTTTGGAGCAACAAAATATTTCAATATGAGTTGATGTGAAAAAGTTATCTCTATTTTGTTCCTAGGCTGACCTTGTCTTCTGCTTCTTGATGTAGGGGTCCTTGTGGAGTGTTCGTGTGAGTTCACTGTTTTGTGTCAGTGCAGGACGTGCTTTGCTTTGCTTTTTAATGATCACTCTTTCAAATAAGAGAGAAGATGGAGGCAGCTGCTGAAGTGAGCCTGGTGAATGGATGTGGAAGGTGAGGGCCAACACCAGCAAGGGTCTTCAGACTTCCACATTCATGCCATGGCTATTCAAACACATGAACATGAACATCATACACACACATGTACACCCTATCCAGTGCCTTCGTGTGCTGTGGGTAGTCAGGACTGCCCTGGCTATTATGGTGTTGTTGATGTCACAACAACTGTAGGGGAACAGCGCTTTTGTTTTCCACGCTGGACTCTATTTTCACTCCTCATGATGTGTTTGACAGTGTTTGACAGCAGCACCAAGCAGAGTTTTATACCAATTTGTACAATGGACACAGTTCACATGCACATGTACTGTGCTCTTGCTTGCTCCTGTCAGAACAAATTGGAGACTAATAGGAGGTGACCTTTGATGCTCAGTGCCTGGGGGACCTCGTCAGAGACCAGACACTTAGTGCTTACGTGTGCATGTCAGAGGCGGTGGTAAAGGAGCAATCAATTATTAAACGGGTTTTGCCCCAGGTGAATGGACTTCATTGTAAGCAACATAAAATCACAACCATGCTGATTAAATATAACTTCCTTGTTTCCTTCCTTCCTTCTTTTCTTTCCCTCCCTCCCTCCCTCCTTTCCTTCCTTCCTTCCTTTTCCTTTCTCTCTACTCCCCCCTTCCTCAACCTCTTCTTCCTCTTCCTCCTCCCCTTCTCTTCCCTCTTTTCTTCTTCCTCCTCCTCCTTTTTGTTCTTTCTTTTTCTTCCTCCTCATCCTCTTCCTTCCTTCCTTTCTCTCTTTTTCTCTCTCTCTTTCCTGCAGAGTAAAATAAAAATGTATTATTTATAAGATAATCCAAAATGATCTGCTCCTTGATGTGAATAGATCATTAAACTTTCTTTAAATTAAAATCCACTGAAGGGGATTTTGGGGAGGTGGCTCAGAGGATAAAGCACTTTGCCATGAAGCCTAAGACCCTGAGTTCATATTATCCAACCCACACAAAAGTTCGAAGCCTTATCTGGCTTCTGTCATCCCAGCGCACCAATGGTGAGATGAGAAGTGGAGACAGAGAAATGATCTGGGAGCTTAAGGGCCAGCTGGCCTGGTAAATGGATGTGGAAGGTGAGGACCAGCCCCAGAAAGGGTCCTCTGACTTCCACATACATGCCATGGCATGTGTGCATCTGGATTCAAACACATGATCATGCACATCATACACACACACATATACACAGTGAATAATAAGAAAAAAATGAAATCAATATGGATTAACTTTTGTAAGGTTTAATCTCTTTACACTTCTATATACTACATTTAAATTGCTATCTAGTATAAAAATAAATAATTGAACCAAGGCTTGGAATTTGGAAGCATGCTGTTGGCATCCATCCTCTTCGCTCTGCCTCCTATTCCCCTGACTCTGTTAATAATTAGCATCATTTTAATGAATCACTGATTGCCTTATCCGCTGACCTCAGAACCTGGTCAATGCTGACGAGATTGAAATCATTAATATAGGAAGTGTACAGTGCAGCTTGGGCCATATCAGATGCAAAACATTAATAAGGGCAGTAATGACATTGCTGCCCTCATTAGAATCCATCACTCTGAGCACTTAATAAGGCTCTACTGGTAAAAACTAGAAGGATATAGCATTTCAGTCCTCAGGACATGACAAACTATGCACGGAAGCACCAGAAGTAGCCATTCTTTTCCTGGATGAAGCTTTTTACAGGATAAAACTGAGCTCTAAGATCCTTTAGTGGCACCACAGCACAGCAGGAGTTATGGCCCATGACAGATTCACTTGAATAGTTCACATGTCAACCAAATGTGGGAAGTTTTTCAGATGTGGTAGCTCTTACCTTTATTCCCAGCATTTGGGAGGCTGAGGTTCATCCGAGTTCCAGGCCAGCCTCATCTACAGAGTGACACTTTGCCACAAAGCACTAGAAAAATAAATAGGCAAGATCAGAATAATGTAATTATCTTAGCCACCTTTGAGTGATATTTTCTTTTCTTCAGTTATCAGGATAATTTTAATAAGGAAGATTCTTCTAGCTGGTGATATGAACTGATTTTATATAAAACTAACTTGAGGAAATGATGGCTGATTAAACTTAGCTCTTGGCACTGAGTAAAAGTGTCATAGAAAGCTACTCACTAATTCTTTTCTTAGAACTAGAAAGGAGAAAAACAAGATTTTATAGAGGAATATGTCAACTCCACCCCTGAAATTCATGTTATGTAAAGGGAACTACATCAAGCTTGGCGACTAGTGAATCCAAGAAAGATAATATTTCATATAGAATAGAAATATAGGGAAATTTGGGAAGTGTGACACAAGAGTTTAAAAGGAGAACACTCCCAAATTCGTTTTCATGAAAGGAACAGATACCTTTTTTATTATCCTGAAAACTATTTTAATCAAACAACAAAGCAAATGAAAACTGTGATGTTATCTTTTAAACTTCAGATATTTATAATTACAATCAATTTTACCACAATAAGCTTAATAATTATGTCTAATAATATGTAATCATGTTTTTCTCATTACTTATCATAACCTGCTGTGAATACCAATATATAAATGAAAATTTCTTGAAATTAGAGAATTCATAATATTTCTGACCTTACATTGCAATAAGAATGAATTACATATTCTGATAATATTCCTACTAATATATATATTTTAAATTATCAGTTATAACATCAGAAGATAATAATTTAGAAAAATACTACAAAGGATAAAATTACAGTCTTTATCTTTCCTTTTCACATTGGTATAATCAGAAGAGTGAATAATAAAATATCAGCAGGCTGGGGAGGTGGCTCAATGGTTAAAGGCACTTGCATGCAAAACCAACCAGCCCAGCTTCAATTCCCCAGTGTTCATGTAAAGCCAGATGTACAATGAGCATGCTTCTAGACTTCATTTGCAGTGGCATTTGAGTTGCATTTCTGTCTCTCTCTCTGACTCTCTCTCTCCTCACAAATAAATAATTGTAAAAAAAAATACTGATGCTGAAATGAAATGAAATCAAATAAGATGCTGACATGTTAACTTCCTCAGATGTTAACGTCCTGTGCTTATTCGTACGTACTGAGCCTGAGAGAGAACTGTATCCTGACCTTAAGAAATGACAGCCATGGAAGCTTCCCACATGGCAGTCTCCTGGAATCCACCCCGTGAACCTCTTGCTCTGTCTAGCCTTCATTAGTGTCTTTTCTCTGCAACAACAGTAAGTGTGTGTAACTACTTTCAGAGTATCTTTGGAGTTTCTATAGAAAGCTGTCAAAGCTGAGGGGGGTTTTAAGACCCTCCTAGAGTACTTGTCACTTTTTTAAAGGTGAGGGCAATCTTAGGGACTCTACTCTCTGACCTAGTAACTGGTGTAAACTCCTTTAATTGCTAAGTATGCTCCATGCCTCAGAAGTGACATATAGGGAAATGAGAATCATCCATGAAAACAACCTGATAATTTCTAATTATTTTCTTAATTTATAACGTGTTATATGATATGTTAGCAAACAATATCCAAGTTATATTTAGTTATATTTATATATCTTGCTACATGGAACTATGTTAAGATTTATTTTAAATATTTTATTTTATTTATTTATTTGAGAGAGAGGAAGAGGCAGAGCGAGGGAGAGAGAGAGAGAGAGAAAGAGAGAGAGAGAGAATGGGTGTGCCATGGCATCCAGCCACTGCAAATGAACTCCAGACACATGTGCCACCTTGTGCATCTGGCTTACATGGGCCCTGGGTAATCAAACCTGGGTCCTTCAGCTTTGCAGACAGGTGCCTTAACTGCTAAGCCATCTCTCCATCCCTACATTAAGATTGTGAAAGGACTTCTCCATTAAATTGATGGGAAGTTTATTATTTTAATTTATAAATACAGAATTATTTTATAATTAACAATATTATATTAATATAATTAGAATATATTCATTATACGTAATGATATTTTATAGACATTTTCACACAAACATTGGCCATGTTTATCTCCCACCTTGCCCTTTCTCTTTTTCCCAACTCTTTCCATAAGACAGTTTCAGTTTTATTTTCAAGCCCTGTGTACAAATACAATTTTATAATCCTACACAAAATGTAGTATTTACAGGGCTGGAGAGATGGCTTAGTGGTTAAAGTACTTTGCTACAAAGCCAAAGGACCCAGGTTCAATTCCCTAGGACTCACATAAGCAGATGTACATGGTGGTACATGCATCTGGAGTTCATTTGCACTAGCTGGAGATCCTGGTGTGCTCTCTCTCTCTCTCTCTCCTCTCTCACACACACATCTATCTATCTATCTATCTATCTGCCTATGCCTTAGATAAATAAATAAAAATATTTTTTAAATGTGGTATTTACAAATGAAATAAAACATATGATATTTATCTTTCTGATCCTAACATACTATCAAGACTATTAATATCATAATCTATTCTTTCTCAACTTCAATAAAAGTAACGATAATTGCATTAGAATTTTATAGAACTTTCTATGTATATATATATATCAGCTGAAGATCTCAAGCCCTGTGACTATGACCTCTTGAAACGTATAAATAATGACAGCAAAACTAACCATCTGTGGATGGTTTCATCAGTCCAACACCCTCAGTATCAATTTTAAAAAAAGCACTTGATAGAATGTGTGGCTCACAAGCATGGGATAGCATAAGGAAACATTAACATCTGTCCTGGCACAAGGACTCTTGTGACACAAATATCACCAGCAACACATAATTACAAGAATAGGATCCTGGGCTAGAGAGATGGCTTAGCAGTTAAGGTGCGTGCCTGCGAAGCCTAAGGACCCCGGTTTGATTCTCCAGGTCCCATGTAAGCCAGATGCACAAGAGGGCACATGTGTCTGGAGTTCGTTTGCAGTGGTTGGAGACCCTGGCACTCCCATTCTCTCTCCCTCTTTCTCCTCTCTCTGTCTCTAATAAATAAAAAATTTTTTAAAAGCATAGGATCCTCTATCACTCTGAGGGACTGGGTAAAATCAGAGGTCCAGGTAAATTTTCAGAGTAGCTGGACAATAGGTATAGCGGAGAGTGGTGGAGAAGGTGAGAATTGGACTACAATTTGATGTACTTTATTGCAAGTCCCAGTTGATAACAATGTAGGGTGGAACAAGTATTTACAAGCTTTCATCACACTTTCACTTGTTAATTTCTACTTATTGCAATGTATAGGCAACTTGTGCCCTTGTGAGTAAATGGCTAAAGCTTCAAAATACAGTGATGCAAAATGCTGGGATTTTCTAGAGTGTGGGCCTAACTTAAAAGACCCTGACAAAGTAAATTTTCTAGTAAGAAAGCTATCTCCAAAACTGTATGTCCCAAAAAGACCTTTCAGGGTCAAGCTAGCTCAGTACTTCTATAAGACTTCTACCCCCAAAACACAGCTGGTGCTGAAGTTGTTTTTTTTTTTTTTTTTTTATCACTCTCTCAGTTGTCTCAAATTAAATCTCCATTATAGGCTTTGTAGCTTTGATGTGCATTTTTTACGGGAAGTCTAAAACCAAAGGTCCAATAATTAGGTGCTCTGAACATAAACCAAGAGTAACAATGTTACTTAGATAGGCAGGGCTGACAGTAAATACCACATATCTCTCATTCAAGTAATACTGCTGATAATGATGATGATGATGCAGTCAAGGAGACCAGCCACATACTGTATCCACAGTGTTAAAAACATTTAATTTGTTATAGATGGTAAAGGAGAGAGACAGTAAATTCTGAATGCATATAGATTTCTCAAGATCTCACAGTGTTCCTGGTCTGTTATTATTGTTCTAGGAATGGGAAACTGGGACCTGCATTTTATTTGAGTTGCTGCAGGGAATAGACACAACAATTGGGATTCAATCATGGGTTCCTGTGAACTCACTCCTAGTTTACTTTCCTCCAAACCTTGCTGAGCAATAAGAGATTCTATGATGTGATACTAGTCAGGGAAAAAAAAAATATTGTCCCAAGTGAGCAACAGATCAAGAGATCCAGGGCAATTTACCTGAATAAAATGGCAAAGGCCATAGAAGCGTGGCATGACAGTCTCCTGTCTTCAATGTCACATCTTCTCCTGGCACTACAGTTAATAAGATTTCCAGGCCACACACAGCCCCTGACCTCTCATAAATTCTAAGGTTAAGCAAAAAGAAACATGGAGGACAAACTCTCTTCCTCCACTGTAAATATCCACAAAGAAGTCATGCTGCTTGATGTAGCAATGTATGAAGAAAATAAGGAAAGATGGGTATTTGAGAAAATATACACAGGACATGAATAAGAGTTTTTCTCGTCCAGCCTCAAGATCTATCCCAGGGAATACATATTCTCTATGACATAGGACATCTGATTTATTCTTATTCGATATTCGAGAACATGGTGGGTTTCTAGAAATGTGAACACATTTTTATTTAGCGATATCTTTGAAAGCAATAGAACCATTTAGACATTAAAAAGAGGAGAACATAGGTGGACTTCTTTCATGAGCATCCCAGCATAGGGAACCCTTGCATGGGAAAAAGGAAAAGAAAATTGATGCTTTCACCAAACGTCTTGCTTGATAAGCCCAAGATATATTACTAAAGGGCGCTCTCTCGGTGTGGTGAGAATGATGGAATGGGAACGCGATATTCACTGCATTTGTCTGCAAAGCTTTCTGTCATGGTTCCTTCATTTCTACCCTTGTAGAGTGAGAATCAGATCCGTTTCCTGAGGCTGAATGCCAGTGAGCGTTTATTCTAGTTGTACAATTAAAACAAAAGCAAAGCCAAACATGCAAGCAGCAATAATGGCTGAACTTGAAAGGAGGCTCATGTCTTGCTATGTCTCGGTTAGCACTGAGAGGCATTGAATCCTTTACATTGTCATTTTCTAATTTTGGCAGTCATGTATAAAGAACATTATTTTTGTAAGGTATTAATATAATTTCTTACTAGTATGCTATGTGATAAATTGGATAAAAGTACGCATTATCATCTGGGTGTAATGGAAAATGCAAACAATAATAAAAATCATGTATTTTAAAATAATTATATTTGAGCTATGTATTGATATAATTGCATTGGTAACGTACAAATACTTTGCTTTCAAACTTATTTCCAGAATGAGTGTTCTACAAATTAGATTTAATATTTATCTCTGTAAAATAAAATATCTTTATGCTGTTTATGAATGAGAAGTATTAGAAATAAAATCCACCTGAACATAAAATGGACGATGTGCTGACAACCGTACACTCACTTCTCTTACCTACGTGACTTTGGTCATGAAACCACAGAGGACTTGGGGAGATGAGCAAGAGTGCTGCTTCCATGCTGAACTTGATAATCAGAGCCAGGGTGTAGAAGACAGACCCTGAGGACACTCAACACACCAAAGCAGAGATCCAGAGGCTCCTAGGAGCTCCTTACTGAAGTAGACTTAAAATTCACCCACCACTGCTCAGGGAATTTTGTAGAAGAGGGTGCAGAAGGATTGTAAGAGCCACAGGTTGAGACATCATGCACAGAGGCATTGCCTCCCCTCCAAAATAACTGACTGCTGCTCCCACAAAGCCTAACACACAACTGCATGGGGAATACCTGCACCCCCAATGAGGAGGGTCCCCAGCGGAATGGAGGCAGGGATTAGGGAAAAGAGGGTACCAACACATGATGTATCCATACAAAATGTTTAATAATCATAATAATAATAATACTAAATGTTCCATCATATAGATGGAGGAGGGAGGGGGAACAAACAAGAAAATAGAGGAAGGATTTGTTGAAAAGAAGGGATTCAGTAGAGGAGAGCTGGAAGGGAGGGATAGTAATAGGAAGATCATGATTAAAACACATTGTGTGCATGCATGAAAATTATCAATGAAAAGTTTAGAAAATAAGGAAAGGGAAAAAAATACAATTGATCAGCCCCTAGAGCACCTGTTGTCACTACCAGTCCTCTGCCAAGCGAAACTGTCTCAAGTGTTTGTGTAAAGGAGATTCACATGGCCCGAGAAGTGCCAAGAGAATTCACATGGCACTGTCTTCAGAATGTCGTAGTAAAATAATGTAATAATGATATGCTTTTTAACTATGTTTCTCAAAATATCAATGCCAGGGCTGGAGAGATGGGTCAGCAGAAAAGGCACTTGTCTGCAAATTCTAACAACCCGGTTTGATCTGATCCCCCAGTACCCATGTAAAGCCAGATGCACAAAGGGGCTCATATATCTGGAGTTCATAGTTTACAGTGGCTAGAGGCCTCTCATATTCATTCATTCTCATTCTCTATTTCTCTCTCTCCAAGTGCTTGCAGACAAAGCCTGTTAGCCTGGGTTGGCCCTGGTTAGATTCTCTAGAATCCACACAAAGTCAGATGCACAAATGGTGGACACATCTGTAGTCCGTCTGTAGCAGCGAGGGGTGAACATGCCTGTTCATATTTATTCTTTCCCTTTCTCCACCATAAATAAATAAATGAAAATATATTTTCAAAAGCAATATCATCCAAAGTATATATACTTTTCAGCATGAACTTAGTTTTAATTTTTCCATTTTGATATTTAAATTTTCATTTCTATGATCTTTTAAAACTTTTTTTTTTTAGGATCAGCAAGACAGAGATTATTTACATGCCATATTGATTTTTTTCTATAATAATATTTTCCATTCAGAAAATATTCTATTGCTAGGATTTCCAGGAAGTTGAGATGAAATTCTGTTGAGGTTATTTTAAATTCTGGGTTTTATATCGAATCAGTAAATATGTAAGTTCAAAGCTCAAATTACAGAATATTTTCTTATTGTTTTTGTTTGCTTATATGGTTGTTTTCACATGACTTCCTTAAACCTCCTTTGGTGTATTTTCATAAGAATAAATATGTCAAACATATTTTTTCTGTATGCATTATTTTCACAAAGTTGAGTAATAGAATTTAGATGTTGTAGAAAGATATACCTTTTAAATTCATTCACACAAAATAATCGGGACTGTGGAAATGGTTCCAAAGTTAAAGGTCCTTGCTTGTAAAGCCTATCACACTGGTTCAGTTCTCCAGTACACACACAAACACAAACACATACTCAAGTGGCGTTCATTTGTAGTGGCAAGAAACACTGGTGTGTCCACACACATGTGCTCACGTGCAAAGAAATAAACAATGTTTTTTTTTTTTAATGCAACTACTTAAAAATCCATTGTCTACTCTAAATTCTTCTGTACATTATAATACTCCAAAAATAAAAATAAAATAAAACTTGTAGTATGTGTAATATTTTTAATATCATGGGTTAATTGAAAGCATTTTCATGAGAAATACATCACTTGTAGTGACATGATTTATTCTTCTTTGTTGCAAGCATTTTCTTTTAATAATTAGATAAAATCTACAATAGCTGAAGTGTTTTGGTTCTCTATTCATTGAAAAGATCTGAAAAAATTTCCAAAAATTGAGAAAAACACAAATATAATTTTAAAATATTTATTTACAAAAATAATGTAACTGTTGTCATGTACTTTAACTTAGAAAAGTGTAGTTCTAATGTTGAAGCATTTCCAAAATGCAATTAATAAATCAGCATTAAAATGTGTGATATTATGCTGAATTATTTTCTCCAGCTTAGTCCCAGATATTTTCTAGTTCAGGTGTCTCACTGTGTGTTTTTAAATCTCTCATGTACTCTGACAACTGAAATTTCTCCTTTGATTTGAAGACTATAGCTTGGCTGAAATCAGTGTGAAATTATACGGACAGCCCAGTCAAATCTTTCTCTGTATAAGGTATGTTAATTTTGCAAAGCAGTATTTTCAATCAATATGAGCCCATTCACATCTGTATTTGCATCATCATTACATGAACAAATTATTTGTAGTATTGGACTTTTTTTTTTAAATTTTTTGAGGTAGGGTTTCGCTCTAGCCCAGGCTGACCTGGAATGTAGTCTCAGGCTGACCTTGTAGTATTGGACTTTTGACCAGATATTAGTTTTGATAATGACTCACAATGCCTCAAGTTTGATGGAAAGAAGTTGCAAAGGAAATTTCATTTTATAAATCCAATTTTATGTCACAAGTCATTGGAATTGAATAATTTGTTGACATTTCTATTACCACTCATGTGCATCTATTGGTGATGTCAGCATCTTACAAGCCAGTTCATCATGCCTTATGCACAAAAACACTATTTGTTTGAAAACTGGAAAAGCAACACAGTGTTTAAATGAATTTTTAAAATTTGCTTATTTATTCATTTATTTGCATACATGATTCTGCTTAGGTCCATGGAGCAGTGCAAATCTGTCCCTACTTTAGGGGAAGATTCAGTGTGTTCTCTCTCCTGTTGCCACTGTGATAGCATGCTGATTTGGATTTTCCTTCATGATTATGGTAATGTGAAATTATATAACTCACTTTGTGCCATAAAAAATTCACTTAAAATTTAAATATGCAAATGTATATGTAGGTGTGCATATTCTTGTTATAATGTTTGTAAAACCTACAAATTAAAAGTTGGAATGAATTTTAAAATGTATGGAACAGTTAAGAAACTTAGATTTTATCCTGCACCTGGATTGCACATTGAAGCTAAAATTATAAACCAAATGTCAAACACGAGCCTGAAACCAAAATTTCAAAAGCTATAGAAACTCATCGGAAAGGTGGCATATAATTAAATCCATTGACGAGCTAGAAACAGCTCCTCTACATAAGGGGAAGCCACGCCCTAAAGGACGACCCAAAGCACCTGACTCCCCAACACGGATTGTCGAGCTCCAGGCTTATTTTCGGCTCCTTTTCGTAGACCTGATAGATTTTGAAGGGTTCAAGAAGTAAATTTTGAAGTACTACATGAAGAGGGACGGAGGCCTTTTTGAGTAAAACTAAGAACTTTTAGTTTAACCTAGGGACCTGGACATACATACAGTCTCCAGCACATCTAATCAATATGACATCAGGAATTATGTTCACGCATACGTAGACGTTGGGTATTTCAAAGGTCAACCCGCTGACACTCTGAAAGCTTGATGTTTCAATGATGACTTCATCAGCTCAGCGTACTGACATCCTTCCCATATAAATAGAAGCCTGAATTAGTTGTCGGGTTAGGGGTCCCTTTCTGGGACCCACTGAGAGCTGCCCAGGTACGCATGCAGCGCGCCAGCAATGAAAACACTGATACTGTCCTATCCAGTTGTGTTCCCGTGCGTGACTAATAACCAGCTGCCTATGTTTCCTAAAGATCCATTATACACTTGCTTCTTTCTCTGCCCAGGATGAAGTGTAGGATTTGATATTTTGTGATTTCTCACTCTATATGAATATGTGTGTGCACACGCATGCATGTGCGGATTCACGCTTTTTGACTCACTTTAGGCCTTCAGGACTTCAATATTCACATATATGTTCACGTAGTTACTATTTTTTTTTTTTTTTTTTTGAGGTAGGGTCTCACTGTAGCCCAGGCTGACCTGGAATTCACTCTGTGGTCTCAGCGTGGCCTTGAACTCATGGTGATCCTTCTACCTTTGCCTCCTGAGTGCTGGGATTAAAGGCATGCACCACAATGCCCTGCTCATTCACGTAGATAGTTACATTTGATAACTGCACCTCAGCTTGACTGGATTTATAATCACCTAGTAGAAACAGTTCTGCAAATGTTGAAGATAATGTTTCCAGAAGAGTTCAGCTGAGAACGGACAACCCACTCTGATTGTAGGTGGTTCTATTCCATAGTTGCCATTTTCAAAACTGCTCTATTTCCCATTTGTGCAATTATTTCACTTGCTTTAATGTTGGACATTTTTAACCCCTTGTGTTTTTTAAACTATATTTTAAAAATACGTTTTAAAGTTTTATTTATTTATTTATTTTACAGAGAAAGAGAGAGAGAGAGAGAAAGCGAGAGAATGGATACGCCAGGGCCTCCAGCCACTGCAAACAAACTCCAGATGCATGTGTCCCTTGTGCATCTGGCTAACGTGGGTCCTGGGGAATCAAACATGGATCCTCTGGCTTTTCAGGCAAATGCCTTAACTGCTAAACCATCCCTCCAGCCCACCCCTTGTGTTTTTTAAAAGTTTGACCTATTGGCAAAAAAGGGTTCCTTTTCAATTTATTTTGTTATATGTTGTAGACTGATATAAACTGAACCACACACTTATATTGTGCTCATTATTTAAGTACAGTTGGAAAACCCCAAACCACAATTGCCTATATCACACAGTGCCTTGTACTCTACCAATGTCTGAGGAGAAAAGTCTCTGCTTATAAGGCAATATTCTTAGAACAAAAGTCCTGGAAATTGTCTACCTATATACTCCTTTTTTTTTTTAGAAAGTAATTTTCTTAGCATTTTTTCTGATAATCTAACAGCTTGAAAAACAGTTAAAAGCTACAAACTTATAAAGCTAAAAGTCATAGTAATTTCTGAAAGGAAAACAGGCTTTATCTATAAGCCAATAACCCGTGATTGAGATAATCGTGCAATCTAAATTTGCACTTACTGCCAAGAGAGCCAGAATGGTTATACTTTGTCTTGACTTTACTGTTTTAATAAGGCATGTTAAAGACCAGTTGCATTAAAGTACAACAAAATGAATTTGACCTCCACTGGTGCCTTTAGATTCCGCTATGTTCTGGGTTAATAACCTTTGAAATGATTGTGGCACTGAACAGATTTCTGATGTTAAAGTGGCTAAAATCAGAAAGATGCCCAGTAATAACTTGGTGCTTCTTAGTAGCACCTTAACTAACATTTTCTTTCAAGGACAGCAAGAAAGACTTTGCTGGTCAAGTAAAATGTTCTGGGGCTGTGGAACACTGATGACCTGCGACAGCTGGGTCTGCTTTTAGAAGTTAGGAAATACGGTGTTTCATTTGTTAAACTATCTAAGGCAGCAGCCAGTGAGCTTATATGACCAGTGTCGACTAGAGAGAGTACTGAGCCTGCAGGCCAACAAATGGTGAGGTCAGTAGGAAAGTGGACAATTATGATTGGGAATTAGACAGTGAGCTGTGTGTCATTAAACTATAGAGAACAGTATTCTGTGAGCTTTACATTGTTTTGCAATATTTTGGTTTGTTTAGTATTGAATTTATTTCAGCTACCAAAAAATTACATTATTAAATAAAAAAGTATGAACCAAATTGGAGATTTTTAAAAGATGGGGGTAAGCAGACATGTTGAGCAAAATGTAGGTTGGTACTTACCACACACATGGGAAAGACATTGATGTCCCTGACACATGAACATTGAAAGACACAATCCCAAATAAACTCTCCATCTTTTGCAAATGGTGGTAGAGGTTTTATAAAGACTGAGGCTGAAGGCTAAGTTTGAACACCGTTCGTGGGAAGAATAAATTTATACCTCATGATGTTCAGTTTTCTTTAAAAATCATTTGGGGGCTAGAGAGATGGCTTAGCAGTTCAGGCCCTTGCCTGTGAAGCCTAAGGACCCAGCTCAATTCCCCAGCATCCATGTAATCCAGATGCACAAGATGGCGCATGTATCTGGAGTTCGTGTGCAGAGGCTAGAGTCCCTATTGTGCCAATTCTCTCTCTCTCTCTCCCAAATAAATAAATAAACTGGAAAAAAGAAAACAACCACTTCGGGCTGGGGAGATCACTCAGTGGTTAAAGGTACTGCTTAAAAAACGCACTACCCCAGCACTCAATTACTGAACAACTCAGGCGGAGCTGGATAGACATTCATTTGCATAAGCAAGAGAACCTGGTGTGCCACCTGGTGCATCTGACTTGCGTGGGTCCTAGGGAATCAAGTATGAAAAGGTTCATAGAGCTGGAGAGATGGCTTAGTGGTTAAGGTGCTTGCCTGGGAAGCCTAAGGACCCAGGTTAGATTCCCCAGAACCCACATAAGCTAGTTACCCATGGTGGCCCACGCATCTGGAGTTCATTGGGAGTGGCTAAAGGCCCTGGTACATGCCCGTTCTCTCCCTTTCTCCCTACCTCTCTCTCTCTCCCATAAATAAATAAAATATTTTTAAAAAGAGATTTGTAGAAGGAAAGTGAGCAATCTTGATGCATCTTCATTATCACTTCTTAGTTTAGTAGCAAAAGAAATCCAAATAAGCATGTAACAAATACCTTCCTACATTATGTCACATTGTTTTACAAAGTAATCAAGAACTTGTCCAATTTTTTCAGCACCATTAATCTCACTATCTTCAGCTAACTTAAGTTTTTGAAGGAAAGCTCTCTTTATGTTTTTTTTTTTTTTTTTTTTGAGGTAGGGTCTCACTCTAATCAGGCTGACCTGAAATTCACTATGTAGTCTCAGGGTGTCCTCAAACTCATGGTGATCCTCCTACCTCTGCCTCCCGAGTGCTGGGATTAAAGGTGTGCACCACTATGTCCGGCTTTCATTTTTATTTTTAATTATTTATGAGAGAGAGACATATATATCTATATCTGTCTATCTATCTATCTATCTAGCCATATATATATATATATATATATATATATATATATATATATATATAGAGAGAGAGAGAGAGAGAGAGAGAGAGAGAGAGAGAGAGAGAGAGAGACACCAGGGCCTCTAGCCACTCAAATGAACTTCAGATGCATGTACCACCTTGTGCCTCTGGTTTACATGGTTTCCTGGGTAATCAAACCTGGGTTCTTTGGCTTTGCTAGCAAATAAATGCCTTAAATACTAAGCCATCTCTCCAGTTCCTTGAATGAAATATCTCAATGCACATGTCTCTCTGCTTTCCTTTTCTTTATTCCTTTGTAAATAATTAATATTTAAAAGGCTGGTGTGGTTAAATAAATCTCACAAACTCCTTGCTATAAGGTCAACTGTTGTGGGCCTTAAAAGTATCTCCAAAATCTTTTTAACCTCTAATATCACCTAATAATACATATCGTGGGGATAATCCCAGAGGTCAAAGATCATGGGATCACGGTTGGGATTGATTTCAGTTCAAGAGCACTTGCTTAGCAAGCACAAAGTCCCAAGTTCAATCTTCACACTGAAAAAAAGGAAAAAAGAAAACAGATCATGGGATCATCTTCATCATATGCATAACTGGCCACTTTATTCAGAAAATGAAGCCATTGTTTAAACCCTCCTTAGCCTATTGATAGAAGAAATAGCCTTATTTCTGGTGGTATACTTTGAAGCCTCCAGTAAAATTACAGGAATATAATGTAATTATCCCTACAGTTATTATTAAGGTCTTGGGGAGGGGGTATTCTCCTGAAGAAAACTGCTATGGGACCCCAGACCTTTCTCTTAGACATTTTACTCAAGTTGTTTAACATAGAAAGGTGACTGATAAGATCATTTTGAGATCAATAGAATATGGATCATAATTTGCATGAGACCAGAAGAAAGCGTCCAGCTCTTTTCAAAGGAGGCACATGAAGCTTTGCTCAAGGAATCACTTTTGCTGTGCAAGCACAAGTACCTGAGTTTGGATCGCTCATGATCACATACAGACAGATATGGCAGCATTCACACCTGCAGTCCCAGCACACCTGTGCTGAGTGGGAGTGGAGACAGGAGAATTCCCAAAAGCTCACAAGCCAGACAGGCTGGTGAATGCAGTGATAAAGTACAAGAAACCTTGTATGAAATACTATGGGAGGCAGAGACTGACACCAGAGCTTGTACTCTGGCCTCTACACATGTTCTGTGGCACGCTCATCACACACACACACACACACACACACACACACACACACACAGGAGACACATGGGGCAAGCTGATTAAAGGGTTCTGACCTTGGCTTGGTTTCAGTGGACCTAATATGATCACGATCCAACTCAGTGGTTGTTTTTGCAAACCATGACATGACTATTACCTTGAAATTGGCAAAGGGTGCCGGGTGTGGTTGATTTTATTATTATTATTATTGTTGTTGTTGTTGTTGTTTTTATTTTGGAGAGAGACAGAGAGAGGCAAAGAGGGAGAGGAAGATAGATAGAGATGGGCGCGCCAGCAGTCTCTCAGCTGCTGTGAACGAAATCCAGATGTGTGCGCCCCCTTGTGGTCAAGTGCGGCATTGTGCCCTTGCATCACTTTGCATCTGGCTAAACGTGGGACCTGGAGATTGGAACCGCTGGAGATTGGAACCAGCATTTTCTTGGGCTTAGGAGGCAGGCGCCTTAACCACTAAGCCATCTCTCCAGCTCTATTATTGTTGTTTTAAACACTTAAATGTAGCTTTAAAAGCACATGTGAAATGTATAAATCAGAGATATATTGTGAAATATATTGTTGACTAAAAAACATAACAGAAACAAAGGAAATAAAAAAACAAAAACAAAATGTTAACTGGTGATAAAAGGATGGGGAAACCACACACTTTTTCATGACTTTGTTGTTGTTGTTGTTTGTTGTTTTCAAGATAGAGTCTCACTCTGGCCCAAGCTGACCTGAAATTAACTATGTAGTCTCAGGCTGGCCTTGAACTCATCTTGATCCTCCTACCTCTGCCTCCAGAGTGCTGGAATTAAAGGTCTGAGCCACCGTGTCTGGCTTTCATGACTTTCTTAAGTTTACGTTTACATAAATGTTGCCAAGTAGTTCCCAAAGAGACCTGAATGTCATTGTGTCTTATGTGTCAATACCCTATTTGTAGAGATGGTCTGGCTTCTAAATTTAAAATAATTAACCACAAACAGGATGCTACCATTTTAAAACCAACCTAATTAAATAACTCTTAAGATGATCACCAATGCTTGCTGACAGCACCAGAGGTCTGACCAGGTTTTATATGCCTCCTGACAGAAATTTACAATACTATCTATGAAGGGTTCCTGCAGATAAAAAAAAAAAAAAAACCAAACCTGTGCCTAATTATGGCTTTAGCCATAACTGCTAATTTATTAGGTTTTTGGGGGTAATAAAATGCGTTAACTGTCACAATGAATGCCATCAGTGGTATACACACTGTGGCAGACCACAGAACAAACGAATCTAATTACAAAATCAATTGCTATGAGAGACAGGAACTGAAACAGACCAACAGAAGAAAATCCACATGTTTAAAGGGAAGGAAAGCCACTACCAACCAATTTCAATTTTAGAACAAAGATTTCTGTACAGCATATTTGCTTCAGAAGATTCTGGAGAATTTAGCAGAGGGAAGCAAGATTGGCCAAACAATGATTATTTTAAAGTTTTATGAAGCTGGGCCCCTAGTGGCACATGTCTTTATTCCCAGCACTCTGAAGGCAGAGGTAGTAAAATCACCTTGAGTTTGAGGCCAGCCTGAGGCTACATAGTGAATTCCAGGTCAGCCTGGGCTAGAGCCAGACTCTACGTTGAAAAGCCAAGCAAAGGAAAAAAAAATTAAACTAAAGTTTGGTAAAAGGTGTCATTCTTTGTTTTATAGTGTATATTTAAAACTACATCTTTTAAAGAGTTCAACAATAGAAAAAAAACATAATCTGTT
This sequence comes from Orientallactaga sibirica, assembly GCA_036365145.1. Lineage (NCBI taxonomy): Eukaryota > Metazoa > Chordata > Mammalia > Rodentia > Dipodidae > Orientallactaga > Orientallactaga sibirica. The sequence goes on along the minus strand of JAEOAD010000032.1, from coordinate 21,882,553 downwards.
TATCGCAACAACAATTCAACGGAAGCCATGATGTGGTGCTAAGTAAATGTGACTCTACAGACTAGACTGGCCACAAAGTGAATGCCATAGCCTCACTCCTTCCTGGAGGAGTGTGGGAAGGCAGTAGAGCCTTTACAAGGTGGGGCTAGGGGAAGACTTCAGCTCACTGTGGTGTTCTCAGACTATAGAACCTTGATCCCCTCCCCTTTCTCTCTTTCAATCTCAGCCTGGAGAAGGGTGGGCTTCCCCACCACATGCTCCAATCATAATGTTCTATCTCACATCTCCCCAGTATGAATAAGGCCCTCTGACCATGAAGTTAAACCCTAAGCCCCTAAACTGGGAATCAACATAAACCTTTTTGATTCTTTATTTATCTCAGTTACCTCTTAAAATAACAGAAAGTTGACTAATACACTAATCAAAAAGAAATGGCATCATACTACCATATATCTTATCCTGCATGCGTAATGACTACCTACAGGAATCTCAGAGTCACTCCTTACCTGTGCCAAATTATACACCTTCACTAGAACCAAGGATTGTCTTTTTTTTTTTTTGTGGTTTTTCAAGGTAGGGTCTCAACTCTAGCTCTGGCTGACCTGGAATTTACTCTGTATTCTCAGGGTAGCCTCAAAGTCATGGAGATCCTCCTGCCTCTGCCTCCCGAGTGCTGGGATTAAAGGGAGTTTGCTACCACACCTGGCTCAAGGATTGTCTTTTTTAAAGAAGAAAGAAGTTGCTTCTGTGTCTTTACTGACTAGCATGTGCTATTCGAGATGCTGAGACTAGAAAAGTTAACAAAATACAAACACTGCCCATAGGAACTGATATTCCAGAAAGAGGAAAGATCACCAATAAATATATATTAAAAAAAGAGAATATAGTAGATGATAATAAATGCTAAGTGCTATGATGGAAAATAAAGGAGACAGAGTGATATAAGCTATGCAGGAGGCTTCTGTTTTGCAGAATGCGACCACTCTCCAGCTGATTTTGAACAAAGCCTTCAATGCACACAAGGGAAAAGCTATGTGTTACTCAAAGGAAGAGTTTAAGGCAGAGACACCAGAAGTGACTAAAGCAATGGAGCTCCACAAAGAGGGAGAGGGAGGCGTGTGGGCTAGATCCTAAGGCAGGGCTGGAACTGCAGAAAAGAGATTCGGAGAAAGAAGTGAGGCCATGAAGAGACAAGTAGCTAATTCCTCTGAGTGGGAGCTGAGCCTTTAGCGGTCTGTAAGAAGAAGGCTGATTTAGGCACATACATGATTGTTCAGAATCAAAAGCAGAAATAATACCAGTAAGAACATCCTCACTCCCATCCAGGTAACCTTTGCTAGAAGGTTCTAATGAGCTCACATCACAGATGTCTTTGGGACTGCGAAATCATAGAGGAAGAATGGAGATTTGAAATGCCACAACCAGGTGGAAGCTTGCAAAAGCCAATGAGTCGTGGCAGGTTAACGAAGAGAATTCCATCTAATATGCATATGATTCCTTCGATCTAAAACTATAATTAGTCTACCCCATCCAGCTGACTTTTTGCCACCCACCTGTGCCCATGAGGGCACTGGGATGAAGTCCAGCGGGATTAGGTGAAAACTGAGACTCTGCCTTCAAGCAATTCGCAGTAGAACACAGTACAGCGGGGGAGCCCTTGCCTCTAGCATCGTGAGCCTTGCCAGAGAGCATAAAATCAGTCCCCGGCTGCAACGCAGCACAATCTCTAGTTTTGTAATTTTCCTGGAAATGTCTAAATGTCAAAATACTCATGTTCTCCACCATAACCCAAATATACAAATAAATATATCTCCAGACAGTAAACACAATTCCTCTATAAACACATATTATGAAACATTTTAACAGACTTTTGTTCCACTTGGGCTCTAGCTTCAGTCTTCAATGGACAAGTTGTGGCGTTAGTTTTCTGTGTTGCAAGGTAGACCATTTTTCCCAGATACTTGTCAGAGAAAAAAAAATCTCATTTTGCACAACAACCTGAGAAACACAACTCTATCATTAATTCACGCTTGCTTAAAGTTTATTTTGTTTGTCTTCAATAAAGTTGTAATCACAGTAATTTTCCTTTCAATAATCCATTAAGAAATGGTATTTTAAAAATCATTTCTCTTGTTTATAGCAACAGTTTCCTCAAACTTTCACTATCATTTTCTTTTCTTTTCTTTTAGATATTTATTTACTTACTTATTTATTTATTTTACAGAAGGAGAGAGAGACAGAGGGAATTGGCATGCCATGGCTTCAGCCACTATAATCGCACTCCAGAGCATTGTGCCACCTAGAGGACATGTGTGACATTGCACTTGCCTCACCTTTGTGCGTCCAGCTATCGTGGGATCTGGAGAGTCAAACATGGCTCCTCAGGCTTCACAGACAAGTGCCTGAACCCACTAAGCCATCTCTCCAGCCCAAGACATTTTATATTAATTTATTTTTTATTGACAACTTCCATAATTATAGACAATAACCCATGGTAGTTCCCTCCCTCCCACCACTTTCCCCTTTGAAACTCCACTCTCCATCATATCCCCTCCCCCTCCAAGATTTTATTCTATCTAAAAGCTATTACCTCGATGAGCAGACAGTATTTTCCATGAACTTATACAGTTCTACTCTTTGGGAAATGTTTATATTTATTTATAAAAGATCTTGTCTTTGTAACCCACTAGCACATCTTTTGCATTCTTTCTGTGCACGTGTGAGTAGGATGTGTAGTGTAATATGTGTATGGTAATGTGTGTTACGGTGTTTGTGTTCTGTGATGTGTGTGTGGCCTATGGTGTGTGCAGTATGGTGTGTGCACACATGCACACATTGCATTTGCATGCATAAGGAGATAAGAAAAGCACATGAGGTGTCCTTTCTCCCTCTTCTCCACTGTTTCTTTGAGATGGAGTCTCTCACGGAAGCTGAGACTTCCATTTTCAATCAGACTGCAAGACCAGTGAGCCCCAGCGAGTCTCCTGTCTGTCTCCACTTTCCATAGTACTGAGATCACAGGCATGTGTGGCCATGCTCAGTGTGTTCCGTGGTACAAAGGGTGGCTGAGACTTCTCCCCAGCTCTACAGCACAATTTGTGGATAAAGCTCTTTGGTAAAAAAAATATATATATTTTATTTATTTATTTATGAGAGAGAGAGAGAGAAAGAAGGACACAGAGAGAGAGAGAGAGCCTGCAAGGGCCTCCAGCCATTGTAAACAAACTCCACCTGCATGAACCACCTTGTGCATCTGGCTTTACATGGATACTGAGGAAGCCAACCTCTGTCCTTCGGCTTTGCTGGCAAGAGCCTTAACTGCTAAGCCATCTCTCCAGCCTGATAAAGCTCTTTCATTGGCATAGTGTGCACTTAACTAGAATGGAAAACTAGCCTCATTCTGTGTGAAGAAGCTAAAAACATCTAAGCAACACACATGAATATATAAGATGGAAAGAAGCTATGAATAGAAGACTCATGCATTGAAAAATACAAAAAAAGGAAACATAACGTGGGGAAGGCATCGTGAACAGTGAATGAAATAAAAGGAAAGATATCTGTTTAGTAAGAGTTAGTGTCCAGAAAAAGGTTAAACAATAATCTGTGACTTGTTTGGCCTGGAGGGATAGCTCAGTGGTTAAGGCACTTGCCTGCAAAGTCAAAGGATCCAGGTTTGTTTCCCCAAAGCCCATGTAAGCCAGATGCACAAGGAGTTTGTTTGCAGCAGCTGGAGACCCTGGCATGCCCATGCTCTCTCTCTCTCTCTCTCTCTCTCTCTCTTGCTCCTTCTTTCTCTCTGTAAAATAGCTAAAGACTTGCTGATCTAACAAAAATTATGCAACTCTGTGTAAAACACTTTGGAAAAATAACTCAAATTTATTAAATATTCTCATACTTAAACACTTTGGAAAATCATAATTCTGAGGCAAAAATTTTTAGAAAATTTATTGTAAATGTATTGTGTCCTCATTTTATCAAAAAAATAGAGGGCTGGACCCAGATGGCTTTTCTATAACTCAATGGATTCTCCCAATTTAGCCAGATGCAAATGACACAACAATTGCACTTGAGAACATCTGATTATTGTATAAGTGAGCCACTGCTCCCGCGCCCATCTCTGTCCTCATTTGTATCAAAAAAAAAAAAAGTCTTTCTCCAATAAATGAATAAATAAATAAATAGAATAAAGCACTAGAAATTAAAGAAGACCAAAAATCTCACAAATTATAATTGGTGGCCCATGAGGATTCTATTTCCACAAAATATATACACAGTATTTTTATTTTATTTTATTTTATTTTTCAAGGTAGGGCATCACTCTAGCCCAGGCTGACCTGGAATTCACTATGTAGTCTCAGGGTGGCCTCGAACTCACAGTGATCCCTCCTACCTCTGCCTTCCATGTACTGGGATTAAAGGCGTGAGCCGCCACACCCAGCACGTACACAGTATTTTTAATAAAGTTCTCTCCCCTCTCCAATGCTCTATGTTAGCCATCTGAAAACTGTAAGCATTTTCAGTGAGCGATGGCTGATGTTATGCTGAATCCAGCACACTGTGATTTTGCCATTACTAATAATATTTACAAAAATGCATACGTCAACATTTAAAGTTTGAATTATTTAAACATGTATAACTTTGCCACTAATGTGCAAACAAGAATACCCTTGACAAATACACACTAGGTATATCACATATAATATCAATTTATAATACAGTGGCAAAGAAACATAATTACATGGCCATAGATGATGTTTAATATGTAATAAAGGTCACGTTAGGATGGGAATTTTTAAGTTTTTTAGTATCTGCGTTTCTGTTTCTAAATACTGAAATTGCAGATGCCACAGGGAGAGTAAGTGTATCTGAAATACACACATAGATAGCATGGTGGAGAGCTAGTTTTGGTTTCCTTGGTAGCTACAGGGTAGTTTCCTTGGTGGGACCTGGTTTTCACTTGGGTAATTACTAAGATGTGATTGGTCCCTCCTGCTTCTTTGTTCTTTAAGCAGCAGAAGTTAGGAATCCAATCTAAGTGTACACGTGAAGTGCCATTTAGACTTGACTTGCTGCATCGTATTGCATTTTTGAGTCTCCCACATTTATTCCCAGTCCTAATGAATCTGTTTTGTATTAACCTAATGATCACTGTATGGTATCCTTTCTTGTTCTCGAAAGAAAGGGTCTTAGAAAATGTTTCACATAATCTCAGGGGCTGGAGAGACGGCGTAGCACTTAAGGCATTTGCCTGCAAAGCCAAAGAATCCCAGTTCAACTCTCCAGGACCCACGTAGGCCAGATGCACAAGGGGGCGCATGCATCTGGAGTTCCTCTGCAGTGGCTAGAGGCTCTGGTGTGCCCATTCTCTCTCTCTTTCTCTCTCTCAAAATAAATAATTTTAAAAATTAAAAAAAGAAAATGTCTCACATAATCTGCAGAAATGTCATGTTGAAAATCAACACCTTAAGATAAAACTGGCAAGCCAAATGTAGCCAGACAGGTGGGGCACACCTGTAATCTCAGTGCTAGGGAAGCTGAGAGAGGATGAATCACCATGAACTCAAGGTAAAGCTAACCTGGATTACATGGCAAGACCTTCATTCCAAAATAACAAAATAATTATAAAAGTTGGCAAAAACATCTGACCCATTTTCTTTTTAACTATTTGAGTCAGTGTTTCTCAGTTTTTAATTTTTTTGTTTACTTTTTATTTATTTATTTGAGAGCAACAAACAGAGAGAGAAAGAGGCAGATAAAGAGAGAATGGGTGTGCCAGGGCCTCCAGCCACTGTAAACAAAATCCAGATGCATGTGCCACCTTGTGCATCTGGCTTACGTGGGGTCCTGGGGAATTGAGCCTAGAACTGGGGTCCTTAGGCTTCACAGGCAAGTGCTTAATCTCTAAGCCAACTCTCCAGGCCCTCAATTTTTAATCTGAAAATCATGAATATCATTCCAGCCTCAATCCAATGCAGAAGCATCATTCCTATTGATAAGATGTAGGTCTCCAATATTTTGTACGATGTTCATTTATTTTCTAACAACTGGTGAGAACATGTTTTCACCAGTGGGTGAATGACATCTGCCTGACTACATGCAATATCTCCAGTACCATGACCTTTAGAATATTAGAAGGGAGGGCTCAGGAGAACTTGTACATGTGTGCCTCCAAGTATGCAAGCATGTGTGAACACATCCACACCAAGCACACACATACATATGTAGGTTCGTATGTACATACAAACATACATATACACACATACATGAATAAATGCATGAAAACACAAATACATAATAAGAAAATGTGAGTGAGCTTGGTTATTCCTTTTGTAAGAGGGTTGGGACAGTAGACTTTTAAATGTATTTTTTTATTTGAGAGAGAGAGAGAAAAAGAGAGAGCTAGAAAGAGAGGAGAGAGAGAGAGAAAGAGAGAGAGAGAGAGGGAGAGAGAGAGAGAGCGAGCGAGAGAGAGAATGGGTGCACCAGCGGTCTCTCAGCCACTGTGAAGGAACTCCAGATACGTGCACCCCCTTGTGGGCAACTGTGGCATTGCACCCTTGTGTCACTTTTTGCATCTGGCTAAACGTGGGACCTGGTGATTGGAACCAGCGTTTTAGGCTTGGCAGGCAGGCATCTTAACCGTCAAGCCATCTCTCCAGCCCTTGAATGTATTTTTATAGTAGCTAATGTACATGTGTAGTCTGAAAGCCTGCTCAGTACAGACTGCATGAGCTGAGAGTAGAAATTGTCACAGAATTTCATAGTTAACACCTGATAAATGAAGTGGAGAATCATCTGGATATAAATGCAACAGAATAAGACAGAGAGAAAATTATAAATCTGATGGTTAAACACAGTTGTCATTTTATCTGGTTTAGATAACTAATTATTTTCTTCATACTCCAAGAAAAGCTTCAAACTAATTTTGTCTAGAGATAATTTTCACTTGCATTGCTGGCTAAGAATTCTTTGATGTATTTAGAATGCTAACATTTATGACAGAGAAGATTTACACCAAAGCTTTCAAAAGTCCATTAATAGTCACTACTTAAATCGCAGAATCAGGATTTAAAGAAGCAGGGTCTGCCTCTGGTATTTTTGTATTCATTTACAAATGGAGAAACTTTGGATGCTGATAAATTAGATACTTTTGCATACTAAATTGATGAAATGGAATGTCACCTCGCTTACTTCTCATGTGCTGATTTGCCCTAAAACATTACTCTATACTTTGGTCACATAGTTAAACATCCTTTGATTTTTTTTTATTATTATTTTAGAGAGAGACACAGAGAGAGACAGAGGGAGAGAGAGACAGATAGAGATGGGCGCACCAGCAGTCTCAGCTGCTGTGAACGAAATCCAGATGCGTGCGCCCCCTTGTGGTCAAGTGTGGCATTGCGCCCTTGCGTCACTTTGCATCTGGCTAAATGTGGGACCTGGAGATTGGAACCAGCGTTCTTAGGCTTAGGAGGCAGGCGCCTTAACCGCTAAGCCATCTCTCCAGCCCGATCCTTTGAATTTTTAAGGGAATTCAACCCATGGAACTCACTTTTATGACTTCTTTGCAAAACAGTTATCAATATGTTATTTTCTTGGTTACTGTGTTAATTGTGATGGGACCTGTTCCATCAACTAGTAATCTCCGTTATTCCATGGCAGCCAACAAAAGTCTATTAATTAAATAAGAGATCCTTTAGAACTAAATTATTCAACAGTATGGATCACAACTTAAACACTTTTGTAATGCAGACCCAGTTTAAAAGAAGAAAGTAAAGGGGGTTTACTGGGAAGAAGAAGGGTTTGGCCTATGAAGAGGGGAATAAGAGTGTAATGAGTATGACTATGATAAATACGTTATATACATGCATAAAATTGTCAAAAAATAAAACGTCTGGGGAGAACAAGGGCACATCAATATATTAAGAATAGAAATCAGACTGTCGGGCTGGAGAGATGACTTAGCAGTTAAAGTGCATGCCTGCAAAGCCTAAGGACCCAGGTTCAATTCTCCAGGTCCCACGTAAGCCAGATGCACATGGTGGCACATGCGTCTGGAGTTCATTTGCAGTGGCTAGAAGCCCTGGCACGCCCATTCTCACTCTCTCTCTCTCTTTATCTCCCTCTCTCTGTAGCTGCAATAAACAAATAAGAATAAGCTTTTCTAGTTGCAGAAGGTATTGCATGAGCAACTGGGGGAAAATGACCAAGAATAAAATTTTTTTAAAAAAAAAGAAGAAATCAGACTGCCTACCATGAGATGGGTCACCTCCACCTCATCTGCCTGGGACACATGTCATTACAGAGGAAGCTGTGACATGAATACCACTCTCACGGCTAGCCAGGGAAATGGTGACAGACACTGCGGTCACTCTAACCTCATAAAAACTGAGATCCAGAGTGTATAGAGAAAGCAGCACGAAATCAGATCTGTGTACTGCACACCAAGGCTCAGGGAGCATTGCGGAAGAGGGGGTGGAAAGATTGTAAGAGCCTCAGGGTGGGTGGGAATAGCTTGTGAAACCGTGTTTCCCCCTTCCCTGCAGACACTGACTGAGACCTCTTGGTCTCCATAATGAATACCAACAACCCCACCCAAGACCCTCAGGAGAATCGGGGCAGGGGAGAGGGGGCCTGTGTGTGCAATTTTTTTGTTAAAAAGTCAATAATGTGTTTAAAAAAGACTCAATCCAATAATGCTCAGTTTGTTAACTGGGGCAATCAATTAGGAATTTAAATTTCTATTTCTTTATATAAAAATGAACAATAAACATAATATATATCTTACAAACCCAATTGCTCAGATCAGGAAATCACTGAAATAATATTAAATCAGGATTCATCTTCTATTGTAATTTACAAATAAATGCTGATACTAATATGAATATGAAATACAGACCACCGTAAGACACAAGTATGATGTAAACAACTAATTTTGCTACATTGTAAAGAAAATGTCATGGTAGGTGTGTTAGGAGTAGAAATTCTTTCCAATAATTGTTATCTCATATGAACATCTATGTAGAAGGCATTATTATCATTTTAAGATTTTTAGCCCACTATTTTGCTAGATTTTTTTTTTTGTTAAATCTCAGTTCAACATGCCTGATATTACTTTGATGCTAATGAGTTTGGGAGAATCCTTCATAAAATAAGCTATTCTCATAATTCTAAGATTAGCAATGACATATCATAATGCTACCACTGAAAACCATTAAAAATATCATGCAAAATTAGGGTATATCAATTCTGGATTTTCATAAATCATTTGTTATTCAATAAAAATATTACTTATCCTTGCTCACTCTTAAACAACTAAGCTGAATATATCTTTCTGAAATGTAATTTATTTTCACTCACAGTTTGAAAGCATTCTAATATTATTTTGTGACAAATTTTTGTATTCAAGATGATGGTTTTTAGACTGGAATTAGCTCTTTTTACTTTTGAGATTGACTGCATACAAAGGATTCGTTAGCATTTCTAGCTATGAATTTATTTTTTATTTTGTTCTAAAACATGATACATCTAAGTTCAAAAGACGTTTGTATATTTTTCCATGTCATGATTTCTCTATATTACTTTATAAATTAATTTCCCAGATCTATCTGGCAGTTCCTATATTTTTCCTTGAGTCTAATCTATCATGATATATATATATATATCTCAATAAAATAAAATATATTTATGGTGGCGCTCTCGCCTTTCATCCCAGCATCATTGGGAGGGAGGCAGAGAGTGAGGAGGGTCGTGGCTGTGAGTTCGAGGCCACCCTGAGACACCAGAGTGTTGTCAGGAAGGTTCTCAAGCGCCTCCTTGTGGGACACCGTGCCTCAGGGTACACTTTCCAAGTCTGAGGTTCTCGATTCCTTCTGCCCACTCTTCAGCTCATAAGGCTTATAAGGCAAAAGGAATTTCTGTAGACACATATGGGTTTAAGATGCCCCTATTTTTTTCCTCCCAGACAGATGTGAGCAGATGACTCAGGTGCTTGTCAGGAGCCCCATTTTTCTACCACGCAGAGAGTCCCTGGAACACCCAGGCCTTCTCCTGGCCCGTCCGGCTCCAGATTCCCTAACCTCGGGGCGGTCACCCGAGGTTAGAGAATCTGCTCGTTCCAAAAAACGCTCCAAATGGCCGCCTGAGTTTGGACTGCTGAGCCAGGGGACAGGTGGTGCGCGGAAGGGTCTTTTTGGAAATGGAGCGATATCTTACATTTCATGCCATCACTCTGAGTTACGAGCCTACCGGAAGGGGGATGTGTGAAAAATGAACAAACAGGTCACAGAGGGTGTGTTTTCCTAGGAATGGCCCAGCCTAACTAAGGGGGCTGATGGGAAAGGGCCTCGAGGAGTTAGAAGCCGGCCGCTAGAGAGTGAGGCCCTGCTTCCAATACTAAGGGAGAGAGATTTAAAAATCTTCCTGGGGCTTTGAGTCCAATTACTTGGACCACTGACTCGCCTGTCATTGTTGTTGATGACGAGAGGGACTCAGCTTTTCTGAAGTGCGCTCGGTTGTCGGTGCAGGACCCTGGAAGGAGAGGCAGGACTCTGTGAGGTGCGAGGAGCAGTGTTCTTTTACTGCCTGCTGAGCCAGGCCAGTAGGAACCTGATTCCTAGGCTGAAGGCCAGTCGCATTGCCATTCTCGCTTCTCTAGCTGCTTATTTTTATGACTCTTTTACCCTTTTCATTTCAGAGGAACCCGTTGTAAGTGCCCACCATACGTTGGTACCATCATGCCCGTCTTCACCCGTCCCAGGCGATGGAGGACGCGTCGCTGTGGGATGATGGGCATTCCCCATGTTGCTCTGGTTCCTAACTTTTGGCAGCAGAGTCCACCTGTGGTGGGATTCAATGCCTGTCCATGTTGCCCCACGCCCTCTGGATTCTGCACACTCTCTTCTGCACAATCTCCTGAGCATTGGTGGCTCTGTTTGATTTTTGCTGGTGCGTGTTGGCTTTTTAGTTATAGACCCACTCAGTGAGTGTGTAAACAGCACGTGTGGGTTCCATGCTCACCCTCGTCCCCGCCCCTCCCCCAAGGGACCCTGCTCCCTGGGGATGCCAGTTACATCCCCATGGGTATTGTGGGTCGTGCATTTGGGGTAGCCGTCAATTATCAGGGTGAGGCCATGTCTCTGTCCTGCCTCGTGGCTCTCAAAATCTTTCAGCCCCCACTTGCATGAATCTCTCTGAGCCGGCCGGGTTGAGTGTTATGGCTACTTCGCTGATGAGGTCTGGGAGCCGCTGTGTCTCTGGATCTCTGTGACTCTGGACTCCGCGGGAGTCCAGTGTTCTCTGTGCCTATCTCCTTCACCTTTGTGCTGATGGAGTCTATTCTAATACTCAGAGGTTAGCGGCCTCTAGAACTCTGCTCTGTCGTACATTTTGTTTTTCCTCCCCATCACACCAGTGTAGGTTTCCAAAGTCTGCCCTCAACCAGCCCTGTGGCTCTTCTCCTCAAGATCTCTGTGCAGTGTCTGGGGTCCTGTTTCAGCTGGCAAGCTCGACTTCTCTTTTGATAGGGGTTCAGGTATCTTTTCATGAATTTTGTCGAATTTGTCCTTGGATCTCGTTGCCTCTGTGCAAGAAGAAAAAAAGAAAAGAAAAGAAAAACAAAATATGCAGTCAGCCGCAGTCTGCATTGGCAAATCGGTTTCTATGCCACAGAAGGCAGTGGGATTTTATAGGAGAGCCACTGTCACGGTTGCTGTACCATCAGGCCCCCTTTTCTCTCACCTGGAAAGCTTCTGAAACCAACTCTGAATTTTCTTGATCATGACAAAGGCCTGCATAACAGTCTGGGTCTCTCCTGCAGAGATAGAGCTCATAGAGTTTTTCTCTAATTTTCAAAGAATATTGAGTCCTTTCCTTAGCGGGACCTAATAGACCTTGGCCAAATGTGTTTCTGAATCACTTGTTGATTCTGTTGATTGATTGATTGATTGATTGATTTCTGAGAGACAGAAGAAGACAGAGAGGGAGAGAGAATGGATGCGCCAGGGCCCTCAGCCAATACAAATGAACTCCAGATGCATGCTCCACCATGTGCATCTGGCTAAGGTGGGACGTGTTGAATTGAACCTGGTTCTTTTGGCTTCACAAGCAAATGCCTTAACCACTAAGCCATCGCTCCAGCCCTTCTATATTTTATTTATTTATGTTTTGATTTTTAGAGGTAGGGTCTCACTCTAGCTCAGGCTGACCTGGAAGTCACTATGTAGTCTCAGGGAGGCCTCGATCTCACTGCGATCCTCGTATGTCTCCCTCCCGAGTGCTGGGATTACAGGCATGTGCCACCAAGCTCATCAAGTTTTCGAGAAGACACAGCTAACATTTTATCCAAGATTTAAAAAAAATGGTTTTGCAAAAGTGAAGACTGGTCCAGATGGTATGACCCCAGAAAACATCATAGTGAGGCAGAGGGGTGGCATGTAGTTGGCAGAGAAAAGAGAGGAGAAAACTTTCACAATAAAAGAAATGAGAAGAATAAGACAACCAGCCAAGAAAATATTGTCTCGGGGAGACAAAAGGCTAAGAGTACAACTGCACTGATGTGAATGGGCATCATATGAGATTTTAAACAATAAAATTCAGTAGTATAAGGTTAAGAATTAAACTAAATATCCATAAGAGACTAAAGTTCAAGATATTTGTGCACAGCTGGAATTATTTATAGATGAACCAAACATCAATTATGCCAGTAAACTGTAGCCAGAGCTAAGATAATTTTCATCCATTTCATGAAACATTGATTGTTTTTCTAACATATAATAGTGTTTCTGCTGTGTCCTCTGAACACCATAGTATAGTAGGAGTAATCATAGATTGGATTGATTCCATCCAACTATATCACTCTAAAAATTTCAAATACATCATTTATTTGATAGATGATTGTTTAGAAAAACTTTATAATGACATAGAGAAGTAATGTATCATTCTTGAAGTGAACTTAATATAAAACAAGAGACAATCAGAAAAAAAAAAAAAACATTCTCCAGGAAATTTATAGAAAACACATGTAATTTTCAAATGTTTAAAATGATCTCTTATTTATTTTTTCCTAATATGTATTATTACATAGTTACTAGTCTGAAATTTCCCATAGGTACTATCCATGGTCTAAGCATGATTTTTAAAAAAATATATTTAATTAATTAATTAATTTAATTTATTTATTTATTTGAGAGAGAGAGAGAGAGAGATAGAGGTTAGAGTGAGAGAGAATGGGCACACCAGGGCCTCCAGCCACTGCAAACAAACTCCAGACACATGCGCCTCCTTGTGTATCTGGCTTACGTGAGTCCTGGGGAATTGAACCAGTGAAGCACATTAACCACTAAGCCATCTTCTCCGGCACCTTAAGCATGAATTTTTAACCCACCAAGATATAACTAACTGGAAAAATGTGGTCTAGAAACAGGAGCCAGAAATTTCATGGATATAATTTATATGGGACTAATAAAATAATAAATAAGTAGGTTAAAGCATCTGTCCTTAAATCAAAATCTCAAACAAGTTGTTATTAAACAAAATATTTTCAAGTTCTGATTCTCAAAGAATTGATTCAAAATTGCATCCTATTCCATGTATAGTTTATCCTAGGACTGTAAGGAGAATACAGTATTGTGAAATCTGAACAATTCAGATATTTCAAATATTCAAAACATGAATTTTTATATTGGAGTTTGTGGTATAAACTCCACACTGCTCAAATGAACCCTCGAACCACACACAGTTTATAGAAGGAGTGGAGTGTATTTCTGGTTTACAAACCCAGGGGAAGTTCCATAAGGGTAAAAGAAGCTGGGCCTCTCTACACAGATCCACACACAAAGGAAAGCAACCACCAAAAGCACCACCAAAAGCACACTCCGGGACCACCAGACAGAGCACAAGCACTCTACACACCTTTAGGCTGGAATTTAGATGCATCCCCTATAACACCTTAGAGCTGGAGTCCAGAATCCACTTAAAATGACACCTCCAGCAGCCAAACAGCTGTAGATCTAAGCTACAAGCTTTAATAAAGTCCTGGATCTACTGGGGCACATCCATTCAAACCACCACTGGGTTTAAAATGCTCATTTATTATTCACCCTAGATTTGGGTGATGGATGTTGAATGGTTTTTCTAGTCTTGTTTGGAATTATTCATGCAGCTATAAACAGATGGCAGTTGAGACTGGACTTTTGATTAGATTTAAAAGTATTTTTATGCATTTTTTATTAGAGAAGGAAAAAGAGACAGATGGAGAAAGAATGGGTCGGCCAGGGCCTCCAGCCATTTCAAATGAACCCCAGTGCATCTAGCTTTAAATGCATACTAGGGACTCAAACTGTGGTCCTTAGGCTTTGCAGGAAAGCACCTTAACTGTGGAGCCATCTCTCCAGCCCCCTTTCATTATTTTTTTAAAGAAAATTTTATTAATATGTAAATAAAAGGATGTGACAAAGGGTGTAGGCTGTGAGGCTAGATTCTTCATGAGAGGGAAGAAAGGTCTACAGAAAAGGAAGAACAAAAGCAAACACATGACGTGGAAGTGGAGAAGAGAGTAGGAAGGGTCAGAGAGGGAATGAATGAGAAGGGACGAAGGAAAACTTGTCAAGGAGCAAACTTCAAGACCTGCAGAATCAAAACATCAAATCCAAGCACTCACTCCTCTACTTCCTCAAGTAGTGGTTGGAATCAGTCAATATTGACCAAAGTATCAAGATAAAGTCCCAGGAGTTAAGTTAACTATAGCATCTGTGTGGGGACACGAAATATTTTCTCTCAGTCTAGCGTTGTCAGTTAATTGGAATAAATAAAGTGTGAAGGATCGATCACAAGGGACATTTTAAGACTTAGAGCCTCAATAACATGTTAAAGAATTGTGGGGCCTTGGAAGAAAATATGTTATACAATACCTTATTATAAACATGTTGCCTCAAAGCTTCCAAGTTCTGTTCAAACTATATGATGTGACTAGTAAATATTCACCCTATTTATCGATGTATAATGCACTAGAATCATGCTAGATGTCCTTCCATTAATTCCATCTCTGACCAGCATAAGTTCTTTAAACTGTACATGTGAATAAAGTCACAAATCAGTTTACAATCTGGCTACCTAGAATGTTTTCACCAGTCTTTGCCTAGGAAAGTTCAACCCCATCCCAAATGTTTCCCTTGCCTCCACTCCTACCTTTGCTTCAAATGTGCTTTTTGCATGGATACGAAAATGTTCAATCTGAAATGCAAATCTCATCACGTTGCTCTGCAGTTTATATTATCCCAATGCTTCCAATAAGTTTCTGAATAGCGTTCTACCTACTTACAACATCTTTCCGATGGACTCATCAGCTTCGACTTCCCATCGCTCAGCAATATTTCCTCGGTAATAAAGTAATTCTGAAGTACTGGCGATTTCTCAACGGAGTCTTCCACGCTCGCTCCTCTTTAGTTTGCATGTGTTTTTCTCTCTATTCAGAACGCATTTCTTGTATCGCTCCATCCAGTTAATTGCCAAGATACGAAATAGATAGGGAAAGAAGTACCTCTTCTGATAAGATGGGACACATACGTGCGCGCGCACACACACACACACACACACACACACACACACACACCCCTGAGTTTCTCACAGAAAACTATGCATGTTTAACATATTGCTGCCCCAATTATAAATAAGTTCCTTGAAAATGGGAATTGGTTTTATTTATCTTACCCATATTTTAAGCATATTTTGCATATTAATTGTCATGAATTAAATGATTGATATACAATTTTAATTGCATGAATAACTTATAAAATGATTTATGTGTTGAGTTTTTGAGGGACGTCAAGCACAGTTTTAGAGATATTTTTGGAACTATGTATTTCAATATGCAGATTGTTGTATGCTACAGGCACATGCCTCCAGAAATACAGGCATTTTTGCTTGTTTCCAAACATACTGCCCACACTTCCCTGCTTGGTATTTGTATCTCAAATATTTCCCTCCCAGAGTTGCTCTTAGCTTCTTCCCTTACTTGCTCAAGATTTTTCTTCAAATTACCTACTCCATGAACCCCTCTGTTAATTGTTTTCTACCCAAAATTACAACCACTTACTTTCCTCTACAAACATTCATATTTTCCTTGAACTTGTGATTGTTTATCTGAAAATAAATGGACAAATGTCTATTCATACCAGATAGGGCACTTATGACAGACCTAAGTACTAACCCATCCAAGCCCAATTTGGTGAGCCAATGACTTGGTTGGGCTTATGTATAGGAGCATGGGTCATGGGTTCCGGAAGCATCAGTGACCCCCAAATAACTCCATTACTGTCAAGTCCCACCCCATCATGGGTGGTGACTTTATGAACATGGCCCCATGGAGTTCTGCCTTCAGTTAACTTTCTACCTCTCAAGACCAGCTATGGCTGTGATGCAGGAGGGATTAATGACTGTAATCTCAGAGGAGAGTCTAAAGACCACAAATTATATTAAAAGTAATATGAGCATCATTACCATAGAATTCGTTATCACTAATTGATCTTATTTAGTTGCCATGACTACAGAGCTAAAGTTATCTCTGGTCCTTGGGGGATAAGATCATGTCAGACCTGGAGGAAAAGACTATATTGCAGCTTGTTTAGCAATTTTCTTTTCTGACACTGCACTACAACACACACACACACACACACACACACACACACACACACACTACTTTTGTTGCATTTTAAACCCTGTTCCTCATGAGGAAGTAAAGTAAGTTCTATGATGTCTGATAATGATATTAGTTCTATTGACATACATAACACACAATAGTTATTTAAATATATATATATGTGTGTGTGTCATAGAAGACTCAACATCACTTTAACCTCACCAATCTTATCAAATTATTCTTCATTTCCTTTTCCAACTTTTAGATTCCTGATGAGAGGAACAGTGAAGAAAATGGCATAAGCAGTACATTCAAGCCAGAACCTCACTGAATTGACTAGCAGAGGAAAAAAAAAAAAAAACCACAACAATTTCTAGTCACTCTGCACTTCATGTTAACTCATTTATTTCTTCACACATATTATTAGAATCCTACTCTGGCTTTCCCT
This sequence comes from Orientallactaga sibirica, assembly GCA_036365145.1. Classification (NCBI taxonomy): domain Eukaryota; kingdom Metazoa; phylum Chordata; class Mammalia; order Rodentia; family Dipodidae; genus Orientallactaga; species Orientallactaga sibirica. Next base: position 21,865,469 of record JAEOAD010000032.1, on the reverse strand, counting down.
CAGTACCTACCCCAGTTCTCAGGATCTCTATCAAAATAATTCAAACTCATTGCTTGGAGCATAGTGTCAAAGAGAGGTCAAGTTTATTACAGAAAAACATGAGACTCTTAAGGGGCCAAAAAGGATAACGGCTAAAGGGCTCATTGTGGAGAAAAACGTTCTCATGAGGTGAGAGTGAACAAAAGCCAAAGAAACTTTTTATGGACATATATGGTTAGGCAGGCTTCATGCTGTTTTCTAAAAGTATTTGAAATAGTTCTCTTGATGGGTGCTTTTCCAGTTTAGATGTTTGACAAGTGCATTTAGATTAACTCTTATGTGAAGAGCCAATGGTATGTCTCGTTTCTTCAGCAGAAAGCCTCTTGCTTTTATAAACAGTAATCTTGAGATCTTTCAGGTAGTTCAGAATATCACATCTCCACATACGATCAGAGATACAATTCAGATTCCATTTGTTTGACTAAAATGCAGCATAAGGAAAAGAACCGAAGAAAGAAAAAGAGAAAAATTGTATAAAAATATCCATGCTGGGCCTGGAAAGATGGCTTTGGGGGTAAAAGGCTTTCCAATACAAGTACGGAGCACTGAGGAGATGTGGGATGACCTGAGTCCAATTTTCTAGTGCCAATGATCTTCTGGATTCAATTTGCCAGTGCCCATGTAAACTACTGGGCATGGACACACATATCTGTAACCCCAGGCCCCTGTGGGGAGCAGAGACTATAGAACCTTTGGGACTCACAAAAATGGCTCCAGAACTAGTGAGTGTCTCAAGGAGACAGTTGGAAGAATGATGGAGTGGGGATACCCATCATTCATCTATAGCTTTTACATGTACCAGCATGTATTTATCTGCACAAACATACTAGACACAATGAAAAAAATACTGTTTTATATATATATATATATATATATATATATATATATATATATATATATATATATATATGTATATATACATAGATTTTTGGTTAGAAGAAAAGCTATCACAATGTAAATAATGCATATTAAGACTAAATATTGACACAGATATATACTATAAAAGTCATTTTAAAATCTCTAAAGATAAATAGGCATTAACTCACAGAAAATACTCAGATATATATATACAGAGCCTTGAATTAATGCGCTTCAACAAGGGCCTGCATTGCAACCAGAATACTGGAGCTCCTGCCACCTGTTCCCACAGAGACCAGTGAGCGTAGTCAGGAACTGGATCTTTAAGCAGCCATTTAATGAAAGAGCCAGCAATCTGGGAAGGCAGCACTGTCGGACCTGCCTGCATCTCTCCATCTCAACTGTCAGATCATACAGGGAAAGGGAGGCCAAAGCCGTCTGTCACTTGGGAGCTCAGTCTGGCCCATCTGCTCAGGTGCTCAGCCATGTTTCAGCGACTTGCATGTCTGTGCCTCTCTCGTTACCATCCTTTGCTCTCTCCCCTTATCACATGGATGTTTGGGCTCAGACACTTCTTGATGTGCTGAGTCTCCTTATTTTCTTCCAGTATCTTCTTTCTTTCCAATACTTACCATTCTTCCAGTTTAACACAGAACATAGAAACCATTAACATTGTAAGCATGTTAAGACACTAAGGGTATGTGCATGCTGGTTGTTTTAAAAAATACAGAGTAAAAATGTGTCTTTACAGTACAGGAAGTCAAAATCCTTCCAACATCTCCCTGTCCCCTCTCACTCACGCCCATTCTCTCTCTATTGTCTAATTTGTAGATATTCATCCATATAGTATTTTGAAATGTTAAGAGGGCTAATTATGCTGTTATTCTTCCTCTTTTTACATGGAATGTCAAAGTCTAAGGTGGGGCAAACATGATGCTTTTCTTTGCTTAAAATTAGCATGTTAACAAGGGCGGAGGAGGCGAGGCCCAGTGCTGATTATGACCTTTAAGCCCCATTGTTTATAACTAGCTATGACACGATCCTACATAAACTATTTCCTTGACTGTATTCAGTCCTTTCTTATCTACACGGCAATGTACTGAAGAGCCTTTAATTCCAACCTTAAAAGTAAAGGTTAATTACCACTGTCTTCCAAAAAAAATTAATCAAGTTTTATTATGAAGAGTCTTAGATAGCCTAATGAAAAATAATTGAGAACTGAGGCAGCGTTGACATAAATATGAGTAGACCTGTGGTATATTGTGGGTAAAATAACTGTGCAAGATTTTGTAAATGAAACCTGAATGTGTAGAAGCCCACAGAGAGTTCAGGAAATGTTAACTACCTTGCTTACCACTCAAGCCTTTCCAGAGAGCCAGACTGCAGTTAGTTCAAAGATAAATAGGCATTAACTCACAGAAAATACTCAGCTGACAGCTAGCAAAGCAGCCCTTTTCATTGCTAACTCATGCAACTTAGCAGTCTTATTTTTTCTTGTGATTGTGGAAATTGCATGCAATGACTCTCCTTCAAGTTCAGCATAAAACACAGTTCAAACTCCTACTTTCTATTCATCTCTGTCACATTCCTTTTCATCTTTAAAGCCAGGTAGACATAAAGTTAATTTGGCAGCTGGTGATGAAATGTTTGTAAATTAACAGAAGGGGCTTAATCAAAATTTAACTCAATGTAACTGTATTCTGAAGTCATAAACCTACTACCTGACATCAGTTTCATATCACAGAGGAGCCAAATTAAAGAAAATGTGGTTAAAGTCTGAGCCTCTTTGCATGCCATCTCTTTTTTAAGGGAGTTGTTTCCACTGAAACATAATACTTTTAGAGATTTTAAAATGACTTTTATAGTATATATCTGTGTCAATATTTAGTCTTGATATGCATTATTTACATTGTGATAGCTTTTCTTCTAACCAAAAAGAAAAGGCATTCTTAAACATGTGTTCATATTAGTCAACACTGAGAAAAAATGTCATGCAAAACAAAACTTGGTCCAGTTGTTGAGAGCTGAGAAAGTATTGCCTTATTAAAAATAAAAATTCAGGCTGGATAGATAGCTTAGCAGTTAAGGTGTTTGACTACAAAGCCTAAGGATCCAGGTTCAGTTCCCCCAGTACCCGCATAAGCCAGATGCACAGGGGAACACATCTATTTGGAGTACATTTGCACTGGTTAGAGGCCCTGAAGTGTCTATTCTCTCTCTTTGTATACCCATCTCTCTTTCTCTCATGTAAATAAATAAAATTAAATTTACTTTAACAAAAACCTATTTATGCTGTATTTTATAAGGAATGGATAACATGACTGATTGCACTGGAATAGCATAGTTTGAGGCACTAAACTTTACTAAAAGTTAGCAACTTCACAATGAAATTTCTAGTAAATATAATAATTTGCTAAAGTTTGACTGGTGTGGTAGTTTGAATGGATGCCCCCAATATATTCAGAATTGTATTAAAGTTTGTAATTTAGGTGGCTGGAGAGATGGCTTAGTGGTTAAGGCATTTGCTTGCAAAGCCAAAGGATCCTGGTTCGATTCTCCAGGACCCATGTAAGCCAGATGCACGAGGGGGTGCACACATCTGGAGTTCGTTTGCAGGCCCTGGCACGCCCATTCTCTCTTTCTCTCTCTCTCTCTCTCTCTCTGCCTCTTTCTCTCTCTCAAATAAATAGAAAGTTTGTAATTTAGATCTGCAGCCACCTGGCTGGAGGAGGTGTCACTGTGGGCAGATCCTAGGGTCCATCTGGAAGTGTGAGGGTGGATTTGGAATTCCAGTCTAAAGATATGCAAAGTGCCTGGGCTTCTCCCGTCCCTCAGTGTGCTTGCTGATGGAGCTGGCGTCCCTTGTGGCTTTTCTCTCTCTGCCTGGGCCTGTGAAAGTGGGCCAGCTTCTACTGCCATTATGGAACTTCCTTGACTGGTAAGCTTCAATAAATCCCTTCTTCCTCCCATAAACTGTGTCTGGTCGGGAAGTTCATCCCAGCTACATGTAGCTGACAACAGCTGTTATTCCAGTCTTCCAAAATGGATGGTTTGCATCCTGCTACAGCAATTAGTGTGAAATGTTTAAAGGAATAAAAAGATCAAACATGACTACATTTAATTCTCCTCTCCTAGAGAGAGACAGAGAGGGAGGAAAGGAGGGAGGGAGGGAGGGAGGTGGGCACACCAGGGCCTCCAGCCAATGTAAACGAACTCCAGATGCATGTGCCACCTTGTGCATCTGGCTTACGTGGGTCCTGGGAAGTCGAACAGAGGTCCTTTGGCTTTGCAGGCAAGCACCTTAACCACTAAGCCATCTCTCCAGCAATTGGAATCAATTTTTTTGGGGGGTGGTTGAGATAGGGTCTCAATCTGGCCCAGGCTGACCTGGAATTAACTATGTACTCTCACGGTGGCCTCGAACTCACGGCAATCCTCCTACCTCTGCTTCCCGGGTGCTGGGATTAAAAGCGTGTGCCACCATGCCCGGCCTGGGAATCAATTTTAATATAGTTTCTAAAGAAGAAAATATTGATAAACTATTGTTGTTTATCAATGGTGTGGCATCATGCTTACTAAAGCAAACGTAAGTTTGAGATGATTTAGGTAAAATTAGGCTATTGTTTTATTATTTAGGACTAACATGGCCACTGGGATAATTATATTCCTCTTTCCTTCTAGTTAACACAAATGATGTCCAGGGGAAAAAGAAATTTAAAAAAATCAGCAGCATTTTCCCCCCTCCAACACTTTTATGAATGGCCAGGAGATTTCCCTCTTAGCGGTGTCCTTGAGTGTGTTGTAGAAAGGAATTCCTTTGAAGCCAGGTTCTTGAATTCATTAAGTAGATATAAAGATAATGCCCACTTCAGCTTTAAGTCTATGTGGGGAGAGAGAAAGAGAGTTGATCCTGTAGCGTTTGAAGGTACATGGCACAAATCATGTAATTTGCAGCCAGGTTGATAGATTCAGTAAAGTTTTAACATAAGTTGGAAAATTAAGTAAAAATATAAAGGAGCATGTTTACTTTTACCTCTTAAAGGATTTTTTCTTTCAGTAAATAACATTGTATCACCATACAATGAGGTACAATATTTGGGTTTAAGGAAGAGAATAAGTCATGATGTCACGTTAGTGTTGGGCTTCCTTGCCAATGCACCAATATGCGAAAGCACCAATAAATCTGGGGTGTCCCTGGATCCTTTTCTTATGAATTTAATGAATTAAAATCCATAGACCAGAGGGCAAGAATTAGAGACATTAGATTAGGAGAATGGAAGAGAAAAGGTATAAAGAGCTCCCGCCATATGGAAGGCAAGAGGGGCTAGAGGGCACGGGTGGGAGTGGGGTTTTCTTCCCGTCTCAGCCCAGCCAGAGGGAGGAGGGAAGCTTAGCATAGCAGAGAGGTGAAAAGCCAAAAAAGAGGCCCGCCCAGCTGCAAAGCATCTGTTTATAATTTTATTGTGGTGGGGCCCTACCTTCAGGCTCAGGTGAATCTGAGTGAGAGTTCTGGCAAGCTGGCTCAGGAAGAGGGCAGCTGTGACCCCAGGTTTTGGGGCTGAGCTTAACCAAACACAGTGCCAGGGTCAGATTCAAACCTTAATTCTAGCAAAGGGGAATTTCTTCCAAGAGAGAGATTTAGGTAATTTATGGAAAACAAACAAACAAACAACAACAACAACAAAACAGATCTAGGCAACTGCTTGAATCAAGAGATGAGGAGAGTAGGAGAGACGCTTCTCAGATCCCTAGTACAGTGGAGAGTGTAAGTAAGAGCTGACTAAAGGACCTTTCTGTTTCTAACATTTGGGGTCCTGAACTTCCTCAACTGGAATGGAAAAAATACTGAATTTAAGGTCACACATATCTGCAGATAATTTAGGATTTATTAGTTGCGCTGGTGGTCCTTAACTCTCAAACAGGGAATACGAACCAGACCCCAGGGCGAGGGAGGGGCCGCTTTTTCTTCCCATAACACTTTCATGTTTTCTTTCTATCTCAGAACTTCAGCTTAAAAACCAGGAGCAGCATGCATGCAGAGAAAAATGAGGTTAAAAAGATAATAGAACTACATATGTAAAAATCAGAATTATCACTGGGGCTGGAGAGATGGCTTAGCGTTTAAGGCACCTGCCTGCGAAGCCTAAGAACACCTGTTCAATTCTCCAGGTCCCACATTTAGCCAGAAGTAGTGATGCAAGGATGCAATGTCTTACATGCGCACAAGGGGGTGCAGACATCTGGAGTTTGTTCACAGCAGCTGAGAGGCCTCTGGCACGCCCATTCTCTCTCTCAAATTAAAAAAAAAAATTATTGGCAAGCAATTACTTTATCAGAGTAGCCAGATAAATGAAATTAATGCTACTTGTATAAGAATAAAAAATTCTGAAAACATATGAACGTTCATTTGATAGGAAATGTACTGAAGGACTTTTTTTTTTCTTTCTTTTTGGAAGGTATCAACATGGAAAAGAAGTCAACTTTCTTTGCGTATGAGAGCAGTCTGGAATCCTATCACTAGGGGGCTCAGGTGGGAAGAGCATGAGTTTGAGGACAATCTGGGCTAGATATTGAGGTCAGCATATAGGATAGAGTAAGACCCTCTTAGGCAAATCTTTGAATTTTCTCGTAGTTATAAATTATTTTCCTATAGTTAGACAACTTTATCGTACATGACTTAGAAGAATAACCCTTTGCAAACCAGGCAACGTTCTCTTTCCTTTTTGCCCAAGTTAAAGTCTCCTCAGCGAAAGTGAACCAGGCCAGGGAGAGTGTGCGCAAAGATACTGAATCAAGAAACAAGGCCAGATATCAATGAAACGCAGGACTCCAGGGCCTCTAAGAGCCAGAGTGAAGGAATAATAAGCCGCCTTTGTGTGCTAATTGTCTTTACCCAAAGGAAAATTAACCTTTCTTCTATCTTCCTGACAGGAGTTTCCTTGATGGAGGGTGAGCTCCTGAGAGTCCCCAGAGACCAGGAAACAGTGGCTTTGTCTTCCTTGAAGACTACATTTCAAAGAAATGGCCCCCAGGTCCTTGGGCAAAATAGTTTTTCACTTGTATTCCTGCCAAGAAACTCCGAAAATGATTTACATCACAAAAGGACAGACACGGAATCTTAATTATAAAATTTCTAAAGTAAATGGTATAAAAAAATAAGGGAGATCAATGTCCTAGAGTCAGGAATAAGCCCAAGGGTTAGTCAAATTTAGGGGCTCATTAATGTCGTCTTGGTCAATATTTATTTAATAAGAAAAAGCATTTATTAATAATTTATTAGGTAAAAAAATTGATATAACCAGAACTTACGGTACCCTGGGGTGAGTCCCTCTTTCATAGTCAGGAACCTCTGAATCAAAGGACAAAAGCAATAGGACTTTAGTGGTCAAAAGAATAGGACTGCGTCATATCTCTGGCCTTGGAAGGACATACATCCCTAGCTGCCCAGAACATCTGAAGCCCTGACTGTCAGGAGATGACCACAGAGCAGGATAAAGAATTAAGGCATTAGAAGTGATCCATCCAGACAGGCCTCTCAATCACTTGGTCCAGTCAACATCCTTTAGGGGGCGCTACTAGAGATCTCTTAGAACAATAGTACAAAACTTCCCTAGTTATCCTTGCTCACTTTCCCCTCTTGAGCATGTACTCTGCTCTGTAACAAGCTCTGTCTCTCTTCTACACTACACTGCAGCCCCGTGTCTCATATGAACTCTTTTAATGGAGATTACAAGGACCAGGAAACATGAGAATCCAGATTGAAATTCTGGTGACAATTTCGTAATTTTCATTTTAATTCTTGTGGTGGTTTGAATTAGGTGTCTCCCATAAACTCATGGGTTCTAAATGTTTGATCTTCACCCGATACCGATTAGAGAGGAAGACCCTAGCTAAAGGAGGTGCGTTGTTGTAGGGGGGTGCGGCTCTGTGGTGTGATAGCCAGCTATCCCTTGCTAGAACTCTGCTCCCTCTCCTGCTGCTATGTGCCACCTGCTCTGGCAAAGGTGATGCCCAGCCTCTGCTCTAACATCTATCCCCTGCCATCCTAAAGCTTCCCCTAGAGACTGTAAGCCATAATAAACAACTTTCCTCCCATTAGCTGCTTTTGCATCTGAACAGCATAAAAGTAACTATGACAATTATATTTGAAATTATTAGCAATGCCTATAAAAATAGATAATTCCCAGCCTATCATCCAAGTAAACAGATTCTGAAGCAAAAGTCTATGACAAAGGATTTATTTGAGAATGTCAACTAAAACCACAACACAGGGTCCATTTAATCATTAATCTCTCTCCTTTTTCAATTACAAAATGGGGGATTTATTAATGTGGTTCAATCTCATGGTGTCAGTTTAGAGGAACTAACTGGAATGTTGCATTTGGGAAAAGCTTCAATTTCTGTCAAGCATTACCCCTAGCGTTTTCGGTTTCGCCCCCAAGCTTCCCTTGGGGACCCCACATATCCACTACTGCATAAGCATGGCAGTGATTTCTCTTTTGGCCAGTTAGTGCTAAAATCAAAACGTTGGATTTAGTGAATAAATCTGGTGGGTTTGACTCCCCAAGTTTGTAGGAATTCATTACCGAAACAATCGGGAACTACTACATGGACCAAAGATGCAAGGAGTCCATGGGGCAAAGAGTGCAGCAACTTCTAGAAGCTGAAGCACCTCCTGGAGGGCCAGCAGGAAGGTGTGGATCTGTGTCCTTCTCTACGAAGCACTGGATAGTATACACGCCTCCATCAGCAAGCAGGGCATTCTTTCTTGTGGTTTCAGGGAAGGAATACAGCCAAAGGGCCTTCCATTTTCCCCAGTTTTCTGATCTTCAAAACCATAAAACTATATATTGTGTTTTTTATTTATTTATTTATTTATTTTGGTTTTCTGAGGTAGGGTCTCACTCTATCTCAGGCTGACCTGGAATTCACTATGTAGTCTCAGGGTGGCCTCAAACTCACAGCGATCTTCCTACCTCTGCCTCCTAAGTGCTGGGATTAAAGGTGTGCGCCACCACGCCCAGCTATGCTGTCTTGTTAATACCTGAGGGTGCAAATGAATATATTTATATTTCCAGAGAATAAGGCCAGCTTCAATGTCTCTCTCAGGAACGCTGTACAATGTTGTTCGAGACAAGGTTTCTCATTGGCCTACAGCTCTCCAACTAGTCCAGACTGGCTTGCACGCCAGGAATTCACCCATCTTCGTCATCCTAACACTGGCATTACAGGTGGAGACATTGCTTGATGAAGTCATACTTCCTGTCAATAATACATTACCAGTTTATCTTAAAAGGTCTGTAACCCGTGCTTCATATTCACTACAATTCATCAGAAAACCAGGTGGTGTTTGACTCCAAATTCTTTTTTTATAATTTTATCTTTTTATTTTTATTTAATTAACTATGAACAAACTTAGTATGGATACATCATGAGTTGGTACCATCCTTTCCCTCATCCCTGCCCTCCTTCGCCCAGGGGCCCTTTTCATGGAGGTTGCTGCAGTTGTACGTTGTGGGAGCAGCAGTCAGTTGTTGGGGGAAGGCAATGCCTCTGGGCGTGACGTACCAACCTATAGCTCTTAAAATTTCTCTGCCCCTCTTCTGCAAAGTTCCCTGAGCCTTAACAGATGTGTTTTAAGTCTACTTTGTGGTGAGCTCTTAGGAGCCTCTGGATCTCTGCTTTGGTATTTGGTGAGTATCTCAGGATCTGTCTCCTTTACCCTGGCATGGATTGTCTGGCTCACCACGGAAGGTTCATTCTTGCTCATCTCCCCAATTCCTCTGTGTTTTCAGCTGTGGTTTGGTTAAAGTGCGAAAGGTAGTTTATCTCCTCAGGTCTCACTACTTTCTGAAAAAGAAATAGATTCTCTAAGGGAGAGTGAGGTCAGCATAAGTTAAATGGGATAAGCCTTGTTAATTTAGGGAGAATTTGATGGATGACTCTAAATTATTGAATAATGGTACATAGAATTTTTGGCAAATAATTGTTGGTTATTATTTTTTTATTAAGAATATACTTTTCATGGATACATAATGTATTGGTACCGTCTTTTCCTTCCACCCTTCCCCCATTTTGCTTGGGTCCCTCCTCAGTTGGAGCTGCTGGTTATTATTTTAAGACTTGGAAATCTTTGCATCAATTGTTTCGTTGGGAATTATGTTTCACATACAGTTTTGGAGCTAGTAAAGTCTGTAACGGTTCCTCTTCATTGTTACCTTGATTCTGAATAACCAGGGATACAGACCTACGGGCATTGTCCCTGAGGGCATTTCTAGAAAACATTAAGAGAAGAGGGAACTCCCACCCTGAAAGTGAGCAGCAGCACCCATGGACGGGAGCAGAGCGGAGCACACTGAATAAAAAGGGGAAAGGAGAAACACAGTATGTCAGCATTCCCGCTCTCCTTTCTCATAGAACGCAAGCAGCCTGCTATATCCTTGGCTACAGCTGGGAGCAACTCTTGCCTCCATACCTGTTGCTACCTTTTAGTTGCTGGGACAAAACACCTGACCAAAAGCAGCCAATGGGAAGAAAGGGTTTATTTCAGCTTATCATCTTGTGAAGAAATTTCATCACAGCAGAAAAGAGAGGCAGAGCAGAGGCTGAACATCATTTCTGGCTCAAGCACAAAGTGGCACATGCACCTGGAGTTCATTTGTTGTAGCTAGCAGGCTTAGCAAGCCCATATTCACGTCTCTCTCTTTCTCTGGCTCTCTTTGTCTCACTCTGTGTCTCCTCTCTCTTCTACTTGCAAATAAATAAATAATCATTTCAAAGAGTAGGCTGAGCTCTGGCAAGTGAGAAGCTGGGCTATAACATGCTGAAGCCCACCCCCAGCAATACAAGTCTTTCCACCAGAATCCACCTCCCCAATTCCCACCAGCTGGGGACCAAGCATTCCAAATTCAAAGATGAGACTATGAAATACACGAGAAGATGGGTGCCATCAAATCACGTCCATGCCTTTCCCACCACCATGTACTGTACCCTCAAACTCTGAGCTAAATTTCTTCCCTTAAACTGCTTCTAGTCAGGTATTTGGTCCCAGTAATAAGAAGAGAAACAAAAACATTGGCAAATAATCTAAAGCTTTCCTCTGTGTACTTTTTATTTTCTTCCAAAAAATGTACAACAAAGAAGGTAGGCAATAGAAAAAGGGTTAATTGTATAGGCTATTGATTGATAAGGAGTGATACTGTTCTTCCTGCCCTTGTCATTCTCTGACTCTCCTTCCTCCACTCCAGGAAGGAGACAGTGTAGCAAAGAATCGGCTACTCTACCCTGGTGGGACTAGAGTACAAAAGAGTGGGGGAAAAGCATCTTTCTACGGGGAAAGGCTCAGGGCGATGAATCACTAAGACCCAGAACGCAAAGACATGCTCCTTGAGCACAGTCTAGCGTCTATAGTCTAATTGCTACACCCAACCATCAATCTTCCTCTATTCATGGTGTTCCAACCATGTATTCTTAGCTAATTGAGTTGGAGAGGTTTGGGGATAAATTAGGAAAAAGTTTGAAGAGCAGAAAGACAGGTGTAACAATTATTTGCTTATAAAATAATTCCACTATAGAAAGAACAGCCTAACATTTCCCACGGGTGATAAACTTGGATCTGTATTAAGTGCGGTCTAATTTTTTCACTTTCAACAACCCTTTGGTGCATGCATTAGTGTTGCGGCTCTTTTATTAATAAAGAATCTAATTCATAAGATTAATTGCCAAAGGAAATCCATCTAGGAACTGAGAGTATCAAGATTTTAGCAGAGGATACTCCAGCCCCCAATCTGAACTCCCAATCATCAAAAAAAGATTGAGTGTTAATGAGTGAACGAACTTACTATGTGTGTGTTCTGGCTTCCAATTCATTCTAGGCAAGGAACAACCCAGGACTCACTCATACCACCTAGTACTACCACCCAATGGCTTTTCTTACCACACTAACTATTCATACCCATAAGCCACTATGGACCCTGCTTGCTTCCAACATCATGTGATACTACTCTCTTCCCCTTGCCCCACATTGTCCCAACTGTGTGGCTCCCACATTCTTCAAATGTGCCAAGTTCATTCCTTCTAGAGGCTTTTGGACTGACTGCCTAGAAGTTTTTTTTTTTTTTTTTTTTTTTTTTTGTCCTTGATCTATGTATGTGTGTATGTATGAATCCAGCCATGCATCTATTATCTATCTATCTATCTATCTATCTATCTATCTATCTATCTATCTATCTATCATCTGTCTGTCTATCCATCTGTCTGACACTATCTATCTCTATGTGCTATAGTTTAAGCCTCTGGGATCCCATATTTCATTTTGGGAGATATTACCCTATGAGGATTCAGATCCCAGAGACTTAACCTATTGCATTGGAGAGAGAGAAAGAGGAGAGACAGAGTCGGGGAGAGGGAAAGGTGGGCACGCCAGGGTCTCTAGCTATTGCAAAGGAGCTCGAGATGCGTGTGCCACTTTGTGCCTTTGGTTTTATGCGGGTACTGGGGGATCAGTTTCAGGTCCTTGGGCTTTGTGGGCAAGAAATTTAACCACTGAGCCATCTCGTCAGCCGTGGGTTGCTCTTGAAAAAGCTATCCTAATGTAACTTGCCAGCTATTCTTAACTCTAAGGTGAAAGGGTTTGTAATACTGTCTAAATTCTGGTTTTCAATCCACTTGGGTCTTCAGTTGATTCTGGTCTGCAGTCCACGCTGGTCTGCAGTCCACGCTGGGAGGCAGCAAGCAGCTCCAGCAGCCGAGTGGAAGGAAGGGAAGATACTTCAATCTTTGACAAAGTGAATTGATTTTTTCCAATTTAGGGTCTCACTCTAGCACAGGCTGAGCGGGAACTCACTCTGTAGGAGTAGACTGGCTTCAAATACACAGAAATCCTCTGACAGCTGCCCCCGAGTGCTTGGCTCAAAGATCTGCCCTGCCATGCCCAATTTGACAGAGTGAATTTTTAGATTATTTTTCATTATTACTAATTTGCATAAACAAATGGAATCATATTGAAGTTAGGTTTCTTTTCCAGTGTTCTAATAACATTATGGTGGTGAATTTTAGATGTGAACTTGACTGTGCTGCTTCATGCCCAGGCATTTTGTTTAAGGTTTGCCCTGGGCTTGTCTGCAAGATTCAGAAAGACATTAACATTTTAAACTGGAGGGCCGAGGACAACAGGCTGGTTTTCCTCCTCAGTGTAGAAGATCTAAGCCAGTCTGTTGAGACAGAAAAGAATAAAAGCTATGCAAAAAGAAAATCCTTCTCCTAGCTGACTGTCTTCCTGCTGGGACCTTGGCCTTCTGCAGTCTTCACACTTGGATATGCATTATTCACAAGCAGGATTGGTGTTCACAAATGCACACTTCTGCTCAGTTCACTAATAAAAGGGTTGATAGTATCTGTTTATCTGAAATGCCAGACACTGGTAAAACTTTAGTAACTACTTCATTTTTTGTGAGTCCATATGCATGCCTGGAATTGAAAAGGAATAAAATTGGGCTGGAGGGATGGCTTAGCAGTTAAGTTTACCTGCAAAGCCAAAGGATCCAGGTTCGATTCCCCAGGACCCATGTTAGCTAGATGCACAAGAGTGAGCATATGTCTGGAGTTCGCTTGCAGTGGCTAGAGGCCCTGGAATGCCCATTCTCTCTGTCTCTCTCAGCCCTCTTTCTCTCTCTCAAATAAATAAAATAAATTTAAAAATTTTAAATAAATATTTTAAAAAGAAAAGGAATAAAATGAATTTGAAATCCTCGTTATTCTGATATATCATCAACACAACAAAATGGTGAAATCCAGTACTTACATTTTAAGTATTTTCATTCTTGACTATTATTTATTTATTTATTTATCTATGTGCAAGCAGAAAGAGATAGAGAAAAGAGAGACAGAAAATAGGCATGCCAGGGCCTCTAGCCCCTGGAAAGGAATTCCAGATGTGTGTATAACTCTGTGCATCTGGTTGTACATAGATACTGGAGACTCAAACCTGGGTTTAAAGGCTTTGCAGGCAAGCATCTTAAATGCTGAGCAATCTCCCCAGCCCCGAGTCCTTACTTCTTCATGAACATGTTTTATTTTTAGTTCACTAAAAATGGTAAGAAGAAGAAAAAAGAAACAGAAAAGATTGTTATCATAAACAAAGGCAAAATAATAGTCCAACTTTTTGGTACCATTCATTACCTGAGCATAAAATAGTTTTTCACACTTGTCAACTTGCTTCTCCCTTAGCATACAGCTTCTAAGGCTGGGATAATGACAAGTCAGGGAAAATGAAAATGGGCAACTATCTGTCCCCCTCTCTCTCTCTCTCTCTCTCTGTGTGTGTGTGTGTGTCCGTGTGTGTGTGTGTTCATGCCGGGGCTGACATGCGCAGTCAAAGGACAATCTCGAGCTGTTAGCCCTTGTTTCCCTCCTGTTTGACACAGGGTGTCTTCTGTTATTTTGCACCGGGGAACAGCAGGCCAGCTGGCCTAAGAGCTTCAGGATTCTCCCCATTGCACTTCCTATTGTCCCATTGCCACGGGTTCATGAAATTTCAGAGTGTGTGCTCCCTGCACCCGGTTGTATGTGGTATCTGCGTATCTAAACTCTGGACACCAAGCTTGCACAAAAAAGTGCCCTCAAATATGGGATCTTTTTATTTATCACCATACTATTCATCCTCACTATGACTATGTTTTCAAAAGATAGCAAAGAGATAAGGATAGCTGGAAATAAGGATCAGGCGGTTAAGGCACTTGCCTGCAGAGCCTAATGACCCAGGTTCAATTCCCCAGTACCCATGGTGAAGCTGGATGCACAAAGTGGTGCATGCATCTGCAATCTGTTTGCAGTGGCTATAGGCCCTGGTATGCACATTGTCTCTGTCTGTCTCTCTCTCTTTCTTTGTCCTTGCATTTAAATAAATAGATATGATACAAAGATACCCCCAAAGGGGAAAAGGCACTGTCTTTTCCAGCTTAATTCATCAGTCTTTTTTTCTAATCATATTTTTCCCCTTTTGATTGATTTTTCTTTTCATAAACACACATGTCAATTTTCTTATCTTTAATTGGAGAGGACTATTTTCCGCCAACAGTTTGTATCAAGAATTTTATAGAACATCATCACATACAAAAAATAATAATGATAGGGTTCAAAAGATGAGGTTGCTGAATTCATGTTCTTTATCAGGGTGTTAGAGGAGGGACTAATGATTGCTCTGTCCTGCTGTTTCTTACTTAGTTGGGTAATTAGTTCCCTCAGCTATTGCCATTGTAAGTGAAGGGGTCCTAGTGAGCCTTTTAAAGAAGCTACAGGAGAGGAGGCTCCATCATGAGCTCTTTTTGAAAGAGCTCATTTGCAGGGGAAGGCTCACTGGGTGGTGAGGAGATTTGGCAGGACAACTTGTCAAAACATAGTCTGGTTTTGTTTGCATTCACATGTTCAAAGCCAGATCTCAGGGCCTATTATTTCTTATCTGGGTCCTTTTTTTGTTCCAGGTTAAAATGGATAACAATAGAGCAAGAGGTCCTGGTGCTTAAAACATGTATGTGCCACAGTGTTGACTGCGTTCTTAATTATAGAAGATGCTAGGCACAAATAATTACATATCGGAAGACTCTAACATTTAGCTATATGTGTTTGAAACAGCCGCTGAAAATTTGCGAACCTTCTTGAACAGAGAGGACCAGTATGTAGAAAATTAAGTTTGTTTTTGTATTTTTGCAACATTATTTGTTTGGTTTGTTTTTCACTTTAGTATAGCTCATTACTTCCGGGTTTTATGTAAATATTGAAGGATTTCTTAATGGAGCTGGGGTCTATGTTAAAGAATATTCTGCAAAAATGAACCTGGAAAGTGAAACAGTGAAGAAAGACAATGTAATATGTTTGGAGAAGAAGGAAGAAAACAAGTCTGAACTCAGCTCTGCTAATGAAGGTGCCAGTATGGGTTTAAGAGGTGGTAAGTTCATCCCTTGGCTATTGCTTCAGCTTTTAGAGTTATAGTGGAAAAGTACCGGAGAGCAGTGGGTCATCTGGATATGATAATTGAAATTATGACATAATTATTCAACTCCAAGCAAGCCACTCAACTCCCACTGAAACTGCAGGGTAAGACGCTACCCGTGTGTAAGATTCCCAGCGATTTCTTCTTATCCCACGCTTGCTCTCCCACAGGCAACACTCTAACTAGGCATGGGATTCTAGAACCACCTGCTGTTACACCAATTAAGGATACATCTAGGCTGACGGGAGAGAATGCTACCTCCCACACCTGGGAGGTGGTTGCCAACTCCTGTTCATTTGATCCAATCAGCATAATGTCATCAATATACTGGACCAATGTGACACCTTGTGGAAGAGAGATACGTGATCAAGATCCCTGTGAACTAAGGTATGACACAAGGCTGGAGAGTCAATATAACCTTGAGGTAAAACAGTAAATGTGTACTGCTGACCATGCCAGCTGGAAGGCAAATTGTTTCTGGTGGTCCCTATGGACTGGTATGGAGGAAAAGGCATTCTCAAAATCAATCGCTGCATACCAGGTACCAGGAGATGTGTTCATCTGCTCAAGTAAAGAAACCACATCTGGTACAACAGCTGCAATTGGAGTCACCATGTGATTAAGTTTCCGATAATCCACTGTCATTCTCCAGGATCTGTCTTCTGAACAGGCCAAATAGGGGAGGTAAAGGGAGATGTGGGGGGAACCACCACCCCTGCATCCTTCAAGTCCTTTATAGTGGCATTAATCTCTGCAATCCCTCCAGGGATGTGATACTGTTTTGGGTTCACTATTTTCCCCTAGTGGAGGGTCCTCCAATGGCTTCCAGTTGCTCTTCCTATCCATAATGGCCCTCACTCCATAAGTCAGGGAAACAATGTGGAGGTTCTGCCAACTCCTAAGTATATCTATATCAATTATGCATTCTGGGACTGGGGAAATAAACACAGGGTGAGTTTGGGGACCCTCTGGACCCACTGACAGTCTAACATTTGCCAAAACTCCATTGATCACCTGACCTCTGTAAGCACCTACTTTAACCAGAGGGCCACGATGATGTTTGGCATCTCCTGGGACCAATGTCAATTCAGAGCCAGTGTCCAGTAAGCCCCAAAAGGTCTGATTATTTCCTTTTCCCCAGTGTACAGTTACCCTAGCAAAAGCAATAGGTCTGTCTGAGGAAGGATAGGAGTAAGCTTAATATTGAAATATTTGGGGATTGTGGGAGGATCCTTCCTCAAGGGGACCCAGCCACCCCTTCAATCAAGGTTCTCTAGTCATGGTTCTCTAGAGGAACAGATCCGATAGAATGAATTGTATTAAAAGGGAATTTATTGTATTAGCGTACGACAGTCCAGCAATAGCAGTTCGCAGAACAATAGCAGTTCACAGACCTGAGAGTCAAGGAACTGCGTAGCTGCTCAGCCCATAAGGCTGGATGCCTCAGCAGTCCCAATCCAGCACTGAAGGCCTGGAGGTGTCCTGGATAGCCGCTGCTCTTCAGTCCACACTGGGCTTCAGTCCACACTGGAAAGCAGCAAGCAGAGAGCAGCAAGAAGCAAGGTGGGAGGAGGGGATCTTTCCCTTCCCAGAGATTCTTTAGATAAAGATCCACCCTTCACGAGGGGCTCCCACTCTGGGGAAAGGCCTCACCCTGGGGGAAGGATTCCTGCTTTAGTTACTCCTTTCTCAAAGCAACCTCAGAGACCCACTTATTCGTAATGTCTGTGGATGCCTAAACAGATCAAGTTGACAAGAACTTAACCATCTCACATGAGATTCTGGAACCACCTGCTGTTTTAGTAATTAAGGATAGGTCTAGGCTGAGAGGAAAAAATGCTACCTCCACAGCTTCTTTTCCCCCTCTTCCAGATGTGGCCAGGTTGAACAAATCTCCTTTCTCTGCTTTTCACCATTACCTGCCTCTTAGACTGAGCCTAGCTTGTTGGGATGCCCAGAGCCCAGGCTTTGACCTTTAAAGTCCAGTAACTGTGATGGGTCAGTCACTTTTTCTATAATTTATATAATAGATTTTATACAATCCAATATGTAATCAATGTAAATTGTTGAGGTAGCTTGTTATTTTTCTCCCACACTAAACCGTTGAAATCTGATATATATCTTATGATAACTCCTTTTGCTGTTACATTTCAAAGAAATTATTCCCAAGGTCCTTGATAAAGATATTCTGGGTTATGAAACTAGCAAGATACTCTGTTTCTACCTATTGTCTTGTCTGTCTATCTATCTATCTATCTATCTATCTATCTATCATCTATCTATCTATCATCTATCTATCTATCTATCTATCTATCTATCTATCTCATCTATCTACCTTTCTAGCTATCTATCATTTATTTATCTATCATCATCTATCATCTATCTATCTATCTATCTATCTATCTATCTATCTATCTGTCATCTACCTTTCTAGCTATCTATCATTTATTTATCTATCATCATCTATCATCTATCTATCTATCTATCTATCTTCTATCATCTATCTATCTATCTATCTATCTATCTATCTATCTATCTATCTATCTCATCTATCTACCTTTCTAGCTATCTATCATTTATTTATCTATCATCATCTATCATCTATCTATCTATCTATCTATCTATCTATCTATCTATCTATCTACCTACCTACCTATCTATCTACCCACCTACCTATCATCTATTTAATTTTACATACACAGCAAAGAATCAATACAAATAGGCACATTACAGGCCCTGGCAGGACTGGAACACATTTCTAATCAAGTTTCATCTGAGATGGCTGCAAGCAATCCAGCAGCAGCTTCCAGCTTCTTCCTGAGATCAACACACCTGGATGGGCTGCCCTCTCCTGAGTCAGCCCCTGGGGTTCACTAATCAAACCGGTCTGTTCCTTCTACACCTGAGCCTAATGGCAGTGTTCATCCTTAACTTGGAAGTATTGTTTGAATGGCACTTGGAATTTGGGTTGCCGTGCCTGGCTCCACGACCTGTCCTTAGCTCTTGTGTTTCAGAGTCCTCATTAGATGGTACCTCATCTACTGACTAACCACATTTAAGTAAGCCAGGTGCACAAAATAGCATATGCTTCTGGAGTTCATTTGCAATAGCTAAAAACCCTGGCATGTCCATTCTCTCTGTCTGCCTCTCTTCTCTATCTCTCTCTATCTCTGTTTGCAAATAAATAGAAAAAAAGTTAAAAAATGACAAAATAAAATTCTGGCTCTAGTGGTGGTGTGTTTTGGTCAGCTCAGCTCTTCTTATTAAATGTTATTTTCCCCCTCTCTGTGAAGTGTTACTTCCTTGGTATTTAGCAGGAACATCTAAAGATGTTCTTTGGACTCAAATGGAATATTTAAGTATCATTTTTATACCCTTTGAGTTTCAATAGGTAATATACCCCATATGGAGAAACAAATTATGATAAGAACTAATTAGTTGCATGCTTACTGGTAGCTATGCATGAAATATTGATAAAGGGACTAAGGCAAAAGAAGGAAATTCACTGGAGAGAAGTGAAAAGTGATCTGTTGAAGATTTGCATCAAAGGAGATTAATCAGTGGCCCCTACCTGCTACATGGTCACCATAGCTGGGAAAAAGCACAAAAGTGATAATTTCTCAAATGTATATGTAGGAATAAGCATAAAAATGTAAAAAAAAAAACTTGTTTTTGCTTTTACTGATAGTTTCTAGTTGACTTAATAACTACAATATCATCATGGGGGAATATTGGTGTCATGAAGTAAACACTGACATAGAGTTAGTAGTTATAATAAAAATGAATGTCTATGAAAAAACACATGTTTACAATAATAAGAAAACAGTTGCTTCAAATGTTTCATTGGTTTCCATGTTTTCTTATAAAACTATGATGAAATAAATATATATTTAGGCATCATGATTTTTAGCATTATAATCGCTTATTGGTTTTATATGCAGAGTGTGGCTATATAAAGCTGCCTCTTGCTATGTCTTGTGATCTGCAAAATCTGTTTTCTTCATATATAACTGTTCTTTGTAAAGTAGACCTATGACCATAAGTGCAAAATTTGTTCTTCGATGGAACCGTGATGGTGAGGTATGCCAAAGAGGAGGAGAGGCGATTATGAGAGATACTCCCCTGTCTGTGAGGGTTTGTTTCCTGTTCTACCCAACTGAAGTATTTTACCAGTTTAGGCTGCATTTTATTCCTTCCAAACTCTGGATTGTGTATTTTTCAACTTACATATCACAAAATTCTCATGTGAAACATAATTCTGTGAGTTTTGATAAAGTGTCAAGTGATAAATTCCCATATCCACCACAAAAATCTTAGTGGAGAGCAGTTACTTCAAAATTAATCCCCCAATTCTCAAATTGCCACCAGTTGGGGACCTAACATTCAGAACACCTAATTCAAACCAGCAGAGATGTAAGTGGTACACATTACATGGCTTTACCATAGTTTATCTATATGCTAGCTCAAAGACATATGACTTGCTCCTAGTTTTTGGTGCCTGTTAAAGCCTGTTATAAGTATTGACATATTCCCTTTATTTTTAAAATACATAGGCATGGTGTTGTGAAGTTACAGAATGAGTGCATATTTAACTTTATAAGAAAATGTCAAACTTGCTGGGCATGGTGGCATACACCTTTAATCTCAGCATGCAGGAGGCAAAGGTGAGAGGGTTGTCTTATAGTCAAGGCCAGCCTAGGCCTTCAGATTGAGTTCCAAGTGAGCCTGGACTACAGTGAGACCCTACCTTGTAAAGCCAAAAAAAAAAAAAAAAAAAAAAAGGAAGAAAGAAATAAATAAAGAAAGAAAGAAAGAAAGAAAGAAAGAAGAAAGAAAGAAAGAAAGAAAGAAAGAAAGAAAGAAAGAAAGAAAGAAAGAAAGGGAAAGGAAAGAAGCAGGAAGGAAGGAAGGAAAGCAAGCTAAACTATTTTTGAAGCTTCCCTGTCATTTTTATTCCCCAGTGGAACAGTACACAATTCTAGGACTGTCTAAGCAGCATTGTTACAGTAGGGATGTACTGGAATCTCATTGCTATTCTCATATGTAATGGTTTCATGGCTTTGAGACCCAGTGTAGTTTAACATATCTATTGGCCAACTGTATATTTCCTTTTTTAGCTGTCTGTTAAGTGGCTCGGCAGATGGTTCCATCAGAAAGGTTTTGCCATGCCAACTTGAGGACCTTAGGGTAGAGCCCCTGAATCCATTCCAGCGCTAGCACTGTAGCGTGCACCTATATTACCAACGATGGAAAAGCAGAGGCAGGCTGACCTCTGAGGTAAGCCGACTAGCTGG
This sequence comes from Orientallactaga sibirica, assembly GCA_036365145.1. NCBI lineage: Eukaryota > Metazoa > Chordata > Mammalia > Rodentia > Dipodidae > Orientallactaga > Orientallactaga sibirica. The sequence goes on along the minus strand of JAEOAD010000032.1, from coordinate 21,844,289 downwards.
TCTGGCCGAATTAGTCAGCAGTTAGAGGAAAACTCAGGTAGAGTATGAAAGAGGAAGAAACCCCAAATCAACCTCTGGTCTCCATATGTACATATATATGTGCATAACTACCAACACACAAGCATGCAAATACACACACTTGAACACCACACACACACACACACACACACCCTAAAATGTTTAACTGTTCTCTGATTTCTTGATGCATATTGTGTTTTGGGGGTTGTTTAAGTCTTAGAATGACAACTGCTAATTTATTTTCTTCACTGGTCCTATGTTTTCATCCTCTTCCTAGTCTCTGTCATAGTAAAAGCTTTTACATTTTGTAGAATCCTACTTAGCATTTCCAAGATGCCTAAGAGAACTCACTAGCACATAATTACATGGGCATTTTCTCCTATATTAACTTCTAAAATTGTGTGATTTCATATTTTTCACTAACATGAATGCTACATGCTGAGTTAATTTCTTGGGGAGGATAGGGTAGGGAGGACAGGTTTTGAGACACAAGACCCTATGTTGCTGAGGTGGGCTTTGAACTCATTATGTCGTTAAAGTTAGCTTTGAACTCCTAGTTCTCCGAACACTTTCAGCCAAGTTCCGGGATCACAGGCGCAATCCGTCACGCTCCACTGGTTTTGAGTTTCATTACAGTAATGCTCAGGAGCTATGGCAGGTACCTGTTCTTTGTTACCATGGCTCTTTGTCAGACATCATCTGAGAAAATGGCTGTACTGTGTCTCAGTTGCTTAACCAACTGCACTGTTATGCAGAAGGTATATGGTTGACAACTCACTGGACTGTCTTTGTTTTGGTCTGCTTCTAGGCAGTCCATTCTCTTCCATCTCTACTTCGCTGCTCTTTCCTCTGCTTAGGATAGTTTTATAGTTTTTTTTTTTTTTTCTATTTTCTGCTGTTACATTGATTTCTGCTCTTTAACATAACATCCCTGATGTTTTCTTAATAGTTAATTTACCCATAATTTTTCTTCTTTATTAAATGTAACAATCAGTTTGCAAACAAATTACATCCACATTAGAAATAAGCACCATTGCCGGGCGTGGTGGCGCATGCCTTTAATCCCAGCACTTGGGAGGCAGAGGTGGGAGGATTGCCGTGAGAAAAGAGGCCACCCTGAGACTACAGACTGAATTCCAGGTCAGCCTAAGCTAGAGCAAGACCCTTCCTCAGAAAACCTAAAAAAGAAAAGAAGGAAAGAAAGAAATAAGTACCATGAATCATGCACTTATTTTAAAAAGCACTAAAAGGTTAAAGGAACACCTAGACTTTTCATAAAGCAATTTGTTTTACTGCTATCTATATGCAAACAGAATTTTAATAGAGAGTAGAATTTATTGAATGGTAGTTACTATATCAACAGCATAAATGAAAAAATTATGCTGAAGAAAATCAGAGTGCCAGGGGACATAAAAGAACTGGCAATCAGGAAACTCAGCATGTGGAGGTTTGAAGGATTACCAACCCTAAAAGAACGTGCCCACACAAGTGCAAGAGCTGCAACAGCAGTGTTCAAGTTTCACATCTGTGGATTTGCAGCCTCTTTCGGGCTTTATTTATGAGCCACAAAATCAACATATTGCATGTTGGCAGAACCAAATAAAGATAAGAGTGGGTGGTGAGAACTGCCCAAAGGCTTTTCTGTAATGAATGAAACCAAGAATAGAATTCATTGTTTAAACAATCATACATTGGTCATAATTTTAAGACCATTTCATTATTTTTTTTAAATGTTGGCATGTACTTTCTAAAAAAAAAAAAAAAATAGATTCCTAGATTCTCTGTGACACATGTCCAGCCAATGGCACTGCATTATTCTGTAAACTGTCAGTAAACCTGATCCCTAGTGTAGATAATTACAAAGCTATGATCCTAACCTCCGTCTAATTAACTTTAGATAGAGAATTTATTTTACCATACTATTAAGTTGCAAATTCTCAACCCAAATCTTTCAAATATGACAACCAGCATTTCCTTTTTAAAACATGGGACTGTGTACTTAGATTTCTAATTACCCATGTGTTGCTTTAGAACAAAAATAATTATCCAAGAAATTTTCAAAAGCCTCTTATTCAATCTGGAATTGCTCCGATATGATTTAGATTTAACTAGCAATCGCATCTGCCCAAACTCTGATAACTCGCCCTTCTCATTCCGGCCACATGGTGGCTCTTGCCGTTCTGTGTTTCTTCTCTGTCTTTTGGTAGAGGTTGGATGGCAAACTGTACACACAGATGCTTGTTAGTATGTTTAGACATTCTCATGTTCTGAAATTGTACTTAGGTCTTGGTTTTGTCACTAAATTGTTTAAAACATCAATAAAACCATTGTTATACTGGGCTCATTAATTCATTATTATGTATTCTCATATTTTTCTTGAAAAATTAAGGTGACTTCTTTTATAGAAGTGACATACACATTTACATCAAACAACACAGATGAAGCCTAGAAATAAAACAAAAAGATTGCTCAAAGTGTTAAGTACAATACAGAATGCTTTTCCAGACACATCTGTTTGAGAGGAAACAGATCAACAGAAGTTCGGATTAGTCAGTTATTAAAAACTCCACTAGTTCTGTGACTTTAAATTGCATTTAATTTTTTTACCTGTATGTGTATGTTCTTGTCATGTGTATGAGTATGTGCATGACTCTTCACATGTGTATGAGTTCACATGTATGTACAGATGCCCATGCCTGTGATGTGTGTGTGTGTGCGTGTGTCTCTGGGGAGGCCAGAAGTTAATGTCCGGTGTCTTCTTCAATATCTCTGCACCTAGTGTTTTTTTTTTTTTTTTTTTTTGAGAGAGACACAGAGAGAGACAGACAGAGACAGAGAGGGAGAGGGAGACAGATAGAGATGGGCACGCCAGCAGCCTCTCAGTTGCTGTGAATGAGAAATCTAGATGTTTGCGCCCCCTTGTGGGCAAGTGCGGCATTACTTTGCATCTGGCTAAACGTGGGACCTGGAGATTGGAACCGCTGGAGATTGGAACCAGCGTTCTTAGGCTTAGGAGGCAGGCGCCTTAACCGCTAAGCCATCTCTCCAGCCTCTGCACCTAGTTTTTTGAGAGAATGTCGCACACTCACACTTGCAGGCAAGTGCCCTAAGTGCTAAGCCATCTCTCCAGCCCTTCTAAGTATCTTTCTGGCCCACAGGGATCCAGTCACACTTAGCTTGCTATTCTATAATAATCTTGTGCCATTTTTCTCCAAGGCCTTGGCACTTCCTCTTTTCTCATAGAGTATTTGTTCCCAAGATTTTTTAATACAAAAATCTTATATTTTAGTTACACTCTTATAAAATATTGCTTCAGAAGGATTTTTCTAATCATCAGATGCTGGCTTCTAAAACTGGACTATAAACCAATGCAAAACTCTTTTCATTAAACTTTATGACTTACCATTCTGTGATATTGGGTCATTAGCAGCAGAACCTGGACGAAGACAGAGATATATATACTGTATAATCTGGCCCTAAATTGTGGTCAACTAGTCTTGACAATCTGGAGATATAGCTGAAAGAGGGGGATGGCCTACATATTATATTCCTTATTTTAGTACAAAACAGTCCTTTCTGCTTTATGATAAAGAATTAATGTTGTTGTTGACATGTCTGAAATTGATGCCTGGAATGACTGTAGACTTCTTGGAACTCATCTGAAAATGTAATGTGTAAGCAAGTGGGTGAAGCTAAAGAATGTTAGCTAAGTGAATCTGTGTTGTGAAACAGTGCAATTATAACAAACTTATTTCTGGGCCACTCATTACAGAAAATAATGCATTTCCATTTACTTAAGTCAATTTGAAATTTGAAATTTTTTTTTTTACTTACTTGACAATACATACCCTGATGTTTAGTTAAATTTACCAAGAGTTTTAGAATTGTAGATGATTCATTGAATTCCTCAACAAAAAAGTGTTTATCATAAGGATGTATAAACACTTAAGAATCCACTGATAATGAAAGTGGAATTATAAATATTGGAAATTCCCCAGCCAATTAATGCAAATTAATTTTATTGAAAAAGAACATAAAACAAAATGATGTTTTCTATGCATTTCAAAAATGAATTTGTAAGTTTTAAAAGTCTATTAATACACAGTCTTTCTGGCCCACAGGGATCCAGTCACACTTAGCTTGCTATTCTATAATAATCTTGTGCCATTTTTCTCCAAGGCCTTGGCACTTCCTCTTTTCTCATAGAGTATTTGTTCCCAAGATTTTTTAATACAAAAATCTTATATTTTAGTTACACTCTTATAAAATATTGCTTCAGAAGGATTTTTCTAATCATCAGATGCTGGCTTCTAAAACTGGACTATAAACCAATGCAAAACTCTTTTCATTAAACTTTATGACTTACCATTCTGTGATATTGGGTCATTAGCAGCAGAACCTGGACGAAGACAGAGATATATATACTGTATAATCTGGCCCTAAATTGTGGTCAACTAGTCTTGACAATCTGGAGATATAGCTGAAAGAGGGGGATGGCCTACATATTATATTCCTTATTTTAGTACAAAACAGTCCTTTCTGCTTTATGATAAAGAATTAATGTTGTTGTTGACATGTCTGAAATTGATGCCTGGAATGACTGTAGACTTCTTGGAACTCATCTGAAAATGTAATGTGTAAGCAAGTGGGTGAAGCTAAAGAATGTTAGCTAAGTGAATCTGTGTTGTGAAACAGTGCAATTATAACAAACTTATTTCTGGGCCACTCATTACAGAAAATAATGCATTTCCATTTACTTAAGTCAATTTGAAATTTGAAATTTTTTTTTTTTTTTACTTGACAATACATACCCTGATGTTTAGTTAAATTTACCAAGAGTTTTAGAATTGTAGATGATTCATTGAATTCCTCAACAAAAAAGTGTTTATCATAAGGATGTATAAACACTTAAGAATCCACTGATAATGAAAGTGGAATTATAAATATTGGAAATTCCCCAGCCAATTAATGCAAATTAATTTTATTGAAAAAAGAACATAAAACAAAATGATGTTTTCTATGCATTTCAAAAATGAATTTGTAAGTTTTAAAAGTCTATTAATACACAGATGAAAAACTCAGCCAGATGACTTCTGACTATAACTCCAGGAAAGTCACCAAGTTCCAAACTTTCTCTGGGGAAACAGTAATGCCCTCCCTGCTGTTGTAAATATCACTTTCCTATTAATTCTAAACCACTGAAAATGTGCTACTGTAAAAGAGCCATGTGTGTATGTGGGAAGAACATATTTTATGTCAAGTTTAATCTCTTTTAATGAAGTCTATTTAGGATCTCATCTGCATGTTGCTTTCTGAAGCTAGGAGGGAAAATTCATGTAGATTTTTTTTTTTTTTTTTTTTTTTTTTGGAGAGACAGAGAGACAGAGAGAGAGGGAGAGGAAGACAGAGATGGGCGGCCAGCAGCATCTCAGCTACTGCGAACAAAATCCAGATGCGTGCGCCCCCTTGTGGTCAAGTGCGGCATTGCGCCCTTGCGTCACTTTGCATCTGGCTAAACGTGGGATCTAGAGATTGGAACTGCTGGAGATTGGAACCGGCGTTCTTAGGCTTAGGAGGCAGACGCCTTAACTGCTAAGCCATCTCTCCAGCCCTACAAGTTTTTTTTTTTTTTTTTTTTTTTTTTTTTTTTTTTTTTTGTTTTTTCGATTTTTCGAGGTAGGGTCTCACTCTGGTCCAGGCTGACCTGGAATTAACTATGTAGTCTCAGGGTGGCCTCGAACTCTTGATGATCCTCCTACCTCTGCTTCCCGAGTGCTGGGATTAAAGGCATGAGCCACCACGCCCGGCTTCTTATAAGATTTTGATTATATACTCAGCATGGCCTTGTGGGGTCTACTCAAGAGCAGGTACAAACATTGTTTTCTTAATTTCAGTATATGCTTTGAGACACTGACTCAAGACAGCCTTGTGAGGGTGAACAGGAGGCATCCCAGAGTCCTTCGGTGAGGCTGGGATGTAGCTCAGCTGGTAGAGTACTAGCCCAGCAATGCAAAAAGCCTCGGGTTCCTATTCAGCAACACATAGAACTGGGTGTGGAGGCTCACCCTATAATCCCAGCCCTCAGGAGATAAAGGCGGGAAGATTAGGAGCTCAAGGCCAGCCTTCACTATAGAATAAGTTCATGGGAAACTGGGCTATATAACAGACCTTGTCTCAAACAAACATTAAAAAGCCTTTCGATGAATTGAAAATGATATGCACAAATGTCTCCGACTCCCACAAACTAATAAGTGAGGAGAAGGAAAGTGTGTGTGCGTGTGTGCGTGTGTTTCATTAGTTTTCATCTAGTAAATAAGGAAATTAAAAAAAAAAAATCATTGGTGTGGTGAAGAGAAAGGACCATTCAATACACTGCTATCTGAAAGCCCTCAGAGAGCTGGAAGAGCCAACCTTACAATGAGCTCGACATTAGAATTATGCCTTGGAAAACCACAAGTTGAAGAGCCTTCCTCACAAGTTCTCAAAGAGACACAATTTGACATTTTTATTGCACTTTATCACTGAGCGAAAAAATAGCCACAAACCATGGAATTTCAGTGCATAACAAAAATGAAATAATATTGCGTGTGACTTGAACGTGCAAAATATTGGGATACAACAATATTTATCAAACCAAATAAATCCGAAGCAAACGTATATCATTCAGCATCTTGTATAGTATATGTAATAGTGTCAGAAAAGTAACATGTTCTTAGAATGTAATTTTATTTATAAAAATCAAATAACAAATAACCAAACATCAACTTTTTAACTAAACACTCTTCCATTGAATTTAAGAAGCAGACTTTTAAAAAAATATTATTTATTTATTATTTACTTGATAGAGAGAGAGAGAGAATAAGCACAGCAGAGCCTCTTGCCACTGCAAACAAACTCCAGATGCAAGTGCCACGTTTTTTTATCTGTCTTATGTGGGTCCTGGGGACTCAAACACAGACTAGCAGGCTTTGCAAGCAAGCACCTTTAACCATTGAGCCATTGTCTCAGCCCCAAACTGATTTTGCAAATGTAAAACAGTAGGAACCATTAGTGTTTCAGTATGCATTTTACCAACCATGGTACACTTGTGGAATATGAGAAATATGTTATCAGACCAGAGTGGGGCTAGTGATTACAATACACATTTCCTTTAACATTGTCAGTCGGTGTAGCAATATGTTAACAGTTAATTCTGACCACTGAAAATGGACAATGCTTACTTTATTACTTTCAGTTACCACCAAAATCCACTACAGTAAACACATGATATACGTGACCATAGTGTATTTTCCTTTAGGTTTCAGGGAAGACAGGATGAAAAGTATTGTTTCTCTGACTTTTAAAATGCAATCATGTCTAACTCAAAACATTATTTATATTTTTATTTATTTGCAAGGGGAGAAAGAGAGTGGGGGGACTGGCATGCCAAGAACTCTCACCACTGCAAATGAACTCCGGATGCATGTGCCACTTTATGCATCTGTCTTTACATGGTGTTGCAGTCAGGTTTGCCTTGCTGGCAGAAATCACCCGACCAAGAGCAGCTTGTGGGGGGGAGTTTATTTTGGTTTACAAAATAAGCTCTGTGATGGCAGGGGAAAAGGATGGCATGAGTAGAGGGTGGACATCACCCTCTGACCAACATAAGGTGGACAATTAGCAACAGGAGAGTGTGCCAAACACTGTCATGGGGAAACTGGCTATAACACCCATAAGCCCGCCCCCAACAATGCACTGCCTCCAGGAGGCTTTAATTTCCAATTGCTGTCAGCTGGGAACCTCGCATTCAGCACATGTAAGTTTATGGAGGACAATTGAATCAAACCACCACACATGGGTACTGGGGAATCAAACCCAAACCATCATGATTTTCAAGCAAATGCCTTTAGCCACTGAGCAATCTCTTAATCCCCTAATTCAAAATACCATTTTGATTTCACTTTTTATTCAATCTAATAGTAATAATGGAAATAATTAAAAGTAACAAAAATCATAAGCAATACTTCCTTGAACATGTCAGATTATCATGTATTGAGCTCTGGCTTCCATTAGGATGGCTAATCTAGAATCGGAAAGACTATTATTCATTACATAATTAAAATTTTATAAGTTACTTAAATATTTACAAAATCCCTTCCCACCACCCTCCTTTTCCTCTCTCCTCCAACCCCTCCACAGAACCCCTTCTTCATTTCTACATCCCCCTTCTATTTTAATGTTCTTTTCTTCTCCTCCATCATATGGCAACGTATTGATGGACCCAATATCATGTAGGACTTTTGCAGTCTAGGGCTGCCTTTAACTCATACAAGTCCCATTGACTGAACTCTGCTGTAAGTGTGCCGGTATCTTGACAGTATTCTAGCCACACTTTTCTACCAAAAATTCATTGCTTTGGTTACCTAGCACAACATCGTAAGGAACTGCACAATTTAGCAGTGTGAAATAACATCTTTTTATGTGTTCTGGGTTCTATGAGTCAAGGAAGGTAAGGCTGGGCTGGGAGAGTCCCGCATCGTACCAGCTTGGGTTTGCAGCTGAGCTTGGCATAGTGGTTTTGAGGAAGCTATAGCACATTTCAGCTGAAGTCATCTGTTATCACTTTGCACAGGCTTCCTGGAGATTGACTTATCCTGTTCCACAAACTTTATTATGCTTTCTAAGTTCCTCTTTAGTTCAGGTGATGAATTTTGGCAATTTTTGCTCCAACCGAACAAATGTGGACAGTTTTCATCCTACCTTCAGGAGTGACAGCCATTGCCTGAAATCCTTCCTGCCCCAGCTTCTGAAAGACACTTCCTCACCAACTCCACACCGTGACCAACTTCTCGAAACCTAATGGCCTGTCAGTAAGATCTAACAGCCTCACTCAACTTCAAAGATCCACTTTTTTTCAAAATGCTGAAACATTATTATTTTTCAATTAGGCAACTGACTATGAGATATAACCACAATATCTGAGAAGATGCCATGGATATAACATAAAAATGCTGCCTTTGACATGATCACTTGATTTTACTCATAAATTAGAACTGCCTATGAAAGAAATTCTGAATTTAATTAAATAATTTGGATAAATTATCTTCCAATCACTTATGTTGAATATGATTTAATAAGTGTTACCTGAGTCACATGCAGTTTTAGAATGCAAACTCACACTGAAATTTTTAAGACCCATGATAAATATTGTAAGTAGTTTTTGTATTTGTCATTGTTTTTCTTATCTGCTTCCCTCCCACTGGTTTACCATTAATGGGAGATAATTTTCCCATGATTATTTGTATTATATTGTATACTAAATGATGACAGAATCTCGAATGAATATGCATAGATATTGAAGCATTTGCTCACTGCACACACAACATTTGTAATTTAAATCTAGAACATCAATGCTTTTCATATCCTAAATCTGATTGTATCAGGGTGACAGTCATAAGTAAGCTACAGAATGGTAACCTTATCTCACACACGAGTATATTTCTGTTTTCTCCACCTCTACCCTAAAGGAGGGTTGCATTTTTTCCTGTTGATGCTTCTAACAACCATATTGTGAGGATTCAAAAAACCAGGACATACAGTTGTAGAAGTGACGGGTTGAAACTTTCATGAGTCATACTGTCTCAGGTAGCATGGGGCATGCAGCATGGGACTGGGGTTGGAAAATGGCAGCACCTGTTAGAAGAGAGAAGAGAGAAGAGATCGACTGACCAGGGAGAGGAGATTTCTGGCATCTGTGTTTTGTAGGTGGAGACAAGACTGATAGGAATTCTGTTGTGTGATAAGGAAGTAATCACTCCATTCTAGGACTTCAAGTCCTAGAAACCCAAGAACCTATTTTTTTCCAACAGTAGGATTGGATTCGTTTTGTTACTGAGTGTAATCAGATATAATAGGTCAGTTTCATACTGAGAAAAAAAGTGACCATTTTACATATCAAAATAATTGGTCCACAAAATAACTGAAATGCACAGAATTATATGCTTTATGTATAACTCATGTTTTTTTTTGTTGTTGTTACTTGAGAGAGACAGAGAGACAGAGGAAGAGGCAGAGAGAGAATGGGTGCACCAACGGCCTCTCAGCAACTGTGAAGGATTTCAAGACACTTGCACCCCCTTGTGGGCAAGCGTGGCATTGAGTGCTTGTGTCACTTGCATTTGGCTAAACATGGGACCTGGAAACCCAATGGGCATTCTTAGGCTTGGCAGGCAGGTGCCTTAACCACTAAGCCATCTCTCCAGCCCTAACTCATGTTTTTTAAGGCAGACATCAAGGTGTTTTAACTTAGATGTCAGAGAATATACGTAGGTTTTTAATTAAATATTTATACAAAACAGATGGGATATAAGCTGAAACAAGCTTTCAGAAGTGAACTGTCATGATGTAAGGAATGTGTTAAGTAAGACTGCAGATGGAGGGAGGTACCAGTAACACCTGATGATGTCATTGTCATCAGATAGATCCATATCAGTGGTTTCATATGCCTTCCTCTTACTAGTTTGTTTTAAATTTGAGGTGAATTTTACTATCGTGATTAGATATCCACAGATAGAAAGATAGTGCCACTTAATTATAGAATTATTTTGAATTTTACTACTGTGGTTAGGTATCAAAAGATGCCACTTAATGGTAGAATTATTTTAAGTATACAGGTGAGTTTCCCTTACTGATATATAATAAGTTATATATACAAATATTACAGTATAAGGTTATATGATCCTAGAGATCAACTGTGGGGGAAAAAGAGAGGACCATATGTCAAATATTAATCTCAGCGTTTTAAGACAGCAAATTTACAAGGGTGATGTGAAGATTACTTCATTTTTAAACAATTACTGGACCTCTCTTAGGTGCCAAGTATCATTATGTCAGCTGCTGGAGATAAAACAAAGCTATGCAAAAAGATGAGTAAGTTGTAGTCCTTGGATTAGTGACTGGTTACCAGTGGAAAAGACTTTAGAAGTATCATGGGAGAGGGAGTGATTTATCACTGATGCATAAAACTGTTAAAGATGCAGAGAACAGACCAAGTAGAAAGTCAGAGAGAGCCGGGCGTGGTGGCGCACGCCTTTAATCCCAGCACTCAGGAGGCAGAGGTAGGAGGATCACTGAGAGTTCGAGGCCACCCTGACTACATAGTTAATTCCAGGTCAGCCTGGACCAGAGTGAAACCCTACCTCAAAAAAAAAAAAAAAAAAAAAAAAAAGTCAGAGAGGCCCATGTTACTCAAGATGGGAGGATGTCAGGAAAGGTTGCAGACATGGTCATCCTTGGATGGAATTCTAGAAAACCCTGAGTAAGTTGACCAAATAAATCTTAAGCTGAATGGCAGGATGTAGCCAAGCTATTTTAGAACAGACTTGTAGAGTCTCTTGACTCCACAGAAATTCACCCAGGCATACAGGAAAAGTTCACAGCAGAAATACCAACACAAAAGGAACCCTTTTCTTCATCAACTTGTAATTAGTAAAGTTGTATTTTATTAGACTACAAAATTAGGTGAACAGAAAGAAGAATACAGGGGATCTTTCATATGAGGAATGATCTTAATGTACTCTCAGTCTTCTAAAGAAAGTTTTGTAAAATTAAGTGAATTGTTCCTATTAAATTTAGAAAATTGTATGTATAAGATATGATTATCTAGATCTCCACTTATGTAATCCACTTAATCTTTTCAATTGTGACTATCATTAGAAAGTTATATCACGAAGTTATGGTATATCACCCGAGTTATTTATTGTGCATGCACTATGGAGGGAGTCTCACTGAATACATCAAAAAACTTTCCCCCTTTAGGTTCTGATAAAAGTGCAATGTTTTTCATTTCTAAAAATCATGGATGTGAAAACTCAGGGCTTCCTTGACATCTCTTAACATTATTTTTCACTGTGTATGTGTGTAGGCTGCTTTCAGATTTTTCTGGAATGTGTCACAGGTTCAAGAGAGTGGTTAAATCACGTTTCTGTAAACTATGAGACTATCTTTGCTAAAGATGTTTTACTTCACCAATTATTAACATGAAAATAAAGGATTTTTTCTGACAATTTCCTGTAATACAATGATTCATAAAATTGAGGTGTATATATAAATCTCTAAAAATTAAAAAAATAAAGTCTTAACTTCTAGAAACAGTTTAGGATGTTTATTTGAAAATGTAAGCTTTATGAGAATGAGTGTACCAGGGCATTCAGCCACTGCAATCGAATTCCGGACTGAGGCACCCCCTTGTGTGCATGTGTGACATTGCATGATTGTGTCACTGTGCACCTGGCCTAGGTGGGACCTGGGGAATTGAACATGGGTTCTTAGGCTTCACAGGCAAGCACCTTAACCACTAAATCATTTCTCCAGCCTGATTTTGTCATTATTTTTATTTAATAAAGCTCTATAGTTTTCACATATTAAAAAACAGAAGATTATGATGTATTTTTATTTATTGCACTTATTTGATGTGTGCTGTTGAATATTTGGTTACAATTCCTAGAAGCAGTAAAGCTATGGAATTATATCATGAGGTTAGCTGAGTCCACAAAGGTAGCTCCCCATGTTCATCACAACCTGCAAAGGCTGAACATAGGCCTAGCACTGTGTCAGGCATACGGATATGTGGGTGGAATTATCTCCTGAGGAAAAAAAAAATGTCACTTTGCATGTGAAAGCAATTGTCTACTTTTCTAGACACGAGGAATGCCAACCCCTCATTCTAGCCTCATTTTTATCATGTGCCTGTCAGGTTTATTAGCAACAGCATCAGCTGGCCTTTCAGAAGCTGGCTAATATTACTCAGCTTCAGCGTAACGCTAAAAGAGGATGATCTGTTGTTAAGGAAGCATCCCATTGAGTGATGAAATATTAAAAGAACAGGGCCCCTGTAAAGCATCTGTAACAACTAACCAGTGCTACTTGGGTGGAGGGACATCAATCAGCACAGAATTTTATGTAATGCATCTTGCCTGACATCCAAGATGAAACTGCTCCTCTTTCTCAGTATTGGATATGTATGTACTCATTCGATTTCTTAAAAACATGGATATATCTGAGTCATAATTCACTCTCACCTATTGCTGCTTAACTTCTCTAGTACATTCTTGGTCAGCTCTACCTAGGTTCAAGATGATGGATGGTGCTTCCACAATACACCAGAGTTGCTGTGAATACAGAATACTTAATTGTCATCAGAGAGACCAAAGCAGCCATAATCTTATTCTTAATGAGGTCCTAGCCTCCTTATTTACTTATCTGATGTAGGCACAAATGTTTGATCATGACAAAATGTGATGTACTGTATGGTGTAGTCCAGGCAGGATGTCTTATAAAATATATTTCTTCAGAGGAAGAATATTGCTGGGTGTGGTGGCGCACGCCTTTAATCCCAACACTCAGTAGCCAGAAGTAGGAGGATCACTGAGAGTTCAAGGACACCTTGAGACTACATAGTAAATTCCTGAATTCCATGGCAGCCTGAACTACAGTGAGACCCTAACTCGAAAAACAAACACACACACACACACACACAAAAAGGAAAAATATTATCACAACATTAACTTAGGATTGTGTGTGGTGCTTGGATAATTCCTTTCTCATTTCAGGAACCAAACTAAGCATCAATAATGCCAATTATGTCACACTCCATCCTCTATTTGCTCCAAAATAGGGAAAAATGAAATTTGAGATTGTTAAAAAATAAAATGGTATGTTGTATAAGCAATAACACAACATGGAGATGGGGCTTTATAAGTGTTTTTAAATATATAAAATTTACACTTTGAAAATGATCTGAAGATTCAATTCTAACTAGCATTAACTCCAGAAAATCCTTTTCTTAATAACAAATAATAGAGCCAGGCATGCTGTCGTAGGCTAAAAGTACAGCACTTGGGGGCTGAGGCAGAAGGAGCTACATGAGGATGAAGCCAACTTAGTGAGTCACAGCTCATCCTTGACTACAGAATGATGGTGTATCTCAAAAAATTATTTAAAATAAACAAAAATAAAAATTAGTAGGTATAATATACATTCGAGGCATTATTTTAATATTGCTTACAATATTATTATGCAAATTGTGTTAATAAAGGGTTTCCCCCTAATTATTTTTTTCTAAACGGGAGTATGTCCACTTACTAAATCAGATAAATCTCTAAATGGGTATAATGAAGGCTTTATATTATGCAGGACATATCACCTGAAGGGCGTCACTGTATATATATATAAATTTAGTAAGCTGGTCTTTGGAAGCGGAACAATGATAGTTTTTCTCTGTAATACCCCTGGAATAAGTGGCTATCTACATGTATAAAATGAATGTAGACAAACACCTTCCACCTTCTACAAGTGTACTCAAAATGAATTACACAACCAGATTTAAAATGCCAAACTCTGAAAGTAGAAGATAGGGGCTGGAGAGATGGTTCAGCACTTAAGATACTTGCTTGCAAAGCCTAATGGCCTGGGTTCAATTCCCCAGTATGCACAGAAAGCTTTGGCGATGGCTAAGGGCTCTGGTGCACCATTTCCCTCTCTCTCCTTGCAAATAAATAAAGAATTTTAAAAGTTGAAGATAATATAGAAGAATATCTAGATGACATTTGGTTACATTTCAGCTACATACCTGGGTCACAGTCCATGACAGAACTAAATAATAAGATAATTTTCATTAAAGTTCAAACTTCTACTCTGTGAAAAGGGAAAGCAAGGCACAGACTCGAGACAATATTTACAAAACATCTAGAAATGACTTACGTAAATGCATAAATAGCTCAAAACATTCTGATTTAAAATGAGAGAAGGGGGCTCAGTGGTTAAGGCACCTGTCTGCGAAGTCTAACAATGCAGATTTAATTCCCCAGTGCCCATGTAAAGCCAGATGCACGTGGTGGCTCATGCATCTGGAGGTCATTTGCAGTGGCTAGAGGCCCTGGCATGCCCATTCTCTGTCCATCTGTCTCTCTTCTCTCTGCTTGCAAATGAATAAATGAGATATATTAAATTGAGAGAAGGAGCTGAAAGACATGTCAGGAAAGAAAAAGATGCATTGGTAAGATGAGGATGCCTACCATCCGAAGTCAATCTATTACTCTAATGAATCTGAGATACATCATTAAAATGGTTCACACCTAGCACATTGACCTCACCAAATCCTAGCCAAAAAAAAAAAAAAAAATTGTGGTACAAATGGACACTATTGCTGGTGATCATCCACAATGCATCAGCCAGTTTGGAGGACAGTTGAGGAGTTTCTCACAAAAGTAAAAACTTAGCTTATTGTACGGTCCAAGCGAGCTCCTAAATGTTTGCATCAAGTGAATTGAAGACTTATGGCCACAAAAAAACCTGCAGAGGGACATTTATGGAAGTTTTGTTCATAATCACTAAAGATGCCACTCAGAACATGAGGCTTCTATGAATGGAGGCACTCCCGGGCATAGGGATAGGACTATGCGGTCAAATATTCTGTCAAATATCCTTAGAAGCCACCGTTCCTAAAGAGTCACTTAGAATTCTGTCCCCTACCTTACCTTCTTTAGGTATTTCCTCTACTTGTTCCACTATGTAAGGACAGACAGGATGGGTATAATTTTGCCTACAAACGCTTCTTTCACCTGGTAGCCACACAACACAGGCTGTGGTCCCTTCGGTACTTTATTCATTTTTTTGGCATACTGTTTTGTGATGATATCCATGAACCTCTGGCTCTGTCTATAGATTACTCACACGTTTGAAAAATTCATGTTTGTCCGTTTTATAAATCACAGGGGCTATTAGAATGTTAAGACTCTTTCCTTTTTCTTTCCACCAGATGTCACAAATCTTGTACCAATTTAAGGAATTGCTTGTAGCTTCAAAACTAACCACAACATTCTCTTACTTTTCACCATTTAGGTAGATTCAAATCACATTTAATATTAGTTTTATCAATAGGTGGTGTTCTCATACATATTTTGATTCCTGAGGCTTTGAGTTCACTTTCTTTCTGCTGATGAAAGACTCATACAATATCCGCCTATCTACAGTCAACTTCCCCAGTCTCCTGCCGCTAGACAGCCCAGCATCCTGCTCCCTGAGACTGTTTGCTTCTGAGCTGCAGCACACCCGCCGTCCTATATTCTCACTTCACCATATGCCTCTCCTTTCTTCCCTGTACCCTAGCATTAGGATTCTTTCATCTTTGATTTTCTCCTGTGTTCTGAAAAAGAAACTTTGTTAAGTAAAGTGACATCATGCTTTACGACCGTGTTACATTTTATCTCTAAAGATGTTGCTGTTTTCATCTTTTCAAGATTCTTTATCGTGGTTTTTTTTTTTATTATTATTTTTTACTGGAGAGAGACAGAGAGAGAGAGACAGAGAGAGAGGGAGACAGAGAATGGGCGTACCAGCAGTCTCTCAGCTGCTGTGAACCAAATCCAGATGCGTGCGCCCCCTTGTGGTCAAGTGTGGCATTGCACCCTTGCGTCACTTTGCATCTGGCTAAACGTGGGACCTGGAGATTGGAACCAGCGTTCTTAGGCTTAGGATGCAGGCGCCTTAACCACTAAGCCATCTCTCCAGCCCGTGTTTTTTTTTTTTTTTTTTTTTTTTTTTTTTTTTTTTTGCTGATAGTTGCTATAGTGTATGTCAAAGACTTTTTTTTCTACCTCCATAATGGAATGGAATTAACATTTTCCTTTTTGTGTATTTAGTTTTATTTAGTTATTTATTTTAATTTTCTCTATCAGGACCCTCATATGCTTAGACTGAGTCTTTCAAAGCAGCTCACTTGTTCCTGGTTTTCCTCAGAGCAAAGAGACCTTAAATGGAAGATACTATCTCCAGTACTGGAGACCAGTGAATGGTTCACGGTATGTCTGGAAGATGGTTTTCCAGGCCTTACAAAGGGTAACTGTGCCACTGAGCTACACCCAGCTCCTTTTCAGTTCTGACGAGGCTACAAAGAAAAGTGTTGTGTGCTGAGATGAACCGTGCGTGCGGTGGCGCCATGGTTAAACAGCTGGTGACCGCTCGTGTTCCAGCCGTCACTTGCACGTTGGGTCTCACATCACCCTCAGTCCGTTTGTACATCTCCTGGGCAACGACTTCCTTCTCCCATGTTCATCCATCAACTTACTTTATAGGTTTCGTTTTCCAGATCTGCACAGGGCCACAATCATATACTTTCTGTTTCCTTTTTGAGGGGTTTATTTCCTGCAGCTGCAAATGAACTTCCAGACCCACGTGTCACTTTGTGTATCTGGCTTTAAGTGGGTGCTGGGGAACAGAACCTGGACGTGTAGGCTGGCAAGCAAGCACTTTCAACCACTGAACATCTCCCCAGCCCATTATGGTTTACTTCTTTTTTGTGGTTCTGAGTGAATGACAAATGGGGCTTAAAGGGGAGGAAGGGCAACTGACTGTTCTCTAGGCATACATTAAGAAAAATTTTAAAATAATTTTAAAACATTTTTATTTATTTAAGAGTAGACACAAAGATAAAGACACACACAAGTGCTGGAGAAATGGCTCAGTGATTAAGGCATTTGCCTGTGAATCCAAAGGACCTAGGTTCGATTCCCCAGGACCCACATAAGCCAGATGCACAAGGGGCACATGCATCTGGAGTTCGTTTGCAGTGGCTGGAAGCCCTGGTGTGCCCTTCTCTGTCTGTCTCTCTTCTATCTCTCGTTCTCCCCCCCCACTTGAAAATAAATAAATAAATAAATAAATAAATAAATAAATAAATAATAAAAGACACACACAAAGAGAGAGAAAGAGAGAGAACTAGTGTATGGGCACAACAAGGCCTCTTGCCATTGCAAACACACTACACATGCATAGGCCACTTTGTGCACATGGCTTTACATGTATGTGGGGGATTGAATCCTGCCCTGTAAGGTTTGCAAACCAGTACCTTTAACAACTGAGCCATCTTTCCAGCCCTTAAAGTAATAGTTTTAAAGTTGTTTTATATTCTTATTTTGAATAGAAAAATATCAACACGCATAAATCTAATTTGCATATGCAATTTGTGTTATAAAAAGTTCCCCCTAGTAACTTTACTGGCCTCCCCAAATTATTCACATCAAAACATTTTATTTATGAAGGGATATTTTAAAAAAAAATAATGCATATAGCTTCTCAATAGAGATAAAGAGGAATCAATTCACTTCACAAGCAAATACTCCATAACTCCTTGGAACGGATATGTTTAATTTACATATTCTAATGCAATATAATGAGATTATGCCTGACAAAATTCATTTTAAAATGTTTTTCCCAGGAGAATATGGAGTATGATAAGATATGAAATGTAACTTTGGACTTTTTAATTTGCTTTACATTTGTGCGTGCGTGTTTTTGTGTTGTATGTCAAAGCCAAAGATTGAGGTCAGTATCTTCCCCACTGACCCTCCACATTACTTATTTATTTATTTATTTATTTATTTGCAGGACATGGAGGCAGTCTCTCAGTGAGTGTGGAACTCACTGATCTGGTTAGATTCATTAGCCAGCAAGTTCTAGGGATCCTCTTGTCTCTACTCCCCAGTTCTAAGATTCCCTGTGCCTCGTCACCTCACCCAGCTTTTGGGGAACTGAACACAGCTCCTCATTCTCACACACTGGCAAGCACATTGAGTCATCTCCCTAGTCCCTAATTATTTATTTATTTATTTAATTTATCTATTTATTTTTATTTTGGGGTTTTCAAGTTAGGGCCTTGCTTTACCCCAGGCTGACGTGGAATTCACTATGTAAATCTTAGGCTGACCTTGAACTCACAGCAATCCTCCTCCCTCTGCTTCTCCAGTGCTGGGATGAAAGGTGTATTCCATCACACCCAGCACAGAGACACACACAGAGAGAGATGCATGTTACTTTAAGTGGGTGCTAGGGAATTGAACTCTGGTTGATATGTTTTGCAGACAAGAGCCTTAACAGCTAAGCAATCTCTCCAGCCCCTAATTTATTTTGACAACAAAGCCTACAGATCCAATTGATGGACCCTCAATCACTAATTAGTTATTACATAAATGTCTTTAGCATCTGCACTCATTCCATAAACAAAGGCAGGTCAAATGTGTCATCACAAAAATGGATTTAAATTAGTATGTAGCCTGTAATTTATTGCGCAGATATTAAAAATGATTTTTGGTAATGAATTTCTCTTATAGCTAATCAACTTTATTTTCTAAACTCTGAAGTCATTAATTTGCCTTGTTATGAAAATCTATTCTAATGGAGCCTCTCAGACTCCCTATTGGCTACTAATGACTTTGAATATAAAACCTATCTCATGTTTCATGTATTCCCGTTTTTATTTTCATTAATCTTCACAGAATCTTTGACACACTGACATTTTTCAACTAACTCAGCAGCTGAAGACATAGGTGAAGAGAATGGGCTCATCCCAGAGGAATGCAGATGCCACGTCCCCTGAATGACAAGTTTGGAGCTGGGAACGCTTAATAAGAAGCCTGTCAGAAGTCCTTTGCTGTCATGGGTTCTCTGACACTTCAGAAGAAAGTCAAGAAATGATGAGAGGGAGCACATTTCAGAGAACAATTGTCTGTGTGGCATTTGCAATTATAACATCTAATGTATCCTATGAGTTCTCCTGGGGAGGTATTTCTATTGTCTCAGATGGAAAACACCAAAGAATCAATTCCATCCAAGTTCAGAGTTGCTGATCAGCGAATGCATTGAGATAAATCACTGGAGCAATGCATTGAGAACAACTTACTGGATGAAGTGTGGTTTGGATAACTCAGCCACCTGCCTCACCAACATGTGCCGCCCTAATCTGGGTGAGGATTCACAGTGAAGTTACTGATATATTTCTTGTACAGTCTCTCTCCTCATCAGTCGTTTTCTCCTTACAGAACCTTAGGAAGGGACCTCCTGAGTCTTCCAGGGTCTCATAAGTTACTTAGGGGTTTCATGAGCTTAGTGAGCAGTTTGCAGGAAATACCCACACAGCACCATCCTGCGTGTGAAGGTTCATGAGCGTGGATGTCCATGTGTTCAAGTGCACCAGTGTGTGTGACACTTGTGAGTGGGTACATGCCATGTGTCGGTGGGCACATTAGTGGGCATGTCAGATATGTATGGGTGCCTGAGTGTGCCTAGCATGTCTGGATTGTAGGTACATGAGTATGCATGTTCATGTGTGTTTGGGTACTTGAGTGTGCAGGTCATGTTTGTGGGGGGTGTATAAAGGGGTGTTTCATGTATATGTTGGTGCATGAGTGTGCCATTTATTGGGGGTCCCCCCTTTGTTGATACAGTCTTTCACTGGGCGGAGCATTTCCAAGAAGACTAGACAATCCAGCCAGCACGCCCAAGGATCCTTCTGTGTCAGTCTCCCCAGAAGTAGGGTTGCAGGTGTTCATCAACACACATGCGTTTTTATGTGGGTTCTGGGGAGAGGACTCGGGTCTTCGTGCTTGCAAGGCACGCACTTTACTGAACGAGTTATCTCCCTAGCCTCCGTACCATTATTTTAAAGTTTAACTAAATGGCTTCATAAAACTGGAGAAAATATAACATTGGGGTTTGTGACTTTGATTGAAATATATAATCTACTAAAAACTGCATTTCTCCACACTGTTACGGATTTTGAGACTATACGTATGTAGCAGACAGCTTCAGATTCGCTGAGATGAACTTCCAGACCAGCCACAGTTATGGAGGAAGGGATATTATTTATTGAAGCTCACAGATCCAGGGGAAGTTCCATAATGGCAAGAGAAGTGGCCTGCTCTCCACAGGGCCAAGCAGAGAGAGAGAGAAACCAACCAGACACCACAGCACACAGAGCAAAACTACAGCCAAAAGGTCACACAGCACACTTCAGGAACTCCTGCTAGACACATTTGCATATCTTTACAATGGAATCTCAAACTCACACCTTAAGACCAGCCCCCAGTGACATTGCCTCTAGCAAGGTGATTGCAGATGCAAACTATAACTAATAAAACACTGAATATATTGGGGGACATATATTCAAACTACCACAACGTATCAAACCATTTTCTTCATATCTTCATGACTTTTTTCCTTAGGTTATGTTTCACTGTGTTATTCTCTGTTTGTGTGAGTATTATGAAATTCCAACAAAATTGATATTCTTATCACATTTTTTTTATACTTATCATTAACTAATTGATTAATTAATTAAGAACAGGATCTCACAATCCTCCTGCCTCAGCCTTCTGAGTGACGGCTTCTGGTGTTGTACCATCAGGCCCAGCTTCCGGCACTGCTCTCTCCCATCATTGCTATCGTTAGGAATTTCTTCAGCTTGAAATTTGTCATACTTATTTCAGCCTGCTTCATTTAAGTTACTTGTCTATACGTCTAGAATCCTGGATTTAGCTTGAACATAATTGGGTCAAATTTATTCAACATGTTTATAGAATTGATATAGATACCAAGATAGTTTTCTGTGTTTTGCTCCCAATCTCGAAAGTTGCTTATATAAACAATATTGCTATTCAATAGAAGTTACTGAAGATTGATTCTTTCTTGTATTCCAGTGATCCCTAATCAAATATACTACTCTCTTCACTCAGTTTTAATGACTACAGGTATATAAAATATTTTATTTACTCAGGTAATGTGTTTGCCAACATTAATCTTCTATTTTTAATTTCTTTGGAGTTTTCCCAGTTTACTTTTCAATCTCATTTTAATTAAAGAAACAACTTCTTTAAGTTTCCAACATGTCCTCGGCATTGTAATTAAAATTCCATGGAGGATTAACTAGTCTTCAAAGAAGTATTACCTTTGTAATCTATTCTCTAATCTGAGTATACAACACCTTTGGGATTTATTAGAAATCAGTGTCCACATTTCTCTGAAGTGTTTCTTTCTAAAATACCTACAAATTGCTTGTTAGCTATTCTGAGCATTTCACATTTTTTAATAATACTGTGAGTGGACTATTTCCTTATTCCTGTTACACCTCCTCCTTGGGAACTGCTAGAGTATAGGAAGGCAACTATTTTGAAATAGCTTACTTACATGTAGCTATTATCTAGATGTATTCTCCCTGACAATTTATTAACTTAAGCAGCCAAGGTTCTCTTGGGACTAAATACATAAATATGATACTCAAGAAAAAAAGATATTTTGTCTCCCTCCAAAGATTATGACTTTTCTATCTGGTTTGTTTCTTATTGCTAGGAAATTTTCAGTTAAATAGATGAAGATATTGTTAGATAACATCATTCTCTTCAACTTTTTTTTTTTTTTTTTTTTTTTTTTTTTTGTTTTGCAAGGTAGGGTCTCACTCTGGCCCAGGCTGACCTGGAATTCACTATGTAGTCTCAGGGTGGCCTCGAACTCTCGGCGATCCTCCTACCTCTGCCTCCCGAGTGTTGGGATTAAAGGTGTGTGCTACCACGCCCAGCCTCTTCAACTTTTAACAATTTTGAATCTTAAGATAAATGTAAAGCTCACTATCCTGAAGAGTCCAGGGAAACCTTCATCTCTCCCTCCCTCCCTCCCTCCCTCCTTCCATCCTTTCCTTCCTTCCTTCCTTCCTTCCTTCCTTCCTTCCTTCCTTCCTTCCTTCCTTCCTTCTTTCTCTCTCTATTTCTCTCTTTTCTTTCTTTCTTTCTTTCTTTCTTTCTTTCTTTCTTTCTTTCTTTCTTTCTTTCTTTCTTTCTTTCTTTCTTTCTTAGACAGGGTCTCACTCTAGCTCAGGCTGACCTGGAACTCAATCTGTGGTCTCAGACTAACCTCAAACTCATGGCAATCCTCCTACCTCTTGCCTCCCAAGTGCTGGGATTAAAGGCCTCTGCCACCATGCCTGGCTTCATTATTGCATTTCTTGCTTTCAAGAAATTATTAAATAAATATATCTTTCTCTTGGGAAGCAAAGTTTTATCTTGGAATTAAATTTCAAAGGGTTCTAGGCACAGCAAAGGAGATGAAAATTCTGTATGTTAAGGATTTGTTGCTATCTGTAATATTATTATTTTTAAAAATTAAGTATACATTTTATGTACATAAATATGACTTTCCATAGTTATATAGTTTTTCAATCTAGCTGAAATTGTGTATCTTCATGACTTATTAATTGAAGTTTTCCTCAACATGTTTACAATATAAAGGGCTTTCATCTTTAATATCACTCAGCACTAAGGAATCTGAGGCAGGCAGACTGAGCGTTGTCCCAGGCCACCTTGGGATACATAGTGAGACCATTTCAACACACACACACACACCATCACCACCACCACCATAACCATCACCACCTCTTCCTTTGAACTCAGTCATACTTAAGACAGTGCATCACATTGTGGAATCTTTCTGTACTTGTTTAGATCATGAATTTACCATATTATGTCAGGAAAACACATTTTAACTTTGAATCTACAATTTATAAGCACTTAACTACCAGTCTGGACTATGCTTCCATTTCAGTATATTGTTTTATATCTTATGAATTGAAGTCCTTTGCTGGAAGTTTGTCTGCTGAATTCTTTTAAATCATGGGTATTTTAATATATTCATGAAATCTCATTATTTTCTGGCTTCTGAGTCCCTGTTTCTTTATGTTATCCTTGTATTCATATGAATATTTATTTTTCTTGTCTAGTATTTTGAGTGGGGTGTAGAATTTATTTTCAAATGAAACAGAAGTGACTTGAGGATGTGCATTTCTTCCCGCCATCCAGACTTCGGGCATTCTGTATGTTTAGACGTGTCACATTCCCTTTGGAGTTACTTTCTGCAGATCCTCTGCGAGGGGCATTCTCTATTTGCCTCTTCAGACCCATTCTCAGCTTTGGCGCTACTCTTGCCCACTCCCCAGTATGGATGGCAGGTGACGCTCTGCGTCTTCTAGCGTCTCGTGAACTCTGCCAGTGGGAGCAGGGCTGAGAGACAGGAAGGGAAATGGAAGATGGAGAGGAAAACAAGGCTGTGGGCTCCGTAACTCCTACCAGACTCACTGAGTCCCACAGGCGAGGATCTCTCCACCTGTCTGCTAATGTATTTCCTGAAGAATCCTGTGTGTCTACTCTCTGGCGAGTTCTCCGTCCCTCACATTTTCATGACAGGATGGTTTCTGTGACTCCTGACGTGTTTGTTTCTGTATTACACCTTGTGATTTGCTTACATTCTGTACTTCAAATCAAGTGCATTGGTAAGTTCTAATTAGATTTTTCCCAATTGTTCACAATCTATCAGTTTATTTGTTTTAAAATAAACTATTTTCCAACAATTAGCTTTCTCATATTAGACGGCATGGTAGAAGTCTTAGGGTTGGTTTTCATAGGGTCATATTATACTTCCTAATTTGTTGATTGTTCTGAGCCTTAACTTCTATTAGTAAGTTCATTCCATTGTGATTAGAATAGGCCATAGTCTGTTCAATTTGCTGCTTCACTTTATTTTCTTTTAATGACTTGATTATAATTCTTTTAATTCAACAGCGCTATAGACTCTTTTAAAAATGACCAGCTCTGAATGAGCCCCAGGCCATATTACTGAGTACTGTCAAAACCTCCAATGAACTTTGTTACTATCTCAGTAGGATTCAAGCTAGGTCGACTCTTTTATGCTGGCATAACAGAATTCTTCCAAAAAAAATTCTTGTGTGAGAAAAATCAAGCTTTCCACCATTCAATAACTTTACCCTTTGCATCAAGACATTACAACCGATGGGTTTATTTCCAATAGCAGTCTAGTCTGCTTTCCTAGTAAAACAGCGACTTACAAGAGCTTAAGTTCTACGTCAGGTGTGTGCTCCGCTGCTAATCTATTATATCACGAATGTTGTCCATGCTAGAGATCATGTGTCTGCTTTGGAACGCCAACCTCAAATCATTTCACCCGCTGGTAGTTAATTTAGTATTGCTAGGGCTGAATATCTCACCAGAAGCAACATGAGGATGGTAAGGTTTATTTCAGCTTACAGTGTAAGGTTACAGTCTATCATGGCAAGAAAATATGGGAATATGAGTTTAAGGCAGCTGGTCATATTCAGGGAAGAAACAGAAGGCGATGGCTTCCTCTACTAAGCTGGCTCTCTCTCTCTCTCTCTCTCTCTCTCTCTCTCTCTGTCTTTTTAATCCAGTTCAGGAACCCCGCCCCCCCCCCCAAACACACACACAATTAAGACTTCCAACCTGACTTAAGATCACAAGTGTGCTAGGAGACCAATGTAGTGGGTAAAATCAATCCCTCACAAGTGATTCTAGGGCTGGTCAAATTGACAACTAGCGTATAACCACCATATAGACACACACACACACACACACACACACCTGCAAGTAACTTACCTGCCTTCTCCACAACTATGTTAACCATCAGCTTCCTACTTCTCACTTCTCCCCCTGAAGACGCGGCACCTTATCTCTAAAGCTGGTCTTCAGCGAGTTTCAGAGTTCATTGCTTTATCCGATCAATCTATTAGAGACACATTTAGAAGTTCAGCACCATTCACGATACAAGATTAAGAAGAAATTATTTCAACCATAGAAAGTCTGATAAAAACATTCAAGGACAACTTTGCTGCCTTCAACATGTGAAACATTTGGGGCAACCTGTCAATGAACCAATCTGAAATTGTACCATAATCCTTACACATCACATAATGTGGTAAAGGTCCCCAAGTAAAGAGATATTCAATTGCCAACCTGTAGGTCCTTTTTTAAATAAAGTGTCATAGGTGTAGAGTCTGCTATTAATAGAGTTGAACTCTAAAGTGTGGCATCTTCATAAACACAGTATCACTGAAAATTTCTGATTCTTGTTTAAAATGAAGCAGAAATCATTGAAAAATTGTTAACAGAGCATGAATATTTGAGTAATGTCCTAAATATATTTTAGAGAATAAAATATACTTAGCGTACTTCCTTATCTCCCACTCCCAAACAATTCAATTTCTGTATCATGCAAAATACTAATACGTGCACTCTTTGATCTAATGGGAAGTCAGATCTAATTGGAATTTTCCTGTCGTGTACAAACTATCTTTACTGTCCTAATTACAGTATGTTGAAACATGGGTATCTATGCTCATACTAGATAAGTAGCAATGTCATGTCGCATATGAAAATTTTGGATATACTACTATCTGAAGACTCAAATTTTTCACATATTAATTAATTACATACAAAACATAAGAGAAGTGATTTAAAAATAGCATTATTTTAGTTTTATTCATTTTACCTTAAATATGTAAATAGTTTAAGGGAAGATAAAATAAAATCTAGCTTTTATGATTTATTTTTGTACACCAGTTGCATCCATAATATTTATTGTCACAAAACATTATTTTACTTGAATTATTATTTTCGTATAATCCCAAGAGGAAACAGACAAAAATTGTAAACAATTATTTTGGTAGAAACAAACAAAGCCTGCAGTCTGAAGATAAGTTCTATATAAAAAATGGTTTGTGCTAAAGATAATTTTTATTATGATTTAAATAGGTTTTCTAAACACAATATTTGCTCAAAAATGCTTCAAACAAAAGATTCCATAATTGTTCATAAATATTATTTTGCAGTGATTGAGGGAAACCAGTTTGCAAAGATGAAGGGCATGAATGAAATTGCAATAGGAATGATTTTGCCTATTCAGTTCCATTCAGACTCTGAAACAGAGGTGATAATGTGCTAGGAAAATTCTACAGAGAATGTTCTTTACAGAAAGGAATTTTTGAGAATTTTTTATTTTGCCTTAAATGGGCTGAACTAATCTGTATTAATTTTATGCATTTTATTTGTTCACAAAAAATAAGTTTTCTCGGGCAGGAGAAATGAGGAAATTTAGTTGAAGCTTTTTATAATTTTCATAGTAGGGGAATCAAAATGAATCTAATTTTAGCATATTTATTATATGAAACCTGGAAGTTGTGCTATTTATGCTTTAAATACATTTATTAACTGACAATGTGGCTAAACTGACTCCAAGAACTATAATAGATTTCCATGGTGTGACCTGTTCCAAGTTAATAGTATTTCAAGAATTTCACCATCTTAAGACCAAAGATATAGAAATGAGTAGAAAAAGGATATTTTAACCAAATAGTTTGAATTACATTATTTTGGTTACAATATATAATTAATATATATTATACATGCATTATGTGATATAACATAGTAATATAATATAATATAATATAATATAATATAATATAATATAATATAATATAATATAATATATGAAACTGGAAGTATATGATATACTTGCATAATTTAATTTACTTGGTACAAGGAAAGTTAGAAACGGGAGAATAGTAGCACAAGGAAAAGATCTTTGATATGCTTTCTTTTTTCAAAACTTCGTTTATTAATTTATGAGAGAGGGATAGTGAGAGAGAGAGAGAGAGAGAATGGGTATACCAGGACTTCAGCCACTGCAAACCAACTCCAGAGGCATGCACCATCGTGCACCATCTGGCTTACGTGGGTACTAGAGAATTGGACCTGGGTCCTTAGGCTTCACAGGCAAGCATTTTAAATGCTAATCCATCTCTCCACTACAATTCTTTTTCCAATTTTTTATTTGTTTATTTATTTGTGTATTTATTTATGAGAGAATGTTTCCTTAAAATTACATTCATGTTCCAATTTTTGACCATATTTATAACCAAATTTATATATATTTAACCTACAATTACCCTCTTATCCCCATCTTTCTTTTGTGCCTTTATTTATTTACTTATTTTTATTTATTCATTTATTTATTTATTTTTGAGGTAGGGTCTCACTCTAGCCCAGGCTGACCTAGAATTCATTATGTAGTTTCAGGGTGGCCTCAAACTCTCTTTGATCCTCCTACCTCTGCCTCCCTAGTGCTGGAATTAAAGGTGTACTCCACCACGCCAGCCAGGCTTTTTTGTGCATTTTTTTTAACCCTTGCATGACCATGGGTGGGATGTTACTTCATACTGAATGTGCAACGGGCCAATGGCTACACCACGGATGCACCGGACTCCACCTTCCTAGCAACCATTGGGTGCTATTACTCCTCTGGGAAGCCTAGGATCTCCTGCGTGCTTTGTTGGCTTTCACTGAATGTCCAGTCTCGGCAGGCCTAACTACGTGCAGGAGAACGCAGTTGCTGTGAGTTCGTGAGCATGACGACCGCGTGTATCCAGAAGACAGGGTTTCACAGCCCTTCTCATCTCTTGCTCTTCCATTCTTTCAGCCCCCCCCCACCCCATCTGTCATTTAAGTTGATCATACGTTATGGTCAAATTAACTTTCTGGACATATTATATAACACCACCCACCAGGAAGGCCACTATATCTGGTAACACCAGAAACCATTGTTCTCATGGTGTCACTGTAACCAAACATTGAAGTCGGGTTACGATGCAATGAATTCACAGACTAGTAAATACAATTATGGCTCTTACTTCTGCTGAAGACTGTCTTCAAACACCTTCTATGTGAAGGAGCTGAGGGCCATGTTGATACAACGTTCTCCTGTAATGCACGTCTCATTTTTCTGCATTAATTGTCAGAAATACAATGCACATTGCTGAATCATTGTGTTTCTTGACCGAAATCTGTATAGTTATGACTGACTCTTATATGCGCCCACCCGAGTTAATAATACTCATTTAAAAATGCTTGAGCTTTTGTCAAACACTGTGACTCAATTTATTATTCACTACATTATACAACCTAGCATTGGGTTTACTCTGTTATAATCTTTTAAAATATAATTTATTTATTTGAGAGAAAGATGCAGGTAGAGAGAGAGATAGAGAGAGATTGACAGAATGGGTGTGCTAGGGCCTCTAGCCACTGCATGAAAACTCCAGATGCATGTGCCACCTTGTGAATCTGGCTTTATGTGATTACTGGGGGAAAAGAGCCTGTGTCCTCTGGCATACATTATTCTCACTAAACTTCCCAAGAAGCACTCTTCTTAATGTTCATATTCATGTTACTCTCACTTTTGGATTAGAGATGCTTCTCTTTGCAGATGGCGCTGACCTCTGGGATGGTTCAAAAGACACCATAATATTGAGAAGAAGTGACAGAGGAGTGCTCAGCACTGAAACATTTCTATCACTCCTTCCAAGGCTCAGGGTCCATTGTGGAAGAGGTGGTGGGAAGAATGGAAGAGTCAAAGAACTGCTTACAATGCAATCTTCCAGACACAAAATGGCCAAGGGATCCATGACCTCGCAGTGCCTGGCCCTACCTACACAGGAACCTCATAATAAGAGGAAAGGATGGCGACATCAGAATGAAAGATAATGGAGAGGGGGAGGGGATATGCTGTAGAGTGGAGTTGTGAAGTGGAAAGTGGGGGAGGGGAAGGAATGATCATGTTTTATTACCTATAATTAGGGAAGTTGTCAATAATAAAAGTTTTAAAAAGTTCTTTGACATTTAAACACATTTATATGAGATAATTAGTTGGTATTTGCACAGGAATTTTTAACATAAAACTGATATACTTTCTTGTGATGACTTAGGAATTATGGGAGACAAGTTCTATCTATATATTCTCCAGTGGCATTAATTTCCCCCAGATTGAAGTTGAACACACCTTTGTCACCATGTAACTGTGAGAACTTAGATAATAATAATATTAAACATTTCTCAAGTATTTAATAAGCATCTATTGCTCTAGTAGGTCCTTTGGACGTATTAATTCATTTAATTCCAAGCTATAGAAGCAGACA
Organism: Orientallactaga sibirica; assembly: GCA_036365145.1. Taxonomy (NCBI): domain Eukaryota; kingdom Metazoa; phylum Chordata; class Mammalia; order Rodentia; family Dipodidae; genus Orientallactaga; species Orientallactaga sibirica. The sequence goes on along the minus strand of JAEOAD010000032.1, from coordinate 21,814,633 downwards.
TTATTAGTTCTATATTTCTTTATCCATACAAAAACTAAGGTACAGAGTGATAAATAACTTATTTCAAATTTAGCCCATCTGCTGAGTTCATTTTGCCCTGAGGTCTCCTGACGGTAAAACCCCCATTTATAAACTCTGCAGTCTGTTTACACTCTTGGTTATTCAGTGTACAGCTGTTCCCTTGTTATTCTCTCCTATATAATGAACTAAAAGGTTTGATAGGCAAGGCAGTGGAATATACTATGTGCAGAAATTAAAAAATGTATATATTCTACAGGTTTCATGATTAGCTATAGGTTCGCTGCAGAGTTTTTAGAAATCTAAATGATTCCAGTTTAAAAATTGTTTCAAGTTAAATTCAAGATGCTTTTGTGACTGGCTCAAGTGGAAGAGCTCGATCTAAAGTCAATGTTGTATAAACTAAATTCCAATGTTCCAAATAGGACTGACTTTTTTAAAAATTATTTTATTTTATTTTTGGAGAGAGACAGACAGAGAGGGAGAGGGAGACAGAGAATGGGCGCGCCAGCAGCCTCTCAGCTGCTGTGAACGAAATCCAGATGTGCGCGCCCCCTTGTGGTCAAGTGCAGCATTGCACCCTTGAATCACTTTGCATCTGGCTAAACGTGGGACCTGGAGATTGGAATCGGGTTCTTAGGCTTAGCAGCTAAGCCTTAACCACTAAGCCATCTCTCCAGCCCAGGACTGACATTTGATGCTGTTTGCAGCTTCGTTATCAGCTTGACCTCACACTGAGCAGGCAGATGTGACTGACAGGGTAACTCCCAGGTCAATAACTAGTACAGGGAGCACCGCAGAGGAGAGCTGTGAAGCTCCCCGTGGGTGCTCACATCTAGAGAGTGGCTGCTTGCCCTCGCAAAGTTACACACTTAGGAGCAGGTAGACTAATGGAGGTGAATATTCTGAGCAACAGCTCTGTAGTGGTCTCTGCTTCAGTGTACTGCAGGGGCACTCACTCTCTCTGACACCAAACATCTTTGACTCCTGCTTTCACGGTGTGGTGAGGGACGCTCCCATAGAGACTCTTCTCCCAAGAATGTAGAACATGCCAGGAGGAAAAACAAACAAACAAACAAAACCACTGTGTTTTAGATGTAAAAACAAACAAATAAAATCTTTTCAAAACAAGGAGGTATACATTCCATTTCTAAGAAAAAAAATGAATATGTGGTTGCCCACGAAAGATGACCAGTACCAGGAGAAGCAGGTTAGTAATTAGCTGGTCACTACTGTGCCAGGAAGGAGAAGATGTGAAGTGGCATATTGCATAATACAAGCCAGGCTGGCCGATTTGGTGAGCTCCAGCCCCGTGGGGGGTCCTGTCCTGAGGAAGGAGGACGATATCTCAGGAGCAACACCAGAAGTTAGGCCTGGGTCTCCACACACACACACATGCACACATGTGCATCCACACACATACAGACACACATAGGCACCCAGGCACTTGTAAACTTACCCAAGGTTATCATAAACCTCTGGCCTCCACATACATGTACACAAAATGCATTTTAAAGCTGGGGAGATAGCTCAGTCAGTGAAGTTCTTGCCTCACAGGCACGGGGACCTAAATTCAATCCACAGAACCCACGGGAACAATAGGTCAGGCATGGTTTTATGTAATCGTCACCCTGATGCTAGAGAAGCAGAGAAAGGTGGATCCCTGGGCATTGCTGACCAGCCAGTCTAGCTGATTCATTAAGCCCCGGACAGACCTAGCCTCAGACACTGGTGGATGGAGTAGCGACAACACCCGAAATGATGCCCTGACCTCCACACACATGCACGTGTCCTCACACACACATACACACATTGTTTTAAAAGAGAGAAAATGTAAAATAAATTGTTCCTAATCATATTCCTACAGTAATTTTGGGGGGAATAATTACAATCAAGAAGCCATGTAATAAAGCAGTTAAAATGCTCCAAGGCTATAGCTTTATTTCATGCTCTTGTGAAGTCTTCAGAATATTCTTATGTGATCTCCACCCTGTGTTTTGTCAAATTTATTCGTGGGTTGCCGTGCAGACATGGCCAAGTCCAAGAACCACACGACGCACAACCAGTCCCGGAAATGGCACAGAAGCGGCATCAAGAAGCCCTGAAGAGCCGGGTATGGTGGCGCTCGCCTTTAATCCCAGCACTTGGGAGGCAGAGGTAGGAGGATCGCCATGAGTTCAAGGCCACCCTGAGAATACATAGTGAATTCCAGGTCAGCCTGAGCTAGAGTGAAACCCTACCTCGAAAAACTAAAAAAAAAAAAAAAAAAAGAAGCCCCGAAGATATGACTCTCTTAAGGGGGTCGACCCCAAGATCCTGAGGAACATGCGTTTCGCCAAGAAGCGCAACAAGAAGGGCCTGAAGAAGATGCAGGCCAACACCGCAAAGGCGATGAGTGCTCGTGCAGAGGCCATCAAGGCCCTCGTAAAGCCCAAGCAGTCTAAGCCCAGCTCCCAAGGGTCCCAGCCGCAAGCTCAGCCGACTTGCCTTCATCGCCCACCCCAAGCCTGGGAAGCGTGTTCGCACCTACATCGCCAAGAGCCGCAGGCTCTGCCAAACAAAACCCAAGGCCCAGGCTGCAGCTCCAGCTTCAAAGGCCCGGACCCCGGCTGCACCTTCCACGCCAGCTCAGGCACCCAAAGGTGCGAAGGCCCCACAGTAAAACTGTCCATTAGTGAAAAGACAGATGGACTGGCATGTCCCCCTTGGCTGTTTGCAGATGACTGGTGTCCTGTGCCATTTTTACAAATAAACTTGAGGTAGGATCTGTTAAAAAAAATTATTCGCAGTAAGTTTTTTTGTGCTTCCATATTATTATCAGAAAATAATATAATTAATAATGCAAGCCAATGAGAATCTGATTAAATCTGATATAGCTATATTGTTAATATGAGTCTGATTCAGTTTGCTTACACCTGCGTCTACAAGGACCATGGGGCAAGGTAAAGAATTAAGTGGAACCTGGGCTGGAAAGATGGCTTAGCAGTTAAACAGCCTAAGGACCCAGGTTTGATTCCCTAGTACCCACATAAGCCAGATGCACAAGGTGGCACATGTGTCTGCATTTTGTTTGCCATGGCTGGAGGCTCTGGCATGTCCATTCTCTCTCTCTATCTGCCTTTTTCTCTCTCTCCTAAATAATAAATAAATAAATAAATAAATAAATAAATAAATAAATAAATATTTTTAAGTGGAAGCTTCTTTGCTCTCAGAAGAGAAAAAACAGTGAAAGCAAGCAATAGCTGGCTGGATTATTAACAATTTATGAGAAGAAGAGATAATGAATTTCAGTGGTTGAAATGTCTTCAGGCAGACACTAAACTATGTAACATTATTAGGACAATGGAAACAACCCTAGGCCTTCAGTACTGTCATCTCAAACTCCCTAGACTAGCCTGTGGAAATCAAGGGAAATTAGCTGATCAGGGGAAATACATATATATATATATATATATATATATATATATATATATATATATATAGAGAGAGAGAGAGAGAGAGAGAGAGAAACTGAATTGATGTGAAGTGTGCCTCTGACAGCAACTGATAGGTGTTTTATTTCCGATCTTGCATGGTGATGCTTTTCTCATGGCTGGTGCACTGAATACTACTACTGAATTCTAAATTCCAAATTTTATAATCAGCATCACATGACCATTGTTGTTGGCAGCTCCCAAAGGTTCCTTCCCTGATGAGCTTCCTCCTTTGGATTCTGACAAGTGAGCAGGGAGGGCCTGAAAGCAAGACCAGTTGTCATAGTTAATGTATTAACCTCATTGGGCCATAGAGCACCAAGTTATTTCATTAAATATTGAATGTGTCAAAGCTGAGAAAAAAGAAAAAAAAAAAAAAAAACAGAGTCACTGCTTCCCCTAAGATTTCTACTCCAATTAAAGCTTATTTATGAAAATGAACAGAAAAAAAGATGGCAATGACTAGGTCTCTGAAAATACAAGAATGACGAAGAAACCACATTGTATTCTCTTTTATTCATACCGTCTCTTGTACCCACTTTTTCAGAATGATTACATAGAAAGAGGAGAAAGTCCTCGGGTACCCATGGGTAATCTGAAGGTACAGAGAGCTAGTAGTATGTGAGATGAAGAGTTTAGCTAATTTTGTGCTTTAATTTCCTCATTCTGGCAAGAAAGGATACATCTATAGCTACTAGATATAAAATATGCACTCTGGTTTGGTGATTCTATATGGTTTTATATTTGCAATTAAACTTGGCAGTGCACAAAACAAAGTGGAAAAATTCATGATAACGATAATTTCCTTTATATTTGGAAAACATTAAATAGCAAATACAAAGCACTGTAATGGGTCAACAGAGACTGTGGGAGGAAGAAAATACAAGGTGTAATTTAGTACTGCTAATGTCTTTTTCCTCCTTTTAAACAGAGCCATTTTCATTTAACAGTAGATGCCTCAACTTGGGTAGCTGGCCCTGAGTAAATATATCTAGCATTGATATTTTATAGATCCATGAAACTTAGTGGTTTGGGTGGCTCTTAAACTTAAATATAAATGAGATTCCCTGCAAGTTTTTTTGTTTTAAATTAATTAGTTAATTAATTGATTTGAATACAGAGAGAGATAGAAAAGAGAGACAGAGAGAATGGGTGGGTGTGCCGGGGCCTCAAGCCACTGCAAACGAATTCCAAATGCATGGGCCATTATGCATCTAGCTTTATGTGGGTCCTGGGGAATCAAACTCGTGTCCTTCAGTATTAACCACTGAGCAATCTTTCCAGCCTTAAAAAAAAAAAAGGTAATAAGTTCCAGATCAGAGAAATGCCTCTGAGGGTAAGGCATACAGGACATTGAGACCACCTGAATTAGAGAAAGCAGACCCCATTCACTCAGCTTGGGCATGGACACACGTGTCTGTAACCCCAGCCATGTGGGGAGGGTAGATCAGAGAATCACTGAGTCTCATGAAAAGTGCAGCAGCTGTACATTTAGAAATACAGATGAGTAATAGAAGAGGTTTCCCTGTGTGCATAGCTGTGCACATCTGAACACACATATGCAAACAGCCACACACTCCTCACATACCACACTCGCAAAAAGAAAAACAAAAACCTATTAAGTTCCCTCCCCAAAGATTGACATTCTTATTGTTCATCTAGGCATGATTTAACTACTTAAATTCCATACATAAATAGGATGTATATGAAAGTAGTGTAGGTGGCTTCATGTTACTAAAATACTGTGGTAGTTTGAATATATGGCCCCCAATATATTCAGTGTTTTATTAATTTATAGTTTGCATCTGCAGTCACTTTGCTGGAGGCAATGTCACTGGGCATTAAGGTGTGATGGTGGGTTTGAGATTCCATTGTAAAGATATGCAAGTGTGCCTAATAGGAGTTCCTGAAGTGTGCTGTGACTCTTTGGCTGTAGCTTTGCTCTGTGTGCTGTGTGGCTGGTTGGTATTTTTTCCTCTCTTGCTTGGTCCTATGAAGGCAGGCCAGCTTCTCCTGCCATTATGGAACTTCCCCTGGATCTGTAAGCTTCAATAAATAATATCCCTTCCTCCATAACTGTGCCTGGTCTGGAAGTTCATCTCAGTGAACCTGAAGCTGTCTGCTACAAATACCAACTCAGTTTATGTTTTCTGAGGACAACGCTTAAAATGAAGCAGGAGAGAGCATCCTTCCAATGTAGTAATGGACCAGAGGCAAACATTGGAAGCCTTGAAATCTTTCTATTTTCACCCACTGTAAATAAGCACGGGATAGTTTCTGCCTTCTACTTTAACCAAAACAGAATCTGGAAAGAAGTTCAGGTTTAGACTATGAAGCAATGCAAATTATTCCACGTGACAGTAGCTTTGATATAAGGATTATTTTTCCATTATCTTTTTTGTTTTGTTTTGGTTTGAGAGAGAGAGACAGAGAAAGAGAGAGACAGACAGACCGAGAATGGGCGTGCCAGAGGCCTCTTAGCGTCTGTGAACAAACTCCAGACACATGCATGCCCTTGTGCACATGTGTGACATTGCACGCATGTGTCACTTTTGCGTCTGGCTAAAGGTGGGAACCTGGAGATTTGAATAAGCATTCTTAGGCTTTGGAGGCAGACGCCTTAACCGCTAAGCCATCATCTCTCCAGCCCTCTTTTTTTTTTTTTTTTTTTTTTTTTTACTAAATATATTTATTTATTTATTTATTTATTTATTTATTTATTTATTTGATAGAGAAGGGGAGAAAGAGAGAGAGAGAGAATGGGCGCGCCAGGGCCTCCAGCCACTGCAAACGAACTCCAGACACGTGTGCTCCCTTGTGCATCTGGCTAACATGGGTCCTGGGGTATCAAACCTGGGTCTTTTGTCTTTGCAGGCAAATGCCTTAACTGCTAAGCCTCCAGCCCTCCATTATCATTTCAATGGGGAAAATCGTCTGGATTTTTTATGTTTTGTTAGTTTTATTTTCAACATAGTTAATATGTGTAGAAGATCTGGTGCAAATTTCTCCTGAAAAACACATTACACAGATTCAAGAGATATTTAGAGTCACATTTGGCTGAAGAAATTATATTTATTTTTGTTTGTGACTCGATGTCCACACCATGTCTTCAGAGCACTTTCCCCTGTGTTAACACAGCAAAGCTGCAGCGAGAAGGGAGGTTCACAGAGAGAAGAGGAGCAACTCTCTCACAAAAACAGAGTGAAGTCTTAGTTTGTTTTGAAAACAGTAGAAATGTTTTCCAAATGTGAATCAAGTGGCAGTTAAAAGCACTTGTGTACAAAGCCTGCCAACCCAAATTTGATGCACAAAATAGTACATGCATCTGGAGTATTTTTGCAAAGGGTCTGGCATGCTCATATTCATATTTTCTCTCTCCCTCTCTTTCTCTCTCTTTCTCCTGAAATAGATAAAAAATATTTTAAAATTTGCATTCAACTCTATCAATATTATAATGTTGAATATTGCCCTTATGAAAAACATTGTTATTCTTTATTGCAGAGGAATATGTTTATAAAAATGCTTTTTAATAGCCTAGCTTTATTTGTTTTCTAATTTTCTTTTTATTGATTTGTAAGCAGAGAGATAGATAGACACACACATGCACATACACACACACACACACACACACACACACACAGAAAGAGAGAGAGAGAGAGAGAGAGAGAAGGGGCATGTCACGGCTTCCATATGCATGCACCATTCTGTACATCTGGCTTTACATGGGTACTAGGGAATTGTTCCCGGACATTTGGGCATTGCGAGTAAGTGACTTAGCTGCTAAGATATCTCTCTAACCCCTAACTTCATTAAATCTCTTTTAGAATGCAAAAGTCATTAACAGGGCAGGAATTGTGGTTTACCAATCCTGACATCATGTGTGATTAGAATTGCATTAGAACTCCCCAACAGCAGAAGATACTGTGTAAGCCTTATGACTATGTAAACGCCTGTTGCCAAGCAGCATATCAATGAGATTGTCTAGGGAGGGGTAGATATGAGAAACTAAGATGACATGAACATAAGAAATATCTAAGAAGGCTGAAGAGATTGCCTAGCAATTAAGGCATTTGCCTGCAAAGCCAAAGGACCCAGGTTCAATTCCCCAGGACCCATGTAAGCCAGATGCACAAGGGGGTATATGCATTTGGAGTTCATTTGCAGTGGCTGTAGGCCCATGAGTGTTCATTCTCTCTCTCTCTCTGTCTCTCTCCCTGTCTATTTCTCTTTCTCTCTCCCTCAAACAAATAAATAAAATTAAATTAAAAGATACAGAAAATTGCTACATATTTGAACAAATAATTGTAATATTTAATTTCAACAGTAAGAGAAAAATATGACCCCCCCCCATTTTTTTGAGGTAGTATCTCACTCTAGCCCAAGTTGACCTGGATTTCACTATGTAGTCTTAGGCTGGCCTCAAAATCATTGTGATCCTCCTGCCTGTACATCCTAAGTGCTGGGATTAAATTAAAGGTGTGTGCCACCATTCCCAGCTTGTTTCACAATTTTAAAATGTAGCATATTATATATGTTAAAGTTGATAAATAAGTGCATACAATATTCAGCTAATTACATGGGATTTGCCTCCCTAACAGAGTACCCCCAAACCACTATTTATTTATCAGTAGCATATAGCAGTAGGTGAGTTGGGAACATACAGAAGATGGTGTGTAGGTGATTTTCAACTGAAAGAATTTTGAGCCAAAGGTCAGAGGAGAAATAAGCAGGAGGTCCTTCAGTTAATCTTTCTGAGATGACACTGGACAGCCCTGCTCTCTCTACCTAGACCGGCATTCGGCAGATGATCCCTTTCAATGAAGGAATTCATTTGGAATTAAATCCTCACAGTGCCATTCAGGAGAGCAGGAAGTCTAGGGAGAGTCAATGAAGTGACAGGAAGCAGAGCCTCGGTCTTGCTCAGTGCCCGTGGGCTGGCTGTGCTCTTTCTCTAAGCAAAACGAACGTCCTTGAAAACACACGAGTTTTGAATCATGACTCTTGAAACAACTACTGAAATAAGTTGACTTTTGTTTTGAAAAAACTCTTGTGTATGTGGCAGGCATTCCAACCACACAAGCACCATTGCCAAGGAGGGGGAACATGCTGCCCACATCCTGCAGGGGAATACAAGAGAAAACACAACTTCTACTTCTTTTCCATGACTTTTAAAGCACACTCTTACAACCCTCTGGTACTTTACACTGATTATTAAGTCATGCACATCTTAAAAGGAATGTCAAAATGTTACAGAAAGAATCCTAGCTATTTTTTTTAAATAAAAACCCAAATTCTTAATTTGTACCACCTGCTATAGTGACTGTATAGAATAGGTAACCAAAATATAAAAATCCAGCCATTTCATTCAACAAATATTTATCCGAGTTCCTACAGTACAGCAGATGTTGTGTAAGGTTAGGGAGGCAACGGTGAATAATGTGTAGTGCCATTCTTCCAGGTGGTGAGGAAAGCAACCCTAAAGGTGGGCACAATGCCATGGAGCCCATGCAAAGCACCTGTGAGGAATAACCCTCCCTATGCCCCTAGGGTCCTGGAATATGTAGCACACTTCCTCTCCTCATTCCAGGTACTCCAGAGGCTGAGAGAGAAAAGTCACCAAGGTGGAGGCCAGCCTGGGGCTACAGTAAATTAACAAACAAGTCAGTCCTGGCTAGAATGAGACTTTGCCTGAAGAAATAAATAAATAAATAAAAATAAAAGGACGACAGTGAGCATGACGGAGGGATTAGTAAAGGGAGCGACTTTTTCAAATCTTGAAGCGGTGTACACGTGAACACTGGTGGAGGTGAGGGTCTCAGCTTGCTACCAGGTTCAAATCTTTTTCAAATCTTGAAACAGTGTACATGTGAAACCTGGTGGAGGTGAGGGTCTCAGCTTGCTACCAGGTTCAAATCTTTTTCAAATCTTGAAGCGGTGTACACGTGAACCCTGGTGGAGGTGAGGGTCTCAGCTTGCTACCAGGTTCGAGGTGCATCAATAGGAAAAGAGAGAAGTGCGCCCTGCCCATGCCAAGTGGTGTAGTAGTTTGTCAAGGTTTCCCTACGTGTCTCGTCTGCCTCAGGAAGACTATTGGGAACATAGAGGACACGTGGTAGTGAATGTGGGAATATTCCAGCCCACAATTCCCGATATTCAGCGTCAATCTTCCAATATGCAATGGGCAGGTTCAGTGGTCATGGCCACCAACAGATGCAAGAAAGTGGACGCCTTTTGCTCCTCTGCTCCCATTTTCACTTCTGTGTTCTCTTCGTGCGATATCAATGGGCTTGAGCTTGTCCCCTCACAACACAGCGAGGGGAAATTGTCCCTACGTGGAGCGCTCAGGCCAATGGTGAGGAAGGGGTCTGATCGGGACTGAGCACTTCTTCATTCAACATCACTCTATTTGGGAATTGAAGTGGGGATACATGAAAACTACTCTAAAGTGCAGGCAGGTGGGACTCACCCAGCGAAACGTTGGAACACAGCTCACCTTCCAAGTGATGCGGGCGCAAAGAGGCCTGCACAGCACAGGTGTGAGTGTGGAAGCATGCCAACCACTCAGTTTGGTCATCTCACACGGGGACCCAGACCCCCCTAAGAGATGTAATTCACAGCAAATGGAAAGCGCCCAGTCACTCTGGGTGTTTTGAAAGCGCACCAGGGCTTTTCACTAGCATCTGAGTGACAGAATTAATGAATGTTGCAAACCAACTATGGCAGTTGCTAGCAGGAGCTGATCATTTCAACAGTCAAAGTTACAGATGTTTCCAAGTTGTGTCAACGCTGTTGTCACCATCTCTGAATGTGAGTTGGTAATTACCAGAAGACTTAGATCCACAGCTCATTGTTTAATGAGCTAATTGTAAGCGCACGTGTTAACAAGGTGAGCAAAATATGATGGTAACCATATTTCAATGTACCTGCTGGTGTTCCTCACTTCTTGCTTATCGTGTATCTATCATTTATTTCTTCTATCATCTGTCATTAATATTCACCTATCTATATCAATCATCTATCTATCATGTATCCTATTTGTCACATATCTATCATTTTTCTATCATCTATCTAAATCACTTATCTGTTATCCATCTATATTAATTATCTATCATCAATATCTATCATCTATCTAAATAAGGTTTTTTTGTTTTTTTTTTTTTTTTTTTTGGTTTTTCGTTTTTCAGTTTTTCAAGGTAGGGTCTCATTCTTGCCCAGGCTGACCTGGAATTCACTATGTAATCTCAGGGTGGCTTCGAACTCACAGCGATCCTCCTACCTTTGCCTCCCGAATGCTGGGATTAAAGGCGTGTGCCACCACGCCCCGCTAAATCAGGCATCTTTACTAATTAGCTTTTTACCTTATATTGAGAATTGAATAGTCTCATATGTTATACTATACATTATTATTATATATGGTTAGAATATTCAATAATAATGTTCTGAATTAAAATACTGTTATAAATTTTAGAATAAAAATAGCAGGGTACTGTTTTAGTAGCCAAACACAATAAATAAGCTCATAAAGACTTGTGTATTATATATAAACACTAGACAGTGAAAGCTGGATTTTAAATGTCCCCTCCCAAAGCTTATTTTTTGAAGGCTTAGTCCCCAGTCGATGGTGTCAATGGGTACACGAAAACTTTAGGAGATGGGGGCCTCATTGAAACAAATTGTGACGTTGAGATGTGGCTTTGAAGGGTATATTAGGACACTGGCATCTTTCTCACTTTCTCACTGCTTCCTGGCCACTGTGAGCGAGCAGCGTTGTCCACTACACACTCTCACTGCCACCACATTCTGCTTCGCCCACCCACACACCTAACTGTGACTGGGTCCGTCATGGACAGGAACTTGTCAAACTTGGAGCCAAAGTGAGGCTTCCCTCCTTTCCATGTGATGATCTCAGGTACCCTGTCACAGTGACAGGAAATGCATGCACACATCAACCAGTTGAGCCCTTGTGTCAGACGCTCTTGGGCCTCAGAAGTGGGGGTGACTCCACTGAGAGGAAAAGGAAGCTGCTGTACTCAGGTAGAGCTGGTCATGGATTCCCCTCCATCCTCTATGGCAAAGTGTGTAGAATAGTGCTCATGTGCATTTTGCACACATAAATGCACTTCAAGGAGGAGGAGGAGGAGGAGGAAGAGCGGCAGCTGGAGACATGACTTCTGCCAAGATTTGTGGACTATATGGATCAAGACTTAATTACCCTGTCACCAGAGGTGAATGTTAAGAATTTCGCACTAATGAGACTTTAAATAGATACTTCTAACATTAAGCGTGGATAGAGTTTGTGATTCTGAGGGGGGACTTCTTTAGGATGGTATTTATTGAGTGAAAACATGTGAAGATCAGGCCCTTGGTATTATCTAATTTAGCCATTTTCATTAACTATTACACGGAGACAAATTTAATCCTTTACTGATTTCACAGAGTAATTATTATTTCAGGCCATAAAATAGTAAGTGGAGTTAGAAGCTTTACAAATTGTGTCTCAGTGGCTCCTGGCTCTGTGAAAGGCTAACTCTCTAAGATGCAGCCTCAAGAGGGAGGGAGGGCAAATTCTGAAATTACATGACAGACACACAACTCTGTACCACCATGTGGTAGTGATAGAAAGACCGGCCTTTCCCTCTGATTTTGTCCTTCACCCCTACGGCCATGCAACAGTATTTGGAAGTACTTTCATGTGAACAAATTATAGGTAGGGTGCAAACATCTCCTGTGGGAAGAGACCGCTAAAATACCCTGCAATACACAGGACAGCTCCCTTCTCCTGTTGAGATTTATTTCGCTCAGAATATTACTGGAGCCAGACTGAAACACCCTGGGTCACTTCTACTGACCTAAGACCCTGCACAGAGTCTGCTCAGCTGTTTTGGATCCTATCACCTGATGGCAGGGCTATGACATCTAAGAGTAGCATTGTTATGCGCATCTAGGCTGGGCTACATGACATACATGGCATAAATGACAGTGTAGGGAAGCCTAAGAAAATGAGGCTTTCGTGCCTGACATGGTGACTTGTGCCTATCATCTCAGCACTCAGGACTCTGTGGCGCAAGGATGGCTGCAAGTTTGAGAAGAGCTCAGTCCACAAAGCAAATTCCAGGTCGGCCACAGCTGAATAGTTACATAGAAATATTCTGTAACCTCTCTCCTAAACCAAGCCAAAAAAAAAAAAAAAAAAAAAAGAATAAATAAATAGAAAGAAACAAGTTTGAAGCCAACTTGGACTACATGAGACCCTACCTCAAAAAATAAAAATTAAAAGAAAGAGAGAGAGGGAGAGAGAGGCTAAAGAGATGGCTAGATGGCTTCATGGTTAAGGCCCTTGCCTGTGAAGCCTAAGGACCCAGATTTGATTCCCCAGTACCCACATAAACTAGATGCACAAGGTGGTGCATGTATCTGGAGTTCATTTACAGTGGCTAGTGGCCCTGGCACACCTATTCTCTATCTGCCTCTTCCTCCCTCTCTCTCTGTCTCCCTTTCTCTCTCAAAAACATAAATAAATATTTTTTGTTTTATTTTTTCTTTACTAGCAACAGACAGACAGACACAGAGAGAGAGATAGATAGAGAGAGAGAGAGAGACAGAGAGAGAGAGAGAGAATGGGCACACCAGGGCCTCCAGCCACTGCAAACAAACTCCAGATGCATGCGCCATCTTGTGCATCTGGCTTATGTGGGTACTGGGGAAACGAGCCTTGAACCGGGGTCCTTAGGCTTCACAGGCAAGTGCTTAACCACTAAGCCATCTTTCCAGCCCAATAAATAAATATTTTAAGAAGGAAAGAAAGAAAATGCAAGGAAGGAAAGAAGGAAGGAAGAGAGAAAGGAAGAAGTGAAATGTAAAAGAAAAAAAAAGTAGAACAGAAGCCATTCATGGTGGTACATACCTATAAGCCCTGGAGGTGAAGGCAGGAGACTTGATAATCCAAGGCCATCCTCAGCTACATAAAGAGTTTCAGGTCAGCTGGGGCTACATGAGACTCTACCTTACAGAGAGAGAAAGAGACAGAGAGAGAGAGAGAGAGAGAGAGAGAGAGAACTCGTGCCAAATGATGAAAGAGAACAATTAAAAGTAAATTCATTGAATTTAACAGGTTTTCAAAAGCGTATAGAGTTGTAAAGGTTTTCTATCAGAAAACATAAAGCTTGCAATGTATCTTTATAGATTCTTCAAGTGTTATCAGCCTTTAATATGCTCCCATGTGCTGCTTGACTCATTTGTAATAGTTATGTTCAGTCATCCCACGTTCTATTTCTGTGAACTTGTTCTCAGAGCATGTGAAACTACTAAAGGCAATTGAGATGCAGGTTGAATTTTCTTACTTTGCTTACTAGTATAAAATGAAGTTATCTAAATTTCCATGATAAAAACCTTAACAATTAAAACTTTAATTTCACTTAAATGTCAATATCCTAACATGTCAATTTCATTAATTCACATAACATTCATAAATGTGCTGACACAGTTGACAAAAATTTAGAATAACTTTTCTTTGTTAATCAAGAATGTCTGTTTACAAAGAAGAGGGAAAATCACCCGAGCAAAATTAAGATATGTTTAAGGATGACAGTTGTAACAATAACGTCATCTTTTCTGGAAAAGTCAGATTTAGTATGGTATAAGTCAATATATTTGATATGCTGTAAGATGAACTTTAAATTACACTTAGGCTGAGGAAATTAAAATGACAACTAAATTGGAGTCTTTTGTTTGTTATGCTGCGCGTTCTTTATCTTACTGACAGTAACTTCCTGAGAGCATGAAAAACAGCGTTTCTAAATTTTAAATAACATTACCGTGTCTGAGCTCAAACACAAAAAGAGTAAGACACCGGGAGCCACAGAACACAAAATTCCTCACCGTTCCCAATGGGAATAGGGAAAAACCCTGGAGGAACTGAAAATTGTGTACAAGCGCGGTGACCATCTCTCCTTTTGGAGTCAAAGAAGAAGTACTTTGTATGGCTGTCTTTACCTGATACATTAGGAATTCACCTTTGTTTCTTTCTAATTGCATTCTGCCTCCACTCAGAGAAAAATAACTTTGAGTGACGGGTCAATTATTATTTGCTTATTCTAGTGAATACACTGAATGAAAATTTGTCTTTTAGAATATTTCCATGCCTCAATAATATGACAGCTACTTAAAATGGTAGACCATGTGTGTCTGCAGGGCATCTGATCAGATAGCCCATTTAAAGCTGAACCTACACAGGGACATCAACCAGAGTTTGAATCTAGAATTTGACTTGCAAAGCTATAAGGTCACTTTTCCCAGGAAACAAAGCTTAAAATGATGTTTAGGAGAAATTAAAAGTGCTGATGCTTTCCTGGAAGTTAAAAATTTTCCATGGTAGTGAGAAGGGGGGAAAACAAACCAACATGGGCTGTAGTTGGCGGGGAAGAGAAATGATTGCAGTGGACAGTCGTTTCCACTCTAAGTGCCTCAAGACCGATTGCAAGGTACACTGTAGAAAAACGCAGAGACCATGACATGCCAGCAACTCTGCCTTGATCCTACTTCCCCTTGGTCTATATATAGCACCCAGATGTTTAACTATCTGATTTTTCATCATCTCTGATTTTCAGATTGTCTCGTCAAGCCTCTTCGGCATCTTGTAACAAAGCGACTCTACAAACTGGAAGAGGCAGAGAAACCCTCTGGAGAGACACCCCCCAGCCACGCAATGCTGTGGCCAGTATCATGGAGAGATAAAGCTGAGAAAATCCGAGGATGCCACATAATGAAAGGAGGAGCCAGCATTAGTGAGTGACATGGCTTGTAGTATATTTTGTTTTATGTACATGTGGCATGTCCTTGTTCTGTCACCTGCCCCGCCTCCCAACCGGAAGGGGAATATGGTCAGTACCACACTTTTTTTCTTTTTTTCTTTTTCCTTTTCTTTTTAACTTTACTTTTTGGTGAGTTTTTTTAGGTAGGGTCTCACTCTAGCCCAGGCTGACCTGGAATTCACTATGTAGTCTCAGGGTGGCTTCAAATTCTTTATACCTCTGCCTCCCGAGTGCTGGGATTAAAAGCATGCTCCAGATCCACAGACTAACGATGGTACCATCATGGCTATATATATACTATATACATAACTAATAAAAATATATTAAAAAAGAAAGTTTAAGGAAAGTGAAAACAAAACAAAACAACAACAAAAAAAAGTGCCCGACCACGCTGGGCTTTACCACACATTTTTCAACTCTTCTGGCCTTTGTGGATATAAAAGGCTGACGGATTTTGATTCTACCCTCAAGAGTATTATCATATTGTTAAAAAGTAGACAAAATGTATTTTGAACTAATAATTTGTCATGGATTGTGACTTCTAAAATGGTAACACGGATGATAGGTGTCAAAGCAGGACAAGTGTGATAAGGGGTGCATTCCAACAGATGAGGTAAGTCATTTTTTTTTTTTTTTCAGTACAGAAGTAGGAAAGTGATGCCACTCTTGTACCAGTGGGCTATCTATAAGCACAGCGTAGACTGGAGGGGCTTAAGTCATCAGACAGAAATGAACCAAAGCCCCCACCACAGTCAGTAGTATTTTCTCATATAAAGAGCCACAGCCCACAACACATACATTAGTTTTTTCTTATATGTAGGGTTTGGGTGATGGCCCAGCTCTTAAAGGTGCTTGCTTATAAACCTGCTGATCGGAATTTGAGCTTCCTCTGTACCCCCATAAATGGGTCTAGGTGTCTTTGGTGATGAGAGGCAGTTCAAAAGGCATTTGGAAGTTGTTAAGTAGTAGCAGGAAGGGAGACCACACCACAAAAGAGTGGAAGGAGAGGAGAGGCAGCCTGACCTGAGGCTGCCCTCCGACCTACTCACACCGGCATGGCAAGTGCACACCAAACACACATCATACATGCACACTAATAAGTGATAAAAGTAGTGACAATGTATGCTAAATGTAAATAGATTAGATATTACATCTCCCCATGTAACAGCAAAATAGGTACTGTTTTCACCTTGGAGTGAACTTAGCTTTTCTTAAAAAAAATTAAAAGCATATTTTTTGCATGTATGTCATAAGACATTATTACTTAAATATTTGAAAAGTTATAGAAAGAACTGTTCATCCAAGTAATTGCTCAGTCTAAGTTCCTACATGTGTGTTTAATATATCATTTAGGGTTCAATTCTTGACTGTCTTTAGAGGAATAATTACACATTAGCATAAAATTATTACATTAATGCAGAAAGTGTCAAACATTCATCAAAATATTTCCCAAACCTATCATTTAACTTCATATACATGTGGGCTCATACACATACATACATACATACTCTCTCTCTCTCTGCTGCAGGGAATATATAAATTATTGCCTTTAATATCATCTTTACTTAGCAAATAATTACATCTATGTGAATTTGTTCTATACATGTTATAGGTGCATTATGCTAAATATGACATACTATATGCATATTGTTAACATCACATGTAATATAATATATATTTTTAAATTATTTATATTTATTTGAGAGAGAAAGAAAGAGGCACACAAACACAGCGAGAGAAAGAGAGGAAAATGGGAGTGCCAGAACCTCTAGCCTCTGCAAATAAACTCTAGATGTATGTGCCACCTTGTGCATCTGGCTTACATGGGTTCTAGAGAATCAAACCTGGGTCCTTTGGCTTTGCAGGCAAGTGTCTTAACTATTAAGCCATCTCTCTAGCCCAATAAAATATTTTATAGAAGAAAAATAATTTCAACCATGTTAGAAATTTGGTTCCCTGTGTGTATATAGATATTTACATGTAAGCATAATTAAAAGTTTCAAAAGGTAAACTATTTAATTTCATGCAGCCCTGACTTAAAATATTAAGAACTCAGTATAGGATTATCTGACTTGTGGGACCAGAAGCCACTACTCTTTTATAATTATATGAATTATAAATTTTAGTTTGGAGAATTATCTAAATTTTCTTTTTGATAAACTATTTAAAATCTACATGCATGATACATTTAAAAGCATATTATTTATTTGACAGAGAGAGAAACAGGCAGACTAAAAAAGTGAGTATAGGCATGCCAGGGCTTCCTGTCACTGCAAACGAACTCTAGAAGCATGGGCAATTGTGGTCTCTGGTCTTACGTGGGTCCTGCGGAATAGAACCAGGCCACCAGGGTTTATAAGGAAGTGCATGAAGTGCTGAGCCATCCCTCCAGCCCCCTCAATGATACATTTTTAATTAAGGTATATATATGTACTAGACAAAGTTGTCTGTGAACTTCCCAAATGAATATTACTCCCTTTGAAATATAAATAATAGGCTTATATTTCTCTTGTCTGCAGAGACATATACTGGAGGAAGACACCAGTTCCTCAGGGTGTTTTGCCAGACTCAGTCCACATTCTCTGCTTTCTAAGACAAATCTAGCAGAGCGCAGAAGTGTCTGTGGCATTTCATCAGTACAACTGCAATACGACAGCGTGACCTCAGCGCCGAGCTTTCCTTCCAAGTGCAAAGAAAGAGAGAGAGATGTTAGGAGGTTAACAAGGAAGCGTTACAACTATTGTTAACAAAGTAATTACTGATAAGACTGATTTTATTTTCTATTATTTAGAATGTGAATTTTGTACCCGAGTCAATGACAGATTCATATGCTTAATATATGATAATGCACCTCACATGGCGAATGTTAAATAATATATAATTAGTAGAATGTTTACAATTCTCTATTTGTTTTTTTTTGGAGACAGACAGAGAGAGATGGAGAGGAAGACAGATGGAGATGGGCACGCCAACAGCCTCTTAGCTGCTGTGAAGGAAATCCAGATGTGTGCGCACCCTTGTGGTCAAGTGCGGCATTGCACCCTTGCGTCACTGCATCTGGCTAAACGTGGGACCTGGAGATTGGAACTGGGTTTTTAGGCTTAGCAGGCAGGCGCCTCAACCGCTAAGCCATCTCTCCAGCCCAGAATTCTCTATTTTTGACAAGCAAACAGAAGCCTAAGTAACCCATCAAAAGAAAGATTTTTTTAAAAGATCACTATTAAGATATGTAAGAGCTTATAGGGCCAAGGGTAATCGTTTTTTTTTTTTTTTTTTACTGAATTCAAAAAATAAATAACTATTTTTAAATATAATTGGTCCTGGGTAAAATTTGTGATAAACTTAGTAAAAAATATTTGATTAATTTGAGTTCACTAGATATCTTGCTTTTTACTCCGATGCTTCCATGAGCACTAGTCTGTTGGCTGTGGGGCTTGAGTCTTGCTTTCTACAGATTTTCAGTAAATCTTAACCTCATGTTGAATGACTCCGCAAACTTTGGTTTCTGATAGTTTTACTTTGGCCATAGTAATTTATTTCTTCATACAAATTTTATAATCATATTTTCAAAATCTTAAAGGGATATTATCAGTATTATATATGAATTATATATGAATTTTTGATCAAAACCCTGATGTGACTATAAAAGGGTATGGCTGTGTATTTAATCAATTAGAAAATTCTTCAAATTATTAGATGAGGGAAGCAGGGTGTGGTGGTGCACACCTTTAAACCTAGTACTTTAGAGGTAGAGGTAGAAGGGTCACTTTGAGTTCAAGGCCACCCCGATACTACATAGTAAATTCCAGATAAGCTTGGGCTTGAGTAAAACCATACATCAAAAAAAAAAAAAAAGATAGGAGATATTACTGGACACAGCAATTAATTTGTTGTATGTCTATTCAAAAGAAATGGAAATATGGTTATGCCAAAGTTTGTTCCTGTTCACTACACCATTGTCCTTAGTAGGTAAGGGCATCAAAATTTGTCATATGAGCCAGGCATGGTGACACATGCCTTTAGTCCCAGCACTTGTGAGGCAGAAGTAAGAGGATTGTTTTGGGCTAAAGACCACCTTGAGACTACAGAGTGCATTCCCATTGAGCCTGGACTAGATGAGACCCTAACTTGAAAAAACAATAAATAAATAAATTAAGTAATTAAAAATAAAAAGGAAATTTGTGATATGGATAATGAAATGTGACATATTCAAAAAATATAACAATATAGTATATAATATATATTTTATATATATAATTTATATACTATATAAAATATATAGTATATAAATTCATTCCAATATTTCAATTGACATAGTTATAAAGTATGATAAATATGTATTTTTCATGCTGCTTTGTTCTGATATTCTCTTAGTACTTTTTCCATGGATTGTCAATTAATGTACTTGTATCAATTTATTAAAAACAGATCTGTATAGTCTGTTTAATCATAAACTGAGCAAGCATTACCAATTAATATATTTTAAAAATTATTTTTAAATGATAATAGAGAACAAATCCCATACTTGCTTTTATCCACCATGGCTCAGAATCATAGCCTTCTAATTAGTTGAAAGAATCAGTTAAAAGTGAATTTAAAAAAATTATTTTTATTTAATTACCTGAGAGAGACAAAGAGAGGAAGAGTAGATAGGGAGGGAGAAAGAGGCAGATAAAGATAAAATGGGTGCACCAGGGCCTCCAGCCACTGCAAATGAACTCCAGGTGCATGTGCCACCTTGTGCATCTGGTTTACATGGATCCTGGGGAATTGAGCCTCGAGCCAGGGTCCTTAGGCTGCACAGGCCTAACTAAGCCATCAACCACTAAGCCATCTCTCCAGAGTAAATTTTTTAAAAACACTAAGCTTGGACAGGACAGGAGACATTCCCTCACAACACAAATTTATAGTTATTCCTCATATTAGGAAGATATTCAGATCTTTTTCTTGGATGTCTTTGCAGGACATAACAGCTGTGATCATGTATATAGCTTATTTTTATGAGCACATGACAGCAAAGATTGCAAATTCTTCTTTCATGAGCTGATCTGTCTTCCAGATATTTATGTCATGCATACCAAATTTGACAGGAATATTATCACTACACTGGTCTGAGTTTCTTTTTTTTCTTCAAAAATATCCAACTTATCCTATTGCATAAGATAACTCTTTGCGATCAAATTTCATCTTTTAACCTGACCCGAGGTTGAGTTACACAATTATAATAAAGATAAACCAGACAAGAAGCAACCACTGGTGAGGGTGTGACTGACCATGTGAGGCTGCAAGGGTCTGGGCACAGGGTGACTGCGGAGAGGACAGCACTCAGTCACACCTCAATAAGCATTTCTGAGGAAAGAAAAAAGAAAACAACAGGTCCAGGGCTGGAGAGATGGCTTAGCGGCTAAAGCACCTGCCTGCTAAGCCTAAAAACGCTGGTTCCAATCTCCAGCAGTTCCAATCTCCAGGTCCCACGTTTAGCCAGATGCAAAGTGACGCAAGGGCGCAATGCTGCACTTGACCACAAGGGGGCGCACGCATCTGGATTTCATTCACAGCAGCTGAGAGACTGCTGGCGCGCCCATCTCTGTCTTCCTCTCTCTCTCTCTCTGTCTGTCTCTCTCCAAAAAAAACAGGTCCATTGAACTGTGGAAGTGGAAGTTAATGATCGAGACATATAAAAAAATTAGACAACACAGATAAGCAAAATAATCCTGCTTGACACATCTCTTCAATTTCCCTCTTGTCCAGATGTCTGTTTACTGCTCCTAAGAACTGTCATGATTAATCTGATTACGCTTCCTTTTAGACTTTTCCAGGCATTGCATGGACACAAGTGATGGATGACAACTACTTATTTCACCGACTTTCATCTCAGCGTCTCCTGCCCAGCAGTAGCGTTATTTAATCTACTCCACATGGGCAGGCTGGGATGTAACATTAACACTCACACTGAAAATGAGATTTTATCAGAGTCCTTACACTCCAGACAGCCTTTTCCAAACCTAGATACAAACAAAAGCTGCAGAAAGGAATTCATTATTCAATATTTTTCTTGTACTTAAAAGCCATTGGACACTGGACTTCACATGCAAATTTCTCTATTAGTCCTAACAATAACTTTATGGGGCAGGGCTATTTTATCAGCTCTTAAGTGTTACAGAAATTAGGTTCAGAACGTTAGGTCAATTCACAGGCTGAAGATTAGGCTCAGCCTGGACAACACGATGGCGTGAAGTGGCCCGGGACTTCTTGAGTGTGAATATCTTACCCCATGTAAACAGCTGGGCAGGGTCATGCACATCTGCGACCATGGTCTCATGGAGAGCAAAGACTGAAGAATCGTGGAAGACCCGAGTGGGAGGCTCCACGCTATGGAGTCAGTAAGAGACTGTGTCACAAGGAAAACCAGGCAGGTGAGTGATGAAGGGGTACATACAACACTTTCCTCTGGCTGCCCCAGGAGAGTGCTTGGGACACCACAGCTGAGCACACAGGATGCCCTGTCAATACCCATATGGATGCACTGCACCACACATACTATGCATATGCAAAAAAAAAAAAAAAAAAAAAAAGTCACTAATATCATACATATTATATAAGAGATATGACTGGGTACTTAAGCTCTAAATTGTGTTTTACTAATCTACTGATCCTTTTCATATTTCCCCATTAAATTTTGTGTGTGTTATAATGAATATATGTGGGAAATATATATATATATATATATATATATATACATATATATATATACATATACATATACATATATATATATGAGAGAGCAGGGACAATAACAAATGTCAAACCAAACAGATGATTCTCCACACACTTCAATTAGCCATATCAATTTTGAAACAAACAAAAAAATAGTTTAATTAAAAAAATAATTTGTTTGTAGATTCATCTTGTTATCTGTTTCAGTCTTTTGTGCTCTGTCCATCTTCATGGGGTTCACAGAGGAGCTGGGAAGAAGCACCGAGCTATCAGTGCTGACAGTAAATCAGCTTTTCATCATGCACTGTATATTCCAAAGGATGGATTATTGGCTGGGAAATCACACTGATTGCTGGATAGCATCTCTGATAGGCCAGGGTCATCGAAAGTCATCCAAATATCTTGGAACATTACTAATCAGTGCAAATTTGATAGTTTCAGAGATGAGAAGAATGGCCCTGATTATAAATCATTGCTATCTTATATAGTGACTACTTATATTAATCAGAAGGAAAGATACATTAAAATGAAATTAGTATGGAAAGAAAGTATTATAATATCTCATCAGGAAAATGTATAGAATGTAAGCTTTTGTGAAATATATTAAATCTCTATTTAATATTTCTATTTAAAAGTTAATACATTCACAGGAAGTGAAAATCTGATGTTCTAAGCAGAATCAACAATGAGGTTTGGCACACACAGACGGATATACAGACATACTCACAAACATAGTCTAATAGAAATGTCAGGACAGAAGTACAAATTATATCACATTCTATAGTGTTAGAGTTAAATAAATGAAAATTTTAATATATACCACTACCATGCAATTATTTCGTTATATAACCATTAATGGTTTAAAAATTGAAGAATCTAAGAAATATGGATTAGTGATTTTTAAAAATATTTTATTTTATTTATTTATTTAACAAAGAAGGGGGGGGGAGAGAGAATGGGCACTCCAGGGCCTCCAACCACTGCAAAAAATCCTATTAATCATACACATGTCTATTTCATCTTTTTTGATAATTTTTATCATATCAAATTAAGGAAACCTAATTTGTTAAATGCTATATAAATTATTTTTAATGCCAAAGTTATAATATTAATACTATTAAAATCATGTTCCATGTCATTATATTAAAAATTTTAATCCAAATATAAAAAATATAAAGGTGTCAAGAATAGCCAAAGTGTGATGGTGAATCCTTTGCTTAGGAAATAATTAATGTCATCTCTATCACATCTTCCAGGGGCCAGGAAACATTACAGAGGAAGTGGCAGATTAAATATGAGTGCTGCTCTCAGTGCTAGCCTGACAACCGACTCCAAGGAAATGGTGGTACACACTAGAGTGACCAAAAACTCATCAAAGCCACTAGAAGCTCAACCTAAAGGTGACTTAAAACATGCCCTCAAGGCTGAAGGAACATTGCAGAGGAAGGTGCAGGAAGAATATAAGCACCGCAAGGTGCAAAGCCTTATGCTGAGTCATTGTCTCCCTCACAGAGACTGACTGGTGCATTCAGGACCCCACAGTGGATGCCAATGACCCACCGTGTAGCAGGAATGGGAGCAAGAGAGAGGATATGTATGAATGCAATCCAATGGGAATATGAATATATGCAATAAGTTTAAAATTAATTACTTAATGAAAAATTTCTGTGAAATTAAATATTTTATAGTTCAAAGATTATCCCTGAAATCACCCTAGTCCCCAGGCCTACCTTGAGCCCCTTCACTCTGAGTTTATCTTCTCCTACGCTAAGGTGCTTGTCAACTTCCCAACCCACTCTTCTGTCCTAAACTCTGAAACAGCCAGTCCATAATGTCAGTTCTAAAAGTAATGGTTAATCTCATGTTAATGCTTTCTTGTGACATGTATTTGCTTTGTACTGGTTGGATATAGCTGTGTATCACTCCGATTTCTGTTTAGCGTTCACCTGTATGAGGCAGGCTAGCTTTCCAAATAAAGAGGCCTAGTGGACTCTGTTGTGGAGGCTGACAGCCCCCGAGCAGGTAACCTCATCAGTTTGGCCTGTTGTTTGTTGTATATCCATTCATTTTCAGGGTAATTATGAACTTAAATGATATACAACATTGAAAATCATTGGAGTAAGTCATTTATTCCTGATCATGTAATAGCTGTGAACTAATGCCAAGTTATCAATGCTATTTGCCGGGGTGGGGGGAGACAAAATGTTCCTTCCAAATACATTTTCAGTAGAACTCTTTAATAATTGAATGCTGACAGTTATGATTGCCATGGATGAGGCATGTCATTATTCTTTCAAATTCAGTGTGCTCTTAGCTAATTTATGGAGGCATGTTATGATTGGCACCCAAATCAAGAAATCAAACCAATACAAATCTGATAGGTCATTACATGTATCTGACTTTACAAAACCACTTCAGCATTCATGTTCTTCTGCTTTGGTTCTTAGGGCTTCTTGGTGGAGGAAGACTGGTTTTAAAATCATCTCATCATCAATAACCTTTATAATATTAGAGATTCAGTGCTGGAATGAGATGAGAGAGATGGCTTAGTGGTTAAGGCGCTTGCCTGCGAAGCCTAAGGACCCATGTTTGATCTCTCTCCAGATCCCATGTAAGCCAGACGCACAAAGGTGAGGCAAGCGCAAGGTCGCACATGCCCACTAGGGGGTGCAAGCATGTGGAGTGTGATGGTAGCGGCTGAGATGCTGGTATGCCAGTTATCTCTCTCTCATTTTCTCAAAAAAAAAAAAAAAAAAAAGGTGAGAAATTCAAGAATCTCACCAATCCAGTATTTATTTACCTACATTTCAAGGAGTGGGTCCTTTCCCAGCATCAGTATGTTTGGTAAGAGAGTGTTGTACTGGCAGGCATAGAGTGCAGTTGGTTAAAGGTGTTACTTGGAAGATGTGTGGATGAGGGTAGGATAGCCTGCCCTCCCCAACACCCATGTAAAGCCAGTTGCAATGTGACACCAGCATCCGTGGTCCCAAAACACACCTACAAGGAGAGGCAGAGCTAGAGGAATGTAAAGCTCATGGACCAACTAGTCTGGCATTCATTTTTTAATTAAATTATTTATTTGCAAGAAGAGAAAAAGATAAAAGAGAGAGGGAGGGAATGGGCATGCCAGGACCAAACGAATCCCAGATGCATGCGCCACTGTGCATCTGGCTTTCCATGGGTGCTGGCAAATCAAACCTGGCTCGTTAGGCTTTGCAGGCAAGCGCCTTAGCCACTGAGAAGTCTCTCCAGCCCCAGTCTGGCATTCATCGGTAGAGGCCATAGACTCTGTCTCAAGGCAAGTAGAGAACACGGATACCTTGAGGTTGTCCTCTGGCCTCCACACAAATGCCATTGCATGTACATGTGCATGCATACATACATACATACAAACAAACACACACACACACACACACACACACACATACATTAATTAAAATGTTAAAATAAACAAAGAGAAATAAATTATATTGTGCTATATGCAATCCTATTGAATAGATCGATCATTAGAAATAAGTCTTGAACTGGGGACATGGCTCGGAAATTAAAGATGTTTCCTTTCAAAGCCTGCCAGCCTCAGTGTGATTAGCAGTACCCACACAAAACCAAATGCATAAATTGGCACATGCATCTGAAAGTTTTTGCACTAGAAGAGGCCCTGGTGTGCACATTTTCATTCTCTATCTCCTTGCAAACGAATAAATTAATTCATTTAAAAAAGAAATATATGACTCTTAACCTTTAAAATATGTTTGAACTAATGTATTCATATTTATACTCAGTTAAAAACAAAATTAGATCTGCATTTCAGCTGAAATGTTTGACTGTTTTTCATATATTCTAAAACATTACCGTCTGGCTATCAGACATAACTGAAGAAAAAACACGATAAAACTCTCAAAGCAAATGAAGCGATAAAACTGATAGACACTGGGAAGTATTTTGAAATCCCAGCCTCAGAACCCCAAGGAGATTCTTTGAAAATTAAATGAGAATATTTTCCAACAGGCTTCACCACTCAGCAGGTTCTAGAATCATTTAGAATAGTTTTTACAATTATCATAATTATTATTATTTATTTATGAAATTTTATGGAAAATATATTTTATGAGGCACTCTTATGTTGATGCTGGTAGAAGCGACGGTGAGAATTAATTTTCTACATCATTTCTGGAGACCATCAGATTAATTAGCTCTGTAGAACCAACCCAGAGGCCCAGACCATCAGGACCACAGCCACAACAATAATGATAATTGTTCCAGGTCACTCAGGGCGTGCATATTGATGACACTATATAAAAACAAACCCCAGAGCACTCTGTTCAGCAACTTGGCCAGAATCCCTTTGTTATAATTGCCTGTAAACCAGTTCACATTCACAAAACCGCTGTTGGAGAGTACATAGCTGCTCTGCAGACATAAATACCACATGTTCTGAAAGGCTAAAATTAGCTCTACTGTCTCTCACTGCCAACTATGTTGTTTTCTTTACTCTGCCAAGTATAACAATAAAAATCAGTTGAAAAAAATTGAGTTGAAACTGTTACCTTTTTTGCTTAGCTTGTATGTTTCTACTAGCGGAAAAAGAGTCAGTCCTATAATGCATCAGAGACCAAATAAAATGTGTAATGAAAACCCATTGTCAGTAATGTGGTGCCCCAAGACATTAGAAAACTTTCTTAACTGGCAACTCGAAAAGTATACGTTTAAAAAAATTCAAGAAATGTGAGTTTTTATTTTAAGAATTGAAGACTTCAGTTTACTTTGATGAGCCCACTCCTTCATGCTGAGAACATGCTAATGATGAATTTTACATTAGAAAAGTAACCGTTCTTCTCAACAAACCCTTGACTTTCGTGAAAATACACTTCAAATAAATAGCATCCAATTTATACTTGCAAAGTGATCTCACATTATTCCAATGATTTAACTGCACTTTTATCTATCCCCAACAATGTATAGGCAGCAGTTAGAATTTACTGTGAGCGACATCATATTACTTCATGTACTGGTTGCTTCTATACTTAAGAAATACACTTCTCATTTGTGTATTTTCAGTCTTACCATTGGGACACTTAAATAATTAAGCCTAGTGACTGACAACTGAAAATATTCACCCAGTATTTTTTTCCTGTCAGAAAAATCAAATAATCTTCCAGTTATTGCACTCGGAAATGCAGCGTAAAGTCAAAATTCAAAGTAGTGGCAACATGAAGCTACACACTCTGCCAGTCAAACGAATGAAAACTTTTATGATTAGAGTCAACCCCGTTTTTACCAAACACACTGCATTGTAATCAGAGACATGGAACATCATGGGTAATATGCAAAGATGGGATGAAGCATTCCTTGAATTCAACATTACCTATAGAAAGACTCAAATTCAAGAGACTGATGTTTGTCAGAAATGGAAGCTTCCTTTAGGCCAGGTCCACATCCTCAGCCTCTCCCAATGAATTATTTATCTCAATTCCACACAGAGGATGAAGGAGGACAACAGGATGGAGTAAGGACTACCTTGAAAGAGGAGGGTCCTCACTGGGAAGATGGTAGAGGAGGGGGAATAACCTGATAGGAACATGACCAAGTTACAATATATTCATATATCCAAGTTCCCAACTATGAAACATATGAATGCTGTCTGATCCAGTAATAGTGAGAGGGTGATTATAATAACTTATAATATCTAGACCATATCCAGGTTCAAGGGTTCATTGCTGTCAGACAGGGCAGAATGGTGGTATAATCATAAGAGGAAATATTTCTTTAGCAATACAGATAACAAACTATGTGATTCATTCTAGAATGCACATGAACAAAGGAATCTATATACGATAATGAAGGTGGTATTATAATGTTTAGATGAAAATTCAAGAGACTAACCTCATATGTACTTTGTGAGATCAGAGTGAGGATGTCCTGTGAGGTTGAAGTTAACTAGAATGGGATGCAGGGATGTTGCGTTTAAATGAGCAGCGTGGACACTTGCTTAATGAAATGTGCAGACGTACATATTTATTGGATCTTATCAACATGTAGACTTAAAATCTGTATATTATGGGCTGGAGAGATGGCTTAGGGGTTAAGGTGCCTGCCTCCTAAGCCTAAGAACGCTGGTTCCAATCTCCAGCGGTTCCAATCTCCAGGTCCCACGTTTAGCCAAATGCAAAGTGTCGCAAGGGCGCAATGCCACACTTGACCACAAGGGGGCGCAAAAGCTAGTTCAAGGGAGGAAAGTTTTATTTCGGCATCTAGTTCCATGGTACCGTCCATCATTAAGGGGGAGCATGTCAGAGGAGATTGAGGCATTGAGGCTGGCCGCATTGGCTCTGTCCACAAATGTTGGTGATGACGTGGGGAAAGAGGAAGCCTCATTCACTGCTGGTGGGAATATATACTTGTACAACCACTGTGGAAATCAATATGGAGATTCCCGAAAAGGATGAAAGTAGAGCTACCAACAGATCCGGTTATTCCCTTGCTGGGCGTTTACCCTAAATGCTCCATACTTCACCACAGAGATACTTGCTCAGCCATGTTTATAGATGCTCAATTCATTATGGCTAAGAACTGGAATCAACCCAGGTGCCCGTCATTGGATGGATATCGGAACGGATAACGAAGTGTGATACATTTACACAACGGAATTCTGCTCAGCATTAAAAATAAAGAAAAAAGGTATAATGAAATTTGTAGAAAATGGACATAGTTGAAACAGATCATACTCAGCAAACTCACACAATCACAGAAGGACAAACACTGCATGGTGTCAGTTATCTGCAGTTCCTAACCTGGAACTGCTTGAGTTGCTGACATACCTGATAGACAACTCAAGGCCCGACAATAGGGATGGAAGGGTTTCAGAGGAGGAAAGAGGAAGGAGGGAAAACTAACTGAAAACTAAATCCAAAATGAAGTGGTACCATAGAAACCTTTATAACTGGAGACAGGCTAAAAGATGTAACCCTCAAAAGGAGTAAGGGGGAGCACCTAAAAGCATGGCCATGGAGAGGGTGGGATGAACCCTAAGCATGCTTGTTTGTTTGTTTGTTTTTTTTGTCTCTGGCCTATAATTCCCAGTACCAGAAATAGGTTCCTACCCACAATGAGCTGTTGACCAGAGCAACTTACAAGGTCCCCCCAAAAGACAGGTTTCTGTCAAAGCACTTGATTACCCACCTGAGTCAAAACGTAAGACTCAGTTGCTGAAGACACCATATGCTACTGACACAGAGCATGGAGAGGCCTGGCTGGAATGTGGAAGAGAGTCAGGCAGCAGACATTCAGCCCCATCTAGTACTAGAAGGCCTTACATGAGCTTCTGGGGAAAGTGGGCCCCAAACGGTCTGAGCAACCAGAGGTCTAAGCTACTGAGAAGGAAACACCCTTTCAGGATGTACACGCCAGTGCAATACTGGCACACAGCCTTGGTGGGTAACCAGTAGCTTTCTGATTGGCTAAGAGATCCACTCAGTGTAAAGGAACCCGTATCTGGAATTGGGAACCAGATCAGCATCCTATGGAGACAGAGACTATGCTCTCCAGTGTCCAGCTCTCAAAGTCTTTGCCTAAAAGGGGGGTTACATGCATCATATTCTCCCTAACTTATTAATGCTTATCCCACTTAAATCACTTCACTCTCCAGTGGGGAATCTGTTCTTTTTCAGAAGGTAGTGAGACCAGAGGAAATAAACTACCCCTCACACTTTAGCCAAGCCACAGCTGCAACTACAGAGGAATTGAGGAGATGAAAAAGAGTGCTGCTTCCATGCATTAGGGTGAAGGAGATAGACTCTAAGGATACAGAACACTAACCAAAGCAGAGACACAGAGGTTTCTAAAAGCTCATCCCTGAAGGAGACTCAAAGCTCACCCACCAAGGCTCTCGTTATTTTGTGGGAGAGGCGGCAGAAAGATTGTAAGAACCACAGGTTGAAACTTCATGCCCAAAGGCATTCCCTTCCCCTCAAAACCACTGACTTCTGCTCCCACAGTGCGTATCTTCTGGCCTCCACATGCACATCGCATGTTTGCATCTACTCATCCCTTACACACATTTGTGCACCCCCACACACACTTGCACATACACACGAAAGGAAGTTTGGCGTAAATCTTCTATAGGGTCAATCCTCAATGTATAATTATTTGAAGACATAGTAACTTAGACTGTGACACGTAATTCTAGTCTTTATTTTCATTCATGACAGAAAAGACTACATTGAACCTGCTTCACTGAACCCACACAGAGCTGATGCAGGAACAAGAATGCATGCTGGGCTTCCCGTCTATCAGATAAGATGATAAAGTGTGGACTGCTGAAGTACATGGTCTTCTGTAGAGGCTGACTACCATTATTTATTTCCCTTCTTCAAATATGGTATTATCAGGCTGGGCATGATGGCGCATGTCTTTAATCCCAGCACTCGGGAGGCAGGGGTAGGAGGATCACCATGAGTTTGAGGCCACCCTGAGACTATATAATGAATTCCAGGTCAGCCTGGGTCAGAGAGAGACTCTACCTCAAAAAATATATATATGGTATTATTCTTTGTCATAAAATGTAGACATCTAATGCAAGTACTTCTAATGGTTAGCATTTGAAAAGAACAAATACTTGTTTGTTGTTTTATTTATTTATTTATTTTTAATTATTATTTTTTATTGACAACTTTTATACTTACATACAAAAAAACCACCTGATATTTCCCTCCCCTCCCCCCATTCCACTTTAGAAGTCCAATCTCCATCATATCCCCTCCCTCTCTCCATTAGTCTCTGTCTTAATTGGATGTTGTTGTTTTATTTTTGTTTTGTGTTGTTGTTATTGTTGTTGCTGCTGCTGCTGCTTGCTTGAGACCACATGCCACATGGCCCAATCTGGCTTTCAACTTGGTATAAATCTCAGGATGACCTTGAACTTCTGATCACCCTGCCTGTAACTAATTGTATTACAGGCAAGTATCACGGCACCCAGTTTTTTGTGTGCTGGGGAATCCTAGAGCTCTCGCTTGCTAGGCAAGCACTCTAACAAATGCAGTACATCCCTAGCTCAACATTAGATTATTTTTTTTCTTGCTCATAATTTTTAGATTCAAAGTGTCACAGCTATAATTATTATTGTTAAAGATGAAGAATAGACTTTTATTCTTAGGTAATTTATTCTGAGATTTCTTTATGGCATATTAATTTATTGGGGAAAATAAAACATATTTACAGCCCCTGTTAGTCAGGAACATTCTATTCAATAGATTGTATAAATTCATTGAGAAGCATATAAATAAAAAGCAAATGGACAAAAACTCAAAATTGATTAAGCAAAAAAATTGATTGAACCAAATTCACTTTATTCATACCACTAAATTGTCACTGCCAAAGGGTGTTTTAGCAGTCTGAGTAATGCAGTGAATTTTATAGAACATATAACTATAGTATATCATATTAAGTGGGATAGCGCACCTCCTTCTACAATAGAAATGAAAGGACCATAAGTCAGATCCAGCATATTTAATTTGTGAATTCCTCAAAAAGCCCGTTGAATAAAATATTGCTGTGTCATATTCTCAACACTTGCCAACTATCCATTTATATGGCTAGATTGTAAGTGCTAAAAGCTTTTATCTTTTCTATTTTTCCTCTCTTTTATGGTGAAATCATTGGCTCATGATACACAATATAAAGCAAGACATTTCTAAGTATGATAGGTTTAAATGATAAAGGCAAAAATCCTACTATTCTAAATCTATCGAAAACATGAAATATTAATGGTGTAGGTCTCATTACAGTGATTGGAAACATATAAAAATGAAGTGTACTATCTGATGGAAAGATATTTTACAAACAAGAATGAACCTAAATACAGAAAGATTAACAAGGTTTAACAATACTAAAGCATTGAGGTGTAAACTATAAAGTAGAAGATGGTTTTAGTTGCTAAGAACTGATGAAAAGTGCATCAATTTTTTAAGATGAATCTAATTTATAAAATGTCTCTTAATTTTTATTTCTTCTCTAAAATTACTTGTAATTAATAAAGAATAAGAATTAAGAATGTGGAGCTGGGGAGATGGCTCAGCATTTAAAGGGACTACTTGAAAAGCCCGTCAGTCCAGGTTGGATTTCCCAGCACTTACATAAAGTCAGAGGAATAAAGTGGTGGGTATATTCATCTGTAATCCATTTACAGTGGTGTGCTCACCCTTCCCACCCTCTCCCTCTCTTTCCCTCTCTCTCTCTCTCTTGCACACACACACACACACACACACACACACACCAATAAATAAGATTTTATTTTCAGAAAGAATTAAAATGTTGATACTATCTACAATCCTAAATTCTAAATCTTATCAAGTACAATTGATATTAAATCTGAACATAGGAAGACATAAATAAAACAGTATTTCAGTGATAAGTGTGTGTGTGTGTGTGTGTGTGTTTTATTTTGTTTGGCTATTCATTTCTCTATTCATGGATGCGTGCCTTGTTTCCATCTCTTGGCTCTTGTAAACAATGAAATAGTGCACCTGTGACAGAAGATATCCCTTTGCCATAATCCAGTCAAAAATTCAGCAAAAGTCTTGAAAATAAAATTTCTAAAACAACCCTACAAATAACTGGTAGATTAGTAAAAATGATTAACCTTCGTTATCATTTGGTAAATGCAAATTTAATCATGATATCACTTCATCAATGATCAAATGGCTATTTAAAAACAAACACGGACAATAACATTGGAAAAGATGTATAGAAAAGGTAATTCTTGTACACTGTCAGTAGAAATGTGACTTAGTAAAGACATTTGTAAGGACTATGTGACTTACTCCATTTTGTTGTGTAATATCACATTGGTAGCTGTATATTCTGGTATGCCAATTTAATATAAGTATGTCTCATTAAAAGTAAGTAAAGAAAATATGGTCAAATTGGACAATGACAATACTATTATTATAGATATTGAAATATATTACTTGTTCATTGAATATTAGGCTTAGTATTATTAATAATGTAGAGAAGTTACCATCTCATTGTTGGTACAAAACACTTGACTGGAAGCTGCATATAGAAGGAGAGAGTTTATTGTAGCTTACAGTTTCAAGGGAAAGTTTAATCGGGAGCATGGAACAATGAGGGTATCACATTCTGTCACACCAGCAGGGAGGCTGCAAAAAGTGGGCTAATTAATACTGATCAATGCACACCTGGGATGAGCAATAAGCTATGGAAAGACCACCAATTTAGTGGACTTGGGTCATCCTAGGGAGCACTGGCAAACCTGCCCAAGTATGCCAATCTTCCTTTAACAGAATATTTTTATTGCCCTAGAATATAAACCAATATAAATGGACAGATATGAGCAATATCTCTAAATGTCACTACAAGAAATTACTATTTTGATCTTGTCTAGAAACATAAATTAATGTTCTTGCACAAAGAGTCTATCTCTAAAGTCAGTGCTGGTTAATTTTAATTGTGAATTTGATGTACTTAGGACATTAAGGTGCATACCTTTGGGATGTCTTTGATGGTGTCTCCAGTGAGGATTGATGGTAATGGTGAATATCTTGAATGCACATAGCATTATCATATGGACTATGGCCCTGGACTAAATAAAAAGCAAGAAGGATAACAGGCAATGAGCACCTGCAAC
Organism: Orientallactaga sibirica; assembly: GCA_036365145.1. Taxonomy (NCBI): domain Eukaryota; kingdom Metazoa; phylum Chordata; class Mammalia; order Rodentia; family Dipodidae; genus Orientallactaga; species Orientallactaga sibirica. The sequence continues at coordinate 21,780,971 of JAEOAD010000032.1, read as the reverse complement.
ACCCTCTTCTCTACTGCTGAAATGTGGGAAAGCTCTCAACACCAGAGCTGTATACTGCTTCCCCAACCATACACCCAGGGATCACCACGCCCTCACCTGCCATGATGGACTGTATCCCATCAAACCATAAGCCAAAACAAAAGTTGTATCCTGTCAGTTGCTTTTGTTACATATTTGGTCACAGTGGTGAAAAAACATGTATTTAATGCATGCTCCTAAAGCTGCATATTTTTACAATTGTTCCAAGCTTGTGGGAATTCATCCTCAGAGTAATTTAGAAGATTTTTTGTTGTCTATCATTATCCTTTTCAAAGGTATTATTATTTTTAAAATTAATGAGTGTATTTAGGAATATAAATTGGCTATATTGGCTAGCTGCTTTTGTGGAAGGGAGAAAATGTCAGAGACAGACATGAATGTTGCTGTCACCTTGCCCTCATTAGGAGAGGATCATCAATCTGAACAGCCACATTTTTGTACAAGGCTGAGGTGATCCCTGGGCTTTTCAGTGTGCCTCCTCCTGGCCTGTGCAGAGTAAACGCCTGAGGCAAGTCACACTAGCATTTCAGTTTTCAGATAATTGATATTACAGCTCAGAATGTGTCCTGTGGCTCTCAGGTCTCTGTCTCATCATTATAACTGATATGAATATAGAAGCAAAATTGTAGACCTTCTGTATAGTTTCAAGCATGCTGATGTTTTTCTCTTGACATTGTCTTTATTCAAGACCATCCAAGTTTCCTACTTTTTCACAATTTCAAGCATAGTCCAAAGAGAAACATATTGTTTTGGTGTGGAGTGCTTTAAATACCATTTTAATTGTAAAATAGGAGGAATCATGAAGAAATATAGATGATTTATTGACATAAACATATAAATTTTGCAGCAGTAGAAACATATGTGACCCTTATTGCTTTGGACTCCAATATTTGCATATGAACTAAACCTTAAATAAGTACTCTGCCTCCTATACAACACAGATGTCACACATAATGTATTCCACTTGGTCCTGAGATGCCTGGATGCAAAGAGCAAATGAGGTCAGTAAAGTTTGCACCAGAGACTTACATAGTCTTTCTAGAAAGAATCAGAATGTAAATAATATAAGTGTAAATAATATAGGATTATTAGGCTAGATGATCTCTGCCATTGACCTGTGAAAGCAATCATGGCTCTTTCAAATGAATTTTATTTATGGATACTGAATTTGTTTCTAGAGCTGCTTCAACAAAAACTAGGTAGTTGTAAAAATAACAAAAATGTATTCCTGGGGCTGAAAAGATGGCTCCACAGTTAAAGGTGCATGCTAGCAAAGCCCAAAGGCCCAGGTTAGAGTCCCCAGGTAAAGCGAGACGTACAAAGTGGCACACATAGGTGGAGTTCGTTTTTAGTGAGCAAGACTCCCTGGCACACCCATACTCCTTCTCCTTGCAAATAAATAAAACTATTTTTTTAAATTTTATTTTTCACAGTTTGGTGGGACCAGAAGTACAAAATCAAGGTGTTGTCACTTGCTGGCTGTAGAGATGAAACTTGCCTGCCTCTATCAGATTCCAGTATCTGTAAACCATCCTTGCATTCCATGGCTTATAGCTGTATCACTCTTGCCTCTTGCTTCATAATGCTTGCTTATCTTTGTGTGTCTTCAAATCTATAGATTCCATAATGGACAACACTCATTGATGTTAGATTCCACTCAAATCTCCTACAAACTTATCTAATTAAATCTATAAAGGTATCCTATAGATAAGGGATGGCTTCTTCAACAAATATTTTGGAGGTTTACCCAATTCAATTCACAACTGCCACTGAAATATGAATATCTGTAATTTTAATATGTTGTGACATATTATAATTTTTGGCCTTTTAAATTACTAAAATATTAACTTTCAAGGCATAAAAAATGAGGCAGAATGTCCTCTTTGGCCCATGAGCTATCATTTACCAACCTTTGCTTTGAGACAAAGATATCTACTCTGGTTCCTTATGAATGTTTAATTAAAAGAGGAGAAGATGATATAACCTTGAAATAATGTCAGAGGGAATAGATACAATGTTGCACAATGTTGTTCCAGATGAGGTCTTGGGCAAGCTCAAAAGTAAAGTAATTTCATAAAAAGAAAGATTGTTATAACAGGTATTAAATTGTTGAATTAATTTTTTTACATATTCCTTTTCTACCTAAAAAAATTACTCAAACCTTTATTTTTCAGAGAAGTAGCTTACAGTTATGTGTGCTGACAAAACCCCACATATTCAAGGCACATAATACAGCTTCTAATTATGTTACATTCCTTTAATATGAATTATTCATTTTTTGAAAACCATTACCTGTATGTTTGCAATAAAAATTTGTCCAAAACTTAGAAATAATGAAAAGGTGGGCAGCATGTTCTTTGACTATTGTAGGGGAGACACAATTTGGCTAAGAATATTTAGAATTCTACAGACAGATTTTATTTCAATTTTCTATTTCAGTTCTAATTTTTTTGTCATATTCACACTTCATTACCCTCTCTTATATGCCTCCCACTCCTGCTGAAGCCCTTTTTCTCTCCAACAAGTTTCCTTCCTACTTTCATTTCTTTTTATTTTTGTAACTGACTGATTTAAATTAATTTTGCTTGCATGAGGATGTATGGGGTTTAGGTTAATTACATCACAGGCAACTTACCAGTGGCTACACTACTGAAGAACAAAACTTGCACTCTTCCAATCTATGAATTTTTACTTTTTAATAAAATTAATTTATTGCAATAAATTCTATGCATATATATTAAATATTTAATTTATTTATTTATTTATTTATTTATTTATTTATTTATGAGAGAGAGAGGGGCAGACAGAAAAAAAATAGAGAATGGGCATTCCAGGGCCTCTAACCACTGTACAGACTCCAGACACATGTGCCCCCTTGAGCTTACATGGGTCCTGGGAAACTGAACTGAGGTCCTTAGGCTTTGCAGGCAGGCGCCTTAACCCCAAAGCCAACCCCTGTGTATATTTTTATTCAACAAATTGCTAAATGTTCACTAAAGATCTAATACTTAGTAAACTAATATTTTCAGTAAAATTTCTTTTCGGTTGACTTATCCATGGCCCGGATAAGCCTTAACCACTGTGTGATCAAATTTAGAATGGCGTCGTCCTCTGTATACCCATGTTTCTATAGTGCTTTTCAACGGCCCGTGATACCTTAAGGCTTTTCCCTCTAACACGGACTTAAAGATCATCTTTAAAATTTAGTATTCTCCATTAGCACGACAGTTATGATCTCATTCCTTCTTTGAAAGCTGCAAGATAAGAATTTAAAACTCCAAATGTTCATAGAGGTGTGGCATGAAAAATTTCCTGAGGAAACAGCAACAAGCCTATGCTTCCCACCAGGTAGGGCACCAGTGACAAGCCTAAGATAGGACTCCAATCTCCACCGCGCTAATCAATGGATTTGTTGGACTTCCTTACACGCCATGGACGTACAGTTCCTTATAGAATCATAATAGGACTCCAATCTCCACCGTGCTAATCAATGGATTTGTTGGACTTCCTTACACGCCATGGGCGTACAGTTCCTTATAGAATCATAATAGGACTCCAATCTCCACCGTGCTAATCAATGGATTTGTTGGACTTCCTTACACGCCATGGGCGTACAGTTCCTTATAGAATCATAAATGATCCCCAAGCAACCATAGCATCAAAAACGTCTCAGCCCAGCCTGGATGATGACATCCACATAGTATCCTATATCGAGTCTCCCCTCTGATTAACTTTCTATCCACTGTCCACTCTAATACCTTTCAAGATTATGAGACTACACACACAGCCTTGGCAGAACCATAATATGGCTCTCAGGGAAGTGGGTTGGGAGCGACTGAAGTCTAAAGTGAGGGTCTAATGATGCCCCCATTTTTTCATTATATGAGAAAATATTAAAGGTATAATTTTGAGGGTCTTGTACCAGTAGTCACAGTTTCTTTTGATGAAGATAGTAATAGTTATTTTGCTCAAAGGACAGTGTCACACTATCTGGATTTCTCACTTGAATCATTGTTTCTGAAATAAGTATGAAATGGTGCAGAGATTTGGAGACCAGATTGGATGATGAAAAATTATTCAGAGTAAGTAGGTATTGATTATCTATACATAACAGCTAAACGGTTTTTCTTTAACACCGACAATCCTTTCTCAGCACAGCTGGGTTGTACCTCCATCATAAACAGTTAAAACCAACGAAAATTAATTTGTGAGACCAGTACCAGAATCCATTCTCAGACCAGAAAACTAAGATGTGTTCAGTTGTGACCTTAGTATTTATTTGGGTTATAATTTTAAGTTGCCTCCTCTGTGTCAACAAGGTTTGTATTAGGTCCTTTTCATGATATTTTTCAAAGTGTTTTGGAAGAGTCTGTTGAGATTATACCTCAATTGCTCTAAGTATCATGCTTGATTTCAGGAAAAGACAATTCTATGCTTCTACACAAAAGCCATCACACAGGAGACCCTATCTAAAACATGCCGCATCAACGTTGGGCCAGAATGCTTGGTAAACATATGCAGTCGAGTTGAACAATTTAGTGTTGAAATGCTGCTGACTTCCCTTTCCAGGTTTCTGAGCAGCTGACAGAAGAGTGAGGCAGTTTACAGTTTAAAGCCCCTTGATAATTGAAAATGAGTGCCTTGCTACTCTTGTCATTGGAGCCAGCAGTTGGGGTGCCATTTGGGGCCGCCTGTCAATACATTTGACAACAAAATGCTGGGTGGGAATTCCCAGCAGTGTTAATCCTGAGCTTCTTCCCTGTTGCCTTGGATCGTAGTCAAGGATCTCGGAGTTAAACAGGGAGAAACTCTCCGAGTATTAGCATTTGTGGTGACAGTACCATTTGTGTATATGAAAGGGAAACCCATTTCTCACTTGAGATGACCCAGGTAAAATGAGCCATGCAAATGTTACCTCTCCCTTTCTATGCTAGCGAATGACTCCTGGGCCACAAGATGTGTTACACTCAGACAAAGCATTAAAAGCTTTTACAGCCTTGTATTTCTGTTAACCTCCTCTGCATGACAGATCCCTAAGTGGATTTCAGCATTGTATGAACACTAATTTAAAGGGGAGTTAGTCTAGGAATACTTTAACTATTAGCAGGACATAAGAATAGAAGAATGTTTTATGCTAGGGTCTTTCCAACACGTTATTGTAGAAACACTTTGAAGAAAAAAACCCCATTCAGATTAGTGGAGAAAGATACAACTAAATGATTTGAGATTAACGTGATATAGTAATGTTTGCAAGGAATTTTTTCAGTGGTATGTTGCATGGACTAGTTCAATATCCTTATAAACGACATTACTATAGTGCCGGTCAAATCTACATGTTATATGAAGCTGAAAGAAAAAGTAATTGGTTAAATCACAGAAGCAGACACTGACCTATCTTCCAGTGAGAAAGATGAGATGAATTTAATAAGATATAATGCAACTGTGGTGTAATAAATTATAAGGAAAGATTATTCTACATATAAATATATTTACTCCTTTGATATATGCATATAGAATTTTTATATATGTCATTTATATGTCTTTTATAAAGAGGTACATATAAAACATAGAACACTCTGCTAGTACAAAAATATTATTAATAGCTAATATTTTAAAGTATATGTAAAGCACAATGCTAATATACTCATTTGACTTTTTTCATTTATTCATTGAACTAACCTTATGAGATAGTTCATTTATATTAGAAAATCCTATTTAGCAGTCTATCTATGCTATGGAGAATTTAAATTCATTGTTATTACTATTCCATTAAGTTAAAATATTTTTCCAATATGAGTTTTGACTATGTGCCAATCTTTGAGTTTAAGTTTTAATGCTGTTTAAAAGAAATTTCTAGCAATTCATTGGACACATTTTCCATATTTTAGGATTGTTTTTATGTAAAGACAGTTGTAGTGTAGTCATTTTTATTCTAAAAATAAGCAACATGAATGGTAGCTAAAGATGATTAGAATATTAACTCAATCAACTAAGTAGCTAAGTAATTTTAACTCCTTTGAAATTTACAAGAAAAATGCATTAGCACCCTACCAAGAGTGCCAGTGTCTACCTGGAATGAGCCTATGGATTGGGTGACTGGGAATCTATCCATGTATTTGGAATAATATAATATTCCTTTGTTATTTGGTACTTTTCTTTTTGTAATAATCATTCCTTAATATAATATTTAATTTCCTATTCCTCTCTAATTTTTTAAGTGCTACCTATGCATTTTTCAGTGGTTTCTTTTTTTTTGAGGGGGAGGGACTTTCTTCACCTTTTCAACTTCTATTCCTTCTCAAGGTAAGAACAACCTTCTGGTGATGTATCAGGTATTATACACACACACACACAAAACCACACATATGCACACATACCCAAAATACGCATACACACATTCACAATTCAGGAGAGCACCCCATATTTTAATTACAGTTTTATTTTTCTCTTGATAAAAATACTTCCCAGTTTCTATGATCCTCATCTACCACCATCTATCTATGCTTGCTGATGTTCATAAGGAATGGGCATATTTAATTCAAATTGATCAGGAAGTAGTGGGACCTGCATTAAAAAACTAAAACTGAAATAAATAAACCCATACAATGGTTCCTGGTGTCATCATTTTTCTGAGGTTTTGCTGTCGGTGTCCATTGGTGGCAAGTGGAGAATTACTTAGTGGCAATAGCTAGATCAACCCTCTGGAGATCTCTCCTGGTCACTTTCTTAATGCCATCATCATGCTTTGTGCCTAAGTAGAGGCCGAGGGGCAATGATGATCGAGACTGAGTAGCTGGTTACTTCCTCTGATCTTTGCTAGATTTTGTGGTAAAAATCCACTAGTCCATCTGTGGTGACTGGCATGTAAAACAGCACCCATTAACTCTTGTGTTTGAAGACTTAGTCTCCAGTTGGTGACTCTGTTCCAGAAGCTGGTGGAAACGTAGGACGTGAGGTGGACCCTTGCCTGGGGAAGTGTGTCACTGAGGGTGGGCATGGAGCTTTTGCATCTAACACGAATGGGCGTTCAATCTCTCTCTCCATCTCTCCTCCTTCTCCTCTCCCACCCTCTCCCCCTTCCCCGTCTCCTCTGTCCTGTCTTCTATTCACGCCTGCCATACCTTCCCTGCCCTTGATAGATGTTTCTGCTGGAAACTAAGCTGAAAATAAACCCACCTTTCTTAAGCAGATGCTGATTGTCTATTTCATGCCAGCAGTGAGAAAGTAAGTGATACACCATCTAAATATTTCCCAGACCCATTGCATCAGAATTAAACTGTGTCCTTTGCAAATCCCTATAGAAACAACAAACCGTCTGGGGGAGTTTCGTAGTCTGTCAGTGTACACATACATGTGCACACATACATGTGCAACCCTCGTAATTACTGCGGCCTTCATGCAAGCCACTAACAAAGAGGACTGCTTCTAATTGGGATTCTGAAAAGAAGTTCTCTTTCACACCTGGGGAAATTCATAGGACCATTGTTGAAGGCGACAATAGGGTGCTGATAATTCATTTCCTGATAACATCAAGATGCCTAGCGATCTGTTTGTGAACTAAACCAGACATGTATTTTCTTTGTTCTTCAAAATTATCATAGATAGAAAAAAAAATCTTTTCAGTGTAAAAATAGTAAATGCCAAAAGAGGCTAAAATATTTCCGTCACAAGACAAAATGTCACTGCTTTGCTTGAATGTCTGAATCTGGGAATGCAACAGCGCACAGCTCAGGGTAAAGTCTTCGCAGACCCTCCATGGTCTTTATCTTACTTATAGTAGCAAAACATGTCCCTCATATTGTTAAAGAAAAGAAGATTTCTTTTTCATTTTTTTTTTTATTTTGAGGGGAGAGAGAGAGAGAAAAGAGAGAGAATGGGGGTGCCAGGACCTTCAGCCACTGGGAACAAACTCCAGACACTTGCACCCCCGTTGTGCACATGTTGCAACATTGTTCTCATCAATGTGCACCTGGCTACATGAGACCTGAAGATTTGAACATCAGTTCTTAGGCTTCATAGGCAAGTGCGTTAACTGCTAAGCCATCTCTCTAGCCCAAGATTTTTTTCTTTAAAAGAAGGCCTTGGGCTGGAGAGATGGCTTAGCAGTTAAGGCGCCTGCCTGCTAAGCCTAAGAACCCCGGTTCCAATCTCCGGGTCCCACGTTTAGCCAGTTGCAAAAATAATGCAAGGGCGCAATGCCACACTTGCCCACAAGGGGGCACATGCATCTGGATTTCGTTCACAGCAGCTGAGAGGCTGCTGGCGCGCCCATTCTCTGTCTTCCTCTCCCTCTGACTCTCTCCACAAAAAAAAAAAAAAAAAAAAAAAAAAAAAAAGAAGAAGAAGAAGGCCTTGCCTCAGAACTCTAACATTCTTTTAACCAAGGAAAAAAATGTTGCGTAAAAAAATAATTAACTCACAAATAACAACAGTATTCAATTTCTTTCAGGAGGTCACTCAGAAACTTGCGTAGACTCAATCCAGCTCAGTGGACTTCTACACAGTCAGGATACCTTTGTCCATGGCCATTCTGGACCAATCCAGCTGTTACTAACAGCAGAGTTCTAACACAGGCTGCTCTGCTTGCAGAGCCACTTACATTTTTACACTGAAGAAACTTGGTCATCCAAGTCAATTTTCCATTTCTTCAATTTGAAAATCTTAGTAAGCTTGCCCAATTTCCAAGTCTGCACCTCATTAAAATCCACAGCATTTACTGTCATCCCAGAAACTGCTTGATCTCATGAAAGCCAGGGCCACCAGCCTACTTCTGTTCCTCGTTCAAAATGGCCAGAGGCAAAATTTTACCTCAATGATATGCTAGAATGATCCTTATTTGAATTGACTGTATTATAAATATTTTACTCCGAAAAATATTGTGAATTTTTATCCTCTGATGTGCATACATTTTACTGTACCATTTATTGTATTTGTTGCTTTATTTTCAATCAGTCCAGTTAGCATACCACTATTAACATGATTAAAATTTGGCTGGCCTAGTCCTGGCATTCTTTTGAAAGTATGTAAAAAAGGCTACATCCTCTGTATGGTTCAAGTTAACCTATTTACATGCTATTTGGTGCCTCTCTCAAGTCATAGTAATGCTATCGCACACCGAGGTCTGTTGTCATCCTCATATATCACCTCTGTGGGGGATACTGTCACTATCTAACTGACCAGAAACATTTTCCAAATTCCATCCCCGAGCTCAATTGTTTAGTGACATTTATGGTGCAGCACTTCTCCTGAAATCAATGCCTACATCAAAGGTTTTCAAGTAGGCCGTGCATTTGGGAAGCAATCCAGAGAGTGAAAGTCTCATAGCAGTAGAACAGGAATGGAAGGAAAAAACAACCCAAGAACACTTTCTCCATATGGCCTTGGTGCACTTGACTGAACTTAAGACTTCTAGAAGATTCTGAAGAACTTTCATGAAATGTGTCTAACGGACATTGACCTGATGAGGAGAAGAGAGGCAGTGCCAGGTTCTCAGCTCCCATGTTCCACTGGTCAAGAACAGGAAATTGAACATGACACCATCATATTTCAGGGTATTCAGGGTAATTATGAGAGTTGTTACTGGGCATCTGTTACTGGTAACCTCTTCCCTGGGGTGATGGGAAGACTCGTCTTCTCCCCTGACATGGCACAGGCAAAAAAAAAAAAAAAAAAAAAAAAAAAAAAAGGAAGATTACACCAAAACCAGTTTTGGTGAACCGATAAGTTTATTGAAGTTCCTTACAGAGCAGGGAGAGGGGTTGCTTGCAGGAGCAATGGATGCCTCAAAGCCAGTGGCTCCATAAGAAGTCTCATCCATTCCTGGATAATGACATCCCCATAGCAGCTTCAACTCAAAGGCAACTGTATCATCAGGAAGCCCGCCCCCAGCCCTTCTAGAAAGCTGCTTCTCTGAGGCTCGCTGCATCACATGCAGGCAAGCTCACTGCATCCCGTGCACGCAAGCTCACTGCATCACGTGCAGGCAGCTCCGTTGGAGAGTCTCTCCCCGTCAAGCAGTTGTGTCCCTTTTATGCAGCCTTAGGGGGCCTCTGCACCCCTTTGCCAGTCACTGGGATCTCCTTCCCCCACTCCCTCCCCTGCAGGAAGGAGTGCTTCAGTTTCTCCTTCCTCTCTTCTGGAGAGAACATTGCAAACACAGAGGAGGTCCATGTGTAATCAGAACTTCTGAGTTTCAGTCTTATTGTGCAGTAGAAAAGGTGCTTTTTAAACATTAGCTTTAGCTGAATTTCATTTCTATGTTGCATGACTTTATTAGTAATGTTTATCTAACGTTCCTAAAAGTTGTGAGGACATTTTCTTTCATGCCACAAGTTTTACGGATTATAATAAACAGCTTTTAATTGCCTTCAGGATAGATTTTTCGTTCTTTACTCTTACTTTTGGTAAATCTCTATTCATCCCAAGTGATTCCATTTTTATGATCACCTGTGTACTCTTAGGTATAAAGCTAAATAACTTCTATTTTATTAAAGCATAGATGAAGTTGGTGGATTCTTTTCTATGTATATATATATATATATATATATATATATATATATATATATATACACATATGTGTGTGTGAGAGAGTTTGTGTTCATATGTGTGATTTAGGGATCATAACTGTCTCAGCACACATGTGCAGGTGGCCTATGCATCTTGAGTCAGAGGTTCAAAAAATAATGTAGCAAATGAGAAATTATACAAATCTAATTTGAGGGGGTGGAGAGAGAGCTCAGCATTTGGGGTGCTTGCCTGCAGAGCCCAAAGACCTGAGTTTGATTCCCTAGTGCCCATGTAGAGCCAGATGTACAAGACAGCACAGCATCTGGAGTCCATTTGCAGAGGCTGGAGGTCCTGGTGCACCCATTTTCTCTCTCCGCTTCTCCTCTATATCTCTCTGCTTGCAAATAAATAAATTTATTAATTAATTAAATATTATTTAAAAGATACCTAATTTGACTTAAAAATATTGTATATTAAAATGGATATCACTAAAACAGATTACCAATTATGATCTTTAATTTGAAAAAATATGATTATTTCCCCAATTTCTATCTCAAGGAAGTAGCAGTGGATGTCTGCCAAAAATATCTGTACCTATTTGCTTCTAAAGTATATTTTTAATTTTTGCTTATTTTAACTTACTTATTTGAGAGTGACAGAGCGAGAGAGAGAAAATAGGTGCACCAGGGCCTCCAGCCACTGCAAATGAACTCCAGATGCATATGCCACCTTGTGCATCTGTCTAATGTGGGTACTGGGAACTGAGCCTTGAAACGAGGCCCTAAGGCCTCACAGGCAAGTGCTTAACTGCTAAGTCATCTCTCCAGCCCTTCTAAGGTATTTTTGTTTGTTTTTTGTTTGTTTATTGTATTTTTATTCTCAGAAATTGAGTCTTTCTGTTGCCATGGTGTTCCATTTGCTCACATGTTCATTGCACATTGAAGAAATACCTTCACAGTTGTTTACATGCAGACAATATGTAGTAAACCAGGTTCTTGCCTCTTTTATATTTAATTTATTATATCACTAATTTCCTAGGGTTAGCAGTTGTTTTAAGTCCTGGCTTTTAAGAAGTACTTTAAATAAATTCATTTTTATAATAAAATGTATTTTTCTTGGCAATCAATCAAAGAAATAATAGCTAAGTTCACGCTTGCCAAAATGATAGACATAATTATTGGTACTTACATCTATTTTTAATCATTAAATTTAAGCCTATAACCAAACTGAAAAAAATGTCAAAATTCATAATTTTATCATATGAATGAGACATTTCTATAAATGAACTCAAGAGAACAAAGATCTCTCTGAACTAACCAAAAGATCAGGAAACTATAAAATACAGTCATATTTACATATTTTGCTTAGGATAAAATGTTTAACTTCATTAAGGTTCCATTTATTTCCTCATATATATATGATTTTCATGCATGCACTTTTGTGATATTAAGCTTTGCAGGAAAAGAGTCTTATGTGAACTTTAAAAAAGATGTATACTACACACACACACACACACACACACACACACTCACACATATATATGCATATATAGTCATGCACTATTCAAATATGCCTTTAAAAATTCTTTAAGGGCTAAGTAGATGTCTCAGCAGGTCAGGTTTGTTTTCCTAGAACCCACTAAAAGGCAGATGTAGAAAATGTATCTGGTATTCATTTGCAATGGCAAGAAACCCTGGTGCACACATTCTTTTATCTCCCTCTCTCTCTCTCCCTCTCTCCTTCTATCTCATATAAAGAAATAAAAATATTATTTTAGAAATTCTATCAATTTGTTCTTTATTTTTAGCACTTTTAGACTCAGAGACAAAAATATATAAAACTCAAAATTCAAGCTGACAACATATTAAATGCATTTTTATTATCCCATATGCCAAAATACTTCTCCATAACAACTTGATATGTCAAAATTGAATCCAATATTCTTAAATTCTCCACAGGGTCATCTTGAACTTGAAGTGAGCAGGTAGATCTGCCTTCACCATCAGTCCCCTGCCAGCACACTTCTGAATTCCTGAATCTGTTTCACTGTTCTCTCAAAGGTCTTGGGCATGCTGAAACCTCAGGGAAAGGGCTTGGTCAACCTCTGCTTGGATTTCCTGCATACACAATCCCTGCATTCACCTCTCAGGACAAGGAATGCATAGGCTAGTATTATAACCAATCATTATAAGAGGGATCCAGAATGAAGTCCACCCTGGAATTTGAAGACTTGGGGCCATTCTCAGAATTCCCGTTGTATGGACTTAGCCTTGGTTCTAGAAGGTGTTTGTTTTATTCAATGGATTAGTCCTAGGGCCTTCTCATCTCATAGGGAAGGTTGTGGCTGGAAAATGAAATGTTTTCCAGAGGTTTCTTTGTTTCAATGCCCAGCCCACAGCAGGAGTTGCTGTTTGGGAAAGGTGTAGAACTTTCAAGAGAAGGAGTCTGACTGGAGGAAGTGGGTCACTGGGGGAAAGCTTTCAGATTTTATAGTTCAGCCACATTTCCCATTTGCTCTCTGCTTCCGGAATATGCTCAACGTGACCAGCTGGGCCATGCTCCTTCCTCCAAGCCATGCTCACCCAGAAACAATTACAGACCATTTGGTTTCCCCCATAAGACATGCCAGTATTGCATGTGAGAGAGAGAGAGAATGGCCACACCAGGGCATCTATCCACTGCAAATGAGCTCTAGATGCATGTATCACCATGTGCATCTGGGTTACATGGGACCTGGAGAATGAAACCTGGGTCCTTAGGCTTCACAGGCAAGCGCCTTAACCATTAAGCTGTTTTTTTAATATTTATTTTTATTTTGAAGAGAGACACAGAGAGATGGGGAGAGGAAGACAGATAGAGATGGGCGCGCCAGCAGTCTCTCAGCTGCTGTAAACGAAATCCAGATGTGTGTGCCCCCTTGTGGCCAAGTGTGGCATTGTGCCCTTGTGTCATTTTGCATCTGGCTAAACGTGGGACCTGGAGATTGGAACCGGCATTCTTAGGCTTAGGAGGCAGGCATCTTAACCGCTAAGCCATCTCTCCAGCCCTAAGCCATGTTTTTATCACTGTATTTTCCTACCTTGCTAAATTTTGTACATTCAATATGAAATATATATCAAATTCTTTCTTAACTTTTGCTCTGGAGGCTATATAATCATGTGGACATTTTATGTAGTCATTCATAATTTGTTCTTTCTTGAAACCTATATACATACATACATTTTAAAATAGATTGTAATTTTGTGGTGCATGTTGAAATTATTCTCCTAAATATTAGAATACATTAAGTTCTTTTTAATTTGGGGATTTTGATCATTTTGATAGGAGAAGATCATGTTGCTCCTTCATAGAGATTTTATTTTCCTTCTGTAACTAAAAGTAGAAAAACAGATATTTCCAAGACTCTTGGTAAATTTTGAACTGAATTTTTATATAAACATGTATATAAATGTAATGTTCAAATTAGCTAATTTTGTATGTGTAGAAACGGAAGATTTTAGCATTAGTCAGCCTGCATTTTTGAAATGGTGTGCTCACACTGTAAAGTACTTGCTTGCACAGGATGATAATGAGAGCTTTTATTTTAAATCCATTATGAAATATACCCAGTAGAATAACTCAAGACTTCTTAATGTGGTGTCTATTTTATGACAAATTAATATATGTCTTCAAACATAGTCAATTAGGAGCGTTGTATCATTTTACTAAGGCAAGTGGCTTTGCATTATTATATAAAGGCAATGACAAATTATCAAGTGAAAAATTACACAGACATTGCAATCTATATTCTTAAGGGCATTCTTAAAGGTGCTGGATAGACACAAGATTACAGGAACAAAACTTTCACAGAGAAAAGGGACTTTATAATATAGCCCACCTCTGAACATACACTATCCAGAAAATATAAGATTTGAATCTAGAGCCTATTCTTTATGGCAGATTGATTCCTTCAAATTATTGTGTAGCTACTGTAATATGGTCTCTCTCAAAAAGTCATAAAATTTTGGAGCTAAGTGAGGTGGGACAGCACTGTGTAAATTTATAAGCTTATGCATGTTTTGAGAGAATAAAGCAAACTAAGATGCCAAGTTCTACCTATGGCACTGAGGTGGCACCTACCTAAGAGCTCCAGGAGTGAGGGACACATACCTTTGGCTCCTCAACACACATTTCTTCACAGTAGAAATACATAGGTTCCAAACTCCACCTTGGATAATATATATGTTTAGTGATTATCTTAGAACAAAATATTAAAGCTGTTAAAGTTGAATGTTTACATTAACATTTCTGCTATTTGAAAGGATTCACAGTGCTATATTCTTTATCATAATAGTTTGAAATGCTAATTCTTAAGAACATGTTGTTGATCACTTTGAAAAATTCTCTAGTATAGTAACAGACAGTACTTCATTCAATGCCATAGATGACAACAATGATCACATGGAAAAAAATAAGTGTTCTTGAAGTTAAAAACAAAATCCCAGTGTCAACCTACTATGTCACTCTATCAAGTTTTCTATCTGTTTGATTTTCGAGGTATGGTCTCACTCTAGCCAAGGCTTGCCTGACACACTCTCTGTAGTCCCAGGATGGCCTCAAACTCTCAGGGATACTTTAACCTATGCCTCTAGATTGCTGGGATTAAAGATGTGCACCACTACACCTGGCTCTCCACCAGGTTTTTTTAAAAAAAAAAGATTTTTATTTATTTGAGAGAAACAGGAAGAGAAAGAGAGGGAGAGAATGGGTGTGTCAAGGCCTCCAGCCACTGCAAACGAACTCCAGATGCATGTGCCCCCTTGTGCATCTAGCTTATGTGCATCCTGGAGAACTAAACCAGGATCCTTTGGCTTTGAAGGAAAATGCTTAACAGCTAAGCCATCTCTCCAGCCCCCCCCCACCTTTTTTTCACAATACTCTGTTATTCTCTTAAAAAAATCTTATCATGAATAAAAAGAGAGGGGGAGAAATGTTATTAACATTTAGAAATACCTAATATAACTCAGGGAAAGATTATTTGTCCTGCTTAATTTGTTTTGCATTGTTTGAGACAGGGTCTCACATGGAACATTCTGACTTTGCACTCCTTATTCATCCACAAATAACCTTGAACTCCTGATTCTACCATGAAGTGATGGGATTACAGGAATGTGTCACCATGACTGGCTTCTAACTCAGTGACATTATGATGAGATGAAAAACAGTTGTTGACATTGTACTCAAATTAAAGCCAACTAACTCATTAAATAAACATCATTTTACTGGTATAAAAAAAAAAAAACTAGGACTGGAATAAAACATTTCTGTATCCAGCATGACCTGTTTAATTATGTTGTCATTGTCAGGGAAAAATCATTATATTAAAATATTACATCTAGATGCTTTTATAATAAATTTGTAGGAAATCATTTTAATTTTATTGAAAATAACCCCAAAAGTAACAGCATATTTTGATAATTCTCTCAAGATAAGTGCATTATTTTATGTAATGATAAGTACAAATTAGCACCTAAGGCCCTTGTGTTTCTAACCAAAGAAATAAATGCCTCATTACTTCTTAACAAAGAATTGGCATTTTAAACTTAGCGATGAAAGGAGTAAAACATCAATTATATAGAAATTGTTGAAAACTATTGCTGACTTTGCAATTTTCTAAAATCCCCCAAATTCACATGGCCTGTTTGTTTTAATTACTCATGAGTTGTATTTTAAAACAAGTTGTCTTAAACTTTGGATTAAGCCTGATTCCCCAATTGTCAAGAAACATTTTTCAAGATTCACTGTGCTCTGAGAATCTTTTGGTGATGGAAGAGATATAGACTATTAGTTCCTTATGGATAATCATAGAAGGTAACTGAAGTGGGATCCCAGGAATCCTGCCTCAGGCCACTGTGTGGAAGCTTCCAGTGTGTCACAGTTGGGGTTTCCCAACACACCACTTCTGAGATGAAGTGAAAAAAGACACTTTGGTTTCTGCCATTTTACTCTCCTGGATTTTCCTCATATTGGGGAAATGCAGGTTCCATCCCCATGAGCAAAGAAATGTGATGGGGACTGAAACTTACCATACCATAGTAACATGAATCAAGCTTTCAGATGATTAAACTCTGTCAATACATTGAGTGACAGAACGTGCTAGATCATTGAGCAAAAATCTATTGGCATTTCTGACCCTTAAAAACTGTGGCAAATGATAAATCCTTCAGTTTTATGCTGTGTATTTTAGTTTTTAATTATTAGGCACCAGCAAATAACTAATAAACTAGGTTTTCAGAGGTAAACAAAACACTTCCTTTGGCCACAGAACAGTAAAATAATTGGTGCAATGGCATAAGTTTTATGCACCAGGATATTTTTATAGTCCTATGGAGATACACATTATCTGAGGGTTTTGGAAATTCTCTCAGTCTAGTTTTAATTAAGTTACAGAATTCATCTATTGCAGGACCATCTGTCCAAGGCAATTTCCCTGTAGGCTTCATTTTTAGTTAAGAAATTAGCCTCTTAGAAAGCTCTGTGAAAAATGTCAAAGACAAAGCAAGCATTCCTGATTGGGTCAGAATGGAAAACTCCAGACCTTGATGTCACCCGGGAAGAGTTCTCACTCCATCAACAGTAAACCTTGACGTGCCCAGTCTCTCCACTGACTTGACATGCTATCAGGTAAAATTCTAAGTCCCTGACCCAGGAATCTGACTGCCGAGGGAAGATCAAGTTACTTAAACCTCAGCTGGCAACGAGACAAGGCTATGCCATGCGATGTTCGTATTAAACTGCAAGGCTGTGATGAAAGCAAGAAGGCAAGGAAGCCTGGGATTTTCTTTTACTATACATGTTGAAAGCACTAGCTGGGTTCTTTCCCCAAAGTCTGCATCTGCAGAGAACTTTGTGCATCATTCTAAAACGTAAAAGGCATAATTCCATTCTAGCCACGAGGAAATAACAGAGCCCAATTGGGAAAAAATATATATAGACAGTAATTTCATATTCTTTAC
Source organism: Orientallactaga sibirica (assembly GCA_036365145.1). NCBI lineage: Eukaryota > Metazoa > Chordata > Mammalia > Rodentia > Dipodidae > Orientallactaga > Orientallactaga sibirica. Next base: position 21,763,431 of record JAEOAD010000032.1, on the reverse strand, counting down.
AACACAGTACAGACTGTGAATTTCAGAGTAGAAATCAGACATTATTCCAACCACATCTCAGCTTCTACAACAGGCAATTTTCAGGCCCTATACAAAAATAAATAGTGCAGACAAAGTAGAGTGGATTTGAACTCCAGATGGACACAAGAGACATATTATACATGACAGAATGTGAAGAAACACAGAGAAGGGGAAATATCTATAAAGAGTACAGGGAATCCCTTAAATCTTAGCCCAATGTGTATACATGGATAGGGTGAACATCCATTATATTCTGGCAAAAATCAACTTCAGAGTTAAAAACATAGTTCCATAAGAATGTTATCCAAAAAATTTCCCTTTTACTATAAAGAATATTTACTGTATTACATATTATGTAAATATCAACCATAAAAAAATCACTATGTATAAACATGAAGTAGGTATTTAAAACATACATAGTAACTTAATAGAAAACTTAAATGTTATAAATCATTTATTATAAATACAGCATTATTTATAATAAACTGTCATAATACATACATTATATAAATATATGCACTATAAGTTTACTATAAAGTACATTCCATGTCTTGATGGTTAACCATTGAATTGTTTTCATTTTTATGGAATATATAACACTATCTTTACCTAAAATTTCAGATAGCAGGGCAGGAGAACATACTTCCTACTTCATGTTTTAAGCCAATATTTTGCACTATTGCTAAGAATTAAAAAAAAATACTGGGAAGCAAAATAAATTTATACACAGACATTTCACATATAGACATCAATCAGATTGCCCCATAAAATAGCACAAAATTAAGATGAATTTACAATAAGAATTAAAAGTTGGTCTAGTCTTTTCAATCCTAATCATTTTAATTCACCATAATGACTAAATAAAATTATGTGTATCCCAGTAGAAGAAAAATAGTTAACAATAAGTCTGATCATAAAATTTCATAGAAAACAGTTAATAGAAAAGAAATTTCTTGATCTATTGAACCCATATGTGATAAGTCTACTTCAAATATCATAATAAATAATAAACAAGTTAGGATTTTGCTAATATTTAGAATAATTACATCAATTCTGCATTCTCATGGAAATCCTGCCCCATGCTATAATATAAATAAGAGAAGGAATACAGGATGTAATGAGAAATATTCTCTTTATCTATACATCTATTTAGAAAATCCTAAATAATTTGTGAAGTAACATATAATTGAGTGTTGAATAAAATATTTAGGGCTGGAGGGATGGCTTAGCATTTGAGGTGCTTGAGTGGGAAGCCTAAGGACACAAGTTTGATTCACCATTACCCATGTAAGCCAGACGCACAGTGCGGTACATGAGTCTGGAGTTCGTTTGCAGTGGCTGGAGGCCCTGGTGTGCCCATTCTCTCTCTGTGTCTGCCTCTACCTCTCTCATTCCCTCCCTCTCTCTCAAATAAATAAATAAAATGTTTTTTAAAACATTTAAAGATAGCACCCATTATAGTGATAAATTTAGCAATATATCCATTAGTCAAAACATTGCATCCTATTTAATAAATAATGAAAACATACATGCAAATCAGTATAAAAATAAACATCAAACTTATATACAGAAATGGGAAATATAAATAAACATTGCTGAAATTAATTTAAAAAACTTAATGAGGTAATATGACAAGTTTTGCATAACAAGACATCAAGCTATGAACCGTCAAATTCTTGAAAATTATATCAAAATTATTGCAACTCCAATTCACATCTCAGCAGGCATCTTGTACAAGAAACCAACTTGATCCTAAAATTTATATTGATAGGGAAATGACTTTAAAAAGCCCAAATAATTCCAAAAGTAAAGCCAAAAGGCAAATGGCAGATATTATCAATTTCACAATTGACCTTACAGCATTTATGTTGATGACAACAATGCCTTGGCAACAGGCCAAACATGTAGGCCAATGGAACCACAGTTCAGAACTCAGACAATATAAAATAGTAAAGTAATTTACGATTTGATATCAAATGCATTTATTGGGGCAAGATTGTCCAGAAAAAAAAATGCATAGCCACAAGAAGAGCTACCAATCTTTATTGTCAGGTCACACATGAAATTTAGTGAGTAGGATCATAAACAAATTTAATAAAAGCAAGAATAATAAAATTTCTAGAGCACAGCATAGGATTAATATTTATAACAGTAAAGATTTCTAAATGCTCACACTATGAAATAAAATTAGTAAATTCAATCTCATCAAAACTTAAAATCTGATAAAAATACTGTTAACTACAGTTATTGATCCACTAGAACATAGTGTTTTCTATTTCTTAGACAATGTGTCCAAAGTATATAAAGGTTCTTACCAATCAATTAGAAGGCAAAAAAAAAAAAAATCAAAATGTGAGCATCCACAGTTATAAAAATGAGTTAAATGAATGATTAGCAACAGCTGAATGAAACACAAGTATGTTCAGAAAACGTGAAATTAAGACCCAATTAAGACCCTTCATGACACACCATTGCACTGAAGAATGAAAATGATCTGTTTGTAAATCAGGTGTGGTGGCGCAAGCCTTTAATCTCAGCACTCAAGAGGATCACCGTGATTTTGAGTCTACTCTGAGACTACATAGTGAATTCTAGGTCAGCCTGGGATCGAGTGAGACCCTACTTCCACAAACAAAACAAAACAAAACAAAAACAATCTGTTTGTGAGGAAATGAACCCCTACAACTCATACACACTGCAGGTGAGAACATAACATATTACCAGTAACTCGGGAGGCAGAGGTAGGAGGATCGCAATGAGTTTGAGGCCACCCTGAGACTACATAGTTAATTCCAGGTCAGCCTGGGACAGAGTGAGACCCTACCTCAAGAAAACAAAATAAAAACTAAAGCCACACGCACAAGATGGCACATGTGTCTAGATTTTGATTGTAGTGGCTAGAGGCCTTGGTATGCCCATTCTCTCTCTCTCTCCCTCTCAAATAAATGAACAAGGTAAATAACCCATTCATGATCAAAATGAATACAAAGTTACTTCCTGGCACATAAGGAGGAAATTGCTATGTTGTCTTAAAAGGACACTGAAATTAACTTGGAAGGCTAAAGATTAAAAACAGTAAATCGTGATCAACAATTTTTGACTATTTGAGACAAAGCTTTTATCAGGTGTACAGAAACACACATGAGCAGATGGAACAGCGTGGACTGCCCAAAAGTTAATTCATATAGCTTTAAAATGTTATGTTTACAATAACTAAACCACACTTATGATTATGTAAGCCCTTAAAATAATGAGAACATAAATCACCAAGTAATTTATCCTGAAATAATTGGTTCTGTGTGTGGCTGTATATACATACATATTCATGTCCAAATATGAAGTATTAATGTCACATGCTCACAAAACTTATATTTAAAAGTAAAAAGTACATGAAGAGGTTCTGAACCTGAGAAATAAATATTTCCTAGGTAGACATGATTTAGGGAAATCTGAAGGGAAATATTGGTAGACTAAATTATATTAAACAGTTTATAACATTAACGTTATAATATCCGGTTATTGTGGTAAAATGAAAAAGGAAGGTATAGTTTGAAGTTGTGTCCACAACATAGTAATTCAAGGAATAGTATCTATAGAAAAATATGAAAAATTATTCAGAAATATGGTAATTATATAATGGGAGCAAATAGGCTAAAGACACAAACGTAATGTATAAGCCTAATAAAATTCTAAGTTTCACTAATGACGCAAAAACTGCCGACAAGAACCAGAATGTGGCATCACCACAGCATGTGATGAACTGAAATATCACATTTCAGGGTGATGTGAAAGGTTCATAGCTTTCGGACTTCTCATGATTGGAATTTCATTATATTCATTGAATATGTTTATTTTTCAATATATTACTATAATTGAATATTGTACTTTCTCCAATCCAGAAAGTATATCTGTATGTATACGCTCTAGTAGAGATACTCTCATTTACTCCTACCAGGAACACATGGTGTTACAGAAACCCTATAATAAAAATAACCTGAACTATACAAAGCTGTGTAAGATTATCATAAAGACTAGGTGTCATATTTACACAACAGAATGCCAGGTAGCAATAAAAAATGGGTGATCTATAGTCAATAGGTACAATCAGGATGTCTATTTGTATAAATTATAAATTATTTGAGTGTGTGTGTGAGAGAGAGAGAGAGAGAGAGAGAAACTCTTGTTGAGAATGACTTGAGTTATAGAGATGTACCTGGCTGTAGTAGACCAAAGAAAGAACCCTTTGGACTTCTAAAGAGCTAATAAAATGCTGTTTCTAAAAGCGGGTGATGTACACTTGAAAGTGTTCATTAGTCTTTAAACATATGCACACCCCTTTTACCTATAGTGTATAATAAAATTGGTCTAAAGCTATCTATGTGAATACTAAATTAGACAAAAGATTGATTTCATCTTTAAATGGAGAAAATGTGGAAAGCAGAAAATATATAGAGAATTTTTGGGCTAGACAAGTTTATACTTGAATTTCTATTTGACAATTTGAAATATTTCTAACAGAAAGCTTCAGGGGAAAAAAATGTTCACCTTGGCTTTAATTTTTCAAAGTTTTGTAGGAAGGAAAGGATGAAGCTTATGCAATCACATAATACAAGATCTGCTAATAGCAGTTACTTTAAGATACAATTTCTAGAGCCCAGGCTGATCTTGGATTCACTTTGTAGTCCCAGGCTGGCTTTGAACTCATAATGATCTCCCTACCACTGCCTCCCAAGTGCTGGGATTAAAGGTGTGTGCCACCACACCCAGCAAAAATTATGTTTTATTTTTATTTTTTATTTATTTATTTTTTTTGTTTTGTTTTTCGAAGTAAAGTCTCGCTGTAGCTCTACCTGACCTGGAATTCAGTCTGTATTCTCAGGGTGGCCTCGATCTCTCAGCAATCCTCCTACCTCTGCATCCCAAGTGCTGAGATTAAAGGTTTGCACCACCATACCCAGCCTCAAAAATTATTTTTTAAAGAAAAAAGAAAAAAATACAATTTCTGGCACTTTCTTCCCCCCCCATAATCTCTCTTCTGTATTATCTACCAAGTGTTTTATAGTAGTTTCACACTAACTACATTGAGAATATATAAACATAAAATCCACTTATATAATTATATAAGTTCTGAGTTCACAAGGCTCAAAAACACTTACTATCAATGTTTCCATTATAAGAACTTATGGATTGAATTATCATCTACTGAACAAAGATTTTCAAAACCTTAAAATTAAATAAAAGAGTAATAATTAGCAAGCATTTTTGAATATAATTTGGTATTGACTACAAGTAATTTCTTATTTACAAAAGTGTATTTCAAATATGGCTATTGAGCAGACAAGAGAATTAAGATAACTATTACCTCTTTGTACTGTATATTATTTCATTTTTCTGTAACGATAATAAGCAAGAGAAGTAAGAATAGAAATATGTCGAGTAATTTATACTATTCCTTTACATTAGATTATTTTGTGTAAAAAGTTGATGACTTTTAATTTTAATAAGTTATTAATAAAATCAATTTAATAAGGTTACATTCTGATGACATTGTATGTAATTTCTGAAATATTGCTTTCTCTAAATGGTTTATGAATGTGATAATGAAATCACCAAAGGGTATGGAAATGTGGGTTATTAACCTTACTCTTTGCTTCAGAACAACACAAAGTGTTATGAAGAGAAAAAAGAAAATGTGGCATTATTATATTTTCCCCTCCTCCCAGCAGTTTTCTCCTACAAGGGTCAATTAAAAATGTCAGAGAAATGATTATGTAACTATATCTGATAGCAGATTGATTGGGTTTAAAGTAATTAATGTACCTTTCTAGCACATAGGAAGAAAATTGATGACGAATTTGTGAACATCCTAGACTATATAGTGACATCTCAAAGACATGGTTCGGCTGTTAAAGGTGCTGGCTTACAAAGACGAATGGCCAGGGTTCAGTTCCCCATTCCACAGGTAAAGACACATGCACAAAGTGGTGTGGACATATGGAGTTCGTGGCAAAAGGACCTGGCTCACCCCTCCCCACTCTCCTTGTCATTCTTTCTCTGATTGCAAATATTAAAGGATAATTCAAACCAAAACCAACAAAAGTACAAATAAAACGCATTTTAGGTAATATTATGGTCAAATACATTTGAAAAATCATTTTTCTCTTATTTGAGTAAATACCTTCATTATAAACAGGAGTGTATTTTCATCGAGTTAACAAGATTTTAGGCATTAGATATGTGTGTTGGTTTTCAGGAAACTTGAACCAGTATGATTTGATGCAGAGTGAGGTGACGTCATGTGTGATGGATGACATTGTGAGAAATAACATGTGTCAAGCAGACATTTGGTCTCTAGTCTATAAACCTTGGAGGATAAATGATAACCACTGTGAACAACAGTAATAGGATTGTTTCTATGTTTGAGGAGAAAAGAGTTTCATCTTATTGGGAAACTGGAGGAAAGGAAAATGACAGTAGGAAAGCCATCGAGGAAATGACTCCGGGCTCCAAGAAACGGAATATTAAACATTTCTGGAAGCCAGGAGCTATATGGAAGGAAGAAAATAGGACTGAGGTACGCATTTTTAATAGGTAGACTCAATTTACTGTGAGGAAAACAAAATGAGTTTTTAGGTTAGAAAACATACTTTTATTTAAAAGAAAATGGATATCAAGGGCAAGATGAATAAAATTACTATTTCAGACTGCCAAATTCAATAGTGAAATGACATAAGAGTAAATTATAATCATTCCATGTTGGATTTCAAGTAAAATAGGAGGCAAAATTTCATGAAACATTAGGGAACATGGAATCCTGCCTCAAGGTGTAAAGTAGAATCTATGGCTATAAGCATTTTGATATAAGCATGATCTCTTTCCAAAAATGGCATTCACTCAGTCTCTCAAAGCACTCAAATTTAATGTACATTACATATGTTATTTTGTCTACTGGGTATGTAAGCCTCACCAAGAGGTATTTCCAACTGTAGAACTTAAATAGCATAGTAAATATCGGAAAGCTATGAGTAGGTTTACAAGATGTAAGATTAAATATTCTATGACCATAACTTTGAAGATATGCACTTTTAAGTTAAAGGGATGTCTTTAATTTTGGCACAAATAGAGAGCAGGAAGAAGTGCCTACAGTAAGTCATAGGTGGGATGGGCTATGCGTACTGTTTGCATTCATGAGGGGAGCGGTGTGGAGTTGCCACTAAAGATAGAGACAGAAGAAACATCTGTGGAATTACTAATGATGGCCAGCTAGTGAGGGAAAGCCTGGATTAGCATGCCTGGGGCTTATTCCACTTAGAAATGGAGTTAATATATGAAAGACATCTATTTAAAGAATTAAAGAAGTATCAAGGCAGAGGAGATATTTACTCAACTACAGGAATGATAACTGTCTTTTTAAATTAATTACTGCAAGTTTAATCTCAATTTTTTTAAGTTTCTATGTTCATATGTTTTGAATCAGATTCTGTGGATTGATTGGTGTTTATACATAATTGGACGTTTTTTTTACAGTTCTGTGGTCTCTAATCAACAGACTGTTGAGAATTGTTAGCTGCTCTCCTGGGACTTTTCTATTGGTCAATGTTGAACTTGGAGTCTCTTGATTTCTTTGTGAGTAGTTGGAACCATCTAGGGTGTTGAATTATCCTGGCCAGTTTAAAAAGATATCAGTATTGTCAAGCCAGCAAGGATAGTCATACATTTTTTTTTTACAACATTAGAACATTCTGTGGAAGACTGAATGGATACAAGTATGAAATCTTGTTACATAGTGTTAGATACTTTCTAACATTCAATGAATTTAGTCAGGTTTGAACTCAAACTGTCTGTGAATTTAGGTAAATTTTTCATATTCTTTTTTTAAATTTTTTAATTTTTATTTATTCATTTGAGATAGAGAGAGGCAGAGAGAGAGAGAGAGAGAGAGAGAGAGAAAGAATGGATGCACCAGGGCCTCCAGCTGCTGCAAACGAATTTCAGATGTATGTGCAACCTTTTGCATCTGGCTTAGGTGGGTCTTGAGGAACTGAACATAGGTCCTTTGGCTTTGCAGGCAAGCACCATAAGTCCTAAGCCATCTCCCCGGCCCTATTTTGTATTTTTGATTCTTCAATGGCCTTGTCGTTAACATGGTGGAGTATAAAGTTCATCGTAATAGCAGTGGTCATAAATTAGTTGTGAAGGTAAAATGTGTTTATCTATGCAAAGTCCTTCATTCAATGCATGGGAGAGAATGAATACATTTTCCTATTTTTTGTTCATATTATATAGCTAAAGGCTTAGGACATACCTCAGGGGTTAAAGTACTTTCTTAGCATGGACAAGGCCCATGGTTCCATCTCCAGTGCCAAAAACAAAAACAAAAAACAAAAAAACAAAAGGCATATACTTATGGGCTGTATGCTATGAACTATAAATTCTTAGAATATTGAGAAATATTTTCTCCTCACAAATGCCGCCCACATTGAAAGTCTGGAAGTTAAGCTTCCATATGAAAAGACCTATCTCTTCAAACCTTAACTGGGTGTTGATATGAGCCAGAGGAAACACAGCTTAAATTTCCCTCTTTCTTCAAACTAAGTGACAAGAAATGACATTGTATGACTACTGTCTGTTTAGTAACTGACAGTCATAAATGATTGCATGTATATTCATGGTCCTGGGAGCATTTGAAGGGTATCATTCAACCTGGGGCATAATTATTTCATGGTTGTATTTTTTTCCTGAACTTTGAGAACAAAAGGTAAATAATTGTTATATTTTCAAAGGATGCAATTAAGGCTCACAATAAATATGACACAGGTTTAGAAACTAAAGTAAAAGCCTGGGGGTGGTCTGAATTTAAGTACTAAAATCATGCCCCTATGATATGCGTATAAGAAACACACAGCCAATAGGAAACCTAACCGGGCAATAGCCAGGCACACAGCCTGGAGCGAATTACTTCATTAAGTTTACATTATAAAACCCCTTCCTGACAGCATACTTCCTCTTTCTGAAACCTCAAGCATTTGATTGAACTGCTCGTTTTCAGAACACGACCAGATGAAAACGCCATGATCTAACGACATTTAATTTCATACACTAGTTATAGTCACTTCTTCATGAGATTAACAGAGTCCTCGGTGGTGATATTGAAAAGAAACACAGCAGTCACCTGGTCCAAGTCCTCACTGTAGAAATGAGAAGGAATGAGCAGGCTGCTGCTGACACCGCCCAAGCAGACATTGCTCAGTCAGGGACCGTGACACTGGTCTTTCCTCTCACAAAACCTGGACTTGCTCCCAAGGACATATAAAAGAAAACATGCCAAATTCTGTTTGGAATAAGAACGTTTGCTCAGATGCGCTCTCAGTGAGCATAGTAAAGAAGTGAAAGGTCATAGAGAAGGATCACCAAGGCTGGCATGCATAATCACGCAAGTCTGCGTGGGAGCCTCAGGGATGTCCTCTGTCTTTCTTCTGAATACTTAACAGCACCTTACTAAAAAAAAAAAAAAAAAAAAAAAAAAAAGTCTGCTGAATGTGACTGCCTGTGTTTGAGTTCTCAAGATTGCTTGAAAGAGTCATATCCAGGATTGCCGCCTGTCTTCTGGGAGATGTGTAGATTTTCTATTTTTCAGGTGCTTGCCAAATCTTTTGAATTTATTTTCATTTATCTGTGTGTGTGTGTGTGTGTGTGTGTGTGTGTGTGTACATTCACATGTGTGTGCAGGCATGTGCTCCTGTTGAGGTCGGGTGGGCTCTTGTCATCCACTTAGCTTGAGACAGGGTTGCTATGACTGTTCACTGCTCCCTGACTTTGAGGGGCTTCAGTGAAATTACTCTGCCTCCCTTTGTGCCACAGGGACCCAGAGATTAGAAAAGCCCATCACAGCTTTGGCTCTTCTGGGGGTTCAGATATCAGAACGAAGTTGTTTAGCGTGGTGTGATGAGTACGTTATCCACGGAGCCATCCCCCCATGTCCTACTGAACTTGTTTCTGAGCCAATGAAAGCTAAAGTGGGCCTAAGAGCAGGAGGAATAAACAACGTTCCACCAAACTCACCTAAAATCATCTACAAAGAACACCAACCTTGTGGTTGCTATGTCCATCAAATAATGTCAACTTAAACATTCCCAACATAGCCATGTATATTCAGCTGTGAACTGGGACACATACAGCTCTGTGCTAAATAGTTTAAGAACCCTTCTGAAATTACCTGCTACCACAACGTTCCTAAGGGGTGGGCATAATCCCTTTCCAAAATAAAGGCACAAAATGTGTTAATTGCAAGAAGAAGGCACAGTAGTCAAGTAAATTCCGCTTCAAAGTTCAGTGAATGAATCTGTCAAAGTCCTTGAGAAATCTGAAATTATATAAGTCCTTGAGAAAGATCTTAAATTATAGGATGTATTGCACATGAAGACACCTGACAATATTGTTCATGGAAAGAGGAAGTGTGTTGTGGGTCACTCAATATGCAGATTTTGTCAGAGTACAGCATGTATTCTGTAGCACACATTTGTTCACATGAAATTGACAAATAGCATGATGAATGATGCTGTCAATAACATGCAGATATCAGATCAGTTCACCTCTACTATTTCCAGGAATTTAAATGCCTACTAACTGTGTTAACCTAGCTGAGTCATGAATGGAGAAATACAGTCTTGTCAACAATGAGCAGTCTATCTTAAATTATTCATCTTTGTCATGTTTGCTCATCTTTGGCAGTACTTATTGCTTCTATCTGTTCTCCACACAATTATGTGATTTTTTTTTTTTCAGGATCTTGTAGTTCACCTCAGATATTCCCATCAAGCTCATTTAACTTTTTTTTCTTTGTGGAAATCCTATTGTTTACTATCGCACATTAGGAAGTATTATTTTTAAAATGTATTCAAAGCAAAACTTAATCAGTAAATCCTTATGAAACAATTTAATTTTGGGTTAGTACTTTAATTACAAAATTACCATTATTGTCTAATCAGCTGTGTTCGTGTTTTAGCATGGTTTTATAGAATTTAAAGTCTAGTATGACTTTTTTGTTGTTGTTCTGTTTTCCAATACTGGGCCATAAATGTGTGGTGGGGGGAAACTAACAACTTCCAGTCTAAGATACCCAGCAAGAAACAACCTGACGTAATGCTCAAACAAGTGCAGTAGTGGCACACAGCCATGATGGGCAAGCAACTGCTCTTGATTTGGCTAATTGATCCACTCAGTGGAATGGAACTCATTGCTGGAACTGGGAAATAATTCAAAACCATGTACAAAAAATGAGCACAGTCTCCAATCAAGATACCATCAAATGTGGGCTAGAAGAGGGCCTACCCATATAAAATTCTCTCCAAGATATCTGTGGCCATCCCATATATCTAGTACTAACTTCTCTGTTGGAAAATTTGCTTATCTTTTCCAGATGGACAACAAACCTGAAGGGAGGATCAGCCAATCACACCTCACCAGGGCTCCAGCTGAATCCACAGAGTAATGCGGGGAAAGGGCAAGAATACAGCGTTCTTGGGGATCAGAACACCAGAAAAAGGCTGAAGGAGATAAACAGAGAGAACATCTAACTCCTACTAAGCCAGATATCCAGAGACACAGAGGCTCCCAAAACCTCATCACTGAAGTAGAGCTAAAATGACCCCAATGTGGCTCAGGGAAATTCACAGAAGAGGGGCCAGAAAGAATGTTAGAGCCACAAGTTGGGGCATTATGCACAGAGACATGGCCTATCCCCCCATCACTCTTGACTACCCCCACAATGCGTGAACCACATTCCCCATTGATGAGGGTCCCTATGGAAGAGGGAGGACAGGGAGGAGGATAATGGAGTCACCACTATGAATGTAAAACTAGAATAATATACATAAAAATAAATAAAATTTAAAAAAATATGTGGAAGGCCATGGGTTCAGTCCCCAGCCCCTACCCCCACCACGCACACAGAGAACAAAAGCAAACAATCAGGTATGGTAGCACATACAAATAATCCCAGCACTGAGGAGGCTGAGGCTGAGTTTGAAGCCAGGCTGAGCTACATAAAGAAACTCTGTCTCTAGGAGCACTCAGCACTGAAACGTCTCAAACCCACCTTCCAAGGCTCAGGGTCCATTGCGGAAGAGGGGGCGGAAAGAATGTAAGAGCCAAAGGAAGAGTAGGACTCCTTACAACGTGCTCCTCCAGACACAAAATGGCCTGGATATCCATGACCTCACAGTGCCTGACACTACCTACACAAGACCATAATTAAAAAAAAAAAAAAAAAAAAAAGCAAAATTATGTTACAGGTCTGGATGTGTGGAAGTCCAAGATGAAGGTGCCAAAAGAACAGATTACAGGGAGGGAGGAAAGGAGGGAAGAAAGGGAAGAGAGACAGAGAAAGAGAGGTAGAGAGAGCATTAATCCCATTTGACATTTCAGTTCCTCTGTCCTAATTACTTCCCAACTATCTCAACCATTGAGAGCACAACAAGGAGGATTCAGATTTCCGCACGTTAATTATGGTGAATCCAAATGCAAGTGTGTCTAGATGGGTGTGCTCACTTTACATATATGGGATTATTCAAGTTGTGCAATGTTCATTTCTGAACAGCTTAAGTGGGGAAAAAAATCTCATATCAAGTGTATTATCCACTTAAAGCATCAAATTCAGTGGCTTTCAGATCTGGACAGCCAGTACTTGATGTCTCTGAGCAAGCTTTTACATTGCCCCCATGTCATAGCACTTTCCAGCACAACACGCTTTCATGAGTCGACGGAGTCTTAAGCTGTTTCCACATTAAAGCTTTAATGAATAGTTCGGCCAGAACACTTGGGCAAAGAATCTTAGGGTGTAAATATTTTCCTTTCTCTTGGAATGGAATTTCTGGTTACACAGTACCTATGCCATTTTGAAGAGTAGATACACTGTTTCCATAGATACAGTATATTTTCTTAAAATAATCCTGTGAATTATGATGGAGCGATAGATGCTTGTGTAGACAGGTGTCCTTAATGACTCCACATTTTTACTCCAAACAACTAATGTATGAATCAGAGTTTAAACTCTAACCATAGACATTTTCACAGATCATAACCACTTTTCCCCTATCTTTATTATTTTACTTTTAGGTAGAGGCAATATTTACTTCCAATCACCGATATCTAAAAACTATTTATCATCTTACTCTGTTTACAACTGGGAATATAATGAGTTCCAAAATACTTAAAGTAAAAATTCTTAAATATATCAAGCAACATCATGCTTTTTCACATGTTGGATAACTTTTGGCTACATTATAAACACAGATAAATTAGAGAAATAATATAATTAAGGACATTAGAAAGACATTTGCTCTCAAGTTAGCATTTTGAGACAGAAAACCCTCTGGCATGCTTTTTAGCCTTGAGGGTTGTATGTGTATCTTAATAAGCATACAGGGATTAATTTTCTATATTACACTCTTCAGCATTATCATTTAAATTCTATTTTATGTGGTATATTCAAATGAAATGTGTTCAAATGGAAACCTTGAAATGAAGAATTTTAAGTATCCCAGTCTCCTTCCTAAATAACCAGCTGGCTATAAAAGCTAGTCTCTGTGTTAATTTGCAAATGAACAAGGACTTTGGAGTTATATCCACACCGGTCCCAGGCTGCTGTTGTATTAATTATTAGATAGATTAACTACACACTGAGCTGGCACTTTTCATTAAACAGCTGCTAAAACATGAGGGATGAACAATGCCTCCCGCTTTTGCTTCCAAAGCACGCGCCCAGGGGCTATTTAACATGCCTTAATAAGCTACTATTCTCCATGTATGTGCATTTCGCTTAATTGGAAAGTGTGTAGAAATACCGCCGTTTAGAACTTGACACTGTCTGTCCTCGGCTGTCATATAACAACAACAACATCAAGCCTTCATGTTTTAAGTTTCTGAATTAAATATAAGTGATAAAAATACAGAAAGTAGATATGTCATTGTGGTGGTTTGAATAAAATCCCCCTCACGGTCTTTGTGTTTTGAATACCTGGTCCCCACCTGAAGGTAATTTAGGTGACTTGGGGAAGTGGAGGCTTGCTGGAGGAGGTGTGGGCCATGCTGGATATGGGCTTTGGGGTAATACTGCCCAGCTCCAAGCCCAGGACTTAGAATGCCTCTTTCTTGCTGCTTTGAAAATGTGGCCGGGTGTGGTGGCACACGCCTTTAATCCCAGCACTTGGGAGGCAGAGGTAGGAGGATCGCCATGAGTTAGAGGCCACCCTGAGACTACATAGTGAATTCCAGGTCAGCCTGAACTAGAGACCCTACCTTGAAAAACCAAAAAAAATTAAATAAAAATAAAAAAGTGATGTCAAGCTAGCTGTCTATTTCTGCCAGGCTTTCCTAATCATGATGAAGTTTCATTTCAAAACTGTAGGCCCAAATAAACCCATTCCTTCTATAACCTGTTTCTGGTCAGGTGGTTAGTCATAGTTCCAGCAATGACTGGAAAAGATAATTACTAAGGTATGTTAAGAAAGGAAATTGTTAGGGGAGAATCAATAGATGTCTACATTATAGTCAATTGCCTATTTCAATGCTAATTGGTGTGTTTATGTGGGGGGCACAGGTGTGCAACAGCACGTATATGCAGGTTAGAAGACAACCTTAGAGTGGCTGTCCATGCTTTCCGCCTTGTTTGAAGTCTCATTGTTTTGACACTGCAAATGCCAGGGTAGCTGGCCCCAACGTTTCAGGATTCTCCTGACTGCCTCCGTTGTCGTGGGTACATTGGGATTCCAGATGCTTTTTTGCTGCCTGGGTCCAGCTTTCTGTGGATTCTGAGGATCCTAAATTCTTGGGGTTACGAAGCAAATGCTTTTAACCACTAAGCTACTTCCTTGTGTTCATTGCTGTTCATAATCTCTTCTCTGTTTTTTCTACAAGTTATTGACATATTTATAGTACACACTTATCTTGAATAATTTATTTAAATTTGATAAACTTAATCTCAAAGATCAAGTTCCATAACTTACCTAACTTAAAATATCTGTACCATGCACTAGAGAGATTGCTGAGCTAATAAAGGTGTTTGTTTGCAAAGCCTGATGGTCTGGGTTCAATTCTCCAATACCCATGTAAAAACCAGACACTCCAAGTGGTACATGTGTCTAGAGTTTGTTTGCATCAGTGGAGGGCCTGGGGTATCCATAGTCTCTCTCTTTTGCTTTCTGTCTCCCTCTCTCTCTCTCAAATTAAAAAAAAAATCTATATCATATAAATTCTAGAGGGATTTCTTAGTACTAGATTGAAGAAATTAGTTTATACCAATACTTACAAGACCCTTCAAAATTTTGGACCTGTCGTCATTCTTTAGTGCTGTTCCTTAGTATATAAATGAATATACATTAAAGTTTCTTGCTCTCTTATGGTTATGAACCTGAAGACTTTATCTTTGTTTTAAAGGATAATTTTGAAAAAGTTAGCAGCATGATTCTCATAAAGACATAAAATGAAAATGCATTATAATTTTTATTTGACTGATATTAGTGAAAGAGCCAATAACTTGTTATAAACCAGTCCAGGGACACTTCAGAAATACATTAATAGAGCAGAAACAACGTAAGAAATGTACAAATGAAGACAAAGCGTGTTTATTGCACAGGAGAGAGTTGACAATGATACCTCTATCGTGGCAGAGAGGACTCTAGATGTTTCACAGCTTATGATGTTTTGACTTAAAACATTTCAACTTTACGATGGAGAGGAAGCAGTGCGCATTCATTTTCTGTTCTCATTTGAGTTTTGAATTTTGAACTTTTTCCAGTCAGGGGATAAGCAGTGCTATGATTCTTTCACAAGGCTGGGCAGAAGCAGTGGACACAGTTCCCAGAGAGCCGCACATCCACCAAGGGAAAATCACGATTTGCAGCACCCCTTGTGGTCAGTGTTTCTTGAAGTTTCTCTACTTGTACTCTCTTGTCCATCTCTGTGCGTCTGAACTCTTCAACCCTTGATTATAAAATTGGCCTTGCTTTAGAGGAGTCTGTCCAATTGTTGCTTAAGCTGACTGTTCTGAGTAGGTTTAAGGTAGGCCAGGATGAGCTATATCCCATCCGGTAGGTTAAGATGCATTCGAGGCATTTTCAACTTCAAGAACTTTCAGCTGACTGATGGTTTAGTTGGACATGAACCCATCATAGCAGGAGAAGCATCTATGTGTATAGTGAACAAAGGAATGTCCATGTTAAAATGCCTGTTTTCTAACCCTGGGACATGCAAACATCTCACATGACATGCTCTGAAGACGTGGTTGATTGCTGCTTTATACTGAGATGGAAGGATTTCTAAGAGGAACAGAATGGCTCTGTGCAATCAGTCAGAGTCTGCATGAGAGACAGGCAAGACGTAGATGGTGAGAGAAGGGATGATGGAGGAAAAAGTTGGGGTGATTTATTTTTAATTTTTAATATTTTTTAGAATTTTAGCAGTTTATATTCTTTCACTCCCTCTTCCACTTCCTAAGTAATATACTTCCTATTCAGAACGGTACATTTGAGTATCTTCATGGTTTATCTGTCTAGCTTTGAACAAAAATACAGTTGTGTTGGATGAATGAGTCTGAATATGTGGTGCATAGCATGAGCTCTATGTTCTATAACATTAGATTGTGTCATGGAAACTGCTGAGAGAAGACTTCAGGTTCTCTTAATACAAAAAGCAGTAATAAAAAATGAATATGCTAATTAGGATAATGAGGAGATTGATATGTTAATTAAATTGATTGTAGTCATTTCCTTCTGCGTATACCACAGCATCATGTCATATTCCTAAAATGTGTACGTTAAAAACGTATAAAGGTAGCCAGCTCTGGTGGCACACACCCTTAATCCCAGCATTTGGAAGAATGAGGTAGGAGGGTCACTGAACTTGAGGCCAGCCTGACACTACAAAGCGAATTACAGACCAGCCTGAGCTACAGTGAGACCCTACCTCGAAAAACCAAAAGTCTAAAGGGAAACCATTATATCTCAGATTCTAAGATCCATTGAGAGTCCATTTTTGGTTCTATTTAAACTACCAGGAATGACCATTTCAAGGGAGCTAAGACATTATTTTGCGGATTACGCCAGTGGATATTATGCTCTCACTTTGTACCCTTCAGAGAAAGGTTGTTTGTGTTTCCACTTGTGCAACTTGTATCCTGTTTCTATATAGGAAAGGCACATAGTCACATAATGATTTTTTCTCCCTGAAATTCCTTACTTTGCTTATAATTTATTTCACTGCTGAGTAGACTCAGACAAAACAAAATCTTTCCAGGGAAGGTGTTATTAATTCTGCACCAAGTAAACGTTTATGCAAATACAAACCAAAAGCAACATTTAATAAAGCTAACCTAAGTCAAGACCATTGAAATGTAAAAAACCTGATAGGTGATAAAAGTCACAGGTCAAATAAATTCATAGTGGCAATTGTTTAAGCAGTCAAAAAGTTAGTTCTTTCTAAGAGAACATAAAAAAAATTTACAAACTGTACCTATAATTCCAACTCTCCAGGGTGCAGAGATAGGGTGGATGTAAGGTCTCCTGAGGTTAGGGTCCACTGTGTCGTAAGTGGTCGCTACCTGACCGGGCCCGGCACTGATGCAGAACTCCAAGAAGAGCTGAGGAGTAACAGTTCTGCTGAGGACAAGGAGCACTGGCCAGGACAGATCATATGATAAGAAGAAAAAAAAAAAAACATAAAAATACAACCAAACCAGCCTGGTGGGTATTTTGTTGTATTGATCAGTATTTTGTTAGAACTCTTATATTTTAAAAGTTTAAAACATATTTTTAGGGGCTGGAGAGATGGCTTAGTAGTTAAGGTGCTTGCCTGCAAAGCCTAAGGACCCAGGTTCAATTTGCCAGTACCCACATAAGACAAACACAGGGCACATTTATCTAGAGTTCGTTTGCAGTGGCTGGGGGCTTTGAAACACCCAATCTCTCTCTCTCTCTCTCTCTCCCCTCTTCCTATCTCTTTCTCAAATAATAAATAAAAATATAAAAATTATATATATATTTATTTAAAGTTTGCTAAAAATATAATACTAGGATAGAAAAAGTTGATTGAAACAAGAATAATTTTAGTAAAATACAACAAAAGAAAAGAACAAAACTCTAGACAGAAGTTGAAGAAAATGGAATCAGGACAATAGAGAAAAAGCCATGATTCAACACGTGGTTCTTGACAAAATAAATCATAAAACAAATGCAAGTCTAGGCAAGCTAACCAAACCAGAAGATAAAAATATCAGAAATTATAGTGGGTCATCATTACCATGAACATTCTACAAAGTTGACATAGGAATACTATGAATACTTTATATACATAAATTTGTGACTTTGATAGAATAAATCCTTAAAAGACACAAATTACAAGGACATAAACAAGGAATCATAAACAATAAAAATTGCAACAAAAATCAAAAAATTCCAAAACTGATGATTTCAATTCCAGGGAAAATAAGAGTTTTACAGAAATGAATCCTGAAGGTGGAAGCAAAAGGACGCACTTAATAACACATTCTGCTTGCTCAGCCTAACCACTACTGAAACCAGACGAAGATGTGACACACAACGACGCCATAAGCCAATAGATGTGAACTTCAACAACATACTCAAAACTGAAAAGGAAGGGCTGGAGAGATGGCTTAGTGGTTAAGAAGCTGGCCTGCAAAACCAAAGGACCCAGGTTTGATTCTCGAGGACCCACATAAGACAGATGAACAAGGTGGCCCATGTTTCTGGAGTTCATGTGCAGTGGCTGGAGGCCCTGGTGTGCCCATTCTCTCTCTCTTTCTCTCTCTCTCTCTGTCTCTTTCTCTCAAAGAAATAAATAACAATAAAATATTTAAAAACTGAAAAGGGGGCTGGAGAGATGGCTTAGCAGTTAACCACTTGCCTGTGAAGCCTAAGGGCCCAAGATCAAGGCTTGATTCCCAGTATCCACGTAAGCCAGATGCACAAGGTGGCACATGCATCTGGAGTTCGTTTGCAGTGGCTGGAGGCCCTGGCGTGCCCATTCTCTATCTATCTGCCTCTTTCTCTCTGTCTGTCTCTCTCAAATAAATAAATAAATAAATAAATTTTAAAAAACTGAAAAGGGAAAATATATAAAAATAAATATAAACCATAGCAATGCTGTTTCTATAGTATTATATATTAATATAATAATTAATTAGCATATTAATGAATTATATATATATATATATATATATATATATATAGTTCCCCCCATGTAGCTGGGGAAATAGCTCAGTGGTTAAAGGTGCTTGCTTGCACTTTACTGGACTTAGTTCAATTACATAGCCACCCACCTAAAGCTGGATCCCAAAGTGATGAAAGTCTCTGGCAGTCTTCACAGTGGCAAGAGACCCTAGGGGATCCACCCTTCACACACACACACACACACACACACACACACACACACACACACACGCAAATTAAAAAAGATATTTTTAAAATAATGTGTCCCCCAAAGGCTCGAATATTAAAGTATGGGTACCCAGCTGGTAGACCATTGAGTGTGAATGGCTCGTGAGGATGCTAACGGCATCCACAGATTATCTGGTTGGTTAGTTTGTAGCTGAAGAGGTTGTTGGGATGTGGAGCTTACTTGGATAGAACAGGTAACAGGAGGCCTGTCTGGCGATAACACAAATCACTACTTCCCGACTTTCTGCATCTGCCTCTCTCTTCTCCCTGTGCATTCTCTGTTGAGCACTTGTCATTCATCACGTTTTCTAGTAGTGTGACTTCTGCCTTCCCATTGCATAAACATATTTATATTGATCTGACAGTTAATGCATTTGATAATGATAGAGTGAGATACCTTTTGTCTTTGTCATTAAATATTGTTTTGAAAGGCAACAATACAAATTAATATTCATTATTATTCCATTTATTGATCATTTAATTTCAGATTTTATGTATACATATATATGTGTGTGTGTTTGTGCTCAAAGTTACCACTAAGTATATATGCACATTTTTATGAACTGATGCATATATAACGTGTAAATTTAGTATTATATGAAATTCAAGTTATAGTAACCTTATTGAAGTATTAGTATCTCCATGTCCCAGAGAGAAAATAAGTTAGTAAAATTTATTGAAGCCAATGCATACACAGAGATATGGTTCATTACAAAACATAAGCTGTCAATCAAATTCTAAAGTTCACAAAGGAAAATTTTGACTTATTATCAGCTTCTTGAATGTGACAGTTTTAGCACTCTTGAGAAGATATTTAAAACAGAATAAATTTAACAAGATGATTAAATCCGTAAACAAATTACCTCTAGCCCTGTTGTCCATTGTTGATTTTTCAAGAGGCAACTGGAAAAAATAACTATTAATGATTCTAATCTTAGTTCTTTGTGTTTTCTGTAGAGCCTACTACCTTGACAGACTCTTAGGGAAGTGAAGCAAGGATTTTTGGAATGTAAGGATATAAGTCAGATTGAGTCAAATTTTCCAGGAAGAAGTATTGACTGCAACTGAACCCAGTGTGTGACAGTGGCAGCTTTGAGCTGAACGGCAAAGAGAGTCCAGTAATTTTAAGCCACTCTATCTGTTTAGCAGATTCAAGTAAGTGATATACGTGGTTTGCTTTAGTGCCTTTCAGAGGCAGTTATTTCATGGAGAAATCAGCTCTGCTATTGCTTACACTAAACATAATTTAACAAGAAGTTCAAAATGGCAAGACTCATGATGGTTTTCTCACTGACTATCCCCATGTCTTTTATTTTCCTAAGAGGAAAAAAATAGTATGAGGAATTAGCCTGGACACATGCATGGGATAAAGCCATGCCTGGTAAGAAGAAAGAAAAGGTGAATTTGTCTCCTAATATTTTATTTTGCAAATGTTCCAATATATAGAAAAAAATTAAAGCACTTTCAGTGATCACTCATGTATCTGTCATGCCTGTTTTTTAATTAATATTTTGACAGACATGCTTCTTAGTCATATAACCATCCACTTTTTAATCCATCTGTCCCCATGCTTTAAATTTTGTTATATTTTTATAGCTTCCAAGGTCATATGCAGACAAATCACTCTGATTTTTTCAACTTTAGATTCACAACATTAGGAAATAAAATATAACTATATTATAAAATCCTTTCAGAAGCAAGGGGTGTGAAAAGAAAGGTCAAGAATGCAAGAGATATATTATTGACACTGAGATGAGGAATAATCTCTAGTACTTGTAGACCTGGGGGCTGAGAGCACAGCTCCATTTGTAGCATGCTTGTCTATCTCCATGAGGTTCAGGGTCTGGTTCCCAGCATGATGAAAAACAAAAATAAATATTCACAGTCCCAGAAACCAACTTGGCTCAGATACCAAAATAATAATCATTTATATTCATATTCACATGCTTCCAGAAATAAAATTGAGTATATTTTATACAAAATTAATATTTTAAAATCATTTTTGGTGGTTTTGGGTGATAGAGTCTCATTCTGGCCTGGAATTCGCTATGTAGTCTCAGGGGGTCCTTGAACTCACAGAAATCCTCCTACCTCTGCCTCCCAAGTGCAGGGATTAAAGGTGTGTGCCACAAAGCCTGGTTTTAACAGCTTTTAATAGGTACCATTATTGGAAACAGAATGTTTTCACACACATTTGTAAGCAAGAATTTTGAACCATATTTTTGTATAATCCTCCATAAAATCCCAGTGAGTCTAGATTATCACTAATATTTAGATAAAGAAGAATGCTGTTTAAACTATGTACACATAATCTTATCTAGCAGAAATACTCAATGCTTGATTTGAGCTTCAACCCCCACAAATCAATGATTTTGGATATTCAAATACCGTAGCTTATTTTTCTCATACTCATAAAGAATTGGAACAGATTATAAACCATAGCATGGAAATTCTTAGTCATATACAGATCTCTTTTGAAATTTAATTTCTAAAACCAGCCTTTCTACACACACCAAATCACTCAATACTGGTGTTTATGTTGAATTTTGAATTTCCAAGTACATCTTCCTGCTTCCCCATCTTAGTACCTGAACGTGAAATTCACTTATTATTTCTTACAGTGTAGCATTTATTTCCCTTCCCTAAATGTCAGTGATTTCCTGGGTGACAACTAAACCCCATTTAAGTACCACAACACTGTAATTAAAACTTCAATGATCTGTATTTACAGCCTCATTGGTTCAGTAAGATAATGTTGTCTGCAGTAAGACCAAATATCTATGTTCATATGACCTATGTAGTCAGAACTAACAGCACGACATTGAATATATTTCAGTGTATTCAGAGATGTGTGGGATGGGTCACATGTTTTGTGTTACTCTAAACAGATGTTTTATGACACACACACACACACACACACACACACACAGTTGTTTCAAATGACAACTATTTGAAAGACTGAGATCTGTGTCACTGTGGTACATCATTGCCAAGGCAGACAAAACAAAGGGACAAAAAATAACATTTCAGAGGATCTTGAATTATCTTAAAGCAAACTATGCTGGTTCAATTCTTTGGTCGGGTTGATTAGGTTAGGAACAGAGACACATGCCTCTTGGGTAGGTCTCTGAGGAAATTTCCAGGAAGTATTAACTGAGGGAGGAATCCTCCCGCAGAGTGGGTGTCCTTCTAGCGGTGGGTGACATGTTCTAAGGAGTGAATTCTGAGAGAACATAGGCCCCTTTTTGCCCGGTTGCCCATGCTACTTGCTGGTGAGTGCTTTTTACCGGGCGATTGTGGCTTCTCGTTATGTGTGCTTCTACTGTGTGCTGGCTATACTTTGAGGACACTGGAACTGAGCTTCATGAACCTTCCAACATGGAAAGAAAAGACAAGCACATCTCTAAGAATAATCGTTCAGGGCTTCAGTGCCAGATTGGGACTGCGAGGCAGCCAACTGAGCAACTGCCAGATTCCTCAGTGCCTTGCAGACAGCTGCAGTTAGACTGCCAGGCTGCTGTTCTGTAAACTACTCTAAGAAGTCCCCTTTATAACACAGATTTGACTTATCGATTGTGTTCCCCTACATAAGCCTGAAAAAAATGCACAATCTTTATTGGGTCACTGGCATGGAGAATAAGAGGGAGAACTTTACACTGGATGCCAGAGTTTGCCTTTGTAAAGATGATAGATTTAGTTTGGATAAACAGGAAAATGTTAGTAATTGAAATGGTGAATTGGTGGGCTGGGGAGCTAGGACTCAGTGGTGTCATTTGAAAATACGTGGAGAAGGGGCAATAACACTG
This sequence comes from Orientallactaga sibirica, assembly GCA_036365145.1. NCBI lineage: Eukaryota > Metazoa > Chordata > Mammalia > Rodentia > Dipodidae > Orientallactaga > Orientallactaga sibirica. Next base: position 21,740,153 of record JAEOAD010000032.1, on the reverse strand, counting down.
CTTCCTGCTTTGGCACTGCACACATTTTATTTTGGGCGCAGTGTGGAGCCAGGTCTATGGCTCACAAGATCTTTGCACTCTGGCATGTGCGGAACACACACATAACAATCAAATCATCCAAACACACTCTCCTGACTCAGTTATCACTTTTAAATTCCTTTCCATCTTTGGTTGTTTAATTGTAGAAATATTAAAGTTATAAGAAATATTTAGGTAGGTGGTGGGCAAATAAAGAGATACGTATACAAACTAAGTTTCTATACCTTTAAATTCTGTGCATTGTGAGAGAATTAAAATACCTTTGATAGTACCTCTCTTGATTAGAAATACAAGAGGAACTTGACACTGTGAAGTTAATATAAACGCCACATCTACCTAACTTGAACGCCAATCTTAAACGGTCCCTGGCAGTCAGGCACCGGCTGATGAAGCATGAAGACTCTCACAGCAACCTGGTTTTTGTACTGGAAGGCTGTGCTTTGGAAAGTCATTGTCCATATCTCTGAAGGGAATGGCCAGTGTCTAATGACTTTTCTAGACAAAATCGTTGATGGAAAAAGAATGGCATTTGGAATAGTAGATAAAAACCTAATTTATTAATCAGTGGAAGTTTCCACTTATTTGGGTTTTCTTATCACCAAATTCTGTAACTTTTTGTGACTTGAAAAAAAAAAAAGGATTGATATCTTGCTAAGCCACTTTGAGAATTGAGATGGTTAGTGTGCCATAAATATTTACTTCACTTTACTAACCTGTCATTTTCATGAGTGTGTCTGCATTTAACTTGGTTTATTTTTGAATATGTGTGCATGTATATACACATTAACATATATTGTTAGCTATCAATTTACAGGTTGATATATTTCTATATATACATATATATTCAGAATATATACATATACATTATGTATCACACACATATCATATATAATTGCCCTTTTCCTAAAGCAAATCTGTATTTATTTAGGTAAACATACAAAGAACCCCCACGATAGAGAATCTGTTCTACCAATCTGTACTGTCTTTAGTACTTACATATTTATTAATAATACAACAAAAAAGTATTATAAAAATTTCTGATATTAATCTGTTAACTAAAAGGATCGCACTTTGTTTTGGACATATATGTTCTCATGCTTCAAACAGAATAAGTCTGAAACTATACCACGTTGGGAAAAAGCCAAATAAAACTCTGCTCAATTTTTGGCATCAACTGTCATGACAAAAAAAGGTAATGCAAAAGAAACAAAAATCACAGAACATTAAGAAGTACGAGTAGATGAATACCCAGAGTGTTACATGAGTCTTTGACAGAATTACTAATGCTAAAGGAAACATTTAACTTTCAACATACCATAAATGAAAATTTAAAGCTCCATTTTAGAGCATCAGCCTTAATATATTTTATTACCTAGGAATTATAGGAAAGTAATGGTTAAGTATATTTTATGGTAGTTGAGGGCTGAAACCTTTCATTGTAAGAATTCTGAGTTAGAATCTGAATCCTGTCACTTCCTTGGGATGACTTCAGAGAATTTATTGATCCCTCTACTCAGCTTTGTTAACTATAAAATTGAATTTGGTTATAGATCAATTAATGTAACTCACCATTTACTCTTATTATCAATCGCAAGTAAATATTTTAATAGTAAATTTTACCAAAATAAAGATATTTGGAATATATATGATATGTCTTTGGAATATATATATGTGTATAATTGCCCAAGTATATTGTAAAACTGTAGTGTTAGCTATGGCTATATGTTGTTGTCTTTGAATTAAAGAAATTTCCAAATAAATTGTACTTGAAATGTGTAAAAAAATAAATTTGATATCACTTGCTTGAAAGTCAATGAAAAGAAGTCGAGATTTTTAAAACAAATTAAAGAATTTGGGCTAGCGAGATGGTTTTGTGGTTAAGGCACTTGCCTACAAAGCCAAAGAATGCAGGTTCGATTCCTCAGGACCCATGTAAGCCCTATGCACATGGTAGTGCATGCATCTGGAGTTAGTTTGCAGTGGCTGAAAGCTCCGGCGTGCCCATTCTCTCTCTTTCTCTTCCTCTCTTTCTTCCTCTCTCTCTTTCTCAAATAAATAAACTAAATAAAAATTTGAAAAAAAAAAAAGAATCAAAGATCCTGTATATGGCCAAGCATAAAGCAAATTATACCTATTATCCATCTATCTATCTATCTATCTATCTATCTATCTATCTATCTACATTTCTTGTTTTATCTATAAGCCATATAGAATTTGATTTTTAAATATTATATAGTTCTAAATATAATACCAGTAATGAATCCAATATCTGTGAAAAATAAAGTAAAATATTTAGGAAAAATCACAAAAATTGGGGCTGGAGAGCTGGCATAGCAGTTATAGTGCTGGCATGCAAAGCCGTAAGACCCAGGTTTGAATCCCCAGGACCCACATAAAACCAGATGCACAAGGTGGTACATGAGTCTGGAGTGCATTAACAGTGGCTAGAGGCCCAGGAGTCCCCATTCTTTCTCTCTCTCCCTCAATCTCTCTCTCAAACACACACACACACACACACACACACACACACACACATTTACAAAAATTACTAACATACATGGAAATGTGTAATATGTTGGGAGAAAGGGTATTTGAATATTATGAAGCTCCCAGCTTTTTAAAAAAGAGTTACTAATTTTATAAAATTTCTATTAGGCACTGCACCATTTTTAGATAAAATATGAAAAATATATGCCAGATTTAGACGACCCCCCATCCCACTAAGTACAAGAATTAAGATCTGTCAGAGAATTAAAGTCATAGATCTAAATGTTCATCAAATTAAAAAGACCTATAGGCCCACAGATATACGACTGCACAGTGCAGACATCCGTGAGTGGACATTGACATCATGAGTGGACATCGATATCCGTGAGTGGACATTGACATCTGTGAGTGGACATCGAAATTGTGAGTGGACATTGACATCCGTGAGTGGACATCGATATCCGTGCGTGGACATCGACATCCGTGAGTGGCCATTGACATCGTGAGTGGACATCGACATCCGTGAGTGGACATCGACATCCGTGAATGGACATCGACATCCGTGAGTGGACATTGATGCCAGAACCAGTGACAGGGTAGGAGATTGTGACATGAATTGTTGGAGCCACAGGAAGTGGGTAAATGGAATCATTATAAAATGCACCCATTCTACTCTCCTTAATAAGAACTGTCCTCAGGGGAATTTATTCTATCCAAGCCTAACCTATTGGCCTTTTATGAGAGCCTAGTTGGCTTGAAGTAGAGAAACTACCCAATTTGAGAGCCTTTCACTTCCGTCAAGGAAAAGGAAAATAAAAACTCCAACCTCCGTCAATCAACCATCGTGTTCTGCTTGGGGGAGAGGGGCGGGTGGATAGCCTGATATGGACTGGTGACGTTTGCATTCCGAATAGCAGGTTTAGGAAAAGAAAGACCTCATCACTGAACAGTAGAATGCTTCCCTTTCCTCCACAGCCTTATCACTATACTGTCAAAGGTCTATTCCCACAGCTCATTCTGCCCTGTACGTCATATTTGCCTTTCAACAACACCAACAAAAATTTCAAGGCATACTAAAATGGAAAACTATTGAAGAGATTGAATAAGCATAGAATAGAGTCAGATGTGATGCATATAACTGAGGAGTTACATAGCCTCAAAGAGCATCAGTGAACAAATGGACAGTGTAAAGTAAAATGATAAAAGTTCCAAGGAAGAATAAAACAGAAATATTAGGGATCAAAAACAACTGCTATGAAAATATAGCTTATAAACCTACATATCATATGAGTTTATTGCACCTGTTTGAAAGCTTGGCTGTATTAAGTTCTTTCTCCGATCTGTCAATGAAAAGGCTTAGCTCATTTATTTTGTTCATAAGAGACTCATCATTCCTTTTACTGTTTGACATCTTAATGAAATAAAGATCATTCTGTAAAATAAATAAATTAATTAATAAAAAGGTATGTTGTAAAACCAAAAAAAAGAAAAGAAAAGAAAAGAAAAGAAAAGAAAAGAAAAGAAAAGAAAAGAAAAGAAAAGAAAAGAAAAAAGGGCTGGGCATAGTGGTGCACGCCTTTAATCCCAGCACTTGGGAGGCAGAGGTAGGAGGATCCCCGAGAGTTCAAGGCCACCCTGAGACTACATAGTTAATTCAAGGTCAGCCTGGACCAGAGTGAGACCCTACCTCGAAAAACCAAAAAAAAAAAAAAAAAAAAAAAAAAAAAAAAGGTATGTTGTAAATAACAAAAAGAAAAATAAAAATCCCACCTATTATGGAACTGATGAGTGCCTTTAAAATTATAGCAGACAAAGAGCCAAGGAAAGAGTACTCCTTTATTTTTAAAGATTTATTCTTTAAGTTTTATTTAATAAAATCTCAAAAATTTTAAAACAACTATGAGCCACAGACCAGGTGGGACTAACCCGAGGCATATCCCCCCATCCCAGTGGGAGTGACTGAGGTTTTCATGACTCCACAGTGAATCCCGCAACCCAACTGAGGAGGGCCCCACGGAAGTGGGAACAAGGGAGAGGGAATAAAAGTGTATAATCTTTTAAAAAATTAATTAACTAATTAAAATGTGAATCAAGAACCAGGGAACCTGTTGTATTATCTTTTCCTGGGGAAGATGTAAACATACCTTCACCCCAGACAGAACAATGACAGAACAAAGCATGATTGCAGCAAAATCCAACTTGGTGAAGCAGCACGGGTGAGGGATTGCTTTGAAAAGCGTGAATCATTCAATGCTAGTAGCTGTACAATCCAAGATGCCCAAGCCAGCATGAGTGAGGACCCACAGGTGTGTCAGTCCTGAACAGCTCACAGAATTTGCAGGCAGTGTGTTTGTAGGGCATGCTTCTGTCCTCAGCAGGTGTTTACTGCTTCTATAACCCTGAGGGGAAGCATGAATCATGTAAATTGCATGAACTTCCTCAGACTTGGATGTTTGTGTTTTTATTTTTATTTTTTTTATTCCCGAGTCATAAGAGCCTGTTTCAGTTTGCTACATCCTAAAAAGCCTCTCTTCTGGAAGGAATGTTCCTTGGGAGAAAGTTGATTTACTACAGAGTCAATGCAAAGAAAAAAAAAAACACAGAGAGGATGGGTATTAATTTAACTGTATCAAAACTCAAGATTGTACATTTGCTAATGTTGGAAGTGATGGTTCAATTGTTCCAAAACCATCAACCATCCAGTGCTATCTGTGTGAAACCTGCACTAAATATAAAGATATGTATGTTCAGGGATAGAAAACTATTGGCCACAACACTAATAAAAAGAAAATGGGAATAATATATTAATTTTACAGCAGACTGCAGAGCAAGTATAGCAAAAAGGCCAGTAATCATGAAAAAGTGGTAAATCATAAGAAATGTAAGAAAGTATCAAAATATGTGAGAAAAATTGATGAGACTTCAAGGAAAAAAAATCATGATTTCATGACTATACTTAAACACTCTCACAGTACTTTCTTTTTTTTTTACTTTTTAAATATATCTTATTTATTTATTTATTTATTTATTTATTTATTTATTTAAGAGAGAGTAAGAGGCAGAGAGAGAGAGAGAATGGGCACGCCAGGGCCTCCAGCTACTACAAATGAACTCCAGATGCATGTGCCACCTTGAGCATCTGGCTCAGGAGGGTCCTGGAGAATCAAACTGGATCCTTTGGCTTTGCAGGCAAACGCCTTAACCGCTAAGCCATCTCTCCAGCCCCTCTCACAGTACTTTCACCGAAATAAGCAGTGAGGGCATCATTGAACTGTACAGTGCCATAGTCAACAGGTTATATTTGACACCTGCAAACAACTTCATAGACTAGCAGAAAAGTGAATATTGCTCTGAAGCTCACATCCAACACTCTTAGACCACATTCTGAGCGTAATACATAGCTTAACAAATTTTAAGGAAAAATGAATCATGCAAACTATACTCTCAGTCCACAAGGGAATCAAGCTACAAATTCCTAACAAAAAATATGTTTCTTTACTGAAAATATTTGTTTTATTTATCTACTTATTTTGAGAGAGAGAGAAAGAGAGAGAGAGGGAGAAAGAGAGAGGGAGAGAGAGAGAGAATGGGCATGCCAGAGCCTCCAGCTGCTACAAACACACTCAGATGCATGCACCGCCTTGTGCTTCTGGCTTACATGGGTATTGAGTAATTGAACATGGGTCCTTGGGCTTCCCAGGCACTAAGCTGTCTTTCCAGCCCAAAAATGTGTTTCTTACTAGCAAATGGCTGAAAGAAAAAAATCTCAAGAGATGTGTGTGTGTGTGTGTGTGTGTGTGCATGATGATCGTGTGTGTGTGTATGTGTGTGCATGTATGATCATACCACATGGATTTATCATTTGCCATTACAAAATGTCCATTTTAATAGCTAGTTGTTGGTTTTGATTCTGGTATTTATTTGCCACATCTGTCTTCTAGATATGTATTTGGAAATTTTTATATAGTGATATATTGCAGCTTGACTTCAATATTATCCATTTTAATATAGAATTTATAAGGCTATCCTTGTAGTATCTGCTTATTTTATGTATGCATTATTGAATACTGGTTTAATGGCTTTATTTATAATGCTTTAAACTTAACCTATAAAAACCACTACATGAACTACTTTTTATTATAAATACATAAATTTTATAATTCAATATAGCAAAGTGCACAGACAAAAAGTTATATTGAGCATTATTGAAAGGAAACAAAATTCTGGAAATAAGATGAGAGCTAAGTTAGTGAAATAAATAATAAGTTAAAATATCACAGTAAAAAAGTTGTTCTTGAGCCGGGCGTGGTGGCGCATGCCTTTAATCCCAGCACTAGGGAGGCAGAGGTAGGAGGCATAGTGAATTCCAGGTCAGCCTGAGCTAGAGTGAGGCCCTACCTCAAAAAAAAAAAAAAAAGTTGTTCTTATATTAGCAGAAAATAAAATGCTATGCTTTCCAGACTAGAATTATATCCAGCATGTAAAATATGTATAAATATGAAAAGAATGTAAGTAACTTTTATTCTTCTACTCCCTTCACATTTTGTCTGATGGACTGTATAGTACATTCTTTGAATAGTTTATTCAGATAGCCTATTTTTTAGCGTAATTGCAAATTATAAAAAGAACATTGAAATAAATGATTTACAAGAACATTTCACAAGGACACCAACTATTTAAATATGACTTTATTATATTTAACTCAATTATTAAAATTGGATCTATTTCATATTAGCTATTGAAAAGCAAAACCCTTGCATTCATTTTAATCTTTTACAGGTACTTTGAAAAATCCACATTAAATTATGTATGCATCAACACCATCAACAGTAATAACTACTACTTAAGCATTCAAATCTCTACTCAAAGTATTGTTTTAAAATGGATTTTACAATTCACTTGCCCGCATGTTTAGAACAAAGAGCAAGATGGAGGGACTTTTGAAAGTACCATTAGTGCATATTTATGATTTTTCTTGACCTTAGGATCTCAACAGAGCTGAGGAAATTACACAAAGCAAGCCACTAGCAGGATTGAATGTTTGTCCACGAAGGACTGTGCTCAAGGCTGTTCGTTTGCCCTCTGCCTCAGTATCCCGAGAGCCATCAGAGCACTTGGCATAATTATAAACATCACTGACAGGCAATAACTGCTTTTGAAAATATCCATTTAACATTACAATAACAACAACCCTATCTGCATCATAATAGAGCTACTTATACCCTCAGCCTATTAAGAGGGAAGGGAAAATGCATTGTATCCAATTCCCCTCTATAAGTGATCTGTTTGACAGCTGATATCCACATCAAGGTGGAGTATTGTAAAGGACTGGAACAGAAAAGTTAATTAACATATCGCAACTGGAATTTTCTTTTCGAAGCCCATCATGTGTATCTTATCACCACCCTGAGTGGAGGCACTGGAGGCCCCTTCCTTCCGTCTCTACTTGTACTCGTCTTCATGTCACTTACCTTCTCAAAATCTTCAATTTTACTCTTTTTTTTTTTTCACCCAGAATTTCTTAACTGTAATGGTATGTGCACCATGACGTCTAGAAAATGGTTACATCTCTGTCGTGTGTAACTAGCCATTCAAATTTAATAAGTAACTTTGTATATTTTCTTATACTAGAGTTTGCATGTCTGTGCATTTCTTCACTGACGACCAAAATAATTTTTTTCTTGTTTTTCTTTTTGCTCCCAAACTATATTCTTTAAAGTGCACAATAAATGAATTATTAACATACAACAGCACCATTTAAGTGCGTCCTGGAAATGTGATAAAGAAAAAACATACGTATGTTTTTAGTTAAAACATTCAAATTTATGAAGTATTTTTAGAAGTCACAAAGTTATAATGCAGGGATCAAGTCTGCACAGCTACGGGAGCCAAGACATGTCATGATGTACCCTGGATTATAACCTTGTCACTCAGGTCAGTCTGAGCTAGACTGAGACCATGCCTTGAAAAACCAAAAAAAAAAAAAAAAAAAAAGAAAGAAAGAAAGAAAGAAAGAAAATGGTACTGCCACCTAAACTTGTTGAGAAGGTCAGTAATTGTAGGCATTCTTTGGATACTATAGACTCATATATAGTGACCTTAGCAATATTTATCAAGTGACTTGAAACCAGCTAGCTTCAAGTGAGACACAAAAAATTATATAAACAAATCATCCATTTTTGTAGCTCTTATGAAAGTCCCTCAAAAAACACATAGAGCTTCATGTCATGATTTCTTTTTTTTTTTTTTTTTTTTAAAAATTTTTTGGTTTCTCAAGGTAGGGTCTTGCTCTAGTCCAACCTGACCTGGAAGTCACTACACAGTCTCAGGGCGGTCTTGAACTTACGGCGATCACTTACCTCTGCCTCCCAAGTGCTGTGACAAAAGGCGTGCACCACCACACCCAGGAAGCAGTACCATTTTTATCTTTGCTTTATACTGGCTAGTACAATGCCTGGACCCACTAAAACAGCAACATGTTGGGTGAGTAGAGTGTTAAATTTTAATAAGTTTTTTAAATATTTTATTTATTTATTTGTGTGAGAGAGAGAGAGAGAAAGAGAGAGAGAGGCAGTTAGAGAATGGGTGCACCAGGGCCTCTAGCTGCTGCAAATGAACTCCAGGCATAGGCACCACCTTGTGCATCTAGCTTATGTGGGTGCTGAGGAATCGAACCCAGGTCCTTAGACTTCTCAGGCAAGTGCCTTAACTGCTCAGCCATCTCTCCAGCCTAATACATTTATTTTTCACCTTTCCTACTCATCGTTTTATGACATCTGGGTTGCTTGTAGGTTTTTGCATGGCAGTTTCATTTACATAATATAAACCATCTAGAGAGCCAGTTTGATATTCTTCCTCTTGTCAATTTGATTAGGGCATCTGTCTATTACTCTGTTCAACCGTGTCACTACCTTCAACTAACCTGTTAGAGAATTTACGTCACCTCTCTCACCCCAGAACTGCTAAATCAAAATCTTCAATTTAACAAAACCTCGTGGGTGAGGCAGCAAAACATGGAAAACCACAGGGGTGTTAGCACAGCCTGCAGACAAGACAGTGAAAGCACACTACTGTCTTGCAGGGAAGACCCGATAGTCTTATGAGGTCGAGAATACAGAAACTCTGTCTCATGAAGTGCCACGGGCTGGGTGACTCTGCACCGTGAACCACATCTGAGACTCACACATCAATCTTATGTTTGCAGTAGCCAATTGTGATCTCAGCATTGGCCAACAGGTTTTGCAAGATGAACCAATGGGGCATTTCATGGAGGCAACTGCCTGTGTGTGTCAAAATTTCCCAATAGCCATGCTTACATATCTGCCTACTTTAAAAAAAAAAAAAAAAGTCCCATCTTACTTTGGATGAAAATGCTGTGACTTGGGCTCTCGTCCTTCCAGAACTGCATAACTATCTCTAACGGTCATTAGTCTTGAGATGTATTTGATATTTACCACAGAAGCTTGTTGAATAGACAGCAACTCTACCTTATCAACTCCTCATTACCTGTGTTAGAGGAATCCCCACTCCCTGTCAGAGAAGTGCCACGACCGGCTGCTCCATACCCTCGTGCACGAAGTAATTTTGTCCCCATAGAGGCACCAGGTGACAATTTGATAAAGATGGAAGTCTTAGTATAACCCCCAGCCCATGTTCATGCTGAAGTTCCAAGAAAAGTTATAACCAGTCAACCAACGTAACACTGCATTTTGTTGTTACAAGAGGACATTTCCTTATCAATTTTAAAACCTCATTAACCTCTTCTGGCCTATCAGCTTGGGAGCTACACTGATTCACATCCTGTCCATTCTTGTCTACTCCTGAAGCCACTTGGCAATAGGTTATTTTCTTGGATTAAAGCCCATATTTCATCCTGGATTTACTCTTTTTCTATTGTCAGAATCTATTCCTTAGGCAGTCATCCACTCAGCTGATCTTCCCGGCTATGACCCTGTTGGTTGAAACCAAAAGAAACACTAAGCAGAGATTTGGAGGTGTTCATGTGTTAGACCGCCTCCAGTCTGGTAGAGTCCCTATTTCTACTTTGCAGTTTAACAATTTCAGTGACAAGATCAGGCATGTTCAGTGTGGCATGGCCGTAGACCGATAGCATCTTAAGAAGTTTGTTAAAGCCCTATTCCTCTGAGACTCATCTAATAAGGGGTGATGACACTGTAAACTAAAAGAGACACCACTTTCAAGTGGGAAATGTCTTTGTAATGCATAAAGTGCATGGCTTGTTTGCAAAAGAATTAATGACATTTGTTAGGAAAAGAAAGAAAACTTTACAAACAGAAACTTGGGCAAATGATAAGCAAGCACTTCACAGAATATAAAATACAAATAATCCATACTCACGGACCACATACAATCAGGAACATATGCATCAATGTCTTATTAAATCAAATTGTATAAGGTAAAATTCTGACAACACCAAATGATTGTAGGGCCATCAGAATTACATTTTTCATTTAAAGGTACCAGAAACATAAATTTGTAAATATTTGTCATTATGTATAAAATACTAATGTGAATGCAAGAAAAGATCCAGGATATTCACATTGGTCACATGTATAATAAGTGTACAAATAACAGCAGCATTTGTTATTACACAAACAGGAAGGACTCAACGATATACAGGCATTTCTGCATGGAACACTCACAAAAGCTGTAATAATGAAAAACTAGCAACTGCATCCATCAGGAAAGGCTCTTAGAAATATGCTGATTGTAAAAATAATTGCTAATAAAAATATATCCAATTAAGCATATCAATATATTTTATATGTACATAAAAATTTAAGCACAACAAAATAATAAAATGCACATTTGTAGAACATATGTTTAGAGATATATATATCAAAGTACACACATAAGAAGCTATAAAAATTTTATGATGATCAATGCCTACTGGAAATGAAGAAAAGAAAGACATTTTTTGGGGAAATTTGTAAAAGATTTAGTAAAGTTCTATTTAAATGTTAAAGTTTAAGTTGGGAGGCTGAGAAGCTCCTTTTATTGAGTAGCGTGCAACTAATACGCTTATCTCTGTGTGTTTATGCATGCTGCTCTTAGATGCAAATATAACATATTTATGTAATTATGGTCTATGAATACATGTCAATGTGATAAATACTAAATTACTCTGAGACCCTTGTGTCATTCACAGAGATGCCCCTTCTCCACTTCATTTCCAAATCTTTCGCTTCACTTCAGACAACAATATACAAGGAAGAAAAGTCGATATCAAATTCAAATATTCAAAGTGTTGCAGACAGCTTCAGGTTCGCTGAGATGAACTTCCAGACCAGGCACAGTTATGGAGGAAGGGATATTATTTATTGAAGCTTACAGATCCAGGGGAAGTTCCATAATGGCAGAAGAAATGGCCTGCCTCACAAGGCCAGGCAGAGAGAGCAAAAGCCAACCAGCCACCACAGCACACAGAGCAAAAACTAACTACAGCCAAAAGGTCACACAGCAGACTTCAGGAACTCCTGCTAGACACATTTGCATATCTTTACAATGGACTCTCAAACCATCACCACACCTTAAGACCTGGGCCCCCAGTGACCTTGCCTCTAGCAAGGTGATTGCAGATGCAAACTATAAAGTAAAACACTGAATATATTGGGGGACATATATTCAAACTACCACATTCCGCCCCTGGCCCCCAATATATTTAGCTCCTGGCCCCCAATAGATTTATAACTATCACACATTGTAAATTGTACTCAGTCCAATTTCAAAGGTTCTCACAGTCTTGATCAACTTAAGATAGTGAGTCCTGTAAAATCAAACAAGTTAAATACTTTCAACATGTAAAGGCACAGAGTAAACATTTTTAACTGGTAAAAAGCAAAGAGAGACTAGAATAATGCAAACTCAACCACCATCAGCAGTCATCAAACTTCTGCAGTTCAAGTTCAATATAACCAGAGACTAACAGTCTCCATGTTTTTCAATTCCGCCCCTCCAGCTGGGCAGAGTCGCCAGGGAAAACTTTCATCCCATGCCAATACTGCACTCCATGGTAGCCCTTTTGCACAGTCCTGGTATATCCAAAACATCTTCAGGTCTCCATGCAAACCACGGTCCATCTTTCAAAGGCTCTTCCAGCCTATTCCTGAGGGTCTTCATGCCCTGCTTCATGCCGCATCTCAGCAGCGGCTCCTGGAACCGTGTGCAACTCATGACCATTCTATGCATTTTTCATATTTCCAAAACTAATACCAGGTGTGCAGGACACAGCCATATTCTTAATCCAGGGACAAAATAAATCAGAGCCTTGAAAAGCAGGTTCCTTCTCCAGTAAACACTCTTTCCAAAAGTTTGCATTTCTAACAGTCTTTCCTCAGGCATCCTCTCCATTGTTTTAATGTAAATCAAGTCAGGCCACCTTCCTTCCACCTTCCTTAAGATTGCTAATGTGTAGACAATAGCAGCTCCAGTAACCTAAAACCAGTCTCAGTGCCTCTGCTTTTACCTTGCTTGAGGTTTTCCAACTTAAAATCTTAAAATCTCAGTCCGATATCTTTAGCCAAGCACATCAGTCCATTACAAATTTAAGTTTGATCAAACTTTCTGGGCCTGGATAGCAGAACGTAGCCATCCCTTTATGCCAGTAGCCCAGTTCCAACAAAGTCCTCTGCAGTCTTTCCTTCCCCTTAGAAACCTCATAAGCCAAGCCTTGAAGTTCAGTACTATCTGCACTTAGCATTCTAAAACTCTCATCAGAATAGTCCATAAAACTTGGCTTACCACTCCAGAAGGCACCTTCAGTTGCAAGCACCAAGTCCATGCCCATTCCTCCAAAATAAAGGTTCCAAAAGACGAATATCCACACGGTCAGATTCATCTCACCCCACACTCCTCGGTACCACTTTACTGTTGCAGACAGCTTCAGGTTCGCTGAGATGAACTTCCAGACCAGGCACAGTTATGGAGGAAGGGATATTATTTATTGAAGCTTACAGATCCAGGGGAAGTTCCATAATGGCAGAAGAAATGGCCTGCCTCACAAGGCCAGGCAGAGAGAGCAAAAGCCAACCAGCCACCACAGCACACAGAGCAAAAACTAACTACAGCCAAAAGGTCACACAGCAGACTTCAGGAACTCCTGCTAGACACATTTGCATATCTTTACAATGGACTCTCAAACCATCACCACACCTTAAGACCTGGGCCCCCAGTGACCTTGCCTCTAGCAAGGTGATTGCAGATGCAAACTATAAAGTAAAACACTGAATATATTGGGGGACATATATTCAAACTACCACACAAAGCTCATAAAAGCACATGGAAAACAAGGTATCTTCCTTTCACGTCCCACGAAGAGCCCACTCCTCTCCCCGTGGGCAGTGCATTATTACCTGTGTAAAATAGTCTCTGGAAAATATCAATTACACAGCCATGAATTAACATCCTGTTTAAAGTCCATAAATCAGATTTAGTCATTCAGCAGATCTCGGCACACTTTAGACCCAGAGGTCTGTCTGTAGACTATGCTTTCATTCAGCATGGCTGTGCTGAGAACTGGAGGCCATATCTTCCAGAAAGTATTTCACAAGAGTAGATTGGCCATTACTAATTTAAAGCCTTCCAGCTGAGACGCCTCTTAAGTGTGAGAGTTTGCAGCAGATTTTTATCAGTCCCCAATGCATTGAACCTCTCTGTTAAGGGTCAGAGTTTCTTTTTTTTTTTAAAAAAAATATATTATTTATTTATTTGAGAGAAAGAGGCAAAGAGAGAGAGAGAGAGAAGGAGAAGAAGAGAGAGAATGGGAGTGCCAGGGCCTTCAGCCACTGCAAACAAACTCCAGATGTGTGTGCCCCCTTGTGCATCTGGCTTACATGGGTCCTGGGGAATCAAACCAGGGTCCTTTGGCTTTGCAGGCAAACATCCTAACCACTAAGCCATCTCTCCAGCCCAAGGGTCAGAGTTTCTAATCTGCTCCAACTATTTTTTTATTCTCACAATACTATTTAAAAGCTTTGGCTAAAAGGAGTAGCAACTGGTAAATGCAACTGATTTTCCAAATAAAGAGCTAATTGTGAAAGTCTGGAATTTAGTAATATATTTTGGTATACATTGTTATGATAATACTCATATTTGCATATGATGACACATAATTCTGCATAATGGCCTTCACCAAAATCTAAAAGGAAATAAATTTACAACTCACTGATAATTTGGATAATATATTTTGAAAAAACCAAGACAATAAAGTTTGACAAACTTATCTTTCTTTGTTTCTTTTTATGAAAAACTCATTATATAATTTGATAAATTATACGTAAATATTAACATATATCATGTTATAATATATATGCGTATTTTATTATTGCAAGGAAACGATTTTTTTCAGCTATCTCTTAAAATGTTTTCTTCTTCTTTTTTTAGTTTTGCATACAAAGTAATAAATTCCATTATATTATTTCCATTGTATGTATATCATCATGCTCTGTTATATGATCTGTCAGTAAGTATAAAACCAAAGAAAGAAGTAATTCAAAACAATTTGTCATGATATTTTGTTGATCAAGTGATTTTCAACTGGATTAGAATAAAAAACAGATTAATAAATATAATTATACATAAATGTGTATATATCATTAGTAGTATTTTTTTCTTTGAAAGAAATTTTTTTATTAAGAATATACTTTGTATGGATACATCATGTGTTAGGTACCATATTTTTCCTCCTCCTGCCCCCATTCTGCAGGATTTTTACAAAACCTAAGAAATCACAATATCTGGAAGGTTCTAGTGTGATAGTTTTTGCTAACTAGTACTTCCTGTCACTTGCCCTTTTTTGTGTGTTTCTGACCAGGTTACAGAAATAACTTTATGCTAATGGAAGACTCTGCTTAAATAAAGAGCCTCAAATATAGTTTTGCTATCAATTTAAACAATTCCAGAAATACTTTTCTTTCTTATGCCTATTTTTGTTGTGCTGATCCTCTCAGCTATTCCCTTATAGACAGTATTCATAGGCTTTCAACGTTCCAAAGGTGGAACCAGAGAGATGGCTCAAGCAGTAAGGAGCTTTTGTACAAAGCCTGCTGGCATGAGTTCAATTCCCCAGTACCCATGTAAAGCCAAATGCACAAAGTGGTGTATACATCTGGAAATTTTTGTAGCAGCAAGGGGCCCTGGTGTGCCCATTCTCTATCTCCTTGCAAATAAGTAAATAAATATTTTTTAAACATTTCAAATGTGTACAGAGAAAAGAGACAACATATTTCCATATTTCCCTAAGAGCCATAAAACCTCATGCTGATTTAGGTTCTTTTTTTACTCTTTTTTTTAATTCATTTGTTTGCAATCAGAGAGAGAGAGAGAGAGAGAGAAGAGAGGCAGATGGAGAGAGAATGGGTATGCCAGGGCCTCTAGCCACTACAAACAAACTCACTCCAGATGCATGTGCCCCTTGTGCATCTGGCTTACGTGGGTCCTAGAGAATTGAACTGGGATCTTTGGGTTATCATACATTCTATGAATGGGAACTTTCAAAGGAAAGGTGCTGTGGTGAGAAGACAGGACATGTTTGATTGGTGGAAAATAATAAATTGATACTCATTATAATGCCTTTGCTCTCTGTCTCTATTCCTGTTGAAGGGAAAATACATGAACCCAGAGAAGAATAAGGGAGAATTATGAACCCAGAGAAAACTGAGCTGAGCTGGGTGTAGAATGATTTTGGTGTTGCTTCTTATGTTTTCTAGAAACCCGGGTATGTCTGCAACTCCTACATAAAGTGAGAGAGGTTTGTGTGGGAAGAAGCAAAAGTCTAAGACAATTGGTTGTTTAGAAACTGTGGAGGTCAGACTACAAGCCATTGTCTCCAGATCTTCACGGTTGTTTCTGGTCTCAAAGTGAAATCAGACAGAGTTGTTTTATTTTGAAGTTTGCCATCAGTCTTTAGACCTGTATCAGAAAGATACTAACAAATTATGATTTATCAAGAGAGACAAATTGTTCAGTTCATAAACTGTGGGGAGAGAGTCCAACTACAATAAGTGGATTTATCCCCCTGCATCACTGTGAGTAATGTTTTTGGAGGGTACTAGTCTCTGTTCAGGAAAGCAAGAACCACTAAACACCCAATGTTGTGGGCCCAAAGCTTGTTATAACAGCTATAATTGAACTTTAAAAGAACTTTGAATTTTTGAAATCACTCCCTTATGGACACTACACGTGTTTTATTAGTTAACTCAACCATCGTTTTCCAATGGGTGAAATTTGAACATTTACATTTTGTGTCTCACCTTTAGTCCCAACTGTGACTGTACCTCTCAAAATGCTTATCAAACTATTTCCCCAAAAGTGAAGTAAAGGAGGTGAGTAAATTTACATAATCTGCCTGCTTGTTTAAGTATCACTTATCAAACATTCAATAAGGATAAGTATTTTATTTATAGATAAAAATAAGCAAAAACATCCCTTTGAAAACATTGTTACTCAAGTAGAAGGTCATGGAATATACAGAGAAATAAGAAAGATCTAGTCTTCATGTGAATTTGATAAAGTGATATTTACGTTGTCCATCATTCTTTCTCGCTTGCTGATGAGGAAATATTTTAACTCGTGTTCTGTATCTTCTCTGTTTTCTTAGTCTTGGAATTGGGGACAGAAAAGCCATAGCTATTCACAGGATTTTCTTTTTCATCATTACCTACCACGCCACCCCTATTCTCATGTTAGTTTCTCTTAAGAAGTGAGACAGACTCTCCACAGGTGATGAGTATAAAAATGGTAGGGAATTACCTTTTCATGGAACCTAAAATAAATTTTGAAATTGCAGATCTTTTAAATAAAGCATAGGAATAAATAGCCATGTCTATGAGTTAGCCAAGGCATTTTGAGATATTACAATAAAGCTTGATCCAAAAATAAAAAGACACATTGTATTTAAGAGGCATTAACATCATTTTCTCTGTGGTAGCCTGCAGAATAAAAGTCCGCACTGACATAAATAATACAATAAATAGGAGAGCAAGAATAACTGTTTCTTAGCACATAATTTAAATTATTAAATATAGGAAGAATGAGGCATTTTAAAAATAACCAAAAATCTCCCCAATAACAGCAATTCAGAAAAGTAGGATATACTTATTGAAACACATTTTATTAGTCAAAATATTAAGGAAATAGAGGAAAGCTGTGCAGTCACAAACTCTCTGTACCAGAATATAACATATTTATTAATTTCACTAGGGAAAACAGTAACAATTTAATGAGGTAACTTGTCAGAGACCATCTTAACCAATAGCTGATATTAACACCATCCTAGTAAGATACACTAGCATCATAGCAACTCAATGAGCTGCGTAGCAACAGAATCATCACTTCTGTGGTAGCCTGTCAAGATACCAAGCAAAAAACCAGGCAAGCTCAAATAGGGCAGTGTTCCACAGAACAACTGACAAGTGCCCTTCAAAGATGTCAGAGCCACAGAAGATGGACCAGAGGAGGTGTCCCATAGCTACAACCGCAGCACGAATCTTACAATAAATTCTTGGGGGTGGGGGAGAAGGTTATTAATGGAAATATTAGTAAAACCTGAATAAATTACATAGGTTACCTAGAAGCATTAATGTCTGTTTTAATAATTAGAATATGATATTTTAAGATGTCAACAACTAAATACAGAGCCAATATTTGAATTATGCTAACATTTGTAAATCTAAAATTATTTCATAAGTTAATGTTCACTTTAGCATTGTCACAGACATAATTATTGCTTGTAGAAAACAAGCAATAATTGCATGAAAATTAATGAAAATTGTATAAAAATCTGTAGTATGTCCATATATAAATATCATCAAGGAATCTTATATGTACATGGACCTTTATAAATACCAAATATAGAATTAATTTCTTACTATATAGAAGTATAATTCCCTACAGCAGCATTAGCATTAAATGCTAATTGCCTATAGAATTTACAGAAGTAACAACGGAAAATTCAAAATGAGACAATTAGTGAGCTTTTTTTATCCAGTGTCAATAAAATCTAGAATGCAATCTCTTCGACTTATAGACCATACTTCCAACAGAGGAGAAAAGTCCATGGTTCTGATTGTCAAGTTTAATTCAAAGAATGGAATAATGGTAGTTGACAGTTTCTGGAGAAGAGGGAGTCATTCACTTTGGTGGCGAGTCTACTGGGAAGTGGTGGGTAGAAGAGATTAGTGGTAGGTAGACCAGGATGAGAGAGTGCAACTGATCAAAACACAATATGTATGTATGAAGCTGTCAAATAAGAAATATAAAAAGAATGAATAATGCATGGTTGGAAAAATCCAAACAAATGAAAGCATAAACCTTTCATAAGCTTTAGAACAAGGCATTTTACTCTAAAGTATGAGTAGTCCCTGGGGCTTCATGTTTTCACACACTTGTTTCTGCACTGGTATAAACTATGGCATGCCAGCACACATATGAGGTCTAATAACAGTAGGAACATGTTAGTGTATAATAATGATCGTGATCGGCTTATGCTATGGTGCACAGACCACACTGCCTATATCTAAAGTAGGTATATTTCACAGGTAAGGGAACTGTCAATCAGAAAGTTTTCCATTACAATGAAAAGATAAAGGGAGCTTCTGCCTCCAGCCACTGCAAATGAACTCCAGATGCATGCGCCACCTTATACATCTGGCTTACATGGGTACTGGGGAATCTGAGCCTTGAACTGGGGTCCTTAGGCATCACAGGCAAGCGCTTAACCACTAAGCCATCTCTCCAGCCCCTATTCTCCTTTTATACCTGAAATAAAAAGTAAACTGGGAAAAATGCAAGCTCACAAATATGAAAAGAAGGAAGAGGTTGGGACATATAAAAGTACAAGTTGTCTATTCCCTCCCTTGAGGAAGGCTTTTCTGCTTCCCCACCATCCTCAATATCTTAAAACCACATTCCCACTCTCAATCGAACAGTACTTGAGCGACTTTGATTTAGTCATCACTTTTTTTTCATTCTTTTAATGTCACTCCTACTAAGGGGCCAGTCTCCTGAGATCTGTCTTACTTATGAAGGAATTCTCAAAATCTCTGAGTGAATGCCTTTGACACATCTATAACATACAGATTAGTTTAGCACAGGTTCCCACAGAGAATCTTGAACCAAGATTTAAAAAGGTAACTGACTTTGAAGTGAAGAAATCACACATAAAAGAAGACACTAAAAGCATGCATCATTGATCTGGTCATAATTGTGGATGATTCTAGCTTAATCCAATTGGAAAGACTTCCGCAGGCTAGGATAGGACGGGTAACCCAGAGTCTTGTCTTCTGAATGTGAAAGGAGTGGCAATATTCACTTCAAATCTCCTGTCACTCGGAGGATAGGCGTTCATTCTCCTGTCTTTTTCCCATTCCCAATATATATATTTGCCAAACTAGGCTCTTGAACCCAGAGAAAGGGCTGGCTGCCACTTCAATGTTACTATGCATTGATGGGGTCAGGTCAGGGCAAGGGTGGGTGCTGATACTTCATATGAAGACCGGTCAAAAGCATCCAGCCTTCACGGATTCTAGCACCGTCTCTTCTAGATTAGTGTTCTAGAGCTTAAACCACAGGGTATGAGAAAAGCCCTAGTAGGATTGAGCAAAAGACATCTGTGGTCGCATGTTTGGGGAGGCCGGAGGAACACAGTCGAGCTGTCGGTGAAGCTGGTGTCTGCTGAATGCAGGGAGTCTGTGTGCCTCTCTCCCATCCAAGCTTCTGCAAGTATCAAGCACGCTGTGGCCTATAGATGGTATTCATCCAGAGTCTGCATGCTCCCTCCTCCTTCTGTGCCTGTCTCTGTGTTCTAAGTGCTTTATAGTGTGCCCTCCACACGGGATTAGGAGCCACGCGAATGATCTCGTCTTCTCATCTTAATCATCCATCAAAGGCCCAACCTTCGCTATACATTCGTTCTTGAAAGTGCTCTCCTGTAGCACTGTGAAATGCCTCCCTAAAATCCAGTGAAACATTCACAGGTCAACATTGTCCCTGTGAGTTCTGATCGTGTGTACAGGAACTCGATGAGGAATGAAGGGTTCGCGGTGTACTGTCAGGAGTTCTCCTTCAGAGGATCAGGACCATGGACTTGAGGATTCAGCTGATGCCAGTCAGGGGAAATGGAACACATGCCATCCGAAATCCCAGCAGACAGGAGGCTGCGATAGGAGGATCCCTGTAAGTTCAAGGTTAGCCTGGGCTTACACAGGGTCTTCTCCCAGATCAGCGGGAGCTAGAGTGAGACCTTACCTCAAAAAATTTAGGCATATGTTTTATTTTCATAATTATCTTTTTTTTTTTTTGAAACATGTACCCACTTGAAATTTTTTTAACTAAATATTTGAGAGAAAGAGCAGATAGAGAGAGAATGAACATGCCAGGGCCTCTAGCGACTGCAAATGAACTCCAGACACATATGTCACCTTGTGCATCTGGCTTTAGGTGTGTAGTAGGGAACTGAACCTGGGTCCTTTGGATTTCCAGGAAAGCACCTTAACCGTTAAGTCATCTCTCTAGCCCTCCATTTTTCTACTTTTGATAAAAAATTTGATACAATGAGTATCTGTTTCCTTCTGACCTTTTTATAAAAATGGCATTCAATCTCAATCACTGATATTTACTGTGATGATAGAATGACAAAAGCCACGGGATCATCTCAACAGACACAGAAAACACATTTGATAAAGTATAGAACCCTCCATGAGTTAAGAAGAAACTTCCACAGCTGCGACTAAAAGGGGCCTTCTCCAATGAACAACTCCACGTCCTGGCTCACAGGCAGATCCTCCAGCACCTTACGTTATCAAGGCCTAGCAGGTACTGGAGGGCAGGAAGGTGGTGCTCACTCATACACGCCAAGGGGGTCACCATTTCTCACAGTTTCTACAGACTCAAGGTACATCTCTTAGCCAACTGAATGGCTGCCCTCTAGGTTGATGTTTGAATTCTGAAGTCAACTTGATCACATTAGGATCCAGAGACCTTCCTCTTTGGTGGGGCTATGAGGTTGCTTCCAGGAAGGATTAACTGGAAGAGGAAACCCTTCCTTCAGAGTGGACAGCCCTCAAAGTAGTGGGCTATCTATAAGGAAGCTCTCAGAGGACACAGCCCCTTTTAACCTGGCTGCCTGAGCTGCTTGCTTGTGAGTGCCTTTACCCTGACTGGCCTGGCTATTCATTCATGTGTGCACCCTCCTTCCACAGCAGCACTGCAACCAAGTTTCTTCAGCCTTCTAACGCGGACAGAAGACCAGCGGCTCTCCAGGAAGCCTTCAGGCCTTCGTTGCCAGGTTGGGACTGCGGAGACCTCCAGCCACATGGACTGAGCAGCTACCTGGTTGGGTCCCTTTACTCATCAGTATGCAGACAGTTATTGTTGGATGGCTGTAAACTAACCTTAATTAATCCCCTTTTTAATGCAGTTCATCCTGTCCATTCTGTTCCTGAGCAAAGAACCCTGAATCATACAGAGCCTGTGAGAAAATTATTTGCCTACCTGAGACGTCTGGCTCATGAGGTCAATGGCTAAACAGCGCAGGAGGTGACAGCTGCCTGCTAGGGGAGCAGAGGAGAAGGTGGAGATCTGAGCTCCTAAAGCTCTGCATCTGAGGAAGCAGGGGAAACCCATGGAAGGTAATTAACAGGTTCCAAGAGGCCATAAAGACCCAAGGACTCCTGCTGAGAGCCCATTAAAGTCTTTCTGTCTCTAAATAAACAGTACAAAACAATAAAGTTCAAATGATGGTGACTCAGTTCAACGTTTGATGAATTTAAAATTCATTCTTTACTTTGGCAGCCAGTTAGCAACAAATTTGTTACCATTTCTGCTTTTCTAAGGTCTGTTCCATTTGTGATTGAAGAGAAAGGTCTTTTTAGATGCTAAATAATACATAATAATAAATAATACAACTCATAAAACAATAATAAATGTTATAGGATTGACATAAGATTATTTTTAATATTAACTCATTTTCTTAACAATTCTGTTGCTTAGTTATATTATTATTTATTCATAACAGTGGAGAAATTGGTGCTCCAAAAAGTTAAAATTCTTGCCTGAAGGCACAGAGCTATCACATGCTGAGAGGTGATTACCAAACAGGCCTCTGATGTAGAGGGTGTATTACTGTGTGTGTACACAGTAAGCCTCCTGAGGGTGCATGGTACCTACCTTCACATCAAATAACTGGTCTGACGAGCAGAAGATAGATGCACACAAATCCACTTCAGTGTGCAGTGAGTGTGCGGGAATGAAATGCAACAGTGAGGCAGAAAAGGAAGAGTTTCAACTCAAGGATAAAGGCTGACAAATTAGCTAGCTTGGTGATTTTGTTGTTGTTCTTAATGGAGGAAAATTAGTCTTGAGGGAGAGAGACACACAGACAGAGACTATTTGAAGTAGAGAATGTTAAACTCTTGTAAAAGTGGATGTGAAAACACAATCATTTTCAGAAACTGGGAAACGAGGGGAATACATTTAGAAATTAAGGTACTGATGAGAGGGATAAAAATCACAAATGTAAATATTATATTACAAGTGGCTAAAAGCCCTTAATGATCCAGGTGTTTGAAGAAACAACATGACATTAGGTTAAAGGCTGGTTTCAAAAAATAGTATTAAGAAAATCATTTTAAAAGTCATTGTACACGTACCAGAGTGATAGGGTTAGCATGGCAACAGTAAGAAAAAATAGCTTTGTTCTTTAAAAATGTGGTTACTAGTAAATGATGTCATTTTTTGGGTGTTTCTGTTTTCCCATTATTTGTTTCTTTCACATACTTAACATATCAGGAAACTAGGCATGTCATACTAATAATTATACAGTATGATTAAAATTAGGAAAACATTTCACAAATAATGATAGACAAGTGAGAAAAAATTATGATTTTAGATGCCAAATCAAACAACATAATGACTAACAGATATGGCAATAAACAATGTCATGCAAACTTAATTATATTTCCTCTCTACTGAAAAGGAAGTTACCCCCTCATCAGTTGAAAGGTTTCAAACTAAAGCCATATAAACTGGATAAAACATGAATGAATACAAAGAAATGAAATTTTAAGAATATTTGCCTCAATGCTTAACACATCACCTACAATAACCTCTTCTTATTAAATACTGCATAATGGCCAAGAGAACAACTACTATGGAAATTTTTCTGGCCAATTCTTTTTAAAAGCATCTGCTGCATTTTAGTTAAATTATCTTCGCATAAATTTCTGTAAATTTCTATTTAGACTCTTTTATGAACTAATGGAACCCAAATGCAGTTATTTGATTTGGAGTTTTGCTTGTTTTCTGATTTTATTGTTGTTGTTGTTTTTAATTTCAGAAGGAAAACAGCACCACCTAATGTTAACTATCACCCATAATCTCTCTGGAAATTTGTATAATAACAGAAAAAATAGACCTTTCAGAAGGCATTTAAAATTTATTTTATGACTAAATCACACTTTGAAATTTATATGAAAGAACAAAAACTTATATTTGAAGTTATATTTCAGTAACAATTAAAATAATTTTCTTGAAATTGTCATTTATTCATTTGTTTAATTTTTAGTGAATCTTAACTACTCAGCTAAATACTACTGGAGAGTAAAAATTTCAGGAGCCATGTCCATTCCTTATTGCCCTGCCTAAGATGCAATTAGTAAGTATTCCTAGGTTGACTCTTCCCGCACAATGGAAGGTGTGATAAAAATATTTAAATTTTAGCCAGGCGTGGTGGCACACACCTTTAATCTCAGCACACCAGAGGCAGAGGTGGGAGGATCGCTGAGTGTTCAAGGCCACCCTGAGACTACATAGTGAATTCCAGGTCAGCCTGGGCTAGAAGGAAATCCAGCCTTGAAAAACCAATAAATAAATAAATGAATAAAATATTTAAATTCTAAACATAGTTAAAGGCATAAAATGATGAAGAAATGTATTCAACTCTTCTCTGGTTTTTATTTTGAGTCTCCAGTATCTCAGGCTGGCTTTGAACTGTAGAAGTCATGAGATTGACACATAACTTCTGATCCTCCTTCTTCCACCTTCTCTGAACTGGGATTACTGGTGTAATTACTGGTGTTAAAGTTTATGTTGTGTTTGGAATCAAACCCAGGTCTTCATGCATTCAAAGGAAGCTCTTTGTCATTTGAGCTCTACCATCAGGCTAAACCCTTCCATTTTGTAGTACAAATATCATGCCTTTATCTTCATAGAAGCCCGGGGGAACTCCAAAAATAAAAAGAAAAATAAACAAATTATAAATAAATATGCTTTGTTTACCTCTGGGCTAATTTTATTATTTAATCTTGAGACAGGGTCTTGTTCTGTAGCTCAGGCTGACCTGCTATCAACACAACAACCTCAGCCTCAACCTCTGGGATATTGGAATTGTAGAGAAGTACCAAAGTGCCTGGCTGTATTAGTCACTTCTCCTGGCGCTGTCAAAATACCAGACAAACAATCAACTGAAAGGAAGAAGGGGTTCATTTGGCTCTCAGTTTGAGGTAGAGTCCGTCTTGTGGAGAAGTCGTCCTGGTGGCAGGATCTTGAGCAGGCTGCTCACACTGCGTCTGCAGTCAGAAAGCAGTGAGAGGCGAATGCTGGTGCTCAGTTTACGGTTTCATTCTTCTCCAGTATTAGACTCCAGCCATGATGATGTCACTCACATTTAGGGTGTGTCTTCCCACCTCCACTACACCAGTCTAGAAACTCCCTCAAGGACACGCTCAGAGGTTTGTCTCCTAGGTGATTCCAGACCCTATCAGATTTGCCAGTCAAGATTACCCATCACACTAGCCTAGTTCAGGCATATTTCTTTAGAAGGCTTTGTAGATCCGGGTTGTAATGCATGGTAGACATTTTTGCAATCCAACCTTATTTTAAATTTGTTTTCCTTTATTTTGCATGTATATGTGGATTTTCTGTGTGTGTTTAGACATGTGAGAGTGCATTCACATGGAAGCATGTGAAGGCAAGAGGTCAAGGCCGAGTGTCTTCAACCTTATTGTTCTGAGATAGGGCCTCTCCCAGAACCTGTGGTTCACCAGTTTGCCTTATTTACTAGCCAGCAAGGCCAAGGCCGTGTGCTCCCTGTTTCTAACCCCCCAGTGTTGGGATTACAGGCACCTATACCTGCCACCCAGCTTTCCCATGGATGCTGGGATGGGAAAGCATGCTTGAGAAGCAAGCCCTTTACTCACGGGGTCATCCTCCCAGCACTAGGAAATAACTCTTCTCTTACTCCCTGATATGATTGATATTCTAAATTCTCTAAATTACAACTTTCCTTTGCATAATTATTAAAAATTAAGAAATATCTCAATATTTTCCATTTAAATTTTCTGAACTCCAAATTCCCGTTAGTTATTATGAGCATCTAATTAAAACACAGGGCTTTTTATTAACTTAATACTATCCTATTATGTCTTCTTAAGTATTATTTTGAAAAGCATATTCAGACCAGGCTCTGATGAGATTGAATATCGTGTGAATAATTTTTGACAGAATTTAGTCTTATAGTCTCACTGTAAGGTCCTCTTTCATCTTTCTAACACAACAAAATAGATTTAAATTAACATCTGAGGCACCTGAATGCCAGATGAAGGGGTATGAGCCATCAGTTTTCTTAAGACCATCCTTTCCCCATAAAACTTATCAACTAATATTTTATTGAAGTTGAACATGCATATAGACACATGTACTGATTTAGAAATGTTTCAAAAGTACTGACGAATTTTCACCATGTGAACACACATACCTAGTCAGAGGCCAATTCAGCCATTCTGAATGTGCTCAGTTCTAACAGATATTGGCAAAATATTTTCTAAAATGACTTTTGTCAATTTATATTTCCACCAACAAAGCATGAAGTAAATGTTCCCTTTGACCAGGTTCTTCTAGAAAACTTACAGAGGCTGGAGATATGGCTCAGCAGTTAAGGCATTTGCCTGCAAAGCCTAATGACACAGGTTCAGTTCCCCAGTACCTATGTAAAGACAGATGCGCAAAGGGGCACATGCATCTGGAGTTTGTTTGCAATGGCTGGAGGACTTGGCACGTCCCTTCTCTCTTTCTCTGTCTTTTATCTCTCTCCTTGCAAATAAATAAAAAATATTAAAAGAAAATTCTGATTTTCTTTTCTTAACTCATGATTTTATGCCTCTTAAAATACCATCATTAGAGCTGGGCATGGTAGCACATGCCTTTAATCCCAGCACTTGGGAGACAGAGTTAGGAGGATCACCATGAGTTCAAGGCCACCCTGAGACTACATAGTGAATTCCAGGTCAGCCTGGATGAGAGTGCAACCCTACCTCGGAAAACAAAAACAAAAAAAAACATACAAATAAAAAAGACCATAATTATTTTTAGCATATCCCCATTTACCCATATTTTTTAATATTTGGAAATGTTGGTATCCCTTTTGAGAAAATTTGGCCTCCACTTCAATTTCTTTCTTTTTTGGGGGTTAATATATTTTTTTATTTGATAGAAAGAGTCAGAGAGAATGGGCGTGTCAGGTCCTCCAGCCACTGCAAACAAACTTTGGATGCATGTGCCCCCTTGTGCATCTGGCTCACGTGGGTCCTGGAGAATTGAACCGGAATCCTTTGGCTTTGCAGGCAAACACCATAACCACTAAGCCATCTCTCCAGCCCTCATCCCCCACTCCAATTTCTTAAGGTAAGCCTCCCATCTTTTCTGTTAAAAATGTTCGTTATCACTTACATATGTTGAACGTACCTGCAAATGACTATTACATTGAGTTAGGTAGAAATCAGTCATTTTATTTAGTATACAATTTTAACTTATCCAGTACTATTTACTGAGAGCACAATTCTCTTCCCTCTGCACTGCAATATTACCTTCATTACATTGCATGTATTGTTTTTATTTCACATGCTAATTTTACTGCAGTATTTGGACTTATTTTCAGGTTATTTCTTACATTTTTCTTCTTCAGAACTGGGGTTGGAACTCCAATCTTTGCACATCCTAGGCACGTGCTCAGAGCCTCAGGTTGCCAATTTCTTCTATTGTTGCTACTTCTTGCTCTTGATAAGCTTGGTAGGCCAAGTCTTCAGTAAGTCAAGTAAGTGTCCATAATCCCTTAACATCCTCTTAGATATTTGCACAGTGACACTCACAGTCACTGAACGTTCCATAGCTGTGTATCGTTTTTTTGCCTCCTTGCTCTAGGTAGGGCTAGGTGATCAGGTTTTGTGAGCAGGCTGCAAACCCAAGTGTCACATCCAGGCTCCATCCTTAAAGAGGAGGAGAGAAGCACAGGCATTCCAGGGACTCTTTTCTTTTTAGTTTTTAAACCTCTGACCTGCAGGGGGTGGTCTATGGCAGAGTCAGAGGAACAACAAGGTTTCACAAACCTTTATTCCCTATTCACCCCAGGTCAAGCACGCTGGCGAGTCACCCAACCTAAGAAAGACTTAGACACAAGAGGGAAACTTTAAAGGAAGACAAGCTGCTGAGATGTTGAAGAGACGGCTTCTACCTTAGCATTACCCTGTGCTATTTCGACAGATTCAATTATTCTCAGTAGGGCTTTATTTCCAAGAGCAAGGCATCCCTATCTACTGACGTCTAATTATATGCTAGCTGAAGAAGAGGATACTTTATTGATGACCATAGCCACTTCAGTTCCATAGATTATACTGTCACCTTGCTTGAGAACCCTATGCCGGCAAATGAAGGAAATGTGTGCCTCAGAACAAAAATGGGCAGCATATCTGAGGTCGTAAAGGAATGGCACATTTATTTCACATAAACCGAGGGGCTCTTAGCACTACATAAATGCACCCCAGGCTTAGGGCCCTCTTGGTATCTTGACTGACCATAAGTCAGGCAAAATATTTGGAGAGCTATTTCTCATGAGATATACCAACCTTTTGTCCTCCCCCTCCTCTCATAATATGAATCCAGAGCTCATTTGAACCACAACACGGAATTATAATCTTGCACAAATGGTTTTCTTCAGAAGTATTTTGAATCCTCGTGTAAGTTGTGTGTTCTTCACAACTCACTATTTCTTCCAATGTGGTCAGCCGACTACAACCAAAATGTATTTCCTTTTTTATGTAAGATTTTATTTAATAATATTTTAATATTAGCAATATGATCACATTCGAAGAGCAAAAGTTTTGCATTCTTTTTTGTATTTTTGTATCACACACACGGTCTTGTCTTCTTTGCTACATAAAATAGTGCATGTACAGATGGCTTTGTAAGTCCACACAATAAATCAAAACAATTTCCATTACATAGACTGAATTATGAGCTTTTCTGTCTACACTGGGCACAAGAGTTAAAATTGAACTTAAGTGAATATATTATCATCCTGAATGCAATTATGATATAATTTATCTAAAGTAGGATTAGTATAATAACTCATGTTTGTCTAGAATTTCAAATAAGTCTGTGTTAAGTAATATCACAGTATAACAATCTTGTCTGCCTTCTGAGATCTCCCTTAATTGATGTCGTATATCAGCTTACTACTAATCTGCTTCTCTTTTTATTAATTATTTACTTGAGACAAAGTAGCAGAGCTGAGAATGAATGACTAGTGAATTTTGACTTGTTTCACATACAAAGGGATCTGTATTTTAATCCAGTTCAGTCCATTTGCCAACATGGCAAAGTTGTCAACTGAGAATGAAGTCATCACGCATATTCATTTCCATATAATGAAATGACCTCACTTGGAATAAGACAAATGTACAAGCTTAAGACCTGGTTTAAACCAAGTGAAAATGTGACGGTGGCAATCCTGCTCTTTCATCATTTTTTCCTCCCATTATGCAGCCACTGTATGTCTGAAAGAAAGTATTGTAAGCACTCCCCCTTTCCTTTAACTCTTACACTCTCTGCACCATCTCTTCCTCAATGGTCCCTGAGCCTTGGAGGGTGTGATAGAGATGTTTCTTTTAGTGTGGAACCCCCCTCTATCACTTCTTCTCAGCACTGTTGTGAGCTTTGAGTCATGTCAGTGGTCACCACCAGCTGGAAAGAGAAGCTTCTCTCTCCAAAAGAGAGAGTAGCATTAGTATGAGGGTGTAAACATATGTACTTAGAGGGCTGTTTAGTGGCAATTATAACCATTTAGTCAGGCAGTGGTAGTAGTTTTCCCATTGGTGCTTATGGTCTCCCTATCTTTAGGCTTTGGCTTCAGTTTTCAGTACCATGCAGGAATTCCCTCCCATGAACTGGGCCTCAAGCCAGTCAGAGAGCAGTTGGTTTCCCCCATAACAGACATGCCACTGTTGTGTCAGGTTGTCCATTTGGCCTGTCTGGTCAGCTCTAATGTTTGCATAACATTGGATAACACTATTGATGGATTTCCCCCCCAACACACTGTAGGTCTTTCCACATCCTGACAATTAGTGAACAGGGAGGAGGCTTCCAGTTCAGCTCTGCATTGATTTCTTAGGGAGCTGAAGCCCAAGTGTGTGGAGTCTTCAGCAATCGGTCCTTACCATTTAGTTCTGGTGGGCAACCAAGAGGCTCGGCAATAGCCCGTCGTGTTTTGGGGGTATTGGAAGCCTCCCTAGTGAACAATTCACTTGAATGTATCCCACCCCTGACACTGACTTTTTTTTTTTTTTCTAAAAATAATCTATGGCTTCTGAGCACAATATTATCTACCTCAACAAGACATTCCTACCCAAACGCTTTTTGTTTAACACACACACACACACACACACACACACACACACACACACACACAAATAGGTTTCCATATGGCTTACTCATAAATCTTCCCTCCTCTCACCTTCTCCTCTCCTTCATCCCTTCCCCTTAGAGCACCTACCCAGTATTCTGCCCCTCTACTTACATATATACTATACTCTCCACTTATTCACGCCCCTCTCTTCCCTCCCTCACGGCCCCTTTCTAGCTTCCCAGTCTCTATCACTGACTTTTATTCCATCTCACACACAAGTCTAAACATTCAACTCCAGGATCCACATATGAGAGAGAACATGTGGCATTTGATTTTCTGGGCCTGGGTTACCTCACTCAGTATAATATTTGCCAGATCCATCCACTTCCCTGAAAGTTTCATGACTTTATTTTTGTTTTTCTTCACAGCTAAACAAACTACAATGTCATTATATGTGTAAATATACCACATTGTCATTATTCATTCATCATTTCAAGGGCATCCAGGCAGGTTCCATGTCCTAGCTATTGTGATCAGAGAAGCAATAAACATGGATGAGCAAGTACCTCTAGTGATGAGGAGGTCCCTTCTATTGTATTCCGAGGAGTGGCACGGCTGGGTCATACAGTCAGTCTACTTTTAGCTGTCTTAGGAGCATGCACACCGACTTCCAGAATGACTGTACCAGTTGACATTGCCACCAACAATGCAGAAGGTTTCCTCTTTCCACACCCTTCCCAGCATTTACGGTCATTTAATTTCTTGATGATAGCCATTTTGACAGGAGTGAGATGGATTCAGAATACTTCCCCTGATGGATAAGGATGTAGACACTGTTTTCAGATGTTTTTGGCCACCTTCATTTCTTCTTTTGAGAACTTTCTATTCCATTTATAGCCCATTTTTTATTGGTTTGTTTGATATCTTCTTTTTTTTTCAGTTCTTTGTAAATCCTAGATATTGATCCTCTGTCAGATGTATAGTTGGCAAAGATTTTCTCGAATTCTGTAAGTTGCCTCTTTCCTCTACTCACAGTGTCCTTTCTTGCACTTTTTTTTTTAAATTTCACGAGGTCATAATGTTTGATTAGTTGTCTCTCTCCCCGAGTGTGCTGGGTTCTATTCCGAAAAGTCTTTGGCTATGGTTGATGGTTAAGTGTTTTTCTTACTTTTTCCTCTAGCAGTTTTAGAGTTTCAGGTATCATATTAAGGTCCTTGATCCACGTGGAGTTGATTCTTATGCATTAAAAGAGATATGGTTGTATTTTCATCCTTCTACATATATATTCAATTTTCCCAGCACAATTTGTTAAAGAGGTGGTCTTTTCTCTGGTAAATTTTTTTTTGGCATTTTTGTCAAAAATAAAATATATGGCTGTAGTTGCCTGTTTTTGCATCTGGGTCCTCTATTCTGTTCCATTCATCTACATGTCTGGTTTTGTACCAGTTCCATGATGTTTTTGTTATTATGGCTGTGTAATATATCTTAAAATCAGGTATGTAATACCACTCAGAATTGATTTGGCTATTCCAGTTTTTTTGTGCTTCCAAGTGAATTGTAGGATTGTTTTTTCTATTTTGGTGAAGAATACCTTTGGAGTTTTGATGGGGATTGTATTAATTCTATACATTGCTTTTGGCAAGATAGATATTTTTACATTATCGATTCTCCCAATCCATGATCATGGTATGTCTTTCAGTTGCATAGCTTTTTTTGTTTGTTTGTTTGTTTGTTTGTTTTTGTTTTTTGTTTTTGTTTTTCGAGGTAGGGTTTCACTCTAGTCCAGGCTGATCTGCAATTAACTATGTAGTCTCAAGGTGGCCTCGAACTCTCGGCAATCCTCCTACCTCTGCCTCCGGAGTGCTGGGATTAAAGCGTGCGCCATCATGCCCGTGCAACACATTTTTAAATGATAAATATCCCATAGGAATTTATCTTGTCACATTAAAGTAACATCAATATGAATTCTTATTCAGTGATTATTTCTTTCAGACATGCAAGGAAAAACAAGAGCAATCACAGAACATCTTTGTATTAAAATAATAAAAACAGATATTAAGAAAATTGTGATAGCTCATACATGAAGAAAAAAAATGTTAAAAGGATTTATGTTTACTGTCATTTTATAGAACATTTCATGTATGTATAAATGCATACATGCATGCATATTTCATATGTAAGTTTTATTTTATTTTGAGTAAGGCAAACAAAATTTATTAGGTGAAAGAGAAATCTCCCAACAGCTGTGGAAATGGGTTGTTGAAACAAAATGCATAAAATGTGTTAACTCATTAATTAGTTGATTAAATTCCCATTGATTCACATGTCTTTTTAGGACCTATTTTGGAGCTACTAGTGGACTAATTATATAGAAATATAATTTTTCATGTACTTCCAGTTATATGTGAGCAGTTGTTCTCAAATTATCCTCTGGCACTTAATTTATCATAACAGGGACTTGGATCTTTGATTTAAAAAATCAGGATGCTGTAAGGAAGAACTTGATGCAGTTAATCAGTTCATATACATGTTAAACACAATATGCTTTTGTCCTTGTGACCCCATCAAAGACTCATTGTATTTAAACATGGACCAAATGAATCAAGGAAATTGTCCATGTATGAGTGTGTATTGCCCATGTCTCAGACTGTCTAAATCATTGTGAATTCAATTACTTATCCATGACATGATAGCTTATAAAAATATTACATAGGTTCATATTATATAGATAGATAGATAGATAGATAGATAGATAATTTTTTAATGATGCTAACATTACTGTTCTGATATTCTCAATTAAAGATTAGCGCTAATCCCTTCAATCTTTTTTTTTTTTAATTTAAGAGAGAGAGAATGCATGCACCAATGGCTGAGAGGCCACTGTGAACAAACTCCAGACATGTGCGCCTCCTTGTGGGCAAGTGTGGCATTGCACCTTTGCGTCACTTTTGCTTCTGGCTAAATGTGAGACATGGAGATTCGAACAGGCATTCTTAGGCTTGGCAGGCAGGAACTTTAACAGCTAAGCCATTTCTCCAACCCCCCTTCAATCTTTTCAATAAATTAATCAACAAGTTTCAATAATTATGGACTACAAAAGTACAAGGGTATAAAATTTGTGCCAAGAATATGAACAGATAATAAGCAAAG
The DNA here is from genome assembly GCA_036365145.1 of Orientallactaga sibirica. Classification (NCBI taxonomy): domain Eukaryota; kingdom Metazoa; phylum Chordata; class Mammalia; order Rodentia; family Dipodidae; genus Orientallactaga; species Orientallactaga sibirica. Next base: position 21,706,786 of record JAEOAD010000032.1, on the reverse strand, counting down.
CTTTTACCACTAAGGAACTTACAGTGACATCAGTCTTAGTGTATAAACAATTACAAGGATGGTACTCAATTTTTCCCCCATAATTGAGTTTCTTGAGGTCATTAGGGAAAATATATGCAGGCAATAATCTATAGGCATTGTGTTTCCTAAAGAAAGTAAGAAAAAGAATTGATACCTAAGACTTTCTCAAAATCTGAGCAAGTTTTATTCATTATTTCCATTGAAGAAGCCTGGCACTTTCTTTGAATTTCATATTTCTTTCTGCATAGTCACTCTACTGTGAACATGAAGAATGATAGGTCAGTGAGATTTATTTGTTCTTGACACTTTATTGTGAAAATTAACAGGCTGCATTTTCAGGTATCTTTAGTTTTATCTGAAAATTAAATGCTTTTTCAATTTAGAACACCTGAACATCTCTTCTGGTCTTAGAAAAGACATTGGCATCATATGAGTTTATAGCCATCAATGGATCAGAGGATACAAGTTTTATATAGATCCTAGATATTAACCTAAAAATATGCAAATGCACACTGAGCAAATATAAAATATAAAAGAGGTTTGGAACTATCTTACATGTTTATATACTTATAAAATCCTATTTCACCTCAATTCCCTATACTAATTCAGATAAACAAAAACCTTTTAAAAGTTTTGGGGGCTGGAGAAACGGCTTAGTAGTTAAGGCTCTTGCCTGCGAAGCCTAAGGACCCAGGTTCAATTTCCTAGTACCCACATCAGCTAGATTCACAAGGTGGCACAATGAATCTGGAGTTCATTTGTACTGGCTAGAGACTCTGGCCTGCCCATATTCATTCTGTCTCTCCCTCCCTCCCTCCCCTCCTTCTTTTTTTTTCCATCTATTTGCCTCTTTCTCACTCTCTCTCTCAAATAAATAAAAAAATATTTTTAAAGTTTTGAAATTTCATTAATTTATTTTCCTTTTCTTGAGATGCTTTAAAAATAACATTTATGCAGTATACAAAAATCACAAGGCACAAATGTCTCAAGGCTTAATTATTTGCCAAATGATGTTTCTAACAATTAACCTTAAATTCAACATATTGTGCTCATGAAAGAAATGCTCATATTAATATCTGTTCATTCTCTTTTGTGAATTTTATCTGACATCAAAACCATCTTATCAGTTAGACAGCGTTGTCTGAAAATGGGGCAAGCTGCATACATTACCATTTCAGAATATTACTGCCAACCTTGACAATCTGTTCCAGCTAATTCTCTAGTTCACGGTGAAGTGCAAGACTTGTTTATGCAAATCAAATAATGAAAACACATCCATATTTAAAAATATCAGTGAAATTTAAAAATTAAACGTATATAGAGTTTATGTAGCCCATAATGTTTAGCTATAATATCTACCATTGCATCATTAAAATCATTAGGATTTTTAATGTGAGCCTTATTTCTGTTATATGTGTTTACTTTTGGTATGAAAATATCTATGTATCCATTTATGCATGGCATACACATAGGTATGAACGACAGGAGACACAGATATATGTGTTCTTATATACATGATGAAGAGTTGTAGAAGGATTTGAGGTCAGCATACAAAATTTAAATTGGGTAGGAGGTCAGGCAGTTGTGTCAGTGAGTTCGTGTATCCGTCTCTTTGGATTTACTTCAAGTAGGTATGTCATACAGATTTACATCTTGTCTTGCAATTCAGGAAACTGAGTCTCTTTCAGGCAGTTCACTGATTTTAAAGTCCATGAACAGTTTATTGGATAGTTTTCCCCCAATCAGTCCGCCTGTTGTAATTTTTCCAAAAGGACTGAAACTTCATGTTGCTCTTTCAACTGCAAGTAGCTCTACTCACATGGAAAAAGCTGGAAAGTCATGACAGCCCTCGGCTGTGCCTCTCACAGGCTTGTCACTAAGTGGTGTTTCTCGGTCTCTGTCCTCCTTGCAGTAACTCTAGAAAAGCATGCTGTTGTAAACAAAATGAGACTCTGCAGTGTGTGCTTCATTAAACACAGCTCTGCTGGGAATATTTCCTGTTATATTTCTTTTACTCTGCATGAGAAAGAAGGAAGATTATTACAGGGTGCAAGAGACCTGTTGGCTCCTCTTTCACAGTGACTATTTTTAGTTGTTATGCTATTCTAATGATAGCATGCTTGATAAAGACGTTATTGAATGGGTTAGCTTTATGGCAGGTAAACCTTAATGGAAGAAAAATGTTACTTTCAAAGGCCATGTGACATGGTTCTACACATTTATTCATGATTCTTTTCACTAGGAAATTTTAAAAATCTACTTCACAGAAAAAAAAATAAGCAAATTTTGGTTGATTTGTTGAATTTAGTGCTGGCAGTCGACCCTTTACTCTCAGAAACACAGGTTAAATATCATGAGACAAAGCACTCTAAACACAACTATGGGAGAAATATGTTAACATTTTGGAAAATTCAGTGGTCCAGATTAATTAAACGTATGCATGCATGTTTTCATAATTCTTACTCAGATCGTGCATGCCTCACAAAAAAGCAGTTACCGCATTAAAATATGTCTTCTACATTCACTTTATTTAAATCTGCCTGAAATATCTAGATGCTTAGAATGCTCAAAGAAGTACATTTATGCCACTTTTATACATGTGTGATGATCTACATTCCTTTCTGATATTTATCACCATAGGATGTTTTTTCCATTCATGATTATTGTAGTTGGCAATGTTCCTTAATTACATATACTTCCTAATGGCCAACATGATCTTCACATAATAGGTGATCAGTAAACAGTGGAATGTAATGAGCTAGTTATTAAACACACAAAATTTAGTGAACATCAAATAATTTTAAATATATGACAGGGCATTGTAGGATTGAAACTAGACAGGGTCTACATCAAAATGATTGAGAAGAGCATTGTAAGGGAGAGCGAGGAAAGAAAAGATGGAGCATTCTAGATCTACTGCAAGCATTTTCTCATAGTGGATAAAAAGGAGTCATGAAGGCTGATTATAAGTAAAGCAGTTAATCTGGAGTCAGTCTATAGAAGGATTTGAACATCACATGTCAGATTTCATGGTTCATCTGATAAATACTTTGTATTTTATCCTGGGTCTTGATGAATGGCAATTTTAGAACTTCCTGAAAGCACATCCATACATCACACTCCTCTCTGCTTACCACTAAGTACATCTTCTCTCTCAGTCTACAGTAGAACTCGTGTTAACTAACTCGTCTTAACCTGCCTAACCACCAGGTTTTTCTCCGGTACTTAGTCATCTGCTAGATGACTCTTTTTTTTTTTTATTTTAATATACTCTAAGGCCTGATTTTCAATTTAATTTCCTTTAAGCCTGTTTCCTTTGTTGTATCATCTCTAACATTTCTATTGGTTTTATTAGTATAGATGCTATCTGTTTGGTCAAAATTCACAAGTCTTTTTAAACCACCCACAGCCTTCATGTTTCATTTGGAACAACGGCATTTGGAACAGATCCTGGAAGTTATTGAATGCCAAATGATTTTTTTTTTTTGAACAAGTATCTAGCGTGCCCATGTCCCTTTGATAACACCCTGAGTGCCACACAGAGCTATAAAGTTAAACTATGACACTCTCAGGGATATTTCTGGGAGGTAGGGTTTAAACAGAAGCTTCCTAGAAAGCAGAGGGTGAGGTACCTGGAAGACCAGAACCTGAGTCGTTCCGAAGTTCTCCGACATGAACCTCCTGCCATGCTGACACTGATCCAGGTCAACCATATGTTCCTTTCAGTCCTCAGTCGTGGTTTCTTGATTTGTCTCATTGCTTGTTGATACTGATCCAGGGAATTCTGACTTTCACTTTTTCTGTCTAAACATTGGCACGTATTGTCACAGTCATTAATGTTTGACATCGTTTTTGCTCTTCTCCAGTTCTGCACCCTCCCTGCCAAGTACTGCAATCGTGGTGACCCACTTAGACTATTCTGACCACGTATTGTGAATCCAGTTGACTTTCTTTGTTTCTTTTGTCTCTTTTTTTTTTTCTCATCATTGTTGGCAACGAATCTGTTCTTTGACATACAATGCCAAGGAGAGATAACAACAAAAAATTCCAATTTTCATCTCTATATAAATGGTAGATGACGATGTTGACCATACTACATAATTATCCACAATGAATGAAGGAAGTTGTGGGGGTAGGTTAGTAGCTTTGTGAAGAAATGAGGTATTTTTGCTGTTAGGATAGTGTCTCGGTTTGGATGGGTTCCGCACAAAAAAATGTTGGAAATGATCAGTGTGATAGTATTACGTGTGTGTATGGGGGGGGGGGTGGAAAGATGACTCAGCAGTGTTTGTCTGCAAAGCCTAATGATCCTGTTTCAATTCCCCAGTGCCCATATAAAGCCCAATGCACAAAGTGTGCATGTGTCTGGAGTTTATTTGCAGCTGCTGGAGGTCCTGGTATGCCCATTATCTCCCTCCCTCCCTCCCTTTCTCTCCATCTATGCGTGTGTGTCTCCCTCTGCTTATAAATAAAAATATTTTTAAAAAAGAAATGAGAACTTCAGGTAGAGTACAGCCCATACAGTTGGGATTAGCTACCTTATAGAAGTTCTAGATGAAACTAGATGATTCTTGGCCCCTTGTCCCTCTGCCCTTCCACCATGAAGGAACATACATGCAAGATGCAGCCTTGGAAACAGAGATCAGACTCTCACCAGATGACCAACCACCAGCACCATGAACATGGCCTTCCAATGTCCAAAACAAGACATCCATGTATATAATTTACACGTTACACAGCCTCAGTCATTTTGTCATAGCACTACACAGTGAACTAAGATAGATGTATTGCCACAGATAACAAAGAAGGAAGATTAATAGGCTTTGTTAAGAAAAATGACAATATGTTAGTGGGTCAAGCTTTCTTCTCAGTTCTTCTTAAAGAAAATAATTTTCCAATAGATCATAAATAGTTTCAGTGGACATTTACTCATCAAAGCAAAGTGGATAGTTGACTCAAACAGAGGCAGGTCTATGCATTGAGAATTCACATGAAGTCTTTTAACATTTATGAGTTAGGGTGAATGTTAGATGTCTCATTTTCCCTTCTAATCATATTGGAAGTGATCACCCTTTGAGGACATTTCTTTCTAGGATACACTTGTGTCAAAATCACAAGACCCATGCTAATCTAATGAAGCCGAGGTCTTTAGAAGATGAAGACCTGATGTTAGTGTTCATGTGAGGCAACTGGTAAAATCCAGTGCTTAGGTTTCTGATATAGTGGTAACAAGCTAGCAGCAGCTTCAAGGATTTTTACCACAGAGTCCATTGTGACCATCATGATATGCTTGGGAACCTGGTATCTAACTCCCTTGCCTAATCAGTTAGAATTTACTAGAAGTAACAATGGCAAAAGAAAGGAAGAGAGTAAAAATTTCAATACAACCCAAGAAAAGTATATGGTCAGCAGGTATGTGGAGAATAAAATACTCATTCACTGTGCAGGTGAGGCAGGATGGGAATGTTCCCTTGGGGATAACGGTGAATGTTTGATTAACATTCATGGTAAAGAATGGAAGAGACAGGAAAACAAAATGATATGTATATTGGAAACAATTTGAGAAAATACAAAGGCAATTCAATGGAATATAATCTTTCATTTAAAATCATAAAATTTTTAGAAGACATGGGGGAGAGCCTTTGTGACAATGGATTAGGTAAAGATCCCTTCAGTATAGAAAAAAAACTCAATATAAGGGAAAAAAAACAGTTTTGACTTCATCATTTCTTATCTTCATATAGAACTGCTGTAAATGAAAACAAGAGCTATGGGATGGTTTAAAGTAATTACAATGAATCTATATGCTGAAAGTCTTGTTTTCAGGCTGTATACTTACAACAACATATACTCATATATGAAACTACAGTTGGAGAATGAAGAATACTTTAATTACTGATAAAATGATAATATTGCTCAAAGATAATTCATTCCATGAGTCTAACATTTTATAATTTATAAATTATAAAGTGAGCTAAAAAATTAAACAAGAACCTAAATTAGCATATACATTTGTGTGTGTGTGTGTGTGTGTGTGTGTGCGTGCGTGCACTTACATGTGTGGGCATAGGCGTGGCCTTCTCCAGCACATATACGTGTGGTATAAAGGCCAGAGGTGACTAGCGGGTACCTGTCTCCAGTGCTCATCCATGTAGTCCTTCCTCTGAGATGTGATCAGTGTCTCGGAATGTCAAGCTGACATTTTCATGAGCGCCAGGAATTCTGTTTCCCCCTCACCCAGGACTGTGGTTACAACCATGTGTGGCCACGCTCAGCCGTGGCCGTACGTGCTGGTGAGTCAAGTCGTTCTCAAGCCCCTGTATTTGTGCATCAAGCCCTTGCAACCACTGAGACATCTCCCGAGTGTGCACTTTGATTCTTACATAAAAAAATACATTTTAGCAAATTACACCTATCTTTGTATCATTGCTTATTAATTACATAGGCATTGCTTTTCATTTGTCATGTACATGATGGACGTGGATGTGAGGTGATAATTGATCTGTATTAAAAACTTTTCAAACCATGTGAGTTTCTCCAAAGGCCTGAACTTCCCGGACCCTTAATGATTCCTCTACTGATACAATAATAGCACATGTGCTGAAAGAAAACAGGTATGAATGATTCAGACACAGAAAAGATACTTCATGCCACAGCCACTCTTTCTCCCATGTATCTTTCCATGAGTTCAAAGTTGAAAAGAATGACATTAAGTCACTTTTTAATCTCATTGCACAAGACACTTGGTTACTTGCAAAAGTTACAGTTTAGTGTGAGAATAAGGCCTGTAAAGAGATTTACTTAAAAGCCTACTTATGAAAAAGTACCTGGAGAATGCTTCTTAGAATCACGGCAGAATTATAAAGGTAAAACCTGAAATGGGGCCTCAGGCAGTTTTACACTCTCAGATGTTACATTAACGATTTTAAGTTCCTGGTCACATGGTTCACAAAGCACAACGTTTGTATGTGTGTCTCGGCAGGTGGAATTAATCATGATTTTACATTTGGCCAATAGTGATACTGTCAAGCTACTTTCATATAGAATAGCTTCCCATTGTAAATACTATAGATTAAACAACATAACACAGCAAAAGTGGAAACAAAGTCAAGAAAAGACTGACAATGTAATCTGTGACGGTAAGCAGTCATGATGTCCCTTCAGAAACAAGAGCACAGGAAAATGAGGAATGACTTCAAAGCAGCGCCTTGAAGATGAGGTGGGGAACAGCCAGCCCTAACGGTGCTCGCCTTATTCATTTGTCTGAGCAACAGTTTGCTAACTGTAAAAAGGTATCCACTTCTCATGCCTTCTTTATATCACTCTTTTGACTGCTATGTGAGTTTCAATAACATTATATGTGGTACTGTTTTGAAGAAATGCGAAATATTTTATAACATGTAATTATTTTTATCTATTTGCAATGTACTTATTCATTTCTCTAGACTAGAAATCTGGAAAATATTTTCCTTAAAAAGTATTCTCCATATTGAGTATGGAGGCATGGCCTTTATTAACCTGACCTAGCTGAAAGTAAACAAATTATCTGCCCATGGACATAAGTATAACAGGGAGCTGGTGAGATGGCTCAGTCACTAAAATGCTTGTCACACAAACGTGAGGTCCTGAGTTTGGAGTCCTAGATCTAACATAAAATCTAGGAGTGGCAGTGCACTCGTGTGATGCCATCTTGAGACAGAAGGATATCTGGGGCTTGCTGGTTAAAAACAGGGCTGGAGAACTGGCTCAGTGGTTAGGGCACTTGCTTGCAAAATCTAATGAACCAGGTTTGATTACCCAGTACTCATGTAAAGCCAGATGCACAGGTGGTGCACGCATCTGGAATTGAGAGGCAGTCGCTACAGGCCCTGGCAAGCCCATTCACTTTCTCTCTCTCCCCCTCTTTCCTTGCAAATAAATAAATAAATATACTTTAAAAAAATAAATTGGAGCCAGGCGTGGTGGTGCACGCCTTTAATCCCAGCACTTGGGAGGCAGAGGTAGGAGGATCACCGTGAGTTTGAGGCCATCCTGAGGCTACAGAGTGAATTTCAGGTCAGCCTGAGCTAGAGTGAGACCCTACCTTGAAAATCAAAATAACTAAATAAATACAATAAAATAAAATAAAAAAATAAATTGGAAAACATGAATAAACATGCATATACATGCAAGTGGAGCACACACACATATATAAGCAAAAACTCTCAAATGAATTAGTAGAGAAAATATTTAACATAATATTTTTCATATAATAATAATTTCAGTGGGGCAAAATATTTTTTCATGAAAAAATATGTTTCCTTAAAAATGAAAAGGTTGGGCTGAAGAGATGGCTTAATGGTTGAGGCATTTGCCTGCAAAGCCAAAGGACCCAGGTTTGATTCCCCAGGACCCATACAAGCCAGATGCACAAGGTGGTGTATACTTCTGGAATTTGTTTGCAATGGCTAGCAGCCCTGGTGTGCCCATTCGCTCTCTCTCTCTCTCAAATAAATAAAAGCAAAATACTAAAAAAAATAAAAGGTTAGTAAAAAATATAAAACATTTTATTAAGACTTTTCACAAAATATGTAGGTGACATGAGGCGGTGATGGGGAGGACATAGGACAGGAGATAGAATGTTGGCAAGGCGAACCCCTGCCTTAGCAGGCATTCATTTGGGGATGTATGGAAACTCCTCTCGTTCAAGTTCAAGTGAACAAGCATTGTACCATGGATTTTTGTTCAGATTCAAGTTCTGAAAACGTCCTGAAGGATTCTTCCTTTTTAAGGAGGTTATGCTGTGGGGGGCTTTGGAAATCATGTTAAGTAGCAAATCAGATTAGTTTCTTCTCAGTGTGCTAAACTATAAATTATAGAGGGCTTTTTGTTTTAAACGCGAAATTCCCTGCCCCTAAAACTTACAGCAACAAACACAGTGTAGTCCACCCATGCTATCATTTACTTATTATCATAATACCTTAAAATTCTATAAAATTAAAATAAAATGGTTCTCTCTACAATAGTCTGAAAATGTGATATACAGAACTTTAGGCTCTGGTGAAGCCTTAATATTTGAATGAAAAACTAATGATGCACTAGTGATATTTTTCATTTGTTAAGAAATGTCTTGAGTGGAGAGATGGCTCAGTGGTAAAGGTGCTTGCCTTCAAAGCCTTAGGATTCAGGTTTGATTCCCCAGTACCCACGTAAAGCCAAAAACAAAAGGTGGACCAGCTGCCTGGAATTTCTTTGCAGTGGCTAGAGGCCTTGATGTGCCCATTAATGCCTCTCTCTCTGTGTCTGTCTGTCTCTCTCTCTCTGAGTCTGCTTACAAGTAAGTAAATAAATAAATAATTTTAAAAAGAAAGTCTTCCTGTTCCGAGGAAATAGAAACTATCAGTGTGTTTTTAGTAAAACATTCTGTCTGATTCTTGAATGGTGAATATATATCATTAAAAATTTGTTCAAACCTAGAACATTCACAATAGGAAATGTAAAGGGATTTTAAACTGCGTGGCCTTTAGGTAACACAGTTACTGTTAACACTGTAAGCTAATCAGTTGAAACAAAAGTGTAACTCAGGCAGGGGGAAATGTGAATAATGAGAGAGATCATTCATGTGTGGGGGCAGGAGATGTTCGGGGAATTTCTGTGCCTTCTGCTCAGTTTTGTTATACATATAAAGCAGCGATAAAATACAGTCTCATTTTCTGAAGGTAATATTCACTGAGCACCACTATCTTCTATCTAGTCTTCATGTATATAAATCTCTCACAAAGCAATAGATGCTTTATGAAATAGCAGCTACTTACTTCTCCATATTAATGGGAGTCACATCTTGTCACATGGGCTGGGAGTTAGAAGAAAGAGTAAGCTGGCTCTCTCTGGCAAGGGGGAGCTAGGCTATGATACCACAAAGCACCTTCTCCATCAAGACTCCACTTCTCAAAGGCTCCACTGCCAGGGGTTGAGTATGAAGCTCAATCACAAATACATATAGCTATGAGGGATATTTTACATTCACATCCAAACCATCACAATCAATACTGGGCAAGAATAATTCTCTCTCTCTCTCTCTCCTGCTCTTAAATTTTATTCTTTGAAGATTGGAAAGATATTATTAGAGAATACAATAGAGCTTAAGAGAAGAAAAGAAGACTGAACTCCTATAAAACGGGAGGGTATCCTGGGCAGGAAAAATCCTCAAATCTCATTTTTCTTAAAAGGAAGAAAAGCAGCATCTTATCTGTCAAACCATGAAATGAATTGTCAAAAATTGACATGAGCCATGTTAATGAATGTAAAGTTGTTGTTGTTTTTATAATGGAGGAAGTGACAATTCTTCCTCCAAATTATTTATTCAATATCATGAAGCCAACTGGGGATGTGGTTCAGTGATAGGGCACTTGTCTAATATGTACAGAATCATGAAGCCAGTCTTTTGGTATTTAAAACTGGTTTTAAAAAATATATTAAGTAATAAAAACTGCTTATAATGAATAAAAGTAATTATCAATTATAAATTATCATAAATATATAAAATAAAGGCTTGCTAGAGTAAAATCACATATATAAAATCAACCATAAAATGGAGACTTTCTGTGAGCGGAAATATTGTCTTGCAGATGTTTATTTACTTTTGTGCTTAGCTTCTGATTATTGATTCTTTTAAAAATATTTATTTATTTATATTTATTTATTTATTTATTTATTTATTTATTGTAGGCAGATAGAACTTTGCAAACAAACTCCAGACACATGCTCCAGCTTGTGCACCTGGCTTATGTGGTAGGTCCTGGGAGGTCGGACCTGGGTCCTTTGCAGACAAGCACCCTACCCACTAAGCCATTTCGCCAGCCCCGATTCTCTTTTCTTATTTATTTTTTTATTTTTAGTTTTCAAGGTAGGGTCTCACTGTAGCCCAGGCTCTAGTCTCAGGGTGGTCTTGAACTCGTGGCAATCCTCTTACCTCTGACTCCCAAGTTCTAGGAATAAAGGCCTGTGCCGCCATACCTGACTTTATCCAATCTTTTCTTTTCTTTTCTTCTTTTCTTTTCTTTTCTTTTCTTATCTTATCTTATCTTATCTTATTTATTTGGTTTTCCCAAGGTAAGGTCTTGTTCTAGCCCAGGTTGACCTAGAATAGTCTCAGGGTGGATTCAAACTCATGAGATCCTCCTATCTCTACCTCCCAAGTGCTGGGATTAAAGGTGTGTGTCCATCATGCCTGGCTCTCTTTTCTTAATATGGAATAAAACATGAATTTAATTTTCACTTTAAAAATTCATATATTTTTATATTTATAATTCATATGTCTTTTAGACATGGGAGCATATTGGTTTTTTTAAACTTAAAACAATTCACTCATTGAAAAAATTATACTACATGCATTCGAAAATGGTAAGCGTAAATTGTGGGTTCTGTTAATATTTCTATGTTTTTGTTTCTCCAGTATTACCATATTCTTACATTTTTACACTGTCATAAAATAAATGAGCTAGGTAGCTCTTCAATTTTAGAAGCCTTGTACTATCTGAATAGAAATTCTAGGAACTCTAAAGAAGAAATCCTATTTAGCAGTAAAAGAACAAGAAGGGTCTGTAGGTTTGGCATGTGGGAGAACAAATTTAGAGCCTGTGGAACTCACTGTAATTACAAAACGACAAGAAAATGTATTTTTCCAACGGCAAAATAATGTCTAGGAGATTTGCTATTGGCTACACTGAACATTTCCCAAACAGAATTAACAAGTGAAATGACACATCTTTATTGTTGTGCTTTATGTGAAGAACATGTTAATTTTTGTTTAATACATTCAAGAAGAATAGATTACATTGGAAAGGCTTGTAGTCATATAGAGATATCAGAGTTAATAAGCCAGCAGGTAAATAATGAAAGAAGCCTTGCCAGTATATAGATGATTTGGAACTTTTATTTCTCTTTTCATACATCTCTAATATTAAAAGTCAAATAAAACTAAATAAGCCTAAAACTGGTGTAAAAAAAAAAAAAAACTCATTCTTTCAACCATATGAACATTTTGGAGTGTATTTTCCATTTGAAAAATGACTACCTTAGCAGAAAGACTTACAATTATCTAGTATTTTTTTCAAAAACATTTTATTGGCAACTTCCATATATACAATATACCAGGAATGTTTTGAATTTTATCTAAATTTGAAAGAAACTTGCAAAGTGATATAATCATGTTTTAAAACTGAATGTAAAGGTATGCACAGGACTTTTGGAGGTAAACATGGAATCCACGAATATAAAGGATTTGATATTGACCATGGGATCATGGCTGAATGACCCAGTGTCCGTGGGAGGCTGGGACCATGCCTCAGGCTACTTCTCCCTGCTCTGTGGCTCTTACAATAGCAATAAACCCACTGAGGAAGACCCTCAGCAGAATGGGATGCTGGGACAAGGGGATATAAGAGGATAACCCTAAGGGGATATGACCAATCTGTGATTTGTTCATTTATTGAATTTTGTAATTCATAAAAATTAAAATAAAAAAGAGAAATGAGGCCTTTTGCCCTTGGCTTCCTGATTGACCAGCCCCTGGGTCCCAAGCTCCCAGATCCCCTGTGCCAGAGAGTGAGTACCAGGAGTGAGTAGGCCAGAACTCTGAAGTAGTTCTCCACCTCTGAGTTTGCCTACCCCAATACCCCTGCTGCTGGCATGGTATGGCCTGGACCTGTCTGTGTGCTACAGAAGCAGGCCTTTTGTTCCAGGTTCCTGATTTACAGGCCCCTGGATCCCCAGCTCCTTGATCCCCTGAGCCAGAGTGTGCATAGGTGACTGTGGCAGCTGGCCTTTTGTTCCTGACTCCCAAGCTTCCCAGCTCCTGGTTTCCAAATCCTCATTTGCAGTCCCTGGTTCCCCTATGCTGAAGAGTGTGCTCAAGTAGAGTGAGTAAGCCAGAGCTCCTAGTTTCCCAGGTACCCAAGATGCACTTGCAACCTCCACAATCTGCACATCTGAGGATATAACCCCATCCTACTCCAATCTGGTTCAAATTCAAAACAGAACAATCACTGAAGATACTGCAAGGACAACATGTGCTTTCTCCTTAAGAAAATAAGACTTTTACCTCAAGATGGGTAGACTACAATGCAAAAAAAAAAAAAAAAAAAAAAAAAAAAAACTGAGAGATCTACACTAAGGATGCATGGTCCCTGGCCCCACAATGGAAACCTCCACTGAAAACATACAGTAAACAACAGAAACAGAATCCCCAAATTAAAATACAATAAGCTATGTGATCCTGACCAAGCACATTGCTAAGCTGGAAGCAAATCATCATCAAAAAAAAAAATCTTCATAAATGAAATTAAGCAGAACTGTCTTTTTGAGCACACAGATATTGTCATCAGGCTTAATTTAATTGAAGAAAACCAGAGAGGCTTCAAAAGAGAGATAAACGGATTGAAGGTGAGTCAAAGAACAGAGGATCTCAGTAACCAGCTGATTAAGATTAACGAAGACAAGATCAAATACAAGAGTGAATTCCAGGAAACATTAAGAAAAGCAAACCTCAACCTAAAATCATGCCTCAAAAAAGAGATGGACACCTAAGCTGGGCATGGTGGTGCACACCTTTAATCCCAGCACTTAGGAGGCAGAGATAGGAGGATCACCATGAGTTTGAGGTCACCCTGAGACTACATAGTGAATTCCAGGTCAGCCTGAGCTAGAATGAGACCCTACCTTGAAAACAAGAAAACAAAACAAACAGAAAAAAACAAACACCAGAAAACAAAGATCCAACAGAACTTTTAAAAATCCTCTCTACAACCTTCACTTAACAGAGTCACTCACATGAAGGACAACCTCTGAGCTAGAAGACAAGCCAGAAGAAATTGAGCAGGAGTCCAAATACTTTGCTAAGTTCAAAAAAATCATGCAAACAGAATATTTTAGGGGATACCCTAAAATGAGCAAACATCTGGATCATGGGAATACCAGGAGGGGGAAAAAGTCCATGCCAGCAGCATAGAGAATATGTTCAACAAAATTATTGAAGAGGGCTGGAGAGATGGCTTAGCGGTTAAGGTGCCTGCCTGCTAAGCCTAAGAACGCTGGTTCCAATCTTCAGCGGTTCCAATCTCCAGGTCCCACGTTTAGCCAGATGCAAATTGATGCAAGGGCACAATGCCACACTTGACCACAAGGGGGCGCACGCAGCTGGATTTCATTCACAGCAGCTGAGAGACTGCTGGTGCACCCATCTCTGTCTCCCTCTCCCTCTCTGTCTATCTCTCTCTCTCTCTCCAAAAATAAATTTAAAAAATTTTTAAAAAATTATTGAAGAAAATGTTTCCAGTCTTTCAAAAGAGAGGCCCATCCAGATACCAGAAGCTCACAGAACACCAAACAGACAGGACCAAAGAAGAAACTCTTCAAGGCACATCAATCATAATTATAACTCTAAACAACCAAAACAAAGAGAAAGTGCTAAAAGCAGCAAAAGAGAAACAACTCATTACATACAAAGGCAATCCCATCAGAATCACTTCATCTTCTTATCTTTTAATAAAAAAGAGAAGAAAAAAAAAAATTTGTCTACCAAAGAAAGTAAACCAATCTCTCTTATGAACATATATATGAAATGGTAAGTGAATCACTTTTATTAATAAAAGTAATACACAAATTCAATAATGGTATATTTAAAAATGACCACAGTGTGCCCAACTCAAAACGCCTCCATTGATTTTTTTTTTATTTGTGAAAATTGATGACTGTGTGAGAGTAGATAAGTGAGAGGTACATGTCTTACATTATGTCCAAATTACTGAAAGTGTTAAATGCCTTTGTGTAATAAGAAAAAAAAACTACTACTGAAGAAATAAGAACTCTAGAATATATAGTGTGTGTATCTACCAAATCCTCACATAAGGAAGCACTGTTATGGTGGAGTGTTGAAAGCTGTGCAGTGACCAAGGAAGAGAGAAAGAGGAGTGGTGGATATCATGATGATTGCTATTTTACATGATAGGGAAGTTTTAAGCGACACAACAGAGAAAGAAATATTACATTTTCTTAAGCTTGTTTTGCCTCTTTTTAAAATTAGATCTTTCTAAAATATATTTATTTATTTAAGAGAGAGAGAGAGAGAGAGAGAGAGAGAGAGAGAGAGAGAGAATGGGTGCACCAGGGCCTCCAGCCACTGCAAAGGAACTCCAGACATATGTGCCCCCTTGTGCATCTGGCTTACATGGGTCCTAGAGAATGAAACCAGGATCCTTTGCTTTGCAGGCAAACGCTTTAACAGCTAAGCCATTTCTCCAGTCCTTCTTTTGCCTCTTCACTGGCTAATGCCTAATTTTCTCCTCTACATTCTAGTGGATATCTTTAAGCATATATTTCCCCAATATTAGCAATTGCTCTTCTTATTATTTGAAAATAGCACAAGTTTGATAATAGAAATCCCTTTAGAAATAGAGGTAACATTAACACTACATGTCCAGGAAATTAGACTCTTTTTCCCATGTAAAAATCATTTGAACTTCTCAGAAAAATGTGATATACATTTCCATGAACAAATATAAAAAATATACAGGTAACAATATTCAAAATTCAAATTCATTATTTTAATTAAACTGAAGAACATCTGAATGTTATAAGTCAATAGTTATATACTCAATAGATAGTTCTATATAAATTTTTTAAATACTCTGGAAAATATTTTCTAGTCAACATTATATATTTAGGCCAGTCATCTACAGATGTCTTTCAGATGAGTCTTTTTCTCTTTAAATTTAAGCAATATGCATTCTTTAGCATATTGATAAATAAATTCAGAGTATTTTAAAATCTTGAGCAAAAGCTATTTACACATAATTCAGTCTTAATAACAGATATTGTTATTTACTTAAAACTTGAAAACTTTTACATGTTATAAGAAAGAAAAAAAACTGCCTATGCTAAAATTGTAATGCCTTGGGAATTTTAAATATAATTTTTCAGTACTTCATTTATACCCAAAATAAGTATAAATCTAACAATTATGATTCATGTAATGTTTGAGTGTATATAATTCATCTAATCTTCTGACTAATGAATGTAAAAATATTTTTATAGGAAATTAGTGAAGCAAGGAAATTGATTAGTTTTATTATGTAGGATGAAAGGTAAAAAGTCCAGTGCATGTGTTATTTATATATTAGTGAGTGAGATGTAGCACATACTTAAACACTTTATATTGTATGGTTTAATTCTGTAAGGAAAATGACCTTAAATAATAGAATGAATTGAAAAACAAAGACAAGGGCAGGAGAGATGGCTCCGTGGTGAAAGGTACCTGCTTTCAAAGCCTGCAGTAAATTCAGATGGACAAAGTGGAGAATATGTATGGAGTTTGTTTGCAGTGTGTGGTAGTTTAAATATATGTCCCCCAATATATTCAGTGTTTTATTAGTTATAGTTTGCATCTGCAATCACCTTGCTAGAGGCAATGTCACTGGGGGCTGGTCTTAAGCTGTGGGTTTGAGATTCCATTGTAAAGATATACAAATGTGCCTAGCAGAAGTTCCTAAAGTGTGCTGTGTGACCTTTTGGCAGTTTTTTTGCTCTGTGTGCTGTGGTGGCTGGTTGGCTTTTGCTCTCTCTGCCTGGCCTTGTGAGAACAGGCTGCTACTTCTGCCTTTATGGAACTTCCCCTGAATCTGTATGCTTCAATAAATAATATCCCTTCCTCCATAACTGTGCCTGGTCTGAAAGTTCATCTCAGCGAACCTAAAGCTGTCTGCTACAGTAAAGTGGTACCAGGAGTGGGGTGAGATAAACCTGACTGTGTAAATATTTGTCTTTTGGAACCTTTGTTTTGGAAGAATGGGCATAAACTTGGTGCTTACAACTAAAAATGCCTTCTGGAATGGTAAGCCAAGTTTTATGGACTATTCTGATGAGAGTTTAAAAATGCTAAGTGCAAATAGTACTGAACTTTGAGGCTTGGCTTATGAGGTTTCTAAGGGGAGAAAAAAACTACAGAGGACTTTGTTGGAACTGGGCTACTGACATAAGGGATGGCTACGTTCTGCTATCCAAGCCCAGAGTGTTTGATCAAGGTTAAATTTGTAATGGACTAATATGCTTGACTAAAGATATCAGACTGAGATTTTAAGATTTTAAGTTAAAAAACCTCAAACAAATTAAAAGCAGAGGCACTAAGAGTGGTTTTAGGTTACTGGAGCTTCTATTGTCAACACATTAACAATCTTAAAAAAGGTGGAAGGAAGGTGGCCTGACTTGATTTACATTAAAACAATAAAGAGGAAGCCTGAAAAAAGACTGTTAAAAATGCAAACTCTTGAAAAAAGCTGACTAGAGAAAAAACCTGCTTTTCAAGGCTATGATTTATTTTGTCCCTGGATTAAAAATATGGCTGTGTCCTGCACACCTGGTATTGGTTTTGGAAGCATAAAAATTGCATGGAGTGGTCATAAATTACACACGGTTCCAAAAGCCGCTGCTGAGATGCGGCATGAGGCAGGGCATAAAGACCCTCAGAAATAGGCTGGAAAATGGACCATGGTTTGCATGGAGACCTAAAGATGTTTTGGATTATACCAGGACTGTGCAAAAGGGCTACCATGGAGTACAATGTTGACATGGGATAAAAGTTTTCCCTGGTAACTCTGCCCAGCTAGAGGGGCGAAATTAAAAAACCTGGAGACTGTTAGTCTCTGGTTATATTAAACTTAAACTACAAAAGTTTGATGACTGCTGATGGTGGTTGAGTTTGCATTGTTTTAGTTTCTCCTTGATATGCCTTATACCAGTTAAAAATGTTTACTCTGTGCCTTTTCATGTTGAAAGTATTTAACTTGTTTGATTTCACAGGACTCACTATCTTAAGTTGATCAAGACTGTAAAAACCTTTGAAATTGGACTGAGTACAATTTACAATGTATGATAGTTCTAAATCTATCGGGGGCCAGGAGCTAAATATATTGGGGGCCAGGGGCAGAATGTGGTAGTTTAAATATATGTCCCCCAATATATTCAGTGTTTTATTAGTTATAGTTTGCATCTGCAATCACCTTGCTAGAGGCAATGTCACTGGGGGCTGGTCTTAAGCTGTGGGTTTGAGATTCCATTGTAAAGATATACAAATGTGCCTAGCAGAAGTTCCTAAAGTGTGCTGTGTGACCTTTTGGCAGTTTTTTTGCTCTGTGTGCTGTGGTGGCTGGTTGGCTTTTGCTCTCTCTGCCTGGCCTTGTGAGAACAGGCTGCTACTTCTGCCTTTATGGAACTTCCCCTGAATCTGTATGCTTCAATAAATAATATCCTTTCCTCCATAACTGTGCCTGGTCTAAAAGTTCATCTCAGCGAACCTAAAGCTGTCTGCTACACAGTGGTAAGACACCCTATTGTGCCTATTCTGTCTCTCTCTTTCTCTTTCTCTTTTTCACCTCTCTGCTTGCAAATCATAAATAAAAATATTAAAAAGAAAGACAATTCAAAAATTTAGATTAATTATCTAAAAGTATTTGCTTCCTCATTGCCATTAAAATAAATTGAAAATATAATGATACAAAAGAAAAGGCAAAGGCCTGTCTTCAAAGCTGTATAGATATGTGTTCCCATCATGACATTCAACTCTTTAATGATATCTCCTGAGTGTGAGAGAGTCACTTTTGAGAACTTGACATTATAAGCAGTTGGTCTTGTTTTAAAAGAAAAGAATTAGGGCTGGAGAGATGGCTTAGTGGTTAAGGCACCTGCCTGCTAAGCCTAAGAACCCGGTTCCAATCTCCAGGTCCCACGTTTAGCCAGATGCAAAGTGACACAAGGGTGCAATGCCACACTTGACCACAAGGGAGCGCACACATCTGGATTTCGTTCACAGCAGCTGAGAGGCTGCTGGCGCGCCCATCTCTATTTGTCTCCCTCTCCCTCTGTGTCTGTCTCTCTCTGTGTCTCTCTCCAAAAATAAATATAAAATAATAAAAAAATTTTTAATGAATTAGAAGGTGTCAAAGAAAATAATATCATTCTGCTTACAAAATAGCAAAGTTCAGACCTACTTACTAGAGTTTCCATGATATTTTATAAAGTACAGATAGACATTTGCTTAATTTTGCAAAGCATTTAAGCCATCAATACAGGATAAAATGAAAACATCAGCTGGAGATCCAAAGTCATTTACATAATTCTTTCATTTTACTAAGAAATCTTTTACATTAGCTATTCATCCAGACAGTAGAATATCTATCTATTTTCTATTTATCACCTGTCTATCAATTTATTATCTATCTTTTATTTATCTATCATCTATCTATCATCTGTGATCAGAACTGGCCTATTTTTAAGTTCATAGAAAAGAACTTGTGGTAAAAATCTGAATAGTCCTATCTAATATAAAAGATCAATTATTCATACAGGCCACTGAAACCTTTCTAGAACTTCAGTGTTCTTCAAGTCTATGTTTAATACTAATTTTGAATGGCAATTGTTAACAAAGGTAAATCTTTGGCCCTCACTTCACAGGAAATCTTTATCAAGTTTATAAATACCATGCAGGATTAGGCACAAAGGAAGATAAAAGATGATAGACAATAGAAGACAAAAAGATATAGACAGACATAGATAAATATATGGACAGTGGTTCTTTAGATTTTTTAATAAAAATTTGGATTGGTGTCTGTTGCAGTCAGGTTCACATTGCTGGTAAAAATCACCCAACCAAGAGCAGCTTTTGGGAAAAAGGGGGTTTATTTTGGCTTACAGACTTGAGGGGAAGCTCCATAATGGCAGGAGAAAATGATAGCATGAGCAGAAGGTGGACATCATCCCTTGGCCAACATCAGGTAGACAACAGGAACAGGAGAGTGTGCCAAACACTGAAGGGGACACTGGCTATAATACCCATAAGCCCATCCCCAACAATACACTGCCTCCAGGAGGTGTTAATTCCCAAATCTCCACCAGCTGGGAACCTAGCATTCAGAGCACCTAAGTTGATGGGAGACTCATGAATCAACCCACCACATTCTGCCCCTTGCCTCCATGAGCTGAAAACCTTCATGATGTAAAATGCAATGCATTCAGTCCAACTTTAAAAGTCTGCATAGTTTTTAATCAATTCCAGTGATATTCAAACATCCCCAGATCTAGTTCTAATTCCACCCCTCCAGCTAGGCTGCTCACAGTCCTGGAAAACTTCATCGGGCCAGAGCTTTTCTTGGCAGCCATCTCGTGATCCTGGCATTTCCACTGCAACCCACGGTTCTTCCTCACAGCTACACTGGGTCTCTCCATGCAGGCATCCAGAAAATCTGCTTCACATTGCCCATGGCCATTTCCAAAACATAAGTCCACGTTGCAAACTCAATGACTCTCTCTTTCCTGCAGTTCTTATACTCCACAATACCAGATACGGTGCCAATTTGTCAATCCAGAGGGGAATAGAGCAGACATTGAAGAACAGGACACTCCTTGGGCACTCAGGCCCCTTCAAAAGAGTCTAAATTCTTCCTGTTGTCTCAATGCAGGTCAGCTGGCCAAATCTCAATGGTTGTAATCTCTCATACAGTTGCCAATGAACAGGCAGCAGTTTGTCCCAAAGATTTCATTTTTTCTGGGCCATATCCCACTTCATACCAGTCTGTTTCTATGCACTGCAGCCCTGAACAAGCTCTCAGGACACTGCATAACAGCAAGCCTCTCACACAAACACCAACTCTAGCCCAGTCCAAGCAAAGCTCTTCTCACCCTCATAAGCTAAACCTTACAGTCCATAGTTCTGACTGCATTCAGGTCTGAGTTTGACCACAATAGTCCCTCAATCTGTAGTTACAGCACTGCAAGGTGTCTCTTAGGCCAAGGTTTCAAATTCTTCCACATTCCTCTTGAAAATCAGCTCCAAAAGGCCAAAGTCAGTTGTCTAGCAGCAACCTCACTCCTCAGTACCAACATTACTATTGCAGTTGGGTTCGCATTGCTGGCAGAAATCACCCGACCAAGACCAGCTTTTGGGAAAAAAGTATTTATTTTGGCTTACAAACTCAAGGGGAAGCTTCATAATGGCAGGGGAAAATGATGGCATGAGCAGAGGGCAGACATTACCTCCTGGCCAACATCAGGTGGACAACAGGAATGGGAGAGTATGCCAAACATTGGGAAGGGGAAATTGGCTATAATATCCATAAGCCCACCCCCAACAATACACTGCCTCCAGGAGACATTAATTCTTAAATCTCCATCAGCTAGGGACCTAGCATTCAGAACACCTAAGTTTATGGGTGGCACCTGAATCAAACCACCACAGTGTCTTAACATGTATAATCCTTAACATGTATATATGGTGTGTGTGTATTTACATACTTGCAAGCTCACAATTAATCTGCTAGAGCCACGAGAAATATGAATTTAACAGACACTGAGCTCATTTCATCTAAGGATGCATCAAAATGACAATATCCCAGATCTGTCATATATGTGTTCCTTGCATCCAGTTTCTACCCAGCAAACTCCACCAGTCCGAGTGACAAGTGCTATGTGTCTGGGGTGTTTTATTAATTGTATCCGTCACCTTTCTCACACCTCTCAGTTTTGCTTGTCTCGTAAACCAAAGAACAGTGCGGCCAGTTTTAGCACAGCTGTGGTTCAGAAATCCACTAACCATAGTTTTATTTATGTAGGGAAAAGGTCCAGTCAGTACAGTAGTACATTACCAGAACATGCTTCTTAGTGTGTGTGTGTGTGTGTGTGTGTGTGTGTGTGTGTGTGTGTGAATTTTCATTATGAATTCCCCAGATTCCATCCCAATAGCCAGAGACTCTTTTCAGATTCACCAGTACTCAGAAGACAGCTACTGACAAGGGCTCCACACAGTCTTATGAGCACTAGAATGACTAGAATGACTTCTCACAGTTCTGCCGGTACAGAGGGGTGGTCTGCACCCCATCCTCCTTGTACATATAGTTAAACATGGTGGCTGTTTGTATACATGCTGCTATTGTGTGTTCTTTTCACTTCTCCACATACTTATCAACTTTGATCAATTTAATAATTGTCTGATTAAATTTTGATATCTGAAGTGCTATCGTGGTTTCGACCTCTTGATTTGGATGATTGGTTATTCTCCAAAATCTGATGAGATTTTACAAATCATCACCTTTTCATCAATGGCATGGTCCCTTCTTTCAGCAGAATGCCTCTCCCAGCTGGAACCTATTTGCTTGCAAGACTGGCTTTTAAAAACTTTAAATCACAACAATTTACTTTGCTTTCCACAAGGGTGACTGGACTATGACATTTCTAAATTCACCATCATTTCTGTAAATTGCATCTTAATATACCATGGTCATTTTCCAAATGATGGTTCACTATTTCAAATATTTTCCTTAATCTGACAGAAAATGCATATTGTCTTCAATGAGTTTAAATAAAAGTTAAACTTTATTAAACATGTGTGGTTAATAATTATGTTTATGCAGTAACATTTGTAATACTGATAATAACCGAGCATAGTTGAATTACGTATAATTTAAGTGACTATTTTAGATATTTGAATTAGTAAAAATGTGAATATTCATGTTATTATATTGAAGCAATAGTTGGAAATTATTATTCTCTGCCTGTTATGATGTTAATGTGCCATGATCCATATAAACAGCTTTAAGGCAATGCCTTTTTTTTTTTTTGAGAGAGAGACAGAGAGAGGGAGAGGAAAACAGATAGATGGGCACGCCAGCAGCCTCTCAGCTGCTGCAAATGAAATCCAGATGTGTGCGCCCCTTGGGGTCAAATGCGTCATTGCGCCCTTGCGTCACTGCATCTGGCTAAACGTGGGACCTGGAGATTGGAACCGGTGTTCTCAGGCTGAGGAGGCAGGTGCCTTAACCCCTAAGCCATCTCTGCAGCCCAAGGCAATGCCTTTTAACATGTCTATTTCTTATTATTAGCTTTAATCTTTTGTTATTTATTTTATGAGAGAGAAAGGCCTCCAGCCACTGCAATCAAACTCCAGGTGAGTGTGCCACCTGGTGCGCATGTACGGCATTGTGCTCTTGCATCAGCTTGTGCATCTGGCTGTCAAGGTACTTGGAGAGTTGAACATGGGTCCTTAGACTTCACAGGCCAGGGCCTTAACCTACAAGCCATCTCTCCAGCCCATCATTGGCATTTTATCCTCTGAGGAAAGTGTCACATTGAAAACCATTTTCCTACATGGTTATGATGCATTTCATTGGTAATTACCAATCTAATTTTCTTTCTAAATGAAAGGATTCAATATTAATGTCTTTCATTAATCCATCAGTTTTTGGATTCTGTTGCAGCTTCATGGTAATTTTCTTGTTATCACAATAGCATCAATATTACTATAGGAATACAACAGTAGAAAAATTAGGGACAACAACATATAGAAACTATATAATAAATGAAGTCCTAGTTGAATAATGGAGCCCCTGCCAGCAATATGTACAACTTGCTATTGCCAAAAGACACGAATAAACATTTGACCCCTTGTATTAAAACAGTCAAGAAGTATTTGTAGGGCTGGAGAGGTGGATTAGCAGTTAAGGTGCATACCTGCAAAGCCTAAGGACCCCGGTTCAAATCTCCAGATCCCACAAAAGCCAAATGCATGTGGTGGTACATGCAGTGGCTAGAGGCCCTCTGGCACCCATTCTCTCTCTCCTTCTCTCTCTCTCTCCCTCTCTCTCTGTCTCGAATAAATAAAAATAAAATCTTCTTTTTTAAAGAACTATTTGTATAAAATGTCAACATGGGTCTAGAGAGATGGCTTAGCAGTTTAGCTGTTTGTGTGTGAAGCCTAAGGACCCAAGTTTGACTCCCAGGAACCCTCGTGAGCAAGCTTCACGTGGTGGTGCCTGTGTCTGGAGTTCATTTACAAGGGCTAGAGGCCCTGGCAAGGCTGTTTTCTCTCTAACTCACTCCCCACCCTCTCTGTTTCTCATTAATAAAAATAAAATATTAAAAATATCAAAAAGTATAACTTATTTTAAGCACTAGGGAATGAACTGATAGAATAAAAGTAGCTGAGTGAAATTGATCTCAAGAACTCCTTTTCTGAAGGTGTCTGCGTGAGGTCCATTGGAATATTTTCTTATCAGCAATATTGACTTGGCTGGTGGATGAAGAGATTATACATTTCCCAATCTTATTTTTTTGGGCTACTTGTCAAGGGAATAGAATGAAACAAAAATGCCACTGAGTGCATTTTCTTTTTCTCCTTGGCACTTGGAGGTAGAATAGAGACATATTTAAGACCCATGCTTAGTGTGTGGCAGAGTCACAGTTTCCATACTCCTTCAGAAAAAGTATAACTTGAAAAGAAAATCGTCTAGCAGCTTGCTAAAGAATAACTACTCTGTCATGATCGACTCAAAGTCTTATTTTATGTTAATAGATCCACCGCAGATGACTTAAGTTGCTATGCAAACCCAGACAGTTAGCTAGACAACAAATGCATGGAAATAAATCGTAAAGTGACACAACAAAAATTAACAAAATAGAAACTTTTGACCACTATCAAAATCCATAGGTATGAGATCTTAAAAATGATGAAGGTTGGAATGGTGGTCATGAAGTATAGCATAACTGTAATTTACTTATAGTCAATTTTAAGGCACAATTGATTGCAAAGCCTTCCCTCAATTGTACTCCAAATGGTGGAAGTAAATTAAGGGAGAAAGTGAGCTCAAAGCCCAAGGGCTGAACAGAAATGAGCCAATGTGAGATTTCATCTTAGACATATCAGTAATAAAATTTGTGATCCTGGAAAACCTACTTAATGTCTTTGGCTCTCATTTAGGTTTTCTGTAAAATGAGAATTAGATTGTAAGGATTCTCAATTTGTTTCAAGTTGTTGTTTATAAAAGTACAATATGTTTCAACAAAAGATTATTTGAATGTTGAAAGATCAATTTTGAGTGTACACTTGATGCTTAAAAATATTGTACTTTAAACATTTTATTACTTCAATCAAACTTTTATTTTAAACCAGTTATAAATAACATGTAAACATAATTTTAGTGTACTATTAAGTGATAATATTTATTGACTGCAGAACTCTACCAGGACTTATTATTCCATTAATTCTATAATAATGAAAGTTATTTGGGATGGTTTGACCAAGACTTCTAAAGTGATCAATGACAAAATAAACTCATGAATGTACATATTATCACATCTTTGTGGAACACACATGTTTCTGTAATCTATGCTCTAATTATATCTGCTTCTGATGTATATTTATTATCTGCCATCCAAAAAGTACCTTTTCTAAAAGGAGAATTTGATCTCTACTAACAATTATGTCTTATAATTGTCAATTAAAATTTGCAAAATATTTTATTCATTTACAGTTAATGTTGAAAAAGAAAGGATCTCTAATAGATAGGATAGATGTGTGTATTTCCTTGTGATTAAATTAAAACAAATGCATAAAAATACCTCATGCACTTAAAATATATTTTAAAATTTCTTGTCAAACCTAAGCAACAAGATCATGTTCTTAAAGAAAATTTCAAATAAAAGTATTAAAAAATGATGATGACAATGAATAATTTGGAGCAAATTCTCACTTAGTTTCTTTCTTATTCTTGAATTTATCTAATAATAATTAGTGGAAAGCACAGTCAGGGTTTTCTCTGGAACACATTATATTCCCTGCATATTTTTCACAGTGAGTGTGATCTCACAATTGAAGCTATGGGCTCTCCAACTCCAACTCTGCAGCCTTGAACACACTACATTTTTTTTAATTTATGAAAGATGATCCAAAGACATGTAAAAATAGAAAAAAATGAATTACACTCATGTAAGCTTTTATCGTCACCTGAATGGATGGCACCATATGTATGAACTTTTCAGGAGTTTTGAAAACCACTGACTCCTAAGAAAGCTGTTCATGAATCAAGCAAATATGATTAGGCATTACATAATCTACTCAGGTGGACAAAACATGATGAAGTATAGAATATTTTGTAAATGCACAAATTAAAAACATATAATTCTTTCCATGTTTTGGTTGAGAAATTAGCAATTGCTTACATAGAAAAGGCTTACACAGAAAATGGGCAGCCCATCCTAAAGTGAAAGTGTTGCTTTTCTTCTCTGTGATTTTAAAACTTGATGCTTTGATCATTTCCCAATGCCTTCAACCAGCTGTTCTGTTATTTCACTATCTCCTTGGTTGATGTAGCAGAATGTTCTATTTTTTTTTATGTTTTAAGGACTAAAATTAAACTTAATCCAAAATAAAATATGATGTCAAAGCAATTCATGATGTGGTAAATTATGTTAATTAATTATATATAGAAAAGAAAAAGAGAATTAGTAGATCAGTTTGTCATAGAGTAACACTAAATGCTTAGTATTCAATTTCAAACATTAAATGCATATTCATTTTTAAACCATTTAGTATGATGAAAGAAAAACATTGGATTATTGAGAAAGGAATATGCATATGCAAAGCTGTATAAAATTTAACATCATTTCAGAACAAATTAGAAAAAAGTCCTCTACATAACAATCATAGAAAGACGATTCAACAAATGAATCATTGTAACTGTTTTTGTGAAGTCATCTAGGTATATGAGACCTAATAGGTTTCACTCATAGTACTTTCAGAAAGTAATGACCTGATACCATATAGCATAAATTTTATAATGGTCCATGGTCCACATATAAAGATACCCCAGGGAGAAAAGTATGCAGGTATATTCTCCACACTTCATGAAATGGAGGAATGAACATGGGGGGGAGGGAAGTTCTGAAAAAAATTCTTCTAATGATTTTAATAAAATTACACACAATTGATGAAATAAATGATAAAGTATCGTCAAAAGTCGGATAGGAATACAGTACTTCTGAAACAGATAGGGCCTTATGGCTTGAGTATGAAATGCCCCCCCCCCTCACTTCTTAAATCCTAAATCCTCATCCGGTACTGATATCCTGGGAGGTCTTTGTAACCACAGGAGATAAGCCTACCTGGAGGAAGTCAATCTTAGTGCCTGGGAGTGAATCCTTAGGAATACATTTTCCCTGGCATCTCCTTGTCTCCCCCTCTCTGCTTTCTATATCATTAGGTGGACAACCTGTACTATGTGCTCTTATCACCATGCTATTCTGCCCTTCCTCCCAGAGTCTAGAAACATGGAACCAAATGGCCATAGGTTGAACCTTCTGAAATCATAAGTGATATTCTCTCCCTGCAGTAGGTTTCCCAAGCGATCTTGGTCATGGGGATGTTATGTAACTAATAAAAGGGATATCCAATAGTCACTTAAATTTAATTTAAAAGCACCCCAGAAAATCAATGGTAAAAGTAAAACATTCTAATATTCTAAAATGTTATTTATTTATTTGGAGAGAGAGAGAGAAAGATAATGGCTGTGCCAGGACCTCTAGTCACTGCAAATGAACTCCAGATGCACATATCACTTTGTGCTCTGGCTTTATGTGGGAACTTGAGACTCAAACCCGAGTCCTTGGGATTTGCAGGGAAGTGCTTTAACTACTAAGCCATCTCTCCATCCCTTAATGTTCTTAAGATATTAAAATATTTTAAGCAAGGAAAATAATGTTTTGTTGTTTGTATAAAATGCATGCCTGGTTGACCACAAACTCAATGCACTAAAAGGGAATATCCGTGTTATCCCTACTACCAGTGATGATGACAGCAGACCTTTAACGAGGGCTTTTCTCATTCCTCAAGGAAAGAGAGCAATCTGGACAAATTCCACCCAGAAAACATAGTACAAACCAAAAAAAAAAAAAAAAATTTGGAAATACGTTGTAATTAAGTAAGAGAGGTAAATTGCACTAAAACAAAAAGATGGTCAATGAAAATTGGGTACGCACAGTCATGGCAACAGATGGCCCACATGCCTGCCCAGATTACTTACAGGCAAAATTGTTATTTAATGAATATCGAAGAGTGCTATTTCTGTTAGTTAGCTTTCTGTCACTGTGACAGAAGATCTGTGAAAAACAAATTAAGATAGGAAAGATTTATTTTGGCTGATGGCCTCAGACGTATTAGTCCAAAAGTTTAGTCTCCCTTACATGGGCTAAGAGAAAGACAGATGATCAGGGTAGGGAGGGTGTTTAGAAGCAAAATTATTTAAATCAAGACAGAAAGGGGAGAGAAAGAAGGACAGAGAGATAGAGACAAAGAGAGCAATACAAATAAAGCCACTAAAGTCACATCCACAGAAACATAACTTCTTCAACCAGGCCTAACCTGGGAAAGTTTCTACCACCTCTAATAATGCCAAGTCATTCATGTAACTCTACCACAATATAATCAATTCATTAATATTTAGAATTTATACCGTTCATCTTTCTAAATAACACAAAATGCATCATTTCCTTTCAAGAGATTTATGTTCATGTATATAGTAAATTTATATTATATATGTGTGTGTGTGTGTGTATAATCCTTCTGTGCCTCTTTTAAACACACATATATGTAGTATACTACATACATATATACATACATACATTACAAATATATGTATATATATGCTATAAACACACACTTTAAGTTTCTAAATTTCATAAACCAACGTCTAAACAAGTTATTTCTTTTCTCTCTCTCTCTCTCTTTGTGTTTTGTTTTTTGAGGTAGGGTCACACTCTAGTCCAGGCTGACCTGAAATTCACTATGTAGTCCCAGGGTGGCCTTGAACTCAAGGTGATCCTCCTACCTCTGCCTCCCGAGTGCTGGGATTAGAGGTGTACGCCACCACGCCCAGCTCCAAGTTATCTCTTAATATTCCGTCTTTATAGAGGTAACAAAACACAATTTGTTTTGAAATAATTTATTAAAATTGCATCCACAGGAAAATTTTATTATGTATACTTGATTAAGATACCAGAAAGTATCTTTTAAACTCAATGTTACCTAGTCATATAAATATCACAAAACACCCAGAGAGCTCTAATCAATGAAACTGAATTGGTATTGACATCCCAAAATGAAATTTTATTTACTCTGACATAATCCACTTTTCTTACAAGTCTTCCAAAGAACCCACATGCTTTGCAAAATGTTTTTCAGTCTAGTTAGTAACTTCTCTCATATCCTCCTTTTCCTTAAGACAAGTGATTAGTGCCAATGTCCACTGGCGACCCTGTACCCTCTAGCCCCCCACAAATGATGTATACTATACATGACTCCCTCAAAACCCCCCTGGGCATCTATGTTTTTACCAGTGCTGAACTAAACCCAGAAATGAGGTGAAGGTATTGCTCCCTACTTGGACCTGTACTTTGTAGATTCCCCAAGTATTACCACATATCCTAAAAGCTCTATTAGGCTTTCATTAAAAAACTCCTTCATCATCTACAAAAAAAAAAAAAAAATTCTAGTCAAGTTTTTATTTTCTTAACCAAGTCTTTGGGTATGGTTATACCCAATAATAAGTACTGACTCTAGCAGGAAAAGTAAACCATAATTATTTCTTGAACTGAAAACCAAACCACACACATTCTTGCCAATCTGAGCTCTCTTCTCCTGAGAACCACCGTGTTCAACTTCTTTCCTTCCCGGAGAAGACACCATGGAGTGACTCACTAGGCCACCCTATCCAAACTGTGAAATGTTGAACAGGTTTCAATCCTTTTGCTCTGTCTAAAGGACACCTGTGCATGCTACCATTTCTACCTCTCACTATAAATTTCAGTCAATGCCCCTGCTTAAGATATCCCTTCCACAGTATAAATGCCTTCTCGCTTTCGTTTCTTATGTTAGGAACAGCCAATTTTGCTTGCAAGAATTTCATTCTTTTGTCTTCTTATAAATTTTATTTTGCAAGTAGCCTTTCCCCATTAACCACTCATGTGCATTAGGTAAGGGTTCACCCAACTGTTGTGAGCTGTGTAACGTATCTAGCTGCACCAAGCATGCCTTTCCTGTAGGAAACTTTCCGTAAGGACTCCATAAAACAAATCGACTCCACCCCAACCCCATGTACTTAAATACCTAGAGTGAAATTCTTTCTTAGTCCTGGAGACTCTGGCTGTCAAGTTTATAAAGACATGCCAGTGAGAGTTGAGCTGGTGATGCATCACTTCATGGAGAGGCAAATATAACAGGAAGTACTGGTAAGAGATGGAAATAAGCAGACCAAAAGTTTCCACTCTTGGAGTCAGATATAATACCACTGCACATGGAGGTCCTACACATTTAAACTGTTTCATGACCAGATTACAGCTCTTTTAATCTGGCTGTACTTAGAATCAAACATCCACGGAGTTTTCACTTAGATGAGTCAATACAACATCATTTAGTACATGATAACATTAGCAATGATGATGGGCCACATATAGAACAGCGGTCCCATCACTTTTAATACAAGCTGAAAAACACTCATCCTCCAGCGACATTGTAGTCTGATTCATGATTGTACCCAGCTATTTGCATATGAATTTGAGTTGAATTTCTCTTTGTAATAAGCCCTGATTACTAAATGTTATTAAAGAATTTTATCAGGTACATTCCTATTCTAGTGAAACAACCTCCATTCTTAAGATGAAAAGTAGTAAATGTTCTGTTAGCTATTTAACAAAAAATGTCATTAAATTATTGTGTTTAACTACTCTATGTAATTATCTACTTAAATACCAGATAGATAATAGATAGACAGCAACTGGTAGATACTCAGCAAGATCAAGAATAAGCTGACAATTAAATATATGTGTGTGTATATATATATAATATATATATAATATATATATATATATAAAGTTTCTTTCCAAAGTATATTATGGATTTTTGACACCAGCATAGGATAAAACAATTTGGAAGATAATGGCCCAAAATATTAACTGAAAGCAATCTAAATTATTCTAAATGAGAATTGTGTTTAAAATGGAAATTATTGATGCTAGTTCCTAATCTTCGGTTTGAAAAGCAAACTCTCTACTAAAGAGGTTAATTTTTGTTATGTTTGTTAATTAATTAATTAATTAATTATTTGCTAAAGACTGCCTTTTGAAGTCAGAGAAAAGTGAGAATTTTTGCAATAGAAGAAAACATAGAGGAATCTGTTTATCTTGGATGAACTGTCCTGCAAATGATATCCCACACCATTCATATAAACCTTCCAGAATGATGCTGTTCTTCTAGAACAACTTTTAGAGCACTCCCCCACTTTTTGGACAACTGAGGAGATGATAGCATACTAATACTAAATGGCAAAACCATCGAAGGGACCTGACAAAGCTCTAGCATGGCTGGAGAGTACATAGGCTGTTCACCATCTAATGATTATCCCTGTGGCATCCTGCACAGTTCAGTCTAAACTATGCATGTTCATGGCCAGTCCTGATGGGCCCTAACGCACACATGCACAAACTGACTTCATGGAAATGTTGACGATTGTAGGAATCTCATTAAAAATCAACTTCTAGGGCTGGAGAGATGGCTTAGCGGTTAAGGCTGCTAAGCCTAAGAATGCTGATTCCAATCTCCAGGTTCCACATTTAACCAGATGCAAAGTGATGCAAGGGCACAATGCTGCACTTGCCCACAAGGGGGTGTACACATCTGGAGTTCGTTCACAGCGGCTGAGAGGCTGCTGGCACGCCCATCTCTATCTCTCTCTGTCTCTCCCTCTCTCTGTGTGTCTCTCTCCAAAAAAAAAAAAAAAAATCAACTTCTAATACCGAAGATGTAAAATACTCTGCCAGTTAAAAACTAATTTCCAGGTGTTTACATGAGGAAATTTAATAAGAAACACGTATCAAGGAGTGAAAACATACCATAACTCTATAACCTGACTATCCCAGGTATCAAACAAAGGCCACAAAGACCAAGATCCTCTGATCCGTGAATCAGTTCCAGATGACACAAACTCAGCAAACAAACACTTACTGTCACTAAGAAATATTTTAAGGCTGAGGAGATGTCTGGGTGTTCAAAGTTGCTTGTGTTCAAAGCCTATTGATCCAAGTTTGATTCCTCAGAACCCACATAAAGCCAGGTGCACAAAGTAACATATTCATTTGGTGTTTTTTTGCAATGCATGAGGCCCTGACAATTCCATTTTCCCTCTTGGTCTCTCTCTCCTTGCAAATTAATAAATAAGAATACTTTTGAAAACAAACAAACATTCTAATATTCATCTTCCAATTAAT
Source organism: Orientallactaga sibirica (assembly GCA_036365145.1). Classification (NCBI taxonomy): domain Eukaryota; kingdom Metazoa; phylum Chordata; class Mammalia; order Rodentia; family Dipodidae; genus Orientallactaga; species Orientallactaga sibirica. The sequence goes on along the minus strand of JAEOAD010000032.1, from coordinate 21,674,653 downwards.
CATTGCCAATAATTTCATTGCAATTTTCCTGGAGTAGAATCGCCATAGTTTTCAAATGAATATGCTGACTCATAGTCACAAAAATTAAAATCATAATACCTTAAGAAGAACTTTAAAATCTAGATATTAAGTATCTTTATGGTATAAAATAAAGTCTGTAAGTATTATTTAACACTGCACAAGAATTGCAAGCACCATCTTCTACAAAATCTTATCTAATTACCTTCTGAGTAAAAATTATGCTGCAGGGCTGGAGAGATGGCTTAGCGGTTAAGCACTTGCCTGTTAAGCCTAAGGACCCCGGTTCAAGGCTCAATTCCCCAGGACCCACGTAAGCCAGATGCACGAGGTGGCACATGCATCTGGAGTTCGTTTGCAGTGGCTGGAGGCCCTGGCGTGCCCATTCTGTCTGTCTGTCTCTCTCTCTCTCTGTCTCTTTCCTTCCCTGCCTGTTTCTGTATCTCTTTCACAAATAAATGAATAAAAGAAATTAGGAAAAAAAAACCCAAAGCTTTAAAAAAATATATGCTGCAGTAAAATATTAGTAGTTTACTTTTTTCTTATGAGAATATATTTTACTGTACCAAACACTTCTGTAGCCACCATTCACATTCAATTCTTTTTTGGAAGAATTACATCTAAGCTCTACATACTATTTATCTAGTTCTTCTTGTAAGCTTTGGAGGGCCCTGAAGATACTCTCAAAGATAATTTCTTCTTGATACTGAAATCATTGCCTTTCTGCCACACCATTCTAAAAAGTAATAGAGCTAATTAAAGTGCTATGGATCAAACATTGTATCAATTAAATTACAAACCATATAAAAATAGACAATTGCTTTCTTTATAGAAAGGTGATATTAAAATATGCTAATTTTCTGGTCCTCATTTAGGGAATGTTTGATTTACAACTGATTGACACCATGGAAAATTAGACAGGAACTGATATAGCCAGGCATGTTAGTGCATGCCTTTATTTCCAGCATTCAGGAGGCTGATATGAGGATTGCCATTAGTTTAAGGCCAACTTGGGGTGAAAGAAAGTGAGAGAGGAAGGCAATGAGGGAGGAAGGGAGGGAGGGAGAGAAGGATGAAAAGAAAGAAAGAGAAAGTGAAAGATAAAACTAAAGAAGGAAGGAAGGGATAGAGGGAAAGATGGAAGAAAGAAGGAAGGAAGGAAGGAAGGAAGGAAGGAAGGAAGGAAGGAAGGAAGGAAGGAAGGAAGGAAGGAAGGAAGGAAGGAAGGAAAGAAAGAAGGAAGAAAGGAAGGAAGGAACTGATGGAATTTAATGTTTCTATATCAATTTCTCAAGACTTCACAAATAAATAATATCACCTAAATGAGCAAATCAGCCACAATCACTTGCATTTGTTTGAGTCTCAAAGATGGGCTGAGACATGGGAATGTTTTACAGTAAAATAAAAAAGAAAGGTTTTCAGGAATCCTTGGAATCTGCATTCTGTGTTTTCTTGTGCACATCTTGTATATGCCTCAGCATTTTATATAGAAATCACACTGACTGTCACAAGAAAGCTATAATGTACCATGATTCAACCAACTTGAAGGACTTAGGGCTAAATCACAGAGGATACAGGGCCAGCACTGTGGAGCTCCACCAGAGAAAGAGAGGATGCTTCCTTCTATCAGTCTTTAGTCGGCATGAAAAAAAATCCACTGTTGAGTTGTTTATGTCCCTAAATCAACATCCTCCCCTTGAATCTTCTTTGAAGTAAAGATAAGGAAAACTTGACAATTTTTGTACACAAGCTACAATGAGAAAAGTATAGAATTCTGAGCTGGAGCAATGACTCAGCAGTTATGGCACTTGCCGCCAAAGCCTAATGACTTGGGTTGGATTCCCCAGTACCCATGTAAAGCCAGTTGCACAAAATGGAGCATGCATCTGAAGTTTGTTTGAAGTGGTTGGAGGCCCTGTATCTCTCTCTCTCTCCCTCCCTCTCTCTCTCTCTCTCTCTCTCCTTGCAAATAAATAAGTAATATATTTTTAAAAACTGAAGCCAGGCATGGTGGCACATGCCTTTAATCCCAGTACTCGGGAGGCAGAGGTAGGAGGATCACCATGAGTTCGAGGCCACTCTGAGACTATGTAGTGAATTCCACATCAGCCTGAGCTAGACTGAGACCCTACCTCGAAAAAAAAAATTATAGACTCCTGTGGTACCCCAGGAGGATTTCAGAATCATTGTGACATTGCACGTACAGGTGCTCAAAGATTCCTATCACTTGAAATAATAAGGAGGTACTTGATGTTTTCAAAGCACATACTCTGACATCCAATGAAAAATTCCAGTGTATAAAATATTTTGAAAAAAAGATAATTACCTTTATTGCTTTCCCTTCTCCAAATTTCTCAGAGTAGACATGCTAAATTTATAGCCAAAGCAAAAGAGATGTGCAATATACAAATGAAGTATACTTTATTTGTTTTACATGCTCATTTTCATCTCTGTTATGGCTCAAAATCAATGTGATTTGCAATATGAGTGGAAAAGGCTCTGATCACTAACGAGAGAACATCTGGCAGTGCCAAGTAAAAATGGGACTTGTGAAGCATCTAAATATGATTTCTTGGCAGAGAGGAGAGATCTGGAAAATATTCAATAAAACCCTTCTACTGTTTTCAATGGGAGTGTCATAGCAATCGCTCACTATTCCCCAAAAGATGATTATATGCTTTCAAGAGTATTATTATGTGATATGTAGTCTAAAGAAAAGAGAAAGGATAACAAGGATAGAGACCCAGAATGTAAAAGCATTATCACTATGTAACACATAGCATATTAAGTTATGCAAAACAACACCTTTGCTACTTAACACTAAAACCAGGAAAAAGTAACATGGAAAATCCGTGTGTATCGTGTTCTTTTCTCTGCCCCTTTCCTTTGTCCTTCCTTTCCTTCCTCCTTCCCTCCCTCCCTCCTTCCTTTCTTCATTTCCTCTTTCTTCTTTGCTTCCTACCTCCCTGTTTTTCTTTCCTTTTTCCTTACCTATTACATATCAAGCAATACATTCAGCCTTTATAAAGCACAAACAAGGGGCTTGGGAGATGGCTCAGCATTTAAGGCACTTGCCCAAAAAGCCTAAGGGCCTAATTTCAATTCCCCAGTACCCATGTAAGCTAAATGCACAAAGTGGTACATATAGCTGGAGTTTGTTTGCAGTGCCTGGAGGCCCTAGCGTGCTCATTCTCTCTCTATGTCCCTATCTGCCACACTCTCTCTCTCTCAAATAGATAGATAAAATACTTAAAAAAAAACACAGACAAGCTCTTAAGATCTTAATTTCAGGGGTCTGGGGAGATAGAACACTAGCCATGCACATGTGAAGGCTAGATCTCACATCCCAGAGACATTTACATGCTTTGTTGTTGTTGTTGTTGTTGTTTTGTTTTCTTTGTTTTTCGCTTTTCTGTTTTTACAAGCTAGGATTTCACTCTGGTCCAGGCTGACCTGGAATTCACTATGTAATCTCAGGGTGGCCTCCTACCTCTGCTTGCTGACATTTAAATTCTTGAGGGGCTTCATGGTCTGCCTGTATTCCAAGCACTGGGGAGGCTCAAGGGTAAAGAGACAGGGAATCATTGCCTGGGCCAGTTAGTTAACTAGACTTAACTAAATCATTTCATTCTGGATTCAAGTTAGAGACCATGCCTCAATAGATAAAGAAGTAAGCTACTGAATTCACACACATGTGCATGTATATGCACACACACACACACACACACACACACACACACAAAACCTACACAAAACAAGAAGGACATCTCAGTTTCAGACCTAATTTAACATCCCGACCTTATGAAGTAATACATCGATGATTTGGCAACGTTTCCTTAAATTTTACGAACGTTAATACCCTCACTGAAGAAACGCGCCTACTAAAGGTTCTACTTTGCGCTGTTTTACTTACAGGTGAAGGTTACAAGGTCCTTCATTAGTATTCGTCATCATTTCCACACTGAAAAGTTACAAAACTGTACATAGAAAAAAGTTTACACACAAAAAAATGTCCAAATTGATTTGAATCAGATTATTTTTTCTAGTAACTTGTATTTTTTTTTTTTTAATGCAGGCTAACATGGAACTCACTGTTCCCCATGTCCTGGAACTAATGGTGATTCTCTTACCTCCGCCTCCAGAGTGCTTGGATTAAAGGTGTGAGCTACCATGTCAGACCCAAACTTGACTTATCATTTACTTATTTATTTATTTATTTATTTATTAGACTGAGAGGGAGAGAAAGGGACAGATGTATAGAGAGAATAGACACACCAGGACCTCTAGCCACTGCAAATGAACTCCAGACACATGTACCACGTTGTGCATCTGGCTTAATGTGGGTACTATGGAGTTGAACCTGAGTCCTTAGACTTCCCAAGAAAGCGCCTTAACTTGTAAGCCATCACTCTAGCCTGTATTAGTCAGGGTTCTCTAGAGGAACAGAACTGATAGGATGAATTGTATTAAAAGAGAATTTATTGGATTAGTTTATGACAGTCCAACAACAGCAGGTTGCAGGTTCGAGAGTCAAGGAACCCAGTAGCTGCTCAGTCCACGAGGCTGGAGGCCTCAGCAGTCCCGATCCGGCACTGAAGGCCTGGAGGCTTCCCAGAGAGACGCTGCTCTTCAGTCCACGCTGGAAAGCAGCGAGCAGAGAGCAGCGAACAGCACCTGCAGGCAGCCAGGTGGGAAGAGAGAATACTTCATTTCCCAGAGCTTCTTTTGATAAACCAGACCCCTCCTCTGAGAGGGGCCACCCACTCTGGGGGAAGGGCTCGCCCTGGGGGGAGGATTCCTCCTTTAGTTAATTCTTCCTAGAGGCAGCCTCAGAGACAGACTTATGAGGAATGTCTGTGGATTCCTAAACAGATCAAGTTGACACAAACTTAACCATCACATAGCCCTTAACTTGACCTTCTTTTAACAAGAAAATATTCCACTTCTGTGCTGCTTCTTTGTGACCAGTTCATTTGTCAGCGAGCTTGTTGAGTGCCAGCCCACATTAGACTGTGTCACTGGGAGAAAAGGAACGTCACCATACAGAATTCGAGAAGCATGCCCATACAGGGGAAAGGCACAGCTCTCAAGTGACGTTGACTGAGCAATCACAGTGAAACTTCATTTTTCACAATCTTGTCTTTCTGTAGTGACTTATCAATGGCGCTGCATTCCTCAGATGGTGGAGAACAAATGAGATTGCTAATTAATGCTCCCTCAGAAGTGGAAGAAGAGACCGTGTGAGCAGGCTTGGGCTATGACTAGCAAACCAGACAAAATCAGTCAAAACAGATTCCAGTGTGCCCTGCTTTTAGAGTGATGGAGCATGATCAGAGATATGGCGTATCCCCGAGGATTCTTAGCAATGTCAGGACGGCTTTTGTTGTCAGAGATGAAGCGATAATCCTGGCACCTTGAGAATATAGATCAATAGTTCTTTACACCATCTCAACATGCACAGCTCTCCCCAGCCACATTTCTTCAGCCTGAGTGGTCTACAGGGCGGTAGATGTTCAGAAACCCATGTGTAGAGCCTTGAGAGGCAAAGTGGAAGAAAAATGACGACAGTTCTACGCAGCAACCCGAGCAGAGTGTACATTTTATGATGGCCATTACTGTGTGAAAACGTGCATTTCCCCACCTGTTCATTTCTACTAGTTCATTTGGCTAACATTAATGACTAAGATAGGAATTTTGCTGTGTCATAGTTGCCTAGCAGTAATGGAGAGAAGGTTCATATTATTCTTTACTGCTTTGCATGGTTAAAGGTGGGCCATGAGTCTATGAGCAAGCACTTGTCTTGGACTGTTGCAGCTGTGAGATGAGGTATGTGATCAGTAAGTTCCTTCTCACCATTAGATCAAAGATTTCAGAAAGAATGACCAATATCTGCAGGCATTCTAAAGGAGGGCAACTGAAAAACACCTCTGCATTTCCCTCAAAGCATATTTTCTCAAACTATGTTTGGTTATAGACAGAGGATAAGATACGGAGAGGAAAAGAAAACAGGCTCAGGGAAATTGGATGAATCATTGCATTTGCAAGGGAAATTCTGAGAAAAAATATTTATGAAGCAGAATGGAGGAGTTACTTAAACTTTGCTCGTTTTTTGTATTTTACTCATCGTTTCTGAGTCATTTCCGGTTTCAGTGAGGCAAGATGTTTCAAGAGGCGCAACATTCAATGGGAGAGTGGTGTTAAAAATCATGATCAAGGGTTTTAATAAAAAAAAAAAAAAGATTCTAAGCTGTACTGATACCATTGACAATTCACCACAGTAATGGTCTCTGATCAGTTTAGAAAAACACGTCCTGCATCTTAAAGGGCTACATTTTCAATTATTCAACAATAAACAATTTATGAAATTGAAGCATTTCTCTTCTACCAGGCATCCTCTCAATCTTGTGAAGATTAATAATTTTGTTTTCTCAGCCTTCCTTTTGATTTTTTTGCATCAGAAATATTCATTCCATATCTTGTTTACTCTAAACATGAATGTAATGCATAACTGAAAGAAATACGTGAGCAAATAATAGGGAAAAAATGACTTATGAGAGCTTGACACTGGAGAGCATACTCTTTGTCTCCACAGGATTCTGATCTGCTTCCCAATTCCAGATACGGGTTCCTTTTCACTGAGTGGATCTCTTAGCCAAGCAGAAAGCTGTTGGTTACCCACCAAGGCTCTGTGCCACTATGGTACATGTGTGTACATCCTGTCAGGGTGTTTGCTTCTGACTAGCTTGGACCTCTGGTTGCTCAGACCATTGTTGGCCATTTCCCCCCAGTAGCTCATGTAGCACTTTCCAGAACTAGACAGGCTAACTGTCTGGGGACTGGCTTTCTTCTGAATTCCAGCCAGGTCTCTGAGTGCTCTGTGTCAGCAGCATAGGGTGTCTTCAGCAATAGGGTCTTGGCTTTTGCCTGAGACAGGTAATCTTTGGCTAAAAGAGGGGTTACATAAAATTCTCCCTAAATTAATAATGCTAATAACATTTAAACTATACTGACTTCATTCTCCATTGGAAAATCTGTTCTTCTTTTGCAAAAGGCAGCAAGACTGGAGGAGAAAAACTACCCTTCTCACTTCAGCCAAGCCACAGCTGTATCCACAGAGCAATGGGGAGACGAGCAAGAGTGCTGCTTCCATGCTGTTCCTGATAATCAGAGCCAGGGTGTAGGAGACAGACCCTGAGGACACTCAGCACCTACCAAAGCAGAGATCCAAAGGCTTCTCAGAGCCCATCACTGAAATAGACTTAAAACACACCCTCTACAGCTCAGGGAATTTTGTGAAAGAGGGGCAGAAAGATTGTAAGAGCCATAGGTTGAGAATAATGCCCAGAGGCATTCCCTCCCCCAAAAATAACTGGCTGCTGCTCCCACAATGCATAAACTACAACCCAATGGGGAATACTTGTAACCCTACTGAGGGGAGTATACCTAATGGAATGGGGGCAGGAATGAGGAAAAGAGGGTACCAACACATGATGTATCCATACAAAGCAGCTTGTTAATAATAATAATAATAATAATAAACATTAAAATGACTTAGAACTTTAGACACTAAAGTTCCTTAAAGAGATAGTTGGGAATATTCTGCAGTGACTAAATCCCTCTTACAGAAAATTAATGATTTGGGCTGTTATTTTTTTTTCTATTCATGTAGTGATAAAAAATTAGCTGTTTTCTACAAGGGAGAATATAAGTTATATTAACAATTTTCTATAGATGACTGAGAGGTTACAAATGAACAGACACAGATACATTTAATTGATGTCACTGAAGATATATTATTGTATGTCCAGATGCTACAAATGATAATGTGGCCTCTGGTGTAATTGGGTAAGGCATGGTTTGATATTCTGAAGAGGCCAAAAATGTAAATGGCTGTGGCTTGCATTTAACCCTGTTCTTCCTGAGGAGCTGTCTAGAAATGCATATGAGAAGCTAAGAAACGTGGTTTTGTGAAGCTGGTGGAGTTGAGCATCTGCAACGGTGTGATTTGGAAAATCAGGGAAAAGTTATTGTCAGAAGATGCTGAAACAGCTAGTGCTTTTCAGGAAGAATAAATGTCAAGTGAAGCAATCCTGAGACAGAATATATCTGACTGCCATCATCACAACGTGTCACAGTCCTCGACATCTACAAGTGGATGCGCATGACCACAGATTAGTGCGCAAAGCGATTGATCAGAGGTCAACGGTGTTCTATCAGGATGAAAATAAGACCTTTGTCTTATTTGTTATTTGTTTAAATACATTTTAAAAACATAATAAAGCAAACTCATATCATCAGTCCTGTTTTAAAGGAAATAATAAGTGTCAGATAATCCCCATCAAAACATTAATGTTATCAGCACAGAAATATGAAAAGAAGTGAAGGAGGGAAAGTGTATTCAGACACCAATTTCTGCAGCCAGCCCCAGGAGTCGGGTAGTGGAAGCACACCTGCCAAGGTGATTCCTGCCTGGAGTTTTTCCCTAGGCAAAAGCAGCAGCAGCCCAGGGAAGAAGCTGCTATCCCTTCCTTTTTTTTTTTTTTTTTTTTTTTTTTTTTGAGAGAGAGTCAGAGAGAGAGAGACAGAGAGAGACACAGATAGAGAATGGGTGATCCAGCAGCCCAGCAGCCCAGCAGCCTCTCAGCCGCTGTGAACCAAGGGCGTGAGTGCCCTTGTGGGCAAGTTTGGCACTGCCCCCTTGCTTCACTTTGCATCTGGTTAAACATGGGACCTTGTTTGGCAGGAAGGCGCCTTACCCCCTAAGCCATCTCTCCAGCCCTGCTGTCCCTCCTTAACCTTCTCACCTGTGCTTTCTGTTCTATTTCCTCAGTAACCTCTTTGTATTAGGATGCTTGTCTCAGGGTTAGCTTCTAGTGGAATCCAAACTAATCTATATCATAATGTTTAAAGAATATTTACTTTGATATAATAATTCTATCTAAATAATAAATAATAATATATAAATAAATAATAATATCTAAATAATGCTATCTAAAAATAGCATCCTTCATGTTTAATAGATACTTTTCCTCTGAATTTGTCTTTGAATCATTAGGGGAAAAAATAAAATGCTTCCTATTCACATGCATTTAAGTTAATAAAATACATTCTTTAAAAATAAAATTTACTAGCTAGGACCAAGCCTTTTATAGTCAAAGGAAGAAATTTCATTTTTGACAGGCAAATATGATAGACAAAATTGTGAGTTATTGTAGGTATGGTTGCTTCATATCAGGAATTACTTCAACCTCAAAATTTAAATCATGATTTTGTTTTAATCATGTAGAATATTATGCCCAAGATGGGTCACTTTTTATAGATCCTAACTTTTGATCATGGAAGTGTTAAACATAAAACAGAATTAATGGTGACTTCTCAGAGCTGAGATTTGCTCATTGGTTTAAGTTAAGAAACCCATCCTCTTTAGCTCATGAAATGTTCATCTGGAGCCTGCCTAATCACAAATGTGTGGATTCTGAGAGGCTGTGTCGCCATCAGAGACCTGGCATTTCCTGTACTAGCAGTGTGAGCCTGGGGAATCTCCTCTTATTTGGAGTGAGATATGAGTTGCCCAGTTAAATGTGTGTCAAGGTCTACATTCTTAGGAACACGGTCAATTCAAAAGAAAATTTTCATCTCAACTAATTCAAGCCTCACACATATGTTTTAGGGGAAAAACACCCAACCAAAAGCAGCTGATGGGAGCAACGGTTAAGTTCATTTTACAGTCTCTAGGGGAAGCTTCCCGATGGCCAGAAAATAATTATAGAACAGAGACCGGATGTCACTCCTTGCCAAGTCAGGTGTGAAATAGCAGCAAGACAGTGAGCTGAGTTCTAGCAAGGGGGAAGCTGTGCTATCACACACCAAAACCTGACCCTAGCAACACATCTCCTCCAGCAAGACTCCAGCACCCCAAAATGTCACCAGCTGGGAACAAAATATTCAAAACACATGAGCATATGGAGAGAGTCCGATTCCAGTGGCCACAAGATATCTTTCCATTGTTTTGAATTCAAGAGGAAATGAGCATTACTTATCAAACTCTAAAATCACAAACTAATATAAAAATAAAACTGTCAAGGTGAACCTCAGCATTCTATGTCTAACAACCATATTGTCTTCATCCACTCCTCTGCTGAAGGACGTGCACGTCTGTTACACAGTTTGGCTGTTGGCTGGGATGGCAAGCATCTTTTTGCCATAAAGACCTCGTCTCCTTTGGGTGGGTATATCCAGAGACATGAACTTTCTGGCTCACATAGTCGTCCTGTTTTTTATTGATTGAGGAATCTCTCTAAAGCTTACTACACTAGTTATAATGAATTACATTCCCACCAGAAGTATATACAATTCCATTTTCTCCAAATCCTGAACCAACATCTCTCATTTGTTTATCGTTTTGACAATGGCCAATCCAAGAACAGTGAGAGGACATCTCATTATAGTTTGTTTGAGTTTACATTTGCAAGTTATTTTCATCAGTAACATCAATTAATGAGCATTTTCTCAATAAGGAAACATTGTCTGTTGACCACCACAGCCATAAGGTACATTGTTTTCATTCGTTCCTGTGTATAACCACTACATCAAGCACAGTGCTTTACAAAGCTGCTGAAATTCACATGGTTGCTTAACATGAATTATAAGACACTTTATTTTCAGTTCTGATGAGATTAGATTTAAAAAAAAATTAATGTTGGATTTAGAATCTTATTTTATTTAAATGAGTTGTTCATGCTACAATACAACCCTTCAAAGTCTATCAGGTACATATTGCCAGTATTCACCCTCTAAACTTTTAAACTTAAATAATGACCTATAGCAACAGCTTCTAAATTCCTGTAAGGCAGCATCAATATCTGAAAGAGAACACTACTAACTGTACATAAATTCCCCTCTCAATGCAAACTTAAGAAAGGCAAATTAGAGTATTATCAAATTACTAAACCTCAGGAGAATCCATTACTTAATATGCCTACTTTTTAGCTTTCTAAACCCGTTTTTTTAAAAACTTGTTTTTAATAGAATCAATATCGGAACCCTAACATCAAAGCAACTTTTTTTTCCCTTTTTTGTGAAAGCTTCCCCTAACAATTCTCATGTCATTTGGAATTGAGAAACATTGCTTAAACAGAACAGCAAAGCAAAAACCATAAGTAAAAACTTAAAAGCATAGTGTAAGAAACATGCAGGGGCATGGAGAATAAGATACAAAAATCAAAAGGACTCACTCAATTTTTAACATCTTTCACCTCTTTCAAGATACAAAGTCCAGAGACCAACATTATAGTCCACAGATGTCATTACCAAATCAACCAACAAAACCCAAGGCTGGGGTGAAGACAGAGGTAGAGTGCTTGAGGCATCCAAGAGGCCCAGGGCTGCATGCCCAGCTCCACTAAAACAAAAACCACCAGGAAATAAATCCTGGAAAGAGCCTGCCAAGTTCACTAGAATCATCCACTATGCTACTACTTCCTGGTGGGGAGACTGATTTCAGGCCTATGGAAACGAGCACTCATATTCTAAGAGTGAACCTCCTGTGAAGCTGTTTGTATTCTTTTTGCCCCAAATTTTAAAGACCTACTAACACAAAATATGAGGGCCAAACAAAGGGGAGCTGCTTTTCAGGGAAAAATTGTGTCTATCAGTTTTTACTAGAAAAGCCCTTTATTGTGGAGCTAGTGAAACATGCAATCGTGGAAAAGAAAAAAAAAAAAAAGTTATTTCAGATAAATGCCATGATAGGTGTGATGCAGTAAAGACTAGCATAGCAAGTTATTTTAAAACATCCTGAATGTATAAATTAGATATTTTGGAATGCTTTAACCTCCATGAAAATGTAGGTTCAATCTAATTCTATACCGATTTTTGCATTTATCATGGACCCTATGTTGTCTTAGAGGTTCACTTTTCACCATGCAAAAATGAGAATAAACTTACAGCTACCTATCAAATGAAGGAGTTGTGAAATTACTCCTCTAATATTGCTTTGACAATATACCCCTAGGTTGTCAAAAGAAGCTTCACCACTTCCAAGTGTATTGTTTAACTGGGATTCTTCAGTCCCATCTACCGTTAATGTATTATTTAACTGGGATTCTTCAGTTCCATCTACCATTAATGTATTGTTTAACTGGGATTCTTCAGTCGCCATCTATGATTGGCTTGATTGTCACTCTTCTTTTTAATCTGACCCCAACCAATTAAGAGCCAGTGTTTTTCAACTCTTCGGCTAAGGGCAATTCTTTTTCTCCTACTTCTGCTCACACAAGATTAGTCAAAATGATTTTGCCCAAATCAGCCTTGACAGCCCTAACTCTCCCTCCTGTTGACAAGGCTGCAATGCTGACCATAAGCACTTCATTCTTAGGCAGCTTTTGGACGTTTGCTGCTTTCTGGTCTCCTGCAGTGAGACACCTAGTAGCCATCTCAGTAGGAAATAGGAAATTTCTAACTCAGTGAACATCTTGGGTAAAGCTCCAACCACACCAAGCACTTGCCCCACCATTCTGTCAGCCCCGCACAGAGTAGGGCCAATTTTTGTTTAAATTAAGAAGAGTTGGGCTGGAGAGATGGCTTTGTGGTTAAGGCATCTGCCTGCAAAGCCAGAGGATCCCCATTCAACTCTCTAGGACCCACGTAAATGAGATGCACAAGGGGGTGCATGCATCTGGAGTTCTTTTACAGTGGCTGGAGTCCCTGGCTTGCCCATTCTTTCTTTCTCTCTCTCTCTCCCTCTTTCTCTCTCTAATAAATAAATAATATATTTTTTTATTTTATTTATTTTTTTTATTTTTGGAGAGAGACACAGAGAGAGACAGACAGAGAGAGAGAGGGAGAGGGCGACAGATAGAGAATGGGTGTGCCAGCAGTCTCTCAGCTGCTGTGAACGAAATCCAGATGCGTGCATCCCCTTGTGGGCAAGTGCAGCATTGCGCCCTTACGTCACTTCATATCTGGATAAACGTGGGACCTGGAGATTGGAACCACTGGAGATTGGGACCAGCCTTCTTAGGCTTAGCGGGCAGGCGCCTTAACCACTAAGCCATCTCTCCAGCCCAAATAAAATATATTTTTTAAAAAAGAAGAGCTAATTCTCCAAACCTAGGCAAATGGACCCTTCATACATTTATGTTATTATAATTATAAGGCAAATCACCTGAAATCTGACAAACTATCCTGTTTACATGCCAACTAGGAGTATGATAATGCAGCTATAAACACAGCATTAGGATGAGATCAACAAGGAAAGTGCCCATGGCTGGCCAATTGTCCAATTTACTAATAGCAAACAACACTTTCATTATTCATCGGTGTGATTGTGAAGAGACACATATTATATAATAATATTTTAAAGGAATCATTATTATTGGTTAAATAAAAAATGGAATGAAACATAATATAGTTTAAAGGTACTGCATTATATACATATTTGAATCCAACTGTCACACTGAGAAGATTCTTCACCTTAGGAAACACCTTTTGTCTTTACAAAAATGATTCTAATAATTGCTTCATATTTTCTAACTGTAAAAACATATGATATTTCCGATACATCTATGGGAATGGCTTTTGTAAACTCAAAGTGAGCAGAGTCCTCATCTTTGCTATTTATCAAGAAGTGCCTTCCCAGCATGGTGGTGCACACTTTTAATGCCTGCACTTGGGAGGCAAAGATAGGAGGATCACCTTTAGTTTGAAGACAGCCTAAGACTACATAGTGAACCCCCCCCCCAAAAAAAAAGGCAGAAAAGATAGAAATTCCTGATTTCTGAAATATGTCAACTGCAATTTGTCTTTGTATTTGGTACTTTAAAAAATATTTATCATTTATTTACTTGAGAGAAAGAGAAGGGAAGAGAGACAGAGAGAAAAAGAGGTGGGGAGAGAATCAGTATGCCAGGGCCTCTGGCCATTACAAAAGAACTCCAGATTTTTGTATCACTTTATGGATCTGTCTTTATCTGGATACTGGGGAATTGAACTCAGACTGTCAATCTATCAAGCAAGTGCCTTTAACTACTGAATCATCTCACCAACCCCTTGATTCTTTTTTAATGTATGTTCTTATATTCTTATTTTACCTGCGCATAAAAAATCCTTTGCAATAAGGACTTCAAATGCATACTCCCAGCCATTTTCTTTGAGATTGTGAGCATAATTATAGCAAAAAATAGGAGCTTCAATTTCACATTAGGGCATATATAGCATGTATGCTTAGAAAATATTTACTTACATTTATCATTTTGATAAGTTTATCAATATCAAAATTGAAATCTGAAGGTATGTGAACTGAAATAAGCCGTGGGTTGTGGTAAAATGGCATAGTGGCTTTCTCTGTACTTTAGTTACCAAATATATTCCTCAGTTATTGATACCACCAATATTACAGACTTGAAATAACTCAGCTAATTTTTCACTTTGTTAATAAGATATACTTGTAACTTAGGACACTGATTAACTTCCATACAATGATGTTAGTTTTCTATGTATTTATTTTGCTGTCTTCTATTGTATGGTTCCTTGCTTGATTTGTTTCAGACAGGGTCACTGTGAAGGTTGGATAGCTGAGAAATGTAGCCAAGAGGCCTCCTGCCATCGCCTCCCAAGTGCTGGGATTACAAACATGCACCACCCTTGTTGGCCCAAGGCTATTTCTTAAGTAAAGAGATATATCAGAAGTAGTTTTGACATTTTTCTAAATAATTTTATCTAGAAAATCAATTTTCAACACTTTGATGTTAAATAAAGAGAAACAATAATAATACCAGCACAACACATCTACAAATAGAATGACAGAAAAATGTATTAAAAATTTAAAAAAAACTACTTCAGAATTTCCTTTGACCATACTTATAAACACATGAAGAAGAGGTAAATAACTTGGCATTTTAATATTTATGAAATATTTTCCAACAATAAATTGGATTTCTTTTAGGCAGGCTGATGTCAGTGTTCTCGCCAAGAATGCATCCTCTAGGCACGCATAAAAAAGGACGTGGATGAAGTAATACAGTTTCAGCAATTATTCCAAAATATTGTAGATAGAGTGACAGACGCTTATATTTAAATAACGTGATGGATGTCTCAGGAGCAGTATGGACTGATATTGATTGGGAATGGCTGGTAGAGATATGAAAGTATGTACTCATGTCTTCGTTTCTCTTGAAGCAGGGCTCACTATAGCCCAGGTGGACTTGAAGCTCACTGTGTAGCCCACACTGGCTACAATTCATAGCAGTTTTCTTACTACAACCTCCTAAGTGCTGATGTTACAGGCAAAAACCACCTGACATGCCCCAGCTCTTCTCCTGCTTGAAAACGTATTTAAAACTCTTCTTATTGGAAAGGTTGACAGTCCATCACTAACACTGTGAACACTGCACTGTGGGGTAATGCTCAGGCATCAGGAAGTGCAGGCAAAGCTTAGACACAGCCATGCTGTACGTATCTTGAAACATCTTGTTTGTTTGTTAAGGTAGGGTCTTTGACCTGGAATTCACTATGCAGTCTCAGAGTGGCCTTGAACTCACTGTGATATTCCTACCTCTGCCTCCCAAGAAATTCCAGGTCAACCTGGGCTAGAGTGAGACCCTACCTCAAAAAAAAAAAAAAAAAAAAAACCCTCAAAAAAACGGTGTGCACCACCACCCTTGTCCTCTTATACAATCTTAATCAAATATATGAATTCATCTTTGTGCTATCATATATATGTACATATATATGAACCCAGCTTGGATGAATCACCTAAGTAATTGAAGAAGGTCGATAGATACGTTTTCATTTCACAGTCTTGAAAAGTTCCTTTTAACAAATTGCTGATACGTCTATGATTTCATATATTCAAATAACAATAGAAAGACTTTAAACTTGGTATTTCTATGCAATACAGCATTCTTGAGACTTATATATTTTAATCCCTAAAATATAACTGTAAAGGCATGACTATATTTATTTTGCCTAAGTCATTATCTCTGATAGCAAGAGGCAGGATGTGAACATAGATTTCCTTACATATGTGGTAAATACACTTACCTAAAATTTTAAAGAAAATAATATCTAGTCATTTTAGTGACTGTTATAAGAAGGTGTAATTGTGTGTATGCCGGAAACACGTAACTAAAGAAAAAGACCTCACCCAATAAGAGCCAGTCCCTCAGGTTGGATTATGTTCAAATTGTCTGAAGATATTTCTCAGAACTACAAATGTCCACACAACAAATTCAAATATTTGATAAATACTTGCTTCTAAATATCAATAATGGTTTTGAAGTTCTATAGACAATTCCAGTATCTACTGCATTGAGAAAAAAATTGCTGTATACAAAATAGTAAAATTTGGGGAAAAAAAGCATTGTAAAAATTTGAGTGAGAAATTTTTATTTTTTATTTTTGGAGAGAGACACAGAGAGAGACAGAGAGAGAGAGAGAGAGGGAGACAGATAGAGATGGGTACGCCAGCAGTCTCTCAGCTGCTGTGAATGAAATCCAGATGCATACGCCCCCTTGTGGTCAAGTGCAGCATTGCGCCCTTGCCTCACTTTGCATCTGGCTAAACGTGGGACCTGGAGATTGGAACCAGCGTTCTTAGGCTTAGTAGGCAGGCGCCTTAACCGCTAAGCCATCTCTCCAGCCCGAGCGAGAATTTTTAAGGACCTTACTCAATGCTATTTTCTTGCAACCACTGATATATGCAGGGCTGTGGAGATGGCTCAGCAGGTAAGAGCATTTGCTGTAAAAGCTTGAGGGCCTGTTAGAGCTTGATTCTCCTTGGCTTCTGTCCCCAGCATTTCTGTGAATAGGTAGGTATGACCATGTACACCTGTAACCCCAGTTCTGTGAGGAGACGAGACTATAGACTTGCTGAGTTTACTGGTCAGCAAGTCTGATCAAAATTGGCAGCTTGGGGTTCAGTGAGAGACTCTGTCTCAAGAAACCAAAGCGGGTGAGTAATAGAAAAGGACACTTGTCTTTGCCCTCTGTCCTCTGCACACACACACTCAGGGCATGCTCACATCTTATGTACCACATCAGTAACACACACACACACACACACACACACACACACCCTTGGTTAAATAGCAGGTCTTCACATTCAACACTGGAGAAGTGGGAATAAATATTTTTGTTTCAGCTTGACCTTCATTTTTTTTCTTTATTGATCTGTGTGTAATGTAACAAAATATCTGCTGGATGTGTACTCTGTGCATAGACCTCTATTTAATTTGAGTTTTAGAATGACTCAAAGGCACCCTTTGCCTCCATGGAAATTTTAAATAAGGCTGAAGTTACACAAGTACTCCTGAAACAGAATAATAGGCACGTGTTGCCTATTATGTATGCGTCCTTTTGCCCGGCACTTGTAGAATTAGCCTGAATTCCAATGGGTCCAATTCAACAGAGAAGAGCCGTGAAAGAAATGGAAACACAGTGATTTTAGACTCTGGTAAGAGCTCCAGGTATGTGGTGGAAGATACTGAGGTAGAGGGTGGTCTGGTACTGGGTGCTCAGGAAAGTGTATCACAGAGACCCTTCCTATTCTGATGCAGGACTGGGAAATTGTTTTCCCAGTAAGAGGAAGAGAATAAAGCCCAGATGGTCCAGAGAAGAGGCTATCCCTGTGCAAGAACAGCATGAAGACAGTGTGGATGAGGTTTGTTTGAACAAGAACAAGATGAAAAAGGATGAGGAAGGGTCAGAAAAATAAACAGAAATTAAATAAAGTGGCCTTTTGTTTTGTTTTTCCTCAAGGGCAATGAGATACCTCAAAAAAAAAAAAAAATCCAGGCAGGGAAGAGAAACGATCCAATTAATACAATTCAAAAAGGTCACTATAACTGCCTCATAGAAATGCACTTAAAGATAAGAGAATAGGGCTGGAGGGATGGCTTAGTGGTTAAGGCATTTGCCTGCAAAGCTAAAGGACCTGGTTCGATTCCCCAGAATCTACAAGGGGCGCATGCATCTGGAGTTCGTTTACAGTGGCTGGAGGCCTTAGCACACTCATTCTTTCTCTCGCTCTCTCTTTCCCTATTTCTCTCTGCTAAGAAAGAAAGAAATGCCAAATAAGAAAGAAAGAAAGAAAGAAAGAAAGAAAAGAAAGAAAGAAAGAAAGAAAAGGAAGAAAGAAAGAAGAAAGAGGGAGAAAGAAAGAGGAAAGGAAAGAAAGAGGGAAGAAGAAAGGAAAAGAAGGAAGGAAAGGAAGGAAGGAAGGAAGGAAGGAAGGAAGGAAGGAAAGAAAGAAGGAAGGAAGGAAAGAAAGGAAAGAAAAGAGGGGAAGAAGAAAGAAAGAAAGAAAGAAAGAAAGAAAGAAAGAAAGAAAGAAAGAAAGGGAAAGAGGGGGAGGGAGAAAGAAAGAAAGAAAGAAAAAGAAAGAAAAGAAAGAAGAAAGAAAGAAAGAAGGAAAGAAAGAAAAAGAAAGAAAGAAAGAAAGAAAGAAAGAAAGAAAGAAAGGAGAAAAAAGATAACAGAAGAACCAGAGATCCCATGTGTGGCAATTTACGTGTAACTCCCTCTCCCATAGACTCGTGAGTTTGACTTCTGCATCCTCAGGTGGTGCAATTTGGGAAGGCTATGGAGCCCTTAGGAGGTGATGCCATTTTGGAATAAGTATGTAACTTGGGCTGGCCTTGAGGTTTTGTAGTCTTAGCTTACTTTCTGTTTGTTCTTTCTACTTCCTCCTCTCTGTTCATGGGACAAGGTGATGTCAGCTGTTTGCTCCTGACAATGGCCCCCACCATAAAGAATTCTACCTGGGACTCTAAGCTGACATAAGCTGTTGCCTTCTCTACGTTGCTACAGGTATTTGTGTACTACCAATGAGAAGACAAATGATACACCATAAGACAGAATTTCCCCATTCCATGGATTAAAAATAATCTTAGGTAAAATTTATTTACCTTATAGTATGATGAAATAAGAGCTGATACAAAAACAAAAAAAAATATCTATATCAGTGCAAATGTAGAAGAACGATTAAATTTGCAGTCCATAAAACTCTGACAACAGGCTGGGGAGATGGCTTAGCAGTTAAGGTCCTTGCCTGCAAAGCCAAAGGACCCAGGTTCAATTCCCCAGGACTCAGTTAAGTCAGATGCACAAGGCGGCACATGCATCTGGAGTTCATTTGCAGTGGCTAGAGGCCCTGGCATGCCCATTCTCTCTCTCTCTCTCTGCTTCTCTCTCTCAAATAAATAATAAATAAATACATAATTTAAAAAAAAAAACCAAAAACCTCCTCCCCCCTTTTGTTGTTAAATGTCATCTAGGGGAGTAACTATGAGTCATTGTCTTAAACTTTTGAAAGCATATTAAAATTTAACTCTTTCATGAATTTGGAAATTATGTACTTGTGGAACTGAGAAACTGCATGGTGGGCTGAGCACTGGCTGAGGCCGTGGGCGTCCAGGGGCTTTGGGAACCCAGCCAGACACTCTGCGTTCGGCTAGCTAAGAATGACTGCTTCTGTGTTTAGCTTTCTCATTCTCTGCTCCCTCGTCAACACAAAGTATTTTTGGTTGCTGCTGAAGAATTCTCAGGAGACAATCAGTTTAGGATACTTTCAATTTTAGGTAGAGACAGACCAACATATTGACTCCCCACCCTCACCAATCAGCCACCAGATGAGTTGTTCCACTTTGGGGGCTCAACCCCTGAGGAATGCTTTTCTGAAATTAAACTTGCTGTTGATGTCTTTGCTATAACTCTGATTCCTATACAGCAAAGTTTGTTGCATCCGTTCCTGTCTCCCACCTGCCTCGTGATTTTCTCCCAGCCCTGGAGCTGAATTTCATTACTGCTACCTGGGTAAGAATCCAGACTGGCAGAGTTTGCCAACAGTAGAGTTGTTCCCCCATTTCCGTTACAACAGATTCCTAGCTCTACTTTCCAGTTTCGATGTAATGCTATGTCATGAGGAGAACATGGACAATGCATAGACTCACATGAGGTGTTCAAGTAGGAGAAACGTGTGTGTTCACTTCTGTTTACAAAGCCAGCCTTACTGGTGAGGCAGTTTAGGTAGTAGCAGGCCTCCCCAAAGTAGAAACAAAGAATGCCTTTGTACTTGACCTTGTAGCCTTCATTTTTCTAGAATTCAGAGAAGGATATATCTGCCCCTTATAGAGGAGTTATCTCTACCCTAAAGGCACTCCATAGATCTGATTTTCTATAAACAACCTGAGCCCCTCCCTAGGAAAGAGGTTCCCTTTTCTATAAAGGATCCTAACATTGTGGCTGGATAAGATCACACACACCCCCAAACTTGGTGTCAAGGCTGGATAGCTCGGCATCCATTCAGAACCTACAAATCACCCCTGTTTGGGTCTCTAGATGGGCTTTTCTCGTGCCTTCTCACCGGCCCGGGCACTTCATCCTCTCTCCTCTTTCCTTCTCTTAATCTGATAAAAGACTCTAAACTTCGCCCTCTGGTCTGTGGATTTCAATTCTCTGAATTCAGAAGAACAGAGACTCCCCCACCGTCTCATTATTGCTATGTTGGTGTAGATTGGTGCATTGGCAAGGCGATCCAAAATTCCTGGATCACTGTTGCTCAAGAGGACTCAGGAAATGCCAACTTCTGAAATTCTAAATAAATCGGGCCTTTGAGGAAGAAAGCCCCTCTTCTGGGCACGGTAAAGTTAACTTGGAGGGTCTAAGGTTGACCGGGTCTCTAGGAGTCGGCTAGAACTCAGGGAGAGCAGCCCGAAACATTGTGGCTGAGGAGGCTCAGCCAGGGCTGACCACGTCTGCTGCTTTTCTGCAGTCAGCTTGCCAGCTCACCTTGTTCTTCCCTGTTGCAGTCAGGTTTGCATTGCTGGTAGAAATCACCCAACCAAGAGCAGCTTGTGGGAAATAAAAAGAGGTTTATTTTGGCTTACAGGCTAGAGGAGGATGCTCCATGATCGGAGGGAAAACGATGGCATGAGCAGAGGGTGGACATCACCCCCTGGCCAACATAAGGTGAACAACAGCAATGGGAGAGTGTGCCAAACACTGGCAAGGGGGAGCTGGCTATAATACCCATAAGCCCTCCCCCAACAACACTCTGCCTTCAGGAGGAATTAATTCCCAAATCTCCATCAGCTGGGAACCTAGCATTCAGAACTCCTAAGTTTATGGGGGACACCTGAATCAAACCAGCACATTCCCCTATTCAATAGCCCAATTCAAAAGATCTCCAGGTTACTACTAAACTATGAATAGAATATCAATCAGCCTAGGACACTTTCAATTATGGATAAAGACAACAGCAATATACTTAACCCCGCCCCTCCCCCAATTCCGTCCTCATTTGAGTCTCTAGCTCCTGGAGGGCTCCCGTTTACATCAATGGGTGTTTCCTTGCTTGTCTAATGCTTCTGTCTTTACTGTATCTCTGAATCCTGCTTAATAAACCCTATCATATACATTCCTAATACTAGCCTTGTGGATTGTCTCCCTAGGGTCCAGAATGGCAATGCTTCACTGCCCTCTAGGCAAGAACCTGCTCTGGCACATCCAGCAGGAACAGAGCTGCTGCCCTTCCAATTCACCATGCCATGCCAATTCCTTGCTGATTTATATATATATATATATATATATAGACAAGATAACTTGATCATAACCCCCACCCATGACTTTTCCTTCCCCACCTTCAGCGAGTGCCCTCCCCATTGCATCCTTCCTTCATTCCAGCTAGTCTCTCTTGCGTTCTTACATCATCATTTCCCCCTCCTATTCGGCAGATCTTGTGTAGGCATTATCAGCCATTGTGAGGTCAGGAATACAGCAGCGCATGTGGGCCTGGGAGACAGTATTGCAAAGCACTCTTCACATTCTCCTGGCTCGTCCACTCTTCTGCCTCCTCTTCTGCAGTGGGCCCCGAGTCTTGGAGGATGTGACAGAGATGTCTCATTTAAATTTGTCCTTTCTTCTCAGCACTTTGGTGAATTTTGATTAACTATTAAATACAAATAGCCCATGACATTTTGTTGGGTATCTGTGGAAGTGGTAAAAAGGGATAAGATATATTTTGTTCAAAGACTGCTATGGGTCCGAATTAGGAAGGAAGAGAGGGAAACAGTAAAGTACAATTCCTTGAGTTTCGTGCTGAATAACTGGGTGACTGCCAATGTTATGACTGAAGAAGACTACAAAGAGAAGCACCTTTGGGAGAGGTGGGGAAAATGTAGAATATTTCTATGGTTTTAAGCTTCGTACATTTGTAAGACCAAGGGATGATGTTAAGTTGACTGTAAAAAGAAGAGCTTGAAAAAAGAAAGTGACATGAAATGGACCTGAAAGACCTCAGCCAGAAGTAACGACCACTAAGAAAGTGAAAGACTTGTCTCTAGGCAAGGCGAACATAAAAAAAAAAAAAAAAAAAAAAAAAAAAAAAAAGGATGGGACACCAGCAAAGAAGTCGACAAGGAACTGACCCAGGATGTAGGTGAAAAGTGCATTGGCCCAGATTTCAAAGAATAAAAAATATTTCAAAAGGGCAGTGATCCAAATTCTGGTAAGATATAGGTTAATATTCTGAATTTTCATCAAAGGACTGAAATTGAAGAATGAATTAGGAATGTTTTTAAAAGAAATGATGCTTAGTATATCAAATAAACTCAGAATGACTTAAGGCAGCTACCTGAGGGTAATACTGGGCCTGATGACCTCAGCGATGTGCCACTGAGAAGAAAAGATGTTATTTCGGTGTCAGTAAGTCTCCAAGACGCGCGCAAGGTTCCGGGCGGTATTTGCATCTCCGCAGCAAGCAGAAGGGCATGAGAGGGTGGGGAAAGAGTCTTCGTGTCACCTTGGTTAACTTTCCATTGGATAAAAACTCATCAAAAGGACAGGTGTGGGGGCGGCATTTCATTCCTTTCATGCTCCACAACAGAAAATGAGTTTAGTAGTTTTCTAGCCAGTCTCTCTCCTACATAAATATTTTTTCAAAGTCATTTCAGTATTCTATTCTATACACTATCGGGGAATTCTTCCTTTGATAATTTAAGCCAGTGCTGTGACAACCACATCTAGCCTCTGTTTTCCAGTCCCCAATTATAGACTTCCCTAATGCAATTTAGATGGTTTCATTTGCTAATTATTTTACCAAGTAGCTTTGAATTCATTTAACTCACAGATGAAATATGGTATACATAATTTTATCAGATCTCTTTTATTCAGAACGTCTGTTATATCATACAGACAAAATATAATAAAAATTAATTTTTCATCCCATTGATTTTCCATCATCATTGTGTGATTATCGCATTAAAATGCTAACTCCAAGTCTAACTTATTTCAATCAAACATATTAAGTCATTGAAATTAGCATGTAAATATAGATTTCTTTTTAGTGTTAATATTATGCACTATTTACTCAGTGAGGATATTTATCACGTTATGGGAAACTCAATGAAATGTAAATAAGAATAAAAATTATGAGATATTTTCTGGGTTAATATTCACTTGAATTATAATTTTGAATAAAGCTGCTTGCAACTTCAATATTCAATATTTCCCCTGATAATTATACCAATAGTAGATTATATGAACCCAAAGCAATGTATCTGTAATTCCCAACTGTGCACCATTAGTTATGTAATGGCTAAGTTAACAGGCAATGCATCACCTTTTTCAGCTATAGCACCTGAAAAGACATTTTTTAAAGTGACACTGTTACAATGGTGTGAACTATTCTAAGAAGAAGACAGAAAGTCAGTGGTTACTATTACCCCCACATACACAAACATGAACACACACACACAACACACAGGACCTCCCAAATAAATGATAGTTACATACCTTTAAACAATAGAGGAAAATGAAAATGGCGTCATAAAGACAACCTAGAAAAGCAAAACGAAAATGGGACCTGGTGAGCAGATGTTGGGGGAATGCAATCTACATTGTGCTGACACATTAAATATGAGTGATATTTAAGATAAACTCCTCAGTACTTAGTGCAAGCTAGAAGCTAACCCAGACCATACCAGAAGCAACAGAGGATCCTTTTTGGAAAAACAAACTTGTTGACCTCTCCTTCACCTGGATTTGTGCTAAGAAATAAGTAAAAATGTCATTAACCCACAGGTTAAGCAATTAGTGTGGAAATGGGGACAGCAGAACCTGAAGAATGTCTCCAATGGCTGCTAAAGAGCTAACACCCACCCTAAGAAGGTAATCACCAAGAAACAAGACTGAACTCTGTATGCCTTCCCGCTGTTCCCATCCCACTGCAGACGAAATTGTCATTGACTCACCCTTACGACTTTACAATATGCAAATAGTCAAACAGTCAAAAATCATACGCTAACAGAAAAAGACAACAAAACACAAACTGCACCATGCTTAAAGTAAAAAGGAATTGTTCAAACACTTTAAGGTTAAAATAAATATTGTTCCAAATTAAGTGAATTTCCTATTGCAAGCTCAAAGACCAATGTGAGAGAGGTGGATAATAGAGAAAGTATTAGACCACAAAGCTTTCAATTTTAAATACTTTAAAATACATCCATAGGTAAGGGATGAGTACTGATTGTTTAAATAGGGCCCTATAACAATTATGAAGGAAAGCTGATATATATATATATACATATATGAATGATTGAGACAGAAAGAGAGGAAGGGAAGGAGAGAGAGAGAGAGAATGGGTGCACAAGTACCTTCAACCTGCTGTGAACGAACTCCAGATGTGTTCGCCCCCCTTGTGGCACATGTGTGACATTGTGCACTGTGTCACTGTGTATCTGGCTATGTGAACCTGTAGATTTGAACATGAGTCCTTTGGTTTCACAGGCAAGCACATTACCTGCTAAGCCATCTGTCCAGCCATGATGAGGATTTCCAAGGCAAATTGAAAATAATGTCATGAAAATTCAGTATCAATGAGTAAAAATGCAAGTGGAAGTCTGAGAGGGGTTCTTTGAACCTATAACACATCAATAAATGTTACCAATTAATAAGATAATCTGATGAGGCACTTACCCACAGATTTTCACATGGCCTAAAATATACATAAAGGTGTTTCCTATTGTAAGTTACCATAGGGGAGAAGTCTGAACGTCAATTAAATGCCTCTGTATTCCTCAGCAGATATGCAGAAAGAAAAGAGAAAATTCAAGATTTTTCCAATGGTCAAGTGAAACTCTCATACACTACTAGTAGGTTCTCTAAAAGGTACAAAGCCACAACTCAGTAAGTCCATGCTTTCTGTACACTGCACAGAAAGACATAGCAATGTCACACATCCATGGGTGGGATGTGTGTTCCTTTAGTAGCAGCGCAATTCATTCTACAACAGACTCTCAGGCGGTAGAAATCCTGATGAAGGGGAACCATCACATGGTCACTGTTATGGATTTGATGTTCACTGATCCCAGAAGGCTTGTATGCTTGCCCACCTGCTCTCCCGTTGGAAACACTGCTTTGGAAGCAGTTGGAACCTTAGAGACATTGAGGCTAGCTTTCAGATGTAGGCCATTATGGATGGAGCTGTAATGGTACACTTATACTTAAGTATCCCAGTCCTGTTTCTTGCCCCTTCTCTTTTTCCTATATGCTAAGATATGAGGGAACTGCACCACAAGCTCTCACCACCAGGGAGACAGAAGGTACCATGTCTTCGCTAACATGACTGCCAATCTGAACCAAAATCGTTACTTCCTCCCCTTACATTGCTATTTTGAGGTATTTGCTGTAGCAACAACAGAAGAAACGAACTCAGATGTCTTAATAAAACGGTGGGTTGGTACGTTTTTCCATCAGAATATTAGCAAGTATTTGTTTGCTTATGATCCCACTGACAGAGTAATAACCTCTACCTCCATCCCTCTTTTCTTTCATTCTTCTGTCCACAATAAAGACTTGTCTATTTAACAATCATCTTTTTGTTCAGGTTCTAAATGCAGTGACATATATGCCTTTTATCTCATATTTATAACTATATTACTAGATCTCAGGACAAGGTTTTAATTATATCCAACTGAATAATAGTTTTGGTTAATAAATGCATTTATTTAATGAGTGACTAAGGCTAGGTGTTAAAAACACTTGCAAATCAGAGTTTGAAAATGAATTTTCATTTGGATATTATTCCAGGACTTTCTATTTTTTGTATCTGATATATCTCTTCAAAATTGTTTCACAAATGGCCAGATTCTGGCTTCTATGTTTTTCTCTTTATTGATCACACCTAGAAGTTAACCCACATTAAATGTGTCCATTCAATTCTTTTGGTGTGCTATAAACTTACTTCTTCAGAATATATTCCCTGTACTAGAGATCACGAGACCCTTGGATGCTGAGAGTTTGGCAAACACAGTCGAAGAAAAGCTATGTAAGAGTTAGCTGGTTACATGGATAACTGAAAACCCTAAATCCATTCTTCTCATGCTAACTACAACCTAATCAATTTCAGTTGAACTTTCTAGATTCATATTGACATATTAACAGAAGAATAACTACTCTGATGTAGTGGCAATGTGAAATTTTTACAAGTTTCTACATTATCTACCCATTTTACTTACTCCTTCATGGGCAGTAGAAGTGTGAAGGTTCAAGAAACAAGCCCATGGACTACACTATGGAAACCTGGGCTTTAACCTGCAGAGGGGAGCGTCAAGCATCACAGCAGAAAAGAGACAACATCACCAAAGTAGGGTACTTTAGGAAGATTTGAACATAGTGGATATTTTCAAATATGTTGTCAAGAAATAGAGGCTGCACAGGAGATATTAATAAGGTTTGTTATTGTGCATTGACTCATAGAACATAAATAAGCCAATCATGATCTCACTACTGACCCACTATATGAAGAAATGGCTTAGCTGTTAAGGTGTTTGCCTGCAAAGCCAAAGGACCCAGGTTCAAATTCCCGGGACCCACGTAAGCCAGATGTGTACAATGGGAACATGCATCGGGAGTTCAGTTGCAGTAGCCAGAGTCCCTGGATTGCCCATTCTCTCTCTGTCTGTCACTCTTCTATCTCTCTCTATATATCTATC
Source organism: Orientallactaga sibirica (assembly GCA_036365145.1). Classification (NCBI taxonomy): domain Eukaryota; kingdom Metazoa; phylum Chordata; class Mammalia; order Rodentia; family Dipodidae; genus Orientallactaga; species Orientallactaga sibirica. The sequence continues at coordinate 21,647,645 of JAEOAD010000032.1, read as the reverse complement.
TCTGCTTGCAAATAAATAATTTTTTAAAAATTATAAAATATTGAGGATAACTATTGCAGTTCCCTTCTTGTTGCTGGAACAAGCCCCTGACCAATAGCAGCTCATGGGAGGAAATGGTTTGTGTCAGGGTTACAGATTCCAGGGGAAGCTTCATCAGGGCAGAGCAAATTGGCTTAGTTCACCATAAATCTATAGAAAAGAGAGACAACAGCCAGCATCAACAAGCACAGGGGGACTCTGAACACACACCTTAGGGCTGGACTCAAGTTCCATGCCAGTGACACACCTCCAGCAGGGGTCTGACCACTCACTTGGTAAAGCACTTGCCACTCATGTGTAAAGATCTGAGTGTGGATCACCATAACCCACATAGAGGTGGATGTGGGCATGTGTGTTGATAATACTAGCATTCCAAACAGAGAAGAGAGGCAAAGATGGAGAATACCCAAAGGATGGAAGGCCAACTAGCCAGGCATGTGCAATGACAAACAAGTAACTCTGCCACAAACAACATGGATGTAGAGGACTAGAGGACCAATACCCCAGGTTGTCCTCTGACCACCATATGCAATACATGGAATGTGCTAGCTCCACCCCCTCCACCCCACATCATACACAGACACCGGAAATAAGAAAGTGAGATGCATCTAATCTCTGAATAAGTATCAAATCAGAAGTGTAAGCTGAACTTGGCAGTACCAGAGAAACTGAGATCAATAAAAACAAGTAAATAAAAGTAAAGCTAATCAGTGCATATACTGGAGAAAATTAACCAGCTCCAAACAATGCCAGAAAAAATGGTTTGAAAATTAACACTGAGGAAAAGGAACACTAGTAGAAAGTGAGATGCAAACTTGAAAGTTGAAGTGTGAAAAGTTTCAAAGTTGAAGTGGGAAAAGTTTCTCAGTCAAAACCAAAAGGGTGTCCTAAGACATCCTGTGAAGTGACTCACAACAGACAAGGGTCATTGTCTAAGTATGGGTACCCCAGCAGCTCATGGGTGTTTGAAGGATCGCTAACATCAGGACACTCTTCACATGAACATATTCTCTTTACACTCTTTTTAAGGAACTTGGCAGGTTGCCTTTTCAAAATACATCAAAGTGAATGGAAAAGTGTCACTACTCCCACTTCAATAATTAGTCAAGGAATTTCATCTAGAGGTTTGAAAAGAGTTTGCTAAAAAGCAGGATCCATACCTTTCAAAGTTTACCATTTTCCATCTGTAACTTGGTAATGAATGTCTTTCCATTTATGTTACTATTAAAAAATTAGATGCAAAATTTATGTGTCTGTTTCAGTATGTTAACCAAATATGAAATAAATTGAAATATGCACTTAATTGATATTTAATAAGAGTTGCATGTGTGATTAAATAATAAATCACAAGGACTTTGAATCAAAACTTTTCACCAGGCAAGTAGAGAATCAACCCCTAACATGGATAAATATTCTTGTCCTGAGAATTTGTTTAAAAAATAAAACAATTAGGGCTGGAGAGATGGCTTAGGGGTTAAGGTGCCTGCCTCCTAAGCCTAAGAATGCTGGTTCCAATCTCCAGCAGTTCCAATATCCAGGTCCCAAGTTTAGCCAGATGCAAAGTGACGCAAGGGTGCAATGCCGCACTTGACCACAAGGGGCTACGCATCTGGATTTCATTCACAGCAGCTGAGAGACTGCTGACGCGCCCATCTCTGTCTCTCTCTCTCTCTCCAAAAAATAAAAGTAAAAATAAAATAAAACAATTAGGCAAACATGTCATCCTCCAAATTATTCCAGCTAAAACTCTTACAAAGTTATAGTTTTCTCAAATAAGAAGGCACATGCCATGGTAACACTCCTTTTCTGTGGTTAATGAATATATAATGTTGCCATTATAATCACAGGCAATCTAATGATTCAAATTTCAATTATCTGCATGGACCAAGTGTTGCACTCAGGTTCACACTGCTACCAGAAAACACCTGACCAAGAGCAGCTTGTGGGAGAAGGGTTTATTTTGGCTTCAAGACTTAAGGGGAAGCTCCACCATGGCAGGGGAAAATGATGGCATGAGAAGAGGCTGGACATCACCTCCTGACCAACATCAGATGGACAGCAACAGGAGAATATACTAAACACTGGCAAGGGGAACCTGCATATGAGACCAATAAGTCACTCTGCCCCCAACAATACGCTGTCACCAGGAGGCTCCAGTGACCAAATTGCAGAGCTGGGAACCTAGCATTCAGAACACATAAGTTTATGGGGGACACTGGGATCAAACCACCACACCAAGTAAGCTATAGTGAGTTTATTGTGTTATAGTACCATGAACAACCCTTAAATACAAAGGTATACTTTGCAGGAAGCAGATTAAAGAAAGAAAGGGTTTATTTTGGTATACAGTTCAAGCCACAACAAAAGGCTGTTACTTTTAGTGCTTTATAGAATCCCAGCTATGTAGACATATTTATTTACCCTTAATAAGGTAATTTTCTGTATAGCACTACTGAAAGTTGGGTTAATTGCCTATCTTTTTTTGTTGTTGTTTTTTGTTTTTGTTTTTCGAGATAGAGTCTCACTTTGTCCCAGGCTGACCTGGAACTAACTATGTAGTCTCAGGGTGGCCTCGAACTCACAGTGATCCTCCTACCTCTGCCTCCCGACTGCTAGGGATTAAAGGTGTGTGCCACCACGCCCAGCTCTAATTGCCTATCTTTTTATTTCCCCCCCTCCGTTAATAGCTGCTACTTCATGATTTAAATTTGAAAGTGTCATTCAAAGTTTCTTTTTACAGTATTTGATGGCAATTGAATAAATGAGTGCTACTGTCAGCAGGTCTATCATGCTTCCCATCTGCAGTATTTTTTTTAACTTTTAAAAGTGCAAATCTTAAAAGTTAAACATATTGAAACTATTAGAAATGTAACTAAACATAACACGAACCAGGTGATAATATAAATCATGTGTTTCCAATGAGAAACTCATAGTCTGCAAGTTAATTTTGTTAGGCCAATGTATCCACATCAACAGAAATATTCATCATCATTATCACCTCTCAGCTGGCAGAAATTAGCAGCAGATGTTATGGAAGTTTTCCATGTTTATATTCAGAGATATTCAACATTCTCCTGTGAATTTGGAATTGGAAAACACAATCAATCATGTTCCCGCCATCACACTAAACTGTATTTCCATCATCATAACCATTTGTCTCACAGAGTTTCCTTATAGATTTGTTTCCCCTCTAAGGTAAGGAAGCTAGAGAACTGTTGGGTGCCAAGAAAAATAGTCTTCATATTGCTTAAGACCAAAAAAAAAAAAAAAAAAAAAAAAAAAAAAAAAAAGAAAGAAAAAGAAAGAAAAAAAGAGAGGGCTGGAGAGATGGCTTGGCAGTTAAGGTGCCTGCCTTTAGCCTTTGCAAATAAACTCCAAATTCACATGCCACCCTGTGCATCTGGCTTACATGAGTGCAGGGGAATCAAACCTGGGACCTTAGGATTTTCAGGCAAGTGCCTTAACTGCTAGGCCATATCTCTAGTGCCAAATGTATTTTTTGTTGACTTAATACTGTATCAATTATTATATTTAAGCTAAGTCAATACAGCCTCTCCAAGCTTTGATTTTAATTGTGTTAAGACACATACATTTGTCATCACTTTTCATATTTTTCTTGAAATTATAATAATTATATGTAAGACAATAACAGTTATAATTATAGACATAATTACATTATAAATTATAGAAAATGTGCAAATACATGTAATTACATTTCTATCCTATCTGTGTGGGTTTTATGTCACAAGTAAGCTTTTCTTTCATTCCGGTCCTTTAATGTCCTAAGATAAAGAAATAAATGCAGTGGATACTTCACCAATGTCCTTCATGGAAAAATGAACATAATAGTACTTTTTTTTTTATAATTGGAGTATCATTGTAAACAACTGTCAGATTAACTTCAATCAATAATGATGCTGGGACCCAATAAGACTGGTTATTACACTATGTGCTATAAAGATTCACTCAATAAAATTTTATTGTAGAAAATTGCTATAATACAAAATTTAAATCAACATTACAGCATATTACTTCATTTCATTTATGGCAACACTAAAAAGTCCAGTAGGGTTATGATATTAAATTCTTATGACTGGATTTCAAAGCTACTCAACATATACCTCACCTCACCTCCCATTACCCATGAACTTTACTTCACACTATTCTATAATCTGTAGCTACAGTTAGATTTGCCTACCCAACAGGATACTAACCCCTGCATATCTACCTTTTTGGTGTTACATAAATCATGTTTTCCATAAGACTAACAGGTAAAATTCACCCAAAGGAAATACAGACTTAACTATGAGCTTATTTTTCTTATAAAATATTTTTATTGTTTTTATTATATATTATTATTTTATTCATTATATAAATATTATTTATTATATATTATTTTATTATAAGTTAGCCATTCAAAATAGGAACTGTTTTCAACTTATCCTAGGTTCCTTTTGTCTTCCTTCTCTCTCTCTCTCTTCTGCCTTTATTATGTTGGAATTTTAATCCTGCATCTCATCTTGTCATTGCTAAAAGGTAGAAAAGCCATTGGACTTCCATTGTACGTTCTAAGGAGGATGAAGAGGCAAAAATAGCAAAAGGTGAAGAGGAGAGATGAAATCTTTTCCTCCAGAGGAGCCCTTTGGGGAAGAATGCAAACCCCAGGGATCTTTGTTCACATAGCTCTGACTTAAAACATGACCACACACTACTGGTGTGCATTTGCACTAAGCTCTCTGTTATGAGCCACGGACAGAAGTGTATTAGAAGCTGCACTTTACAGAATCATGCCACTGTCTAAGATTTACTTGGGCTCTTGCACAGGCTTGCATTATAGCTTGTTAAGGAACCCTAGACAGCATTTAGCATTTATTTCCCCACCTCTAATCTTTGATAACAATAAGAACAAGCATTAGTATCCAAAAGGAAATCACACAGTTTACAGGAATCATTTAATATAATGATGAACCTCCAAAGAGAATTCCTTTCTAGCAATTCTTTACATTTGTCTTATGGAAAAAATGAAATTCATTATAACCTAAAATCACTATTTCCCCAAAGTGTTTTTTTTTTTCATGATATTACAAAGGCCATGGCTAAAATCAAATATGTTTAGAAAAAACATAGGTTAAATACATTTGGCCAAACTAAAGGACCTCAAAGGTCCAATGAGATTAAGTTTTCTCAAGTTCTATAATTTTCTTTGTGTGAATATCTAAGAAATAAGATGATAGCATTTCACAAAGCTATCAATGGCACCATTTATAGTCATAACACTGTCAAATTCTTTCTTAATCTATGTGTCAGTTCTTCCAGAATTTCTTCTGGGTACAGTCTTCATAACTGCATGCATCATCTCCATACCAGGGTCTACTCAACTGATGCAGTTTGAAATAATCTAAGGAGATATTTGGCAGATTTTAACTGAGGAATCCCATTAGAGGTAAAACTGTGCAATGCTAAGCATGAATTTATTAATTTTTTTCATTTTTTTATAGAACTATCAAGGAATGGAAAGGAGTAGATAGAAAAAGACGAGAGGGAAGGAAGGAAAGCAATCATTTTACAGCATCCTATAACCATCTCATTTCCCAAAAATTGAATTCTTTCAGCAATAACTTTGATAAAATAATTCAGTTTGCACAGTCAACTTTACTTCTGATTTGCTGTGAAAAATTTGTTCAATTAGTTATTAAATTTTTAGTGAAAGTATGGGAAAAGAATGTAAATTATTGTTTGATTTTGTTTTGTTTTGTTTTTTCAAGGCAGAGTCTCACTCTAGCCCAGGCTGAGCTGGAATTCACTCTGTATTCTCAGGGTGGTCTCGAACTCATGGTGATCCTTCTACCTCTGCCTCCTGAGTGCTGGGATTAAAGGAGTATGGCCCCATGCCCTTCTAGAATGTAAATTATTAAAGAATCATATTACTTTAAAAATTATATTGATATTGGTGGAAATTACTGCAATATTTTTCAATATTTTGGGGGGTTGTGTTTTGTCTTGTTAGTGTGGTTAAAGTGCATTCTTTAAGCAAAAATATATATTAGTGATATCAGTAAATGTATTTATTCATGATTTCTCAGTTTTATATTATACCTTAAAGCCATGTCTATCCAAAGTCATTATATACAACATGGAAAGCTCTTGTGCATGATTCTAGGAACCCATGGGGATTTCCCATCTTGTTTGTATACAACTCTGGTACATAGAGAAATTATTACGTTTTTCTTTCATTACTATTATTATTAACAATGTATTTCATGCGGATACATCATGTGTTGGTACTCTCTTTTCCCCAGTCCCTGCCCCCATTCCACTGGCAGCCCTTCTCAGTGGGGGTTTCAGGTATTCCCTATGGGGTTGTGGTTTATGCATTGTGGGAGCAGCAGTCAGAGATCCAGAGGCTCCAAAGAGCTCATCAGGAAGTAGACTTAAAACTCACCACTGAGGAGCATTCCCATTGGAATGGGGGCAGGGACAAGGGAAAAGAGGCACCGGCATATGATGTATCCATAAGAAACGTTGTTAATAATGATAATAGTAATAAACATTAAAAAGAAACTCACCAACCACAGCTCAGGGAATTTTGCAGAAGAGAGGTGGAAGATTGTAAGAGCTACAGGTTTAGAAATTGTTTTTGAAAAAAAATGGGGGCTGGAGAGATTGCTTAGTGGTTAAGGCACTTACCCACAAAGACAAAGAACCCCAGGTTCACTTCCCCAGTACCCACAAAAACCAGATACATAAGGTGGCACATGCATCTGTAGTGGCTAGAGGCCCTGGCTCACCCATTTTCTCTGTCTCTCTCTCTCTCTCTCTCTCTCTCTCTCCCTCTCTATATCTCTCAAATTAATAAATATAATATTCTCTGTTTTTACCATTATTTGTTGATGACTTAAATATGTAATCTTTTTAGAATTTTTATTTATTTATTTATTTATTTATTTATTTATTTATTTATTTATTTATTTATTTAGCAAGTAAAGAGAGATAGGGAGAACACAAACAGGGAGAATGGGCATGTCTGGGGCCTCCAGCCACTGCAAATGAACTCATGCACCATTTAATGCCTCTGGCTTTAGGTGGGTACTGGGGAATCAATCCAGGTCTTTAGGTTTTATAAGCAAGCACCTTGTCTACCGAGCAATCTCTTCAGTCCCTTTTTTTTTTTTTTTTTGAAAAATATATATTTTTTAATTTTCAAGAAAGAGTATGGCTCCCCCAGGGCTTCTTGCTACTGAAAACAAATGTCAGATGTGTGTGCCTCTTTATACATCTGGCTTTATATGTTTACTGGGAAACTGAAACCAGGCTGTCAAGCTTTGCAAGCAAGCACCTTTAACCGTTGAACCATCTGTCCAGGTTCTTTTCTTTCTAATCATGTTTCTTTTCCAAAGCCCATACTGTTCCTTTCCCCCACTGACCAAAGCCACAGGATGTTAGTGTGTGGAGGGGGAGGTTGAAAGGTACCCTTCACAGTCTGTCCATAGGGTGGGTCTTCACCCACTTGGACTTTTTCACATTGAGCGGAGTTCTCCACGACAGTCTGTGTCTCTGTGAGCTTTGATGTCTTTCTCCTGACTCCTTTTCCTCTGTGAAGATTTTCCAGTTTTATAAACAGCATACTAGGGAGGGGGCTTGCTGCAATGTTTTCAGTATTTTGGGGGGTTGTGTTTTGTATGGTTAGTATGGTTAAAGTGCCTTCTTCAAGCAAGCAAAGATATATTTAGTGATGTCAGTTAATGTATCTATTAATTATTTCTCAGCTTTATGCCATACCTTAAGACCATTTCCATCCAAAGTCATTATGGAAAGCTATAAAGTGTGTGATTTTAGGAACCCATGGGGATTTCCAGACTTGTTAGTTACAACTCTGGGGCACCAAGAAATTATTTTGGGGAAAAAAGTAGTGTAGGATTTGACTTTCTCTTTTTCCTTTTTACTGGTATGTAATTTCATTTGTATCTATATTAAATCACACCTTCATTTTACCATATTTCTTTCCTACACCCAACCATTTCTTTCATCTTATTGAGTTCAGCTAAGCAGAATATTCTAGACCTCTCCTTGAGTTCCCCTGAGTGAACCCCAACTGTGAACATATAATCAAGGTTTGCCAAATGAGAAAATGAATGAGTGAGTCCATGATCTCAGATCAGCACAGTGGTCTACATGTCTGGAATGGAGTGACGAGAAATGTGTTAGCTTACAAGACGACATCAAACAGTGAATTAAGTCTGTAAGATTTTATTTAGCAGAACAGGTTAGTCCAATGGACATTCATCACTGACTTTTTTCAGCCCCTTAGAATTTTAGAATACAATGAAGAAGGGACTCATGAGGCAAATCTTTAGGAGAATTGGAAAATTATACAACTATAATTAATTGGCTTTTCAAGGCTAACATTTGCTATTGTTTTTATAAAAACAAAAGCATATGTTTAGATACTTTTAATGTAATAAAATTTAAAGCAAATTATTATTTATTGTATTTAAAGTGTTAAAATTTAGCAAAATACAAAATGTTCTGCAAGAAGAAATTACACTGAAAAGAATTTGCTTAATATAGTTTAATTTTTAAAAATATCTTAATGCATTTATTTCCAAGCAGAGACAGATAGATAGAAACAGAGAGATAGAGAGAAGGCGAGAGAGAATGGGTGAACCAGGGCCTCTAGTCACTGCAAACGAACTCCAGATACATGTACCACTTTGTGCATCTGGCTTTACAGGGGTACTAGGGAATTGAACCCTTTGCAGGCAAGCACCTTAGCCGCTGACCCATCCATCCAGCTTTTTAAAAAATTTTAATGTCTTGCTTCTACTTTTATTTTTGGTATAAAATATTTCCATAGTTGAAATCACAAAATTATATTTTAATTTTAGCCCTATAACATAAAAACATTATTCATAAGTAGCATATTCTATTGGCAAATGTAAGTAGTCTGCTTAGCATTTTATTACAATGTATTGTACATTCATACCCCATATTTCATTTATTTGCCTAAAGCTATGAACAATATAGGCTAATATTACAAGTTCTATAGAAATTGAGTGTATCTCGGAGATTGCAGACATAAGCACACTTGTACCAGACCTTCAGCTAGTCTGATAAATGGTTACGTGCTTTTTTTTTTTTTTTTTTTTTTTTTCAAATCAGCTGGGACAAGTCAGGTGACAAATGATTTCCATTAGCCTCAGCAGAATGGAAACAAAACAGATCAATACAAATGATTTGCAGCAGGTTTAGATCATAAATTTCCTCTCACCCTCATACATCATTTTAATATAGAAGCTTTTTCTTTTCATAGCAGAGGAAAAAGTCATTAGAGAATTGAAAATTCTAGATATCACACACTATCCTTGATTTAAGATGAGATGATGTTAATGCGCTATTAACTTTATTCAATGGTACATAATAATATTATTTTAAAATATGGCAAATGCTAAAATGTTAATGAGCCATGTTATAGAAAATTAATTTAACCTGCAAATAAGTTGTGTAAAAAGTCAAAAAGTCATAAACTCCTTAATTCTACCAAGTGGTTTTTTTTTTTTTTTTTTTTAATTTTGGACTTTCATTGGCTGATTTTTTGGTAGTTCTTTTCTTAAATATTTTTTATTAGAATTATTTATTGGTTAAGTACCTTCACTTCCTGGTTTCATGTTTACAAGATGTGTTTTACATTCATAGATCATGTTTCCGTAGTAGAAAATTATAGAAAACAAGAAGGGCGAAGCCATGAAAGGAAAGAAAAACAAATCCAAAATCCGAATAGTAAATCAAGGTTACCTTTCCTCTTGCTGAATTATTCCTAAGGAAATAGCTTCTATGAAGTTATGAGAGACCCACCGGACCACGCCTAATGATTATCAGGGGAGTCTTGGCAGTTACTAGCATTATTTATTTATACGACTTACAGACCCATAAAGACGCGAGCATAAAGCCGTCAGTCATGCCCCACGCACCAAGTCCATCATTCTCAGCAATGTTCCACCACACCCGGGCACTCGCTGTGCTCAGGGACTCCCCTGCCTGCTGTTATATAAAAGTCAACAAGGAAAAGTAGTTCCCACCCACTAGGGTTCCCTGAAAGACCACAAGAGGAGAACCACCAGGTTACAGGCTACTCCTGCTGAACGAGACTGAGGCATGAACAAGGCCAGAGGGGCAGCGTTCCAGCCTCCTGAGGCCCCCACCCTGCACAATAACCTTTCTCAGTTTATCAGAATATACGATGATGCATGAATCACAGCAAGGGAAATAACCATTATTCTTTCCAGAAAGAGCAGGATGTCAGTTTCAGATGGAGACAGGAAGAGAATTATTCAACATGTTTTTGTGTAGTAAGCAGTTTTAAAGACCTTTGGCTTGAGGAGGGATCTACACATTGGAACTGGGTCAGGGCAGGACCAGCTAGTCCCTAAAATGCAGGGCTTACAGGAGAGACACAAAATCCCTCTAACTCTTGCTAGTAACTTGAAATAATTGGCATAAAACCATCTAAATGGTCGTTCTCTCTGAAAAAAAAAAATCAAGGAAAATGATATCCATTCTTTCCATACCTTAATGTCTATAAGCTTAAAGTTTACAGTCCTCCCTATATGCCTGCAATAGCTATCTGCATCACAAGGTGAAAGAGGATACCATGTAGAACCAGACAGTGTGCATTCACATGCAGACGTTGCAATTCACCAGCTGCGTGTGCAATCCTGGGTGAGATATTTAACCTTTTCATGACTCAGCTAGAGAGTAAGTAACAATTCTACCTGACCTACTAGATTGTAATGAAGATTAAAGGCGTAAACACAGAAGATGTTTCACAATTGCATTTGAATAATAAGGACTATGCATTCTAGATATTATTGCTATATATATCATTGAGTTTATATGTATACAAAAAAGGCATTTCATTAGCATCCAGAGAGGTTTCATTAGGGTGTTTTCAAAGAATATTTTGTGTCCTTGCCCCTCTCTTTCTCCTTCCCCTTCACCTTTGTGCCCTACCTCCCAACTTAGTCTGTTTCTGCTTTCCTCTGACACGTTTCCTCGTTCCTTCCCCCAACACTTCTAATCACTTCTTGATCCCCACTCGTGGTTTTCTGTATAAAATCATAGCCTATACTCAGTCCCACCTCCCATGTTACATACATACGAACAGTAAAAGTTAGGATCCACATAAAGAAAGAGTATGGTAATTTTTTTTTGATCTTTCTTGGGTTGGAATCCTCACAGTATATTTCTTTGCCAAATCCTTCCATTTTCCTGTGAATTTTGTGACTGTTTTTCCTGAGCGATGTCCATTGTGTGTATGTACCTCATTTTCCTTATCCAGTCATCTTATGCTAAGTATTTCAGCTGATTGTATGTCTTATTAATGTGGACAGAGTAGCGATGTTTAAGTTGCTATGTAGTAGGATATAGATCCCTTTGGGTTTAGGTGCAGGTTTAGTTGTTTATCTGATCCACACGGTAGTTCAAATTTTAGATTTTTTTTTTTTTTTTTGAGCTAGCTCATACCGCCAACAGTAAACAAGAGTCCCTCTTACTCCCTACAACCTCACCAGCTTTTTTTGTCATTTGATTTTTATTTGATGATAGTCATTCAGAAAGGGGTAAAATATTAATTTGCATGTCTTTGATGACTAAGGATGAATGTTTTGGAGCTATCTGTTGAGCAATTGTCTTTCTTTCTTTCTTTCTTTTTTTTTTTTCTTTCTTTCTTTTTTTACATTTCATTAGCCCTTTTACTGATTGTCTGCGTATTTTTGTTCATAGTATTTGCAGTTATGTATGTTTTCTAGATATTAACACCCTGTTGGAGGAATAGCTGACAAAGCCTACAGTTCCATAGGCTTCCTGTTTGCTTTGTTTTGAAGACATTTTTAATTTCATATAGTCCCATTTGTTGATTCTTGGGACTATTTTCATGTTTTTGAGTCCTCTTTAGAAAGTTCTTCCTAAACCGATAGCTCCCAGAAAATTACCTGTGTTTTCCTCTAATAGCTTCAGTGTTTCTGTCTTTCCATAAAACCCTATGATGCATTGTGAATTGATCTTTATGCAACTTTCAAAATGGGGATCTAGGGCTGGAGAGATTGTTTAATAGTTAAGGTGTTTCCCTTGAAACCTAAGGACACAGGTCCAACTCCCCAGACCCCACATAAGCCAGACATACACGGTGGTGCAAATGTGCAAGGTTTCACACACACACACACACACACACACACACACACACACACACAAGATGACACAGCATCTGGAATTTGATTGCAGTGGCTAGAGGCCCTGGTACACCAATTCTCTCTCTTTCTCTTATAAAAAAAATTCTAAAAATCATGGATCTGATCCCATTCTTCTACAGGTGGATATGCAGTTTTGCCTGCATCTTCTTTTGAATAGGCTTTTTTTTTTTTTTCTCCCAGTGTATGTTTTAGATACTTTTGTCTAGAATTAGGTGATCATAGTGCTGTTTCCCAACCTCCTGGCACTTTCTATTCCCTTGGTCGATGAGTCTATTTTTGTCCCGGGACCATGCTATCTAAAAAGCAAAGGCTTAGGGGAAGATGAGAGAGACACAGAAATCTCCTAAGAACATTTTTCCAGGAGGATGATTCTAGAATACTTGCATTTGATGATAGCTGGAAAGTACTAGAGAACATAGAACATCTTTTTTTTTTTTTTTTTTTTTTTTGAAGTGGGCCATCTTGTAAAATTTCTGAACCCCTTGAGAACTGGACGTGGGGAGGCATGAGCAGGACCTGTGGCCTCCAGACTGCAGTGAGTTGCAAAGCAACATCGAGTACTGACCACCATGAGGATTAGCGCTGTAGCTATCTTAGCTATATGAGATGTTATGTCTAGCCCAAATAGCAGATGACTAACCCAGCTGTCATCGGACGGTAACCACCTGAAATACTTACTCCAAGGAGGAGCTTCCCCACCAAAGCTTTCTTGAACTCTACACTTGTACTGTCACGAGTAACAACAGCAACAAAAAATGGTCGGCTCTTGGATGGTATTACGTTTTACAGGTATGGATAATAGCAAGTGGAACAGTATTGGCTCTGTTCTTGATTCTGTCCTTCTTTCAAAGAACCCAATGTGAAGTCATTAGCATGTTGTACCGTCCATCTTTTAGTCCTTTCTGACCTGCACACAAATCTGTGGCCTTCCAGCTGAGCTATTTGTCTGGAATATAATTCCATTAACTTATAACCAGAATTTGTAAAATGCTGGGGATAAAAACATAAAAGCTCGGCTATTTTCTCATCTTTTTCAGCATAACCTACTTTAGAACTTTGGTTTTGAGTTTTCCTGTATTATTTTTCCATTGAAATTTCACTTTTTTTGTTTTAAATGTTATATGACTTCTAGTTGTTTTGGTGAAAAGCTACTCTTTCTTAGCTAAAAGCAAAGTTATTTCTTACTCTAATTAAATTATTGACATATGTTCTTCAGCAAAGAGCTGACATTTGATTTATAATTAAAGTCGAAATTTTTTCACCATGCATTAGCCAGAAGTGTCCTACTTCCTAAGCACATCGTATTTTCGGAACACAACCCATCTCCTTTATAATGCCTCCCTGTAGAAGTGAAACACAACCTATCTCCTTTATAATCCTCACTATAGTAGTAACATCCATCCACTCATTGGCAACAACCTGTTCCTTGCATCTTCCATTATTGGGGAGTCAGCCCAGAGTCCTTCAAAATAAGAAAATACACTTCCCGGTGGATCCACATTGAGCACCCAAAGAATCACCAATGACAGAATCTTTATCTCAATCTGCACTTTTTTTTTTTTTTTTTGCAAATTATCGGTGTGAGATCAGTCACACATGTTTTGCAATCTCACTTGAAATTTCACATGAATTAGAGAAATGCAACCACATATAAATTGGTGTAAAATGCAAACAGGATTCTGAGCTGCACTGTCAGGGAAAAACCTTCATAAATCTCCCAAGACTTATTTATATATTTATTCCTTACAGTACTAGAAATGATAGATAGTGAAAAATATCAGGTGAAAAAAAAAAAAGATGCAGGTAGTGTAATGTATTAAACTTCCAATTTAGCAAAATAAAATTCTGTTTTTTAAAACATCAAAAAGTACACAGCATTTATCAAGTTAATATGACTGTTTACAAGACAGGAGATAATCACACACAAACATATGTTGCATTACTCTACTGAAAGAGCAAACACGTGAGACATAGCATTTGTATGCATCCATTTAAGCTGGCCCTTTCCATATGGAGGACTGATGTGTGATGGCTGCAACCAACAACAACCTGAACAAGCAGATTGCTGCTTGTTCAGGTTGTCCAAAGGGGCCTTAAGGAAAATTTTCTGGTGTGTATGCTTATTTCTGATCGCATAATATCCCCAATCTAGCCTCCAGACCAGAACATGAGCTGCCTTTTGAAATCTCCAGGGCAGGGCACAGTGGCCAGGGTTCATAACTGGCCAGGTCACCGTGTCCATTTCACCAAGGTTTAGAATACAGAACATGTAATTGAGGGCCTCTACTGGTCCAAGTTCAAGTTACCTGGACACCTGAAGACCCACATCTCAAAGAAATAGGGTCAAGTTCACCAAGTTCAGTGCACATGAACTTGAAGATATGGTGCCCGAGAAGCAGCTCATCACAGTGGCTCTTGTGTCAAATACATCCCAATCATAGCTCCTCAGTCAAGTTGTGGGCTTTGCACTCAAAAGGGCTTCCACTGTTGAATACTCTACCAATCATGATCACTGATAAATCCCCCATGCACTCCAGACATATCACACTTAAAATACTTGCAAAATACAAAATATAGATGGGAGTAAAACACATGCATCCAGTTATCTATTTAGTAAAATTATAATATAGCATTTAAAGAAATTAATAACTATATAATTTAAGAATATATTTGCTGTGTATCAAATTGTAAGTTAACCAAAGTAGACAGTCAAATTATAATGCATTTTGAAATCATTGTAACATTTAATTTATTTATGAAAATTGTAATTATATGAACAAAATCGTAAAACCAGAATTAGCCCAGATCCTTTTCTGAAATATAATAAAGACCTGTTCTACAAGTGTAGTGCCACAATATAAATTATAGAATTTTCATAAAATGGTGATTTTGGAAAGAGAGGTAAATTGAATAATGGCCATTAAATTAATGTACCTAAAAGGGTACTGCTTAAGGAAATATCTGTTTTAATATACATTTACTGGACAATAAGCATGCTGGTAAGAAGGAAATGGGACAATTCATATTTTTTAAGAATGTAACAATGAGACCATGAGGTATATATAGACAGTAGAAATATAACACAATTCAAATGTGAGTCATATGTATGTAAAATGTAAAACTTAAAGATCTATATGTTAATATGTTTTTTATTTTATTTTTCTTTATTTATTTGAGAGAGAGAGAAAAATTAGGCTTGGAGAGAGAGAGAGTGGGCATGTCAGGGCCTCCAGGCGCTGCTAAGGAACTCCAGATGCGTGCACCCCCTTGTGCATCTGGCTTACATGGGGTCCTGTGGAGTCGAATCTAGGTCCTTTGGCCTTGTAGGCAAGCACCTTAACCACTAAGCCATCTCTCCAGTTAATATCGATATTTTTAATATTGATAAATACAGTATGAATTTTCAGATACACATTTTAAACTCACTGATCATAAAGTATACTGACATTAAGGTTTACTTATGAAAGTTTTTTTAATCTGTTTATCTGAAAGCAGAGTAAGAGAGAGATAGTGGAGAGAGAGAATGGGCACACCAGGGCCTCAAGTCACTGCAAATGAACTCCACATGTATGTGCCATTCTATCTGGATTTATGTGGATACTGGAGAATCGAACCCAGGTTGTTAAGCTTTGTAGTGATGCACCTTAACCACTAAAACATCTCTCCAGCCCCTTAAAGAGTTTTTTTTTTTTTTTTTTTAAGGTAAAACATGGAAAACACATTGGAATTTTATAACTAAAAGGCATATATCTAGGAAATCTTTTAAAATTGAAAATCAGAAAAAATATGAAATCACAAATGGGGAAGTTTTTAAAGGAAGTAATATAAATACCTAATGCTTATTGAAAAGTAGTTCAAATTTACTTGTCATTAGGAGAGTCAGTATTTCCTAGGAAATACATCCAAAACAAATTATAAGATGTAATTCGAGGTGTTCAGGAGAACTCGGAGGAACACTTCAAATTCTTGTAGTCATTGTTGAAAATAGCTAGGTAACCCACAAATGGAAGATATGAAAAACCCTGCAAAATGCCCTGCTAGTATTCTCCAGATATTTATTCAATATGAACGTATCCATATGGACTCAGAAACATGTATATTTATGGATTTTAATGCAAGAACCCTAAACTGGAAACTATCCAAATGCCCATTAAAATGAAAGCTGGTCTATAAATTGTGATATGTTCCTATAGTTAAGTACCTCACCATGATGCTAAAACAATGCATCTTCAGCTACATACAATAATTTAGATTAAGGTCACAGCTATACTGTTGAACAATAAAAAGCAGACTCACATTAACACACAAGGTTTTATTCCATTTACATAGATTTTTTACAAACAGACAAAACAAAGCTTTTCCACTTGTGACAGAATCTCTACCAAGAATGGAGGAAGGGATGCCCTTTGCATTGTCCTTCAGAAGAAAGGTGAGGTTTATGATTGGAAAAGGTTTAGAGGGAGCTTATTGGATTTTACAACTTCATTTTTAAAGTAGTGATAAGATTCACTGTATAATAAATTCTTAGTTGTTCATTTGGGTAACACACCATCGTTCCTACGTGTTTTATGTTTTAATTCAATAGAACCACGGTTTAATGATACTGTCACATCTTATTCTTTTATATCTTGTAGGAAAAGAATGGGCTGCTTAGGTCTTGTTATAGAAACTCTTGGCCAGAGAAATTTCACAATGAACACTCATTGTTGGTTCATTAAAGGAAGGCCATCTTTAACTAGCCTTCTGAAATTATCTGAAAATGTTACATCCATAGCAGATGATAGGAACTCGATCATGTAGTACCCTTGCATTTTTCTTCAGGCAAACAGTCATGTAACACATGAGAGATTAATGAATAAGGTAACAAGTTATTGAATAGGAGATTAGAAATAGTGCTGCACAGAAAAATGACAGTCAGGTGACTTCTCTTTACAATCTACTCAGAAATCCCTTCCTCTCCCCTAGTATGTTTTTAATTGTATTCCTTCTTTGTAAGAAGACCAAAATCCTGTCAGAAATGTCAATTATGAGCAACAGAAGAGTCAAGAAAACAATATTCATTTGACTCTGTCAAATACAGTTGGACTGGGGGATAAGGTGTTGAATAAAAGCTGCACGCCATAACTCAAAAACAATCTATAGAACAGAATATGCCCTTTTACCATCAGCAAATTTTAAAATGAACGCATGCTGGATGCGATTGGTTACAGACATCATCATTAAAAATAAACTCATCCAAAGCCGGGCGTGGTGGCGCACGCCTTTAATCCCAGCACTCGGGAGGCAGAGGTAGGAGGATCGCCGTGAGTTCAAGGCCACCCTGAGACTACATAGTTAATTCCAGGTCAGCCTGGGCCAGAGTGAGACCCTACCTTGAAAAAAAAAAAAAAAAAAAAAAAAATAATAATAATAATAATAATAATAATAAAATAAATAAATAAATAAATAAACTCATCCACAATGGCTTAGCGGTTAAAATGCTTGCCTGTGAAACCTAAGGACCCAGGTTCTATTCCTCAGGACCCATGTAAGGCAAATGCACAAAGTGGTGCACACTTCTGGAGTTTATTTGCAGTAGCTAGAGTCTTTAGCATGCCCATTCTCTTGATCCGCCCCTTTCTCTGTCTACCTCTCTCAAATAAATAATAAATAAAATAAAAATATTAAAAATAAGCTCATCCATTACATTTTGATTTATGTTGTAAATAGTGTCTACTAAGAAATTGAAAAGTGCATATTTTGCTCAAATTTTAGCATATTGAATTTATTTCAGGCAGCATTCTATTAAAATGTCTATGAAAATAATTTTTTGCATATTTTGTAATGCCACATTATTGTTCTGTTTTATTTTGTTGTTAAGGTAGGGTTTTGTCATGAGACTCAATCTGGTCTTGAACTCATGACCTTTCTGATTTATACCCTCTGCTTCTGGCAGGGATCCAGTTACTATACTGTCATATTTTAAGATTCACTTTTTTTTTCTTTCTTTTTTTTTTTTTTTTTTTTGGTTTTTCGAGGTTGGGTCTCACTTTAGCCCAGGCTGAACTGGAATTCACTATGTAGTCTCAAGGTTGCCTTGAACTCATGGCAATCCTCCTATCTCTGCCTCCCAAGTGCTGGGATTAAAGGCGTACACCACCATGGCCGGCTAAAATTCACATTTTAACTTTCATGTTATATCAATTATTAATGCACATGATAATTAACAGTATGCCATGATTTATTTAGTAATCTTTTTCTTTGTGTTTCCTGTCTCAGTTTATCTTATAAGTGATCATAAATGATGATTTTATTGTATGACTGCCACAAAAATAATTCAGGGAAAATTGGTTTACTAGTTCTTGGAACATATCTCCCATAACTTTATGGAAAGTAACATCTTAGGCACCATCTGATGTTGACACTGCTGGAATAGAAGATGCTTGCCAAAGGGTAGTTACTCACAGGAGTGCAATGGCAAGAGCTTAAACAAAATTCTTCTCTGTAGAAAAATAACTGAAGTATACCATTTACTTCTTCCCTAGGAATAATATTAAAACCACTTCAATAAGTCTAAGTATTTAGTCAGAATAAGTGAGGGTTTCATCATTGCTTGGAAAATTGATAATGATAAAAATAAATGATAAAATAAAAACATTTCCAGTTTCTAACTACAACGCAGTTTTGTATTAAATGTTTGTGTGAGAGGAAGCAAGAGCTGGGGATTTTTGTAATTCAATATTTTTAACTGATATGTAGAATCATAAAACTGTATCATTAATGGGGTTAATATGATTTTTCTATGCGTGTGTACTTACACAATATTCAAATCAAGTCAAAGTTATCTATCACTTCAAATATTTGACCTTTCTTTATGGTGACATCATCCAAATTCTTTCTTCTGATTTTGGAAATATACAGTGAATTATCACCATTTATATGAACCTTACTGTGAAATAGCACCCAAAAACTCATAGCTCACCAAGTTATAGTGTATATCCATTGCTCAAACTTTTACCATCCCTTCCTTCCCATATAGTCCTAGACTTTCATTACCACCATGATATTCTCAACTTATAACACATAACCATTTTGGGAATCCCCAAAGAGTGGGACAATTTGTTTCCTTGTGTCTGACTTATTTCACTTAAAATTGCAATCTGGGGCTGGAGAGATGGCTTAGCGGTAAAGGTGTTTGCCTGCAAAGCCAAAAGATCCTGGTTTGATTCTCCAGGACCCATGTAAGCCAGATGCACAAGGGAGCACATGCATCTGGAGTTCATTTGCAGTGGCTGGAGGCCCTGGCACGCCCATTCTTTCTCTGTCTGCCTCTCTTCTCTCTCTCTCCCTCCTTCTCTCTCTCTCTCTCTTTCTGCTTGCAAATAAGTAAATAAAATTTTTTAAAAATTGCAATCTGCAATCCAGTTTTGCCGTCACACATGACAGGATTTCATCCTCTTTACAGAGGCATGGATTTCCATTGTGCATATGAACGCCCTGTTCTTAGCCACTCATCAGCTGGTGCATACTTCCCCCACTGCTTGCATTTTTTGGCATTTATGAAGAGAGCTGCAGCAAACACAGAGGGAAGATGTCTCTCTGACAAGTTGACCAGGAGTTCTTTGCATATCATATGATTGTATTGAATATGTTTTGTCTACCTATGGAGATATTCTATGCTTTAGCACTTCATTCTGATGAGGTGGCCTGTCACGTTTATTGACGTGACATACAATCACCCTTGCTTCCTTAGAATGAATCTCAAATGTTCATGGTGAAGTATCATGTTAGTGAGTTGCCTGAAGCAGTTTGTTACACTTTTGTTTGTTCGCATCTAATATCATTGATCAAGTATATTTTCCTATAGTTTGATCCTTGTGTTATATTTATAGCAGAGTTACTGGCCTATTACATTGTTTGTGAGAATTATTTATTTTATATTTGATGAACTACAGGAAAATTACTATTCAAATTTTTTAATGTTTGAAAGAATTCAAAAACAAACCTTGTGTATCAACACAAGGGTGAAGGAGATAGACAAAGAGAACACTCAACTCCTACCAAACCAGAGATCCAGAGACACAGAGGCTCCCTGGACCTCATCACTGAAGTAGACCTAACACAAACCGAACATGGCTCAGGGAAATTCACGGAAGAGGGGGCGGAAAGATTGTGAGAGCCACAGTTGGGGCATTATGCACAGGGACATTGCCTCTTCCCCATAACTGATCCTCCATAATGATCCACAATTCACATGGAGATAACTGACTTCCCCAATGAGGAGGGTCCCTTCGGAGGGGGGAGGACAAGGAGGAGGCTAAGGATGGTGCCAACATGTGCTGCATACACACTGAGTATGTTGGTAACTAATAAAGAAAAAAAAAAAGAAATCCTCCATTTCTTCGAAGTTACTAGATTTGATTATTTGCAATTTGTTTATTTGATCCTTCATTTTGCTGTGGCATTGGCTATAATATTTCCCTCTTCATTTGTGATTTTATTTATCTGAGTCATTATTACTTTATTATTCTAGCTTGGGGTTGGAAATTTCACCATTTTCAAGACCCAGCTCTGCATTTCTTTGACCTTTCCTTTTTTTTTTTTTTTTTTTTTTTTTTTTTTTTTTTCTAAGCCTGTTTCATTCACTGTGTCTTATCATATTGCCTTCCTTTTATTGGAGTCATTTTGGATCTGGTTTGTGTTTGTATTGCTAGTAATTCAAAATGTAGTGAAGGGTTGTTTATTTTATATATCTCTGCTTCTTGTTGGAAACAGGCATTATTTACTCTAAGCAACCAATCACAAGATTGAGGCCAGACTCAACAAAATATCAATTCAATGTCTCAAAAACCCAAGAAGAAATAAATAAGACCTGACAATGAGAGACATCAGTGCAGAAGGTCTCTGTTCAAGTGCGATGGTCCCATGTCTATACACTACCAGTTCACGTTCTGAGTAGAGAGGCGTTTCAACGTTTGCCACGTTAATGTGTCTTTTGGTTCTTAATTACTCCTCATTATAGAGACAGTCAGTATTTCTTAGTTTATCGCATTTACCAATCATATACTTTCTCCTAGCAATTAAAGATAGAGAAAAATTGAAATCATCTTTGGCACCTATTTCCCCCTGAGGCACTCTCAAATGTTATGCTGTTTATGGTGTTGTGCCTTATATGTGTGTCTTGATAAAAGAACTTATACTATAGTATACACTGCATAGATATGAACACACACACACACACACACACACACACATACACACACACATATATATCACTAAAACGGCACATATTAGCTTTCCTGGAACCCAAAACCACCATCTCTTAACTACCATATTCTCATGCTGCATAATTTCTAATTTTGTCATTTGGAATTAATTTTTTATTTCTTTTTAACTTTTTTATTTATTTATTTTAGAGAGCTAGAGAAAGAAGCAGAGAGAGGGAAGAGAGAGAGAGAAATGGGCACACTATGGCCTCTAGCCACTAAAAATGAACTCCAAATGCATGTGCCACCTTGTGCATCTGGCTTAAGTGGATCCTGGAGAATCAAACTTGGCAAGTGCTTTACCACTAAGCCATCTCTCCAGCCCTACAACAATTCTTAAAGTGAGTACTACTTCATAGGAGGGAATTTTTTATCTAGTTAATTTATTTTATAGAGTAATGGGCATTATGAACCATGAAATTTTCTGTAGATGCTTACATAGTATGGTGATGAATACCTACAAGACATCTTCTATATTATATCTGTTGCTGTTGTTGTTTTTCAAGGTAGGGTCTCACTCTAGCCTGGACATGGAACTCACTCTGTAGCCCAAGCTGGTCTTGAACGCACAGCGATTCTCCAAGCTCATCCTGCCAAGTGCTAGGATTAAAGGCGTACGTCACATGCCCGGCCATCACAGTACTTTAATTATAAAGAGTACTTGTTTTCTTGGTAAATTTATTAAATTTATGAAACAAGAAGGAGTTGGAATTACCATATTTAAACCCAAAACCATGCTTTAGTGGTCCAAAGCAAGAAATAAAAATCATTGAATAAGAGTAACTAAGGTATTTCATTTAATACTTTAACCTTTGGTGTACATTTATCAAAGAAAGCATACATAATGTTTCAGTGATATCAGACATCAGTTTATTTATGTCACCAATACGTCACCAAGATGAAATATGCTTTTCAGATATCATTAAGTACATTTTGACTTGACTTTCAAACTAAATTATTACTATTTCCAGAATATCCAACTACTTTACCCTGCTATAAAATTACTCCCAATGTAGCTGCAGGTTTTAAGCTTAGGAAATGGAAATGTAGCTGTTGGCCTTTTCAGCACAGCTAGCATGCATGAGATTGCAATTGGATCCTCAGCAGTGAACACTGCATGCGCCTAAAGGCCTTTTGAATTTTTGTTAAGCAACTCACGTAAACAATTAAAGCATTTGGCAATGCTGTCTTCTCCCACCTCTGTAAATAAAAGAAATGTTAGTAGTATTTAGCTGTGACCCAGAAACATAATGCAATTCTGACCAACCACAAAATGTCAACCCCATTTGTAAAGTGTAAGATTGATATAACAGACAAGATTTGCATGGCATTCTATTTTTTTTTTTTAGTTGGAGAAAAACAATAGGAAAAGGCATTTGGAGTATTTAGGAAAAATATTATTTTTCTCTTTGATCTTTTTTTAAAAATGACTTTGTTTCTCATGATGTGTATTTGTCTTTAAAAAAAAAAAAAGTGCAATTTGAGGGCTGGAGAGATGGCTTAGCAGTTAAGGCGCCTGCCTCCTAAGCTTAAGAATGCTGGTTCCAATCTCCAGCGGTTCCAATCTCCAGGTCCCACATTTAGCCAGATACAAAGTGACGCAAGGGCACAATGCCGACTTGACCACAAGGGGGCGCATGCATCTGGATTTCGTTCACAGCAGCTGAGAGGCTGGGGGCCCGCCCATCTCTATCTGTCTTCCTCGCCCTCTCTCTGTCTCTTTCTGGCTCTCTCTGTCTCTCTCCCTGCCAAAAAAGTGCAATTGAAAAATGGAGCAAATAGGGAAGCCAAGGAATCCTGGTGGGGGTGTCAAATGATGTCTTCTCTTGAATATAGTGTGGGAACTATCTATAAACCCCAAAGACACTTTCTCTCTTTATACCTCTCTTTCTCCTTCCCTTCCTCCTTCTGCTCTACCTCCCATTCCTAGTATTCCTCTGCCTTTCTCATCTTTCCACTTAGAAAGCCTAAAATCCTTTAAAATTTTGCTTTTGGACAAAGTGGTAACTACACATAAGGCATTTGTAACCTCAGAGACAGGAGGATCCACCAGAAGCCCAGGAGTCATCTGGCCTGGAGGAAGTGGTGGAGAACAATGTGAGAACGGGCCTCAAAGGAGGTGGAAGGTAAAGACTGACACACACATGCTGTAGTCCACGTACATATGTGCTCACAGATGTGAACACACACACACACACACACACACACACACACACACACAATACGTTTGGATCTACTGCTCAGGAAACAAGCCTTTTCCAGTTGCAGAATCTGTTTGGACCTTGATTTTGGACTTCTGTCTTCAGACATGTAAGAAACAAGGTTCTGTTGGTCATAAGCCCCTCAGGCATTTTGTTGCATTGGACTGGACCGAGGAAGATGGAGAAAAGTAGAACTCTTCTGGGATTTGTATTAGAAGTCACACAGCTAGTACTTGGCCACCCAACATTAGACTTTGTTTTGAGCTACCAATATAAATGGGATATCTTTCAGTACATTTAGAGGCCCAAGACTGAGTGAGATCATTTCTAGAAAGAGTTCTAAAACCAGCACTATGTTTACCCAGTGTCTTGAAGAAAAGTAGCTATGGAGACTTCACCTAAGGACCAGAAGGGGCTGAGAAAGAGAATGGGAAACAAGCAACAATGATTATGGAGACTGGACACTTTGAGGATTGGATGAATATCTGAAAATTTGCACACAGTCTCTGAATTAAAATTATGCTTCTTATATCTTCAGTCGTGTAACTTCATTTTCACTTTCTGGGTGAAATTTATTTCGCTACTATAAGCAGTGTTGGACTTGAGGATGAGGTTTGTTTCAGTTAATGGAATACTCACCAATGTGATATTAAAATATTTCATGAAGATTTGCACAGTTTAGTGTGATCTCTCTCACTCCTTCCATGTATTCTAACCACAGTATTTTATCATTTACAAAAATGAAAAAAAAAAATTTGTGCATGTAGGGGCTCGCCAGGGATGGTGGAAAGAACACAGCGGCAAGCTCGAACCTAACCGAAGATGGCAAGCGTGTCGAGCAGAACTGCTCACAGATGCTCGTCCTCCGTGACTTCAGCACATGAACGTGAACACGGATGCTCGTCCTCCATGACTTCAGCATGTGAACATGAAAACAAAATCTTTCTATTTGTCTGCAAGCCACTGAGATCCTGAGGTTATCATTACACAGCATTAAGTTGGCAATAGCAGGATAATTCACTGCTGTATTTTACAGTTTAAAATTGTATAAAGAAAAATGAGAGAAAAATGTAGAGAAAATGTATAGAAATTATATGAATCGGAGTAGCAACGTTGAGTGAAAAGTTTTCTGCATTTATTTCTTGCATTTCAGAAGAGGGTAATGGGGAGCCATCTTTCACAATTTAACTTTAAACAATAATTTTATTTCTCAAACAAGTTTACATCTGTGGGCAATAATAAGAAAATGAAAGTGTTTTATTGATTTTATCTACATCAGCTAAAACTGGGCCTTGAGAACAAGAAAAATTCTTAAGACTCAAAATTCTGTACTGAGACAGAATTGTATTAGGTGCATCCTTAATCAGTGTAATCTTTTATAATTTCCAAGACTTAGTTAAATGTAATGCCACTGGGGGAAAAAGAGATTTGTCACCAACCTCTTCTTTGCATCACTCCTGGGAATATCTTAAATTTAGATCAAGTATGCTTGCCTCAAAAGTATGCTAAGGGGTTTAATTAAGAGAAAATTATATTTTATACATATATCAAGTAATGAAATGCATGCACAGAATTTAAACACAGAAGTCTTAAGCAACCTTGCTTTCTCAAATCCACTTACTAGGCCTATAAAAATGACAGTGTTTTTTGCACAGGGCTGTTGATTACGGGGGATTTTTTTTAGATATTTATTCTCAGAAGAATTCAAAATTTATTTTCTGATCATTAAGCATGAAATGAATAACAATCAATAACCAAAAAAAAAAAAAAATCTCCACTCTCCAGTTTGGTATCTCTGCCCAGTGTCTTTCATTTTGAGGAGTCCTGCTCTTTTAACTGTTTGTGCTCATACACGGGATATGAGCAAAGTGTGTGAATATGCTTCCAATGAAAGTCAAGGGTCAGCAGCCTTCCCAAAATGCTGAGATTATGGCTGTAGAGATGGTTCAACAGGTAAAAGCACTTGCTTGCTGTGGTAGTTTGAATAGATGGCCCCCAATATATTCAGTGTTTTATTAGTTTGTAGTTTGCATCTGCATCCACCGGGCTGGAGGCAGTGTCTCTGGGCGGATCTGAAATGTGGTGGTGGGTTTGAGATTTCAATCTAAATATATGCAAAGTGTGTCTAGCTGGAGTTCCTGAAGTGTGCTGTGCTGTGTGGCTTTTGGCTTTCTCTCTCCTCTCTCTCTCTCTCTCTCTCTCTCTCTCTCTCTCTCTCTCTCTCTTGTCCTGTAAGAGCAGGCCAGCTTCTTCTGCCATTATGGAACTTCCCCTGGATCTGTAAGCTTCAATAAATAATATTCCTTCCTCCATAACTGCCTGGTCTGGAAGTTCATCTCAGCGAACCTTGATGCTGTCTGCTATACTTGCAAAGTCTGAAAGACAGGATTCAATTCCACAGCCACCCACATAAAGATGTACAACTATTTGATTGCAGCAGCAATAGACACACCTCCACCACACTCACACACTCATGATACTAAATAATCATAATGCTGAGTTGGTTTTGCAAGAGTACTCCTAGAAGGAATGGTATAACTTTCAAAATAACTACTGCTGCCATCACTGCATGTAAAGCTCAATTCCAAATAAGTTGTATTATGGCATTTCTTTATTATGAAAGCGCTAAGATATTCTTTATTCAGTGTACGAATAGAAAGAAAATAATCCCAGTAAGACTAGTAACTGACATAAGAGAAAAAAGTAGAAAAGAGAAAAGTACATAGAAGGGAGAAACAATAAAAATAAAGGCAAGAGAAAGCTCCAGCTAAAGATCAAAAAGAAGAAGTGCAATCGGGAACCTTCAAACAACCTCACAGAGGGAATGAGATGCCCAGCGAAGCAAATCTGCGCCCTCTTGGAGAGTCTTTCAGAAAACGGACGGAGAGTAGACACAGCGATAATGACAAGACAAGCCTGGTGCACAGAGAGCAGAACTAGGTACGTGTTTGTGGAGTGTGTCTGTGTGCCCACAAGTGCTCTGCGGGTGCAGTGCCTTTCTCTAGGTGATTAGTCACCTAGGTCCAGGTGTAGGGTCCCCATCAATCCACTCACACCTGTGGACACAGGTGATGCCACCTCTCTTCACACGTGCAAGAACAGAGGCACCCTCATGGTATACGGGCCACATGAGTCCTTCTTGGTTGGAACTGTACATCTGCTCCGCCTTGCCTCCAGGGATGACTAATTTGAATGTCTTCTCTCCTTCTTTTTCTTCAACTGCTCCTTCTACTAGGAATTTCTAGGCATATCTTTTGTTCCTTTCAAGACCATTCATTCATTCTCTCTCCCCATCCTTTTTCTCTCTCTCTCTCTTTCTTTCTCTCTCTCTCTCTCTCCTTCTCTCTCTATTGCTCTCTTCTTTGGATGATGTGGTATTGAAAGTTTAATCTGAACTTTCTGGACTTTCTTCTGTCTCAAGCTGTGCATGAAATCCTCTGCACTGGCACTCACTCCACATTAGTGCCAACATCCCCTGCTTAGAATTTTGCTTCAGAGAATGGACTCTGGACTCACTCCTACTGCTGTGTTCTCTAAGATTTTCTTTCTTTCTTCCAACTGAAACTAGTGTTTCTGTGTCATCCCCTGTGAGAGTTTAAATGGATGTCCCCCAAATACATTTAAGAGTTTATTAAAGCTTGTAATTTAGATCTCTAGTCACCTGGCTGAAGGACATATTACTGTGGGCAGATCTTAGGTCCCACCCTAAGGTGTGTTTGGGGAATTTCAGGCCAAAGATATACAAAACATTTAAGCTTTTTTTTTTTTGGGGGGGGGTGTCTTAGAGTGTATTTGCTTGTGTTTGTGGTGGTTGTTTTTTCTCTCTGCATACCCTGTGAAAGATGGCTAGTGTCTTCTGTCATTATGGAACATCCCCCTTTATCTGTAAGCTTCAATAAATCCTTGCTCCCATAACTGTCTGGTCTGTAAGTTCATCTCAGCAACCAACACTGATTACTGCAGAACTGGTACCAAAACTTGGGTGTTACCTCAGAATCAATCTGACCATATGGTTTGGGTCTTTTGTTTTGGAGTAATGGGCATGGACTTGGTGCTTGCAACTAAAGATGCCTCTGGAATGGTAAGCCAAGGATTATGGACTATTCTGATGAGAAGTGAAAATGCTAAGTACAGAAAAATATTTTATTTGGAGGCTTGGCTTATAAACTTTCTAAGGGGAATGAAAGACAAAGAGGACTTTGTTGGAACTGGGCTACTGGCATAAGGGGTGATTATATTCTGCTGCCCATGCCCAGACAGTGTGTTCAAGGTTAAATTTGTAATGGACTGATGATGTGCTTGGCTAAAGATATGGGACTGAGAGATTTAAAACTGAAAGTTGGAAAAAATTAAACAAGTTTAAAATTTACTGACACAAAAGTGTTTTTATGTTACTGAAGATGCTATTGTCAAACACATTAGCAATCTTAAGGAAGATGGCCTGACTGCTTTATATTAAAATGATAGAAAGGATGCCTGAAGTCATTCCACTCCAGGAAAACTGAATGAGAGGAATACATTCTTTTAAAAGGAGATCTGAAAAGAAGGAACCTGCTCTTAAAAGTCATTATTTACTTAGTCCCTGAATTAAGAATATGGCTGTGTCCTGCATACCTAGTATTGGTTTGGGAAGCATAAAAAAATGCATGGAGTAGGTCATGAAGTGCACATGGTTCCTTGAGCACTGCTAAGATACAGCATATAGACAGGGCATAGTGACCCTGATGAAGAGGATGGTAAAGCCTTTGGAAGATGGACCATAGATTGCATGGAGTTCCAAAGATGTGCAAGGGCTACCACTGAGTGCACTGTTGGCCTGGAATGGACATTTTCCTTGGTTATTCTGCCCATCTGGAGGGAAAGAATTGGATAATCTGGAGACTGTTAGTCACTAGTCATAATATTGAATGTGAACTAGAGATGTTTGAAGGTGGATGGATAGTTATTGAGTTAACATTGTTCTCATTCTCTCCTTGCTATGCCTTATAGCTGTTGGAAATGTTTACTCTGTGCTTTATATGTTAAGAGTATATAATTTGTTTTGATTTTACAGGATTTTAAATCTCAGATGAGACTTGGGACTTTAGAACTATCTTAAGTTGGTAAAGACTATGAAAATATTTGAAATTAGACTAAATACTATTTACAAGGTAAGATGGTTATAAATCTATTAGAGGCTAGGGGCGGAATGTGGTACTTTAATTTTTTTTTAATTTTTAGTTTTATTGATTTATTTATTAGAGACAGAGAGAGGGAAAGATAAAAAGAGTGAGAATGGGCATGCCAGGGCCTCTAGCCATTGAAAACGAACTCCAGACATCCATGCCACCATGTGCATCTGGCTTGTGTGGGACCTGGAGAATCGAACCAGGGTCCTTAGGCTTCACAGGCCTGCGCCTTAACTGCTAAGCCATCTTTCCAGCCTGGAATGTGGTACTTTAAATGCATGTCCTCCAATACGTTCAGGAGTTTAATAATAAAGCGTGTAATTTAGATCTCCAGCCACCTGGCTGGAGGAAGTGTCATGGTGGGTGGATTGTAGCATGCAGCACTAACATGTGTTTTGGGAATTCCAGTCTAAAGATTTGCAAAATGCTTGACCTTTGCCTGGGGTTCCTGGAGTGTGCTTGCTTGTGCTAATGGTGGTGGATTGTCTCCATGCACAGACCTGTGAAAGTGGGACAGCTTCTTCAGCCATTATGGAATTTCCCCGCTATCTGTAAGCTTCAGTAAATCCTTTCCTGCCATCATTGTGTCTGGTCTGGAAGTTCATCTTATCAGCTGACGTTGACTACCACATCAACCATAGAAGAGCTGCTCTCCAATTATGGCCAGTTTATTCCCCAGAAGTTCTAGCTTGGACTGTTTGTGTATTGGCTGCCATGTGCTTCTTTTACATTTTCTCTTGAATGCAAACATACACACTGTGTTTATGTACACAGTTCTGTGTTAATATTCCATCATAATAAAATATGTACAGCTTTTTAATTAGAGGCTTATTTAACCTCATTAGTTTCAACATATATAGGTACTTTGCTTAATGTCTGAGATTCATATAACCCTGGTCCAATCCTTAGTAGCAAAAAGAAGTGCCTCACAAAGCACAAAGTAGTGGTAGAAAGAACTCTGACATATTTTTAGGTTGAATAATCTTTTTTTTCACTTTTCCTTCAATCTAATAAAATTCTTTTAATAAAGGAAAGGATACAATTTATGATTTTGACTTTCTTTTTTTTTTTTCTTTCTTTTTTTTGGTTTTGCAAGGTAGGGTCTCACTCTGGTCCAGGCTGACCTGGAATTCACTATGTAGTCTCAGGGTGGCCTCAAACTCTCGGCGATCCTCCTACCTCTGCCTCCCGAATGCTGGGATTAAAGGCGTGCGCCTCCACGCCCAGCTTGATTTTGACTTTCTTAAATTGAGACCACATTCTGATATTTAAATATAAAAGTCTTCAGAAATTTGAAACAGCAATCAAAGTCCTATAAAATAAGTATATAGATTTACAGATACTTCACGCTTACATTTATTATTTACTGATCACAAATTACTTTGACTTAATTAAGCTGAGGACTTTTATCATTTGGGCTCTTACTTTTCCTGAATTGAAAATAAGTTCTTTCATATTTTCAACAATTATGTTCTCCTGTTTTCTCAAGTTGTGTAAAGAATAATTTTTTCAACAACCTACAATACATAAATTCTTGTAAGTAAGAGACCTTAGTGCTCTACCTAACACACTGAGTCACCTGGTCCACTTCATTCTACATAGAACTCCTTGGGACCACATTAACTCAACAATGATCAGTTATATGTATTTTGGAACCCTCTTGACATATTTCAAGACATTTAAATTTTCATATCTCTAGTTGGATGGGGGTGAAAGAGGCGCACACAGACACACCCATTTTACAAGTACATCAAGAGGCTTGACATTAATAAGATGAATTGAAGATATACAAATTTTGCAGAGAGCTCAAGCAAATTTAACAGCTTTTCTAAGTACATGTGGCACCACCCCCTTAAAAACTCCCACAGTTTTGACACACGCAGCAGAAAAAAAAATACTTCTGTCCTGCTCCAATGTGTATGTTTATGCCTCAGGATCTGCTCACACGTCTCAAGCAGAAAATATTTGCTGTTGCAACAAATCGCTCCATTATAAATCCCCAACTGGGCTGTGAAGATGCTGACAGATCTGTTGATTTTAGGAACTGTCATCATTCCTGTCTCTTCCAAGTGAAAATGTGTTTTTACATAGAGAGATATGTTATCTAAATATTAAATTGAAGAGAAAACATATCCCATTATATAATCACTGTAACTAAATATTGATTAATCAATGTGTTTTCAATATATATATATGAGGTACTGGTGATAGAAATTGAGTATAATATGAGGCAATGGGCCCATCGTATGTTTGCCTTTATATATGCAGAATGAATATCAATGATATGAGCATATGTAGATGGGGAACTCATAGTGTTTACTTACGTATGAAAATGTGAGGTGTTGAGGTCCCCCTCAAGGTCAGCTCAGGAGGGACGGTAAGGTCTCTGCCAAGTCAGTCGGGGTGAGCAGTGCAGAGTCACAACACAGACTCTGGGAGTTGAGTGAAAGCAGGAAGCAAGCCCCCACAAACTTGTTTATTCAGGAAAATGCATGTGGGTTTTAAGGGGCTTGGCTGGCTAATCCTTGTATGGGGTGGTCCCCTTTTTGTGACCAATGACAGCCTGTCTCTGGACAGATCATCTCGTAGCAGGCTTCTCGCGAGCATGGGACTGTAACTGCTGTCACACCAAGCCTGCGCAGAACGCCATGTCCACAGAAGCCACTTCCTGTTTTCTTCTGCCATGCAGTCTGGCTAGGACCAGGGCTGTATTGTGCCATACATATCCTCCTTTTTGTTTTTATTATTGCAACCCTGAGAGGTATGGTTTTTTGGCAAGCCATTGTTGAACCCAGGCCCCAAGGGATCATCATACGTGACGGTGCCTGTCTTAGGTTGTCCCATCTCATGGAGTCTTACCTGTCATTGGCTACTCGCCACCTTGGTGAGAAAACCTGAGGGGGATGGCCTGGTATGGTTTTTGGAAGCCATTGTTGAACCCAGGCCCCAAGGGCACCCCAACTTGGCAGAGACCCTTACCGTCCCTCCTGAGCTGGCCTTGGGGGGGACCACAACAGTGAGGAGCCTATGTATGTGGAGAGATAGAGCATATACTTATATATGGAAGAACTGATGTTGTTTTGCATCAGCTACATGCCAACAAGTTAATATAAATAATTCTACCAGGAATGCAGAAGAGGATGAACAATCAAAGCTAGAGTACTTAAATACAAGTAGTGAAACTTTAAATGGGTTTTGAATGAAAAGTTGGACTTAGATATAAGACAGCTTTTTGGACAGAGAATTTCAAGAGAAAAGACATATCCTCAGACTGTGTATAGTATGCTGACACAAATAATATACTAATGAGGAGTGTGGTAGAATGTCTCAGCTAGACAGAATTGTTCAATATGAGAAGAATGAGGATCAGCGCTGGCTGTAGCAGGAGACATTGCTACATCGAAGATTACTGTTAATGTTGGGCTACTGTTTTGCCAAGAAATTTTGATGCACTGGATAGCAACAGAAAGCCTGACATGGGTAACTGACAGCAATGTATTTAATATGGATTAGATCAGAAAGCAAAGAGAGGTTGGCATAGCAACTAAGACAACTACAGCACTCTAATTAAAATATTACACTAGCTTCTCTAAGGATACTTTCTTTTCATTTGCTTAAGAGAATTGCATTTTTATAATAGTTAATTAATTTCTGAAAATGGCAAAATTGTAGAAATGGTAGAATTGACTTTTGGGTTATGACAATATAAAACAAGCACCAACCCTTTCTTTGGGGAGAATACCTATAAGTAATGAAATAAACTGAATGGAGATGTGTTTGAGATTTTTTTAAAAAAATTATATGAGGGCTGGAGAGATGGCTTAGTGGTTAAGCGCTTGCATGTGAAGCCTAAGGACCCCGGTTTGAGGCTTAATTCCTTAGTACCCATGTAAGCCAGATGCATAAGGAGGTGCATGCATCTGCAGTTTGTGTGCAGTGGCTGAAAGCCCTGGCATACCCATTCTCTCTCTCTCTCTTTCTCTCTCCCTGACTATTTCTGTATCTCTCTCTCAAATAAATAAATTTTAAAAAATAAAATATATTTTTTAAAAGTTACAAGAACTCCTCCTCAGTGTTATTTAAGTACATATTTCATCTCTACTAATTGACATAATTTTTAAACTGTATTTTCTAAATATTTTCTGGATGTCCATGTCAAAGTAAATTGGTAATAGTTGCTAAAAATGAAGATTCCTGGACCTAACTTCACACTTACTAAATGAGAATTCCTAAAAGTGGAAACCAAAACTTTTGGTGGGGATTTGCTTAACTGTTTGTTTTTAATCCAAACAGTGCATATCCTGTACATATAGAAGTATATTCAAACTCAACCTTGCACAATATTTTCTCTGGAAGAACATATTCCTTGATTTTGTAGTATTTTGACTCCTTGAAGATTAGAAGGTGTGCCTGTAATGCATGTATTATTGTATAAGTAATTTTCATGATCATCAACAAATGAAGACTTATGCATTGACACCTTTAAATTTGCAGGAAAGAAAAATAAACCAATCACTTCTATCCAATAAGGAAAAAATAACCATTGAAAGAAAACCAAAACCACCTTGTTTTGGTGTTGGTGATTTCTCACCTGGATCAAATTGTTTACAGCCAATGAATGACATTGTCTAAGACTAAATGACTTCAAAGTTAGAGAAGTCCAGACACAAGTCTTTTGGATTGTCTGAGAAGGTCCAGATGCCATCTTTAATTAAGAACTATGTGCACTGTCAAACATTCCTGCAGGAAGACAATCTGAGGTGAAAGAAAGAAAGAAAGAAAGAAAGAAAGAAAGAAAGAAAGAAAGAAAGAAAGAAAGAAAGAAAGAAAGAAAAAAAGAAACAAAGAAAGAAAGGAGGGAAGGGAGAAAGAGAGGAAGGAGGGAGGGAGGAAGGAAGGAAGGAAGGAAGGAAGGAAGGAAGGAAGGAAGGAAGGAAGGAAGGAAAGAGGGAGAGAGAAAAGAAAAGAAAAGAAAAGAAAACAAAAAAGATGGGAAGGTAGGAAAGGAGGGAGGGAGGGGAGGGAGGGAGGAGGGAGGGAGGAAGGAGGGAAGCATTCATCCACCCAGAAGGAGCAACATTGTTCTCTCTGAGGGTTGCTGGTCCTGAGTTTTAAATACAGAAAAGATTCTAAGCACCCCATTATTTAGAATTCTGCTGGCTTGCATTTCTGTTAGCCCGACTGTTGCAGGGTCCAGTAGCTTGTAAGAATCTGGGAGGGGGTGTGAGGAATCACCAGAGGAGAAGAGCATGTCAGCTCAAGAGAATCTTCATGCTGAAGAGCCGCATCTGTACCAGCAGCAAGGACGTAGGACAATTTTAGTGAAAGGAACATTCTTGATCACTTCACAAGGTAGCATCATGAATGACATTGTGTGGAGACATGCATTCAATAATTATCCATTTCTTAGATCAACACATTTGTAATTTAGATTTTTACATCTTTCACAGTGAAGCCAGAGAGAGTGGAGTGATGCCTGCAATCACAACGCGGAGGAGCGACAGGAGTTGGAGGGAATTGTGTGCTGCGAATGAGAACGAGAGGGTGGGTTCCTTGAAATCATTTTTGACTATTTTTCAGAAAAAAAATCTATGACACATGGTCAGACACTAATACCCTAGTACAAGTTGAAAAAAACACAATGAGGATGGTGAACAATTTTAGAATCATTTCTTTTCCTTTTGTTCTATTTATCAAGCCCGGCTTAAAATATCTAAAAAGGAATGCAACAAATGCACAGTTTTGGTACAACTTCTCTCGTGGCATTTCTAAGTTTCAGGTTTGGTTAGTTTGGCTTCATTTGAGGAGGTTGCTCCATAGTAGACACGCTAGATTTCCACATACATGCATAACACCGTAGATTCACATGCAGGAACCAACCAATGTTCAGAGGCCCTTGGGTAACTTCTGAGGGATATTTCTCAGTGCATATTTGGAATGTCAATTGCAGGCTGGAAGGATTGCTTAGCGGTTAAGGCATTTGCCTGCAAAGCCAAAGGACCCAGGTTCATTTCCAGGGAGGCACGTTGGCCAGATGCCCAAGGGGGCGTATGCCTCTGGAGTTGGTTTGCAGTGGCTGGAGGTCCTGGCGCACCCATTCTCTCTCTCTCTCTCTCTCTCTCTCTCGCTCTCGCTCTCGCTCTCACTCCCTCTTTCTCTATGTCAAATAAATAAATAAAGTTAACTAAATTATAAAGGGAATGTCATTTGGTAAAACAAAGAGTCTGCCACTGAAATTTCAGTGGTCAGATGTGTTAGTAAATAGTTCAGACCTGCACCCTGATGGGTCGCTTCATCTTCATGATGAGCACTGTAAATATTCTGAGACAGGCTGGGTACTACTGAAGCTACCATGGCTTAGGTGATTCTAATCCATTATTCCAGGAATGTAGAGCCTCATTTTTTTTTTTCCATTTTATTAGATTTTGACATACAGCTAACATTTCAGAAAATTCTAAAATGAAAAAGTCAAGGCTCAGGGAATTTGGGGGAAGAAGGAGCAGAAAGATTGTAAGAGCCACAGGGTGGACGGGAATATACAGAGGGTTACCCCCACCCCCACCATAACTGACTGCTGTTTTCACAACACCATGGTGAATGCTAACAATGCCACTGTTGATGGCCATTAGTAGAATGAGAGCAGGGATGAGGGAAATGACACCAACACATGATATGTCCATACAAAGTTTCCACCTTAAAAAAATTGTAGGCCTGATTTTCATATATACATGAGCATTCAAATGACAATGACTTGTCATTTGAGAAATTCATAGAGGGGCTAGAGAGATGGCTCTGGGGTTAAAGTGCTTGCCAGTACCCGCATAAAACAAAATGCACAATGTGGTGCATGTGTCTGGTGTTCATTTCCAGTGACTGGAGGCCCTTGTGTGCCCATTCTCTCTGTGTCTCTTCTTTATCTCTCTTTCTCTCTGCTGGAAAATAAATAAATAAATAAAAATATTTTAAAGAAAAAAATTCATAGAAATGAAGATGGGGCATTTCTAAGGAGTTTTATTAGTGTGTTTAAATTAGAATTTAAACAGCTGATAAGTAATTCTATTCAAATGATTGCTTCAAAAATGCTAGCTCCTGCCTTGTCTTCAGAATTTCATTTCACAGAAAAATCTTTGAATCTCTTTCTAAATCAATATTTTGGGCTTGTATAAAGATTAAACGGGCAAGATCTTAGAAAACAAAATAAATATATATGTGTAGGCATGCAGCAGTGTTATTATATGATACAGAAAATACAGAGAAAATAAAAAAAGATCCTGCCAACCATCTTTAAGAAAGGAATGTGCTCAATTCTTTTTCTCTCTAAAGCGTACTGTGGAATAATTAGGTGCATAAAATCTTGCCCCATTTAAAACTAAATCTAACAACACATTATTAATCTTGGCATGGAAAATGCTTGGAAGAAAAAATTCTAAGGACAGGTTACTTCCTACCCACTAAAAATCTGTAGCTTATCCACTTAACCACAGAAGAACTGGACACAAAGAAATCTCTGGTGGTAGCCAAAGAAAAGCCAATTAAAATCTGCAGCCGAATTGATTTTCCCTGTTTTGGTGACCTCTCATGTATGCCTCTCATAAGGAACAGGACACAGAAAAAGAACTATGGATTTTCGCATCATCCTTTGCTTGTCTTTTTTTCTTCTTCTGAACATTCAAGATGACTTGTCAAAGGAGAGACCCGGGTAGACTGACAATTATCGTAAAAGTAACCTGAGATAAACCCAATACTCCCCAGGAATCTTCAGAACTCTTTTATTTCTAAATATCCGACGGGGATGAAAAACTGAAATCTGTGATTAATCATTTCATTGCCCTGTAATCTGCAGAGGTGATTAGAACAGCACTGTCCCTTCTTCTTTTAAAGAATGGGTTTTAGAGGTAGGGAGATGGCTCAGCAGTTAAAGGCTTGCTTGTAAAGCCTGACAGCCTGGATTTGATTCCCCTGTACCCACCTAAAATCAGATGCACAAAGTGGCATGTGTCTGGTTTTAATTTACAGTGGCACCAGGCCCTGCTGTGGCCATCCCCATCTCTCTCCTTGCAAATAAATAAATAAATAAATATAAATAAGTAAAATAATTAAAAAACAATAAACAGTTTAGGCAGAATCCTTCTGGTTATCTACTCAGTAAAAAATATGGATAATTTATCTGATCCTCTCCTACATGCCTCTGTATCAAGTTTCTTCTCCCTCTGGGAATCAAATTCCCTTTCAACACTAGTAATGAGATAAGGCTGTGAAAATATCCCTGGATGGAAATGTCAATCCTGCATCATCCCAGCTCTCTTCTTGTGTTATAGAAAACCTTTAGCCTCAAACTCTTCCTTTTCACCATCAATCAACCTTAGCTAAAAGTCCCTTCCATGAGAATAGTAACTCCACCAAGCACGTGTGCACTGGGATTTAAATGAGATACTGGGTGCATTTGTTGATGAGAAATAGCATATGGGACTATGTTTCAAATAAAGCTCAGCTGGCTAAGATCTTCCAACCAATTCTTCATTTGTAGGAAAGGAGATGAGCCACAATCATTGGCATAGTTAGTAGTTAGTGATGTGACTGCCCAGAATTGTAAGGTTCCTGTGAGAAATATTAAAGTGCAAACTCCCAGTTGGTCTTGATAGCAAAGCTAATACTTAAACATATTTTTGTTAAACATATATTTGTTAAACAGAAATACTTAACAAAGAAAACAAGGAATGAGTTCCCCTCATAATAAAGTCTTCTAACTCATTCATCAGTAATAATTTACTCAATTAAAGAAATGTGGATAACAATATCTCACAGGAAAAATTCAAAACATACCCACCACTTTTTAACAATATGCATCTATTACCAAACAAAATGACAATGTAAGTTATTTGTCTTTCTTGTTTCCTATCCCAGAGGCCAATAGTTGATTTACTAGTCCACTGGTAACAATCTAAGGAGGAGAAATCAGAAGATCCAAAAGCCAAATTGGAAGAGGTTTCATATTTTTTATTTCTGTCTCCTTTTTTAAAGATTCAGACATGTTTTCCAGTGATGCCATGTGTTTCTGTCACTTTTAATCTGTGAGTTTTACTCATAGTGCTATAAGTGCCATCATATGACAGGATCCATCAGCTAGTGGGCTATCAGCTATGAGCACTGTTATGGTGTCGTAACAGCATTTGATTATGTCCATTCCTGTCTCTACGCTACTTACAAGTCTTGACGTAATCTGATCCTCAAAACAGAAGATAGCTAAGTTGTTTCAATAAAACAGAGTTTTCTTGGGGCTGGAGAGATGGCCTAGCAGTTGAAACACTTACCTCCAAAGCATAAAGACCCGTTTCGATTTCCCAGTATCCACATAAGCCAAATGCACAAGGTGGTGCATGCATCCGGAGTTCTTTTGTAGAGGCTAGAAGCCCTGGCATGCCCGTGTTTTCTCTCTCTCTCAAATATATAAATAAAATATTTTCAAAAATAAATAAAATAGAGATCCTCCTACCTTCTGAGTCCTAAAGGCATGTGCCATCATGCCAGGATTCCAGGTATTCTCAATGAAGGTATGCATTTTACAGCAGAATATGCAAACCTCGCACAACATTTTTACATGAGGATGTCTATGACTAGGACATGGGGGCAAGAAGGGATCAGCAAAGCAGATGGAACAGAATGAGCAAAAGAAGACCGAATGAACACAGCGAACGTGAGGCGAGCTTTCTCACATCACTCGGGACACTTGATCCTAAAACGAGAAGGAGGATAACAAACTTAACGTTCTTGCCCGCTGATGTGTCCCCAGACTAAAATGCCATGTTCTGTGTCATCAAATTATTAGCACTTTAGTGACCCGTACAGTGCAGTGACCCCCAAAACGAGGAATGCCAGTGTAAGCATTTCCATTGTCAGATGTAAATGGGCAGTAATCTGAGCGCCCCCAGGGCTAGTAGAAGCTTTGTGTAAGGGGAAGGGAGTGATCGAACAGAGAGGTGGGCTGAGGAAGCGGTAGGCATAAGATAACGTTCACCAAATCAAAGAGAAGAGAGCCAGAAAAGCAGAGGGTCGCATAGTGGACAACATGGTCTCCATATTTTGGCACAAATATCAGTCATTATTGAGTTCCAGGGCTTTCTTATCGAAGAGTTTGAACATGCAAAATGACCACAAAATGACCCAGAGCTCCCAGTGAATGGCAGGCACGTGCCGTCCAGTGCTCTGGACGTCAGTTTCAAATACCACTCGGTTTTAAGTTAAAATTTTAATCAAATATTTCTGTAAAACACTTAACTTTTAGTAATTGGATCCCTCTACTTCTAGATCCAGAGGATTTTAATATCTGCTTCTAGAAGGCTTCTGATGAATGTTTGCCTCAAACTGAAACTTAATTAACTAATCTCAATTAAAGTTTAAAATAAACGTGTAAATTTAATATATTCAATTCCCTTTATTTAAATTGTTTGATCACCAAACTAAGTATTCCTAAGAGATAAGTTGTATAAAT
Organism: Orientallactaga sibirica; assembly: GCA_036365145.1. NCBI lineage: Eukaryota > Metazoa > Chordata > Mammalia > Rodentia > Dipodidae > Orientallactaga > Orientallactaga sibirica. Next base: position 21,608,258 of record JAEOAD010000032.1, on the reverse strand, counting down.
TAATTGCATTAAGCTTATAAATTAGCTGAGAGGGTTTTCTTAAATGTCCCAATACTGTTTATACATTGAGAACAGTTCAAATAAAAGAAGCAAGCCTAATTCTTTTAGCTGTAAATATTAAGTTAAAATCTAAAATCCGGGCTGGAGAGATGGCTTAGCAGTTAAGGGGCCTGCCTCCTAAGCCTAAGAACGCTGGTTCCAATCTCCAGCGGTTTCAATCTCCAGGTCCCACGTTTAGCCAGTTGCAAAGTGACGCAAGGGCGCAATGCCACACTTGACCACAAGGGGGCACACGCATCTGGATTTTGTTCGCAGCAGCTGAGAGGCTGCTGGCACACCCATCTCTATCTGTCTTCCTCTCCCTCTCTGAGCTGTCTCTCTCCTCTCTCCAAAAAAAAAAAAATCTAAAATCCATTTTCTTAGAACTTCTGCTATGGTAATTAATTATTAAAAGTTTATAAGATACCAAATATCCAAGGACACATTAACAGAATCTGCCCATCTAATGCTGTGGTAAACACACTAAGGTTTTCAACTGAGCAAGTCTAGTATTGGCCTTCTCACATGGATCGGCCTCATGTGGCCCAGAGATGCCTTCAGAGGAGAAAAACCAGAATGAACTTGACCTCTTTAGTCCAGCTAACAGAAACTAGCTATGAAATTACCAGTTCAAAGTCAAGAAATGGGTGTAGTGGTACAGGTCTGTAATCCCAGTGCTTGGGAGGCTGAGACAGGAGGATTATCAGTTACAGGTCAGCAACATTATTTTAAAACAAAAATAAACTAATCAAAACAAAACAAAAAAAAACATTAAAAGAAAAATCTCATAAGATTTGTTACAGGGCAAACAGGGACAAACCCAAAGCAGCACATGACTTCTGGCTATCTAAAATTCAAGCTTTTTCTATTATGTTTGGGGGAAACACCCCTGTGTCTATTGTGTGATCAATGACAAACTATGCCATCATACAAATACATAAAATGAACCCATATATCAAATTAAATACAAATATTTTAGAATTTCTGCTCCAGTTAAAAAATAATTGCTGAGTATTCCCTATGTGTAAGAGATATTACTACTGTTGTTATAAAAAAATTAGAACAAAATCTCCTGCCAACCTGAGGTAGTAAACACTTTTGTTATTGAATGAGCATTAAAACAGACTAGGATGCCTACAGCTGGCCATCAACTATGTCAATAAATAAATAAGTAACACAGGTCATCCTTCTATGCTTCCAAACAGATCAAACCTTTTGCATACATGTTGGCAAGATAGGCAATGGCTAGTCTTTATGTCTGATGACTTATCAATGCCATGTGATATATATAAATAGTTCATGGTAAGATTATCTTGTAACTGGGGTAACCAGTTTGGGGGAAAGTGTCCATCAAAGTTAAGCTTCTATCTTTTTAATCTAAAATAAAGATACGAGCCGGGCATGATGGCACGCACCTTTAGTCCCAGCACTTGGGAGGCAGAGGTAGGAGGACTGCTGTGAGTTCGAGGCCACCCTGACACTACATAGTGAATTCCAGGTCAGGCTGGACTAGAGAGTGAGACTCTACCTCAAACAACCAAATAATTAAATAACTAAATAAAATAGAGGTATGGATGCTGGGGTGCTATCTGCCTTGGAGACTAACCTTAGGAGATTGCATACAGGTGCTGTAAAGAGACAGCCATGCATATAAAGCTGACAAAAAGCCTTTTGGACTTTTCAAAATGACTTTACTACAGATCAAAGGGTAAATAAAATACTTGAAATGATATTTTCTAAAGGATAATCATGCATAGTTTAAAAAACTGCCACACATCATGAGAAATACATCCTTAGGTGATTTTATTTTTTTGTTTGTCACTGAGCTAACATCACAAAGTGTGCTTACAAAAATCTAGATGGTAACAGTTACTGAAACACCTAAGCTATATGGATAGCTAATTTCTCTAGAATGAACAACTCGATTGTAACACAATAGCACACTGTATAACTAACAATAGAAAAGATGACCTATTTTGAAGTGATAATAGCTTTATATTTGATCCATTATTGGCCAAATTTTATCCTGTAGTACATGACAATAAGGAGAAATGTTTTTTTTTCCCCTTATTTTCAATGGGTAGAATAAAATTTCTTTCCTTTGTCCTTACACTGGACACTACACAGATACAAATTATGATACAAATTAAGATACAAATTATGCCCTCAAGCCATTTCTAGAAAAAGCAACAGAACAGGGATCAGAAATATATAAATCACATGCCTATAATTTCAAGGTCTGTTAAGTGAACATTATCAATACTTTTACTTTTATCTAAACAATTCAGAAAATTCATGTTTTCATTTATCCATACCTTTTAAAAACATACAATTGAATTTAAGTAATACATTTTAATTAATTAATTTATAATAATAATAATAATAATTATTATTATTATTATTATTGGTTTCTCAAGGTAGGGTCTCACTCTAGCTCAGGCTGACCTGGAATTCACTATGTAGTCTCAGGGTGGCCTCAAACTCATGGTGATCCTCCTACCTCTGCCTCCCAAGTGTTGGGATTAAAGGTGTGAGCCACCACACCCAGCTAAGTAATACATTTTAATGAGCCAACAATATCTTTGCATCTTGTTATATCAAGTTGTTAAAATAACTTGTTCTCCATAAATTGGAACAAAACTAACTTTGAAAAGTTAAAGTCAACAAATCAATTCTGCTTTAAATGTGTATACATAAGCAAAACTATTATTCCCGCTTTGTATTGTAACTATTAATTCTCCAGGTCATTAAATAATTTTCTCCCTCAGGTAACTCCTTAGCAAGCCATGCACAGTGTCACTTATCAACCTCCTCTGAATTGAAATATTCCCTCCTTCAGCAGCCAACTTCAGCAGGTCAAAAGTGTGAGCGAGTTGAAACCTGAAAGGTCACAGGACCCCCTCCCCAAGGTTATAGAAGCAGTAAACAGCAGAGGAGGGGGCACGCTGTCAGTGGTGGTATCTAGTAACTTTTGAAAACTTTAAAAGGTTATGATAGCTCTTCTTAAGGCTATATGTCAAGTAAATAACTGCTTGGGGTGGGGGGACTCTCTGACCAGCCAGGCAAACTGTGTGCTGCTTGTGCAGTGGGCTCCAGAGATGCAGCCTTCCAGAGTCATCACCTATGCTGGGGCAGGCTTTTTGGTGAAGCAGCTGCCTTTGTGTCACCCACACTCCTGTAAGCAACCCCTAACCTGCTCTGGTTGTGGTACAGTTGTGCTTTGGTGTGTCTGTGCACTGGTTGGGGTGACTAGGCATGTGTTTGCATCTCCTCGGGGAAAATGTTTTACATGACACATACTGATCATCCTCCCACATGGTAGAGACAGCTGAATATAGAAAATAATATCAAGATTTGGGATTTACACCAAAGTAAATTTAAGTATTTTGTTCAAGTATGATTTTTTTTTTTTTTTGTAATTTGCTTAAGTCCTCTGATTGTTCGGTTATATGTCTACAAAGTGGTGATACGACATATGCATGCCATTGAGGCAAAAGTAAAAATAAGATTCTATTGAAAAAGGTAGCAAAGTATGTTTGGAAAAATTGCAAAGCAGTAATTTTTGCTTTAAATTCACATTAACAAAAGACATAAGGAAAACTTTCAATGAGAAACTAAGTCTATTGTTTCAAAGCAATTCCCTTAGTGTTAGCATTATAAAGAGAGGAGTATCTAAAGAAATCAATTGTTAATCGACTCATTGGCCCAACGTTACTGACTGGTTGCGGGGGGGAAAAAAGTATCTGTAACAAAGGGACCAGAGGTGGGTGGATGGATGGGCTAGTGGGGGAGAAGCAGCCAGAAGAATCTTTAGTTCAATTCAACCGAGGTCTCCTCTTGTGAGTCATAATCCATATTTTAGAACACAGGTTCTGTAATGCTCCCCACATCACTCACAAAGTTTCTGGGTTGAAATCTAGTGCTTCAAAAACTACTGGGAGTGAGTTTTATTTCTAGCCCATCGGGCAACAATTCTTTCGTGTAATATAATAAAGGTATCATAAAATAGATTAAAACATTAATTATCTCATATAATACCAAGTAATCTTATAAAAGTCAACAGCCATAAAATTACAGCTTAAATATATTCAAAACAACAAAAACTACAGAGAAAATGAACCAACTGAATTCTGCACCATGTGTTTCCTGTATATACTTTTTTTATTTTGATAGAAACTGAATGAGTCATTGGATGGTTAATAATGTATCCACTGTTAATCTATTTTACAAAAAAAAAAAAAAAACCCACTATTGGGCTCTTCTCTCACTGCATAGGTAGATGTCATGCCGTCTGTAACTGCTTAATTCTTCCAAATGTCCAGCTTTTCTGTACTCCCTGATTTTATCTGTCAGCGACACACTTAAAATTTGCTTGGCCAAAAGCAACACATTAATTAAAAATATGAATATATCAGATAACCAAGTTTGATGGTCCAATTCACTTGCAAAAATATTGTACCAAAACTCTTTATCTTGAATGTTAATTTAAAATTTATTCCATATTTCTAGCATCCAAAATCATTTTTCTTCACCCTAATGTACAAGCATTATACACACCATTCATTTACAGTGAGCTTCCCTGTGTGTTAAAATATAACTAAAACATCAACCTGCATAAGTCATGTTTAAACTAGCTTATGTTTATAGAGGGGGAGGGGTAAGGCTTTCTCTCTGACAAAGATTCATCGTTTATATCCTGTCATAAGCCACTTACTCTGGTTGATATCCCACAAGAGAGACTACTGAATAAACCACATCATACCCATTCCACATTTGGTCACAGTTCTGTCCCCCACCCCCAAAGTCTTTAGTAATTCAGAATGAGTTGTGCTTGTCAGTAATCAATGTGAAAAACATTCCATCATGTTTTGTTCATGTATAAGTTGTATATATTATAAAATAATTACCACGCTATGCTTTGACTTCACGTTACATCTAAAAGTGCTATGTTGCCTGGCATGATGGCACATGCCTTTAATCCCAGCATTCAGAAGGGAAAGGTAGGAGGATTGCTGTGAGTTTGAGACCAGCCTGGAACTACAGAGTGAGATCCAGGTCAGCCTGGATTAGTAAGTAAGACCCTACTTGAGAAATAAATAAAATAAAAGTACCATGCTAACTTCAGTATACAGTGTTGTTATCCAATTCCTGAAATGCAAAGGTCTAGCTTCCTTGGAAAGCGGTGCTTGCAATTGCCACAGAAGCATTATGAGAAAAGCTCCCTGAGGTCATTAGCCTCGCTGGATTCTTCAGAGCTGCGTGCGGGGCTTCCACTCTTAGAAATCTGTTAGCCTGTCTCACCAAGATTGCAGAGTAGTAATGTTTACATGTGAACTAGGGAACATCTGTTACCTTCAGCTTTTGAGATTTCAATGTTTTACTTTTCTTCCCCTGAATTCTTTTGGTTCTCACATTATTTCTTTATGTTGTGTATATATATGCCACTAAAGTCTTGGTGACAAGCGCTTCCAACTCATCTCCACAAATGTCACCCTCGCTTTTAATGGCTTCATTACCAATTATAGCAACAAAACCAAATGAATATTTTAGAGACACTGCTGCTGGGTAAAACTCAGAAGTAAAAATTTGAGTTGGTCTTAATTTCTTTGAATGAGTTTCCATGATCACAATTTATTGTGCCACTAAGAGAAAAAAAAAAAAGTGTGTCATTCCCTCAGCAAAACCAGTCTGGGCAATCTTCCTTTACTATGTATAGACTTAAGTTAAACTTTCTTGATTCTCCTTCTTTGAAATAATTACCACTTTTTATCATGGAGAGAAAAAGGTATCTTATGTCCTGAAAAAAACATCCTTGTAAGGGCTGAAGAGATGGCTTAGTGGTCAAGGTACTTGCCTGCTAAGCCTAAGGACCCATGTTTGACTCTCACATCTTATGTAAACCAGATGCACAAGGTGACACAAGTGTGCAAGATCACACATGCACATAAGGTGGTGCACATGTCTGATATTCAGCTGCAATAGCTGGAGGCCCTGGCACACCAATTCTCTCTCTCCCTCTCTCTCATGAGGACAATGGAACCAATACTATGAATGTAAAATCAGAATAATATAAATAAAAAAAATGAAAAAGAAAAAAATAATAAAAGTTAAAAAAATTACCCCCCCCCAAAAAAAGAAAGGCCAGTCCGTTGGACTTGCTTCAAAAACAACAACAAAAAGTCCTCCAAGTCTTATTATCTGTAGATTAAGATTAAAATTTTAGGGCCAGGGATATAGTTCAATGGGTGAAGTGCTTGCTGTGCAAACCTGGATCTGAGCTTCGATCCCAAAAGCCACCTGAGAACTGGATATGGCTGGGCGTGGTGGCGCACGCCTTTGATCCCAGCACTAGGGAGGCAGAGGTAGGAGGATCGCTGTGCGTTCGAGGCCACCCTGAGACTACACAGTGAATTCCAGGTCAGCCTGGGCTAGAGCAAGACCCTACCTCAAAAAATAAAAATAAAGCTGGGTATGGTACATTTTTCTGTAATCTCTGTTCAAGGGAGGAAAAGACAGGTTTCTGGAGCTTCCTGGGTAGCTAGTCTAGCTGAATTATTAAACTCTGAGTTCAGTGTGCCACCCTGTCTGAAAAAAAAAAAAAAACACTAAGATGGAGAATGATTGAGGAAGTACCCAGCATTAACCTCTGACCTCTTCGCTCACTTGCATGCACATGTATGTGCACTTATATACACAAATGCACCCATACACATACAAACATCATGCATACATGCACTCACACTACACACATGTGAATCCAAGAATTAACATTTTAATTTTTATTATTGTTTTTAATTAGCATATAAAGCAATGGGTTTCCTCATAGCATTTGCATAATATTTTATTTTTGATTCTTTTAAATATTTTCTTTATTTATTTGAAATCAGAGAGAAAGAAAACAGAGACAGAGAGAATGGGCACACTAGGGCCTCCAACTGCTGCAAACGGACTCCAGATGCATGCACCACTTTGTGTAGCATGGGCACTGGGTAATCAAACTTGGGTCCTAAGGCTTTGCAGGCATGTACCTCAATAGCTGAGCCATTTCTCCAGCCCTATTTTTCTTGATTCATTATCCCTACTCCCTTTTCCTTCTTGTCTCCTGTCTCGTAATTCTGCTTTCATATCACATTTATTTTATTAGCTGTTTGTTCTCTGCCCTTAAGATCTCTTTTTCCTCTTTCAAAGTTCAAGGGTTCTAGTTCTAATCTTATTATATATTCCCATACCAGCAAACACATAAAACATGAAATATTGGTTCTGCATATGAGATAAGATATGCTCTTTGTCTTTCTGGGTCTGGGTTACTTTGTTGTATATAATAATTTTCAGATCCATCCTTTTTCCTTAAAATGCCAGGATTTCAGTTTTGTTCATGGCAAATGAAATTTCCTTTGTGTAACTGTATCACATTTTCTTGATCCATTCATCTACTGATGACCGTCCTATGTTGGTTCCATTTTCTGGTGTTCTGAACAGAGCAAAAACAACCATGGATGGGCGAGTAGCTCACTTGAAAACTTAGTCCTTTGAATACACGCCCAGAAGTTGTACGGCTGGAGTGGTGGATCTCGTCTTCGCTTTCTGAGAAAGCTCCATAGTGCTTTTCATGGTTGCTACACCAGTTTACACTACCACCCGCAGTGAGTAAACATCCCGCACACTCTTACTGGCATTTGATGTCTTTTACTTCTGGGATGATATATAGACTGACTACAGTGAGAAGAAACCTCAAAGTATTTTAATTTGCAATTCCCTGATGAATAATGATGTTGAATACTTTTTAAAATTTTTCATTCTGAACATTACTATATGAACATATTGCATATTGGTCATATTCCCGTTGGGTTATACGCTCATGATTCCTCGCCTCCCCTTCCACTGAAAGCTCTCCTCAGTGGGGTGATCTGTATTCACTGTGGGGTCATTTATCGACCATCTGTACCTCTTCTTTAGGGAACCATTTGTTCAGTTCATTAGTTTGAAATTTTTAATATTTTATTTATTTATTTATTTATTTATTTGAGAAAGGGAGAGAGAGAGAGAAAGGCAGATAAAGAGTGAGTTATAATGGGTATGCCAGGGCCTTCAGCCAGTGCAAACAAACTTCAGATGAACACACCACCCTATGATCTGGATTTATGTGGGTACTGGAGAATCGAACCTGGGTCTTTTGACTTTGCCTGCAACTGTCTTAACCACTAAGCCATCTCTGCAGCCTTGATATTTAACTTTTACAAATATAATTATATCAAATATATATATATATACACACATATATACATATATATGGAGAGAGATTGAGATAGTGTTTTGTATTATATGTATATGTGTGGTGCTGTTGTTGTTTGAGGTAGGGTCTCACTCTAACCTAAGATGACTGAGAACTCACTCTGTAGTCCAAGGCTGGCTTCAAACTCATGGTGATCTTCCTACCTCTGCCTTCCTAGTGCTGGGATTAAAGGTGTGTGCCCCACCCCAAGTTTTTCATATGTTTGTGATATTAACCCCCATCTAATTACAGCTGACATTTTTTTTTTCTTCCATTCTGCAAGACTGCTCTTCACCTTGGTGAGTGATTCCTTTATTGAGCAGAAACTTCTTAATTTCCTATAACCTTAGTGTATTAAACCATATATTTAATATGTTTGGTGAAACATTAAGTTTTATTTATTTTGATTTATTTGTGCATGTGAGAGAGAGAGTGAGAATGAGAACGGGTGTACCAGGGCCTCTGCACTGCAGAAGAATTCCGAATGCATGCACCACTTTGTGTGTCTGCCTTCAGGTGAGTGCTGTGGAATCCAACCCTGGCGACAGCCTTTGCAAACAAGTACTTTTCACCACTGAGCCATCTTTCCAGTTCTGTTTGATGAAACTTTAAAAATGACCTCTCATGCAAAAAATCCACAAAATACCTGTCATTCTTATTGAGTTGCCTTTGACAGACTAGCCTGGAAACACCATGTGCTGTCTCTAGCCTCGGTGTGCAGAAGTCAAACCAGCCATGACCCCTGTGATCACCGGGCAGGCTGGGTCGCAGGTCTGCTCTGCACTCTCTTCTATGAGAAAAATCCACTGATCGCAAATGGAGCCCACAGAAACTTCAAATGGATAAAGAGCATTTTAAGTGTCCTCAGTTTCTGTCTTTTTTACAGTTTGGGGTCAGTCCTCACAGACTGGCACTGGTCCTCCTATCACGTCTTGAGAAGTGCTGGTAGTGGCCCCAAGTACAGCGTGGGAGAACGCTCACTTGGAACCTTCTTCTAGAAACACGATAGAGGCAAGAACATGCTGTTGTCCCTTGTCATAAGAGCAACCAGGAGAATATGATATACCAAACACTCCCAAATATATAGGTTTCAAACACCTTGTTTTCAATAGATAGCTTCAAAATTGCAAAGGCTAACACATTGTCACTGTTTTCCACTATTGACCAGTTTGCCTTATCAATATGATGCTACAAAAAAAAAAAAAAAAACCCTCACATGACTTGGGTCATTGGGTCATTATGCACAGAGTCCTTGCCTTTCCCACATAACTGATTGGTACCCCCATAAGGCAAGCCTCACATTACCCATGGGGGGAGGGCAGGGAGAAGGCTAACGATGGTACCATCTTGGCTGAATATACCCGATATACATAACTAATTTTAAAAAATTGTATAATATAAAAATAGCTCACAAAATATTGAATGTATTGAAGAGTGAGTCAACATCACCAAAGATCAAAAATGAGTGCAGGGTAGAGACCTTTACCAAGTTCATTACCCAGTATTTTTTTTCTTAGTGGTATAGTTTCAGTTTTACTTAGCACAGCATACAGAAAGCAAATAAGCATCTATATGATTTCAGCTTTTCTTGTGGCCAAGGGAGACCATATGAGTCATTCTGAGCAGTGTCACTTGAGCAGATGAATCATATGTTCTTATGGGGTGCAGGGAAACTCTGATAAGAAGGAACTGCCCAAGTACTTTCCTTCCCTAACCCTTGAATGTAAGAATAAAATGGGCACTTATTTGAGTCAAAAGCAGACGTTTGCATGTCTAACAATTTTAAAACAACTACATAAGTAATTCAAAGCCATTTTTCCCAGAAGCACTCATGTTTCTCTATTTCCTCTGACTTGGAAAATACATAAATATTGGCTTAGTAACATCTTAAATAGCAGTTATTTTCTACAATTGTTTCTGTAATTATTCTGCAGCAATTGTTCTGTAATAATTGATATTTATGAGTAATGGCACTGAATACAGCTATGTGATAAAAAATAATGCCACAGCTGGAGGAGGCTCATGCTAGGTCAGCCTTGCACACTTATATTACGGTCCTAGAGGTGGTGGAGAGGTTGGTAACAATTTTAACATCTTTCAAGCTATTAGGAACAGCTGGATACATAAGTGGCCCATAAAACATTGGTTTTAGGTTTGTGTGTCTATCCACAGAACACATTCCAGACGACGAATGGAAGGAAAGCCCTACTTATTATTGTTCTCGTCAGCATTTGTGAATTTGCACCTATTACCATACGCTGAGTAGTCAGTTATCTGAGACATGTAAAAGAGCTGTGAATTTTTTTTTCTAAAAATTCATCAATTCTATTACCTAAAGCAAGTCAGTCTACATGGTGTACTTTTTGTTAATTATCTTGATTTTTTTTTTTTTTTTTTTTTTGAAAAGGGAAAAGAAAAACCTGGAGAGCTAGAATCCAAGTAAGATGTTTACAGTCTCTCTGGTGCGTGTACAGCAATGACACAGAACGATGATGAGAAGAAAATGGACAATGAACTGCCCTGATCAGTGTGAGCTGCTTGGGTAGGTTACTCACTCTGTGGCTCTCACCTTTCAGGTCCACCATCAGCTGTCTGTTAGCAACTCAGACATCATCAAAGGCGATGTTGAACAACAACAGAAAAATAATATTATTCTCTGGATATCACTGTAATTTCATTTATTATGTGCAGCTATTTCTGCATAAAATCTATTGTACATTTTTTCATTATAAGGTGGATATAAAAGCAATTTCTTACAGAAGCTCACATAACTATTTTTCATATCTACTCAGAACTGAAGTAGATTTTGTTTTTCAGGGTTAGACAGGCATTAGACAGAGAAACAGTAGAGACAGTTATGTCAGCCATCAGGACACCTGGTGCCTCTGAGAAGGCTTTTTATATACTCTCTACATTTTCTTTTTAAAAATTATTTATTTATTTATTTATTTACTTACTTATTTATAAGCAGGGATAGAGAGAGATAGAGAGCAGAGAGGCAGAGAATGAGAGTGCTAAACAGATTCCAGACACATGTTTCACTTTATCATCCAGCTTTATATGAGTTCTGGGAAATCGAACCCAGGTTGTTAGGCTTTGCAGACAAGTGCTCTAACCGCTGAGAAATCTCTCCAGCCTGACCTATTTTTTTTTTTTTTACTAGTATGTTTCTCTCCTTGTCACTTTTGGGTTTATCCCATTATTAGATAACCCTCATCCTTCCTGATGTGTCTTTATTTAACAAAACTTTATTAATTCATACATGTGTTCACTTATTCATTCCCCCCAACAATTTACCTCATATCTACTTCATATAAGACTGTACCTTCCACAGTAAAGATGCCATAGGTTGGGGCTGGAGAGATGGCTTCATGGTTAAGGTGCTTGCCTGCAAAGCCAACGGACCCAGGTTCAATTCCCCAGTACCCATGTAAGCCATACGTACAAGGGGTGCATGCATCTGGAGTTTGTTTGCAGTGGCTAGGGGCCCTGGCATGTCCATTCTCTCTCTGCGTCTATCTCCTCTCATTCTATCTCTGTCTCTCTCTGCTTGCAAGAAAATAAGTTAATTAAATTAAATTTTAAAAAAAAGACGCCATAGGTATAGAAGCTTCCTTCATGTATTGCAAACTCTTGATAGAAAAAAAGTTAAAGAAAGCTACAAATGTACTTGAAGTTAGGAAAGAAAAATATAATTTCCAAGGCTACATTTAACAAAAGGATGTTTTCTTAAAGTGTTTTCTGTTGCTAATATCACAGTACCTCTGAAAAGGCCAGGTACAAAGAAATAATTTGTTTGGTTCATAGTTCTGACCCAAGGTCTCAGGGGACACAGCCATTATGGCTTTCATGCAAGCAAAGTTCTGAGGTGATACAGGGAATTATTTGTTGTTATGGTTTCTCATCTTTTTTCTTCATCTTTCTTTTTTTTCTGTTTTTCAAGCTAGGGTTTCACTCTAGCCCAGGCTGACCTGGAAGTCAGTTTGTAGTCTCAGCGTGGCCTTGAACTCACCACAATCCTCCTACTTCTGCCTCCCGAGTGCTGGGATCAAAGGCGTGTGCCACCATGCCGGACTTCATCCTTCTTCTGATAAAGCCACCAGTGTGCACATATGGAGTCTAGACCTCGTGGTGCCATCTAACCCTGATCAGCTCAGCAAGGCCTGCTCCAAACGCCATCATCAGATTCCGGGTCCACCCTCTCAATACTTCACAACAGAGACTGCACTTCAGCAGGAGTTTGGAGTGACAAATCAAACCAGCCCAGGGACGGATAAAGTTACAGGAAACACCAGACATTTCAATATATAGTATTATGATTATTGGTCAAAGCCATAGTCTTGAATTCTGAATCAGAGTCTTGGATTGGTAAATTGGACAGGTGGGAGCAAAGTCAAATGTTCATACTTTCAACACAAGGGAGTTTGGGAAATAAAGTATCTATTATTATTGTGCCAATGATGGGACTCAGGCTTGACCTTCATGGCTGGACATGTGAAGGGATGGTCAATGGTCAGTTGTATGATGGCTACAAAGGAAAGGGAAATGTCCCCAAGCATGTGCCTTTAAAGGTGTGAGTTTGACTAAGATGTTTAAGGCAACACCCGAGGTTTTATGTGTCCTTAAGATTTATGAGTGAGTATAATCTGGCACATAATTCAGAATGTTAGGAAAACCAAGTGTATATTTATTTAACTCTTTTCTTTTCTTTCTTTCTTTTCTTCTTCTTCTTCTTCTTCTTCTTTTTTTTTTTTTATTTGGATGTTGTTTTCGATATAGGGTTTCAATCTAACTCAGGCTGACCTGGAACTCACTGTGTGGTCCCAGGCTAGCCTCTAACTCACAGTAATCCTCCTACCTCTGCCTCCTCAGTACTGGGATTAAAGACATACACCACTACATATGGCTTAATCTTGTTTTCTGTAGCATGCTATCATTTTAGGGAATCTTCCGCCAAACTATAAGTTACATTTTTTTTTTTTTCTAAAATTGAGTTTGGACCCAAGATAGAAAGGGTGATTTTAATGCTATAAAATAACATAACCCAAGTTATTTTAAGAATTGCCATCATAAGCCGGGCGTGGTGGTGCACGCCTTTAATCCCAGCACTCAGGAGGCAGAGGTAGGAGGATCACTGTGAGTTCGAGGCCACCTGAGACTACATAGTGAGTTACAGGTCAGCTTGGACTAGAGTGAGACCCTACCTCAAAAAAAAAAAAAAAAAAAAAAATTGCCATTATGTTGCAGTAAGAATGCTGAGTCCTAGTCAAAGGCTCACCAAGAAGTTACCCTTGAGTTTTAATTCACCTTAAAATTGCATTGCATGTTTGAAATGGTTTTACCCCCAGTGGAGTAGCGCCAGCACCATACTCAATGGTGAGTCAGCTTTACATGAATGGAAGCGACATAGGAAAGGGGTTATTCTGGCTCGTGGTTTCAGATGTTCCGGTCCACAGTTAGCCTGCTCCATTGGTTGTGGTTCCAGAGTGAAGCACAACATCAGGGATGTTAAGAGTGAGGAGAAATGGGAGCAGAAGGCTGGTCATCTCATGGGAGACAGAGGAAGCGAGAGCAAGGAAGAGGCAAGGGACAAGGTCTGCTCTTCAAAGCCGGGCCCACAACCACCAGCTTTAGCCAACTGAACCCCATCGTAAAATAATCAATGTGCAGATTAATCTGCAGCAAGGCTGGAGTTCTCCTCAGCCAATCATAACTAAAGGCCCCACTTCTGAGCACAACTACCCTGGGCACGAAGTTGTCAATACACGAGTCTCCTGGACGGTTCAGATTCCCACCATCCTACCAGCCAGTAGGTAGTTTATCCCACATGTTGCTGTTCTGTCTCATTTCTTGATTCTGTTCATGAGGGTGACTTCATTGTTCATGATTTTAGAAACACATATGTCTAAGAGAGTCCATTATGCTTCCTTTTAAAATTCCATTACAGATTTTCTAATCTTTTTCTGTTGTCCTCTGGCCATAGCACCTTATAGACCATCCCATCTGCTCACTGAATGCTTTCTGAAAGAGCACAGAAAATTGACCTAAAGTTACAGGTGCCGTAATTCTACTCAGAAACAGATAAGGGCGTCAGAACTCTGGTTTTATGGGATGTGACTTTGCTGTTGTTGCTTTAGATCATGACATGATGAACTACAACGAAGAAAAAATGAATTGGATTAGTCTCGTTAGTCTGGCCGTGTTTGTTTTGATTCCCTTGAACTTTGTGTGTGAGGAAGCAACGCTGTTAAGCGGTTCCCTTGTGATTCCAAGGAGTGCTGAGAAATTCCAAACCAATCCTTCACTTTAAGCTTAATTACATTGATGGATTCTTACACTGAGGGTAACACTAGCAATCACCTTTGCTTACTTCTGTATTCTGGAAAAGGAAGAAAAAACTCATCTCAGCTTCTTTTTATTTTTTGAACCTTCTTTTATCAATGTCTTCCTTTTTGTGATTGAGCTAAGTTCAACCGTCTTTCCTAAGAGAAGTCAGTAGCCCATCCACATTCATCTTTGGTGACCAAAGCGACTGGATGCATTTTCCCCACAATGAAGCTCACCATTAAGCAGGCTGGTTGCTATGGTTTTCCTCACAAGTGCATCTTTGTGAGCAATGATTGCTTCGTAGCGAATGGGGCATCATGCAGAAAATTGTAAGAAAGTAGATTACATAATAGTTTGTACCAGGCCAATTGAATGAACCAGCCAACTCTTCACACTAATTCCAACTGAATATCTGCTGTACATAATCGCACAAAGTTTAGCTATTGATGGAAACTTTGTGTAAAATCATAAACCCTAAGTAATGAAGTTATTGCAATGGGATGCTATGAGACATATAATTATGAAAGGGGAGTTGCCACATGGGTAGCTGCTTCATATACACTTAGGGTAATGTAGACAATTTCTTGGAGTCCCTTATAAACTAATAGAAACTTTGTAGTGCAATGAGAACTTGGCATTGTTAGTGACACGTTGCTATGCGAGAGAGTGTCAAATGTGACTAAATGCAAACTTTCACTTTTTCAGCATGACAAGCAATGATCTCAGTGGTTCATTCTGTGTAGACAGTCGCTAGCCTCGTAAATGCGCAAGCTTGTAAAGGTACTGTCTATCCCAGAACATTAGCAGTCTGCTGCCAAGAAAAAAACAAGTTTGATAATGAGCACAAAAGACTTGCACATTACCTAAATAACACACTTTCCTATTTTTCTAAAGAAGAAATTATATGCCCCTTATAGTTAAATGTAAAGTTCTTATTGGCAAGTTACCCATGTTGTGCTGAATAAATCATGTGACCTTCAAATCTAGAGTAGTTTGGAACAAATCCTTCATTCATTTGTCTATGTTTGGGAAACATGCTGTCTCTAAATTTATGTGAGATAGGATTTTAAATGCAAATTTCTTTTTAACACACTTTCTACCCTTTTATCCCTCTTACACTTTAATAATGTCCATTTCTATTCTGACACTTTATTATCTTGAATACCATCTTATGTTTTATAAGAAGAAATTGGCAGTAAGGAAATGATATTAAAAAGTAACAAAAAAGAGGAAGCAGAATTGAAATATATATCTAGTAAGTTTATACTTTATGACTCCACATAATAACTTGTGTATTCCAGAAAAAAAAAAAACTGGGAGGAGAGCTTTGAACTTGACATTTTCAAAGAAAGATAGGAAGAAAAATTTTCACCTGTATCCAGGGTCTTTTCTCAATATTTCTGTCAGATACATAAAGCAAACAGCAAAATAAATTATTTGTATTACCACAATTATATTGGTTTCATAAATATTTTATTGCCAAATGCATTTTCTTATCCAGTATCCCTATTTCTAAAATTATTTGGCCTTTAACAATAGCATTTTGACAGGTGTACAAGGTAGAATGAATAACCAGTGTGAAATCATATATTTCTTTTATGAGAAATGTTGCAGCCAGGGCAAATAGAACATTTTTTCTTATCCTTTTTAATGCATGCTGGAATATAGTTTTAATAACAAATATAATCAGTAAATCTATGTTACGTTCCTACCATGTGCTAGGGTTCAGACATCTGGAATTCAAAACAGAATGAAATAAATAACATTTAGAGTCTAGAACTTGTAGGTAAGTGCAAATAAAGATGAAAATGTGAACAAGCAGTGACAGGGATGGAAAAGATAAAGTGAATTATGAAAAAAACAACTATGTACAACTCTGTGTCAATAAAATAGGACATAAGGATACTGTCATGATTTAGGAAAATATAAATTACACCTGTCTGGCATGCATGAGTCCCATTGTTTAATCCCAGCATCAGAAGAAAAAAAAAACAGAATAAGAGACTTATACTATTATTACTCATGAAAGAATTTAAATTTGTAAAAAAAATTGGAACTCAATAACTTAGGAAACATGTCCTTATTGTTATAATCATAACATGTGGCTAACTTGAGATACAACTTTCTTTGGAAAGTTGTATATATTTGAAGTCAAGTAAAATTACTACAAATATACATATACTTGTTTTTCATTCATTACAACTATTGAATGGGAAGCCTTGGCTTGTGTTCATTAGTCTTCAGTGTGCAAGGATTAAATATCAGTTTCACCTGTGGGGTAGTCACTCAACCAATAGAAAAAAGAGAGCAATGTTCATGGAAGAATTCAGGCTAAGTGAATGAGCATAAACAGTCTCTAGCCTTCCCTCACCTTTATCTCTCTGTCTCATGTTTGCCTAAAAATTATGCTCCCCACTCTTATGTATAGTGGCCTCAGCAACCCAGCAGGTGTATCTCAAAACCTTTGAGTTTTCCAGTCCCATCAGTAACTGGCGAGGTCACTTTAATTCTGAGATCCAGATTTAATAACATCTAGGCCATGGCCTTTCATCAACACTTCTGTACAAAATAGTGACCTTTTCAATCACTATTGGCGTAAATGGTTTGTCCCCATCAGTGATAATATTTACTGGACCTTTTCTAAACCCAGTACTTCTTTTGTTTTGATCCTGAAAATTTATTTTAACATTCTTTTAGAAGAAATATACATCAACTAAGCTTGAGAAAGATAAGAAAAAAATGTGAATGGCTATTTCTAGAAGTTATTCGATTACAGCATGGAATTTATAAATAAAAGGAAAAGCCACTCCCAAATGATCTGGTCTGTCAACTCAGACGGCCTATCAAATGGCCCTACTAGTGTAACTCTTGAAAAATATGAAGTGGAAGAAGAGCAAAATAAGCTTCTGTGTGAAATTTTATTTCATTCATTTATAATTATCTTGGTCACAATATGAAGTATTGTGGTCTACAACTATTTTTGATCAAAATAAATACCATAACAGAGAGATGACTTTTTTTTAATTAATTGATTATTTATCTGTGTACATGCTTCTGCATGTGGACTTACCAAGGCCTCTTGCCTCAGCAAAAATAACACCAGTGGCTTGTGCCACTTTTTCCATCCAGCTGACATGAGTGGCTTAGCTGAACCCAGGCCAGTAAGCTTTGCAAGCAAGCAACATTAACTGCAGAACCTTCTGCCGAACCCTTAAGAGAGATGTAAATAGTTCAGCTGAGCTAGTGGATTTAGGGTAGCAACTCAGCAGGCAACTAAATTCAGAAAAATTCTGACCGGTGTGTTGTCAGAAATCCTTCTCTATGCCTGACCTCTGCACACACTATAAAATGACATTTGCTTACTTTGATAATATATCCACATTCTTAAGCCTAGGATCTTTGGATTTCACTTGTTTTGTTATTATTTATTTATGTACAGGATTGAGTTCTTAATCTAGTAGAGGCCATGGTTGCATTTACTCTGGTCCCAGTAAAGTGGAAACAAGTTACATGCCACAGGCAGTTGTATGTATTGTGCTTCCAAGGTCTGTACCTTCAAAAGCTAAGAAACAAATTTCTCCTTGAGTCCCAAAATACACTTCAAGAAATAAGATGTGAGCCTGTGGTGGTGTGAATGTAAAATGCCCCCGCCGATAGCCTTACTTTTTTGTGATTAAGCTTTCTACATATTTTCCCGCTGACAGAACCTTGCTGAAGAAGATGTGCTGCAGGGGGCAGACCTTGGGGATGGTTAGTCCAGGCTACTGCCCAGACCTAGCTCACTCAAGTTATTCTCTTTCTTCTCTGACATATGATATGAGCTGGTTGCCATGTTTTCTCCACCATGAAGAAACTTCCCCTTGAAACTGCAAGCGTGAATTAAACTTTTTCCTTCCATAAGCTGCTTCAAGTCAGGTTTTTATTGTTGTTGTTGTTTTGTTTTGTTTTATTTATCCAGCAATGAACATAACTGCTCCAGAGCCAAAGTCTATGAGATTGACTAGCGTCAAGAAAGTTGATTCAGGGCATGAATGCATTCCATAATGAAGAATATGTCACAATGAATTGAGAAGGCACAACACAATAGGAAAATTGCCCATAGATTATTCAACAGTTTTGAATATATTATACTATTATATAATCAATGTATTTTTCCATGAATTAAATGTAACTATATAACTCTATAATAATTATAATTTATGAGGGTCAAAATGAAATGTTCTCTAAACTCAAATGTCAACTAATTATCATATCCTACAAGTTGATTAAATTTGGGGTGATGCATCTAAAATTATGTGTGACTTGTGGAAGAGCAGAGATGTTATAACATGTTGTCATTTTTGAAGGTAGATGTTTTGATGACAATGTGTGTATTTATAGTCCCTTGAAAAAATAGCTTAAAAAATAAGAGAATAAAACCCCTATAATTCAAAGGATCTATCCTGACAAATTAATCGAAAGACAATCAGGCAAATGAGTCTAAAGTAGGTTACCAGAACACTCGTAACATCTTTGAGGGAACTGATGATGGAATCAGTTGGAATACAGGCATCTTTCAGGGTAGATTTCCTGCCTCACAGCATCAAGACAAATAAGAAAGTCTTAAGCAAAACACCCTTGACAACTCTCCAAACGTTTCGCTTTTCTAAACCAAAGAGCTCTTATTCCTCTCTTAATCCTCCATTGATTTTGCAGTTAGGCAGTTCCAATTCACGTGAAGTCATGTGGAACCAAGACTGCTGACCCACATAGTTATTGTATGCTGGAATCAGTGCTAAGAAGTAAATATGAGTAGATGATGCTAGTATTATTTTGATGAACTACAAATATCAAGTTTTATAGATGAAAACATTTATATAATGGACTACAAATATCAAGTTTTACAGATGAATACATGCTGCCCGAGCGGCATATATTCAGATTCAGAAATTTTAGAAGAGAAGTGAGTTTTCCAAACTGAAGATTCTTAAAATGTCTTCTTCATATAAAAGAAAACATGGTTTGATATATATATATATTCATTGTTTGAACTACCCTTTTATTTCCACCATGCATACAGGTCAGAGGCTTCAAAACATGCTCAGAAAACACCATCTAGATTCAAAATGAGTCCATGCCCAATAAGTCTCTCATGGTATTTTCAATCATATTACACAATGTATCATCCTACACTCTTTTGTATTAGGGTAAAGTTGGTGCATTTTTGGTTTTGTTTTGAGAAGTAAGTGCTGCTTTTATTCTTTAACCTCTATTTCTCCTCCACCCTCTTCCCAAACTTTGTGGCTAAAGACAAAACATAATATAACATAATCAACTTCTGTGTAATATAGTTTGTGTCTGCCTCTCAGCACAGGCAGGGAACATTTACCAAGTAAAATTTTCTAAGGGAAACATGAAAAGAAATTGTAAAGTCCCAGAGTAGCTGCCTAATAAGAATCTTTTTGTGTGTGGTGTTATTATTTTCCATACTTGTGAGCTGTGATCTTTGTGCTTATCTGAATCCTGGTAGACCACGTCGCTAGGGAGAGAGTGGACAGGTAACTGCCTTTTCAATGCTCTCTGCTTTTTCAGCAGAGTATAGGTTTTATTGTATAAAAACAACTGGACTTTTAAAATTTGTTTTTCCAATCGAACGTTGGACTAAGTGATTATATAAACACACAGATAGCCATTAGATATATTGATAACTACAGATGTCTATATATGTAAGAATTAATGTACATGCACGGTTTCTTTCTCTGTATACTAAAAACATTTACAGAAGCAACAACACCCTGATCCTGGTTTCTAAATGTCTCTAACCACAGAACACATGTCACATTGAAGAAATTGCTGGTCATAGTATTAAAATGAGTCCAGAACAAGCCATGGTGTCAAAAGGGTTGACATAATTAAAAACAAAATAATGAGAGTTTGTTGAAATAAAAAAACAGATCAGCATGAATAATTTGGCTTGATTCATTTGTCCAACAAAAATAAGCTCTGAGTTTTAACTCTTCTATCAAATTATACACATTAAAATTCATGGATAATACATAAATCTGAAGAGGAACATAAAGTGTATAGTTTCAAAGTACGTCTCCCAAGGAGTATTTCATAATTAGAAAAGTCTAGTACCATATAGTTGAGAAATTGAGCACACACTATCACCAGTTGATGAAAGATGGATTTCCCTGATGAGATTCATTTTAAAAGAGACACATTGCTTTTCTGCTATTCTTACCTAAACTATGGTACACACAAGAAAACATTAAACAAGTCAAATTTAAAGAAAATCTGTCAAAACCACTGGTAAGTTTTCAAACATAGTGGTATTATCATGAAGGAGATAGACTATGGAACTCCTGAAAATTGATGGGGGTAAAGATTAAACACAAAACACACAGGGCATCTGTGCAGGGAAACGGCCGATGCGTGTAAAAAGAATGTTAATTTCCTGCTCTGATGATTGCATTATTCCATGCAGACGGTAAAGAGTTGTGGGGGATGGATTATTGCTCAACAGAAACTGTACGCTGTTTGCAGCTTCTCTATGCAAAATAGGCAAGCAGTGAAAAGCTGAAAATCACACAATTTGAATGTCAAATTTCTCCCTTATTTGTTTTAAGGATAAACTTTGATCAGAGAATTTTTTAGATGTCTACCTATGAGTTTTTGTCTTCAGACTGGAACGAGGATCTGGACTGCCGTCTCAAGTTAGAGGATGAAGGAGACACTGGACCGAATGTTCATTCCTTCTCCATAAGACATGCACCACAGGTCACGTAAGAACCGTTCCTATATTGTCACTTTTCTCTCACCCTTTCCCTGTGTTTCCTGGTTTTCTAAGCTCCCACACAGCTATGCCTCCTCTGTTAGTGGGTTTCCCGCAGAAATCCCCTGACAGCATAAGGTCTCTAATTAGTTGACAAAAGTAGTGGGGGGAAAAAAAGCTTTTCCTTGAATGGATATGAACTGGGTTCTGGCCATAAAGGGATCTTCCATCTTCCAACCTCATTCTGAACACACAAGACAGAGTCTTTCTACTTGAGTTTGAAATAAGAGGAATGGAAGTCTTGAATCTCCACTTTAAAACTCTCAATAATCATTTCTTCTTAAATAGACTACTAAGTTTTAAAAATGTGAGAAAGAACTTTAAAGAAAGATCAAAATGGGGCTGGACAAATAGCTTAGTGGTTAAGGCACTTGCCTGCAAAGCCAAAGGACCTCGCTTCAATTACCCAGGACCCATGTAAGCCAGATTCACAAGAAGTATGCATCTGGTTTGTTTGCAGTGGCTAGAAGCCCTGGCATGCAAGTCTCTCTCTGTCTCCTCTCTCAAATAAATGAATATATTTTTTAAAAAAGAAATGTCAAAATGTTTATTTGTTTTAAATGGATAGCATGTTATGTCATCTTCATGAATGACCTCACTGAGAAACACACACAAACACAAAGTGGGATGCTTAAATTAATTTAATTAAATTAGCAAATACATTGTCTCCTATGATTATTGTTTTGTATTAAAAACACATACATCTTTGTTCTTTACACTTTATAAATTTGTAACTTGGAACTTTAATATATAAACATACTACAAACTGGCCCTTTTCCCCACCCCCATCCCACTGAGGGCCCTCTTCTGTAGGAGTGCTGGTAATCCTTGCTCTGGGCCAGTCATGAATGGACTAGTGAGTTCCTGTGGGGTGATAATGCCTTATGGTATGGCTTCCCAGCCTGTGGCTCTTACATCAGCTTGGCCCCCTCTTCCTCAATGGTCCCTGAGCCTTGGGGCCTTTATATTTTGAGAGTAGAATTTAACATCATTAATGATAGATGAGCTATCCTATGAAAAAACTCTTGAAATTTATTTATCTTATCTAAGTGTAATCAAGTATAGTATAACCAATGTCTTCACATCTTTTTTTTTTTTTTGCTTGTTTTCTCCAATTTCCTTAATCTCTAGTAGCCACCATTCTATTCTCTACTTTTATGAGATCAACTCTCGAGATTTCACCTGTGAGTGAGATCACTTGCTTTCAGTTCTTGACTTACTGTCCTTTTTGGATTTTAGTATTTTATTTATTTATTTGAGAGAGAGGAAGGAAGGAAGGAAAGAAGGAAGGAAGGAAGGAAGGGAGGAGGGAGGAGGGAGGGAGGGAGGGAGGGGAGGGAGGAGGGAGGGAGGAAAGGAGGAGGAAGGAAGGAAGGAAGGAAGGAAGGAAGGAAGAAGAAGGAAGGAAGGAAGGAAGGAAGGAAGGAGGAAAGAAGGAAGGAAGGAAGGAGGAAAGAAGGAAGGAAGGAGGAAGGGAGGGAGGGAGGGAGGAGGGAGGAGGAAGGGAGGAAAGGAAGGAAGGAAGGAAGGAGGAAAGAAGGAAGGAAGGAAGGAAGGAAGGAAGGAAGGAAGAAGGAAGGAAGGAAGGAAGGAAGGAAGGAAGGAAGGAAGGAAGGAAAGAAGGAAGGAAGGAAGGAAGGAAGGAAGGAAAGAAAGAAAGAGGCAAAGAGAGGATAGGAGAGACTGAGAGGGACAGAGAGGGAGAGACAGAGAGAGAATGGGGGTGCTAGGACCTGTAGCCTCTGCAAATAAACTTCAGAGACATGTACCACACTGTGCTGGGGAATCAAACCTGAGTCCTTAGGCTTCACATTCAAGCGCCTTAACCACTAAACCAGCTATACTGCCCCTTGACTTTCTGTCTTTAATGTATTGTCTTTTAGTCTCGCCATGTTACACAAATTGCTGTCTATCTTTATTCCCTTTTTTATTACTTATTTTTTATTTTATTACTGGCTGAAAGCACTGACATGTATGTCTACCAGATTTTCTTTACCCACTCATCCGTGGATGAGTGCAGGTTGACTCTCTGTCCTGAATATTGTGAATATTGGTGCAACAAACATATAAGTGTAAATATATACTGTGACATACTGATTGCATTTCCTCTGGATATAAACTTGGAAGTGGGACACAGGCTTTGGATGTCATAGGAGAATCTACGGGATCTATAAATACGAGATAAAACAATAATAAAAAAGGAGTCAAGCTAAAATAAAGCTTCTGTTGAATCAGTGCTAGCCCGGGATGTCATTATTGATGAAATCTAAAGTGAACAATGATTGAGGTATATAAAACACCATTATGATCCAAAACTATAAATACAATTTTTTTTTTTTCAAATTTGCTCACTGTTCTTTCCTCGGACTAATGATGAGCTATCTTCTTTTACTGAATTTTAGACTACTTTAAATAATAAAAGACTAAAAGGGTCACTTGAGGCTGGGGATGGCTCAGCAGATAAGAGCACTTGCTGCACAAACACAACACGGGGGCCAGAACTGACCTGAACTGCATCCCCAGTGCCCAAACCCATAGCTGGATGTGACTGTGCACACTTTCATTCACAGTTCCGAGGGCCCTAGAGATAAGACAATTGCTTGATCCGTCTGGCTGAAAAAAATGGGGTTCAGTGAGAGAGTCCATCTCAAGGAAACAACACAGAAAAGCAATAGTGAAGACACCCAATGCCCTTCTTTGGCCTCCAAACAGCATGTGTATAAGGCATTTCTATCTTCCATCCTCACACAAGTATATATTGACCTACAGACGTGGCTCCGACCACACACACACACACACACACACACACACACACACACACGGAGTCACCAAAGTTATAGGTAGTTTTTAGTTTTCACTGTCTCATGGATGCAAAAGAAATTTCCTCAGAGACAATGTGTATTCATACTTGCATTAAATTAGGTGTGCTGGCGCCATCCACATATAAACTGTATTAGCTAAAACCCTATTCACAGGTTGGAAGTTAGTCCTATCCATTTGAAGGTTCTTTCCTAGAGAACTGGTCCAATCTATATTTTTGCATTTAGTGAAACAGTGCTTGTAGTGAAAAATCAATTCCTAAGTTAATCTGAGTCTAAAGCTGTTTGCATAATGAGAGCTCTTTCCGAACCTCACTGCCTTTTCATACAAGATTCCATTAGGGATAAAAATATACTTATGAAATACAAAGGTTACACATTGAATCTATATGTAGCACATAATAAAGCATACTCTGTACACTGTATATTGATATGAATAAACTTTAACCAGGTTTTTCCAGTAATTTGATACCAGTCAGCATTTGATTAAAGAAATGGAATAGTAATAAATTAGAAGAAGCTGCCAGAATGGTTCCCAACCCCTCACCAGTTCTGTCCTTTCTGAATCTGGTTTCCATCAACTTGTCAAATTCATGTTAAACTTTTTTTGAGAAATGTGTAAATAAATATATAAATGGTAACTGAAGGTCCATGTAGAATAATGATGAGGTGACATTTTAATTAATTGAAATCCTTTAAATGTATCCAATAGATTTTTCTCCTAAGCTGAACTAAAGTTAAGATTACTATTGAATATCTCATGCTTGAATAAGTTTGCAGTAAACTCTCCCAGTTGCATGAGAAACCAATATGGTATATGTTTCCCCCCCCCAAAAAAAAAGAGACATATTAGGAATTTTGGAGTGATTTAATAAAAGCTTAGGAGATAAAATGAAGCCCCTCAGTATGTAAAGGACCTTGAAACTAGACAGCGGTCTGGGGTCTGGCTCTCTGCTTCTTTCTCTTCCTTCTCTCTACACTACAGGGCTGTTTATCTAAATTTCTGCCTGGTGGGATCCCCAAACCAGACCAAGATCCTTGAAGTGCTCAGCAGATAGTGACAAGCCTGCAGTTCCCTCTGAAAGTCAATGTTGTATTTCTAGAGAGAGCCATCCAGTTTTCCTAGCTTGCTTCAAACTTTGGGAAAACAGTATTATAAGGAGCCCACAAGATCATAATTGCCCATCCTAAGAAAAGAAAGTGGGGTGAAATACAGTACTTATATGATAATGAATAAACAAAACAATTGCACAGCAATGCCCTGAATGAAATCATCAAGGGCCAGGCGTAGTGGCACATGCCTTTAATCCCGGCATTCGGGAGGCTGAGGTAGAAGATTCACGGTAAGTTTGAGGCCGCTCTAAAACTCCGTAGTAAATTCCAGATTACCCTGGGGCTAAAGCAAGACACTACTTCAAAAAACCAAAAGAAAAAAAATCATCAAGGAACATAAGTCATTAGTTCTAGAAAAAGGAGGGAAAAGATTATCCCCTCACAGCTTCAGGATTAAACTGCGCCTCTAAACTCCTTGGCTAGTGGAGTGTTAATGATTCCTGGCCTTCAGAGTTATTACAGAATGCAGAAAGGATAACTTCAGTCCATAGACTTGTGAGTATTTGTTAGAGAAACAAAAGAAACTAATTTCAATGAAAGTCACACTGTTTGGCAGAGTAAATAACATAAATAGACTCCCTGAGAGGGAGCCAATGAAGTGAGCCAATTAATACTTTGTATTAAAGTTCATAAGACTCTTCAGCACGGATTTCATGTATTATTCATGTATGAAGTCATGGGACTCAGCCCAAAGCCAGGCAATAAACATTCAACACATGTTTTTCTAAGTGCAGCAGAGCTGAGTCAGAGACTAGAAAAATAAACATGCAAAGGAGAAACGGAAAATTGCATATCATGAATTGTTGTTCAATCTCCACTTGGTGGCTGGTGCTAATATTTATTCTTTCATTTCACTACAAGAGAAATCTTTTCATATGACTCACATCTAATCTTCAAAACACGTTCATTGAATACAAAATGCATTGACCACATTGACATGTTCATGAAAGATGATCATGAAATGGGTGCAGGTGGAACAAGAGGTGAAGACCTGGTGGCATTTTGTAGTCAGTCTACAAAAATATACGACTCTTAGAATTCTCCTTCCTGCCCTTGGAGCTCTTCTAGCTAACATTCGCAGGGGTAGAGGTCAGTCTATCGAAGGAACAGACTTTGGAGCTCAGCAAAGTTGTTCCAAAACTAGTATTTTGGCAAAGCTTACTGGAAAGGCAGCTTCCTAGACAGGTGATCCTTTTGCAAATGCCTCATATCACAAAGATGGGCACAGTTAGCAGATGCTCAGAATTATTATTTTTTTGCAACAGTTGAGAAAGAAGTCTTTCTAGTTCCTATGCTACCACACTATAAGCATGTGTACAGCAGAACATGATTAACAAGCATCCAGTTTCCTCTGGCTTTGAATATTTTCCAAGTTTCTCCTTTGACGTACTTCTGACTAGTTCTAACAACACCAAGTTCTGTGTGCTTACTATTCTTCTCCATCCCAGCAACAACTTCTGCATCATAAGATACAAGAGTGAATAAGGGCATGTATAGGTCAAGCTAAGCCACTACTGGGATTATATATGTATCTAACACCAAATTCTCAACCTCCACCCTGATTATGGGTCCCAACATAATGGGAGCTGCAATGGATAGTTCATTAAGAACACTGATCAAGTAGTTTTAGGAATTGTTTGATGAGAATATTACATGCACGAGAAGAATCTTCAAGCAGGTGTTGAATTTTTTAACAGGTCTGCATTTACTTAAAGTAAATTCTGGATGGAGTAAAATCCCAGGGCAGAGCAGAGGGGGCACTGCCAAAAGGCAATGTTAATATTATGAAGAAGGCAGGCCAGCATAGAAAGGCAATGAACTATGTAAGTTTTGTGGACTTTTTTTTAAATAAAAAGCTAAGATGTTTAAAATAAGTTATCACTAGTACAACTAAGCTCAGTGAACTTTCTGATGATTGTGACATGGGAACAGAATAAGATAATTTTGGGGGCAGTTCATATGGAAATTTTTAAATGGACTTGTTTTGAGATAAAAACTAAAATAAAATCAAAGCTGGCAGACAGCAAGGGCCAGTTCTAATCTGATGAGCATGTTTGTTTGTTTTTTATTTTTGTTTGTTTGTTTGTTTGTTTTGTTTTTCTGTGACTCCAGAGAGCTGGTTACACAGATGACTCCTCAGGAGTACAGAGTGGCATCCCAAACAAGGAATCAAATGGAAACCATTTCAGATAACTGTTTGGAGATGTTCTGTTTAAGTAAAATTACCCCAAATTCTTCAAGTGTGCTATTAAATGCTGCATAAACCACCCTAATCCTTCCCTGTTCTGAGTGCGTATGAACATTTTCATTAGTTATCTTTTGCTCAGCCTTAAGGCTCCAGTGTGCAAATAACACTCAGTTAGTTCTTTGAAAGTGCATTAAGTCTTCGGAGTTTAATGCTCTAGGGTGGCATTGGGTCTCTCAGAGTAGTAATTTAATAAATAGTAGGGTGGGGTGCTAGCTCCCTTATCCATGAAAGTGAACTGGAGCAAAGAATTATGGGTCTTCTCTATATGCAGAAAGCTTATAACAGAACCAAGGCAGCAGAACTGATGAACATAGGGCAAATGCATTACATAAAAAAGAAAAGTGGGCTTCCCTTTGATAATATATTATTTCCAATTGGCTAATAAAAGGGAAATGGCATATAAAAAGCATGCAATTTTGCTAATTAGATCAGCGTGATCTCTCCAGTCTTCTCCAGAGTATTCAATACTTTGGGCTATTTAAATCCATTTATCCCTTTTTGAAAGGGACTGAATGGTATGCAGGCTTTCTGTGGTAGATATAACTTTTTTTTTTTTTTCAAACTAGGACAAAGGGTTTCTCTCATACTTATCAAACAACTTATCTTCAAGTAAGAAAGATTTGCTTTGCATCAGTTCAAGCTGCCCTGTCTGACAAAATGATCCATGTTCTGTGACTTCTAAAATGACTGGAATAGCTCATCTCAATTATGACCCCCCCCACCTAAGCTCTTATAAAAACAGGGAAATTGTTTTAATATTTTCAAAAGCATCCATTAAGAGGACTCCACTTAAAGCACTAAGTGGTTTAATGGCATTTTCAATGATACAGATAATATTCTAGCTACAAAGACATCAGCTGATATGTCGGAGCTTATCACTTCAAAAGATACCTGCCGACATCTGGAAGAACAGTTAGGAAATGTCTAAGTACTTTGAATATTTCTGCATAGTTGCTAGATACTCTTGAATTTAAATAAAAATGAATATTCCATTTATTACTCAAAACACCTAATTGAAGAACATTTTAATTGAACTAATTTTAGTACATACATCAAATTGAGCTGTAAAATGTCACATATATGGAATGGAAAATACTCAATTTCTTGTACATAAGAAGTTACTGTGAAGTGCTAAAGGTAACATATGCTAATCAGATTTGTTCCTCAGAGAGGAAGAATATCCATAAGGCATATTACAAGCAGGTTTAGTCTTTGGACAATTTATATATGCATTTTATAAAGAGGGGGGAAGGGCTGGAGAGATGGCTTAGCGGTTAAGGCACCTGCCTCCTAAGCCTAAGAACGCCGGTTTCAATCTCCAGCGGTTCCAATCTCCAGGTCCCACGTTTAGCCAGATGCAAAGTGACGCAAGGGCGCAATGCCACACTTGACCACAAGGGGGCGCACACATCTGGATTTCATTCACAGCAGCTGAGAGACTGCTGGTACACCCATTCTCTATCTGTCTCCCTCTCCTCTCTGTCTGTCTCTCTCCAAAAATAAATAAAATAAAATAAAATAAAATAATTTTTAAAAAGAGGGGGAAAGTTCATGGTTTGGACTCAGTAGAAGAAGTCACATGCAACCTGGTCCTTTTCCTTCAGAACACAGCATTTCCCATGATGCTTATTTGCTTTGAAGGATGATAATTTCTGTGACTAGCTTTCATTTGCTTCCCTCAGTGATGTTATTCCCTTTACATCAAACAATGCTAATAACTAGTTCTGCTCAAAGAAAGAAACCTTTGATCTAGCATCTAGAATTAGAAGTACATCAGAGTGCCAAAATACATATTTATCTTTAGCTTGCTAAAATCATATATTCAATTTATACACTCAGAACATTTCAAAGCAAATGCTGTGCCTATACAGAAAACAAAAAAATCCTGTACATGGCCTTTTGTTATTCAGTATAGGGAAAATGGAAATTAAAAAATATATATTTGAAGAGCAAGGTATTATTATTGTGTAGTGTCCTACATTCGTTTACTTTTAAATAATGAAGAACTCATGTTAAGAAATATTTTTACAAATCAATATCCTAAAAATCTTTTAACTTTGATATTTGTGTTTTTATATACATTATTATACCTTAAAGCAAACTGAAATGGGAAAAGTTTGTTACCATATGTTTTTCTCTCTTACCTAATGCAGTAAGACTAAATATTCTGACTTGGGGGAATCAATAGAGCAAGAGGAAGTGTTTCAGAGAATAAAGGTACAATGCTGAAAGCAAATCCCCCAAGAAAGAAGGCAAACCGGAGTGCAACCTGGGTGAGAGGAGAGACGTATTCCCGCCTCTCTGTTCTTCTGGAACTCCAAGCAGGGGGGTGCAGTGGTGGAGGGGGTGGCCTCAACACGGGCAGACTCGGTCGGAAGCACACACACGAGCTCAGAACACTTTCGTTCAGATGCCACAGCTGCACTCATTGTACATGGTGGCTCAGCTCGCTTGCTGATCATCAAACCTACTGTGGTGTCACTCATCATAGAGCAAACTGTGTCACAAAGAAGGTGCCCGTCTCAGGCTCCTTTCCCACCTGCTTCTAAGCCACACTCTGGGAGCAGGTACCTCGACTTCTGTCAGTTAAAGCCAAACAAATGTCAGAAGCACACCTCTAAGGGTGCTAATGGAAGATACTTTTGAGACCACGAATACCAACGTATTACATGAAAAGAAGCTTCTTATATGAGGTCTATTATAGGATAAAACTGCACCAAAAGCTTCATTGTTCAAATTCTCTTATCACTGCATATGATATGAAATGTACACTACTCTTGGGCTCTTCATGTATATACAGTCCCTGGCATTCTCCTCTAGCCTGCTCAGATACATGAATGGAACACTGCATTAGTGCATACACATGTATACACACCACACATACTATGCACATGCCAAAAAAATTATTTATAGTCTAATAAAGCCCAAGTTCAAACATTAATTCTTCCTGAGTTCTTGATCCTGTAAACACACACACAAAATACACGTTACAGGTAATAAAATGAATAAACACATTTTGGCCAAAGGGGGAAAAAAAAAAACTCAACATAAAGAGGTTAAGCAAATATTTCTGATCTGTTGCAAAAGATGGTGGTGAGAAGAGATAAGAACATGGTGGCTTCCTTCAAGGAGAAGGTGGTAACTTCCACACTGAGAGATCTGCTTCTATCTAGAAACTTGATCAAAGGCATGTTGACAGAAAGAACGTGAAATAGGGAGGTTGGATCCATGTCGATATTCTCCGTGTCGCATTGTGCTCTAGCTTTTCCCATGATGCCATTGGAGGAGACTGAATAACGAGCACTTGGCAATTCTGTAATCCTTTCCCCCACGTCCGTACAACCCTGCATTATCTAAGTAACCTAACTCATCTAATAATGGGAGTTTCTTCCCAAAATGCAGTTTGGCATGCCGTACTTGACACCACAGTATGTCTTAGAAAAAAATAAGAATGAGGCACAGAAATACAGAGATAAACAATAAAACAACCAGGACTCTAAAAGGACATTGTTCTTATATGCACACATACATGAATCCAAGTTTAAGTTATATTGTATATAAAAGCATACAAAAATGTAATATAGAGAGAGGACATCTGAAGTGGAGTAAACTAAATTAAAAAAAAAAAAAAACACTGATATAGAAAAAAAAGTAATTTGGGCTGGAGAGATGGCTTAGCGGTTAAGCACTTGCCTGTGAAACCTAACCATCATGGTTTAAGGCTTGATGCGTGGTGGCGCATGCATCTGAAGTTCATTTGCAGTGGCTAGAGGCCCTGGCACCCATTCTCTCATTCTCATTCTCTCTCTCTCTCTCTTAAATAAAAAAGAAAGAAAGAAAATAACATAGTTCCCAGAAAGTTTGTCCGATGGGAAGCTGGGAGGGGTGGGAACATGGAGGCATACAAAGACTACCTCTGAGGTTGGTCCCTGAACGTGGAGAACTGGAGAATTGTGGGTAGGAGGCATGGGGAACAAGATTATGATTGGCTGGTGTGACCATTCTAAACATCCCTAAACTGTGGTGGTTCTCCTGACTCATGATCTGCCAGATTGCCCTGCATAACATGGTAAGCGTCCAGAGGCTGTTGCAGTTACCTGCTTGTTTCTGGGACAAAATGCCCAAGGAGAAACAGCGGAGGGGAGGAAAGGGCTCATTTCAGCCCATGGTTTCCAGGAGAAGCCTCATCACGGCAGGGAAACCATGACAGGCCTGAGCAGAAAGCCTGGGTCACATCTCTTCATGGACAAGAAGAAAGTCATCTTGGAGCTGGGCAGTCTTACCCTAAACCCACACCCAGCAACATAAACATACCACTTCCAGCAAATCTCCACTTCCTAAAAGCATAACCGTTTTCCCACATTGCCGCTTGGTGAGCACCAAGCACTCAAAATGCATGAGTCTCCTGGGTGGCATTTCATTCAACCACAGTTGCCCACTGAGAACCCTGCTCAAGGAAGTGGCTGGTATGGGAGCACTGAGTTAGTTTGTGTTTGAAAAGGGCAACTTCAAGCCACGGGTGATGGCGAACGCCTTTAGTCCCAGCACTCGGGAGGCAGAGGCAGAAGGATTGCTGTGAGTTCGAGGCCAGCCTGAGAGTACATAGTGAATTCCAGGTCAGCCTGAGTTAGAGTGAGACCCTACCTCGAAATATAAACAAACAGAAAAGGACACCTCAGGAGAATTCCATCTTAGAGGAGAAAGGGAAATGGAAGGAGGTCAAGGCAAGGCTATTGAGGAATGTTATCCAAAATTGAGGTAGGTTGTCCAAAATAACTGTCCGATACATACCAGTAGCAAAGAGATTAAGAAAAATAATGTGCCAGGCTGGAGAGATGGCTTAGCGGTTAAGGCGCCTGCCTGCTAAGCCTAAGAACCCGGTTCCAATCTCCAGGTCCCACGTTTAGCCAGATGCAAAGTGACTCAAGGGCGCAATGCCGCACTTGCCCACAAGGGGGCACACACATCTGGATTTCATTCACAGCAGCTGAGAGACTGCTGGCCCGCCCATCTTTGTCTTCCTCTCCCTTTCTCTCTGTCTGTCTCTCTCTGTGTCTCTCTCTAAAAATAAAAAATTTAAAAAATTTAAAAAATTTTTTAAAAATTTAAAAAAGTAAAAGAAAAGAAAAATAATGTGCCTAAAGAAGAAATGTGGCTCACACAATATGTTAAGTGTGAAGTGCAAGCGTTCTTGTTTGCCTAAGTTATGCAGGCAGTCAGCATGTGCCAAACATGGTGAAAAGGAGGCAGAATTCTTAAAATGAACTGGCAATTTACGTATTTCAAGTGGACATTTGAGTGTTTGCAGAGGCAAAATCAAGCATGTTTTAGTAGCAGTTATATACCACTTGACTGACTATGATCATTCACATGAATGTGTCCACATAATTAGTTTCGTGGGTTAATAATGTGTGCTATATTTTCAACGAACCACTTATAAATTAGTATTCTTTTTAATATCTGATTTACAGAAAAATTATATAAAATTACACTGAGAAATTTAATGAGCCTAAGATCATTAAGGCAAATATTAAGTGGTGTGGATGTAAAAGGCACAGTGAGGCAGATTCCGAATCGCATAAACCATCAGAATCACCTAAGCATGCATGCCACTTTCCTTGCGAGTTCCTTCTATGTCTTCCGACACCCTCATTTTCCCCATACAATCCTCAGATTTCCCAGAGCACAACTGCATTCCAATTCTTTCCATCAGTGTCAGAAGTTTGCTCCTTTGGACTGGAGAAATGGCTTAGCAGTTAAGACACTTGCCTGGGAAGCCTAAGGACCCATGTTTGACTCTCCAGTCCCCACATAAGGCAGACACACAAAGGAGAGGCAAGCACAAGGTTGCACATGCCCACTAGGTGCTGCAAGCGTCTGGAGTTCAATTGCAGTGGCTGAGGCCCTGGAGCACCAATTCTCCTTCCTTCTCTAGAAAAATAAAATTAAAATAAATTTTTAAAGAAATTTGCTCCTTCACCTGAGGAGGTTCCCTAAGAAAAATATGCACTTGGTCACAATGGTGAGGAAAGCCTTCTAATCTTCCTTACCCAACCACAAATCTCTCTTGCTAAAGTCCCTTGAATCATCCCAGGTTCCTTGTTGAACTTTGAGTTGCATATCCTACTGTCTCCCGGGGGCAAACACTATTGTATACTATTATTTCAAGTATCCCCAGCTCTAGATTGTTGTTGGTTTGAAGTCAACAGTCTTGTCTTAACTGTTAAAATATGACTCTGCAAATGCATTCTGTTTGCTCCTATAAACAAGGCCCCACCTGCCGATCACTGGCCTGCGTAGGAGGGATAGAAACATCGGTGCCTGCAAGTTAGAGAGTTTTCAGGAAGACTGGAGATATAATATTGGCAAATCACTAAACACTGCATGTGACAAGCATTAAATAATCAAATTGGATTAGCAGGGGTACAAAGAGTATCCCTGGCATGTCAAAGGAAGAAAAAGGCCTAATATAAAAACCTGAAACAGGGCTGGAGAAATGGCTTAGCAGTTAAGGCGTTTGCCTGCGAAGCCAAAGGATCCCGGTTCAATTCTCCAGGACCCACGTAAGCCAGATGCAGAAGGGGCACATGCATCTGGAGTTTGTTTGCAGTGGCTAGAGGCCCTGGCATGCCCATTCTCTCTCTGTCTGCCTCTCTTCTCCCTCTTTCTCTCTCTCTCTCTCTCTCTCTCTCTCTCTCTCTGCTTGCAAATAAATAAATAAATAAATAATTTTTTTTTAAAAAACCTGAAACATGGGCTGGAGAGATGGCTTAGCAGTTAAGGTGCCTGCCTCCTGAGCCTAAGAACGCTGGTTCCAATCTCCAGCAGTTCCAATCTCCAGGTCCCACGTTTAGCCAGATGCAGTGATGCAAGGGTGCAATGCCGCACTTGACCACAAGGGGACACACACATCTGGATTTTGTTCGCAGCAGCTGAGAGGCTGCTGGCGTGCCCATCTCTATCTGTCTTCCTCTCTCTGTCTCTCTCCGAAAAAAAAAAAAAAAAACCTGAAACATGGGGCTGAGAGATTACTTAGTGGTTAACATGCTTGCTTGCAAAGCCTGAAAGCTTGAGTTTGATACCCCAATACACATGTAAAGCCAGATGCTTGCAGCAGCTAGAAGACCTGCCATGCCCATTCTGTCTCCTGTCTCTTCCTCGCTCTCTCTCTCCCTGGTGTGTCTGTCCGTACTCTCGTAGATGAGACTCGTGTGTTCCTCCTGACAGTCTTTGATGTCGGTAGGGTCCATACACCACCCCACCTCCCGACCTTGAAGGGTGACCTCTAATTCTTTACCAACTGGGAGGACTAAGTTCTCTTCCTCTTGCCATCCCTTTGTCCGGGTAAGATCTACTTCTCCAGCTGGGGCTGGGGCTCAGTGGCAGAACATTTACATGCAATATGCAAGGCTGTAGGTTCTAACCCCATCACTAAGGAGAATCCACTTCTCCTGACCTCACTGACCATGAGAACCCCCTCAGTATTGATCGTGTCATGCTTAAGTTATGGAGTTTGGACTCACACTGTAAGAGGGGCACTGTGGCTCTCAGATTACTACTGGTGACATGCCACAGGGCCTGTACTGTACATCACCTGTTAGTACAATGTCAACTGGCCTAGTCCTGGGGATCATCAGGTATCAATAATAGGATGTAAAAACCCTAGATGGGTTAAACCCAGGTTTAACCCCCAGTACCCAGGTAAAGTCAGATGCCCATGGTGGTACAAGCATATAGAATTTGTTTGCAGTGGCTAGAGGCCCTGACATGCCCATTCTCTCCCCCAACCCTCTCCTTCTCTACCCCCCCCTCCAATAAATAAAATCTTTTAAAACACTAGATGCATGGCTGGAGAGATTACTCAGTGGTTAAAGGTGCTTGCTTGCAAAGCCTAATGTCCCAGGTGTGATTTCCCAATATACACATAAATCCAGATGCACAAAGTGACACATGCATCTAGAGCTCATTTGCAGTGACGGGGAGTGCCCATACCCTTCTCCCTCTGCCTCTATCTCACTTTCCCTCTTTCTCTCTCTCTCAGATAAATAAATTTATCAGTTAAAAAAGCTCAAAAAAAAGCCCAATTGCCCTTGAGACAGCCAACATCAGCACAGATGTAACTCTTATGAATTTTAAAATAAATCTCATTGCAACAAAAATATCACGAAGTCCCCATAGGAAAGAACCACCTACCAGCTGATCCGAAAGAATTCAGGTATGAGAAGGGGAAGAATTTCCCAAACTCAGGACCGCCTTCAGAGCCAGGTGGTTACTGACCATGTCACTGATAGCATCTGGGTCCTGTCACCAACCTGCTCCTACTATACTTACAGGAGAGCTGACAGAATAAACGGCTTGAGCATCAGAGAGGTGGGAGTCTCACCTTTGAAGCTTTGGTGAGAATTGGACTCAAGGGGAGAAATGACCCCAGAGCAAACTCATCAGCTAAAAGGACAGGAGATCCCGTGTGTGATGTGAGTACTTGACATGCTGGTAATTCCCCGAGCCCTACCTGTCTGCTCCAGTTGACCCTTTAGGCACCTTCACTTTTTATAAAGTTCTAGTTCATGTTTGTGCCAAAACAAAAGGGGAGGCTGGAGAGATGTCTTAGCAGTTAAGGTGCATGCTTGTGAAGCCTAAGGTCCCCAGTTTAATTCTCTAGGTCCCATGTAAGCCAGATGCACAAGGGGGCACATGTGCCTGGAGTTCATTTGCAGTGGCTAGAGAACCTGGCATGCCCATTCTCACTCTCCTCCCTCTCTCTCTTTCCCTTTCTCTGTCTCTGATAAATAAAATTTTTTAAAGGTGGATATGAATTCAAATTAAATGTTTCCCCTCAAAGTGTGTCACTGTGTTTAAAGGACTCCTCTGAAGTCCAAGTGTGTTGCAAGTGGGGAAAAAATGGTATGATAAATTCTTAGGAGTTAGAAATATTGAATATGTCTTCATATTGAGAATTAAAACAACAACAACAACAACAAAAATCACTTCAAGTGGAAGGAATTCCATCAGCCAAATGAAAAGGGAAAATGAGCAACAGAGTAAAAGCCAGAGGATGACAAGAAATACTTGGGAATATAGTTTCCAGGTATGAACTGACTGGTGCATTCAGGAGCTCACGGTGCTTGTCAGGACCCTACAAGATTTTCAGGGTTCTGATCTCATCATCATTTTGACATGGAAGAGGACAAGAGCAATGAGACAACAAAATTGAGGAAGGAAGACCTAGAAAGCAGGGTGTCCTCAGTGGAATGGGGCTGGGAGACACAGGACCAGATGGGATAAGGGGATGAGAATATGGTCGAATTACAGTGCGCTCATATATTAAAGTCCTATTTTTTTTTAAGTGAAAAAGTCAAGAAACAGAAGAAAAATAAGCAATGGGTTGTAATAGTGGATAGAAGAACCACATTGTTGAGAATTTATGCTACATAAACAACTCAAGAGTTCAGTAAGGAAAAAACACAATGATGCCCTTGGAAACTTACAAGCACTGAAGAAAACTATGTTCCCATAACAGATTCCCAGGAAATAAACTGACCTACATCCTGATAGGGTGATAGAGAACAGGCGTGTTTTTTCACATGAAGTGACTTGATATGCCCTGATAACAAAAGGTGTCTCGTGAGTTGTTTAGGGAAAATTTCAAGATGCAGAAGGATAGAGAAA
The DNA here is from genome assembly GCA_036365145.1 of Orientallactaga sibirica. Classification (NCBI taxonomy): domain Eukaryota; kingdom Metazoa; phylum Chordata; class Mammalia; order Rodentia; family Dipodidae; genus Orientallactaga; species Orientallactaga sibirica. The sequence goes on along the minus strand of JAEOAD010000032.1, from coordinate 21,570,957 downwards.
ACATGATCCCTTTTGAGAAAATAATAAAACAATATATAAATTGAAGTGTGTCCAAGCATTTTGCCCTTGCAGAAGTATGATAAATGAGTTCATTTTAAAATAGTCTTGGAGTTCATGGGGATTTGGATTCTTAGTGTACACACGTGGGTGTGTCTACAAGTGTGTACAAAGTCAGGAAACAACACCCAGAGGCACAAAGAAAGGGGAGACAAATCACACTCCAGACCAACTCAAAGGGAACGCAGAGTGCAACGTCACAGATAATTACATGAAACGTAGTCTACAAGGACTACACATATCTCAGGGCTTCCCTGTGTCCATAAAAGGGTGAGGGTGAGGGTGAGGGTGATGTTTGGGTGCAGTGTTTATTAGACCTCAAGAAAAGGGACCACGCAAATGTCATTAGACCACACTACAAAAGCTTATATACCAAGTGCTTCATGGACTGTGAAATTATGTAAATTATTTTACTTACATCAAAGTCTCTTCATTCCTACAATCTTTGCCCATAGTTTTTCTCTATTATAGGCAACAAATAAAAGGATATTTGCTGTAGAATTCTGTACGTGCAAAACACTCTTTTTAAACTACTGTCATACCCTTGTTGGAAACCTTCCATATGCTTTAAAAACTGTCTAACTTTATATTGAGGTATATAATTCTCTTCACCTTTCTAACAGTTAATTTTTTTCTCAAAAAAGGTTAATACCTTTGGCATTTCTTACCCACAAATTTAATAGTCTTATGCTGTATAACCCTAACCAGCTTATGAATTATTTTCTTCAGCTCATGCCCATTCTAAGTGTACATGTTGTACTTTTCTACCAAAATAAACTATTTTTTGTGATTAAGTACTACACAAATACATTTAATTTAAAAAGTATGTAAGGGGGAAAATGGAAAATAATATCTTCATTTTTGTTATATCAAAATGGCATATTCTTGGATGGGAGAGATGGCTTAGTGGTTCAGGCACTTGTCTGCAAAGCCTAAGGACCTAGGTTTGATTCTCCAGGATGCACAAGGTGGCATTTGCAGTTACTAGAGGCCCCAGCATGCCCCTTCTCTCTCCTCTCTCTCTCTCTCTTCTCTCTCCCTCACTCATATAAACAATTTTTTTTTAATTTTAAATGTTATTTTCTTGTTGCTTAAAACTTGAAACTTTTAAAGTAATATTAGAAGTCATTATACGCAGAAAGAATTTCTTTAATATATATTGCCCAGTAAGAACCATGCTATTTTAATTTTATTTACTTATTTATTTGAGAGACAGAGAAAGAGGCAGATAAAGAGAGAATGGGCATGCCAGGACCTCCAGCTATTGCAAACAAACTCTAAATGAATGTTGCTCCCTTGTGTATCTGGCTTACATAAGTCCTGGGGAATCAAACCTGGGTCCTTTAGCTTTGCAGGCAAGCACCTTAACTGCTAAGCCATCTCTCCAGCCGTGAGAGAGAATTTTGTATTTACAGTGTGAACAAATTCTTTCTGAAAGTATTGCTACGTACATAAAAAGGGAAACAGCAGTCTCTCCTACTAACTTTCAACAGCAGTCTGTGTGTGCATGAGTACATGCAATGACTAGACACCAACTTTCTCCTCTGCTGCAAACACCTTCCACGGGCATTTCTGTCTATTGCTGTGTCTAAATAAGAAAAATCTGTGCACTTAAGGACCAGAAGCTCAGCCTCGAGTATGTTAGAAAATCATATGTCAGTATCGATTTTCTAAATAGTACTAACTCAATAGAAGGAGCAAAAATGATCTTTTTTACAATTCACTTCATCATAGTATTTTGTCATTGGGAGACATTTCCAAAAAGGGAGATTAGAGCTATCAGCTCTTGGTGGCTGATTCCAAATGTTGACAACAGAATACTTTCATTGTGAAGAAGAAAATTGCCATCTTCAAGATGAGACAGGAAAGCACAACTCGGAGATATTGAAGACACGCTCCTGGATCCAGAGGGAGTCGCCGCGAAAGAGACAGATAAGAGTACCAGTCACATGTTATCTAAGCACATGCACATGTTTTTCAAATGGGATTATCAACTTCAGAGAAAATGTAAATTTTTATGAGTATATAAATTTCCATAAAATTGGGGTAGCTGTCAGAAGACATACAAAATACTAAGACACACCACTGTGTTTTAGAGGGCAGTGAATTCGACCTGTTCTTATATGTCATATGGACTATCATCCACTTACTAAGGCTAATCTTTTTATGGATGTGTATCTATGCATGTATGCACATTTGTATGTTGGGGAGAGAGGTGCACATGTGTACCTGAGAGCACATGCATGAGTCGGATAATTTTGGGTTTTGTCCTCAGGAACAGAATCTGCCTGTTTCAAGACAAGTGCTCTCACTGGCCGGAAACTCACCAATTAGCTTAGGTTAGTTCAGCAGTAATTCTGAGGCATCTGCCTGTCTGCCTCCACGACACTGGAACGACAAGCACACACCGCCAGGCTGAGGCATTTTGTGATTCTGAGGTTGAACACAGACCCTCATACGTGCAAGCCAAATGTTTTATGCACTGGACCATCTTCCCAGCTCTTTCTACCTAAAGGCTACTCTACGTGAAATTATAACTCTGAAATCAGTTCAAAGATGAATTAACATTCTCTGGAAGATGGATTGTGGTTTCATGAAGTGGAGGCTCTTGTTGTATGTGACATACTCAACAAATGTTTCTTTGTAGACAGTTGCATTCATAGAAACTGACAATGCTGTCATCAGATTCCAGGGCATGTAGCCGAGGCTGTGGCGCTATATATCTGCAACTGACTTACTAGGTCTGGTATAGGGAATACTGGCTAGGTACTGTATTTTTTTTTTTTTACTTCTGTAATTGATGTGACAAAATACCAAATACAACTTAAGGAAATAAGGGTTTAACTTAGCTCATAATTTGTGTTTATCATTCACTGATGGTATGCAGGAGTCTAATGCAACTGGTCCCATTTCACGTACAATGAAGAAGTAGAGAGGAAAAACAAATGAATGCTGGCACTGAGCTTGCTTTCTCCCTTTTATTTAGTCCAGGTCTCAGCCCAAAGAATGGTGCCACCCACATCCACGGTGGGCCTTCCCTTCCTTCCATGATTCTAGCAACAGGCTCACAGCCATACCCAGCTGTGTTTGCACGATGATTCTAAATGCCATCAGGTGGACAATCAATGTTACCAAGACAGGGAGCTTCCCCGTTCTGTCCCTTGACACAAAAGGACTGCATGGCAGACAGACATGGATCAGGGGATGCCTTAGAGTCTGACCACAGCTACCTAGCAAAAGGAACTGGTAGCCATGGGTGGAGCAAGAGAATTAATGGAAGCATAGTAAAAGATCTCCGTTTCCTTACAGACGGAGCCAGACGTGAGAACGGACATGCTAGGGCTTTCCAATGCTTAATTTCCAGTCAGCCACCTGTGTTTGTACTCTTTATTGCCCAGGTAAGAACCATGCTATTGCTTGATAGAGTAGAACAATTATAGTTTGTAGTTTGGTAATAGAAGAGAATGGTAGCAACATTTTAAAGTATACACCTATTCAGTTCATTCCAGGAAAAGAGTTTATGAAGGAATAAGTCTGACAAACTCAGAAAAACCTGCATGTAAACCATTCCTCTGTTACTTTCTAATTTTCTGATACTGCCATTCTATTGAATTCTCTGACTCTGATTTTCTTACACTTCAAAAAAAAAAAAAAGAAAAGAAAAGAAAAAGGAGAATCAAGATATCTCACTTACAAAAAATAAAAAAAAAAATGTCGAGTTTCTTCAACTCCTTTATGGTTCCCCAAGTCTCTGAAGCACTCAGTTTATAAAGCTACTTGAATAAATTTTCCAGTGTTTCACGAGCTTTACTGATAAGAGGAAATGCCTAAGTAGCTTGCTCAGCACACAGCGCCCCTCCCTCGCCCGCAGGCAGCTCTCCTGAAGCTCTCAAGCCTCAGACTTCTGGAAAATTTTCACGACTAGCAAGATCTTCAGAAAATCCCATCAACTACTAAAGTTCAGAAAACATTGGCTTGGGTTGATTTGGAAATCCAAATTCTTAGGCAACAATCCAAATTTGGCACTTCTACTCCATAGAAGTTTCCTTATGTCATCATTGCAGCCAATAACCAGGGGATTCTTAAGAATGGACATGGTTTCTACACACATGACTGCCAGCATCTCCACCAGCTCTAAATCCTGTGAACACTTTGGAGAATAGATTTGGAACCAATTTTTATAAGAAGCATCCAGCCCAGAAATAATAATCCGTTTCCTCTGAGTAGCTCAGAGTTCTCTAAGCGTGGAGAAGGGACAGTCTTCAATGTGAAGGAGAAAAGATCTCCTTGCCGGGCTTGCCACTTTCTAATGAGGAAGACCCTAAAGAGAGTAAATTGACGTGCTTTTTGTTTGTGTTTTGGGGACAAGCCTAAGTTACTTCCGCCAGTGCTCTACTGGAAGTTTCCAACCTTTGAGGAGCAACAAAACACACTGCTGCTAACCACCTCTGAACAGAGCCCACGGCTTCCTCTGCTCACCACCCAGTGCAGACCATGTTGACAGGTGATGTGATTCTGGCTGCCTGTGAGTCTGAGCCAGGCAAGCAAAGAGAATAGTTTTGCCTGCCAGGACAGGGCAGGGCTTGAGCGGTAAGCACACCGCTTTTCTCTGTTGGTAACCTGCTTGCATGGATCAACATGTACACCTCACTTGTAACCTTGACCTATTTTTTTCTCCGCCCCTTTGTGACCATTATTTGTGACCAGTTCCTCTTCAAATATGTTCTTTCATCAATCTGGGATCGGGACAGCCAGGGGCCATTCATCCTGCATTGTGTTGGGGTAGCAAACTATGTTCTCCACATGAAGGTTTACAGAGAAATACCTATTGACCATCTATCGTATGCTTATGTGTAACTGGCTGTACAGATGATTAAAATCAGGTAGATCGCAAGTAGAAAAGGCCCAGTGGAGGAAAGGTTTTATACCCTGAATCTATCTGTCAAACCAGAGCAGCACCCAAACTACTCTGTAATTCATCCTCCTCTAAAAATCCTATAAAGAGGGGCTGGAGAGATGGCTTAGCAGTTAAGCGTTTGCCTGGGAAGCCTAAGGACCCTGGTTCAAGGCTCAATTCCCCAGGACCCACGTAAACCAGATGCACAAAGTGGCACATACATCTGGGGTTCGTTTGCAGTGGCTGGAGGCCCTGGTGCACCTATTCTCTCTCTCTATCTGCCTCTTTCTCTCTCTGCCTGTCACTCTCAAATAAATAAAAAATATAAAGAGAAGCCCACACCTCTTCCTAGTGTCCTTGGTAAGTGTCTACTCCAAGGGTCCCCTGTTCCTCCGGCAGTATGTGCATACCTTCCCTATCACCCTGAATAAAGTTCCTTGCTGTTCGACTGTGTGTGCCTCTATCTACAACTGTGCGAGTAACAATTCAAGAACCTGGAAATACCAATAAAAAAGTCAACAAATATTTAAATGCTTCATGTATCACAGATATAGAGTATGTGTTGGTATGACAATGAAAACTACTGTCCTGAGAGTACGTCCCAGCTAGGAGGAGATGAAACCACGAGTCAAGTCATACAGTAGATGTTTGTGTGGTGTGGCGCTCTCCTGTAAAGAAGAGACGTCCTAGCAGCATGCCGACAGAGGTGAACACACAGGGATGAGGCAGGAAAATCTTCCCGGAGCAGACAGATACTCTTAGGAGTGGGTCTACACACACAGGAGAATATAAGAGAGTGACGTGGGGAGGATACGCTCCTTAATAAAGTGGTAGCAGGTGATGCACGGAAGCCTGCTTCCTCACTGTGGCATGTTGGATTCCTGGAAACACAGGGAGAAGAGTCTAGAGGAAAAGATTGACATAGTCATCAAAGAGAATCACATGTTCAAAACAAACAAACAAAATTCAATGCTTTCAATGGATGCTTTGAAGTGACCAGAGAGATGGAGGCATGGAACTAATCCATTGGCAGTTGTATTTAAGAAAGACCGCTCTGAAGGGAGAATAGAAAAAGAACAAAACATTTACAGTGGGGGAGGGTGCTGAAGAGGTGGTTTGGCAGTTAAAGGTACTTACTCGCAAAGCCCAAAGGTCCAGGTTTCACTCCCCAGTACCCACACAAAGTCAAACAGACAAAGTGGAGCTTGCATCTGGAGTTTGTTTGCAGTGGCAAGATGCCCTGTTGTGCCTATTCTCTCTCTCTCTCTTCTCTTGTCTTTCTCCTCACAAATAAATAAAATATTTTTTAAAGTTTATAATGCAAAGACTGAGATAGGACTTAGGCAACCACATCAAGCTTTTTCTAAAGTCTCAAAGCAGAATGTTTGGAAAGAGAAAGTTTGAGCATTTAAAAATATAAAATTATGTGGCAGTAGCATCCCATGCAGACATATATGAGTAAAGGAATAGCTGGTGGAGCATGAGACCCAGCAAGTGGATTTTGATGACGAGTGAGAGGCACTAAAATAACAAGTAGACGTAGAAAAGCCAGTTTTTCCCACCGAGAGAGGAAACAGGAAGTTGGATTTGGTGGTATAGCCTCTACATGCCCAATAGATGCCTGAAACAACTCTCCTAGGAATTCTGGAATAAACATGCCTGGAGGGTTAACCAAGATACAGATACCATTTTGAATTAAACTGAATAGATACCAGTTGGATTAAAACATTAGATTCTTACACGTGGGACTATATCATTTGCCCTGAGCATCTCTTGAACCAAGGTCAATATCTCCCTGTTTGACAGTCTGATGAATCAGAAGGACATCTTCGCAAGGTACTGCCCTGACATTGTTCTTCTGTCATCTAGAATTGCAAACGTGTGTGTGAAATTCTCCATAGCATCCATGAGGAAGAACTGAAGTCAGTATTTAGAAACGTCCTTTCTGCTCATCCAAGTATTCTTTTGTTCAAAGATGTTATTTAATTCTTTGGTCGTGAGAAATCATAAATATCTAATGATAACAGGTGTTGCTGGTAGAAATTACCTGACCAAGAGCAGCTTTTGGGGAAAAGAAAGAGGGGGTGGGGTTGGCTTACAGACTCGAAGGGAAGCTCCAAGATGTCAGGGAAAACAATGGCATGAGCAGAGGGTGGACATCACCTCCTGGCCCACATAAGGTGGACAACAGGAGAGTGTGCCAAACACTGGCAAGGGGAAACTGGCTATAACACCCATAAGCCAACAACCCCAACAAAACACTGCCTCCAGGAGGCATTAATTCAAGAAAATCTCCATCAGCTGGGAACCTAGCATTCAGAACACGGAAGTTTATGGGGGACCTGAATTAAACCACCACAGTAGGTGATACTAAAAGCTCTAACAGTTTCTAATTAATGACTACTACTTGGAAAAATTTCTGCTTTGTACATGTTCATAGATATTTATAAAGATGTATGACTTAAGTTCATTACTTGATGTAATTTTTGTAATTATACATTTTATAGGTAAGGAAAATACACCTTGAAAAGATTGCATGTGTGAACATGAAATTCAGGTTGGCAATGTTAGACCACATGAGAGTTCAGGTGGAACCTGAACCGATGCTTCTGACACCTGCTCTTTCGCCTTCCAATCATAAGCCTTTGTCTTACAGAAATGGATCGGAAACTTTAAGATTCATAATCATGCATTTGTTAGGACACACAAAACAGCTAAAAAAAACTAAATAGCATCTATGATACCTTTCAAGTCTGCCAAATAGATCTTTGAATAAATAACTTTATGCCTTTGACAATCTGATATTTGATCCATATCAAAAGACAAAATATGGGCTGGAGAGATGGCTTAGTGGTTAAGGTGCCTGCCTGCAAAGCCTAAGAACGCCTGTTTGATTCTCCAGGTCCCATGTCTAGCGCAATGCCGCACTTGCCAACAAGAGGGTGCACACATCTGGAATTCTCTCATAGCAGCTGGGAGGCTGCTGGCTTCTCCCTCTCTCTCTCTCTCTCTCGCTCTCAAAAAAAAAAAAGACAAAATATCAAATTGCTTTTCTTTTTTTTACAATCTACCAAAGTGCTATTGTTTTAGTTTTGTGGATTTTCCTCTGACAGATAATTAGTTTTACCCATCGACACTTTCAAACATTCTTTAAAAATAAAACACTCCAGGGGCTGGAGAGATGGCTTAGCGGTCAATTTGCTTGCCTACAATGCCTAAGCGTACAGGTTTGATTCTCCAGGTCCCTCATAAGCCAGATACACAAGGTGGTGCATGTGTCTAGAGTTCATTTGGAGTGTCTAGAGATCCTGGCGCACCCATTCTTTCCTTCAATCCCCCCCGTCTGTCTCTAATAAATAAATAAAAATAAGTCTTTTTAAAAAATTTTAAAAACTCCAATATAGTGTTGTTTGAGAAAAAGAATCACAATTGAAAATGGATGGAGACAAATAAATAATCTGCGACTATTATTAAAATGGTCGCATAATGATTTTTTCAACAAGTGTAGCTGAAATTATTACAAGAGGATCAAGGATTTGTGTCTTTATTTTTGTCCTCCATTTTATCATTCTTCCTTTCTTATTAAAACGCATTGTGTTCTTTAATCATTCTGTAATTTTCTTATTGTCTTTTAAAAAATAAGTTTACAAGGCTGATGCAAATTAAATAATCGCTCAATTCTTTTCTAAATAATTAAGGAGAAAATTAAATGTAAAAGCACCAAAATAGATGGCTGCTTTTTACCATAAAACAACAATAGGCATTGTAAACCCATGTGTTTCAAAGCATAAGCCAAGCTTTGGGGATGAGGAGATGGCTCAGTGGTTAAATGTGCTTGCTTTCAAAGCCTGCTGGCCCTGGTTCAATTCCCCAGCCAAGCCCATAAAGCCAGATAGGTGTTCATTTGTAGCAGCAGAAGACCCGGGCGTGCCCCTGTATGCATATGTGCGTGTACTAACATATACACACATTCAGATAAATAAATACTTTTTAAAAGTTTGAAAAAATACAAGCTTTAGCCATTGTCTGTTCACTTTACTTTATAGGAGTCTTTCACTGTTATGTACTTTTATTGCATGACCATCTGGACACTGAATTTCTCACTGTGTTAGACATTTTATTTTCATTTACCATATACTTGAACTTTTATCTATAAATGTAGCTCTTGGGGTTGGAGAGACGGCTCAAGGGTTAAAGGTGATTGCCTGTAAAACACGATGGCCTGAGCTAGATTCCTCATGACCCACGTAAAGCCAGATGCACAAAGTGGCGCAAGCATCTGGAGTTCGTTTGCAGCAACTGAGCCCTGTCTCACCCATTCTCTCTCTTTCCTCTCCCTCTCTTCCTCTCTCTGTCTTTACAAATGAATAAAATAGTTTTATAAATGTAGCTCTTTTTTTGAGAGACATTTATTGTGATACCTTTTAGTAATTTTCCTATATTAAAACTATTTCCACAAAAATTATGTTATATTTTTAGCATATTTCTTCTTAATTACTGTATCAGCAGATGAGGAAATACCTTCGTGTCCATAGCCACGAATGATTTCAAGGTTTCGTAAAGGAACAGGGTAAAATTCCGTGCCTTTGTCTAGTGAAATGAAGATTTGGAAACCTTCTGTTCTTGGTCTTGAACATGTGTTGGAATGATCTTTAAGACACGGGCAGTCCTGAAGCGGTTCTGAAGAAGGTAGGCTTTCTCTTCTTGGCCCTATGGAGAGATGTGAGGAGTGGGCAAGTGACTGTCCTTGCTACCCCCAGAGGTCATTGGCCACAAATGTCCTGGGTGCAGGAAGAGCTGAGGAGAGCAGATGAATGCTGTGGGCAATGAACCACCCGGGAGATGGTCTGATGGACAGCACTGGCTTATTCAAAAGGGGAGTGGGTTTATAAACACTTGGGAAAGGCTGAGAAGGCGCACACAGATCATAAGGTGATCGGATACATAGGTTCCTGGGTCATCACCTAACTGGCTGGTGTTGGAAAGCAGAAGTTTTGAGGGAGATAGCAGAAGTGGCAGGAAAAGCTCCGTGACTCCAGTCATACATGGGATGGCTGCAGCTGCAGGGAGACTGTTTACTACCATATAAGGGCCTCTTGGACAGCTGGCCACAAGGTCACCGGACAGTGGGGAAGGTGGAACTTTAGGGCTATGGGAATGTCCAGGTGCTCTGGGAGAGGAGGGAGCAGCCCACCAGTCCTGTTTCCATAGGAGCCTCTGGGTGGGGATGAGGCACACTAAGATCTCACAAGAAGGGAGCAGCCAGCCTCGGTGCCAGTGGGGTTCTGATAAGGCCTGATGCAACCCCAAAGCCCAAGGCTGCCCGCCACGTTCAACAGTCCAGGCCAGCTTCCCCACAGTTGCAGCCCGTGTTTGGCAATGCCCAGCAAGTGCTCCATGCGTACCCTGATCCACAGAGAGGAGTGAGGCTCTGAGCAGCCAGAGAAAGCGTGAACTCTGACATTAATATAAAACCAATAAAACTGGAATTCCCTCAGTCTGGCTGCATGACTGGACCCCGAAGCAGCGTGCATGGGTGTGCTGTGATTGAACAGGAAAGCCTGATGGGAAAATCCAGAGAAACACAGGTGCAACCACACTGTGCCATGTTCAAACACAACGGCGAGATCTTTCGGGGAGGTATTTTGTAGCAAATAGATATACAGGGTTTGATCGCCTTTGAACAATAAAATGAAGGTGACCTTACTTTTCATGTCAATAACTACAGTTTATTTTGTTCAGGTTTTGGCCCCAAGGTAGATACAAAATTTAAAAAAAAAAAAAAACATTTGGAAAGAGGTTTTAAAGGGTTCTTTACAAGCACAGTTAAAGTAAACTGAAACAATTTATTCCCATCATCTGAAGAGCTGGAAGATTTGAAGAACTATTAAAATGGGGATTCTAATGACTCATACCAGACCACTAAATCACATCTGCAAGGTATAGAAAGCAGAAATCTTTTATTTATCAACTTTTAAACATTGTGCTCATTTGCCTGGTTTGATAATTACCTGTGAACTAGCAGTTGAAAACGCCAGTCAAGGATTCCATTGCTGAAGTAGAAAATGTCTAAATTTACATGAAATCTCTCATGTTGGTATTCTGCCCAAACAATACTTGTGCTACTTTGATCCAGTTTGAACTCTTAATTTACCACAAGAGCAAATGTCTGTGCTTTACAAGAAAGAACAATACTGCATGGGGAAATGTTATGTCTGAATTATGATATCAAAGATGGTATTGTTGTGCTAATGAGACTTTAAAATTCAGTGAAATCTGGAAGAGGGGCAATGGCTTAGTCAATAATAATGTGTTTGCCTTGGAATCATAAGGAACTGAGTTCAAAGTCCAGAATCAGAGTGAAAATAGCCTGGGGGCAGTAGCACTTGCTTAAAATTCCAACCCTGGCAAGACAGAAAAGCCCCCACAGGGCTGGAGAGATGGCTTAGCAGTTAAGGCGCCTGCCTGCCAAGCCTGCTGGATTCTCCCGTCCCACCTTTAGCCAGCCACAGTGATGCAAGCACGCAATGCTGCATTTGGCCACAAGGTGGCGCATGCATCTGCAGTTCATTCACAGCTGCTGAGAGGCCGCTGGTGCACCCATTCTCTATCTGTCTCTCTCAAAAAAAAAAAAAAAAAAAAAAAAAGACCCCAGGAGGTGGGCTGGAGAGATGGCTTAGCGGTTAAGGCATTTGCCTGCAAAGCCAAAGGATCCCTGTTTGACTCTCCAGGACCCATGTAAGCCAGATGTGCAAGGGGGTGCATGTGTCTGGAGTTCGTTTGCAGTGACTGGAGGCCCTGGCGTGCCCATTCTCCCTCTCTCTTGTGCTCTCAAATAAATAAATAAATAAATAAATAAATAAATAAATAAATAAAATATAAAAGACCTCAGGGGTTCACTGGTCAGTCAATCTAGCCTACTTGGTGAGTTCAAGACAATGAGAGAAATTTTATCAAAAAATATGATGGTATCTGAGGAACAATACCCAATGTTGTTGTCTGGCCTCCACATACACCCCCACACACATATGTGTACCCACACACATGTCCACATACCCACATTACTTACACAAAACAATCAGCAAATCTAAATCATATATAAAGCTTTTCTATGTTTATTAAACACATTCATTACTACTAAAAGTTGTCATTTAGGATAATATTTTAGATTATGAAATAATATAACACAGCCAAGTTTCCATAAAAACAAAAACCTTATTCAAATTTAGATTGAACACACATCACAGATATTTTTGGTATAAGTGGAATACTTAAAAGTCTACTGTTTTACTAAAAAGAGAAGCATGAATTCTGATTTCATCAAAGTGAAATAAACATTTATCCTGTCAAAACAATTTCAATTTTAAAAGGTGCAGGCTTCAATAGATTGTCTCTGCCATGTATAATATCCATTCATTGATAATTAACAGCTACTTTTGAGATGCATACAAAATCAGAAATTACTGCTTTCTGCCTCTTCTGCTCTTTACTTCTTGGGAATCTTCTTGGCAGATTCCATTCTGACTCAGGGAGAGGAGGGGTTGTGTCCACAATGAGGCTAAGGAAATCCAAGCTAAGTATGGACATTATGACACTTGTACATGACTGGTTCACCCTCCTTCAAGTGCATTTTTCACTTTTTCTAGGAGGATGTGATATAATTATCAACAAACTTCTCATTTAGAAAGAACAAAAAAAAGGAAAGCATTTATAAAAGTGAAAATAAGTCAGTTATTGATACATATTTATGACTTAGAGCTGTAATACTCAAGCAAGAAAATAGCATTTCTTGGCATGGGGAGATGACCCAACAGGTAAGAGACAGCTTTCTGTGTAAGAATGTGGGCCTGAGAGGAATCCAAGACTATGTGAGTTCAATTCCCAGTGCCCACACAAACAGCCAGGTATGGTCACGCATGCCTACAACCGTGGGGATTAGAGACTGAAGAATTGTTGGGGCTCAAATGGCAGCTCTTCATTGAGAAAGTCCATCCAAAGATATGCACGGACGAGTGATAGAGGAGTACACGTGAGGTTCTCTTCTCACCTCAGTGTGCATCTGTATACCCATATGGACACACACATACACACACACATGCACACACAACAAATAATTGTTATATATAAATGAGCTTAATATTTTACTTCTAGCTGAGTGGAAAAATTAATTGAATTCCTTCAAAAAGTACACTTTCCCTCAGATGGAGTCTGGTCAGGATTCCAGATTCCCAGAGTCTCACGGCACTGAGGGGGCCTGATGCTCAGCCATGCATGCACACATGTCATTGGATCACATGCTGTTGGTGACCTCTTGGTATCCAAATCTCTCCAACCCAAAATTTTTGACGGCAGTGGGTAAAACAGAGAAATACTGACTTTCAATATAGTGAACATCTTATTCAACTTAGCAGAAAATTACAAAGATGTGAGTGTGGTATGTTTGGTTGATAAAAACAACGGAAAAAAAATAGGAAAGGTGATTTTCCAAACTGAAATTAGTATCTTGTCACTTATGTTAAAGTATGTTTGTGAAAGCATGATACATGCCATCATGTTAAGTATATTATAATTGTTCTCATTACTTTCCAAATCAAAACATATATACAGGGTCCAAACTACCATGTACTTTAGTACATGTTTCTAGTATTTCAAAATTCTATGTTGCTAAAATTTTTTCTTTGAAATGAGGTGCATGTTCAGGCTCTCCCATACCCCTGAAGTGAGTGACACCAACATTATAAGCACACAAACTGAATTTCTAAAGACAGGATGGTGACTCATTGTCACAATTTTCAGGTTTGGAATCCATGTCTGGTTGCCTACTTACATGAAAACTAATCATTTTTTTCTTTTTGTCTCTACTTCTTACATTTAATTTTTTTGTCTCTTTATAGGAGGACTATAAACCTCACATGAACACTCATGACAAGCCTCTCACTTGGGAGCGAGAACAACATGTCTCTATCTTTTTGTACGGGGAGAAATGAAGACTGAAGCATGATGGTGGCCCACCACACAGATGTAAAATTGTAAATTAGGTCAAAAGGGAGAGATGTGGGATGTGGTGCTTCTCCTCAAAGTTGTCAGGGGACCATTTAAAAAGAAAAGCAAAGTAAAAATCTATTACACCAAAATTTTAGAGAACTTGTATAATAACATATAACTTCAAATAGTTCAGTTGTACTCCCAGTTTCCTCATCTATTTTCCAATTTACCTCCACAAGGAAAGCAAATAAAAACAGCATTTACCATAAGGACTCTATCAATGTAAGAGAGTATTGATTGGTTTTTGTTGTCAAGCTAAGAGAGATTTCTTTCAAATAACTCTATCAGAGTGAAGTGATCACTGATGTCATGTATAATTCTCATCACAGTAAATATTGTTGTCAGTTATTCAACATTTACCATGTGAGTTCGAACTCTAAAAATAACACTAAGAAAATATCAGATGAATAATAATTTGGATACTTATCAAGGGTTGGATACACTCATAGATACAATGAAAAGATAATTATCATTCAAGTATCAAGACTTCTCAAACAAGGACTAGGTTAATTAGAATTTTCCAGTTCATTTACTTATTGTTTGTTTAAAATATATATATATTTTCATTCCAACCTTGAAATAAGCCTCATATGTTTTGGACAGAAACAAAACAATGCTAGAAGAAATGAACTACTTGATTTCAAGATGCATAAAGCTGTAGCTACTATGCCAGTGGACTGTTAACATAGAGGGAGAAAAAACTAAAAGGAAGATAATACAAAGATTGCAATTGGTTCTCACATATACAGTCAAATCACATAGGTACAAAAGTAATTAATGGGGTAGATTTTTTAAAGTATGCAGTAGTGGAGAAATTGAGTGAAAGTGAAAAAAATTATACAAGAACATAAACTTCAATTTATACTTTATACCAGATAAAAAATAATATAAGATCAATCACTATTTAACTCATAATTATAAAATGCAGAACAATAGCTGCCTAGACACAGGGGTAATAGAGCAAATAAGGCTATGAGGTAGGAAGTATCATGAGGAAATTGTTAAAGTAATGCATAAACTCATTGTTCTGTTCATATATCTTCATTTAAATATGTGTGTTCAAATATGGTGATGGCTTTATTACTACATGTCAAATATTATCAAATTACCCACTTTAAATATGTATTTTTTTAAAACAGTATCTTTTAAAAAATTTTTTTTATTTATTTATCTGCAAGCAGAGAGAGAGATAGAAGAGCAGCAGACAGAGAGAATGGGCACGCCAGAGCCTCTAGCCTCTGCAAACGAACTCCAGATGCACGTGCCCCTTGTGCATCTAGCTTAAGTGCGTCCTGGAGAATCAAACCAGGATCCTTTGACTTTGAAGGCAAACGCCTTAACCACTGAGCCATTTCTCCAGCCCTAAATATGTATGTTTTATATATGTCAATTATATATCAACAGAGGTATTTTATAATAAATATCAAGGCTAGGAAAATGGATCAGTGGTTAAAAGGTTCTTGTTTGCTGGCAAAGCCTGCCAGCCTGTGTTCAATTCCACAAGTCCCATGTAAAGTCAGATGTAAAGTGGCTCCATCTTGTGTATTTTTTCTGTAGAGGAAGGCCCTGGTATGCCCATTTTCTCTCTATATCTCTCTCAAATACATAAATAAAATATTAAATAATAATAATAATAATGGAATAAAAAATAAGCTAGAGAGTCTGTATAGATGGACAAGTGGTTAAAAATGCTTTCTGTGCAAACTCGCCAGCTGGAGTTCAGATCCCCAGCACCACATAAACCAGGGTGCAAAAGTGACACAAGTGTCTGAAATCCCAACACACCCACACCAGTGGAGATGGAGTCGGGAGGCTCCTGAGCACAAAGCGCCAGCTAGTCTGGCTTCAGCCTGCACAAGCAAGAGACTCTATCTCAGTAAAAGGGGGGAAGAAGAGGAAGACCATTTTCTGATCTCCACATGTGTCCCACGTCATAGGTGGACCCACACTCACACAAGCAAATAAATATTAAAATAAAATGACTGAGGTGACACTACTCCTGAGATACGTTAAACCCGTGCATGTGTCTGTCAGCAGCAATACAAGGCCAAGCGGGGAGCTGAAGGGCATCATGGGGGCATTTCCTGACTTTGTGGTTTGGGAGGCTGAGGGCACCTAAGAGATGAAGGAGGCCCGTCCCACAAACCTCATGGTTCAGCAGCAGCAGCAGCAGACTGAGGTAAGGGAAACTGAGTCAAGATAACCCCCACTTAGGAATCCGAGCTTTTACAAATTAAGGTATCACTTAGTTCCTGCTCATAGGAAAGAGAAGTCTGGAATAACAAAAATTGGGAACAGAGTGAGGGAACAAAAGGAGCATCCCATCAAAACGGAGAGTGGAAGGCTGAGCTCCATCGTGCAGAGCTGCATCCCATTTTCAGGGGGTGAGGGGCACGGCACATGCAGGTGTCTGGAAACACACCTTTGCTCAGATAACAAACCTTGTGCATCAGAAAGTCCCAATCCTATCCTCACCTCTCAGTGGAATGTTCCTCGCCCATATGGAAGAATGTAATTATGTAATTCAAAGGAAACAGAATCAACTGCGTATTATTATATTGGGCAAATTCAGTCAAACACAGAAAGACAAATATCACACCTTTATTCCCATTTGTGGATCCTAGATTTCATACACATACATGACACCATGTGTGCACATATGCCACGAAAGTACGAGTGAAGCCGTCTAGGGGAGGAAGGGACTGCAGGGACAGAGCAATGGGAACCTGGTATGAAGGGCACCACTTACATGGTCTGCCTGTATGAAAATGTCCTGATGGAGCCCAGTATCATGCACTGTGCACATTCACCAATAAGAACATAAATCAGACTAGAACTGTAGCGATATGTATCAAAAGGACGCCTTTTGGTAGTAGAAGGATTGATCCATCAAACAAGCTCAACAAGACTAAGTGTCTATGTTCTTTCCCACAGAACATCAGAAGCACAGAGAAACTTTCACGTCATTGAAGGTGAAAGGTGGCAGGTCCACATTTACAGCTGGATGCATCGGTAGAAAGTCCATAAGAACACAGGAGAAGCTGAGCACTGCCACTGCCTAGATCCACCTGTCCTTGGAGATCACTACACACACCTCACTGGGAATGCCGAGCTCTCCGGAGTATTCCTAAATGATTGCCGAGGTAGACTACAGGTTTAATTATAAAACATTTCATTTTAATCATACATGGCATACTCTCCATGCATAACTGTATTCAGTTAGGTATCAATAACTGTAATATGTGTGGGGACTCACACATATTTGAAAATTTAAACCTGTCTTCTGAGCAGCTCATAGATAAAAGAGCTCACTCTTGCATGAATTGCAATTTATACTTATATAAAATAAAAATATTTTAAGTGACAAGCTATACAATGCCACATAAATTTCATGTAAACAACATAATTTTCAGAGGGAAACATTCAATTTTAGAATACTTATGTTTTTAACACTTAGAAAAAAACAGATGAAAAATTGTTAATTTTTCCCCTACCATATGTATCCAAAGATATGAAATTTACAACCAAGGGAAATAATATGTGGAAACAAATTATTGTGTTAACAAAACTGGCACATAATGGAGAAAAGTCAATGAAATCAATAGCAAGCTTTTTGATAATATTACTAAGTCATAATCTCCTGGCTCAAGAACTCAAGTTAAGAAGCAGAGAAGAGGGCGAGAGAGACAGCTAAGTAGATAAGGTGCTGGCCTGCAAAGCCAAGGGACCCAGGTTCAATTCTCCAGGACCGATGTAAGCCAGATGCACAAAGTGGTGGGTGCATCTGGAGTTTGTTTTCAGTGGCTGAATTCCCTGGCCATCCCTATTTGCTCTCTCTTTTTTGCTCTCTCTCTCCCTCCCCCCTCTTTGTCTCTTTCTCTCAAATAAAATTTTAAAAAAGAAGCCGGGCATGGTGACGCATGCCTTTAATCCCAGCACTCGGGAGGCAGAGGTAGGAGGATCGCCAAGAGTTCGAGGCCACCCTGAGACTACATAGTGAATTCCAGGTCAGCCTGGACCAGAGTGAGACCCTACCTTGAAAAACCAAAAAAAAAAAAAAAGAAGAAGCAGAGAAGAAACTAGCTACCAATGTCAGGAATGGGATATTGTCACTCTGCAGAATTTTCAGACTAGGATGACAATGAGTACATAGGCATAACCAAAATTTTCTTAGAAATACAAAAAAGAAAGAAAAATATTATATAAAATTTATTTCATAAAAATTACACTTTTCGGGATGGACGAGTGCCCAGCACTGAAACATCTCTGTCACACCCTCCAAGGCTCAGGGCCCATTGCAGAAGAGGGGGCAGATAGAATGCAAGAGCCAAAGGAAGGGTACGACTCCTTACAATGCAACTGTCCAGACAGAAATTGGCCTCGATATCCATGACCTTGCAGTGCCTAGCAATACCTTCGCAAGACCCTCATAATAGAAGAAAAATATGATGACATCAAATTAAAAGAGAGACTAATGGAGAGAGGGAGGGGATACGATGGAGATTGGAGTTCTAAAGGGGTATGAGAGAAAGGAGGGAAATATGCATTTTTTGTATGTAAGTATAGAAGTTGTCGATAAAAATTTTTTTTTTAAATTACACTTCTCAAGCCACCTCATTAAGTAAATATGTAGATACTACATGGTTGGAAACATGCTTGAGAATATCTCAATAATTCTTAAATTACAAATTTCATCAATGAAATACTAACAAATATAAGCAGAACCACAACGAAGGTGCTCAGCCAAAAAAGAATGGATATAAGGAAGTAACTATGTGAGTCCAGACCACATAACAAAGATGAATCCCAAAAGTATTACCAAAATAGGCAGATACTAGAGAATATATACTGAACAAGTCATACATGGCACATATGTAGACTCCAAAACTTCACACAAAATACAGAGAGAAAATATCAGAAAAATCACTGGATGAATGTAAGGAATATCAACTGAAAAACACTGAGGATTTTCAGGGAGCAAGATCATTCCACAAGTTCAAGTTCACTGCCAGCAAGGACTATATAGCAAGACTCTGCCCTGCTATTCAACATATGTGTGTGTGTGTGTGTGTGTGTGTGTGTGTGTGTGTGTGTGTGTAGATAGATAGATAGATAGATAGATAGATAGATAGATAGATAGATAGATAGATCTTACTCTTTCATTCATTGCCAATGGAAGGCAAACTGGTACCACTGCTTTGGAAGGTAGCTTGGCAGTTTCTTACAAAACTAAACCTACATAACCCTACACAGAATATGATCTAGAAATTTTACTACTTTCTTATCAAAAAAAGTTGAAAACTGGGCTGGAGAGATGGCTTAGTGGTTAAGGAACTTGCCTGCAAAGCCAAAGGACACAGGTTTTATTCTCCAGAATCCACATAAGCCAGATGCACAAGATGGCACATGCATCTGGAGTTTATTTGCAGCAGTGATAGGCTCTGGTGTACCCCCCCTCTCTGTCTCTCTCTCTTCTCTCTCAAATAAATAAATAAAAATAAAATACTTTTAAATAGTTGAAAAGTGATATCCCATGTAGATATCTGTTCAGATATGGTCCCAGGGGATTTATGCACATTGACAAAACTTAAAAGTAACCAAGACATTCGTTAAGAGGTGCGTGGATAAACAAGCTCTAGTACATTCTTACAATCAAAGTTAGCAATTAAAAAAGTCATTTAGGCATGAGAATACATGAAAGTTGTTTAAGTTATTATTACTTAATAAAAAGAGCCAGTCTCATATCAGCTATGTACCAGTTCTGAAATTTTTTTTAAGTTAATAGATAGATGATAGATAGATAGATAGATAGATAGATAGATAGATAGATAGATAGATGGATGGATGATAGATAGATTGCCAGAAGGATTGGAGTGAGGGCTAAAACGAGGAGGAACAGGGAGGAGTTTATGGTAGTGACGTTATTTTGTATGATGCTGTAATGGTGTATAAGTCCCTTTATTTATTCGCCCAAATCTGTAGTACATGTGGTAACAAGAACTAGCACTTCTGAATACACAAGCCAATGGCATAAGGATGTTGATTTTTCAGTTGTAACCAATGTATTATTCTGCTGAGCCATGCAGATAAAATGGAAGAGCAGACATGGGAGAAGGAGACATGACAGGACATGGGTGACATCGCAGCGCATTTGGAACCTGTGTTTTATCTTGTGCATTCATGAAAAATGTTGGAGGTTACTTGTTTCCTTTGTATGTGACAAATTTGCAAAGTGTACCTGTCACGGGAAACAACCTGAGATAATTTATGAAGCTGGCACCCTGTGATAAAAATTGAATAGTGGTCTAAAGACGAGGTGAACTCGCTTTTTTTCTAAATAAGAACCAGTCCAGCAGAAAGCCTGTGTTCCTCCTACCAGAAATTCAATCACCACCAATTAATAACAAGATAACAAGAGGCTGTGACATCAAACATTCCCTTTCTAATCTCTGGAGATCCCTAGACATCAGCCCATGAAAACCCTGAAAACGGTTTCTAAAATGTATGGAAGTCATAGCCAACTATGAACTGAAGCAATGAACTGGAAGACCCTCTTGGAAATGCCTCCCCTTGCTAATCTAATGTTTGCAGGAAACGTTGGAGCTGAACCCATCCACTTTTGATTTCGTTCGCAGCAGTTGAAAGGCTGGTGGTGCGTCCATCTCTATCTTCCTCTCCCTCTCTCTCTGTCTCTCTCCAAAAAAAAAAAAAAAAAGGTTCAAAAGCGGATGGGTACAGCCATACACCAAAACCTCCTAACTCTGAGCCAAAAATAAATCTTTCTTCTTTTTAAGTTGTTTATCATGGGCATTTTGTGACTGATGAAATTGAACCCTATGTCTTACAAGCAGCCTCTGAGACTCTTGACCAACATCATGATCACACCTTGTACTTCACTCCCCGCCCTACTGAAGGAGCCCCTTCATCGCTCAACCTGAAGGCACACTTCTTCTCTAGTCACCCAGGAAACACATCCCCTTTTGATTCTCTAAGTCAGCCTTAGAGAAAGCAATAGGACCATAAACATCCTGGTCACTTTTAGAAAATAGAACTCATGTTCTATAAAATACCCTTTCTCCATTTCTTTTTTCATTTATAACATGCTTTTTTTTTCCCTTTGGAGCAGAAAAGAGAGTGCAAATAAAATTGGATTCAAAACATTCCCTTATAACTTCAGGTGTGCCAGAGATCGTGGGATACAGTGCCAGCCTTACCCATAAGCAATTTCTACTCACAGGGTCAGGCTTGTGGGAAAGTCCCAGTAACTACACTCAGCTTTCCTTCTGTCTTCTTTCTGCCTGGATTATAATTTAAGACCCTGGCAGATTAACAATCTTCTTGCTGCTCTGAGGACCAGACCCAGTATTCTCAATTAGAGGACCAAAGAGTCAGAAATATCTTGGGTTCCTGCATGCATCACTGAGCGGAGCCTCAGCATCTGCCTTGGTGTCAGACACTTTGTACTTCTCGCTGCATGCGATTAATTTAACCCTTTTCTTGCTTGTCAGAACCATCTAATGTTTGCTACTGAGAGCATTTCTAATAAGCAGGGCCCTTCACGGTACAGTGTCTATACCCAACACTTGTTTCTCAAAGGTGATGACTGTGGCTGGGTCAGAGCCTTAGCAGATCTTGAGCTCCCAGGAGTAGCCAAGGGGCAGTGTGGTCAAGAAACCTGGGTTTACTTTGTGAGACCATCCCATGTTATGATACTGAGCTTGGCCACTCAGCCAGCCATATTGTTTTGGCTACATCTGCTTCTAAATTCCATCTGCCCTCCTCTGGGATTCTCCTCACTGAAAAAAAGGGGGCGCTTTCTTAAGTGAATTACAGATATAAACAAGGTTCAGTACATCTCATATGAAATTCACAGGAATGAAGCTGATAGGTGTCTTAAGAGCTCTTGAGTCTTCCACCTTCCTTAAATAACTTTCATGTTATAATATAGTGTTTCAGGCTTTTCTTCCAGAATACAGAAAAAGAAAAACAACAAAAAAAGGATTTAGGGATAACAATCACCATACAGATCAACCTCTCCAGGAAATGTCCTAGGACTGGGGGCATGGGGAAAGGAAGGTCAAAAACTCATTACAAGAAATTTACTTTTAGCTAGGTATAATATATGTCTGTAATCCCAGCACTCTGGAGGTAGAGGCAGAAGATCAGGAGTTCAATGTCATGATACTTCGTGAGCTTGAGAACAGCTTGGGATACATGAAACTTGGCAGAAAGAAAGAAAGAAAGAAAGAAAGAAAGAAAGAAAGAAAGAAAGAAAGAAAGAAAGAAAGAAAGAAAGAAAGAAGGAAGGAAGGAAGGGGAAGGGAGAAGGGGAAGGGAGAAGGGGGGAGAAGAGAACAGAAAAGAGAAGAAAAGAAAAGAAAAGAAAAAAGAAAAGAAAACAAAAGAAAACAAAAGAAAACAAAAGGAAAGGAGAAAGATGCTTTCCCCAGATAGATCCAGGTACATTCATGAATTTTCCTGGTTCATAATTTTATAATTGGGGCTTCAACAAAATGTTTTTACATATATACTATTTCACTTAATGTTCCGTTAGCAAAGCAATACTTACAAGCAGATATTTCAAATTGTAAACATCATTTACAGCCTAAGTACTCATCTAAGACTCATATCTTTAACTTGGAGAGGAAAAGGCTATGATTAAAACATATATGATGAAAATTTTGATATTTTTGTTTCTCTCTCAAAAAATAAACTAAAAATTCACACACACACATACACATATTGTCTTTAGTTTTTGCTTAAAGAGACAGAGTTCCATTGTGAGGTCAGCCTAAGATCCCCCTGCCTGCCTCTGCCTCCTGAATGCTGGGATTATTAACATGTAGCCCTATGCTTAGCCTTTTATTTTTCTTTACAATTAATCATCTTCTTCACTTCATTGGTTCAACTGACTTAATGAATATTACAAAACACCATTAATAGTAAAGATAATAATGGATGACAGTGCTTCAAATTAAGGTGAATTATTTTAATATTTTCACTAAAGTTATTTTAATTCAGATTTAGTCAAAGTTAATTAGTAAAATGTAAAATTGTCAAAATAGCTGACTTTGGACAAAAGAAAGGCAAGCATTCCTTGAATTCTGTCGCTGTGTCATGTTCTACAACAACACAACTCTAATTCAGACAGCACTCCCACTGCCTTCATGCATGCTAAAAAATTCTGTTTCAAGCAGAGGTAATTAGTCACTGATTAAGAGCCAGAGTAATTAGTATATAAAAAAAAATGCTTTCGTTTGTATAAGAGCTGCCAATCCTACAGAAAAGAGGCCTTAGCTAGAAACTTTTTTAAAAAAGAAGCTTCTAAAGTTATAAGGTTAATGGATTCCAAAGTTAAAAGTTCAAAACTATCAGCACAAAGTTATGACTAGGGCAGTGTAAACACACCTTGAAAGGTGGTGCTCACACTGGAATACCCTCTCCAGCACCAGCCCCTGATTATCTCACTGTTGTGGCTTTCATTGGACGTCAGAGGGAGTCCCTGATGAATCTCCTTCACCTTCCCTCCTCTCATTCATATAATTTTTATGAACTTGAAAATTGGGGCTGAGGATATGATTGACTCAATAATGTTCTTACGACACAAACATGAGGACCTGTGGTCAGATCTTGCAGCATACAAGCTGTGTGTGCTGGCTCACACCTCTAATCCCAG
The DNA here is from genome assembly GCA_036365145.1 of Orientallactaga sibirica. Taxonomy (NCBI): domain Eukaryota; kingdom Metazoa; phylum Chordata; class Mammalia; order Rodentia; family Dipodidae; genus Orientallactaga; species Orientallactaga sibirica. The sequence continues at coordinate 21,547,282 of JAEOAD010000032.1, read as the reverse complement.
CACTGGGAAAACAGAGACAGGACGATCCCAGGGTTTGCTGGCTAGCTAGTCCAGCCAGTCAGAGCACTGTAGGTTCAGTGAAGACTGAGTCTCAAAAAAAAAAAAAAAAAAAGACAGAGAGAGAGATTGAGGAAGACATCGGATGCCAACCTCTGGAGTCCACACATATGCCTCACACCCTCACATGTCCACATGTACCCACACACAGAAACACGCAAAAATAGAATTTCAAATAATACAATGATACATTTTTCTTTTTGGTTACCTGTCTGTGCCCTTGGGCCACATAAGCTTTATAAGATCAGAGTGCTTACATGTCAGCTGTTTCCAGTACTTATAATAATATGTGGTACATACTTAGTGATCATATAAATGTGGGCTAAAAAGTGTATGCCTAGTCCCCAAAGCCTCTTCTTTGTTTCTAAAGATCCCCGCAGAGGGTAAAAGTATTGGCTACTCCAAAGTTCTTTTGTTCTTCTTGGTTATAGCTGCTGGAGTTTTTCAAGGATGTTGGCAACAATGCTTAGACTCGGCATGCTTGCTGATCCAAGCCTTCATGAATGAGCCCAGATGTCACACGGCTCAGAACACTTCCTGTGTAACAGGATGAACGAACCCCTCTGCTGTACTTTGTAGACTCAACAATAAACCACTCAGTGGTAAGGATGATGGCCAATCCACCTTAGTCATTGCTGACGTTCCCAATGCTACATGTGGCGTCACTGGCTAAGAAAAATCATATTAGATAGTTAACCCAAAGCATCGCGCGACTCAAACACCCGTGGAAGCAGATCCCTTTGCAGTACTTGATGACGACCTCTGACCAACACCAGTGCCTCCCAAACTGAAAGCCTTAGGTCTTCCGGTGCCCGCATTTTTCTTTCTGTTCCACGTGTGGCCATTTCCACAGCTGGGTGGTGCATTTAGACTCTTACAGCACACTGCGTAAACTAAAACGGTCAATTGCTAACTTTCTTGACCGAATAAGAGCTTTGCTGCTCCTACTTAACCCAAATCAATTTAGGCAATAAAAATCCCGCATGAATACTTCTGTAAACCAAAAGAATTCGTTGCGATGTCTTTTGCTGCCCATTCTCCTAGCACAGCAAGCAAGTTTATTGTCTAGACAAACACAAAAGATCCATTTGTCTTAAGATGTAGGAAGACTGGCTGGAGGGATGGCTCAGTGGTTAAATGTGCTTCCTTTGCAAGCATGAGAGGGCCCGAGACCACCAAGGGTTCACATCTCCATTTTCCACGTAAACAGCTTGGGAGGCCACGTGTGCCTATAAGTCCAGTCCTGCACGGGAGCAGAGATCCGAGAATCACCGAAGCCCCACAAACTTAAGAATCAGTAAAGGGTCTCTGGCGAAAAACAAGAACACATGGCAGAGTGATGGAGCTGGACACTGCAGGTGAGTTCCCATCACAGGTGAGTGTATAGGCATGACATCACACTCCCTCCCCAACACACACACACACACACACACACACACACACACACACACACACACACAGCAAGTGAAAACTAATATAAGAAGAACCAAATATGCCCATAACAAATAAGCCCAGAAAAGGAGAACTAAGAGAAACACTTACATGTTAATCATGAAAAGAAAATTCTGTCAAAATGGTTTATGGTTTTTCATTGACTGCAAAAATCTACACATCTTTATATTGTCATGGATATACAGCAAAGACACCACCACTGAATTTCTCACCAGGACTTTATAATTTATACTTAGTCTGTTATTTATTAAAATATACATTTCAATACAAGCATCTCATTTTGATAGTATGTGCTAGGAAGTGTAGGCCAGAGAGTGGACATGAAGATTCCACAGACATTTATAGATATAAAAAATATCCTTAGGCTCAGGGAAATGGGCATGGGGATATAGCTCAGTCAGTAATGTGCTTGCCTTGAAAAGATGAGGACCTGAATTTGATTTCCAGAACCTATGTTTCAAAAGCTGGGTGTGACGGCACACTTTTATAATTTCAGCATGAGAGGCAGGGATAATTGGGTCTCTGGGGCTCATTGTGTAGCCAAGCTACTCTAATTGGCAAGTTCTAGACCAACGAGAAACCCTTCTCAGAAAAGGTGGGACAACACAGGAGAAAAAACACCCAGAGTTTCCCTCTGACCTCCACATACGCACGCATGTACACAGGCAAGTACACACACGGATGCACTTCTAAAACTTACTTTGGGGGGGGGGCGCTGGAGAGATGGCTTAGCAGTTAAGGCACTTGCCTGCAAAGCCAAAGGACCTCAGTTCAATTCCCAAGGACCCACATACGCCAGATGTACAAGGGGGCACATGCATCTGGAGTTTATTTACAGTGGCTGGAAGCCCTGGCGCACCCATTCTCTCTCTCTTTCTCTCTTTCTGCCTCTTCCCTCTCTCAAATAAATAAAAATTTAAAAAAACTTAAAACTTACTTTTCAAAAGCTACATGCACAGCCCAGTTAGTGGTTAATGGCATGGTTACATTTTTATAGGTCTTGCATTTCCTGGAGAAAAATAAACCATTCTAATTACTGAAGAAAATAAATTGTTGCCTAAAATTATTCCTGGAAACAAGTAGAAGTCACTTTATGTGTTTTTTTTTTCATATAAATACTTTTGACACAAAACCCTTAGATTTAAGGGCATGTTCAATATGATACCATATAGTAAAAATTGTAACACTGTCTGAAGAGATATAAGTCTGAAAACACTTTTAGTGATATCATATTTGATGGTTATATCAAACACCTGTGTCATGAAAGACAACCCATTAAGTAAAAATAAATATATACATTTAAAACATACATATTAGTATTCTAATACAATTTCAAAAACCATATATGGTCATACACATGCTTTTAAAATAGTTTTAGGGGGGCTGGAGGGATGGGTTAGTGGTTAAGAAACCTGCCTGCCAAGCCTAAGAACATCCGTTGGATCTCTAGGTCCAAGTTTATCCAGATGTAAAAAGTGACACAAGGGTGCAATGCTGTTCTTGCCCACATGGGGGCGCATGTGTCTGGAGTTCGTTCACAGCAGCTGAAATGGCCCTGGTGCGCCAATTCTCTCTCTCTCTCTCTCTCTCTCTCTCTTTCTCTCTCTCTCTTTCAAAAAATAAGTTTTAGGGGCTGGTGAGATGGCTCAGTAGGTTAAAAAAAACCTGTTGTGCAAGCACAAGGACCTCAGTTTAATTCCCCACATCTGTGTAAGAAGCTGGGCAACCATCTGCAAACTCAGAGTTGTGGAGGGCAGAATGGGAGGATCACTGCAGGTTCAATGATGTCATATCATCAATATTGTGAACAGACCTACCATCAACATATATGCAAAGGTGTCTCTTTGGCATACTTATTTAATTCTGTATGGTTATGTAGACAGAACTGGGTTATCTGGATCATATGAAACAATTCCTTTGACTTTCAGGACTCATTTCAACCATCTGAAAGCAGGCTTAAGACACATTTGCTTTTCCACATGGGTATTCAGTAGATCCCAAACCATATATTAAAAAGGCAACCTGAGCCAGCCGTGGTGGCACATGCCTTTAATCCCAGCACTCAGGAGGCAGAGGAAAGAGGATTGCCATGAGTTCAAGGCCACCCTGAGACTACATAGTGAATTCCAGGTTGGCCTGGGCTAGAGCAAGACTCTACCTCGAAAAAAAAAAAAAAAAAAAAGCAACCTGTATCTGTCACTTTGATTAGTGTTGTGACAAAATAGCTGACAAGGGGCTGTAGTGGGAAAGGATTTATTTTGGTGGGGAAGGCAGGGTGGCCAAAGCCTGAGGCTAATCACATTGAGTCTGAAGTGACAGTTCAGAGAACAGACCGGAAGTAGAGCTAGTCCATCAAACGTCAGGGTGTCCCCCAAGGGGCATACTACCTCCACTTTCTAAAAGTCACAACACCCTCCATACAACAAGTGTTCAAACACATAAGCCTATAAGGGACACTTCACAGTCATTCTACAACAATGTCCATTTCCAATGCACTTTTGCAATAATTTTTTGAATATAAGGTATGAATACAGAAGGAGACAGAGAGAGACAGGTAGGGACAGAGAGACAGAGAATGGACAGAGGTGGAATAGAGATTAACATATATATATTCCATTCTATCCCATTCAATTGTCACAATATCTAAATCATTGGACATTATTTTACTTTTTTGATATGCGGTTGGAGAAATCCTCTAGGTTCACTCTTCCTCTTCTTCAAAATTACTTTTTTAATCTTGGCCTTTTACATTTACATATAAATTATAGAGCTTTCCAACTTTAATATTCACATGCCAATAACCCCTGGGATTTTAAGGAGGATTACAGTGAATTGATAATGCATTCTGAGGTGAATCATCTTTATAACATCGAGTCTTTCAATCTTTAAATATGACATTCATTTCCATTAATTTAAATTGTTCTTAAATTAAGTCAATGATATTTCTCATTTTTATACAGTGCTCCACATTATTTTAGATGTATCCATAATTACCTGAGTATGTCCCAACTTCTTTTACTCTGCTTTCATAGTCTGTGTTCTACTGGCTTATCTATTAATTAGCTCAATAAATCTCTCTAGTAAATTCTTGTTTACAATGTATTTACATTTTTATTTCTAGAAATTGCATTGCATCCTTTTTTGTGAAGACCAGTTCTCTAAGAAAATATATAACCTGTCATTTATGTTCTTGAATGTATTAGTCATATAATTTTATATTTGATATCAATAAATTTAATATCTAGCTCTTTGAGCATCTGGTTCTATATTCTGCCTTATTTTCTCTTGTGTTTTTCCCATTGTATGCCTAATATTTCTCCATCAAATCTTAAATTTTTCCATTGAGCAGTGTGAATATTTGGGACAATTTAATTTGTTTCCAAAACTGGTTTCCCTTATCCTCTCTCATTCTCTATCCAGTCAGTGCCTAAAACAATTTTTTTTTTTTTTTGGTTTTTCATTTTTCGGTTTTGCGAGGTAGGGTCTCACTCTGGCTCAGGCTGACCTGGAATTCACTATGTAGTCTCAGGGTGGCCTCAAACTCATGGCGATCCTCCTACCTTTGCCTCCCGAGTGCTGGGATTAAAGGTGTGCGCCACCATGCCTGGCTAAAACAATTAAAAGTTGAATTTGATGCCCCTGCCCAGGTCCTCAGCCTTTTGACTTTTTAAAAAATATTATATTTATTTATTTGAGAGAGAGAAAGAGAGAGAGAGGGAAAGAGAGAATGGGTGCACCAGGGCCTCTAGCCACTGCACAAGAACTCCAGACGCATGCAGCACCTTGTGCATCTGGCTTTATGTGTGTACTGGGAAATCAAACCTTGGAACCTTGGTTCTTAAGCTTCACTGAAGCAAGTGCCTTAACCACTAAGTTATCTCTCGAGCCCCCTTTTGACTTTTGTGGTGAACTGGATGTCATAAGGGATAACCATATTTAGAACACTGGTTCCCATGAAACTCAGGTTACATGCAATATTTGGCACACACTTAAAGATTATTCACTCCTTAAAATGAAACTCAAACTGGGCATTTTTCATATTCTTTTACTAAATCTAACAACCCCAACCATGGATATTCATTTTATCTACAGTCTGGTCCAAAACCACCTGAAAACTTCTCTGAGGTCCATGAAACCAAGGGGATCTTAGTTTGTTAACTTTATATCTCTTCTCTAGCTCTTAAAGCAGAGGTAATACCACTATAGGGTATTTAATGCTAGCCAGAAATGTGAACTCATAATACAATCCTACCTTAAAATTAAATAAAAGTAATTTAAATGAAATTCTTTGGAGAATAATAAAATGGCTAAATATGTGATAGAGATGAATACTGAATTCCATGGAAGTTGTTAATTATCTGAATATGAAATATACCCCATATCCTCTTCATATTAATGTGTATTTATTTGCTTCAATATAATATGCATACTTGAATTAATAATTTTATGATTTTTAATACGCATTTTTAATATTTGAATAACACAGTATAATGCTCATGTAACTAATTATAGAAAGAAGAAAAAGGAAGCATGAGTAACATGTTTTCAGTTTTTTGGCTCATGAAATGCTATAGTTATTCTCCCTCTGGCCTTTCTTGAGCTTTCTTAGAACCTTTCTCATTCTTCATCAACTACTTCTTCACATGGTGCGTCTTTCAAGGCAGTTGCACCTGCAACACCGCTTTGCTTTAGGTGAGCATATATCTAATTCAGTTTAGTAAAGCCTGCGGATTGCTTGAGCTCATTCAACTATAGCCCTGTGTCTTAAATCCCACCAAATATTGTGTGTCAACTTACGTATTTACTTACGGAATATGCAATTTAGTAGCAAATTAACAGATTAATTTAATAAACATTTACTACTTATTAGTTTTGAATGCATTTATTAATTCCTTTAATAAAAGAAAAGAAATTTTCAATAGATTGAAATTCATCTATTTTCAGAAAACTCCACTAAACATTATTTCTCAAGCACCAACCTCTGATGTACCCTTACTGGCACGCAGTGATGGTTCACATACCTGGGAAGTTTGAGAACAGCAGCTATTATATTTGCCATTCATGTTCAGACTTCTTTGTTTCAACAATCTCTGCCCCCAAGGAGCAGATTGACAAAGTCTTCAAAAAAAAAAAAAAAACTTTAAAAGTACATAGCTAGAATGTCATCCCAGAGAGAAAGGACATACCTGTTTCTTTCTTTCCTTCTTTCTTTCTTCTTTGTGACCTGTGTTGTTGTATCAAGTCCTCATTTCTATCCTTTGTTTGATTGATTCAACAAAATGCTCTCAATCTTCCTTTTTTTTTTTTTTTTTTACATATAAATTGGTGTTATTTTCTGTTTTCTATTTGCAACAGAAATGCACTAAACTGGCTTTTTTAAACCTTGCCAGCCCTAAGCATACAAGACTTTTGAAAAAGATACATGCATAGCCTGCCAAATATTTATTGGTTTTATATTAATAAATGTTGACAGATAGTTTAAGCAAATATTATAGGCCAAGAAATGAGGATATATTGACAAGGAAGCTACAGTTGTTATACTCATGAAAGCGATCGCTTGAAAAACCAACATGTTGGGCTGATCACACGTCCCCTCCCATCTTGGCTGCAATGAGTCATTGGAATGCTTGCCCTATCAACTTCTGATGGTAGTCGCTGTGCCTACCACGTTGACCATGACTGAATCAGGGTTCGATTCCAGAGAGTGAGCTTGAGAAATTGTTACCACATCCCTGGAAGGCAGCAGGTGCACAAATTACCCACTCTGAACCAGGAGGTCGTGATGACAAATAACAATACAGGACTCTTTCCAGGCCCTGTATTGGAATGAGTCCACTTTAAATCCTTGAACGAGGAGTTATTGGAGGGCACGTTTGGCGTCAACAGCCCCCCCCCCCACCGGCTCTCTTCCCAGGGCGTGGTGGTGCACACCTTTAATTCTAGCACTTGGGAGGCAGAGGTAGGAAGATCACTGTGAGTTTGAGGCCAGCCTGAGACTACACAGTAAATTCCAGGTCAGCCTGGGCTAGTGCGAGACCCGACTAAAAAATAATGAAAAATATGTATTTTACAATGCTTATAAAACTAATTATCTTCCACATATGTAAGCTATTAATAGATTTCAGTCACAATATAAGTCTTTTTAAAATGAAGGCTTTTGGGCTGGAGACATGGCGTAGCGGTTAAGCGCTTGCCTGTGAAGCCTAAAGACCCTGGTTCAAGGCTCAATTCTCCAGGACCCACACAAGCCAGATGGACAAGCTGGCACATGCATCTAGAGTTCGTTTGCAGTGGCTGGAGGCCCTGGTGCACCGTTTCTCTCTCTCTCTCTCTCTCTGCCTCTTTCTTTTCTGTCTGTCTGTCATTCTCAAATAAATAAATAAGACAAAATAAACAAACAAACAAATAAATAAATAAATAAATAAATAAATAAATAAAATGAAGGATTTTTCTCAAGGCCATTCTTTGGATACTTTGTTAGTAAAATAAACAAATGGGGCAAGTACTGAATTCTTCTTTTTAAAGACCATAATGGCTTTTGGTTAGGTACTTTCTCTCCATATTACAGTTTTGTTGTTGTTGTTTTATCTTTCAACTTTTTAAAAATTTTCATTTATTTATTTGAGAGAGAAAGAGAGAGAGAGAGAGAGAGCATATATATGTAGAGAGTGGGCACACTAGGGCCTCTAGCCACTGCAAACAAACTCCAGATGCATGTGCCAACTTGTGCACCTGGCTTATGTGGGTCCTAGGTAATCAATTCCTTTGGCTTTGCAGGCAAGTGCCATAACTGCTAAGCCATCTCTTCAGCCCTATTTTTCAAGTTTTAACAAGCCCTTTGGAAAGGGAGAAGGGGAAAGCAAGAAAAAGGCCCAGGTGGCAAGAGAAATTGTCTCCACATCTATTACTCCTTCATCAATAATATGGGGTTGTACTTTTCTGAGCAGCAATTATGAATATATAAGGTAGTTCTGAAATACCACTTTCTTCTCTGACACATGTATAAGGAATAAGGTCGCACAAGCTGTCCATTATATCTGCCCAACCCAAGTCCACATTTAAAAAATTTATTTATTTATTTATTTATTTATTTATTTATTTATTTATTTATTTATTTGACAGAGAGAGAAGAACAGGCAGAGAGAAAGAGAGAATGGGTGCTCCAGGGCCTCCAGCCACTGCAAAGGAACTCCAGACTCATGCTCCCCCTTGTGCATCTGGCTTACGTGGGTCCTGGGGAATCAAACTGGGGTTCTTGGGCTTTGCAGGCAAACACCTTAACTGCTGAGCCATTTCCCCAGCCCCAAGTCCACATTTTTAAAGCTTGAATGCTGAGACTCCTATACACTAAATGGAGCAGAAGCAAATTCTGGAGAACTAGGGAGTAAGGGTTTCTGCCTGAAATCAGCGAGTGCGCACCTCAGGCTGATCTTCCTGTGTCGGAAATTAGAATTATCATATTCTTAAATGCAGAAACTCCTGCGGCATATTTAATTCAGTTTTTTAAAAAGCATCAAATAGCTGTAAGAGAAATGATAAAATACATGTTTTGACCAAGCTCACCAGCATAAGGACATGCATATGTGGCTGAGAGTTGACTTGAGCAAACAGAGGAGGAAGTGGATTTCCCCCTTGGATGGAACAAGGGGGTCTTACTTAAAAACCTTAAGTAGAAAGGATGATCTAATGAGTTCTAGGACAGGTACAGTTACACAGCATAGCCAAACCCTGTCAGAAAAATCTAAAACTTTTAACAAATACAATCCAAAACATAATAGGATAGTCTGTATATTGGCTATAGTGGGATATGCCAAAAAAATGTAGATTGACTTAACACCTGAAAACTAACCAATGTGATACTCTACACTCAAGGAAAAAGTATATATGACCATTACTGAAGATAGTGAAAAAGGATTTTTAAAAAATCCAGTAGCCACTCATCTAATTATTCAGCCCTGATGAATGCTCTCAGCACAGGAAAAATAAAAGAAAAAATTCTTAACATGATAAAAAATATATTTTTAAAACACCTCTAATAGGTTGGGGAGAGGGTTTAGTGGTTAAGGTGCTTGCCTGAGAAGCCTAAGGATCAATGTTGTAATCTCTAGATCCCACATAAGCCAGACGCACAAAGGTGAGACAAGTGCAAGGTCACACATTCCCACTAGGTGGCACATGTGTCTGGAGTTTGATTGCAATGTCTGAGGCCCAGATGGTCCCATTCTCTCTCTCTCTCCCTCTCCCTTCTCTCCCTCTGTCACTTTCTCAAAAAAAAAAAAAAAAAAAAAAAAAAAAAACCTATAATAAACATGACTTAACAAACTTTATTTAGTGGTAAAATTTGACCAAGGGACTTCAATTTAGATGATATGATCGCTAATATATTTCATTTATCAAACAAACACAGACAGCCACAGAAACTAATCATGAATTTGTCATATTATTTGCACAGACTATTAAGAATGAAATTCAATTTACATATTATCATCTATTTAATGTTATGAATAATTATCTCAGAATTGCATTTAAATTAACACTTGTCCATAAAAAATGTTTAAAAAGTAATGTAACCCAATAGCAGTTGAGGTCTAAATTATGTAAAGTCTACTGAAACCCAAAAGGAAATCAGGGGCAGGAGAGAGAACCTGGCAATTAAATATGTTTCCTGCATAAGCATAAAGACCTGAGGGGGGCTGAGACCACCAGATTTGGAATCTTCAGGTAGTACATAAACAGCTGGGCATGGTCATGTGCACTTTTAAGTCCTAATCCTTCAGGGGTGCAAAGACCAAAGAACTGTCAGAACGTCAGAACCCCACAAGCTTTGGAATCTGGAGAGATTCTGGTTCAGAACAAAGACCAGGTGGATGAGTTATGGATCAGGACAGCTGAAGTTGTACTCTGGCCGTCTTAGGTGAGTGCTTCCTGCACAGGCAAGCTGAGCTTGTTGGGCACCATGCCACACCTCCATTCCACATCACACCACACATGCAAACACACACATACCACATCACACCATATACACACACATAAACACACACACACAACATCAAACCACACACACACATATTTGTTCTAACAACAAGGGTCTGACTGCCACAGTATAACTAAATATACACACAACACACACACAAATAAATAAAAGTACATGAGAATTTGTGGTGCAGGCTTATATAATCCCAGCTGCTTGAATGTCTGAGGCAGAAGGATCATGAGTTCAAGGCCAACATGAGTAATTTTGCAGGACCTTGTTTCAAAAAAAAAAAAAGTAAATATAAAAGGGACTGTGGATATAGCAGAGTCATACAATATGCATAAAATCTTGGTTCAATCCCCAACATCACAAAAAAAAAAATCAGGAAGGAAAGACAAATAACCTAATAAATGAATGGAATAAAAAACATTTTTTAAATAGAAAAACAGAAAGGAATAGCCAAAGGGGGAAAAAAAAAAACAGAAGGACTGAAGACAGGCTCAGTGGTTTAAAGCACTTCCCGGAAGGACCCTGGGAGTCTCTGAGTTCAATTTCCCAGCGGAGCACAGCCTTGCACACAGGTGCCCCCAGTGCTATGAAGAGCAGAGACAGGAGAACCACTGAGACTCGCCAAAATGGCGACTCTGGTATCAGGAATAGTAACATTCACAATGGAGAGAAAGAGGGGGGACAACTGATACTCTCCTGTGGCCTCCACATGCAAGCTTAGAGGGAGCCCCACTTCTACATACATATGTTAGTACCATAGCCTACACACATGCATGCAGGCATGCGCGTGTGCACACACACAAAGCAATAGACTCATTAGAAGAAGAAACTAAAGTCAACCGCAAATATATTGTTTTATGCTACTGGTATTTTTTCAAAAATAAAATAAAAATGAGAGATGACTTAGCAGTTAAGGCACTTGTCTGCAAAGCCTAAGAACTCATGTTTAGATCTGTAGGTCCCACATAAGCCAGACACACAATGACAAAAGCGTGTAGTGTCACACATATGCACTCTCTTTCAAAATAAATTTTTAAAAAATTATAAAATAAAATAAGTTGGGAGACTCGTGTTTTCAAAAATAAATACATTGATTTTACAATTGTAAAATGAACATGGATGCATCTCAGAAATAATCACCAAAATGTCATTCTTGGGATTCATGGGACAAAGATGATTGCTTGCAAAGCCAGCACCTGTATAAAGCCAAACTGAAAGTAGCATTTGCATCAGTGACCCCACTGCTCTTATGACAAAGGGAAGCAGATCCAGGAGAACCCAATGTGCAGTTCAGTTTGAGTTCTTCTCAAAGAAGGTGGAACGGAAGAAGTGTACAGACATGTTGAGGCCACTCCCTGACCCCCCAAACCAGCACTGTGGTATGCATATACCCATACACACGCGCGTACACACACACACACGTACATACAGAAACAAATAAATAGATAAATAAATAAATGAAATAAGTAAAGAATGAATAAATAAAAATAATAAATAGTAATTCTCAGAAAATAATTCAATTTGAATAAAGTTAAAATATGAAAGCATGTTGTGAGGTAGGGTCTGGAATTCACTATGTAGTCTCAGGCTGGCCTTGAACTCACTGCGATCCTCCTACCTCTGCCTCCCGAGTGCTGGGATCATAGCCGTGCACCACCACACCTGGCCTAGAAACAGTCATTTTTGATTTAACATCCTACTTGAGCAAGAGGAGGTGACACTGGGGTCAGATCTTCTTTTTAGCCAAAAGGTGTGGAGTTTGAGCTCTGGCAGTTCATGCTTGCTGGAGTTCCTGTTTGCTAGCTGCAGCTGTTTCTCTCTGTTTGAACTCAAAATGAACTGAATAAGCAGCTTATTCTGATGTTGATAAAGTTTCCCCTGGATTTTGTAAGCCCGAAATCAACCCCTTCCACCCATAAGCTGTGCATGGCTGCATATTTGTTCTAACAACAAGGGTCTGACTGCCACAGTATAACTAAATATACAAAATAAAATATCCAGAACCTACAGAGAATACAAAATCACCTTTTGAACATCAATTGTCTCCATAAACCAAAGAATACATACCCAATTTGATGCTGGTAATGTTTATTTCTAATGGTCATAGAGGAAATTCAACTTTATATTGTAATAGTCTTTATGCTTTGATGAATTACTTTGGCAGTAAAAATAGAGGTTTTGTTGTGGTTTTGAAACAAGATCTTACTCTGAGCCCAGGGTGGCGTGGAACTCCCTAGGTAGCCCAAGGTGACCTCAAACACCAGCCGTACCTCTGCCACAGTCTCCCAGGGTTGGGATTGCAGGAGTGAGCCAACACATTTTGCTGTGAAGGCTCCATTTTAAACACATACTCAAAGACACACAAACAAAAACATCTCCACATTTGTCTCAGTGCTTAATGGATTAAGAGCAAGAATTATTGCCTTTAAAGATAATGTTATTGCTATATACATACATGTAAAATAACTTACATAAACAAACACTTTTGTACTTCACTTAAATAGTAAAGTCGGAAGTTGAGAAGATAGCTTAGTGGTTAAGACACTTTTCTGCAAAGCCTAAGGATACAAGTTCAAGTATATAATACCCATGCTGTTGCAGTCAGGGTCACATTGCTGGTAGAAATCACCCAACCAAGAGCAGTTTTGGGGGGAAAAAAGATGTTTATTGTGGCTTACAGACTTGAGGGGGAAGCTCCATGATGGCAGGGGAAACGATGATATGAGCAGAGGGTGGACATCACCCTCTTGCCCACATAAAGTGGACACTAGCGACAGGAGAGTGTGCCAAACACTGGCATGGGAAAACTGGCTATAGCACCCATAAGCATGCCCGCAAAAATACACTGCCTCCAGGAGGCTTTAATTTCCAATTGCCATCAGCTGGGAACCTAGCATTCCGAACACCTAAGTTTATGGGAGACACCTGAATCCAACCACCACATTCTGCTCCTGACCCCCATAAACTGATAACCATACATGATATAAAATGCAATGTATTCATCCAACTTTAAAAGTCCCCACCCTTTTTTTTTTTTTTTTTTTTTTTTTTTTTTTTGAGGTAGGGTCTCACTCTGGCTCAGGCTGACCTGGAAGTCACTATGTCTTCTCAGGCTGGCCTTGAACTCTCGGCGATCCTCCTACCTCTGCCTCCCGAGTGCTGGGATTAAAGACGTGTGCCACCATGCCCGGCCTAAAAGTCCCCATAATTTTTATCAATCCCATTGATCTTCAAACATCTCCATGGTCCAAGGTTTCTAACTGAGCCTTAATACCAAAAAATCCCCCCAAACCCATAATGGCACAGAATAAATACTCACACTGCAAAGCACGGCATTGGGCACAGCAAAGAAATAGTCAGCCAATACAATATTTAAAACAACCTGGGCAAACATCAAACTCTGTAGCTCCAAGACCAACAACTCTAAATCCGATAATTCTAACCGGCAACAAGTCTCTGGAGTTCCAATTCCGCCCCTCCAGCTAGGCTACTCACAGTTCTGGAAAACTTCATCCGGGGCCAGCAGCTCTCCTTAGCAGCCATCTCATGGTCCCAGCATCTCCACTGGGTCTCCTCTGCAACTCCACAGTTCATCCTCGTGGCTCCATCAGGTCTCCATGCAGGCATCCAGCAAACCTGCTTCACACTGCTCATGGACCTCATTGCAAACCCAACGACCCTCTCTTTCCTTCATTTCTTATTCTCTGCAATACCAGGTAGGGTGTCAATTTGCTAATCGAGGGGGGATTCAAGTAGACTTTGAAGAACAAAACACTTCTTGAGCACTCAGGCTCCATCAAAAGAGTCTATATTTTCCTATTGCCCCAGTGCAGGTCAGCTGACCCAATCTCAAAGGTTGTAATCTCTCAATTACAGCTAAATAGGCAGCAGTTTGGGGTCCAAAGATTTCATTTCTGTGCCATCTCTCTCTGTTCACACCAGTTCATTTATTCACATCTGCACAACTTCTCAGGACACGAACATAACAGCAAGCTGCTCACACAAACTGCTAGCCCAGTCCAGGCAAAGCTCTTTCTCACCCTTACAAGCCAAACCTCACAGTCCATAGTTCTTACTGCATTCAGGTCTTTCAACTCTGACCAGAAGAGTCCATCAAGCTGTACTTACAGCACTGCAAGGCATCTCTTAGGCCAAGGTTTCAAATCCTCCCACAATCCTCTTGAAAATCAGCTCCAAAAGGCCAAAGCCACACAGTCAGGTGTCCATCAGCAAATGACCCCGCTCCTCGGTACCAACGTTAGCATTGCAGTCGGGTTCACATTGCTGGTAGAAATCATCCAACCAAGAGCAGCTTTTGGGAAGAAAAGAGATTTATTTTGGCTTACAGACTCAAGGGGAAGCTCCATGATGGCAGGGGAAAACAACGGCATGCAGAGAGTGGACATCACCCCCTTGCGAACATAAGGTGGACAATAGCAACCCAGGAGAGTGTGCCAAACACTGACAAGAGGAAACTGGCTTTAACACCCATAAGCCTGTCCTCAGCAATACACGGCCACCAGGAGGCCTTAATTTCTAAATGTCATCAGCTGGGGAGACTAGCATTCAGAAAACCTAAGTTTATGGGGGACACCTGAATCAAACCACCACACCATGTAAAGCCAGATACACAAAGAGGCTCATACGTCTGGAATTTGCTTGCAATGTCCAGAAGCCCTGGCATGCCCATTCGCTCTCTCTCCCTCTCCCCTCAGTCTCTCACTCTGCTTGAAAAATATATATAAAATAAATAGTAAATTCTGATACGGCTCAAAAAATTTAAAAGTAAATATATTTCTAAAAAGTAAGGCTAGAACTTTCATTCTCTCCCATGATTGTTAATCCCTGGACGAGTCTGGCTGCTGGGAAGCTGGGTATAGAGAGGACCACTTTTCATGCACAAAATCCTCTCCTGCTCTCATGCCCATCCTGTTCTCTTGCCCGCCAAATCAACAACTACAGTTTACCCGCACAAAGCTCCAACCTCAACGTCATTCCAGAAATTGGTTTGCCAACAATAATAAAAATTATTATTTAGGGGGCTGGAGAGATGGCTTAGCGGTTAAGGCACCTGCCTGCTAAGCCTAAGAACCTCGGTTCCAATCTCCAGGTCTCACGTTTAGCCAGATGCAAAAGTGACACAAGGGCGCAATGCCGCACTTGACCATGGGGAGGCGGCACACATCTGGATTTCGTTCACAGCAGCTGAGAGGCTGCTGGCGCCCATCTCTGTCTGTCTTCCCCTCCCTCTGATTCTCTCTGTCTCTCTCTGTGTCTCTCTCCAAAAAAAATTGTTATTTAGTAACTCTTCACTTATATCCTGTTGTTTTGAATATGTCATTTATCCTAAAGAAAAAGTTATACTAAAAGGCTTCATATATAATTGCGAAGAGGTTGAGGAAAGTTTCTTCAGATGTTTGAAGAAGCAAACATGAGTGGCACCTGGCATTCCACTTCTCCAGCATATCTGAGCACATTGTCAGCCAATGGCTATTATTTCTACTGACTGATAATGGTTAGCCTCCACAAATTTAAAACATTAGCTGTGAAATTCCACGTGACTTCTCTTTCCAGCTAATGAATTTCGTGGGTTAGGTCTCATACACTAGGAATTTTTTTCCTGCATCAGCTTATACATTGCTTCTTTCTGTGACTTGTACAACTACAGAAAGAAAATAATGAAAATAAGTTACACTATTCAAGTGTATATACATGACAAGAAAATATATTTGAATAATAATGGCCAGAAGGGACTGCCATGATTTACTATTCTTTCTATATGGTTTCAAATCATTCTTTGAGAGTTTTACTTTGTAAATCAAGCATTGCATTGCCTGAAATTTTCAGGAAAAGCACAATAAGAAATTCACTTGAAATACAACAATGTAATCGTATAAAGCCATTCTCTTTTTGTTTAGATTCAATTCAAATGTACTTCACGTGCTCTTCCTAAAATGCCTGTCTGCACGCTCGTGTGGCCTTACCATCACCATGGCTATGACGTGCTTATGTATGTGCATGTGAAGGTCTGTGTCGCTGGTTAAAGTTTCCATCAACAGAAACTCCACAGCCGCCTTACCATCATGAACTGCAGCTTCTGTTCTCCAGGCTACTTCAGGGGACATTTGCAGGGGAGCCTGCAACTATTGATTCAAGAAAGTGCTGGAACTTGATGCAATCAAAGATAACCCCGGGGCTGGAGAGATGGCTTAGCAGTTAAAGCATTTGCCTGCAAAGCCAAAGGATCCCGGTTCCCTTCTCCAGGAACCAGGAAAGCCACATGCACAAGGGGGCACATGTGTCTGGATTTCGTTTGCAACGGCTGGATGCCCTGGCACACCCATTCTCTCTCTCTCTCTCTTTCTCTTTCTGCCTCTTTCTCTCTAATAAATAAATAATAAAAGATCACCCCTTCATTTCCAGACCTGGGGCTTTGCATTGTACACAGTGAGACCCCTACTTCCCAAGCAGCTATTGTTAAATGTGCTTCTTTTGCCACATCCTGAAGACAAGTACCTGTTTAAATAGGAAGAAATGCAGCCGGTTGTTAGAAAGACCCTCTCCTGTGACCCAGTCCAGCAACGTGGTGCACCACGCTCTGCTGTGCTTGAAAGTACAAAAGTATTGCGTCACACATTACAATTTTCAGGGCGCCGTGTTAATGGAAGAATCCATGTATGATCCACCAGATTCATCACAAGAAGACAAGAAGAGGGTACAGGATGAGCACCCGTACGGGGTTGGTTCTTGCCTTCATAATACTTCCTGCTTTCTTAGCACTCTCAAAATGGCTCTGTGGCCACATTTATTGGTTTCTTCTCTCTTTATATAATGCGAGCTTTCCCCAAAAATGTATGCACAGAAGTATATTACAAAAACACCAAACCTCAGGCAATGAACCAGTATTTTCCCTTAGTATCACCAGGGTAATAGCATTATCGCCTTATCCATAAAACAGAAGCCAAACTCTAAATGGATATAAAATTACCTTTGTGACCACATATATAATCTAGTCTCTATCAAGGCAGCAACAAAAAATACACAAAAATGTTAGAGGAAAATAGCATTTATATGTGTGTGTGTGTGTGTGTGTGTGTGTGTGTGTGTGTAGTGCTTATATATAAACAAAAACTCAACATTAGGAGAGAAGCATAACAAAAAAATGTATTATTTGTCAACAAGAAACTATCTGAGAAGGAATAACACTAAAATAATGGATATGTGTGGCACTACGTATTAAGCATTATGTGACCATTCTTCACTCAAGGTTCTTCTGTTTAGTCCTCAGGTGGGATGAGAGAACACTTCAGTGGGTAAAGCGCCTGCCTCACAATCATAAGAACTCAAGTTCAGAGCTTCAGCCCTCACATGAAAAGCAGTGGCTGGTTTTTTTCAAGCCAACCATGCCTCTAAGCAAAAAGGAGGTGGAGACAGGAGAATCTCCAGAAATTTGGAGGCCAGTTAGCCTGTCAAAGTAGCAGTGAACCACCTGGGACCCCACCTCAAAGAAGGTGGAGGGTCAGCACCTGAATGTTGTTCTTTGATCTTTATGGTCACACATGGTAGCTTGTGTGCCCATATTCACACACACATACATACAACACACCCCAAATTACAAGATGATATTAATAATGACCAAAAAGGGGCTGGTTTAGCATGTAAGAGCACTTGCCACGCAAACGTGAAGACCTGAGGGGGCCTGAGTTCAATGCCTAGACCCCATGTGAAAACCTGGGTGTGGTCACATACACACACCTGTAACCAGAGGACCAGGAGAAGTTGGCGGCAAAAGCATTGCTTGGGGCTGGAGAGATGGCTTAGCGGTTAAGCGCTTGCCTGTGAAGCTAAGGACCTCAGTTCAAGGCTCTACTCCCCAGTACCCACGTAAGCCAGATGCACAAGGTAGCACAAGCATTTGGAGTTCGTTTGTAGTGGCTGGAGGCCCTGGTGTGCCCATTCTCCCTCTCTCTCTCTCTCCTCTCTCTCTGCCCCTTTCTCTCTGTGTTTGTCTATCACTCTCAAATAAATAAATAAAAATAGAAACAAATTTTTTTCTCACTCTGGCCCAACCTGGAATTAACTATGTAGTCTCAGGGTGGCCTTGAACTCTTGGTGATTGCTCAAGTGAGCCAGTAGGCAGACGGACTGAAAATGACAGCTCCGGATTCAGTGGGAGACTCTATCTCAAAGAAACAATAGGGGAGAACAATAGAGGAAGACACTCCCATTCTCCTGTAGCCTCTATGATGCACGCACACGGGACACACACATCTGTATACTCACACACGCATATGCCACATATGCACATGCGGCACAACACATGCCATACCACACATATGGACTCCAACATTCATACAACATACACACACCAAAATATTAATAATAATGATAATAGTAATGGTGATAAGAAAAGGAAATAATAATTCTTAGACAGTTTAGAGTAGAGTTGAGTAATTATAACAGACCAAATTAAGTTTCCAGGAAAAAAAAAATATTTACTCAAGGTGTTTTAGTTACTGGAAGTCAGCAACTCCAATCAGTTCAGATCTTATAACTGAAGAAAAATGTATATCCCATGTGTTAACAAGAAAAGATGAGTTGCTAAATACTAAAGATTTCATGTGTTACATTTATAACCCTGGTTTGTGTGAAAGGGAGACAATTTGGTGCATAACTTCCCCTGACCTTAGTGGCAGGAAACAAAGGCATTATTAAGGACTATCTTTCAATCCCAAAGAAGAAGCAAAACAAGGGTGATGGGCTTACAAATGTGAAATTAGAAGACAGAAAGGTTTAGGCCCTCAAGAGGTATTCATGGGCTATATTTTATGAAGTCTCAGGACAGGTCACGTGAACTGAAAGATACATTTCTGCAGAAGAGGAAGTATTTGAGGGCCGAGCTTTGCTTGCTTATGTTAATATCAATATCATAACCCAATTAAGGTGCAGTCATGTAACAGTCACAGTACATCTTTATGTCTCCAGTAACTTCAGTGGCTTTTTTGTTATAGCTATCTATTGTTTTTCAGTACCAGTGTTCTACAATTGGCAGATACAATGCCCAAAAACAGCAGAAAATATTCTATTTGGATGTCAGCAACCACAGCAACCCCCTGAGTACTGTACTTTGAAAGACAAAAAAATAATCCACATTCCCAGGGAGAAAACAAAAACTAACATAATTCTGACATCTACTAAAAATGTCTGGCAAACCTATTTTTACTTTCTGTCACAGACTTTACCCCGTTGGCTTGATCTTTTTTCTATAAAATAAAATAAAATAAAATAAAATAAAATAAAATAAAATAAAATAAAATAAAATAAAAAAGAGCAGCACCAAACCTAACGTTCTGGTAACTGGCATCTTCATTTACTATGATATTTCTCCTAAAGCCTCCATACTTATTTGTATTTCAAATGGCTTACATTTGAAAATAGCAGTCAGAGAAAAATGTATAGATAAACATACATATGACCTGCAATAAGAGGTAAAGTCTGGCCAGTCAATTAATTTTGGTTCACCTTCATTAAACTGGCACCAGGTAAAAACAATGCCATTTGATTTCATCAATTTGGTTTTCTTCAGAGAAAAGAGATTAGAGAAGAGCATTTAAATAACTTTAAATGTAAAATGGTTTCCAGGGCAACAGTTTTTATACCCCTAACATTGTGGAACTCGGAACTCTGTGGAGGGTACAATTCAAAGATAGATACTCAATGTAAATGCTGTGAGCAATGAAAATTAGCATCTCACTAGAGTTTAATTTGCCCTCATTTTCATACCTTGCAATGATTGCGATATTTTTGTGTTTTATAATTGTATCTTTCTCTTCAAAAGCATAGTCATGTTTTGCTCATTTTTTTTTTTTGCTTGAGTATTTTTTTTTTTTTTTTACCTTTCTTGATTAATAAGGCTATTTCTAAGGTAGCAAATGCAGGGAAAGATAAAAACTAAAATAATGAGTAATTTTAAACCTCATGAATTTATCTCCTGGGGTTAATTTCTCAAGTTTAATTCTAGGAATTTTTTTAACTCAGTATATTCAAAAACATCCTAAATAGTTAAGTTTTCATTTCATAATGTTATGTTGCCTACATAGAATAATAAGTATACTTTTTACTATCATAGGCATTATTCTAATTTTTCTATGACCTGTCAGATCAAGGATTACTATATTTTGTACCTATTTCATCAAGTTGTTTTGAATATATGATTTTTAAGACATAAATTATTCAAAAATTTATCTTCATAGTTTCATCTTACTTTTTTTTTTTTTTTTTTTTTTTTTTCTAGGTAGGGTCTCACTCTGGCCCAGGCTGACCTGGAATTAACTATGTAGTCTCAGGGTGGCTTCTGCCTCCCGAGTGCTGGGATTAAAGGCATGCGCCACCACGCCTGGCTCTCATCTTACATTTTTATTGACTTTCTATTACTTCATGATTGCGTGAAAGTTTTTTTTATTGTATTTTCTTTTCTGGAAAATGAAAATATCATTTTTTTTAAGTTGTTTGTTGGGGGAATGTGGAAACAAAGGGGCTCATGAGATATATGGGAACTACCAAACAAAAAAATGTTGTGTGTGAACACAAAATTTCACAATTTCAAAAGATATGTTGACCTCTCAACATTCACTTATAAACTACCTATATATCAAGGGAAGGCAAGATTTTTAACAATGACTTATTTTAGATGTTTTTGAAAGGAGCGAATTCAAGGGTAAAGTAGTCAAATAATACAGTACACTCTCACTCCTGTTCTTACATTTTGCAATATGTTGAGAGTTGCATAATGTTTGTGTGTCACATTTTCTGTATTGCATGACAACCAAGGATATCAAAATGGGGAGGAGCCAGAAAAATACACTTTTTTGTTTCATATCACTAGCTCTCTCATTTGGAAAAAGTTTTTTAAATTGCCTTTGCATCCAAACCTGAGTCTGTACTGTGCACGCACACACACACACACACACACACACACACACACACACACTCACTCTATGTACATTTATATGTTTCTGAGTTTACCTGATTGAAAATTTGAGGAGTCAAACTAACAATTTCCATGCTATATTTCCAAAATATATATAAAATCAAAAAGCATTGCATTGTGCAGCACCACTTTGTTGTCATTTCACCAAGATAAAATTTTCATAAGTAAGAACCATAAATTTTAAGTATAATATGCAATGTGCTGTGGATACAGTATGCGAGATATACCACAGTCACTGTCTGAAATATTTTCACCACCCTAAAAGTCCCTCACTCTCCCTGCCCATCAAACTCTTTGTGCATTACCATCAAACTCATGACTATCAACAAAGAGCAGTGTACCCTGCAACGGGCTCCAGAAAAATGAGCCAAACGGCATGTCACATAACTCCTTAGTTCCTTTTATTATTTTTTATTTTAAAATACTTTTATTTACTTATTTGAGAGAGAGAAAGAAAGAGAATGGGAGTTCCAGGGCCGCTAGCCGTTGCAAAGGAACTCCGCATGCGTGTGCCACCAAGCACATCTGGCTTACCAGGTACGGTACTAGGAAATCAATTTTTTTTTTTTTTACCTGATAAGTTTTACATGGTAAACGTTTCTTGTGCTAGTAAGTAATCTAAGAGTTTCACTCATTTCACTGAGAAAACTCCCCAAAAGCACAAAATATAAAGACATTTAAATATTTAT
Source organism: Orientallactaga sibirica (assembly GCA_036365145.1). Lineage (NCBI taxonomy): Eukaryota > Metazoa > Chordata > Mammalia > Rodentia > Dipodidae > Orientallactaga > Orientallactaga sibirica. Next base: position 21,525,111 of record JAEOAD010000032.1, on the reverse strand, counting down.
ATTTGGGGGCTGAAGATATGGCTTGGTGGTTAAGCGCTTGCCTGTGAAGCCTAAGGACCCCAGTTCAAGGCTCAATTACCCAGGACCCACGTAAGCCAGATGCACAAAGTGGCACATGCACTGGAGTTCATTTGCAGTGGCTGGAGGCCCTGGCACGCTCATTCTTTCTCTATCTATCTGCCTCTTTCTCTCTCTGTCTTCCACTCACAAATAAATAAATAAATAAATAAATAAATAAATAAATAAATAAATAAACAAATAAATAAACAAATAAATAAATAAATGTTTATGTTTACTCTCAAGTACCTGAAACACTGCCCAGGCCATCAGGATGTGTACAGCCGAAAAGAGTTTGTATAGATGAGAATTGTTCTTTGATAAGAGTTTGACTGCTGATTCTGATTATCAATTTAATGAGATTTAGCATCAGCTGGAAGACAAATGTCTGGACAGTTCTAAAGAGTTTTAACTAGGGTGTAAAGATCCACCCTTGTAGCGGTGGTAGTATGCCATGGCCTGGGTTCTCAGACTTTAAAAAAGCATAAAGCGGAGGCTGAAGAGATGGCTTAGCTGTTAAGGCATTTGCTTGCAAAGCCAAAGGGCCAGGTTTGATTCCCCAGGACCCACGTAAGCCAGATGCACAAGGTAGAGTTCGTTTGCAGTGGCTGGAGGCCCTGGTGTGCCCATTTCTCTCTCTCAATCTGCCTCTTTCTCTCTCTCTCTGTGTTGCTAATGAGTAAATAAAAATAAACAAAAATTTTTAATAAAGCCAGCTGAAGACAACCATTGACCTACCTCTACTTCCTGACAGAATGCAATGTGACCAGCTGTTTCCACGTTCCCTCAGCCATGCCTCCCGGCCATGATGGACAGTAGATCAACTGAAACCATAAGCCAAACTAAATGCTTCCTTCCTTAAGTTGTTTTTGTCATGTCTCATGCGAAGGTAAATATGCACCGTGACAGTACTGCAATGGCATCGATGTAGGTGGGCCAAACATTGTTACATCAGGCAGTCTCCTCTTCCTGCTTGTGCATCCTTGGGGAGGGGCATCGTGAATCTTCTCTTTCTGGGCTTGTTAAATTCCATTCACTTTCCGAGTTTTTCAGAGGAAATAGATACACTATAGTCACCTAGACAAATATTGTATATCTTACATATTATGTTTGTTTGAACTCCATGATGCTGTCAACATCTCATTGTTTTTGACCTTAAAATGGCATTTTCATTGTGATTTCATCTAATAACTTCAGAGTCCAGGTTATTTTGTAAAGCAGAAAACAAAAGGGGAAAAAAAAAAGTAGACATTAGAATAGATACAGAGGTGTCATGAAGGTGAGATCCTACCAGCAGGTTGTTAAATTTAATTTCCAGTGAGTCCTAGCTCATGGTGGTTTCTATCCAAAGACTTGGGGTGGGACTCCTAGCTGTTTCCAATGATGAAAACATGTTGCTAATTCATTTGAGTTTGTTCTCCTTGCCACAAGTAGAATTCTTCCTAAAGCACAGGAAAACTACATAAATACAGAATTTCATGAATAGAGTTGAAACACAGACTGTTTACCACAATATCCACTTAAGGTAGTATATATTATGTGTCAGACAATTGGAATAAAAATGAGCAAAATTAAGATTTAAGGAACATGTCATTGATAATCTAGATATAGGAAGTCTGCTGAAAAAAATCAACTAACAAACAAGTTCCTTAGGACTCAGATTCTGTATGTTTAGGTCCTAAAATTTGTTTTGCCTTAAGAGAGCCTTCAGCATTTGCAGTAAACATTTTATTCCACTTGAATTCATATCCCTTTCCTCACCGCAACCTGCAGCTAGGGTACTGCTTCAAATAAGCCAAATGTGGTCATTAATTTAAAATAACTTAAAGTAGCAAGTAATTACAATCAAGGAATTTCATCTTCCCTCAAAATACCTGGTCATTCGTCACATTACTTGGAAACTATTTTGCTCTATTTCAAGGTATAAATTAGTACCGTTGCCCCTTTCCACACAGAACACGTCAATACAGTGCATCACAAGCCAGTGGAGTGGAACATGGCCACATTAGGCAGCTCTAAGTGCTAACTCGTGTTTTCTGTAAAAAACTAGTTAAGACATTTTTAAAAGCATGGCTATAGTGCTGATTTCCTCACCTTTACTCTTTAAACATTCAAGGATGAACAGGCCCAAGTGAGTGACACTTGATACCTACAATGAAACCAAGAAAGTCTTCTATTTTTACAATTACACTGAGAGGGTAGTTGACAGCTCCAGCGCCCTCTTTACCTTTAGACAAATTGACTCAAGTAAATGAATGTAATCGGTAAGTTTCGACTAGAGCATGATGTGAGGAGGATAAGAACAATAGATGTGTGTCAATTATGCTAAATGACTGTATGGAAATTATTAGAAAGGGGCTGGGGAGATGGCTTAGCAGTTAACATGCTTGCCTTCGAAGCTTAAGAACTCATGTTCTCCTCTCCAGGTCCCACATAGCCAGATACACAGTGACACAAGCACAAAATGCCGCACATGCACCACAAGGGGGCGCATGCCTCTGCAGTTTGTACGCGATGGCTGAAGGCCCTGGTGTGCCCATTCTGTGTCTCTCTCGCTCTCTCTCCCCCTCTCACTCTTCCTCTTTCTCTCTCAAAAAAAATTAAAAAATTATTAGAAGATTCTTATTTTATGAATCTTTTTCATTGACAGAGAGAGAGAGAGAGAGAGAGCTCACTCTCTCTCTCATGGGCATGCCAGAGCCTCCTGCCATTGCAAAGGAACTCCAGATGCATAGGCCACAAAGTACATGTGGCTTTAGGTGGGCACTGGGGAACTGGACCCAGGCCTTCAGGATTTTCAAGCAAATACCTTCAACCACTGAGCCATCTCGCCAATCCAGAAGGAATATATTTAAAACCAGTTTTGATAGATAAGCACTGAACCAAACTTCTTTTTAGGGAGACGTTTGTGGAGGCTGGGGTTAGTATGGCATTAAAGAGCATAGCAATCTTCTGAAACCAGAGAGAGAAAGATGCTTCAGTACTAGAAAAAAAAGGATGGTTCTTACTTCTGCAGGGTTCCAAGGGGCGGTGCAATGTTCACCACCACCTGACTCAGCTACATGGTAGGATCCAGGAGGAAGTCAGCAAACAGGACCCAAGGGCATAAATTAGGTGAACTTCAAGCCTCTGGCAACAGTGGGGGAGGGGCTAGCCTTGCTTTCCTTGACCTTAGGCTCCAAGCAACACCTGGCCTCTTGAAGTCAGACCACAGAATATTCAGATACAATCTCATTACAAAAGAAGCATTTTACTTGCATTTTGTTTTGACACTGTGAATAGCACAAAGCCATCAATACATATCTACAAACCACAGAAGCCCAAGGGTGGCCAGCGCACCACTAGAAACCACAAGAAAGCCAGGCATGGTTCTTCCTGATGGCCCTCAGAGGAAACCCATCATGTGACAGCCTGAGGCGAGACTTCTGACTCCCAATACCTTCATATCTGTGAGAGTAGATTTCAACTATTTAAATCACCCACTATGTGATCCTTGGTGTTGTCACTCTTAGTAAATTAGACATGCAGATAATTGAGTTATATTGTAGTTTACATAAAGTTGGGCCAGTATGTTTACGAAACAAATTGTAATTCCTCCATAGAATGCAAACTACCTTTCTCATGTTCAAAATATTCAATTGCATATATCATCCAATACAAATGCATAAATAAGTTATATCCTAAATCATCAAATATATTCAAATCTGTGTACTTGGTTTTAGTTCCAGGTTAATAATATATTTGTGTGTAAGTCATAGACAAGTGTAGATGAGTAGTTCATGAAATGCTCATTTTGATGACAGAGACTGGGTCACATGGTTTATGACTCACATATTTCATATGTTTCTGCTACTAACAGATTCTAAATATGACCAGGTATCAACAGTCAAAATAATTCTGAATGTCTATTTAAAATAAATCACTGGTGGGATTATATTTGTCGTTGCATTGTTTGTATATTGATATTTAAGAGCAAGTTAAGTTTTAAGTTTCCTGAGATATCGTTTTTCAATTCATAAACATGCTTTGTCATTACTTGTTTTATGACTTTTTAATACAATAACATTGTTACCTTCTGCTGTTTTCAAATCAGTAAGTTTGTTCCATTTTATTCTATTAACATGAATACTTGGACTACATTGAATATTTAGCTCTGAATTCATTTTCAAGTGTAAAACTCAGTGACATGTAGACTGTTCACTGTACTGTGTCTCTGGCCCAATATCCAGTCCCAAATTTTTTTTTTTTTTTTTTTTTTTTTTTTTGAGAGACACAGAGAGAGACAGAGAGAGAGGGAGAGGAAGACAGATAGAGATGGGAGCGCCAGCAGTCTGTCAGCTGCTGCGAACAAAATCCAGATGCATGCGCCCCCTTGTGGTCAAGTGCAGCATTGCGCCCTTGTGTCACATTTTTTTCTTTTAGGCTTAGGAGGCAGGTGCCTTAACCGCTAAGCCATCTCTCCAGCCCCCAAATCACTTTTATCACACCAAAACGGGATCCCATATTCCCTTCCACCTTAGCAGCAATGTGCTTTGTGCTGATTTGCCGATCCCAGATAGTTCATCTCCTGCTTCACAAGTGGAGTCATACCAGGAATGGCTTTGCATCTGCTTTTGCTTTCCCTGAGCACAACATCTTCAAGTCTCACTCGTTCTTCCAACTCATTGTTTTGCATCAACAAAGAAATCTCCCCCCAGTCAGCATTGCTGTCAAAGCACCGACTTGGCCAGGAGGAATAATATGTTCAATGCATTTCAACCTATCCATTTCACAGTAAGTTCAAAGAATTACTCTTGCTACCTAACAGCCACACTGATTTTCTTCCTGAAACAGAAAGGCAGCTTGCATGCAAAGAGGGAATTCAGTCCTCATTTCTATGAATAAAATCAGAGATAGATTCTTGTTTAGCATATTGACTTCAGTGTTTGCATAGACTGACAGGGATTCCTGCTGTGATAGTTAACTGCCAATGTATCTGAGCATTGGGTGTTCAGATGCTGGGTCCAACACAGCTGTGACAGTGCCTAAGGGTGTATCTGGATGAGTGTACACTTGAATTGATCTGAGTGAGTTTGCCTCTTCCTTATCAACTGAAGATCTGAATAAAGTAAATGGATTGTCCCTTGCCTGACTCAACTCATTAATGACTTAGGTCTTCTTGAACCCTCAGAATCTAGCCCAGACTACCAGCAAGTATGGTGCTTATGCCTCCAGGCATGGTCTGACTGCACCACCAACTCTCCTTATCTCCACCTTATTGAATAAAGTTCTTGAGACTTAGCTTCCATAATTAAGTGAACTGATATGTCATAAATACCATATAGATAGATTATACATAGATGATAGATAGATAGATAGAAGATAGATAGATAGATAGATAGATAGATAGATAGATAGATAGATAGATAGATATACATACATGCATAGAAAATGGATGGAGAGATAGGTAATAGGTAGATGACAGGTAATAGGTACATAGATAATTAATTAATTGATTGATTCATTGAGAGTAAAAGGGCTGGGAAAATGGCTCAGTGTTTAAAGCCACTTGATCCATAATCCTGCCAACTGGAGTTTTTATTCCCATAAAGCCAGATCTAAAGTGTTGCATCAGCTGTAACCCAAATGCACCTACAGCAGTGGGAGGTAGAATCGGGAAAATCCTGAAGCTCGCGTTCCTGCCATTCTGGCCTTGCCAGCAGCAAAACAGCAACAAGAGATTCCCTGACTCAAAGAAGACTGAAGGAGAGGACCAACACCCCTTGGTTGTCCTCCAAACTCCACATGCCCATGGTGGCACACACACACACACACACACACACACACATATATTGATAGTCATGTCTATAGGTACCTAATTTATACCATCGTGACTAGAGATATCTATAAATATGTAGATGCCTACTTATCCATATCTACATGCATACCTGTAGAGACAGATAAGAAATTTGATACAAAGACATTATACATATTTTTTCTGTGTACATTACATATGATATATAATTAGTTCTCTATCTCTGTAGAACTCTGGGTAATATGCCTGTCATTTTTATTTTCTTAGCAAATACACTGTCTAATAGAGCAGAATATGTATGTATTAGTGACAGACCACATTCAACCCCACGTGTGCAGAGGAAGCCTTTCTCTAGGGTGCGTTTCTCGTCTCCATAACATCAAATAATCTGGAAGACAAGAAAAGTCCTCAATGCAGTAAAACACTGTCTTCCTTTATTCACTAGTCCTCTCAATTAAATATATGTATACATTACTAGCCTCACATTAATTTAAACATGCATCTTATTTCTCATTAAACTTAGATAATGTCTTTTTATTCCTTGGTCACTGAAGATCAGACTTTTTAATGTTAATTTTCATAAGTTATCAATCTGCACACTAAAAGGAAAAAAAAAAAAACCTACCCCATGAGAAAGAGTGTCACTGTTAAGGCCAGAGCAGAGATGTTGAAAGCTCAACACCTGGCCCCTTAGGACCAGCTTGCTAATCACATAGGATGGACACTTTGAGAAGACCAGCTGGAGGACAGCGACATCAGGAAGTTCGGATTGGTGACCGCTGAATCAACAGTTTGTACATACCCAAGGTAAGATGGTCAAAGAGCACCACAATAACGCCCGGGACTCACCTCTACTTCTTATTCAGTGTTGATTAAAAATTCACTGCTAGCTCATATGCATAGTAAATTATTATTTTGAGGAGCAAGAGAGTATAACAGGAGTCCTTTTAAATGTATGCTTCCTGCATGTAAACTCATCTCTAAACCCTGATGGCTTGAATTCCATTCACTATTTATTCTTCAAAAGGGAGGTATCTATAACAAATTCAAGCTCCAGCTTGTGTCTAGGAATTTTTGAAATATAAATTAATTTTGAATAATGCAAACTCAACTACACTGTTCAAGATGAGGCTTTTCCATTTAAATTTCATGACAGATGAAGGCACTGTAGAGGAAATGTGGATGGACTCAGAGTAACAGTGTGCATTTATGTGTTGGAAACAATACGAGATGGGTTTGTATTCTTTTCATTTGCATATATATGTGGGTAAAACAGGAGCAGAGATCAAAACTCTGAACTCTGAAATGGAATTTCAATAAAACAATCTAGTGACAAAAATTTTTCATAGATCAACCAATTTCTTTCTGCATTTCTAGATAAAATATGATAGGCCTTACTTCCCCACATCCTTGCAATTTTAGGAAGAGAAAAACTATTTTGCAAGAGATCCACACACAATCAACTAGATGTTAGTGAGAAAATAAGTTCATCATCTCTTTTTCATTTCAAACTAAAAAAATTTTAAAAGTAAAGGAAGTAGCTAGAAGTAATGGCATGTCTGTTATCCTACAGCTTGGGAAATGGATACAGGAAGATCAGGAGTTTAAAACCAACCTTATCTATATAACAAGTTGGAGGCCAGTCTGAACTACATAAGACACTGTCCAAAATATTTTATATATATATATATATACATATATATATATATATATATATATATATATATATATATATATATAGTATATATATGTATATAGTGGTATATGCATGACTCATTCCTTTAAGATCCTTTAGAAAAACAAAGCCAATAGGCTGTTAATATTTACGAGGAAATTTGTCAGATTGTCTTCCACATACAAGAGTCAGAGAGTCTCAGTGTCCATCTACAGGCACAGCTGGGAAAGCCCGTACCTTGCTCAGTCTAAGACATTCAGAAAACAGTGAGACAGCCTCAGCGCTTGTCTTCATGTCCACAGGCATTGTGGTGAACTGTTGATATGACTTCATGGTCAAGCCTGAAGAGTCTCGATTCTGATGTCCAGAGGTGATAGGAGCTTAAAATCATGCACATATAACAGGACCAAGCTTATATCTTTGGTTCTATGTAGGTTTCCAGCCTATTGCACAATGTCACTCACACAAGCCTTCCTCCATCACTTTGCTAATCTCTCTGAATATTCCCATCCCCAGCACACACACACACACAGATGTGCTTTTAAAAAGGGTCTATCTTGTCAAATCAACAACCAGGGGGAATGACCACACTTGCAAATTTACATCCCACATCAAACCTTTGGAAAATATAGGATGATAATTTTAAAACATACACCAAGATGCTGAACATTAGTATGTGTTATTTTGAAGTACGAAAAAAATTATAATCAGCTAATACTGATGAAATTCACCTTGGGCATTGATAAAGATTTCATTTGTTTTAAAATTTTCCAAGTTATAGATTCTTAGAGAGCCAAGATAATTTCTCAGTAATGCATTGCATTTTACCTGACCTCACTCACTGCGCCAGTCTCTCACAGGACAAACCTAGGAGGACAGGAGGTTGTCAGTTTTAAGAATTTTCTAATAGGTATCATGAGAAAAAGGTGAATCAGTTTTAAAAGAATTCTTTCTAATAGGTATCATGAGATTGTTTTGAAGGTGAATCAAAAAGTTTTATTTAGTTGAGATAGTTATTTTCTAATAATCTATGCATTTCTGCTCAAGATACTAGTGTCTCATTTTAAAATATAATGCTTGTACAAAAACCCCATTTCTTTTCTTTGTTTTTTTGTTTTTGTTGAGGTAGGGTCTCACTCTAGCTCAGGCTGATGTGGAATTAACTATGTAGTCTCAGGGTGGCCTTGAACCTCCTACCTCTGCCTCCCAAGTGCAGGGATTAAAGGCGTGTGCCACCACACCCAGCCCTATCTTTTCTTTCTTAAGCAATCACTCCATAGAGATTTCCTTAGCATATTATATTCAAGGCACTATTAAATATCAAAATTTAAAAAACTTACCAGCAGAGTGCTGTGTAATCAAAAAGAATAGCTAATGGGTCTGTACTCAGTTTTTAGACAGGCAACATTTTATGTACTTTTAAAATGTCAAAACTCAGCCAGGCATGGTGGCACATGCCTTTAATCCCAGCACTCAGGAGGCAGAGGTAGGAGGAACACTATGAGTTCAAGGCCACCGTGAGACTACAAAATGAATTCCAGGTTAGCCTGAGCTACAGTGAGACCCTACCTCAAAAAACAAAACAAAACAAAAAAGTCAAAACTCACCAACTCGTATACCTGTTTTACACAATTATCAACCTTTTCTACCAAAGGTACAGTTTGAGCCAATTTCGTCAAATTTAGATTATGAAAGCCTTTAAAGAGAAACCAATGAAATGAAACAAAACATTATGATTATTCCTAGTAGAATCTGGAGATTTGCTGAGACATTCACTAACCAATCACCCAAAGAAAACAAGCAGATTTAGGAAATATTTTTTATGATAAAAAATTATATTTGGTTTTTCTTGGCATGCAAAACCTCTTGATTATAGATTCCCATCAATTTTAATTTCCTCCTTCCCTTGCCTCCCCTGACATCTCTGCACATTCCAATTTAAGCGAATCTCTAATTTCAAGAGCACTTCTAGAAACATCTGTCACATTACCTAGCAAGATTATCACAGTAGTTTATATCCATCTGAGAGCAAATGCCTAGCATCTGTTTTGGACACAACCAAATAGTGGCAAAAATAACAAGATAAATTTTGATTATGATCAGCTCTGACATATACGCAGACTAGACCCAGCCTATCTCAAGCATCAGGATTAGGTTACTGGTTCCTTCCACACATGTGCATATGTTGTGAGAGGCAAAATATGCCAGGGGTATACAGAAATTAAAGGGAGGGTACTGTGATTGCTTAAGCTTCTAGGCATGAAAAGCCAGTATAAAATGATAAGAGCTTTTAAAACCAGTCCCAGTAAAAGGAGGCAGATTTGCAATTGGTTAAAAAGGGCTTTTGAAGACTAGGGACTGCTAAAGTGTCTCAATTATGCTGTTCTGTACAATGCTACAGAATGCCATGGGGTGGATTTTTCCACCTCGGTTGAAACTCACAGATTCCTTTTTGCGGCATCTTAATTAAGTGTGGCTCCAGATGTTCCTTGAAGCAAATTCAAGAGCAGTGACTAAGGTTCTTCCAAGGATGCTCCCACCAGTGGTAGGAGGGTGGGAGCCCACTTCATTTTCTGATACTGTAGTCATCTTTACTTTGTGGTGCAGTTTCTAAGGTCCTCATTGCTAATTCCTTTTGAACATGCATGCTGCTGGAGTATAGGTTTCATTGTCCTTAAGTTCATGCTGACCTTTAACCTCACTTTGAAAATGGACCTAAGCAGAAGACGCCTCCAGGTCCTGACTTGGGGAGGCTTGGGAAGTTCTGCTTTCTGTCTGGGAATGTCAACTCCCAGGCTGTAAAGAGAAGTGTGCAGTGCTGTTGAATGAATGAGGGGAGACTAGATGAAGAAAGAGAGTAATACTGACAGGAAATGAAATGTCAAGCTTATCAATCAATCCTTACTGCTTTCAGTAAAACCATGTGGTCAAGGAAGTGGTTGATTGATCTCATCCCACTGTCTTATAGATGATAATTCTTAAATTCTAGAACATAACATCTTGGGAGATAAATGGATCATTAGTACATTCTGGGTCAATATTTTTACATTGCAATAAAAACTGAAACACTTGCAAAAAAAAAGACAGAAGGGTGAATACTTATAATGATGGCAAAAGTGGGTTAAGTGTCTATGAGATATAAGACAAGGAATTCAAAGAACATGACTGTGGTAGTTTGAATAGATGGCCCCCAATATATTCAGTGTTTTATTAGTTTATAGTTTGCATCTGCAGCCACCTGGCTGGAGGCAGTGTCACTGGGCGAATCTTAAGGTGTGGTGGTGGGTTGAGGATTTCAATCTAAAGATATGCAAAGTGTGCCTAGTTGGAGTTCCTGAGGTGAGGTGTGCTGTGCTGTGTGGCTTTTGGCTTGTGGCTTTCTCTCTCTCTTGCCTGGTCCTGTAAAAGACAGGCCAGCTTCTTCTGCCATTATGGAACTTCCCCCGGATCTGTAAGCTTCAATAAAGAAATCCCTTCCTCCATAATTGTGCCTGGTCTGGAAGTTCATCTCAGCGAATCAGAAGCTGTCTGCTACAATGACCATACAAGGCCACATAAGAAAGCTTACTGGGGAACTCTGACAGCTACACAAGTGACTGGGGGAAAATTACCAACATCTGTCCAAACAACTTGTAGTCTAAGCTACTCAACAGTAAACAACCTGGTGTAAATCTCAAACAAATTCAATAGTGGCACACAGCCATAGTGGATGACCAACTGCTCTTGATTTGGCTAACAGATCTGCTCAGTGGAATGGAATCATAGGAAGCCCTGAGCCCCACCACCAGTACCTACATAAAAATGTCAAATTTGGACAGATATTAAATCAGCTGTGAGGAGGTTTAACTGGCTAACCACTGTGATTTAGGAGATCTCTTGAAGATACTTAGCTGTCAGTTCAGTTTGGGCTTATTATAAACTGGAAACTCTAGGTTCTTTCACTTCACTGTATTCTAGAACACATGTTAATATAACTGGGATTGTTTTGCATAAATAAATCACAATGTCCGCTAAAGACATAGAAAAACCACTCTGTGCCCTAATCATTTTTACTAGCATATTGGTCACTAGAACTGTCAGATGTAAATGTCAAGCTGGGATTTCAAAGTAAAGGAAAATATTTTCTAGAGAATAGATTTGTCTTTAAATGTCCATGTTGATCTGTATTTTCAAGTGAGTTTATTTAAAAATAGCAACAGGATGAAGTAAAAGCCTTAGTCTGATGAAAGTGTCAAAAATACTTGTTTTGAATGCTAATACTCATGTCAAAACATAGCTTATTGTAGAATTTTGATTTTTCCCTGCTAATCAAAGCTACATATGCAAAATTTAACAACTCATTGGCATGAATAATTCCCTAGTGATAGTTATTTGTGTGGTCATAAGGGACAAATATGTCCCTAGAACTTTCAAGATCAGTTATGTGTTATGACTACAAATTTATCACTTAGATTTTTTTTTAATTTTTTTAATTTATTTTTTTGGAGAGAGACACAGAGAGAGAGAGACACACAGACAGAGAGGGAGAGGGAGACAGATAGAGAATGGGCGCGCCAGCAGTCTCTCAGCTGCTGTGAACAAAATCCAGATGCGTGCATCCCCTTGTGGTCAAGTGCGGCATTGCACCCTTGCATCACTTTGCATCTGGCTAAACGTGGGACCTGGAGATTGGAACCGGGTTCTTAGGCTTAGCAGGCAGGCGCCTTAACCGCTAAGCCATCTCTCCAGCCCTATCACTTTGATTTTACACAAATTCTGAAGGAGTCACACTGAGATGGCAGTGTTAGGGTAAATGCCTTGTTTAAGAAGCCTGTGGCAGAAATGGCTCCAGGAAGTTCCCCATCCCCACCAGCTGCCACTCAGGGATGTCTGTATGAGGTGAGCCAGAAGACAAGATGGCCCTTGGGAGCGCAAGGAAAGCCCACGCATTTTGAAGCCACGCTCTGCTCCTTTCTGCAGGATGAGAGTCTTCAGAAAATACTCAAATGGATCAAATTCTTGAACGCTTGAGCTCAAACACTAAAAGTCCAGTAGAAACCATTAGGAAATCGCTTCTTAGGCTAAGACAGTGAGAATAATAGAGGAGAAGGATGGAAATTAAACAGCAGCAAGCCCAAAATGGCTTAGAGGAGAAGGATGGTTCAATTCTCCAGGACCCACATAAGCTAAATTAAACAGCAGCATCTGGAGTTTGTTTGCACCAGAGGCCCTGGTGTGCCCATTCTCTCTCTGTATCCGCCTCTCTTCTATCAAAAAAAAATTAAAAAAAAAAAAAAAAAGCAACCAACAGAATAGAAAAGCAACACTTGGAACGGGAGAAAATAATTTCAAATTATATACCCAGTAACCCGTTAATACCCAGTATCTATAAGGAAATCCCATAACTCAGTAGGAAACAACCCAAGTAAAAAGTAGACAAAGGACCTGAACAGACAGTTCTCCAAAGATATTCAACTCTCATTAAATGAAAATCATAAGGTAATATCATCTCTAACCCGTTAGAATGATTATTACCCCAAAAAAAAAAGAAGGAGGAAGAGGAAGAGGAAGGAGGAGGAGTAGGTGGCAAGCAAGCAGATAATAGTCAATGACATTGGAACCCTTTCACGCTGGAGAGGATACACTGGTGCAGTGACTGTGAAAAATAGTGGAGAAGTTCTAAAGAAATGACAGCTAGGATTGACATGTGATCCGACAATATCACTTCTAGGTATAGAGCTCTCCCAAGTATCCAAGGTAGATTGATTCTAGGATCACCCGTGGGAATCAGAATCTGTACATGCTCAAATCACCCCCCTTACGAGAATGGTATGATCTTCACACGCCACCTACTTACTTATTCTTGCTTACAGTCCGTCGGGGAGACATTCTGTTATTGCAGGGAAGACCAGGCCGATGGGTTCTCACATCACAGCCACACACAGAAAGGAGAGGATAAACAGGAAGTAGCGCCTGGCTAAAAAAAAAACTTCAAGTCATATCCCTATAACCCACTTCCTTCGCAAGGATCCACCTTCCTGAAGTTCGACAATCTTCTCAAACAGCACCATCGGCTGGAGACCAAGCGTTCAAATACATGGGTGACATCTGCCTTTGTGCCAAAGCACAAACACAATGGAAATGTTGTGGAAATTGGTATCATATTTCTGAGTATAGGGAATAATGAATTATGAAACCCATCTGTACACACTCAATTCAAATAACATTTTGAAATGCTTCCTATATGCAATGGTTGATTCTGTAATGATCCGTGGATTTAGAAGGTTGGCTACATACCCCCCAAAAGGAAAATGGGCTGAAGAAAGGGCTCAGACCAAGCATGAGGGTCTGTGACCACAGAGTTCAAATCTCCAGGAACTATGTGAACAGCTCGGTGTGGCAACGTATACATATAAGCTATGGGGAGCAGAGACTCAGAATTGTTTAACTCCTGAAAAAAAAAAAAAAAAAAAAAAAAAAAAAAGGCAAGATTCAGGATCAGGATTAGCAAAAACTCTGGCTCCCAAGAGAACAGGCAGATGGAGAGGGACACGGAGCATTCTGCTCTGGTTTGTGCAGGTGAGTGTATGCAGGTGCATATATCACACACACACACACACACACACACACACACACAGGAACACACACACCTATGCACACATAAAAGCAAAAGAGAGAGAAGAGAAAAAGAAAAGAAAAAGAAATTGAGATCTCCAATGAGATGCTGTTGCCTCCATTTTCACCAAAGCACTCTTGAACATAGCTAGGCTATGAAAACAACCCAAATGTTCATGGGATGAAGGGTTAGACTAAGACCTGTACACTGGAGTGTCATTCAACCTTCCAAGGAGTCTTGAAATTCGTGGCAACACAATGGAATTGTGAGCGCATGGCCCTAATGAATTGAGCCATCCACAGGACAACTGCGGGGCTCTGCTTCTCTGGCAGATCTGACACCATGAAGCTCAGAGAAAGAGAGAACAGAGTGATGGTTACTGTGGAAAGGCAGAGTCGAAAATAGGGGTTATTGCTCACTTGCCATAGATGTCCAGAGAGGGAAAAGATCTGCTGAACTAGCATCCAGTAGCCACAATCAACCTCACTGGAACATGAAGAAGTTAAATACTTGGGAAGGGAATGCACGAATGTCATATTATGCATTATTGCCACAGAACAAAGCAGTAAAACAGATGCACAAGGAAAGTTTCGGTGGTAATGAACATGCTTCTTTCATTGCTTTTGTAATAGACTCACAGATGCATGCAATTGTCCAAAATCGCTACATTATATGCATTAAACATGTGTGGTTTCTCACATATCAATAACTCTGATTTTTAAAGGGAAAGTATGTAAGTACTTATATCCATTTTAAGGTAAAATTAACACAACATGCGTGATATTAAGACTTGACGACTTGACAAGCTGGGCGTGGTGGCGCACACCTTTAATTCAAGCACTCAGGTGGCAGAGGCAGGAGGATTGCCTTGAGTTCAAGGCCACCTTGAGGCTACATAGTGAATTCCAGGTCAGCTTGGGCTAGAGCAAAACCCTACCTTGAAAAACAAAAAACAAACAAACAAAAAAAAAAAAAAAACAGGGGCTAGAGATATGGCTTAGTGGTTAAGGCACTTACAAAGACAAAGGACCCAGGTTCAATTCCCCAGGACCCACATAAGCCAGATGCACAAGGGGGAATACACATCTGGAGTTCATTTGCAGTGGCTGGAGGCCCTGGCACATCCATTCTCTCTTTCTCTGCCTGCCTATTTCTGTATCTCTCTCAAATAAATAAAAATATTTTCAAAAAAGACTTAACAAACACAAATATATAACAACCTCCAAAATCAAGACTTATAACAGTTCCATCACCCTCTGAGTTCTCATTCGACCCTTTGTAACCATCTCTTTCCCCAATCCCCTGGCCCAGTAACCAGTGGTCTGTTACTTCCTGTACTTTGCCTTTGCAAGAAGGTCTTGAAAGTAGAAGAAAATAAGTTGTTACCTTCCATTCAGCATAACGTACTTTATTCATATTGTGAGACACCAGTTCCTTTTTATTTCTAGGTAGCGATGCTCCACCACGTAGATAAAATACACTGTCTTTGGAGTGTTATTTGACTCTCAGGAATTAAGTTACAAAGCAGTCACATATATATTCAAGAGTGAATATCAGCTTTCATTCCTTGGATGAGTATCCAGTTAGCGGCTTGCTCGGTCAGAGGTTAAGTGTAAAACAACTTTATAGATACTGTCGCAAAGGTCCTCCAAAGATGCTTTATTATTTTACATTCCCACCCGGAAAGTTTCAGTCCCACGGGATGAATAAATTCTGAAGATTTAACGTCCACCATGGTGACGACGGTGAACAGTACTGTATTACAGACTTGAAATGGTCTGAGAGAGTGTGTCTCATTTATAGTCACCATAATAAAAGGTAACTCTAGGAGGAGATGGATGTGTTATTTGACTCAATTTCACAACGTAAATATGCATATGTCAAACAGAACATTGTACACCTTAAATATGTGTTTTTGCCAATTAGACTTCAATAGATCTGGAAAAAATAATAAAAATAAAGAAAATTAATTTTGCACTCAAATGTTTTTCTTTTCCTCACTCTCCATTCATTTGCATAAACCCATTTTTTGAGGAGATGGCTCAGCAGCTAAAGACACTTGCTTGCAAGCCTGTCAGCCTGAGTTCAATTCTCCAGCCACCCATATAAAGTTAGACATAAAAAGTGGCACATTCACCTGGTGTTCACTTGCAATGTCATGACACTCACCCCCCCATACATGTGCAAATAAATACTTTTTTAAAAAATTCAAAATAAACCTGTTTTTATCACATTGTTCCTATTGGCAAAACTTCCATTAACATTTCCTGTTGCCATAAGGGTCTGAGAGCAAAAGACTTTCTGTACTTTTTTTTTTTTTTTAATCTGGAAACGTCTATTTATACTTCATTTCTGAAAGATCTTTTTTCTGTGGGAATGGCTTTTTGGGTTGACTTTTTTCTGTCTTGCAGCACTTTAAAGAATCAATTCCACTGTCCTGGTGCCTGCTATAATTCTTATTGTTTCTCTTATGTTTTTTGGTTTTTTTTCTCTCTGAAGTCCTCATCGGGCCTGGGTTTTTTCGTTCCTGGGCGTTTGGCTGTGAGATGCCTACGTGCTTGCGTGGCGTGGAGGAGTTGGACGTGTGGTTGCTGTCGCTGTTTGTGTCCATCCTGGTTTCCATTCTCTGAACTTTCGGACCTGAGCTTTGCTGTGTGCTATCCATCTTGGAAAACACATTTTTACCATCCAGCCCTCAGGTACACTTGTGATCCGCTTGCTTTGGGGGTTCTCATTGCCTATATATGTGAAGGTGCTTGCACGTTCTGTCTGATTTTATATTGATTTTTCTGTTGTCACTTTGTAGCTCAATTTAATTAATTTCTTTGGACATAGCTTTGAGTCTATTGATTCTCTCATTCCCTTTATTGAGTTAGTGATGAGACCACTGAAGGTGCTCTTTACCTCATTTTATCATTTCCATTTAATGCATTCTTACAGTTTCTACATCTTTGGTTAAATGACATATCTGATTATGTATGCCTCCCTCCCTCCCTTTTTCCCTACTAAAGCACTTAAAGTACCCATTGTATTTATTTTGAATTCCCTATTGGATAGAATTCATCATTTCTTTCCTGTTTGAATATGATTTTTAAGATGACTTGTCTCGGGGAAATTATTTTTCCCTTGCAACTTCGGATGCCTTAGAAACCATTTTCATACACAGACATGTCACATACACAATTGTATTGATGTAGATGAATAGTTCCATGTCTGGAATAGTGCATGTTTATTTCCTTCTGCAAAATCCTTTCCTAAACATATATTTTTGTTGGTTTATTTTTTTGCAAGGAGAGAGAGAAAGAATGGGCACACCAGGGCACCCCTCTAGCTGCTGCAAATGAACTCCAGATGCATGCACCACTTTGTGCATTTGGCTTTACTTGAATACTGGGGAACTGAACTCAGATCATTATGCTTTGCAGGAAAATACCTTAGCTGCTGAACCATCTCTGCAGCTCCTGCAAAAATTTTAGTATGATGGTTGGCTCACTTTTATCATCATCATCATTATTATTATTATTATTATTATTGAGAGAGACAGAGAGAGTTAGAGAGGAAGAGGCAGAGAGACATAGAGAATGGGCACACCAGCAGCCTCTCAGCCACTGTGAACAAACTCCAGACACATGCACTCCTTTGTGGGCAAGAGTGACATTGCACCCTTGAGTCACTTTTTGAGTCTGGCTAAACGTGGGACCTGGAGATTCAAACGTGCATTCTCTCCAGCCCTTGGCTCACATTTTATTGAGAACTTTAATATGTGTACATATTGAAAATTGCTCATATTCCCATCAAGTTGCACTGTTACATTCCCTCTGCCTCTGCCTCTCCCTATTCCACTGAGGGCCCTTCTCAGTGGGGCTCATGGCATTCACTATGGGACCATGAATGCACCAGTCCATCTCTATGGGAAGGGGAATGCCTCAGAAAATGCCTCCCCACCCTGCAGCTCTTACACTCTTTCTGCTCCCTCTTCCTAACTCTCCCGGACCTTGGAGAATGCATTGTAAGTCTCAGTAGCCTCTAATTTTCTGCTTTGAGAGTTTCTCCAGTGTCCACAGCCATCTCTCTGGAGGAGGTCATGAGGCTGTCCTGAGAGCACACTGATACGGAAGCCACCACTTCCTCTGTAGCATTGCCTGCACCCTGGAAGGTTTAGTAGATTCGCCTACACCAATGATTAGTGTTCTCCGTGGGAGATCACTTGCCTAGCATGCTCAAAGTCCTGGGTTCAACCCCCACTACTAGAAAAAAGAATGTTGTTCTTGGAGTTAAAGTCTTCCTGCGGCTTTAAACACCCTGGCCCCTTGGAGTTAGTGGCGTGTGGGTTTGCCACAGGGTTCTCTCCACTCATGAACATGCCGCATCATATCAGGAAAGATCCCCATTTTTTCTGACTTCACAAGGAACATTTCTTCTTCATCTTGACTGCTTTGGTAGCAATTTGTGTTTTGGTTTTAATCTTAATAAGCAAATACATCTTTCCACTTAAATGTGACATCATATTTTTAAATAAAAGAAGAAAAACAACTTCATTAAAAATTACATAATCTCCTCCCACCACACTCCTTTACCACCCTCCTCACAACCTTGCATTGAATTTCCACCATTTTTTTTTACTATTACCTCTTCTACATTGATGTGTTTTTTCTCCATCATCCAGGACAACCTGTTGCTGGGCTCGAAATTATGCACCTTGTGTGGATAACAATGCGCATGGTGAAGTCATGAACATGACCACTGTTTGTCTGAGACACAGTGTTCCGCACCTCGCCCCCACACCGTCTCTTCTGCTATAACACCCGTGCCTTTGGAGAGTGTGATAGAAATGTCTCAATAAGTGCTGAACACTCAACTGTTAATTCTTTTCAGCATTTTGATGAGATTTGAGTGTCCCCAGCAGCCACTGTATAGGCTTTGACTAGGGTTTCAGTATTAGGCATGAATTCCCTCCCATGCAGCAGGTCTCAAATCAAATTAGAGAGCATCTGATTACACCCCCATCACAGTCATTCCTCTATGGCACGAGTGGTTGCATCTTGCCTAGGTGGTCAGTTGTGTAGCTTGCGTTGTCCACTGCTGGCCGGCACTATGCCCCTCTGGCAGGCTGAATAGCACTTTCCAGCGCTGTGCCCACTAGTTAGCAGAGAGTCTTCCATCTTATTTCTAGCTTGACTCTTTCAGTGTCCTGCAACTGAACCTAGAACCTCTGCAATAGTCTGTAAAGTTTTATGAAGCTCAGGATCCTCACCAGGAAGTACCCAGCTCTGGCACTGACATTTTTCTATGACCACCTATAGTTTCTGGGCACAGCATTTATATCCCCACAGGCAATTTCCGCACAAAGCTCTCCCTTTTTTAAATTAGCTAACAAAGCAGGCCTCCACATGGCTAATCCACACCTCTTTCAGTCTGATTAACATTCCTCCCTCCATCTTTATTACTTTTTACTTATCGTTTGTAGTTTATTTAAGCTAATGGTAAAAGGAAATGAGTGCATAATCTTTATTCTCTTATTAAATCTGTCTTGACGTGCTCCAGGAGGAAGATCGTCTCCAAAATCCTGCATAATAATGAACCACGCATCTTCCATCAACATTCATGTTAGTTCTCTTCCTTCTCCTTCTCTTCTCTCCTTCTCCTTCTCCTCCCCTTCCTTCCTTCCTTCCTTCCATCCTTCCTTTTGATTTCATAAAGGGGAACTTCCTTTGGGTCATAAAATCCCCTGCATGTTGATGTTATCCAGCAGATCTCACTGCACAGCCCTCCGTGTTCTGCTGTGTCTTCTCACCAGCACCCTGGAGATAGATAACACGTCTATTGTTTTCCCAACCACTAAAGACTTGTCTTTCTGGAAAACATGAAGCAATGGTCAAGTTGGATCTGTGAGTCTTTCCATGCTTCACACAAATCATATTATTCCTTCAACTTTTATATTTTTCTCAACCTTAATTTTTTAATTATTTTACAAAGTAATAGGTTTCCATACTGGATTTTCATGCATGATTCATTTGGATTGATTCTCCCCACTGCCCCCACAACTAGCTCCCTCTTCATCACCCCTTTTTTCACTGTATCCCCCCCCACACCTAGTATTCCCACTTCCATGTTTTCCTATTATCTTCCCCACCCCCCTTCCTTAAATTCTGTTTCCCAAAGTCTCACAGGCCTCTTTCTGGTTTCCTAGACGTTAGCCACCTTTATTCCACCTGGTATACATATTTAAGAGTTAGAAGTGAAGACACAAGCATGAAAGAGAAGGCAGGGCATTTGACTTTCTGAACTCGAGCTCTCAACCTTTCAGTCTAAGAAACAGATGATTTCTGAGAATAGTCTCTTAAGAGTGACTGTAGCTCCCTCCTGTGCCTATGGCCTCCATAGTGTCTATAAGCCATTCGCCTCGCTGGTGACCCTTTTTGATCAGCTATAACTGCAACTCCATCCATTAATATATAGTCAAGGCAATATAAACCATAACAGCTATATGTTTACAGAGAACACATTGCATAAAACTGATCAAGAAAAACATGCAGTACAGAATTTAAGAGACAATAATTCCAAACAGTTGTTAAAAGGCCAAAATTTATCATTAAACTAAGAAAAAGGGTAGTCAATACAGATCAGACCTCAGGAAACAAGGTCTTTTCCTACATTCTGAAGAACCCAGTGTAGCCCAAGAAGCTTAGAGCTCCAGAGATATGGGCAAAATGTCATTATTCTTAACCTAGTCCTGGACTGTAGAACACATGCCACCTTGCTGTGTCCCAAGGAGCCACAAAACAAAACAGTGATGGCAAAGGCCTTTAATCCCAGCACTCGGGAGGCAGAGGTAGGAGGATTGCAATGAGTTCAAGGCCACCCTGAGACTATATAGTAAATTCCAGGTCAGCCTGGGATAGAGTGAAACCATCCCTCTAAAAAACAAAAACCAAAACAAAACAAAAAACAAATAAAAGCATAGCAATGTGACCTATTACTTCTAGTTGTATTGCCATTTCCTGGAAAATAAAAAGAAACCATGGACAAATGAGGAAGAATATGAAGTTTACAGAACCCAAAAGTGTAGAGATAAGACCTAAACCTGGTACTCACATATGTGATTAGCTTAATACCCACAGCTAGTAACTCGGTAACTCTGAGAGGTATAATGGCTGAATCTGTAATGTTCACAGAGAGAGAAAAAGAGAAACAGAGACAGAGACGAAGTGGGAATCAACCACTATGGTTCACAGGAAGATTCTTTCCTGATATGACTCTAGGAGGAAAAACAGAAATTGAACTCAGCATTTTTTTCCCTATCAGCCGCTGCATTCCATTTTCTGTTCAGTGTACCTGTTGGCATAATTCAATACTCTCTGGCATAAAAGGAATGTAATTTGCAGAGCCCCAGCCACAGAACAACAAAGCACATGGGAGGTGCGCTCAGAGCTTAAAGCCATCGCGTAATAACTATCCCAGCAAGGATCTTATTTTCGACAGGGTGGATGAAGTGTAAGTGGAGATTTTAAAGTGTTTTCAATTTCATAACCAGTGCCTCATTAAGTCCCAACACCTAAATCGCAAAAGAAAAATTATTCATCTCAATAATGTGGAACTGGTACTTTCTGAAATCCCTATTATCAGAGAAATGGATGTCAGTTCTTAAGTCTTATAGCAAAGGAGTATTGTTCTACACTTGAAGGGCAGTAATGGATGGGAGCATTGTAAATGGTTGTTTCACCAAATTTCAACTCAACTGACACTTGCATTAACTAATGAGTTTCTATTTAGTTATTTAGGTTACTGGTTGTTTTAGCAATCCATACTGAATAAAATATATATAATTTACACACATATAAATTGTGACTTGGCTCATAAAGCTTGGAAGAGAAATCCTGTGATCTGCCCTTTGGAAGACAAACATCCAGCAGGAAAACTTGTGTTGGGGTCCCAGTCCCAGTCTACAGGCCAGAGCATCTTGGGACCTAAGCATGCAAATCCCATTACAAGAACCAGGGAAGAACCTTGCCCCAGCTCAAGCCCACAGTGGGGAGCAGAAAAGGGGGGCCCTCCTCCCCTCTGTTCTATTCACACCATCACGGTTTGGAACATGCTTATTGATATTGAGGATGGTAATCCACTTTGTTACACCCATCAGTTTAAAAGTTAATCTCCAGAAATGCACTGCCAGATATACCCACAAGAATGTTTACCTCGGGCACCCCTTAATACAGTCAAACTGATCCATAAATGTAAACATCATATCAAATTAATTTGAAAATTAAAAAAAAAATACTTGATCTGGTACATGTGAAGTTCTGTATTTTTGCCACAGGTTTATTATGATAAAGATCAAAATCTATGAAATAGAAAAACACTGAATAGAAGAGTGGGGTTGCATTATTAGGATAGACAATTTCACATTTCTAATATAGTGCCCATACTACCCATTACCAAGCTGCATTAAATGAACAATTGGGCTAGGAAGATGGCTAAGTGGTTAAAGGCACTTGCTTGTAAAGCCTGCTGGCCTGAGTTCAGTTCCCCAGTACCCACGTAAAACAGATGCACGAAGTGGCACATGCATCTGGGATTTGTTTGCAGGAGCAAGAGACCTGGTCTCTCTGTCCCTCTCTCTCTCTGCCTTGTAAATAAACAAAAATATTTTTTAAAAAAATAAATGAACAGTATTTCATGACATACTTATAGAATTACTTTAAAAGTCCAGTGTTATTGAACACTGAGTTATCAGTATGTAGTAGACATTTTATACATGTTACTTAGAATAGATATATAAACAAAGTGAAAATAGTGACTGAATAAATAGCAAATGGATGAAATTTAATCTCTGTCCTGGAAGGTTTTCGAAATACATATCATAAAATAAGTTCTGACAATCCTAAATGCACATCTATCAGCACACATAGATGACAGATACATGACAGATGCATAGGTGAAGACTGGTAGAAAAAGTGGGTAGAATCTATCTGATATAGATAGGTAGATGGATGATATAGGTGATCAAGAGACATGGACAGACTAATAAAGTTTCTTGACTATTCAACATTACTGAATTTCTGTCTCAGCACCAGTACAAAAGCTAAAGTGAGTATGTTTCATGCATATGAACAGGCTACATCTTGAAAAAAATGGAAAATGTGACTAAGTTTACGCCACATGCATAAATTGGATCACTCTAGTTATGCACACTAAATTAGGCTTGAGAATATATAACATGTCCCTGAATGGAAGAAGATAAATTAAAAAATATTCACAATATATCTATGTTGAAAACTTAATCATAAAAAAGTTCCTTTTGGAAAATTTACTAAGAATTCCTGAAGTAATTGATCCAACTTTTCTTTGTTATTTTATTTCATTTTAGAAATATATCATCTCTTGAGACTTGATTTCTTTTTTGATTCATTGAAAGCCAACATACTCAGGAAATTGGGTTCTCCCACTGAAGACACTTATCAAACGGACTGTTTCAAATTGCTTTGGCATGGACACAGAGATAGCCAGTTTCAGTAAAAATACTATTTAGTTTAAAAGGAAATGGCCCTTTTATAATCCTTCCTAAAATTCATTCCTCAGCCCTAGAAAATATATCTTTAACACACTATTTTATTTTCACACTATGTACTTTCACGGTATTGATACAACTATTTTATTTTTACAGTATTTTAAGTATCATTACAAATACATTCTTAAATATATATATGTAGTATTCAAAAGTGTTTGGTTCCACATTTATCAACAAATAACTTTCCAGTTGAGCTAGGAGCTTTCTCATGAGGATACAAATATATTCTTCTGTTTTGTATGAAGATAATTCCCAGGTACAAATGTATTGTATCTTCAATAAAAAGATTTACCCATAAATAACCATTTTATTCATGAAAGAGCTGGCTCATTGTTAAGAATATATGTTTGAGTAAAATTAAATATTATTCTCATTTACAAAATTGAATACCACTGAATAGAAGGGCTCCTTTCAATATTTTTCCAACTGAAGGAATTATGCCTGTGCTGGTACTGCCCTCGTGCTTTCAGACAGATTGGCTCCAGTTTGCTCTGTGCTTGTATCACACACAGTCTTCACAGTTACTCATGCTCAAGGTTTGATGTCAGTTCTTCATTACTGTGTTGAGAACAGGATCCTTACAGATTCCCCCTCTTTGTTCTTCCTCTAGAAGTGTGATCAGCTCTTGAGTTTTTGAGTTGATTTTCAAATTTTATTGCTATTTCCTCCATTTATTTTTAAAATATTTTATTTATTTATTTAAGAGAGAGAAAAAGAAGAGAGAGAGAGAGAGAGAGGCAGAAAATGGGTATGCCAGGGCCTCTAGCTACTGAAAACAAACTCCAGACGCATGCACCACCTTGTGTGTCTGCCTTACATGGATACTGGGGAATTGAACCTAGATCCTTACGCTTTCTTGGCAAAGTGCCTTAACTGTTAAACCATCTCTCCAGCCCTGCCCAATTCTTTAAAAATGGTTCTAATTGCCACGGCAGGTCCTATGATTTTACTTTTTTGTTCAATTTTCCCATTCACTTTCTTTCCCTCTCCCCTTACACAATATATACACTTTAAAATATATTTATTTATTTATTTACTTACTTATTTATTTATGGCAGAGAGAGAGAGAGAGAGAGAGAGAGAGAGAGAGAAAGCTCATGGGTATGCCAGGGCTTCAAGCCACTGCAAATGAACTCCAGACACATGTGCTACCTTGTGCATCTGGCTTTAAGTGGGTCCTAGGGAATTGAACCTGGGTCCTTGGACTTTGCAGGCAAGCAGGCTGAGCATCTCTCCAGCCCCATTATATACATACTTTTATGTACAGCATTCAAGTTCTTTAATTTTTTCAAATAGATGTTAAGTTTATATAGTCTGATTTTTTTTCTCATTTCACAGATGTAGTCCCTTTTATTTTATATGGACATTTTTTACTTAATTATAAACACCATGATGAATTACAGTTTATAAACAAATAAAATGCATGCATCTTGTCTCAATTAGATATTAAAACCTCCTACTTCTTTGGAAATCAAATATTATTTAAAGTATACCTTACTCTCACAATCTAAACATCCTGTAAACCCACATTCTTTATCTTTCTCAACAGTGTGGAGGTTTTGTGTTGTTTTTTTTTTTTTTTTTTTTTTGCTTTTAGGCAGCTAGTGAACGATCTCTCTAAACATGGGTAGGTTTAGTTTTATATTGTGTCAGACTGAATGCGTAGAAAACGCAAAGTGTTTCCCAAGTTCCTCTAACTCAGTGGAATTCCAATCCCAAGTTGTTACTTCCTGGCATAGCTTCTGCTTATGTTTTGCCATTCAGGCGGAGGCCAAGTTATACTGGATTTATTACAGGGCACGGGCCTCATTTCCAATATGTGGCATTTTGGGCACACTGCTTACATGTCCGTGTGTTATCGGAGTCTCTCACCACTCTTGTATCGGACCTAAAGTGTCCCATAGCATTGATTAATCTGTGTGTGTCTGACTCCTCTGAACCAGGAGCAGTTGATAACCTCCTTTGAACTTCTGGACAAAACCCCACTCCCACGCTCAAGCAAGGCCTGTGAGAAAGCTCTGCCTCCCACCTCTCTCCAGCCCATGCTCAGCTGTCCCGTACTGACCACAAGGACCAGCTTCTTTGATCGTCAAATTTCTGATCTGGGCCATTGCAGCTAAGAACAACTATGCTTTTTTTTTTTCTCAAGCAGAAACTGCATACGGACACATCATATATTGGTACCATCATTTCCTCCCTCCCTGTCCCCACTCCACAGAGGGCCCTCCTTAGTTGGATTGCTGCTATTCACCATGGAGTTGTGGGTCATGAGTAATGAAAGCAGCAGTGGTCATTGTGGACAGGGCACTGTCTCTGGATATTCCTTTCCACCCTGTGGCTCGTAATACTTTCCACCCCTTCTTCCACAAAATTCCATGAGGCTCAGTGGGTTGTGCATTCATTCTACTTTAGTGATGAGTTGGCAGCGTCTGGATTTCTGAACCAAGGACAACCAGATTCTACCAGCAAGACAAGAAGAGATAGCTGACTCCCTGACAGGAGATGAACTGCCCCTCCCACACACAGCAACCAAGGCCAAGGTGAAACCACAGAAGAACTGGTGAGATGAGCAAGTGTGCTAGGCCCATGGTGAGCCTAACAACCTGCGCCAGGGTGGTGCAGACAAACACTAAGGGTACTCTAAAACATGCTAAAAATATTTTTTCTTCCTTTCTGGAAGAAATTTGAGATTGCCCTCACTCAGAGAGAGGGAGTGGATGTAGGGCTTATTTGTAAGTTCACTCTGAGAAAGCCATTTTGATATCATGTGCTTCAAAATCGTTGTCTCGCATGAAAATTCATGACTGCATTACATATCCCACTGACTGGGAGAAATACGTGTAGTTCCGAGAGTGAACACTAGGGGTGGTTATGTGCTTCTATAATGGTCAAGCATCTCCCTGTCCACTTAGACCCATATAAACAAATAGCTGGCCACTAGTTAGTATCCATGACATTCAAAGATTTCTTATCATCAACTGGACCAAGAGAGCATGACAAAAAATAGTCAAAGATGAAGGAAAAAAGACTATAAGGAAGGAAGCTTTATATGATATAGTAGGACAAATTTAAAGAGTAATTAAGAAGTATCTAATCATTTGAAAACGCACATGCTCTACAAGTAATTCTATTTTAGAGAAGCTCTTACAGTCATGTACAATGATGCTGTCACTATGACAGGTTTGTTAAGGCTAATACAAGGGACAGATTTTTATGTATGTATGTATGTATGTATATATATATATATATATATATATATATATGTATATATATTTGTGTGTGTACATACATATATATGTATATATATTTGCAATCAAAGAGAGGCAGACATTCAAGTTCTTTAATTTTTCAAATAGATGTTAAGTTTATATAGTCTGATTTTTTTCTCATTTCACAGATGTAGTCCTTTTATTTTATATGGACATTTTTACTTAATTATAAACACCATGATGAATTACAGTTTATAAACAAATAAAATGCATGCATCTTGTCTCAATTAGATATTAAAACCTCCTACTTCTTTGGAAATCAAATATTATTTAAAGTATACCTTACTCTCACAATCTAAACATCCTGTAAACCCACATTCCTTATCTTTCTCAACAGTGTGGAGGTTTTGTGTTGTTTTTTTTTTTTTTTCTCAAGCAGAAACTGCATACGGACACATCATATATTGGTACCATCATTTCCTCCTCCCTGTCCCCACTCCACAGAGGGCCCTCCTTAGTTGGATTGCTGCTATTCACCATGGAGTTGTGGGTCATGAGTAATGAAAGCAGCAGTGGTCATTGTGGACAGGGCACTGTCTCTGGATATTCCTTTCCACCCTGTGGCTTGTAATACTTTCCACCCTCCTTCCACAAAATTCCATGAGGCTCAGTGGGTTGTGCATTCATTCTACTTTAGTGATGAGTTGGCAGCGCTCTGGATTTCTGGAACCAAGGACAACCAGATTCTACCAGCAAGACAAGAAGAGATAGCTGACTCCTGACAGGAGATGAACTGCCCCTCCCACACACAGCAACCAAGGCCAAGGTGAAACCACAGAAGAACTGGTGAGATGAGCAAGTGTGCTAGGCCCATGGTAAGCCTAATAACCTGGGCCAGGTGGTGCAGACAAACACTAAGGGTACTCTAAAACATGCTAAAAATATTTTTCTTCCTTTCTGGAAGAAATTTGAGATTGCCTCACTCAGAGGAGTGGATGTAGGGCTTATTTGTAAGTTCACTCTGAGAAAGCCATTTTGATATCATGTGCTTCAAAATCGTTGTCTCGCATGAAAATTCATGACTGCATTACATATCCTACTGACTGGGAGAAATACGTGTGGGTCCTTGGACTTTGCAGGCAAGCAGGCTGAGCATCTCTCCAGCCCCATTATATACATACTTTTATGTACAGCATTCAAGTTCTTTAATTTTTCAAATAGATGTTAAGTTTATATAGTCTGATTTTTTTCTCATTTCACAGATGTAGTCCCTTTTATTTTATATGGACATTTTTTACTTAATTATAAACACCATGATGAATTACAGTTTATAAACAAATAAAATGCATGCATCTTGTCTCAATTAGATATTAAAACCTCCTACTTCTTTGGAAATCAAATATTATTTAAAGTATACCTTACTCTCACAATCTAAACATCCTGTAAACCCACATTCTTTATCTTTCTCAACAGTGTGGAGGTTTTGTGTTGTTTTTTTTTTTTTTTTTTGCTTTTAGGCAACTAGTGAACGATCTCTCTAAACATAGGTAGGTTTAGTTTTATATTGTGTCAGACTGAATATGTAGAAAACGCAAAGTGTTTCCCAAGTTCCTCTAACTCAGTGGAATTCCAATCCCAAGTTGTTACTTCCCGGCATAGCTTCTGCTTATGTTTTGCCATTCAGGCGGAGGCCAAGTTATACTGGATTTATTACAGGGCGTGGGCCTCATTTCCAATATGTGGCATTTTGGGCACACTGCTTACATGTCCGTGTGTTATCGGAGTCTCTCACCACTCTTGTATCGGACCTAAAGTGTCCCATAGCATTGATTAATCTGTATGTGTCAGACTCCTCTGAACCAGGAGCAGTTGATAACCTCCTTTGAACTTCTGGACAAAACCCCACTCCCACGCTCAAGCAAGGCCCGTGGGAAAGCTCTGCCTCCCACCTCTCTCCAGCCCATGCTCAGCTGTCCCGTACTGACCACAAGGACCAGCTTCTTTGATCGTCAAATTTCTGATCTGGGCCATTGCGGCTAAGAACAACTATGCTTTTTTTTTTTTTTTTCTCAAGCAGAAACTTCATACGGACACATCATATATTGATACCATCATTTCCTCCCTCCCTGTCCCCACTCCACAGAGGGCCCTCCTTAGTTGGATTGCTGCTATTCACCATGGAGTTGTGGGTCAAGAGTAGTGAGAGCAGCAGTGGTCATTGTGGACAGGGCACTGTCTCTGGATATTCCTTTCCACCCTGTGGCTTGTAATACTTTCCACCCCTCCTTCCACAAAATTCCATGAGGCTCAGTGGGTTGTGCATTCATTCTACTTTAGTGATGAGTTGGCAGCGTCTGGATTTCTGAACCAAGGACAACCAGATTCTACCAGCAAGACAAGAAGAGATAGCTGACTCCCTGACAGGAGATGAACTGCCCCTCCCACACACAGCAACCAACGCCAAGGCGAAACCACAGAAGAACTGGTGAGATGAGCAAGTGTGCTAGGCCCATGGTAAGCCTAATAACCTGGGCCAGGGTGGTGCAGACAAACACTAAGGGTACTCTAAAACATGCTAAAAATATTTTTTCTTCCTTTCTGGAAGAAATTTGAGATTGCCCTCACTCAGAGAGAGGGAGTGGATGTAGGGCTTATTTGTAAGTTCACTCTGAGAAAGCCATTTTGATATCATGTGCTTCAAAATCGTTGTCTCGCATGAAAATTCATGACTGCATTACATATCCTACTGACTGGGAGAAATACGTGTAGTTCCGAGAGTGAACACTAGGGGTGGTTATGTGCTTCTATAATGGTCAAGCATCTCCCTGTCCACTTAGACCCATATAAACAAATAGCTGGCCACTAGTTAGTATCCATGACATTCAAAGATTTCTTATCATCAACTGGACCAAGAGAGCATGACAAAAAATAGTCAAAGATGAAGGAAAAAAGACTATAAGGAAGGAAGCTTTATATGATATAGTAGGACAAATTTAAAGAGTAATTAAGAAGTATCTAATCATTTGAAAACGCACATGCTCTACAAGTAATTCTATTTTAGAGAAGCTCTTACAGTCATGTACAATGATGCTGTCACTATGACAGGTTTGTTAAGGCTAATACAAGGGACAGATTTTTATGTATGTATGTATGTATGTATATATATATATATATATGGTGTATATATATTTGTGTGTGTACATACATATATATGTATATATATTTGCAATCAAAGAGAGGCAGAAAGAATGGGTTCACCAGGGCCTCTAGCCATTGCAAATGAACTGCAGATGCATGTGCCACTTTGTGCATCTGGCTCTGTGTGGCTACTGGGGAATTGAACCTGGGTTGTTAGGCTTTGCAGGCAAGCGCCTTAACCACCGAGCAATCTCTCCAGCCCCTGGACTAACTCTTCTTGAATATATGCAGTGACCTCATCATTGAGTGGTTCATCAAAACATTCATCAAAATTAGAGATCCCCAATTGTTGGTTATCTTTAAGCAATGCTCATAGAATTGTGTTCCTACTTTAATTCAGGTTAGACTTAATCAAACAGGTTTAAATATACTGATAAATCTAAATATTTAAAATGATGCTCATGATAAAATCCAGTGGCACACATACATATTTAACATGGTCCAATTCATGTAAAATTAAAGGTGTATGGCTATAAACTGTGATGTTAGAAATACTGGGTGTGGTATATACAGACTTGAAAAGCTACTAGGAAAGGCCATGAGGGAATGGAAAGTATGCACATAATTTTGTTGTTTTTCTTAAAAGAACCCTGCAAAACAGTTATGTGGACATCCTGATAAAGTATCAGGCACATACACACACATTTTCTGAGTTAACAGAGCAGAAACATTATTTTGAGCACAGTGTTATCACACCATTCTGTTCAGTTCAATTGCCCAACAGAGTATCTGTGGCAGAAAAAGAGACAAAGAAATGAAAGACTGGGTGCTCTGTTCATGCCACTGTGAGGAAAGGCCACGTCGTCAGAGAACGGTACACACGAATGGGATTTCAATCTTCACTCACGGTGTTTATAAAGCAGAATGTCTCGATAATGCAGACGTCTCAGCACGAGATTGTTTTATCTGATAACACCAGCACAACTAAAAGAGATGAGCTGGGTCTTGTGATTTCAGTCCCAACCCTGAAGCATGAGATGTGTGTGTTACATAAGGAATTTTAAAGAAGGAACAAAACTCTATGTAGGTTGCTACATGCTAAAATTTGGAACTTGAATACTCCCCAAAGATCCATCTGTTCATATTTTGGTCATCAGCATAGTTATATCGGGAGATGGTACAACCTTTAGGAAACAGGGCAGGAGAGAGTATTCATGTCATTGGAAGTGCGTGCTCTTGAAAGGGGTTAGGAGAGCGGAACTCTTTCTTTTTAGTGTTTCCTAGTCATAAGGTAAGCCGTTTGATCCTCCTGGTTCTCCTGTCTTGGCACCCTCAGTAGAGCCTTTAAAGCAAATGACTCATTCTGTCCAGTCAATCGTCAGATGCTTTGTAAGCATCAGAATTGAGAAGTATTTACACTAATGTATTTGCTCTGAAAGACAAATAAAAGAACAAAAACTAGAATGGGCATGGTGGTGCACGCCTTTAATCCCAGCACTCGGGAGGCAGAGATAGGAGGATCACCATGAGTTCGAGGCCACCCTGAGATGACAGAGTGAATTCCAATTCAGCCTGGGCTAGAGTGAAACCCTACCTCGAAAAACAAATATACCAAAAAAAAAAAAAAGTGTTTTTTAAAAAAGAACAAAAACTAGATATTATACCTACTAGTCTCTGGAGGTCCCCCTCCACCATGAATCATTGGAAGGAGAATTTGAACTCTCAAGAGAAAGAGCGTGGCAGAAGCAAGTCCTCAACTCTTTTCTGTCCAAGCTTAAGTTGAAAGCTCAGTCTATGGGAGCCACCCCATTTGTGAAAGAAGCAGAGCTTTTCAAATACAGAAACACAATGCATGTCTGCAGTTATCATTAGTAACGTAAAAAATCATGATAGCAAAAATGAAAATGTTGCTAGTTATTTGGTAAAATAAAAGGATAGTTGACAAATGTGACCCCTAAATGCAAGTGTCACCACGAACACATCATATAAACCAATAACCAAGGAATATTTCAGGACAGTTCTCATAAATTAATTCCCCTAACCCCCAATGCAGGAGTGTTGAATGCTGGGCCTAAGGAGAGGCGCGTGGCCAAACAGGGCAGAGTGACCAGATTAGCCTTTACCAAGTGATGAGCTCGCTTTGTGGGGAGTGGTTTAGTTACTGTGAGAATAGAGTCCTTATAAAAAGATGAGTCTTTCCCTCTCACTATCTCTCCCCTTCTCTTCTTTACTCCAGGAAATGATGCTACAAGAAGGCCCTTCCCGGCTAGAGACCTTTCATTAACTTCCCAGCTTCTAGAAACTTGAAGAATTAATTCTGTTCCTTATAATCTAGCTACTCTCAGATACCCTATATATAACGGGTGTAACACGGACAAACACAAGGGCTCTGTTGAATTCACACCAGTCCTTCCTCTCCCGGGTGTTAGCCCTTCACAGCGTGCCATCCCCCTGTTGAATCTCAGTGTCTGCTCCCAGAGAACCCAGCCAGCACTGTGTGAGGACTGACAAACACGGAAGATGCAGTCATTATACAGTGGCCATTTGTTCATTAACAACGCATTGCTAAAAGGCATCATATGGAGAAGAATGAAATTGCAAAATAACTTCCTCAAGGTTCATGGGGAAGTAGAGGTTGGGATGTGAGACTTAAAAATGCACTATGATCATGGCAGGGTTGTTGGTTTTTAAACAGGAACCTAATAGAAATCATGCATTTATACATGTTAAGAAATTGATAATATATGTATACGTGTGTGTATTTGTATACTTATCTATTTGTTGCTCCATTAAATATTGCACGTACAAAGATTTGAAGTTTTCTTGTCAAGGGAATTTCAGGGGTGGGTTACGGTGAAGCAGTAGATGGGGTCATCTGCAATGACCTGCAGGATGTAACCACAGCTCACAGGGAGGCGGAAGCCAGGCAGCTGACCTATTTTCGGGGCTGTGTTTGTAGTTGTGTGCACGTGGTTTGTGCGTGTGCATTTCTCCTCCACTTGGTTCAGCTGGATGCAATTTTCTGAACTTATCTAAGAAATTATTCAGAAGGAAATACTTAAATTGGTCTCTAATACATCAATCATGTTGTAGGGAAAAATGATTGTATAAAATTAGTATTCTTTAGACTGTATTTGATGTTTTCCAAATGAAAATGTACACAGATAAAATGATATTGCTTTTCTAAAGAGGGAGAAGTAAGCTGTGTAATAAGTCAAAATGTCCAAGTCATGCTATGTGTAGCAAGGTGCTGGCTAATAATTAATAGCTAGGGCACTGGTCATATCAGGCTCAAAAAGTAAACTGATATCAAGATAGGTTAAGCATGGGTGGCAAATGTAAAACCAGCAGATTATGACCAATTAAAAGTGAAAAACACAAATATACAAATAAATAATCTTAATTTCTTAAAAATATTTTTTACTTATTTATTTGAGACAGACAAAGAGAGAGAGAGAATGGGTGCGCCAGGGCCTCCAGCCACTGCAAATGAATTACAGATTCATGCACCCCCTTGTGCATCTGGCTTACATGGGCAGCTATCGTCTGAAGTCGGTCTTTTGCATTGGATATTTGGAGTGAATGAAACGGTAGACTAAAGGAGAATGGGAGACAACTTTTCTCTATAAAGAAACAAGTGGATCCAAGAGATGTAATAGGATACTCATTCGTCTCCTACTTGTGTTCTCATGACTGGGAAGAGATCCTATTATGTGACAATACATGATGCAGAAGTACACACTTCCCCTGTCATTATTTAATTGTGCTGTTAGAAGTTACTCCCATAGTGTAACTGAGACCTTTCTCTCTATTTTGAATTACTTTTCACTCCTTAGAAATACTCAGAATGGTATGAGAATTATATACACACACAAAGATACCACACAATGCCCTCAGTACCTGTATCTCCTCCAGTGATATACTCTGACATTTGACTGTCCTCTCCACACGAAACAGACTGGCCCACCACCCCTTCCTCCTTTGATAGGCTTTCCGAATTCCTGATATTTTAAGAGACACCCCAATGTCCTCAGCTTCTGCTTTACTCCTTATATTTAAGGACCATGAAATTCAAGATGCCAACAAGCCAGGGCAATCACACCCCCACATGGGGAGACTCACATTTCAGGAAACCACAGGGGCAAACCCAGAGGATTGTATTGATGGCCACGCTTAAGACAGGGAATATTCCTGGGCATGTTTGTAATTGTGTTTGGGAGACACTGGCATCTGAAATAGTACACTGAGGAAGGACAACACCTTTACTCATTGAGAAGGCATCATAGGATCTGCTAAAAGCAAGGAAAAAGGCAAATCTGCTCTCTTTGGTTTAAGAAAGACCCCTATCGTCTCCTTCCCTTAGATATTGAGAATCCAGGCTTTTATGCTACCTAACTTGAACATGAACTACCCAAATTCATAACTCTGAGGTTCCCTGTATCTCCGGTTTGGGCCTGAATTTTCTCCAGCTTTCTTAGCTATCCAGCTAGCAGATGGCAGATGGTGGTAGTCCTTAGCCCCTTGAAATCGTGTGAGTATACATAAGAAATATCTTCATATTTTATCCATACATGTGCAGGAGGGTAGCAATTGAGGAGGGACTTTGGGTAACCAAATGCTAGGGATATTTAGCCCAAGATCAGGCTCTGCTTTGTTCATCTTTAAGAACAACCAATAATGCCAGTTAACAGATTAAACAGGGGAGCGGGCTTTGCGGTGTGAAGGATTGCACACACAGGGTGTTTGTAATCAAGGCAGAAAGAAAGAACAGGTGGAGAAAGTAAGATCATTCATCGTGTGCCGGAAGGAAGAGAAGATTATGAACAGCATTGTAGGCCAGGTTCCTCTGAATTTAAACACTCCATCCTGGAGGCTGGAGCATCGTAGGACTTAAGAAGTGAACAAGTCTCAGAAGGAAACAACATACAAGATCCGCAGGATCCCTCCACGAGGTAAGCCGCAAACAAGACCAAGGACAGACTTCAACCTTGTGCTACCTGCAAGTTGTGCCATGAGTTGAGTCACCACCTTTACTGGGGTGGGATTTTTGGTGATGTATCTGCCTTTAAGTCATTCAAGCTCCTGAGCTTAACATCTCACTCACAGTACTATAACTCCATTAATTTTACTGGTTCTGTAAGACTTGGGTGGTTTTGTTTCTTTGGTCTATTATTGCTACCCTATGAGGGGGTGAACAGACATTTGTTCATATCTCTACAAGACAACAGGAAGTCGAGTAGGCCGTGAGATTTTCTCCATGTATCATAGAAAGAAAAAAGAGAGAGGGAGGAGATAGAAGAAAAGATAAGCTCTGTCTCTATCTCTAACTATCCATCCCTCTATCTCTTTCCCCACTTTAGTTCTCTCCATGGAGGAGCATAACTAATATAGTTAGCCCTTCTATATGGGGCTGTGCTTTAAACTGAGTTTCTTATGCCCTCTTCCTATCTCTATTATGATCCACTCTTGCAAGAACTTGAATGTAATCTGTGATTTTTTATTGCAAATACTTTATAAAGCACTTTTACATGTACAGTTTCATTTGCTTCTCAATATGCCTCTGTGTGGCAAGCTTGTTACTTGAATTTTAAAGATGAGGAAAATAAAAGTCACCTGTCTTCAGGGACTTGTTTCCCACACCCACTGGGCGTAAAGAGAATGAAAGTCACATCGGCATAGTTTCCTCCTCTTCAATCTATTTTGTTATGGTGTGGAAGGTCGCAAATGCACTCAGATAGTAATTTGCATTATACCATTTCTTCTCTCCCTTTCAAAAGTCAGGCAGGTCTTGCCTTAGGGCATGCTTTTAGTATGAATGAAGATGGTGTTTATAGAGAAAACTCACTTGTTGGAAAGGCCACAACAATTTGTTCCTTGATTGGTTCATTTTAGAAAAAATATTTTTGAGTTCCTGATATGAGCCCTGGTCACCTCTGTTGTATAATGGGAGGGAGAGAAAAAATGGCACAAACCAATCAATATTGAGAATACACAATAACATTGGATGTTATGCAGAGAATAAAAATAAAGAAATGCCTTAGGCAATGAGCATGTGATTGCACTGGGTTGGGTGGCTCGAGAATTCTCTACAAGATGGTGACATGCAAGCTGTTTTTTCTTTATTATTATTATTATTATAAGATAGAAACATTAGTTCTTTATGATGGGTGCAGGGAATTGATTCTCCTTCCTGGAAAAAGAAACAGAGTATCTGAGTCATGCTATGAATGAGCTAGCATGATCAACAGAAAGCTGACTGCCTTCGAATCATAATGGGCCAGGAGTAGAGTGAGGAGAATGAAGGCAAACAAGGGGCACGGAAGAGATCACAGAGGGTCAAGTAGGCCAGTGTGAAAAATGCGGGCGATTATTCCTACAGGACTTTAGGCAAGGGAAAAATGTGATCTGATTTACATCTTAGGCCACTGTGTACAGAGAAAGTCTTGGAGGAAAAAGCAATCCAAATAATACAAATCAGAAAGCTAGATGTTCATTGCTATGACCAATAACCTGACAGAAACAATTTAAGGAAAAAATGCATTTATTTTGGCTCACTGTTTCAGAGCCTACAGCCCATAGTCATCAGATCTCCTGATTTGGGGCTCACGGTAAGTCAGAACATCATGGTGTTGGAGGCACGTGGCAGAAGTTTTTGCCTCCAAGAAGACAGAGAGCAGAGAGAGAGAGTAGGAGAGGGTGGGAGAAGATACATCCCCCAAATACATGATCCCTCTGATCTACTTACAGCTAATCACACACATCCCAAATTTTCTAAATCTTCAAAAAATTGCATCACTCTCTGGAGACAACCCATCAATACCACTGGTCCAGTGCAGAATATTTCACTCAAACAAGACATGGCTTAGAGGAGATGGCAAATCTCAGTGGAGACAGAAGTGAAGAAATTAGGTTGAGTTTTAAGAAGAAAAAACTGAAAATGAAAATAATTGCCAATACACTGTTCTGTGAACCAGGGAAAGGAGGAAGCAAGAGACAACCTCTGCTTGTTTCCAATATGAGCAATTTGAGGTTAGAGGATGGGAGACAAAGCATTGGCCGGAGCCATCTGGGAAAACCATTTGAAGTGGGTGAGAATGGATCAAGAGTTTCAGTTTGTTCAAGATGTGTTTAAGAGACCTAAAAGATACAGAGATCCAGAAAAAAAAAATGTCTATAGGAGTCAGTAAGGTTTTATCCAATATCCTGACTGAGCCTGACAGACAGGCGGGAGGTATTACAGGAAGAGAATTTGGAGACTCTGAAAAGAAGAGCTTATTCCATTCCCAGGGAGAGCACGGAGCTCTTCAGAACCTGCAAAGTGTAAACCACTGAGACTCAGAACGTTCTTTCTGCAGCACACATATTTAAGTGCCTGGAGAGTTGCCTCAGCAGTTAAGATGCTTGCATGCAAAGCCTAACAACTCAGGTTCAGGTCCCCAGTATCCACATAAAGCCAGGTACACAGAGTGGCACATGCATCTGGAGTTCATTTGCAGGGTTTATAGGCCCTGGTATGCCCATTCTCACTCTTTCTCTATCTCTCTCTCTCTTTCTCCCTCCCTCTCTCTCTTTCTGTCTCTCTGCCTCTCTTTTCTTTGTATCTCCCTGCTTACAAATAAATAAATAGAAGATAGATGTTAGATAGATCAATGATAGATAGATAAATAGATTGATAGATAGATGATAGATAGATAGATGATAGATAGATGATAGATAGATAGATAGATAGATAGATAGATAGATAGATAGATAGATAGATAGATAGACAGACAGACAATGTGGATGAGCAAAGAAAGAGTAAAGTAACATTCCCAAATATTCTATTAAAATATGAATTTGGGGAAAAAAGAAACTGTCACCCAATCCGATCCACATGGGGGATCACAGATCCTTAGAGAAGTCTGCCAGGGGAATGGGAATCTTCTTGGAGCGTTGGTATGTTCACAGCAAATTAACCTGAAACAGTATGTCCCATGACCATGACTTGACCCCTTCACGAAAAGATTTCATGAGCAATGTCCTTCACTAGTCTTATAAAATAAGCTGGTAAAGATAAAGAAGTCAAGAGACTGTTCTAGTCCTTAGGATGCATGATAAGGAAGAGACTCACAGCATGTGTCAATCATACCAACTTTTAAAGCAAATAAAACCAGAATATATTTTCCCCCTAACCAGCAGATGGGCGCCTAGGGAGCTACAATTTCTCCGCACATCGGAGGTGTAGCATGAGTGAGTTTTATGACCCTACATTTGAGCTATGTACACAGAGTGAGAGAAAACCTGAGAATTAAGCCAACAAAAGTGGGTTATCAAGAACAGGCTAGAAGGGGGAAAAAAGGAATAACAAGTCGAGGTTTAGTAGTGGACTCTTGTTCTTAATCTTCCAAAAACAAAAATAAAATCAAGAAATGACTTATGAAGGAAAAACTAGTATAAGTGTTATGTTTTATGTAGAATGGAAACTGAAATTCAGGCTTATAACTTATTTTATCTGTATTGGTTTAGAACATGAAAGATTATCACTTGTTGCCACAAAAAAAAACTTGATAAAGTGCTAACTAGGATTAGTTTCCCTTTAAAAGATCCTTAAAGCAAGCATTTATCTAATTGACAATTTTTATACATGCATATAAGGTGTTTTGGTCATAATCTCCTCCCATTACTTTCCTCTGGCCTCCTCTTGTCCCTTCCATTGAGCCCTTTCTCCTTCCCAATTTCTCCCGCTTCTTCCTTGATGTCTATCGTTTTTCCTTGTGTGTGACCCACACACTAGTGGGCTCATCGACATTCCATCGTGGATAATGGAGGAGGGCATGAGAGCTCTCTGAGGAGTGGTAAGTACTTAATGGCATTTTACATAGTGGTCTGACCACTGGTAGAGACCATGTTCTGTGCTAAATAATTCCTAACCTGTACCCACGCAAGTATTTCTTCAGGTTAGGATATAAACTCAACCATTCTTCTAGCATTCCTCCACATTTGACTTTTTGTGGGTGCATAGAAATAATAGCACAAGAAGTTACTTGTCTAAAACATTTTCAATTGGTTTTCTCCAAGTACATAGTTAAGCAGATAGTGTATTGATCAAACGCTAACTCTGGTTTCTTTGGTATTCCAATAAGAAATTTCACCATGTCCCTTTTGTAGGTGTTTATTATAGAAAGTCTACTGATATGTCAGAGAAACTCTTTAAGGTATGAGAGTACTTTACTCTTCTATCCGCCTGTCTTTTTTAAAAAAAATGTGTGGAGGTGAGAGAAACACACTGAGCATCATCCTTATTGATCTTCCATTTCATTTCCTTGAGGCAGGACCTCTTACTGAAGCTGGGGTTTAATGTTCTCAGTTAGCCTGGCTGGCTATGGAATCTCACCAATCTTCGTGTCTCTTCCCCACCTCACTGTAGGGATGGGCTAGGCCACATCCAAAATGTTAGCTGGGTGCTGAGGATTGAACTCGGTTGTTCATGATCGAACAGCAAATGGTCTTACCTGCTGAGCCATGACCCCACCCACCATCTGTGTTTCTTACCTTTTTACTCACGTTCTCCTCCCTCTCCAATCCCACACTCTTTTCCCTCATGTTAACAATCTTTCCTTTTAGAATACTTTCCTTAATATGTGAGGGAACTATAATAGAAAAGAGCTCATAGAGCATTGTCAAAGAAAGAAATATACACAGTCTTCAATATTTCAAGTGATCTGCACTTGCTATGCACTTCAAGTGATAGAGATGAGCATGCAATAGGAGATATTAAAAGCTGGTAAATAGGGCTGGAGAGATGGCTTAGCGGTTAAGGCACTTGCCTGCGAAGCCTAAGGACCAAGGTTCAATTCTCCAGGACTCACATAGGCCAGATGCACATGTGGGAGAGAATTGGGAACAGGCAACACTCTAGGACTGGAACATATTTTATGAAGTCAGCAATGAGAAGGTGACCTACGTGTGAGGTGTGCAGACCACATGGAGATGGCAAGCGTCTGCTTGCTATGCAGAGTCCGAGGTATATGTAGACAGACCTCAGACTAAAAGAAAGTAGGAGAGAGAAAAGTAAGCATGTGATGGCTTAGAGAAATTCGCGGAAGAGGGGGCAGAAAGCTTGTTAGAGCCAAAGTTGGGACACTATGCACAGGGACATTGCCTCTTCCCCATAACAGATCGATACCCCCACTACGAACCATCACAATCCACATGGGGATAACTGACTTCCCCAATGAGGAGGGTCCCTTCAGAGGGGGGAAGACAGGGAGGAGGCTAAAGATGGTACCAACATGTGCTGTTTACACACTGAGTATGTACATAACTAATAAACAAAATAAAAATTTAAAAAATTTTAAAAAGTAAGCATGTAGAAGTAGCTGGCGGTAGCTACTCTTTTGAGAAGATGGCTACAAAGACTAGAGGATGGATAAGGAAGGATTGTCTTTAAGGTTGGGGAAACATGAATATGTTTCCACCCCAAGTCATTTTGTACCTAAGTACATGAACCAAGAGAACAAGGATAAAACTAGTGCAAACCTTTCCGCGAGGAAATCAGAGAGGATGTGACCAAGAGCCGGGGTTTGTCTCAAGCAGGAACAGTGCCAGCTCTCCTCTGCAGTCAATGGAAAGAAGGTTTGAACACAATGATATCAGGGATGAGTCTAAGAGAGTTGGAAGAGAGAACATCTCCTTTGTAGGTCCTGTTTCTCTAAGGCCCAAGATAAAAGGTTGGCTCCAGGGCTGGAGAGATGGCTTAGCAGTTAAGGTGCCTGCCTGCTAAGCCTAAGAACCCGGTTCCAATCTCCAGGTCCCACGTTTAGGCAGATGCAAAGTGAGGCAAGGGCGCAATGCTGCACTTGCCCACAAGGGGGTGCATGCATCTGGATTTCGTTCACAGCAGCTGAGAGACTGCTGGCGCGCCCATCTTTATCTGTTTCCCTCTCCCTATCTCTCTGTCTGTCTCTGTCTGTCTCTCTCTCCAAAAATAAATAAAGTAAAAAAATTTAAAAAAAAAAAATAAAGGTTGGCTCCATAGCATGAGGGCAGTATGTTGAGAGGAATGCAGGAAGTGTAAGTTTAAACTAGCTGCAGTTGAACCGATGTGATGAGAAGCTGAGCAAGATTGTGGAGAGATACTTGGAGGGGGCAAAGAGACTGGAGGTGTGGTGCTGCTTTCCCAGTGTTAATTGGAGCCCTGGACTAGATGCCACTGGAATAAGGAAAGGGTATTTCAGAGAGGGATCTGAGCCTAAGGAAACGTGGGATGTATTCGGTAAGTCATCCAGACATAGGAGATGTCCAGAGACGTTCACGTAGCCACCGAGGCAACAGCCACTCTTAGCAAATGGCTCCTAGTGCCGAGCCACAGATAACAACCTTGTATGAAGAAATGCTGGCTGACTGTTGATCAATTAGCCTTTCAGCTCAGTGGGAGGCAGCCTTGTCAATCAGGGCCCTCCTTGTCCCTCTAATGGCTTCTCTGGGGAATAAACATTGAACGTGGTTATTGATCCCATGAGAAAAGAAGTCGCTGATGGTGTTTTCTTCTTCTCACCAGAATCGAACCTCTCAACTACTACCCTTGCCCATACGCTTCCTCCTACTTTTTAAACAGTAGATCTTTGGATATTCTGTGTATCTTTGATGAAAATTGTTATTTTTAAAGTTAGGGCTTTTGACTTCTTGCCCAACTCCTATTGCTAAACTCTTCAGAAGTGGCTAAAAATAATATTGTAGGGAAAAATGTTAAGACATGTGCTTCCTTGCCTGCCACAATGGAAGTTAAAGTTTATTTTCTAGTCTGGAACTTCTTTCAGCTGGCATATTCTTTGTATGCCTGCAGTAAACAATATTCTATCAGCATCACACGCACTATACTCAGCGCCCTATAATTAAGCATTTCTAAAATTTCCATGAAGATGTCATTTTAAATACCACAGAGAGGCCGAGTTTATCATCAAAAATATTAAGCAGCTCATTAACATTTGTGCAAAGAGCAAAATAACACCTCCACACTTTAAAAAGAAAATTCTTCCCTTTTGAATCCACAATTTATATAGTGGCTTTCCTTCCAAGCAATTTGATGAAATATTTTCTTGGTTGAAGTGTTTGAGGAAAAGGTGTTAAAATTGCCTTCAAGTAATTGAACTCTGTGACAGTAACAGATGGCGTCTTTGTCTCATGCCACTATCTCACTATGCTGAGCCGTCCTCAGCACCATATTATCCAATAAATTCGAATATTGGTGGAAAAAGTACTTATACAGCCATTGCATAGACATGTTTGCCAAAGCAAATCCTCTCACGTTCCTTCCCTACCCTGCTTTCTTTCACTGTCTAGTCTGCTCTAAGTTTGCAGAACATGTCAAGATTTTGCAGTAAAAAAAAAAAAAAAAATCAGCTTGAAAATAGTTATAGGAAAGGAGGAAGTAAATATGATAGTACTTACAGAAAGATAACTCTTATAGTAGTTGTTTCAGTGGGTTTTTTTGGTTTTTTTTAAGATTTTATTTTTATTTATTTATTAGAGACAGAGAGAGGCCAAGAGAGAGAGAGAGAGAGTGAGAATAGGCGTGCCAGGGCCTCTAGCCACTGCGAACGAACTCCAGATGCGTGTGCCCCCTTGTGCATCTGGCTTATGTGGGACCTGGAGAATCGAGACAGGGTCCTTAGGCTTCACAGGCATGTGCCGTAACCGCTAAGCCATCTCTCCAGCCCCATTTCAGTGTTTTTTTAATTATTATTTCATGACTGTCATTGTTTGTTATAGGAAAATTTACCTGAATTTATTGGCAGTTTCAGGTCCTTAAAACACTAGTCTTTCTTTAGCTTCTTTCATATAATTTCTTTCTTTCTGATCTGTGTTCAGATAAAATTAATAGGTAAGAAAAAAATGTTTTCTTTCTGCAATAGAGTTCAAAACTAAAGAACCAGGAATGGGGAGATAGCTCAGTCAGTAAAATGCTTGCTTTTGGCAGTTAAGGTGCTTAACCTGCAATGCCTAAGGACCCAGGTTCAATTCCCCAGTACACACATAAGCTAGATGCACAAGGTGGTGCATAAGTCTGGAGTTGGTTTGCTGTGGCTGGAGGCCCTGGCACATCCATTCTTTCTCTCTCTCTCTCCCTCTCTAATAAATAAATTAAATTTAAAACATCTTTTTAAAAGCATAAAATCAAGCCTGATGGCATCAACATCAACATTTAGTAAAGTTTTAGAAGGGCAGGATTTCTTGGGCTATATATTATGCGTCTACAACACACTGTGGTATAGATGATCGGGCTTCTGAAGGGCGACTATGTTCCAAGGATGGGCAGGACACAGACTGGATTTATTGTGCCATAGAATGAAAATGCCAAGGGAGAAGGCAAGGTTGAGGAACAGATGTAGAATGGAGAGGAATGTAAGATTTGCCCCGGAGGAGAGAACATGCAAATAGCAGGAACATTGCTAAATGCTGAACCGAATAAGAGATTTAAAATTAAGAATGTAAATTAAAATTTTGTAAAAAAAAAAAAAAAAAAATGTTGATGCCAACAGGAGCACCTTGGCACTGGTATACATTTTCCTCTAATAATTAAAGTCAATCTGCTCTGGGGCTGCTTGTCCATGCATCTTTCAAGTACCACGTGAAGTGAGCTGACCATGGCATACTAACGATGCATTCAGCTACCATCTCTCAGGGACTGAGGGAGGTCAAAGCGCAGAGCCAACTGTTTAAAAGAGGAACAGGAGTCCGTGTGACAAACAGACTGCTAGGGACTCTGTTTGACCACTCGGCCTACGTGGAGATGTTGAATACATTTTTCTCGAATTAGTAAGTTGCTTCCCCAGAATAGGAAAGTATTTCGTAATAATCCATGTAATGCAGAACGACCAGACATGCACCTATGGAATTTCTAAAACTCCAAGTTTTGTTAACATACCCTGTGCCCACACACAAGTGAACTTGATCAATATCCGTGGCCAATTAACAGTGACTCGAAGGGCCAGGGCTCGGAGGGTAAAGCGCTTGCTGCCCAGGAATTGAGATCTGAGTTCACTCCCCAGCACCCAGGTAAAAATCCAGATGTGGCCACACACGCCTAGAACCCTGAACCCCGAGGAGGCAGAGATAGGAGGATGGCTTAGTAGAGTCAGGCTTGCGGTCAGTTGGTGAACGCTAGGTTCCACACGAGAGTCTATCTCAAGAAACTAAGTGGAAAAGCAATCGTGAAGGACCCCTGATACCCTCTGCACACATGCACATGCATGCAAGTGCATGTGTACACACATGGGCATATTCACACCCCCCCACACACACACTCACCACATACTTACACAACACACATCCACACAAAACTAACTCGGGCTGGAGAGATGGCTCAGCCACTACAGTGCTTGCTTGCAATACCCACAAAAAGCCAGATATACAAAGTGGTGCATAGGTCTGGAGTTCCTTTGAAGCAGCAAGAAACCCATTCTGTCTCTTTTCCTCCCTCTCTTCTTCCTCCCTCTCTCCCTCTCCCCTCTTCCTCTCCTCTATCTCAATCTCCCTCCCTCATAAATAAATAAATAAATAATTTTTAAACTAAGGAAGGGCTAGAGAAATTGCCTAGTGGTTAAGATGTTTGCCTGCAAAGCCTAAGGACCCAGGTTTGATTCCCAGTATCCATGTAAGCCAGATGCACAAGGTAGCACATGCATCTGGACTTTGTTTTCAGTGGCTATAGGGCCTGGCCAACCTATTCTCTCTCTATCTGCCTCTCTCTGTCTCAAATAAATAAATTAAGTTAATATATTTAATAAAAATGTAACTCAGTAGCCGGGCGTGGTGGCGCACGCCTTTAATCCCAGCACTCGGGAGGCAGAGGTAGTAGGA
Source organism: Orientallactaga sibirica (assembly GCA_036365145.1). NCBI lineage: Eukaryota > Metazoa > Chordata > Mammalia > Rodentia > Dipodidae > Orientallactaga > Orientallactaga sibirica. The sequence goes on along the minus strand of JAEOAD010000032.1, from coordinate 21,480,234 downwards.
TCGCCAAGAGTTCGAGGCCACCCTGAGACTACATAGTTAATTCCAGGTCAGCCTGGTTCAGAGTGAGACCCTACCTCGAAAAAAACCATAAAAAAAAAAAATGTAACTCAGTAACAAAACTTACTTTGAGCAACTGTTGCAGTCTTTCGCTAAAAACATTTATGGAGACCCCCCAACTCTCCTCAAGAAGAATCTAGGAAGACACCCATGACATGCTTGAACTGGTCCAGAGCATCCAACATCGCTGATTGCAAGCACTGCTTGAGAAAATTCTTCTATCTCCCATCAGAAGTATCAGGCCAGGAATCCACAATGAGGCGAATCTATCAGTGGTGGCTAAGGTCCAGGGGCTCAGTGAACACTCTTTACTTATTCACTCACATGTGCCTGTTGAACCGCTTCAAGCTTCTCCTCAAGCTGTTGGGTTCTGAAAATGCCGTGATAAATGAGAAAAACAAAACTGAGCTCCTGACATCACGGAACTCGAAATCTAGTGAATTTCCAAACTGAGGAAAAGGTCAAGAGAATGGTCAGTATATGTATATAAAAAATTAGTAATCAGGGAGAGACATGAGATGGAGAGAAGAGGGACAGACAGGCAAAGAGTGAATATGGATGCACCAGCGCCTCTAGCCATTGCAAACACGGAACTCCAGATGCATGCACCATTTTGTGCATCTGGTTTTACATGGGAACTGACAGGTCGTTAGGCTTTGCAGGCAAGCACCTTAGCCACGGAGCCATCTCTCTAGCCTGGTTAGCAACGTTTCAAACAGAAAAAAATTCCCTTCAAATGACAAGGTAGGTCTAGAGCTACAGGAATGGGGAGCTAAACTGTCATACATGAGCAGTCATCACCAGTACACAGCCTCTGTATTCCCCTTCTTCACCAGTTAAGAACTGAAAATGGTAAACACAGTGAGCGTTAATGCAAAGGACACATATCCTGGGCTGGAGAGATGGCTTAGTGGTTAAGGTGCATGCCTGTAAAGCCTAAGGAGCCAGGTTCGATTCTCCAGGTCCCACGTACGCCAGATGCACAAGGTGGCGTATGCGTCTGGAGTTCATTTGCAGCAGCTAGAGGCCCTGGTGCACCCATTCTCATTCTCTGTCTCTCTTCCTCTCTCTCTCTCTCTGGCCTCTAATAAATAAATAAAAATAAATCTTTTTTTTTTCAAAAGACACATACCCAACAACACCATGACCAACAACACCACTATCGTCACCACCGCTGTCACCACCACCAACAATCAAAGCACCAGGGTTTCAGATATAAGGCACGATAGTAGGGAAACCATGGGTTTGGCGCCATAGTAACCTGTGTTTGAACCCCCCACACTCCTATCCACTTATATAAATGACTTAATTCTCCGGATTTCAGCTATCGCAACTCAACAAGAATATAGAATATGACCCTTTTGGTGTGACAAGTATTAAGTTATGCAATGTAAAATAAGTCCCTGGAGTACAAGAGGAAATCAATGATCAAAGTATTCTACCAGACATCAAACATGTATAAATTGTGGAATTATTATGGTGTGCAACATGAATCACATTATCACTAGATGATGACAAAATTTTATTTTATTTTATTTTTGGAGAGAGACAGACAGAGAGAGAGAGAAAGGGACAGGGAGACAGAGAATGGGCACGTCAGCAGTCTCTCAGCTGCTGTGAATGAAATCTAGATGCGTGCGCCCCCTTATGGGCAAGTGTGGCATTGCGCCCTTGCATCACTTTGCATCTGGCTAAACGTGGGACCTGGAGATTGGAACCAGTGTTCTTAGGATTAGCGGGCAGGCGCCTTAACCGCTAAGCCATCTCTCCAGCCCGAGGATGCCAAAATTTAAAAAGAAATCAGTAATGACTCATCAGCTGGGTGTAATGATGCCTGCCTCAGATCCCAGTAGTAGAGAGGCTGTGGCAGGAGTTCAAGGCCAGCCTGGGCTACATACCAACACCTTGTTTCAATACAATAATCAAAAGTACTAGCAAATCCTCTGAATAACCAAACTGTAAAATATAAGACACGCAAGGAAAGAGGCGCTGAGCGGATTGACCACTTATTTACCAGCAGGTTCTCACACTTGGTCATTGGGACAGCTATCTTCATTCTTCAGAAACGTTCCATACATACGACAGCAGAAGGAAGCAAAAAGAAAAAGGGAGGAAAAAAAAACAGAAAAAGGAAACCTTCCAGTGCTTCATTGCTTCTCTGGGAATCAGCCCCTGCAGCCTTCCGCGTGCTCTACTTGATCCTTAATTTATGGAGTCAACAGAAAAGGCTGTCTTTGCCAGCACAGATGCTGGACAAATACCGAGAGCATTGATTTTGGTATTTGGCCAAATTGATGGCATCATTATGTTGACGGAATATCACTGTCTCCAATAAAAATGTTTTATGTGGAGTCCAAGGGAAGGGCTGAGACTGGCTGGCTTGAGAAACACAGAGGAAGAAACTCAATAAGGAAGCGAGACTTTTCTCTCTGGCCTCATGCCTTCTGTGTTTAAGCAGCATGGAGTGATTTTTTTTTTCTTGGATGTTTGTCTTCTGCTGTTTAACTTTATTCTCCATTTCTTAGCATGTTAATACCACCAAACATTTGGAAAAAGAACTGTAAATATAACTTACTTTTTCATTGCAGCACATATTTGCATTAGAGCAGTTAAAATATTTGGATAAAGTATCTGTAAAATATGCAATCAAGTGTTTAATTAATTCTATTACTAAAACTAACATCATTAGACAAAGATATGATATGTCTACTCAAGAAACAAATGAGTTTTTCTTTAAGTTGCCTCTCTTAAGACCTCCACTGATTCAGTTTCTAACTGAAAGCTAAATCTAGCTACATAACGACAATATGGAAAATGATTAATAATTGTTTTGAACTTAATTTGCACATCTAAGTATGGTTTAGTGGTTGGCCCAGAAATGAGATGCAAGAAACTCACCTGTACACTGCAAAGAAATTTAATTTATTTGTATTTCATTTACTTATTTAAAAGGGAGAGAGGGAAAGAGGCAAAAAGAGAGAGAGAGAGAGAGAGGACAAGCCTTGCCCCTGCATACACACTCCAGACACATGGGCCACTTTGTGTTTCTGGCTTTAAGTGGGTAATGGGGAATCAAACCCAGGCTCTTAGGCTTTGCAGGCAAGCGCCCTAATCACCGAGCTATCTCTTCAGCCCGAACTTTATTTTATTAAAGATTATACACTAAAGGAACATTTGTTCAAATAATCGTGGGTGGCAGCAAGCATGACCAATGTGCTCCTTGACATTCTTTACCATAATACTCATTTCATATCACTATGTACAGACACAAATTTTTATGTAAAATGACCTCAGGTTTACACAAGATGGGGCTAAATAACCCAGTGACCATACAACTTCATTGCACACTCCAGGCACGTAGAAGCGGTATGTCCATCATATTCAACTGTATTTAATCTCTATTGCTTTTCCTTTTTTGTGTCTTTATTACTTTTTTAAGTTGACAGAACTTTAGTTTTATCAAGACATGAGATATATATGATTATTTTTATGCCTGTAGAAAATAACATGCATCCTGAAACTGGCACCATATATAATGCCCTAAAAGTAACCATCATGGCTCAGTGTTTGCTCGTTCTCTAGACTCCTGGTAAGAATATTTAAAGATCCCCCCTCTTAAAGGTTGCAGCCTGTAACGCAGCATTGTAACCACGTGGATTATACACTGAGCCCCTAGGAGGTGTTCCGTAATCAACACCTCTCTGATGACCTCTTTGTCGGTCCCAGCATGCAAGTCTCTTCTTCTAGGAGTTTACTACATAGTGACAAAAATGCCAGCTTACTCACCTTTCAGCCAGCTGTCACCCTCCCTTAATTTTCCATGCATGTGTTCACCTTAATAAACTCTAGCCACAGTTGGGCATGGTGGCACAAGCCTTTAATCACCATGAGCTCAAGGCCACTCTGAGACTACATAGTGAATTCCTGGTCAGCATGGGCTAGAGCAAAAACCCACCTTAAAAAAACCTAAATAAATAAATAAATGAATAAAACCTGAGTCATAATGATTATGAACACACAGGCCTTGATGTCTGAAAGGCAGTTTTTCCATCACAGCTCTACTGCTTTTTATCTGTGTGACTTCCAAGTCCCCGTGTCTCTGTCTATCAATAGTCATGAGTACAAAGATGTAGAGACTCAATCACATTTCTGGGACTATTAAATGGGAGCACGAATGTAACGTACTTACCGCCATGACTAGAACATATGCATTAATTGTTTGTAATACATCTTCTGGTGGCACCAGGTTTATGGGACCAAGTTAAAGTATTTACATTTTTCATTTGGATTATTTTGATATACAAAACAAAACAAATCAAAGAGATGAGGTCTACTGATTTTAGTTTTCATTTTGCAGAAATCCATTTGGGCTTTTGAAAATACATATCTATGTTCTAGTAAGTATTCACACAAGTTATTTTGCAACATAAAGAAACAAAATTTCTGGTATAAAACAAAATATTATTATCCCTATCAGGCCAGTGCTTCCTGTCGCCCAAGTGTCTCCAGGGTCAGGAGCACACGCTGAAGCAGCGCGTTAAAGTCAAGTTCCTCTGGAGCACACAGCAGAGTAGAGACAAGTAGCTAGGTACGTACAAAAGAAAGAAACAAAGCACAGTAGAAACGAGTAGATATGGAATGGAATATAAATAAAAGGAAGCAGGCCAGTTTATTAACTAACTGAGTCTGTCATTTTAAGTTAAGGGGAAAACTGACAAATTGTGAACTCAGAGAGATTTGGGGCATGTCAACCAAAGCTTACTGAAACCAACAAAGAATATTTTAATGGATTAGCCTAAAAAGAAATGATGGTCAGGCGTGGTGGTGCATGCCTTTAATCCCAGCACTCAGGAGGCAGAGGTAGGAGGATCACCGAGAGTTCGAGGCCACCCTGAGACTACAGAGTGAATTCCAGGTCAGCCTGGGCTAGAATGAGACCCTACCTTGAAAAACCGAAAAATGTAAAACCAAAAAAAAATGATGTTGAAACCCACCCATGTCCATCCTCTTCCCATGTCCATCCTCTTCCCTTTTCCACCCTCTTCCTCTTGCAAAAATATGGGTTCAATTCAGGAAAAAAAAAAAAAAAAAAAAAAAAAAAAAAAAAACGACCACCAAGCACCACCCCAAGAGTATTGGAGAACTCAAGACTTTACTATTACACACAGGCAGGGTGAAGGGAAGTTTTTGCTTCAAAAACACCTCTAGGCCCTGAGACTGTGCGTCTCTTATAATATCAAATGGTATTTCATAGATTTAACTTTGTCACTAATTGCCTCAGCTTTCTGTATAATTTTAGGCTGAGGGCTCCTCGGTGGCTCTGTAACTTTTGGCTTCGTGATCTTCTAACTGTTAAGTATTTATGAAAGTAGAACATGGGGTTGCATTGACAGAGACTTCCAATTGTGACATAAGCTGGGAAAATATTTAAATTATCAGTGAAATATAATTAAACCGTTAGTTTTAAGAATCAGAGGTATAAAAAAAGAAACACATGATAATCAAAATAAGAAAAAAAGGGAAAGTAGGCAGACTTACAGATTGGCTCACTTTCTCACTCAAATTTTAGACCTCAAATATTTTTTAAAGGCATTTATTTTACTTTTGTTTATGTCCATATTTTAAGTGCTGCTCTATATTTAGTTTGAGGATCTTTTCCTTTAGGAGGAAGGTCACCACTGGGGAGACTCAAAACTCCCCCAAAGTGCTGAGAAGAGACCCCGGAGAGCTCAGCACTGAGAGATGTCTCCACTCTTCCAAGTTATGCTAGGCCATGCTATGCTAATTGCACCCTGCAACGTTCAGGGAGTATTGTGGAAGACAGGGTGGAAAGAATGTAGGCGCAAAGAGAAGGAGAGGAGTGTTTGGGAATGCTCTCTTCAAGGGAAAACCAGTGAGCAGTGCATTCGTGAACTTGCGGCGACCTATCACTGCCTGCACAAGACCTACATGACGTTGGCCTGTCTGCGTGGAACACGGAGGAGGACAAAAGAATGAGGAAATAGAAGGACAGCTGGGAAGAAGAGGCTGTGTGGGAAGAGGAGGGGCAGGGGTGGGAAAAAGAGTTACTGTAGTGGGTTATGATCAAGATACGTGATGTACAGGTTTGAAAATTTCAACAAAAAGTTTTTCAAATCTTGTTTATTTTACTTTTCAAAGTAGGTATTCAAATGTCACTTGAGTTACAAAATCGCACAGAAATACTTCTTTGCAAGAATGTTTAATTTTGCTGCGCAAATGTTCTTATCTCATAAAAATGTCCCCACAGCTACATCTACAGATATGTTTAGGTACTTAAAACTTCAAGGATCAGAAGCTAGACTTCTTGTCAATTCTGAACAAACGTTAACTTTGCAAGATACTATTTTAAGTTTATTTATATTTATATTGGGGCACAATATCAAAATTGAATCTGTTTCAAGTCCTGGTTGCTGTCTATTTGGTAGAAATTTTGATAGGAGGACTCTTACAAGAAACCTGTTGATGTTTCACAGAGTATTTTAATAAAAATGACTGTCGTCTAGGCAGTTACACCCCACAGCATTCACGTAAGGTAAGGTCTTGCACAAGACTAACACATAATCAATCCACATTCCCTCATGGATGACGCTGGAGGAGGACGTGAGGCCTCCACCCTGTCAAGGAATTACTGGCAGTTAATGGTGGCTGGGGAGTGGAAAATATTTTCTTAAGTGGTGTAACTACTGGTATGACCCACATGTTCTGGTAAATAATCTCCCCACCCATGCTCCTAATTAAAGTCAGAGGGTCACAGCCACACAGAAGAACAAAAAGAGAGACATCAAAGGGGAAGAGGAAGTACTGTGAAGAAGAAACAGGGTTCTGGTGAATAGGAGGGGCTCCAGAGCAGGTGAAGGGAGAGAACTATGATCAAAACGTCTTATGTACAGGCTAGAGAGATGGCTTAGTGGTTAAAGTGCCTGCCTGTGAAGTCTAAGAATGCCCGTTCAAATCTCCATGTCCCACATTTAGCCAGACGCAAAAGTAACGCAAGCCCGCAATGTCACACATGTGCACAAGGGGGCGCACACATCTCGAGTTCATTCGCAGCGGCTGAGAGGCCGCTGGCGCACCCATTCTCTCTCTGTCTCTTCCTCTCTGTCTCTGTCTCTCTCTGTCCCTCTCTCTCTCGTTCAAATTTTAAAAAACACCTTATGTACATGTATAAAAATTATCAATACCATGATTTGTTCAAAAGCTTACTTTCCCTCATACTTCTAGTTTTCATTTTCCAAGTATATATTGAGGAATAAATGGGAACCCATACAGTCGTCTGGTACTCAAGCCACTTCAAAGGGCACTTGTTTAAAAATAGTACCAAAAGAAAGAGTTGAAGTCAAAATATCATTTATTAGTATTTGTGGAGGCCCAATTCTCATCTCCTTTTTTAGACATAGCTATAAATAAGGGATGTAAATGTTCAGGATTTGGCCCAAAAGATCCAAAGACTTAGTATGAAAGCTGATACTATTCCAGCCCAGAGATGGAAATGCATATAAGGCAGCTTTCTTTATTGAGGGAATGAAAAGAAAATGGAATTTCTGCTCCCATCTCCCAAAGCCAAAGGTTTAAAACCCTCTCAGCTCTTTGGCAGAAGAACAGATCCTTCTGTAGTTTTTCTTGGGCAGTGTGGACACCCTATTTAGCCTCCAGAATGCCCACTATCCTGAAGAATGTCATGGCCTCTCAGTCTCCTTGTCAGTAAAATGGAAATATTTGTGCCTGTCTCATTGTGGTGGTTTGCTTCAGGTGTCTCCCATAAACTTAGGTGTTCTGAATGCTAGGTTCCCAGCTAATGGAGATTTGGGAATTAACACCTCCTGGAGGCAGTTTTTTGTTGGGGCAGGCTTATGGGTGTTATAGCCAGCTCCCCCTTGCTAATGTTTGGCACACTCTACTGTTGCTATTGTCCACCTTATGTTGTCCAGGGGGTGGTGTTCACCCTCTGCTCATGCCACCCCTGCCACCATGCAGCTTCCCCTTGAATCTGTAAGCCAAAATAACCCCCTTTTTTTCCAAAATCTGCTCTTGGTTGGGTGATTTCTGCCAGCAATGTGAACCTCACTGCAACATACATGGATTTGATGTGGGGACTGAATGTCATACATTGAAAGCTCCTCAGACGAGTGTTGCCTGGCCACAGCAAGGAAGAGTAAAAATTTAATCTTAACCATGGGAGAACATATTTTTTTACAAGGCTTGTTCATTGTTTTTACCCAACTATATCAGGCATAACATAGAAACTATGTTTTAATCAGAAAGATGAGAAATCATTTCCCCCGATGAAAATGCTTAACAAGTTGATGAAATGAAGTCATAGTGTCTAAATGAAGACTTTGGTAGAGTCCATAAATAAAGGGCCATTTCTTATGCTCTTGTTAAGCACTGCTGTGCCACTTATTTTTTGTTAGTTACCCCCTTTAATATTTAAAATTATCAATTAGAGGGGCTGGAGCAATGGATCAACCATTAAAGCACTTGCTTGCAAAGTATATAGCAACCCAGGCTTGATTGCATAAAGCCAAATAAACAAAGTGGCACATGCATCTAGAGTTTGTAGAAGCTAGAGGCCCTGGCACATCCATTCATATCCTCTGTCTGTCTGTCTCTCTCTCTCTCTCTCTCTCCTTGCAAATAAATAACTACAAATTATTTTTTTAATCATCAATGAATCTTGGCATACCTTACAGGCATCTTGAGGGCCAGACAATAGGGATGGAAGAGTCAGGGGGAACGGGAGTGGGAGGTGGGGAGGAAATAAACACAAAACTAAACCCAAAATAAACTGGGTTTTATGGCACAGGACTATGGGAGAATCAAAAGGTAAGAAGGGCCCTGGAGAGGGTGGGATGAAGCCTAACCTTAAAATATTTAGCTCTTGCCTATAACCCCCAGTACCAGAAACCTATTGCTGGCTACATTAAGGTCTTGATCAGACAGACCTACAAGGCCCTAAAACAAGACAGGCTTCTGTCAAAGCACTAGATTACCAGCCCGAGGTACAAGGTAAGATGCTATTGCTGAAGGCACCACATGCTGTTGACAGAGAACACCCAGTGACCCTGCTGGAATCTGGAAAAATCCAGTCCCCACATGGTAAGCCCCTTTAGTGCTGGAAAGCACTACATGAGCTACTCAGAAAAAGAGGCCAACAACTGTTGTGAGCAAGTCGGGGTCACAGCTGCTCAAAAGCAATCAGCCTGACAAGACACAATCACCCGTGCAGTGGTGGCACACAGCCTTTGTGGGTAACCAATGGCTTTCTGATTGGCTAAATGGAAAGGAATCCATGGCTGGAACTGGGAGCCAGGTCACAATCCCATGGAGACCAAGGTTATGGTCTCCAGTGACAAGTTCCCACTAGTCTTTAACAGAAAGAGGGGCTGCATCCCTCAAAACCTCCCTAAATTAACAATGATTATCCCAATTAACTATACTGACTTCATTCTGTGTTGGGAAATTTGTTCTTTTTCAGAAGGTAGCGAGGCTCAAGACAAACCACCCTTGGCACTTCAGCCAAGACCCAGATGAAACCACAGAGGAACTGGGGAGATGAACAAGAGTGCTGCTTCCATGGCTAAGCTGACTATCAGCACCAGGGTGAAGGAGACAGACCCTGAGGACGCTCAACACTTATCAAAGCAGAGATCCAGAAGCTCCTGAGAGGAACTGGGGAGATGAACAAGAGTGCTGCTTCCATGGTGAAGCTGACTATCACCGCCAGGGGGAAGGAGACAGACCCTGAGGACACTCAACACTTATCAAAGCAGAGATCCAGAAGTTCCTCACAGCTCAACACACCCACTGTGGCTCAAGAAATTTTGTGGAAGAGGGGACAGAAAGATTGAAAGAGCCACAGGCATGGAGGACAAAACCAGAGGTATCCCCTCACCAATAACTGACTTCTGCTCTCACAACATATATCCCACAACCCCATGGGAAATATTAACAACGCCTCTGAGGTGGGCCCTCAGAAGATTGGGGGCAGGGAGGAGGGACATGATGGTACCAACAAATGGTGTTCCCGTACAAAGCATATTCTTTCTTTTAATTTAATTTAATTTATTTATTTGAGAAAAAGAGGTAGAAGGGGAAAGAGAGAATGGGCACCCCAGGCCTCCAGACACTGCAAATGAATTCCAGGTGCATGGGCCACTTTGTGTGTCTGGTTTATGTGGGTCCTGGGTAACTGAACGTGAACTCTTAGGCTTTGCAGGCAAGTGCCTTAACTACTAACCTATCTCTCCAGACTGAAAGCATATTCTTTTTTTTTTTTTTTTTGAAGGGGGGGGTTTCGAGGTAAGGTCTCACTAGCCGAGGCTGACCTGGAATTCACTCTGTATTTTCAGGATGGCCTCGAACTCACAGCAATCCTCCTACCTCCTACCTCTGTCTCCTGAGTGCTGGGATTCAAGGCATGTGCTACCACGCCTGGCTGAAAGCATATTCTTAATTACAAGATATATCAATGAATTATTCTCCACTGCATAATAAATTCTTTAGTCCATTCTGCATGTAACTGACTTTGAGAACAGAGACCAATGAAATATAGGTTTATTAGCTTATAATTCTAATATTCCTTTCCTCAGGAAATATAGAGAACAGCACCACAAATTCGTCTCTTTAGTAAATCTTTATTTTTTCAGTTTCGTCAGGCAGCAGGGGAAAAAAAAAACTGTTACTTTCAAGCCCACTTGTCTGAAAAGCTCAAGTTACTATGGTTATTCATGAGGAAGCCACGAGATTTATTACACAATTGTTTTCCAGTACATAATGTGGCTTTGATTTTTTCTGATTTTCATGAATAGCACTCTCTTCAAGACCTGAACATGGTGAGAAACTTCAATTTTACATTGGGAGAGATATATAGACTATCTGAGACTTTGATCATAGGAGAGGGACGATAATCACCAGGGGGGCATTAATGCTAAATTAATACTGTGTACTAGATACTTTATATAATTGAGCTACTCTAACTGGCACACCTCATCAAAAATGATCTTGTGCACAAGGCATGATTGTTCTTGTTTTTACACGTGATGACTCCAGGCTGAAAGAGGTTAAAGAAATGTTCCGTATCACGTAACTTGAGAAGGGCAAGCCAAGACTGAATCTAAAAAGTAAATGTTTCGGCTAGGATAGTGCGATGGTACTTTGGTTAGCTGAGGGATGATGAAAGAGAGGCAGAGGTGTGACGTGACTTGTTGTGTCTCTTGGACAGCTTATAGTACATATTAGAAACAGAGCTCTCAACTCTATCCTCTCTTCCACCTAAAGCCCTTTCTGCCCTCCATAATCACCACTGTTGTTAGCATTCTCAGCACTCAATTGATCAGACCGAAACCCAAGATACTGAGGTTGACTCCCTTTCCTCAAACATTTCTCATTGAATTCATTAAAAAATACAGAATGAAAAATAAATTTTTCTTTGGGGATTACTGAAGGTAGCCACACAATAAAAAAAAAAAACTTTATTTATTTTATTTATTTGAGAGAGAGAGGATCGGTGCCTTCATCAGCTGCAAATGAATGCCAGACACATGAGCTACCTTGTGCAACTGGCTTACGTTGGTCTTGGGGAATCAAATCTGGATCCTTTGACTTTGCAGGCAAATGCCTTAACCACTAAGCCATCTCTCCAGCCTGCTCACACAATTAAAAACAATGCTAGAGCTGGAGGAATGGCATGGAGGTTAAGGTGCTTGCCTGCAAAGCCAAAGGACCCAAGTTCAATTCCTCAGGACCCATGTAAGCCTGATGCACAAGGTGGTGCATGCATCTGGAGTTCGTCTGCAGCAGCTGGAGGCCCTCACAATCCCATTTTCTCTCTCTCTCTCTCTCTTGTTCTCTCTCTCTCTCTCAAATAAATAAATAAATATTTTTTAAATCTTTTAAAGATGCTAATCACTGATGCTTATGGGAATTAGCAGTTAGGAATAAGATGGGCACTTTAGTAATTGGAGGTCATGGGACAATTTGTAGGGTATGATCCATATTGTGATTCAGCTCGTGTCTCTAAGGGGCCTCAGATCTTTCTATCCAAGGTCCAGATTCTTGGGAGAGAGGCATGGACTCAACCAACCTTAGAACTAGTCTTTCTACCTGTCAGCAGTGGACAGAGTAGAGCAAAACGGTACAAATATAATAGGATTGGTGTTGCTGTGAGCCAAGACAGACCATAGTTTTGTGTATGTCACATTTATACACTCTCATCGGGACCAATGAAAACTTTGCTTTGGAAAACAAAAAACATGAAAAATTACATGGAAATTTTGTTTGGAAAGTTTATCTGTAAAGACTGAATCCATGCAAGCCAAGTTTGATGGATTATTAGCCCTAATCAGTGACATAGCCTTAGAAATAGTAAAAGAAGAACCACTGAAACACCTCTGTCACACCCTCCAAGGCTCAGGGACCATTGCGGAAGATGGGGCGGATAGAATGGAAGAGCCAAAGGAAGGGTACGACTCCTTACAATGCAACTGTCCAGACAGAAATTGGCCTCGATATCCATGACCTTGCAGTGCCTAGCAATACCTTTGCAAGACCCTCATAATAGAAGTAAAAGATGATGACATCAAATTAAAAGAGAGACTAATGGAGAGATGGAGGGGATATGATGGAGAGTGGAGTTCTAAAGGGGAATGGGGGGAGGGGAGGGAAATACCATGTACTTTTTGTATGTAAGTATAGAAGTTGTCAATAAAAAAATAATTATTAAAAAAAAAAAAGAGGAACCGGGTGTGGTGGCGCACGCCTTTACCCCCAGCACTTGGGAGGCAGAGGTAGGAGGATCGCTGTGAGTTCAAGGCCACCCTGAGACTATATAGTGAATTCCAGGTCAGCCTGGGCTAGAGTGGGACTCTCCCTCAAAAGAAGAAAGACAGGAAAAGAAAGAAAGAGAGAGAGAAAGAGAGAGAGAGAGAAAGAAAGAAAGAAAGAAAGAAAGAAAGAAAGAAAGAAAGAAAGAAAGAAAGAAAGAAAGAAAGAAAGAAGGAAAAAAGGAAACAACGAAAGAGATGGCAGAAGAGTGGCTTCAAATCAACGCATGCATTCTTTAGAAAGCAGCAAGTGATTTAAATCAGCATTAATGACATGTGCATATAATTCTAAACGTGAAAAAGGTAAACAGGAAAGAGGACCAAATATCAGAATGACAACAATGGGGAAATTGGCAGATATAATGAGATGAGACTTAACATGAATACCACAGGATAATTTACCTGGGGAGAAGTCACCAGCAGCTGAGATTTAAACGAAATCTCATTCTCCCTTCAGAAGTAAATAATGTTCAAAAAGAGTCTGGTTATAGTGAATAATGACTTGAATATGAGCTCACTTTGTAATGCTTTTGCTAAACAGCCCATTGCTGTCTCAGGAGGATGCGCATAATGGATCATTTCAACTGGAGGCGCACACAAAGGAGAAAAAGTGTCTTCCGCACCCTCAGAGATCACCTTGATTCCGCCATCTATAATTGGAGCCCTCTCAATAGAGAAAGAGCACCGTAAAGTTTAAGGAAAGGCAATAAACATCATGAAATGAATCAGAGCCCATTTAATTCGAAAAACCTTGAACAGACTCAGAAAGAAGGTCATTCTGCCTGGTCTAGTACAGTCACCCTTCGATTCCCAGAAAGAAAAAAAAAGGGTGCTATTGCGAGCATATATACTGAATGCTTACTCCGGGCCAGCACAGATGCACTGACACACTCTTCCCACAACAGACCCACCCACGTCTTTGCTACTCAATTTGTGTCCATTTTGGAATTTTGCAGGGAAGGAAGCTGAGAAGGGACATTACATGAGTTGTACATGGTATTATTTAAGCAATGAAACGACCACACCAAGACCTGGAACTCAGCTTGTCAAGAGTCTAGGACTATGCCCCCACCACCCTGCGGTATTATCACTCCACTACTGACATTCAAAGTCCATTTTTTTATTATCTTACTTTCAGGTTCCTCCATTCCAAGGATGCAATCTCTTCGCTCATTGCCCTGATCGCTTGCAGCACCTCCTCATTGATTGTTGTCCTTGAATCCAGAACTTCCCCCAAATGTGTGTTAAGTCTTAAAAAAATAAATAAATAAATCTCTTTTTCAACTCAGTCAGCTCTTCCAATCCTACCCATAAGGGCCCATATTTAAATTAGTTATAGTTTTTGCCTCTTCTCTTTCTAGCCCAGGTTGTGCTGGAACTCTGTGTAGTCTGAGGCTGGCCTAGAACTCACAGCGATCCTCATACCTCTGCTGGAATTAAAGGTGTGCACCACCACACCTGGCTAAAATTATAGTTTTTTAAAATATTTTTATTTATTTGTAAAGAAAGAGAGGGGAGGAGAGAGAATGGGCATGCAGTGCCTCTTGCCACCGCAAACTCCAGATGCATGCACCACTTTGTACATCTGGCTTTATGTGGGTGCTGGGGAATAGGAATCAAGATGTCAGGCTTCATGAGCAAGGTCTTTTTGACCTCTGAGCCATCTCTCCAGCCCAAATTATAATTTTAAAACTATGCTCAATTATTTTATACAAATGTTTACTTACATCTCCTATCCAGCCATAAATACCATCCTCTCCTGGTTTCACAACCCAGCACCCTTCTGAGCACCATGCATAACTTCTGCTTGAGGGCACATGACACAGGATGTTAGGAAGATGGGGAGATTGTCAGTACCCCCAGTGCTTGCCATCCAAAGGGAATGTGCCATTCACAGCAAAGAATCTGGAAAGTTTAAGTTTGTTGTTCAAACTCAGCAGAACAAAAAGGAGAAAACAAACTTTATTTTTTTTTTTTTTTCTGGGAGAAGGAGCTGGATTCACTAAGCTGGGCTTTAAGATGTATTGACATTTGATGCTCTGAAATTATCCACTTAAGACTCTGAACAGCAGCAAGAAAACGCTGTTCTGCCAGCGAGAATCCCAGGCTATCAGAGTGGCCCATCTGTTTCTGGGTCTGTGTGGTAAAACTCTCAGTGTTATGCTCAGAAATTTATTCTGACTTGCACATCTGGAATGTGAGATATTAGGAAAGGGCACGAGGATTGAATAAATCAAACCTTGAGGACCTCAGCTCTGAAGGTGGGTCTACCTAGAGGACAGCTCACCCCTGGGAGAAGGGGACAAGCTGACTGTGAGTTCATTTCCCCAGTGCAACTCCAGGGAAGAGAAAACGATGATGAAGCCATTAGCTATCCGATACCACACACACATTCCATTGCCATTGAAAAACGTCCCACATCTGTGTGTTAATGCTGGCATCTGCTTCAAATTACCCTCAGATGAGCTCTACAGCTCTTGCCTAATTGGACACTATCAAAATGACATGGCTGTTACTGCTTAGCTCTTAGTTGCCCTTTATGCAGCAGGCTTTGCATGGAATGAATTTTTATCTTCATGTGGAAGGACCTTACTATTTTTTTTTTTTTAACCAGAAATTCTAAAGGTAAGTTATTCTCGTAATCTGTTCAAAATATCTTAGGTCTCTAATTATTAGTTCTCACCTAAATTTCTTAACTAAGGAATTTTAAAACTCACTGGCCTAGAAGCAGGTGGTAGTAGTAGTAATAGGAATATATTATAATCAGATTTTTTAAAATTTGAGTTTTAGAGAGCAAAGTTTTTGTTTAACAGATGGTGAAATTGAAGTTCAGGCAAGTAAAATAGTTTTCTTTTAGGTCAAAAGCTGAGAGCTTGTAGCAGGTCCCTGTAGGAAAGTTTTACTTCTTAATCTCACCACTTCTCAGCTTTTATTATTTATTTCCTTGAGAGAGAGAGAGAGAGAGAGGAGGGAAGGAGGGAGAGAATGGGCACACCAGGGCCTCCAGCCACTGCAAGTGAACTCCAGATGCATGTGCCACTTTGCACATCTGGCTTAGATGGGTCCTTGGGAATCAAACCTGGGTCCTTTGGCTTTGCAGGCAAGCGCCTTAACTGCTAAGCCATCTCTGCAGCCCTCAGCTTTTATTATAATCTATTAAGGGGCATGTAGCTAAGTCAGCCACAGAGAATCAAAGGAAAGCAGCATCAAAAACTTTTCATCCCCGCCCCCCCGCCGCCCCGATGAAACTTCACACATCAAGATGAGAGATTCCCCTGAGTCATGGTTTTGGATTATAAATTGAGGGTCTTAAGGAAACTGCAATGAGTTCAAGCTTGACACCCAAATACAGGTCTTTTTTAAAAATTAATATATATAAAGTCCAAGAGAGTTTGCCTAGCAGTATTTTCATAAGCTAGAGCTCACCAACAAGATGGAGGCATAGTGTGCTATTAAGAGAGTGCTTTGTATCAGTGATGCCTCAACTTCAAAGTAAACCAAGAAGATATAGTGCTGACTTAAATTGTTTGCATTATGAAAATATGGGAAGTATATATTATTTATGAAATTCATTTCAACAACATTCTCTTGCTTTGGTGTGTGTATATATGAAGTGATGTATGTGAGTGTATGTGTGTGAGCACTTGTGGGTGGGGGTCATTGTGCATGTGTGCATGTGTGCATTCGTGTGGAGGACAGAAGTTAACACTGGGTACCATTCAGTAATTCTCCACTTTATTCTTTGACGTGAAGTCTCTCCGTAAACCAAGAGCTTTCTGATTGGCCTGGCCTCCCTACCAGTTAAGCCCCAGGGATCTGCTTATTTCCACCGCCCCAGAGCTGGGATTTCAATCACAGACCGCCATGTCTACACACATTTACATAGGTTCAGGAAAGCTGAATTCAGGTCTCAAGTTTATGCGACGAGCAATTTACCCACTGAGACATCTCCCAGAGCCTTAGTGGCATTCTTAAAATTTACAACAGATACTAAGGGGGAAATTATCTCTCTGCAGATATTTCTTAAACTATGTAGCATATAGGTGATAAATAGTATGAATATATTAAATTATGATATCACTTTCTTTAATTAACTATAACTGAATTTCATATTTTGGTGACTAACATTACTACTAGTTCTAAATCCCAGATGAGTTCCCTTGGTCTCTCTCTTTTATTTATTAGTATTTATTTATTATTATTATTATTATTATTATTATGCTGAGGACTGAACCCAGGGCCTTGCACTTGCTGGCAAGCGCTCATCCGCTGAGCTAAATCCCCACCCCTAATTCCCAGATGAGAAGAAAATCACCTTCATACTCTAAACTCTTCTCTTAAAGTCTTACTGATACAGCTGCTAAAATACATTTGCCTGCCCACCTGGTCCTGCTTTAATTCAACCTCATTTCATCAAAAGATTGAATAATTAATCTGAATTGGCCTAATTGATCCCTCTCTCCCTCTACCCCATTTTCTCCAGCCTCAGTTCTCCTCTGCTTGGTGCATGTAATATATTTTCAAAGACAAAGCTACTCATGTCACACACTGCCGAAAGCCCTTCATAAGATCCTAACATACAAGACAAATAGAAAAACACATTTCAAAAATGTTAAGTCACCTATCTGGATACAACACAGCCTGCTAACCTTACATCCAACCCTTTAAACTGCCCTCAGCTGTCTGCTGTACGCCAACATACTAATCTTTCCTAATTATTTTCTTGCTAATTGAATTTGCTAACTTACGTATTTGATGAACTTTATTCGTTGTTAATGAACCAGCTTAAATAGAACCTTTCTGCGAAGCGTTTTTTGGACTCTCCAAGGCCTCGCAATCCATCGTTTGATTTTTCCCACCATTTCACCTGTTTACCACACTTGATATATTGCCCAAACGTTTCCCTACGTGTACTTTTCTCATCTGTCATTCAGAAGTCCCAGCAGGCAGAATCTGGATCTACTTTTCCTTTTATCCCCAGTCCTGAGCACTTCCTATAAGTTTGCATTGCTAAGTGAGTGATGAATTTAACTGCTCAATATTTTGTCTCTCCAATAATCACAGTGATTGATACTTGTTTTTGACAAATTTTTCACATTATTAATTCTATGGTCAGTTCAAATACAGCTGAAATTGCCATAATGAAAACAAAGAAATATTGGTGTTGACAATCATAATGGTCACTGATATCATTTTAGGTAATCATCCATTAAAACAAGAGAAATCCTACAAGTATTAGGAAACACAAATGAATAATAAGAACTAGCATTTGAATGCTTTGCAAGATGAGTCCCAAGGTCTTATATACAGTTTTCCATACCTGTAGGGAGCAAGGACCTTGCACATGATGCTTTTAAGTCCATTCACATACGTCAAGATAACAAAGTCATGGTTTTGAATATGGTCAGTTCATTATATGTCTGTCACATACCCATAAGGCTACCAAACAATAAACCTGTTAGGGATTGTCTAGTACTATCTTCATTTGGCAAATAGGGAGAATGAAACACAGTGAGATTAAGGGAGTTACCAAAACCCACACAGTAGAGCAGGTGCAGGTGAGCATGCCAACTTTCGATCCTTTGCAAGTTGGCTCTCTAATGTGACAACAAGAACAACAAGAACAACAGAAAAGGTCTTGAATATTCTAGCAGGCCTATTGGCTAAGAAGGGGATTGGTGTGCAGGAAGGGAGTAGATGAGCTCATCAGGTTCAAGCTAAGGTGTGTTTGTGTGTGTGTGTGTGTGTGTGTGTGTGTGTGTGTGTTGGTGGTGAAGTCCATACTTACTGAAAATCAAAGAGAGAGTAGAGAGTTCCTAGAATAAAATACACGCAGTAAAACCACACTAAATCTCGTAAACACTTCACATATCACCGCGGAAGTTCCAGGTTCAAGCATCCTCTCCTAACATCCCATTACCATTCCTGCCTCAGGCCACACGTCACTTGCATCAACAGAGGATGCAGGAGAAACTCCAGAGCCAGACATGACAGGAGGATTGAGTAGGGCTGTACCACCCTCCCCATCTTGAGGTCAGGAACTGGGAAGCTCCAGTCTGCCACAGACCCTGCCTTTTAGGCAGAAAGGTACATTCTAGAATGAATAGTGAAACTCTTGTCTAAGCAAACACGGTACGGCATCAAGGGTGGGAGAAGCTGGCTCTCCTGATCTTCACTTTCTAAGAGAAAACTGGCCAAACTTTAGAAGGATCCATCTTCCATGAAACTCAGGCTCTATAGTCAGCACACAAGGAAAAGTTACCCTTGAAAATTCCCTTAAAAATATATCTGTGTATAGGCAGTGTGAATGCTTTGATGATGCCTACCTTGTCAATGCCACTCTTCATGGCTCACGGGAATGGAAGCCAAGACTCTCTTATGCTAGGCAATGTTCTGCCACAAAGACATATCCCCAGACCCTCAGTAACCATTTTTTTATAAACTGTAGAAAGCCAAACATTTGAAAGAACAGAAGGAAAGGATCCATACACAATCCTGAGTGCCTACATTAAATAAGCAATAGATGGAATTTTTTAATTTCCTGCTTGCCTGACAGGCTTATTCCTCTCACACTTAATTGTGACTGTTGCCTTAACATGTAAAGTTTCATGAGTTACATAAAGTGAGGGAACCTCAGTTAACTTGCAATTAAAACCTACAATATGCTATAGTGTCTGTAAGTATATAGTACATAAAATAAATCTACTGAGAACATTATAGACTTTGTAGTAAATATAAATTAATGCAATCACTTCAAATATTGAAATGGGAGACTGAAATTTTATGTCATGGAAATACATGAGACAGACCATGTCTTTCTTGTTCATAAAGCCTCAGGACATCACCTCAATATTGATGAGCTTAAAATCAATGGTTATTGCGATCAGCCATTCTCTTCCATGCAGAATTCCTGGCATAAATCATTACTATAAAACTTATGTACTTATATCTTCATTGTTCTATATCATATATATATAGATGTATGTCTATTGAAAATATAATTACATCCTCACCACACATTCCACATTAACAACAGTATAAAATGTATGCCTTACAAAATTGAATAAAGAAATAGAATGCCACATATCCAAATTTATTAACAGAACTCATATTCTTCCATTTGTGCACATCTAATTATTATTAAGTCCCATGAGGTTGTTGAATGATTTTGCAAAGAGAATAATTTTGATACTTCGTTTCTTACTTTTATTGCTATGTATAATTATTAACTATAGTAACTATATTCAGAACTGTTTCAATAAGATGTGATTAAGTATTTTGCATTGGCATGTTATTAAGTAAAATTACTTTCTCTGAGTGTAATTCGAAATGACCTCATAATGCCATCATCTACATTATTGCTCAAAAAGGGTGCTGGTTAAATGAACCACAGTCATTTTCAATTGTGGGATTTTAGAGAATATTAATAGTGCAAAACATTATTGTAGAGTGGATGTTTGTAAAATATATTCAAAGGGCCTTCCTAACGTAATTTGTAATTAGCAGGGCAGCATGCCTTTTACCTACTTTCTATTTATAATGTATAATGGAGTCATTTCATATGAGTCATTCACTAAAATATTGCAGTGCAAAATGCCCATTATCAAGTTCAGGACTCTGTAGTGGCCCCAGTTATAGTCAACGTCCCCAGAGAAGGTGCCCCTCCTTTGGCCTGAGTCATATCAACAAAAATCTCAGATACCACTTGATCCCAAGAGCACCCTTAGCAGATAAATAGAGGGAGCCTGCTGGTGCCCTGGGGCCAGATGAATGAAGCAATCAGATGACCACTCCCTACCTGAGTAGGCAGGAGAGGGTCCTCTTCCAGTGACCATCCTCAGAGGACAGAGAACACCTGTGCAGTCTGGGCAAGTTACCAGGCGTTTATTCAGACAGGAAATTTAAGCTGTTGTTGCCAGGGGAAGCTTTGCACTGATGTTTGGCATAGTTGTATCTGTACCAATGTGGCACCAGTTCCTGAAAATCCCAGAGACTGACCGGCTGCATCAAACTCTTGAGAGATTGAGAAAGAGAGACCATGCTTGACTGGGTCTTATGGCCATTGTTAATCTCATATCCCAGTCTGTCCCTTACAGTATATTACAAAATTCATATCACTCTTTTTTATGACTGAGATGAGAAGCCAACCGGCTTGCCCACATTCATCAGAGTGCTCTTTATGGAAGCATCTCGCTGCATACCGGATCCCCAACCTCTCCCTCTTGTGCCTTCACTGACCTGCACCCTCACTCATGCAGTCACTAATTACTACAGGTCTTACTTTAGACACTTTGTCCTATACTGGCGTCACTCACTGTCTCTTCAGCATTCTGTCTGTCCGGCAGTAGAGCTTCGATGGGGTTTTCTGCCTAATTGTCTTCCTGTCGTAACAATCTTTAAAAAGTGCAGATCAAGGGCTAGGGAAATGGCTTGGTGATACAGGAAAGGCTGGAAAAGTGAGGAGAGGGAGTTAAGAGATGTTTCTGAGATCTCCAAATGGAAGTGTCACGTACAACAACTTAATCTATGTGTCTGGGGAGGAGAAGACAGATCAGAAATAAAAAGAAATGCCACAATAGTCACATGTAGGTGATATTTGAAGCCTTGTTAGCAAGTGAGATAAACTAGAGTTTGTGTCTAGGTCAAGGAGGAAGGCGATCAATGTTGAGATCTAGGGGAAGAGACAGACCCCGACAGAAAACATGAAATTAAGAACTAGAGTAGATGGGGAGAAATAAGCATCATGTGCAATCTCTAATGCAAGGAGAACAGAACTGGGGAGTTTGTTTTTATTACTCTTCTTTTTTGTAGGACATCACCTGTTCCCCGGTGTTCCTGAGCAGAGAATAAGATAATAATGGAAAGGACTTCGCTGAGCATTCTGACAATGTTTCTGAAAGTCTTGACACTTCAGATCACTTCAAAACTCTGTAACCGCTGGGCATGGTGGCACACGCCTTTAATCCCAGCACTCGGGAGGCAGAGGTAGGAGGATCGCTGAGAGTTCAAGGCCACCCTGAGACTACATAGTTAATTTCAGGTCAGCCTGGACCAGAGTGAGACCCTACCTTGCAAAAAAAAAAAAAAAAAAAAAAAAAAAACTCTGTGACCAACTTTGAACGTACATGAAAGTAAAATGCACTTAAGAGCATCCATAGGAATATAAAGAGGAAGAGACATCCGTAGTAAAGATGGGCACTGAAGGAGAGACCTGTTAGGTAACAGACGGACTTAGAGCTCTGAGGGGAGAGCTGGAAGCCAAAACTGAAATAGTTTTTAATATATCTTTTTATTTATTTATTTATGAGAGAGAGAAAGAGGTAGAGAGAGAGAGGGTGAGAGAGAGAATGGGTGTGCCAGGGCTTGCAACCATTGCAAACGAACTCCAGATGCTTGGGGCACCTTGTGCATCTGGCTTACATGGGTCATGCAGATCAAACCAAGGTCCTTTGGCTTTGCAAGGAAAGGCTTTAACCACTAAGCCATCTTATCCAGTCCCTGAAAGATTTTTTTTTTTAAGTATACACAGTGAAGATCTTCTTCTAGGAAAAGTGAAATTAGTTCATTGGAAAATCATTCTCTGCTCGCCTCCTCCAGGGGAAGAACAAGGCTGTCCCCTCAGGAGCTGTGCTCCAAAAATTGTACTCTTTGATATTTGACTCAATGGCGAAACTTTCTGGAAATTTAAGCTGAATTTTTAATTTGAATGGTTAAACTGGAAACTTTGAAGGCATTGTGCTATTGATTCACTGTTTTCCTCTAAGTTATTTATTTTATACTTCATCAGACAAAAATGATCGTTTTCAGCAATTCCTCAACTCAGAATGACACCTCTTTGAGACTCAACTAAACTTTACGCTCTGTCCTCTATATGTGTGTACATGTGTGTACACATTCAGCCAGACACGTGCTACCTGGTCCACTGTCAGAATGGGACAGCGTGGTTGCCATGCATACACAAGAGCCAAGCAAACACAAACACCACTTGACTTGGGCAATAAATGTTCCTTTAAACTAACCAATGCACCTGGCAGCCTAGGACCACCTCCCTTCTCCCAACCTGTATCAAGTCACGTGGACAGCCCACTTCAAACAAGGCACAAGTATTTCCTCTCATAGTTACTCCCTTTTGGCAGTCAGCTTCTATTCAGATGTGTTCTTAGATATATCCTGGATTTAAAGACAGGTGTGCCATCTTGCCTGCATTAGTTTTGGGTACATGCCCAGTAAGGCAAACTGTGTGCTCTATGCCTATGCATAACTAGGCATGTTTAGGCATATATATGGTTAAAAATCACATGCATCAAGGAGAGTAACATATACAAAGTAGAGCAAGGGGCTAGAGAACACGAATCAGCCACTCAAAATAAATGACCACCCAAATGGCAACTCCTTAGCAACTGCCCCCCTTCTTTGCAGGATCTCGTAAAAGGGGCCCCAGCAACTTCCTCAGGGCCCTTTAGAACTTTCTCACTCAAGCTTGTAAGGTTGTCTTGCTCTTAATATGATTCCTTGCTATGCATGTCTTTTTGAATTCTTTGCATTAGACACCAAGAACCTGGAAACACCCAGACAGAGACCACTGGTAGCATCACCATGACATGTCAATTCACCTTGTCAATACTAGAACAATTTCTTATGGCCATGGCAATGGTAATTTCTTATTTATTATGGGTGATAGATCATTTTGTCCCTAAACATGCTTACAATATAAAAAAAATGAATCTTAAATTTTGTGAGGCTAGGATAGAAATGAACTTAGAGATAAAGCAAATAAGATCTATGGTGCAATTAAAATAAAAGTGAAAATGTGTTAAACACTCTTAGACGCCGGCATAAAAGACTTATGATGCCAATTAGCAGGAGTTTTGTGAACAGAAGTGTAACTCGAGCTGGTAGTGAGTGTGTGTGGCTTATTCCTTATCCTCTTCTATCTCACAGGTTCCAAATAATATAAAACATATTGGGGTTTTTTTTTCTGTAAAAATATTAGTAAAATAAATAACAAAGAGTGAGAGAGAGGATTGCTTGAGATGCGTAAAACTCAGACGGACCACTGACCATCTAGAAGGAGGCCCGTTCTGAACTGGAGAGCTGTTCCTCACCTCTGCTTTGCAGCCCGAGGCTTCAAGCTTACCTCCCTTTAAAAGAGAGAAACAAGGGCTGGGGAAATGGCTTAGCAGTTAAGGCATTTACCTGCAAAGCCTAAGGACGCCAGTTCGATTCCCCAGGACCCACGTAAGCCAGATGCACATGGTGGCGCATGTGTCTGGAGTTCCTTTGCAGTGCCAGAGGCCCTGGCACACCCATTCTCTCTCTCTCTCTCTCTCTCTAATTGCCTCTTTCTCTCTCTCTCAAATAAATCAATAAATAAAATATTTAAAATAGAGAAACAAAAGACTAAAAATAAAAATTAAACAAAACAGTTTTGCCTCATCGTCAATAATTACATTTCAGTGAGCATGCAAATCCACTCAATTCAATATGTTTCAATTTGCCTAGCCTTTTGGTGTTCAATTTCTGTGATGAAAAGCTGCTTACACATTTCAACCAAATCTGGTATCAGTGGTTTTCTAGCGCATTCCATCAGTCATGAGTACTTCATGTGAAATACATAAAGTGTTCTCCTTTTGTTTGGTTTCCTGACACAACAAACTAAGTGTCACCAGCACTCTAGCTAAGTAGAGAATGAGACTGAGAGAACAAGGAGAAGCAACGGAAGATTAAGTGGCTGGGAACAAGATGCTCACACCTACGGAAAACCTTATGGCCCAAGGACCATTCAAACACGCAGGCAAATGTTTTCATACTTAAATAAATAAAGTTAAGCCATATATAGGGGCTGAAGAGATGGTTCAGAGGTTAAGGGTTGAATCCCCCAGTACCCACTTAAAGCCAGATGTGCAAAGTAGGCCATGTGTCTGACACACCCATTCTCTCTATCTCTCTCTGTCTCTGTTCTCTCTCTGTATATATATATAAAATTTTTAAATATTAAAAGAATTCAGATATACCATAGGATCATATAGTTGACCTTCTTTAGAAGCCAAAACAAAATTTTCCAAATAAATATGTCTGAGATATCTTTAGACCATTGTGCAGTATTAAAACACTCTTTGAGTCATTCATTAAAGACTTTGCAAATTCATCAATAAGAATTCTTGCTTTTCTGCTCTCCCTACAATTACTTACTTCCTTCTGAATTAGAACTTAAGTTATGAGGAAAATTATTCAACACTTGGGAGTTGAGCAACGGGGATATCAGCATCAAGCAAAAACTCTGGGGAGGGCCTGAGAGATGGCTTAATGGTTCAGGAACTTGTTTGTGAAGGCTAAGGACCCATGTTCAATTCCCCATTACCAGTGTAAGCCAGATGCACAGGATAGTGCATGTGTCTGGAATTCATTTGCAGTGGTTGGAGGCCCTGACGTGCCCATTCTCTCTCTGTGTCTCTCTCTCTCTTTCTCTTTCTTTCTCTCTCCCTCAAATAAATAAATAAAAATATTTAAAAACTCTGAGGCTGTAGAGATGGCTTAGTAGTTAAGGCCCTTGCTTGCAAAGTCTAAGGACTCATGTTCGACTCTCCAGGTCGCATGTAAGCCACATGCACAAGGTGTTGCAAGCGTGCAAGGTTGCACATTCCCACTAGGTGGCATAAGTGCCTGGAGTTCGATTACAGTAGCTGGAGGCCCTGGCATACCAATTCTCTCTCTCTCTCTCTCTCTCTCTCTCAATTGCATAAAAAGGTCAGTCTGAGTCTTGCCTCAAATAAATAAGTAAACAAATAAACAAAAAACTCCGGGGAATTTCAGACCCCATCATGTGGGGAAGGGAGCATTTGATGGGGTTTATGCTATATAAAACTCAATCTAGACAGACATCAAGTTATAGAAAACTGGCATAAAGGCAGTGAATTTTATATAACAATGCAAATTAATTTTTCCTGATAGAGAATTTCAGTCTTTGCAAAACCAATTCTCATCAGCAGATTTCAATTTGCCAGTTCTCTTATTAATTAGTGGCTTGTTTAAATCCTTATTGCACGTTTATTTTATATTTGCATGAGTTGTGTTCTTCACTTCTTGAAAATTCATATATTATAAATACCAACCTCTGTCGTTGGCAACAGAATGCAGAGACTCCACACGTGGTGCTTTAATGGGAAACGCAGCAGGAAGTGCTCACGCTCCATGATTTAGTGCGAAAATGTTCGAGACACCACATCAATTAGGCCACCATCCAAGGAATGCAGGTGGCCACTAGATGCTGAAAAGGAAATTAAATCAATTACATTCCATAGCATCTAAAAGCAGCACAAGTCCGTCAGCCTCTTCCTCCCCTCCTACTGAGATCCATTCCAAAGGGCTGACCTCCAGAGCTATAAGGTAAGGAATGCGTGTTGTTTTAAGAAACTAAAATCTCCAGTAATTTATTACAACTAATTAGTTTGCTAACACAGTGGTAGACTAGGAAACTGACCCACTAGCTAATGACAGATGAAAATACTTGCTGTTTCAGATAGGTGACTGAGACGTCTTCCTGTATATGCAATGTATATGTATATGTAATGTATATGTAATGTATATGCAAGAGAGCCCCCAATGCAACTTCACCTTCCATTCAACCTATTTGTTGTTTCAATGAGATCCTCAGGAAAATCCACCCGCTGAGACGCTCTCACCTTTAGATGCGCAGTTCTTCTGCACCTGTGACAACAGGAACAGAAGCATCTGGGTGGTCAGCCCAGGCAATAGACTCAGCCAGCTGAGTGCTAGGACGCTTGCAGGGTGCTAGCACCCACCGAAAACAGGGCCTCTAGACACCCTTTGTGATCTATCCCCCAGTGTCTGAAGGTCAGCAGTGACCTTAACTCCTGTCCATATTGCAAACAATTGTAGCTCTGTGATGGACCTAAGCTGGGAGTTCTGAGGACTCCTGCTGGTGTCTTCTCTTGGCTTCATGGTCTGGTCATTTGTTGATATATAAACATGTGAGTGTGAAATACTTTTACCTCTGCATTGCATTACCAAATCTCTCCCATTAGAGGTACTCTGGAGGCTGGGGAGATGGCTCAGTGGTTAAGGAACTTGCCTGCAAAAGCCTAATGACCCAGGTTTGATTCCCCTGTACCCACATAAAGCCAGATGCACAAGAAAGTGCTTGAATCTGGAGTTCATTTGCAGGGGTTGGAGGCCCTAGCACACTCATTCTCTTCCCTTCTCTCTCTCTCTCTCTCTCTCTTTCTATTTCTTCTTGCAAATAAATGAACAAAAATATTTTTAATATTTTATTTAATTTTTTGAGAGAGAGAAATAGGTAAATTGAAAGAGAAGAGAGAGAATGGGTGCACCAGGGCCTCTAGCCACTGCAAACAAACACCAGATGTGTGTGCTACCATGTGCATCTGGCTTACATGGGTAGTGGGGAATTAAACATGGGTCCTTAGGCTTCACAGGCAAATACCTTAACCTCTAAGCCATCTCTCCAGCCCTAAAATGAAATATTTTTTTAAAAAAATAAAGAGGTGCTCCTGTTTTGTTGGCTAAAGATAAGTGCTCATGTAAAGTCAAGTATTCCTACATTTTTTTAAATATTAAGGATGTAAACATCCAATACTTTAGGTAAAGCCCTATATTGAGTCTTGTGCTTCAAGCATCCAGGCTCATGTAATTTCTTAAATCTTTGGGGAAAAGCTATAACATTTTCAATTTAATGAAAAACAGCTGTCTTCAAATCTAAGCCCAGCACAAGTTTTTTAAAAAAAAAAAAAAAAAAAAAAAACCTGTCATAATGGACTGTGAGTTGTTAAACTGTGAGTCAGAATAAATGTTCCATCCTCTTCAGATGCTTCCTTCAGGTAATTTATTACAGTGACTAGAAAATTATTGGCAGATGCATAGTCGGCCTTGGGAGGGCTTTAAAAGTGCAATGGAAGATTCTTTATGAAATGTTTACTAAAGCAAATATGAATTTGTGCACAATATTTAGCCAAAGGACTGGAGTATTGCCCTTGTACAGTATTTATTTCTCAAATGTGGGTGTGATTCCATAACAAGAAAATCCACAATTTGATTCATTTTTTTTTTTTTTTGGAGAGACAGAGAGGGAGAAGAAGACAGATAGAGATGAGCATGCCAGCAGCCTCTCAGCGGCTGTGAACAAAATCCAGATGTGTGTGCGCCCCCTTGTGGTCAAGTGTGGCATTGAACCCTTGCGTCACTTTGCATCTGGCTAAACATGGGACCTGGAGATTGGAACCGCTGGAGATTGGAACCGGCGTTCTTAGGCTTAGGAGGCAGGCGCCTTAGCCACTAAGCTATCTCTCAAGCCCTTGATTCATTTTTAATCAATAAATATAAAGAGTCAGTACAAGTTGCTCTCCTGCATTATATACGGCAGAGAAAAATATCACAGGAAGGATAGCTTTGATTTTTTTTTGGTCTGTGTGTATATATGATGTATGTATGTACGTATGTGAGCATGTGTATATGAGTGTGAGCACACAGGTGTGATGGCACATATGTGGGGTTCAGAAGACAACTCTTGAATATTAACCCTTGTTCCTTTCTTGCTGGAGAGGGTCTCTCACTGTTGGCCACTATATTCACCAGGCTAGCTGGCCAGCATGGTTCTGATGGATTCTCCTGTCTCTGCCCCCCTTCTCACTGAAGGCACACTGGGATTGCAGATTCCTATCACGCCATTTGGATGTCACATGTGTTCTCGGATGCTAAACTCAGGCATTCACAATTGCATGGCAAGTGCTTTATCCACTGATCCATCTCCCTAAGCCGTGGATTAATTATCAAAGGACATAGAAACCATCATTTCACTTAAAGCAGGTTTTCTATAAATGTTCTTTTAGGAAAATATTTAATAGATAATCTCAGGGAGAAAAAAACAAGACATTCTAAAATGTGAAGTAAGCTGAATCTGTACGGATAGGTACAGAATACTTACCATGACAATGTATCAAGATGGAAAAAAGTAGTATTACTAAGGAAAATATTTAAGTAATTAAACTTACAAAAGACAATGCAACTATCAAGTTTAATTATGTCATTGGTCCAACTTATATCTTTTTTATGTTATTTCTTTATAATGTGAAGGTTAAACTAGTGATATAAGTATAGAAAAATGTGTTGATTGAACTGCTAAAATGAACTTATGTGTTACAAGAATTCACAGCTTATTTCTTCCAGTCTAAATTGAAAGTTTAGAAAGTTGAAATGTACCAAACTTTCTAGCAATCATAAAAAGAATTTGCTTGCTTATTGGAGATAAATTATTCAAAGTGAAATTATTTTTGTCTGATCTCCATGTTCTTCTTTTTAAAGTTCACATCCCCATACTTCTTCAACATCCTGAAAGCTTGCATGATAATTAGACAAAAATATAATTAAGCCAAAGTGTCATGGTGAAATAATCAGCTAAAATAGAATGAAAGAATGCTCATTACAAATAACATGGCTTTGATCACTCTTAATACAACTGTTTCTCTATGCTTATCACTCAAAGGTTCTGGATAATCATATTATGAACATACTAACACTTTTATTGCCAGAACATTTAAATGTCCTTCACCACATGCTGGCAATTCATTTGTTCATAGAAACCAGTGTGTTGGCTTATTGGAACACATTAATTTATGATTATTTTTGTTTATGGAAAGGCTGATGTTGTACTAGATTCTTAACACATTTCCAATTATAGAGGAAAATTCTAGGGAATATTCAATGAAGAAAGGTGAAAATGATACCCCAATACCCACACATAATATATATGTAATATATATTCAATGTTATACATTGTAATATATGTGTGATGTGTATATATATGTATATGCCCTTTTAAACATGTTTTTATTTACTTATTAATTTGTGTGTGTGAGAGAGAGGGAGAGAAAGAAGAAGAGGCAGAGAGAGAGAGAACAGCAGGGCCTCCCACCACTGAAAACTATCTCTAGACGTATGCTCCACCTTGTGCATCTTGTTTACCTGGGTACTGGGGAATCAAACCTGGGCCGTTAGGCTTAGCAGGCAAGCACCTTAACCACTAAGCCATCTCTCCATCCAGCTCTGTATATGCCCTTTCTAAATGTGTGAAAGCAAATCATGAACAAACACACTCAAAAAATTTAAAATTCAGGTGATCCATCTAGACAGTGAGTGATGAGACTGTTGACTGAAAACTTGTCAAAAAATCAAAATTCATTGAATGAAGCCCTTGCAAAAATCAGACGTTGTGAAAGGTAAGCTCACCTTTAAAAAACCAGGTAAAATCTTAACCACTTCCTAAAATGCAATTTCTATAATTTTCCTCGGCGATTTCTTTTTGAACATGTTAAACTGTCTTCTTTCCTATCATCAGTTCCTATCACTTCAATTACATCTGACCCAGAAACAGGTCTAGCATACATTGAAAGACTAACATTTACTTTTCAATTGAACTTGCAAAGGTTTTTTTTTTTTTTTTTTTCTTCAGATTTGTGAGGTTGCATATTTTTTGTTGAGTTGCCAAGAGGTTGTTGTAAGTCCTTTACCATTTTAAAAGTGACACATGAATAAATGAAAATGATAGAAAAAAAAAGTCAGTCTGACTGCCCACAATTCTGCACTGCCAAGCACCGTGGGTCTACTCTTTTTATTCATTTATTTATTTGCAAGCAGAGAGAGAGAAAGAGAGAAGAGAGGCAGACAGACAGAGAATGGGCACGCCAGGGCCTCTAGCCACTGCAAGCAAACTCTAGATGCATGTGCCCCTTGTACATCTGGCTTACGTGGGTCCTGGAGAATCGAACCGGGATCCTTCGGCTTCGCAGGCAAATGCCTTAACTGCTAAGCCACTTCTCCAGTCCCCCGTGGGTCTACTCTTTAAAGACAGGACAACTTTACTTCTTTTTGACCACTGGGATCCATCACAACACTAAGCAACCCTAGACTCCAAATGCTGCCCATTTCACAGCCTCGGACCCTCATTCAAGTCAGCTTTGACTCTGATTTCTGCCAAGACATGATAAGATGCTACAGTGGAACGAAAAGACAGGAAATGCAATTCCATGAGGAGGGGATGGGATAGCTGCCAGTGAGAAGGAGATTTTGTGACAGAAGAACTTGAGCAGACTCTACTTACCTAGCGCTGAGACCACTTAGGACCAACCTTCCTGCCCCTTCCTGAATGCTAAGAATCTTGCAGACTGAGCACGGGCTCCAGTAAATGCATATGAGTGTGTGGATGGAGGAGGAGTGGCACTAAGAGCCAGTTCCAAAACATGCACGCGGCCCACGGCTCCCCTTCAGTAAGAATGCACCGTGTGCAATGGGGTGACTGTAAACGGAGCTCAAGCTCGAAAACTGCCAACACCGGCCAAGGAAAGAAGGCTTTAATCATCCCTAAATTATCATCAAATCCAACTACCACAAATTTCAGTTATTGGTGCCTTGCCAGTAAAAATCAGCAGTCTAATTCTTTCCTGGCTAATGCAAAGGTTGGAGGGCTGGAGGGACTGTCAAAAACAACATCTTGTGGGAAGAAAAAAAACTTAAATTATTTTACCTGCTATATAATTGGATAAAATGGTGAATCATGTGGCATTTCACTACATGTATACCTTAATAAATTAAAATTTTTATACTTGCAGAATTCAAAAAGTATTAAAAGTTCTGCTACTTATAATGATATGGAAGCCACAACGAGAAACACCACAGAAATCTCAATCTAGATCATTTCAATCAACTGAATCTTTCTCCTCAATTGTCTGTCATTTCTTCATAATAACAGATTCAAAATCTTTCTTTCTAGCTTCACTTTTGTTCTTTTTAATCAACCTTCTAAGAACACATCAGAACGCCTTACCATAACTTCCTACACAGCAATCAACATTTCTCCATCTCCTACCCCTGACTCTCTCCAGCCTCTAATAACCACCATCCTAATCTAAACATCTATAAGATCAACTTTATTGTTGAAATGCTCCGCCTAGAGTGAGATCATACACTGCTTGTCTATATGCGGCTGCCTTCTTTCATTTAACATAACAATCTTCAGGTTCCTCCATGTTGTCACAACAAAAGTGAAAACTGGCAAGCAGGATTTCATCAGACAAAAAGAATCCTACACAGCAAAGGGAGCTATTAACAGAGTAAAGACGGCCAACGAAAACGTGGAATCTGGCAAAGTTTCTAGGGAAATAAAACGACTCAGTGGCTAAAGAACAACACTATTAAAGATGGAGAAAAAGACGAGTACACAATTCTTCAAAAGAAGTCTTATAAAAGCTGGGCCTCGTGGAGCACGCCTTTAATCCCAGCACTTGGGAGGCAGAGGTAGGAGGATCACCATGAATTTGAGGCGATCCTGAAACTACATAGTGAATTTCAGGTCAACCTGAGCTAATGCGAGACTCTACCTTGAAAAACCAAAACCAAAAAAATAAAAAAAAGAAAGAAAGAAAAAGGTCTTATAATAATAAATATGAAAAGAAAATATCTTCAGTCATCAGAGTAATACAAATCAATAATCCACCTAGTAAGACTGGCTATTGTTAGATAACTAATGATAAGAGACGCTAACAAGGAATGAGGAATAGGGAATCCAGGCGTACGATTGGTGGGAATGTGAATTAATACATTACTCAGAGGGCATGGCGGTACGGAGAGCTCCCAAAAATTAAAAATAGAATTTCCACAGAATACAGAAATATCCCTTCTGGGTATATATGCATCTTACAGAATTTGGTCTGTGTTTTTTTTTTTTTTTTTATTTACAAGTATGCACTTGTAAATTTAGAAGTATTTTTTTTATTTGTTCTTTTTTTTGCGTTTGTAGAAGCATGTTTTGTGTGTGTATGCCTGATTGATATCTAGTGTCTCCCTTGATTGCTCTCCACGTTATTTACTGAGCCGGGGGGACTGTGACTAGAGCCTGGGGCTCACTGATTCAGCTAGTAGCCAGCTTGCCTCACGATTCCCTTCCTCAACTACAGGTAGTCATCAGGCCCACTAGGTATTTATGAGGGTGCTGGGGCATCTGAGCTCCGCCAGTCACACCTGTGCAGCAAGCATTTTCCCCATCCCACCATCCCTGCAGCCTATGTGAGTGTTTTTAACACCGACCTATAATACTTTGCAGTTGTTTGTGCTGCAAAGAATTGGATTCTGAGCAGCTGGGCTGCAAACCCCCGAAGGGACATGTTGTTGATAAGTATTGTTCTGCCTAGACAGGAGTCTCAAGTTGGATATACATGAGACAGATCCTCCAGTTGAAAATGGTTAGAGGATTTGTTGAAAGATTACCATGAGTATGGGGGTCAAGTAAATGAGTGTGTATCCTCGTCATAACACTAAAAGGTTCTGCTGGAGTACCTGAATGGTTCTTGCAGACAACATATTTGCTTTGAACCAATAGTACGAATGGATGGGTATAACGTCAGTGCCGCTGAAACGATCCGATCTGGAACTGCAGAGACAATTGCAAAAGGGAGGGTGTGGTCTCCTGCCTTTGAAACCATGTCATTGTCTTGCTGATTTTTAACGTATTTTAAATGGCAGTGCATCTCAAACTACTCACTACTTGAAATAACTAGTCCTGATCTCTATTCTTCTCCTATTACAGAGAGGGAGAGGGAGAGGGAGAGAGAAAGGCCACTGTAAACAAACTCCAGCTACTTTCACCATTTTTGTGCTCTGGCTTTACATGGGTACTGGGGAACCAAAAGCTGGGGGTTGGGTTATGAAAGCAAACACTTTTAACTGCTGAGCCATCTCTCCAGCCCCATCATTTAATTTTTGTTGTTCTATAAAAAAATGCATGCAGTATCAGAATATAATACAATAAAGATAAAAAACTAAAAGGAGATAAAAATGGAAGCTACTCATATTTTTATCACCCAACTACAGATAATGTTATCTATATTTTAGTACAAAAAAAGTCTGTAAGACTTTATATTTCTTCTCTGGCTTTATATCAGAGCAAATAATTTTTAAATGGTCAATTTCTTATAAATTAGACACAGAGGCTCCCTAGACCTCATCACTGAAGTAGACCTAAAACGATCTCAGCATGGCTCAGGGAAATTTACGGAAGGGGGGCGGAAAGATTGTTAGAACCACAAGTTGGGACATTATACACAGAGACATAGCCTCTTATCCATAACTGATAACTAACCCCACAATGCACAACCCACATTCCCCAATGAGGAGAGTCCCTTCAGAGGGGGGAGGACAGGGAGGAGGCTAATGATGGTACCAGCATGACTGTATCCGTATTATCTACACAACTAATAAAACAATAGAAAAATAAGTAACACCTATGTTTGCTGGGTAGTCAGATGCTGGGAATATTTTATGATTTTCAGATTGTCTTCTGTGGTTCTAGAGTGTGTGGAAGAAAACCAAGTGGTTCGTGTCAATATCAACCAGATACTGACAGGCCATCAAAGAGTGAGACCAGGAAAAAATTACATAAGACATTTGAAAATGGGAATGAATGACTTATCTTGTTTCTCTAAGCAGCTTATTGAATTAAAATATATTATTGGGGTTAGACCCATAGCTCAGGAGATTAAACGCCTGTGTGAGTACCTAGGTTCCGATTCTCAGCAGCCACCTAAAAGTCAGGGTTGGTGACGCATGTCTGCAATCCCAGTAGCGGAGAGGCAGAGGTAAGAGGATGCACAGGGCTTGCTGAGTAAATAAGTCTAACTGAATTTGTGAGCGGCAGGGTCAGTTAGAGATCCTATCTTGAAAGGAAAGATGGAGTGTGATTGAGGAAGACATCTGATGTTGAACTCTGGCCTTTACAAAAATGCAAACGTGTACACCTACATCCAAACACATGTGCACCCACACACATATGTGCACCCAAACACATATAAATACACACATACAAACACAACACACATACACATGCAAGATATATTGTTGGAATAAACATATCTACAACATAGGCACCTTGATAAATTCTTCCAGAAAGAAACCATATGGAGCTGGCAAGTCTATTAGAAATTTAACCAGAAAGAATTGTCAGCATATTATAGATGTTTTGCCTTATTGTATCCATGAGGCCATGAGGTAAATGTTTGTCTAAACTTAATTACCTCATCTTCAATAAATATGCTAATAGTTCCTCTTCAATTTGAAAGTTCTAAAGTTAAAATCACAAGTTTGTGGTGCCACAGGTCCCCATAAACTGCCATCATTCCTTCATATAAAACAGGCAGTTTAATGGCTCCTTCCCTCTCATGAATCCATTTGCTAACTACCCTCTACAAGTCACGTGGTTTTGAAAATAAGTAATAAAAGTTACCTCTGTTTTTCAATGCATATGAGTCTTTATTCTATATAATCCTTAATATTTGTTTCAACACTAAATGAAGTGGTTGAGTAATGTTTATTATATAAAAAATGATATTTTTGCATAAGCTGGTAGAACTTTGGAGAAAACCTTTCTTTGAATTTGCCAAATTCAACTGGAAGAAAAGCAACACAAAATTATAGGACTCGCGAAGTCTAAATAGCACTAATACAAAATAGCCTGCCGTCGTTTTTCAGGGATTTGTTTTGAGAGCATTTTGTCTCTCATGCCTCCCTGTGCTGCGTTTTCATTTTCTGTTGCTGTCCTGAGTAAAGAAAGAAGCTGGGGTAGGGCTATCCGTTGCCAAAACTAAGTTCGTTGGTAAAATGTGAAGTTGAGCTTTCAAATACTTAATTATGCATGAAATTGTGCAAAGGATATTTAACAAAGTAAGGCTTATATCAGAAGAAATAAATTTACATAAACAAACAGCCCCTTATCGAGTTCAAATCAGATATATATAGAGAGAGTCACTCTAAAAGACATAAAAACAGAACACAGTGTGTTTTTGTGACCTCTTACATGGTCTGTTGGAGCCTCTTTTTATTTTTATTTTTATTTTTGGTATTTTGAGGTAGAGTCTTGCTTAAGCCCAGACTGACCTGGAAATTCACTATGTAGTCTCAGGGTGACCTCGAACTCACGGCGATTCTCCTACCTCTGCCTCCTGAGTGCTGGGATTAAAGGTGTGCGCCACCAGGCCAGGCATGTTGGAGCTTCTTTACACAAAGTACTAACCATAACCTTCCAAACCTGTTTCACTTTGTAGTCAGACCCAGCTGTGGTGCTGAGATTCCTGGTGTGATTCACTGTGCTGGAAAGATGGACAGGCTCCTAGGACAAGGCAACCAAAGAAATCCACTGCAAGTGATCGACTGGATCAAAGTGAAACTTCTGACTAAGGTTTGAAAAGTCACCATGACTCTCAAAGAAAGGAAGGATGGAGCGTGATTGAGGAAGACATCTGAGGTTGAACTCTGGCCTTCGAAGTTAGAATAAAGGCTTGCTCCAGAAGACATATTGTGCAATATTAGAATACATATCATTGAAATGAGAGCGTTTACATTTGCTGATTTCTACATTTAAACATTTTCAGAGGAGAAATGTTCAAGCTAATCCTTAGACATGCTTCCAATATCCAAGAAGACAACAGTGTTCACAATTTTCACGTTGTAACCACCAGATTATCGCCTAACCAAGCAGACCATGAATTCCTGAAGGGTAGGAGGTCACATTGGATTTATTTTCCTATACCCATAGTTTCAGGAACATGATAGGTAGTGAACCTATAACTGAAAAACCAAGGGATACCTTGGATTCATTTACTCTGCTCTTTACCTCCTTTCTATATGAACTAAGTCATCTGATGAGAAGTTATGCATGTCATTTGACTTTCACAATAACTTTAATGGTACCCACAAATCTCTACTTATTACGAGAGATCCCATGCTCCACAAAGAATTGTAAATCTTCTCATTTTACTTCCTTTTAATTTACTTCCAACTAGATTTTATATCCTTAAAACATTGCTCTAATGTGATCTTTCTTTTTTTTTTTTTTGTATTTTCCACCTTTTTCTGCTTATAGTCTTTTGAGTAACTGCACAGCCAATTCTGAAGTCATGGTGAAGTATCTGATATTTCTTAAACAAGTGAGGGACATTTTATGTGACACACTAACCAATGCTATGGTGTTGTTCTTGTGGAAGGCCAGATCTCAATAAAAACGACAATTTGTTCTCAATATGCAAAGCCTCCTGGAATGAGAATTTTGACACCAATAGGAAGAAATACTGTGAATTACTTATCAGCTTCTTTGTCGTGACATATTTATCTACTCTTTGAAACTTAACTTCAGAGGAGCACAGAGTGTGATTATCTTATTGTCATCATGCATTTTAATTTTACTACCTTATGGCCCCCTAATTAATGATATTTGGAAGCACTAAATGTCTGAATTGCCCAACTTTAGATACTCGGCTTTCTTCATTACATTCTTTATAAGAAATTAATATCCTTTTTCTTACACATTAAAGACATTTCATAGTTCAAAGAAAAACTTAGAGGAAGGAAAACCAAAGAACTTTCCTAGTAATTTGCATATAGCAAGTCCTAGCCCTTCTGTTAGTGATAATATAAAATTCTGGTAACTGGCAACTTGTGCGCTTTGCAATCTGTTCTGCCCTCAATACAGAGCTTCACACTAATGTGCTATTATTGTTCAATAGGTTTAAGGAATTTTTCAACTTGGTTTTTGAACTTGAATTTTCTACTTCTGAAAAAAAAAAATTCTAGCTTGAGAAACACAGCAACAAGATCTTCCACCTGAAAAGCAGCATTGTGGTTGTCAATCACTGCAGGGAGCCAATCACCAGCTAAGAAGAAAGACTTTCTACAAAATAAAAGCACTTAATGAATCTTAGTGTATCTAGCTGAAAAGATGAATCTGCTGCAGAATCTGGCAGTCTGTTCTCTCTGAATCACTCTTTCAAATTAATTCCACTGAAACTCCATCCTGCCCAGAGATTCAGAGTGTAGATATGATGAGTAAGGTTAGAAGGATGCCTGGGGTAGACAAGTCTGCATAAATCAAGTAATCCCATATTCCCAGAAAAACTAGCTTTTGCACATACCTTGTCGAATTTTAATGTGTCAGCATAGCATCCCTTGGAACACAATCCCCTCTTTCTTAATGCAGTTCTGGTTTTTGGACACAGTTTTTACATGTATAACATCACAACCTAGTCAGGGTATTTCAAAAGCTATGGTGAATTCACATTTTTTAAATCAAAATTAGGAAAGGGGAAGCCAATGCATGGGTCACTACCAAACCTGTGAAAGTCCATATATTTACATCACAGATATAGTTTAAAGGCAAGGTAGCCTAATGGGTAAGGTGTAGTTATAAAATTCACTTCTTCATATTGTTTGAAAATATATAAAATGCAATTATTCTACTGCCCATTATACCCGCAGTTACATAACAGGTCCTTATAGTTCCAATTAGAATCTAAATCCAGACGTAGGAGGACACAACATCCTGACACACACCAAAGGAATACATCCCCCTCCAGCAAATTTATGCTCATTCCGAATAGTAAGTACGAGTTATTTCAAATAAAGTTGGTAAAATAAAGTTGAGTCCAGGTCCAGGCTACTAAGACAAGGAAAACATGCAAGTCAAAAACATACAGTCAGTGTCAGACCCAACACTGCAAAAAGCCGCCTGTTGACACGCATTCTCACAGCAAGAAGGAAGCAAAACCAAGGCATGCAATCCATGCAGTTTAAAAATTCGCCAAGAACAGAGGCCACAAGGAAAACTGGAGTGACATGAGAATGCAGAGAGCGCAGGGGTCAACCAAAGAAGCAGCTCAGCACACAAGTCACACTAGGGACATTTAAACCATTTTCTTGAATAAGTTTCAGATTCTGTGAGCGAATGAATTTGAGAGTTCACAGCTCATCAATGAACACGGTGATAGTTGAAACTTTTGTCTCATTGGTGATTTTAGAGGAAATGATTTTAGCTTTCCCCCGTGATGCGTAATCTTGGCTGTGGGCCTGTCATGTGTAACCTCAATTACGTGAAGGTATGTTCTCCTAGTCCTAGCTTCTTCTGTTTTTTTCCCCATTCAGGAATGGTGTTGAATTTTGTAAGAGGTTTTACTCTGAATCTATTTTAATGATTATGTAATTCTGTTTTTAAGATTTTATTTGCTTGCACTTCAGACAGGATCTCATGGAGCCCTGGCTGGCATCCAACACTGTCTAGAGCAGGGAATGACCTTGATCTGCCTGACTTTACCTCCCAAGTGCTGGAACTGCAGGTGTGTTCCACCACACCTGGTCTATTATGTAATCCTTGTCCTTGCTTCTGTTTATGTTCATCAATTTGCATATGCTCAATGATTCTCACTGCCCTGGAATGAATCCAGCTTGATCATGGAGTATGATCCTTCTAATCTGCTTTTGAATTCAGTTTGAAAGTATTTTACTGAGGATTTAAAATTTCATGTGAACAAAAATCATGCCTGTATTTTCACCATTTTTATCCATACCACCCAGCATAACCTTGAGTTACATTAT
This sequence comes from Orientallactaga sibirica, assembly GCA_036365145.1. Taxonomy (NCBI): domain Eukaryota; kingdom Metazoa; phylum Chordata; class Mammalia; order Rodentia; family Dipodidae; genus Orientallactaga; species Orientallactaga sibirica. Next base: position 21,440,893 of record JAEOAD010000032.1, on the reverse strand, counting down.
CGGCTCACTAAATAATTGTGAAATAAAGTTAGTAGACTAAACAATCTGAGAAAGTTGCATAGATTCTAGCCGTAGATTAGAGTATCATGGTCCATTTAAAGAAAACTCTTTGGGCTGGGCCAATGGGTCAGCAGTTAAGGCTGCTGGTTTGGGTTCAGTTCCCCAGCCATCCATGTAAAGCTAACTGGGTACTCATGTGTGGCATCAAAAGACCCTGGCACTCGCACTTCCCAACACACAGGAAAATAAATACATAAATAATTTTAAAAAGGACAATTATCATTTCATCACCAACTTTCTCAAACATAATTATCTTCTGCCCTTTAAAAAGACGTCTAAATGTCTCAACCTTCCTTTTTCCTACATTAACCCTGCCCAAGATGCCCATGTCATCATCATCTTGCCCTAGCCCCCTTTATGCTTTCCACAGTTACTCACACTAAGAAACAATTTAAAACTCATTCATACTTTTGCCCATATTTTCAGTTTAATAGGAATCACAGCCTTGTCCAATGATGAAGTACCTACACAAATCTTTTGCTCCTTTGAAAAAAATTCAATTCCCATTTTTCTCTCCCTTTATTTTTGGTGTGTTTGGATTCTGCGTGTGCATGTTCACGAGAGTGTGGGCTTGCACACGTCACAGTGTAGAAGTGGAAGTCAGAGGATAACAGGGTGCTGGTCTGTGCTTGTTCCTGGTTTGGGGCAGGGCCTTTCGTTCACATTGTTGGTCTAGGGAGCTTCAGGGAATTCTCCAATCTCCCCCTTTCTCCCCAGTAGGAATAAAGGGATTATAGATTCCTGCCACAGAATCCAGCTTTTATGTGGGTTCTGGGGATCTGAACTCAGATACATGGCAAACACATTACTCGTTGAGCCCCCATTATTCTCTTTATAGTAGTTCAAACAAGTTTCTTAAATGTATATACATGGGTTCTTTGTCAGATATGAACATTATAAACATCTCTCACAATATAACAATATTATCTTAGGTTTTTAATTGTTATTATTTCCCTCTCTCTCACTGTATGTGTGTGTGTTTGTGTGTGTCTGTGTGTGTGCCTGTGTCTGTGTCTGTGTGTGTTTGGATGCATGAATATGTATGGCATGTGGAGGTCAGCAGACAACCTCTGAGTATTTGTCCCCTTCCCCCACCTTATTGTCTTTTTAAAAAATATATTTTATTTATTTATTTATTTATTTATTTATTTATTTATTTGAGAGAGAGAGGTAGAAAGAGAGTGAGACAGAGAGAGAGAGAGAATGAGTGCACCAGGGCCTCCAGCCACTGCAAACAAACTGCAGATGCGTGCATCCCTTTATGTACCTGGCTTATGTGGGTCCTGGGGAATCGAACCTTGGTCCTTTGGCTTTGTAGGCAAGCGCCTTAACCACTAAGCCATTTCTCTAGCGCCCCCCCCAACCACCTTCTTTTCTTAAGACAAAGACACCTTTGTTGCCTTTCTTTGTTTTTTATTTCTTTTGTTTATTTTTTACTTGGTTGTTTTTATTATGCTTGTTTGAGAAGTTTGGTGATGAAATGATAGAGAATCTTCCTTTTTGTAATTATTTCTGTGTCTATTTTCCTGTGTGGTGAGGAGAGAGCAGCCCAGGGTCTGCATGTGTGCCAGCCGTGCTCGCCTGCAAGCTTCTAGGTTGGTTCCTCTGACTCAGCTTCCCTCTGCCATAGGTGCATTGGGATCACAAGTGCATGCACCACTTTGCATTCAGCTTGACATGGGTGCTGGAGAGTCAGACTTGGGCCAGCACACTTGCAAGGAAGCATCTTTCACCACTGAGCCATCTCCCCAGCCCAGCCCTTCTGGGTTACTTTTTGAAAAAACAAAGGAGCAGACTATCAATCACTTCCCATAAGGGTCTGTTTGTCTATGGCTAGTGGTTTTTTGCCTGTGCTAAAAGAAATTACTTATCCAAGTCCTTAAAGATATCTTATTTTCTGGGCTGGAGGGATGGCTTAGCAGTTAAGGTACTTGCCTGCAAAGCCAAAGGACCTCAGTTCAATTTCCCAGTACCCGTGTAAGGCAGATGCACAAGGTGGTGCATGCATCTGGAGTTTGTTTGCAGTGGCTCGGAAGCCCTGGCACACCCATTCTCTCTCTCTTTCTCTCTCTCACTCTGCCTCTTTCCTTCTCTCAAATAAATAACTAAAAATAAAAATATTAAAAAAGATATCTTATTTTCTAAAACAGGTCTCATCTTATAACTCATATTTTGTAATGCCATCGACATGAAAGTAGTTTCGTGGGGTGCCATGTAGTTTTCATGTAGGAACATTCACATTTGGTTAAACCACACCCATGTGTTTCCCACCCTGCTCTGCTTTTGCACATTTACTGTTTGTCACATGGCCTATGTCTTATCCTAGGTTACCCTAGCAAGCAGAGACTAAGCCAAGCGCTTGCTCTAAGGACGATGCATGGAGAAAGTTCTTCCAGGAAACTAAGCCTGAGAAGAGTGAGGCGGGGAAGGAAAGAAGGAAGGCCAATTCACAGGAGGAGAGATTTCTGCCCCTGGCTGTTGCTGGGGCTCAGACCCTCTGAAGGAAAGAACAGAACTCATCTCAGAATTGTCCCCCCATGACATGAAAAGAGGTATATGAATTTCTTGGTCTACACTTTCCTGATTAAGTTACATTAAGACGGTGCACTCTTTTTTGACTTCACCAGCTCATGCATTAACCTGGTGGCATGGGATACCGCCCGCGTCTCCCATAGGAACAGAGAAGGCCTGAGGCCGAAAGAGCAGATCCATCCGGGAGATGAGGCTGCTTTCAGAAGTGGCTGAAATAAAAAAGAAAAACAAAAAAAAAAATGGACTGAGGAGATATGAGATAGATATGTAGAATGCGGAGTAAAGTTCATGCTTATATCAATCAGGTAGATTTAAGCCTATTTCATAACAGAGACTTGTCGTGGCCAGCTGTAATCCATAAGGTAATACAAAGATCTGACATTCACTACCTTTTTGAAGCTGAAATTGCTATGTGTCCCAGACATAGTGTGCTTCTCTCGCCTGTCGTCAATTCCTTGGAAATAACAATCAAAGGGCTGGTCACAAAGACGATCAAGGATGTAATAATGTTTGGGAACAAGACACTGAATATGTACCAATATGCTTTACACAGAAAAAATGAACTGTTTTAATAGTTGAGTAAAATTCATCTGTGCCATGACTCAGTGTGATGCTCTAGCCCAGAGACTGCATTTACTTAGTTTCATGGGCATTCAGTGCCATGCCTGTAGTATGGCACAGTGTACCCTGGCTACAACTGGTCGACCCAACAAAAGACATCTGACCTAGGTAAATCAGTCAGATTCTTCAAAGGAAGCACTTGTGTTCACGCCATAAAAGAAATAGAAAGCAACCGTCAGATAAGTCTTGTTCATGCCAACTTCCGGGAGAGAATGTCGGTAAACTTCTGAGGGAGTCTCTGTAAGGACCTTAGAAGGCTACCTTTATTTTCTTTTCTGAGAGTTTGGTTGTTAAATTTCTTTAATCTTATGGTGATTCAACATCCTAAGATTTTTCATTTTATTTAAGGTTCATAGAACTGTGTATTCTTATTCACAACAAAGTGGTCTAATGGATAATAATAATCTGTGTTGAAAACATTTAGATGAATATTAGAGTGCAGTGACATCTTTCCTTCTCAGGTCTTTATTTTCTCCACCATTTTTCTACTGGTAAATGAAATGATGTCATTTCTTTTCAGTCTCCCCGGAAATGATGTTATCTATGTAAAAAGCATTTATATGTTGGTAAATATATTTTGGGAGGGCAAACAATCTGTGATAGTTAATCTCAGTTGTCAACTCGACAAGATTTAGAAACACCATGGAAACAAATCTCTGGGCATATCTCTGAGGGATTGGGTTCAAGGAGGAAGACCCATCCTGCATGTGGGTGGTTTCCTACCATGGTCTAGCATCCTGGACTTTAAAGGCAAGGAGAAGGTGAGCTGGTGTCATCTCTCTCCTCTTCATGACTGTGGACTAAATGCAACTGGCTACTTCGTGCTCCCAGTGACATGCCTTCGTCACCGTAATGGAAGCTCACCCTGTGAGCTACAAACCAAAGTAAACCTTTCTCCTTAAGTTGCTTTTCTCAGGTATTTTGTTACAGTGGGAAAAGCAGCTAATATAATGGCATTAATTGCAAGTGGTTTGATTTTATTTAGCAAACATGCCAGGCAGTTACACTCAAAATGATGACTGCACTCTTCCTACTCAACAGAAGAAGAAATTCATGAGTCATATTTAATAAAGAAAAAGAAATAAATTGAAAAACAGGCATATTTGGGGCTCAGAGATGACTCAGCTGTTAAAGGCATTTGCTTGCAAAGTCTGATGGCCCAGGTTTGATTCCCCAGTGCCCACACAGAGACAGATACACAAAGTGGTGCATGTGTCTGGAGTCTGTTTCCAGTCCAGGAGGCCCCGGCACACCCATTCTCTCTCTCTCTCTCTTTCTCTCTCTCTTTCTCAAACAAATAAATATTTGTTAAAAAATTAAAAAGCTATAATTGGAAAGCAATTGTATTTAACAAATTGTGTGTGGAGTATTGTTTGGTTTACAAATAACATTCCCTTCGATAATTAAGCTGAAAAAATACTAACTGAGCAAATGATTTCATTACCAGTCTTCTCAGAGCCTATAATAGTCAATGCATGTTATAAATCCTCAACCAGCAGATACTCTGTAGAAAAGTTTCCAGATTTATTTGACCATACAATACTTTGCTTGAAGACACTCTGGAAGGACTTAGGGTCTGAAACACCTACTTTGTGCAATGCCCTTATCAGATGATAAGGGATGTCTGCAATTCAATGCTGGATCCTCATCACGTGGGAAGATTTAATTCTGTAACATGGTGCTGCAGACTACATGAATGAGGGAGTAGCTAGGCTGGCGTCTGTGTGAACAAACTGATTTTGTGGATGTCTAAAGTGACATCATTATTCCCATGAGAAGATTTGATAGGACTAGTTGAGATTGGTTCTGGCAATTATAGACCTGGAAAAAATGCGTAAACACTTCTAAAACCTTGGGAATATTTGAGAAGTGGAAGGTTACTAGAATTTGGTTTACTTGACAAAAGAGCAGAATATCTTACAACCCACTGATTTACCGTCAGTCTAATGAAGCAGAGACTCCAGAGCCCAATGGTCTCTTGCTAATGCTGAGCCCCTAGGGCCTTGTGAAGTTACTGACAGCTTCACAAACAATCTTCGAAGCAATTGTTACAGAAAAAAAAAATCATTATTAACTGTACTGATGCTGTGATTAAATGCGGTTTTGCTTGATGTCCTTTGAGATAATTAAGATGTTATTACCTCAAGACATATAAAGATGACGCAGCCCATCAGCATAAACAGCATTATACATGTCAGCAGAACGACAGCTCACACAGGGGTGTTATATTTTATCACACCTCCTCTCTGTGATGTAAATAGTCACCATCTGATTATACAGACTAAGAAAATAAGACAAAGAGAGGTGAAATGTCATTCCTAAATGAGAAATCACAGCCTGTAGATATATACAACTACACATGATTAAGATCAATTGAAATAAAGTAACAGATAAAAGTTAAAACATATTGATACTAAGCATGCTACTTCTCATAACTATGGGAAATAAATATTTAAAAAATTAAAATTGTTTCTAAGCCGAATGTGTTAGTGCACACCTGAATTCCAGTAACTGGGAGTCTGAAGCAGAAGAATTATCATGAGTTCAAGGCCAGCCTAGATCACATACTGAGTTCTAGACCAGGTTGTGCCATAAAGGGAGATCCTGTCTGAATGAATAAATAAATAATAAAATAAAACCGAGTTTAACAACCTATCTGAATATAAAATAAAGAATGATTCCATTGCTAAAAGAAAGCTATTAAGTGGAGTTTTTAGTGAAGTTATCTGCCTGTGGCCTCGATGTTATCCTGGCTATGGAACTATCCTTCCTATTCGGCAGGCCTGTAACTCTCGACACAGCCACACTCCTTTGAACCTCCTCTCCTTGGGAGCACCTCCAGGCCTCATGATAAGACCCAATTGTCCCATTCGCTCTTCCAGCCTCAAAAAGGGAGGTGAGCAGAAACAGAACTGCACAAAAATTGCATTGTTTTGATTTTTCTCTTCACCATTTTTGAAGTCTGCTGTAGTATCTCTTTGAAAACTGTCCTCTGGTTTGGGTATGTACGCATGTGTATGCATGTGGTGTGGGTATGTGCGTCCATAGGCAAGTAGGTACACATGCGTGTGGTTTGAATATGTGTGTAGGTACATGTGTGTGTGGTGTGGGTACATGTATGTGCCAATATGCACATAGGTACACGTTACTGTGGAAGAGCATGCAGTGGTGTGCACATGTGGAGACAAAGGTGACCTTCAGTGCCTTCGTGGAATGTCCTTTTCTCTTCTTACTGAAACAGGGTCTCCCACAAGAATCAAGAGCTCAGTCATTCAGCCAGTCAAGCTACCCGCTTGCCCTGAGATCCTTCCAGAGCTACTCTGGAGTTTCGGGAAGAGTGCCTCACCCACCAGGCACTGATGTGGAGCCTGGTCTTCATGCTGACGTGACAAGCACTTTACTCACTAAGCAGTCTTCCCAGACCATGAAATCTATTATCTTTGTGGAGGGAAAGAAAGGATGACATCAAAATAGAAGAGAGGCTAATTGGAATAAGAAGGGATTCAGTGGAGGGGAGACTTGGCAAGAGGAAAATGGGGCTGGTGAGAGGGAATTATGGTAGTGCTATACTATCTATATGCATGGAAGTTTTTATAAAAAGTTAAAAACCTAACTAAATAACTGTTTAAAATTCTTTTGATAATCTGTATTTACAGGATAATTAGGGAAATAGGGAAAGAGTTCTTATTTCCTAAAACCAGCCAATGACCAATGATAAGATTTGTGAATAACCAAAATTGAAAATCAATAAGTAAAAAATGTACCAGACATCATTAACTTTCTTTAAAAAAAAAGCCAATACATTTTAAAATAAAATACTATCACCTCTAAATATGACTCAAGGAAGGTATGAGTTCAAGTTCAAAGAAAATCATCACTCAAAACAGAAAAGCTAAACTTACATGTAAAATCAAGAAGACACACCCTTATACCTGGCACATAAAACTTCTATGCTCACAGTATGATTTCTCCGTTGCTGCATTCTGTTCTCACTATCCCCTTGACCTCCTCGCCTTTTAAAGAAAGCCCATGGCAGTGCCAATGGCTGTGCCAGGCAGAGAAATCCAGTGGGGAAACGACCTTGCTTCTTTCCGCAGCACCAGGCTTCTTTGCTTACATGCACAGCTCGGCACTAAGTTCCGTGCTGGGACAAAAGCTGGGCAGAGCAATGAGGACCATTGATAGGACAGGCGACGGTTCCAAAGGGCACCTAACTCACCCAGCTTCCAGGGTTCCAGATCCCAACAATGTCACTTTACTAAACCATCCAAGCCCCTCTCTCTCTCTCTCTCTCTCTCTCTCTCTCTCTCTCTCTCTCTCTATTTCCACATGTGCACCCTGGCTCAGCGGCCTCACTGCCATTGCTGTGCGTGAGTAGGGTGGGGGAGACTTGCTGGCCATGGACCAGTGACATCACACCTGACTCTGGGTACAGTTTTACAAAAGCTCAAAGGACATCAATTCAAACATGTATTTTCAACCCTCTAACTCACCTTCTTGCCATTTCTCTATTTCCCTACTTCACACTGTTAATTTTAAACGTTTAATCCTAGCAGAGAGAGGAACCCCTAAGACACACTGAAAGTATGCAGGTTAAAGGTGTGGGTAGCATAATAACTTAGAATCATAGCACCTGTTTTTTGTTGTTGTTTTTGTTGTTATTGTTGTTGTTTTATTTTTTTGGAGAAAGTCAAAGAGAGACAGAGGTGGAAAATGGGTGTGCCAGGCGCCTCTCAGCCATTGTGAACGAATTCCAGATGCGTGTGCCCCTTGTGGTCAAGTGCGGCATTGCGCCCTTGCGTCACTTTACATCTGGCTAAATGTGGGACCTGGAGAATCGAACGGGCGTTCTTAGGCTTAGCAGGCAGGTGCCTTAACCACTGAGCCATCTCTCCAGCCTGTAGCAGCTGTTTTGAAATCTGATTACTTTTATTGATATTATAAAATACATGAAAATTAAAATTTGAAACAACCTCAAAAATAACTCATATATGTCCTAATGAATGATAGACAAGAGATAAAATAACAGGATATAGGCAACTTTAGAAGAAAAACTTTAGTAATATACAAATTTCTATATAAAGTAAATTGATCGTGATTTACCTTCATCTCTGTATCTGTCCCTCTTCAATTTATAGATTTGAAGGTCAAAGAATCCTCCTTCTTTGAAGGCCAAATACCAAGTGTCTGGATCTTAAAACCTTGTTGTTGTTGTTGTTGTTGTTGTTTTTTCTTCATTTTTTAAAATGCAGCATGTGTGTGTGAGAGAGAGCACACACACACACGTGCACATGTGTGTTGGGGTGCATGTGTGTGCCTGTGTGCATGCATGTGTTTGTTCATGCTTGTGGAGGAAAGGACCCACCCCTTTGATGTAATGATGTCTCTCATAGGCCGGGAGCGGTACCATTACTCTAGACTGGCTGAGCAGTGAGCCCCGAGGAGCTTGCTGTCTCCATCTCCCCAGTGCTGGGATCACAATCATGAATTTCTATGCCTTGTATTTTTTAGGTTGGTTCTGAGGTTCAAACTCAGGTCCTCATGATCTACCTCCCTGATCCATTTTTGTTTTATATAACAAGTAGAATTGATAAAGCAAACATTCGTTGAGTTTATATTCCTATACCAGTGAACTAATTTTATGGTTTAGCTACAAACAAGGCTGATTACCTCCTCCCTTTTTTTTTAACCAACAAAAAAAAAATTGTCTTTTCATCAATTCTTTGCCTAATTTTGATAATAACTGTGCTTCATCTTAAGGTATAACTAGGAAAATCCAATAAATTCCAATAATGTTTTATAATCTTTAAAGAAAATAGATACAGCAAGTCCTTTTCATTATCTTTAAAAAAAAAAAAAAAGACAATATAAGTTCACTTCCTCTGAAACCTCATTGAAGTCTGCCCACAGATGAATTTACCATTTGGACTACTGAGGAGCCGTTAGGCCCCCGTACAAATATAAGAAATGTAACTCTGGCTCTTGATCAAAAACATATTCTCAATGTGCTCATGAAATAGCAAAAAAAAAAAAAAAAAAAGAAAAGAAAAGAAACAATCTCCCCAAGCACTGGGCTTGTTATTACCTTATTCTGAATTCTATACGTCAAATGAATTCTGAAAAAAATCAGATACAATACTGGGAAGTACATTACAAGGGGGAAAAGCTCTCTATTAGCCTGATGGTAAAAATGACTAGATAAATGCTTCTCTCTCCCTTCTTTAATTTTCTGGTAGCACTTTCTGCCTGTAGGTAGAGGTATAAACTGCAAATAGAAGTAATCCAGTATCCATATATCTGTGTATTAGTCTGTGGCTATCCAGCCAATTTAAAATACCATGCTCAACTATGTTTCATCTTATTACCTCCAGCAGAAAGTGAGAAAAAAAAACAATAAAAAATAGATGGGTGTAGTTTTGTAAGGACAACTACACTACTAGCATTACAATTCAAAATATTTTTATCCAAAGGAAAATCTTTGGTCAGTTTTCTATGTGTTGTATCAAAATGGTAATTCACAAAGTACATTAATTTGAATTAAGAGAATTTTTCACTTTCCATATGATATTTTAGCAACATGAAGATACTGCTAAAATCCATTGCTAAGAAGAAACAGCTCATGAATGACTAATAAGTTAGTCTAGGATATTTTAAGTACAGGCAAGTTTTAAATGCAATATTTATTATTAAGCTTCAACCTAAGTTAGAAATCCCTAAAATGGTTTAATTTGAGTTTAGTTATAAGGCCATGCCTCACTCTCTGTCTTGGGAGACATTTTCAGAAATAAATCTGGTCTAGACAGATGCATTCATTATAATAAAAAATGGCTTTAACCAATAGGCTATGTCGTTTTAGTTATTGAAAATGCAAGTGCTTTTTGATTGTGAGTTGTGGGGAAATTTTTGAAAAATATGAATTGTCAGAAAGTCATTTTATTTTTATTAGGGCATTTTAAAATTGAATTTAAAAATTTTCAGACATTAAATTTGCATAAATCTGCAAAGGGCATTAGACATATATTCATTCAAAATTTGCCACAATTAATCCTTTTGGCTCTGTTTCAAGGTGAGAATGCCTTTAGGAACTTCAGAAATCATAGTTTCCACAAGCCAGAACCTGTGGTGCGTTGAACTGTTGTCTGTTGACCAAATTTTTACACTAGAAAGAGGTTGTTTTTTTATTGTATTCATTTATTTGCACAATGGCCTTGATGAAGTTTGTTTAGCACAGTCACCTTTTCCTTGCCTAGCCATGGGGGAGTACTGTGCTATCTTACTTAATAATACACCTGGGTAGGAGAATGAAGTCAACCCTGTGATGTGATGATCTTCATTACAGACTGCTGCCCCTAAGCTAAGGACTGCGGTCATGATGTGATGTCTGTATAGATCAAACAGAATCCACACAGATCTACAAACCTGCTCCTAGTCAATATCAAGGCAAATAGCACCAGCCAAAAAGAAAAAACTCTTATAAATGAGAGCACAGGGCGAAATTATTGATAATAGGTATAAAAGTGGAAATATCAGACAGGTCCATCAACTAACAAATGGCCAATAAAATGTGGTCCACTCCTACTTTGAAGTGTCACTGAACATCAGAAAGAACTAAAGTGGCCAGACATGGTGGCACACACCTTTAATCCCAGCGTTCAGGAGGCAGAGATAAGAGGATCACTATGAGGCCAGCCCAAGACTACGCAGTGAATTCCAAGTCAACCTGGGATAGAGCGGGACCTTACCTCAAAAAAAAAATTAAAAATAAATAAATAAATAAATAAATAAACCTGAAGTGCTGACACATATAGCAAGTTAAACCTTGAAAACATTGTGCTAAATGAAAACATTGTGCTAAATGAAATAAGCCAAAGAAAGAAACAAATGGAGATGGATTCTGTTTTTTATGAACTGTCAAAATGGGAAGGTAGATCATGGATTATCAGCTGCCTATGGCTATGAAGATGAAGAAACAGGGAGAGAAGTGACAGCTAATGGAAATGAGGTATCTCTTTGTGCTGATGAAAAAAATTATAAAATTGTTCATGGTGATGGTTACACAACTCCATTAACACAATAAAATTCATGCATGATATCCTTTCAATAACAGAGTTATAAGCTACAGAAACTACCTCAATAAAACTTACACCAAAAATACTCAAATTTCATGGACTCTAGGAATCTTATTTGCTTTCCTTCTCTTAGATAAGATCTCTAATCTTTTGATTCAATGATATTAGTGTTCTCTTAAAAAAAAAAAAACATGTTTATTGAGGCAATGACTCCATGATGACAAAAAGCTATTGAAATACTCAGGACCAGCAGAGACCTGTGTTACCTAATACAAGTGTGTATAGGAATACAACACACACACACACACACACACACAAATATATATATATATATATATATATATATATATATATATATATATATATATATATATATACAGACACATTTATTATAGTAAATAGCTTGAGCCACTATCAGCAAATAGAATATTCACTTTCATTCCATTTAATCACAACCAGTTTTTCAGGAGTCTCCCTAGGGGTTTTATGAGCAGGATCAATTAGGCAGTATTGCTTTATTGTATTGTTAAGGCCTTCCAACAGTTTGGTGAATTACACAGCTGTCACATCAGTCCATAAGTGATAGTCTGCAAACAGACAACAGCAATAACAAACACCCAATGCACAAATCACCGAAAGAGAGAAGAGGCTGACTGTTCTAAAGTAGTTGGGAAATTAGCATAGGAAAAGAGAAGCACATGTGAATTTCTGGATCTCTTACTATGGAAGTGAGTCAAGAACACTAAAGAAACAAAAAAAGAAATTGACTTAACTTCCGCCTTCTAATGTACCCAGGAAGATGTCTTTTTTATACCCAACAGAGCATTAAACACACACTTCCTACACTACATTGTCCCAGATATCCATACAGATTAAAAGATCTTAATAGAGCTATACACACATACAGGTTAATATCTATATCTCTCTGAAGATTTGTGAAGACAAACTGAAAACCGTAGTTATAATTTTCTTAATCTATGTCTATATGAGTTAGTGTATGTTTCATGAAACAGGGTTAGTGTGCAGGAATTTCCTTAGGGAAAACATTTGTGTGGGTCAAAAATGATTTAGGCAAAAGAAGGTGTGAGAAAGAGAATTAGAGAGAGCAAGCATGGCACCTCTTAGCATTTTTCTAGAAAAAGAAGCCTGAGAAATGAGGCCCTATATAAAATGAGGCCAAGGCAGGGTATGATTTCAATTTATTTTGCTGTGGTGCTGTTTTGGTTTTATTTTTCAAATTAAAAGGTATCCCCCTTTCCCACCCATTGGCCTGTGTCCTAATGGTGAACCTACATGTGTCACTAAGGTAGAGGCTAAGATGAGCACACGTAGATCAAATAGGCCATCTTGGCCGATTTCCCAAACTCCCTAGTGGAAGGAAATTGTCCAACATAAGATAGTCTGAAGACTCTATTTGCAGTAGGTTTAGGTGTCGTTGAATATTTCTTTTTATTTACTTTGATTTGACAGTGTTCTTCTAATATTTTTCTTATTATTTTAGAATTGTTAGCCTGGGTAAAAATGCTTATTCTTTTGTGGAATATTAATTGCCCATTTAATCTCTGCTCCTTACTATCAGGTTTTCTAAAATATCTTGTCCCTGATCGTTCACAAGTGCGGATTTCCATGAAGCCACATCTGACTTGGTGTTTACTGCGTGGTTAAAAAAAACATTTCAAACTGTGTTGCAATTATTACAATGCAATTTCCTGGAGTCATAAGTGGGAAAAAAGATCAAGGTAATTTTTCAGTGGTGCTTACATGTCTCACAATTGGTTACCTTTCAGAACTTCAGATTATTAATAGAAGTGATTAGTAGAATTTGTATAAATGGACTAAAGTGTTTTATTAAAGATATTTAAGAATATACTGAAAAGTTATTCCATGCTGTCTTCTGGATTCAGTTCTATTACACTCGTGATCTCACAGCAGCTATGGTTTCCTGCACATGACTGAGACAGTGAGTATTTTATTACATTTGGGGCAAAGTCTCATAAGACTCTACATCTCCCCAAGCAGCCAATGGCAGGTGATCATTACTGGCGAGAGGGGAGTAATGTTTTTCATTGGTGCCTCCACTGGTAATTTGCCCATACTCCAGTAAACAACCCTCCACACACGATCATGCAAGCAGTCCTAATAACTCAGTGGGTCAAAGGAAAAGGCATCAAAGTAGTGGGTGACTAACTGGGAGGAGAAAGAAGATAATTGAAGATAAGGGGGGTGGATAAGATCAAAACACATTATGTACATGCATAAAAAATGTCAAAAATAAAAATAAAGAATATTACAAATAATTATTAAGTCATTTCCAAACCTGAATATACCAGTTCTGATTGTGTTGTGATAATAATGTAAGCCAATTAATTTAATGACATAATAATAAATTTAATTTAATGACATAATAATAAAATGAAATATAAGATCATGAAACATGTATATCAAGGCATGTTATTTTTATAAAAACTAATCTGTGTTTCTGAGAATGCCTGAGCAAATATGTCACACATATTGATGTTAAATATTAAGATATCGTCAAACAATGTGTTTGGTTTGATATTGCTGCTGCTCTAGCAGTTTGATTTCAACTTGCCAAGTGGTACTGGAGACTGAGCCTTCAAGAGCATGCTACTCAGTAAGAAGACCCCAAGTCCCCAAATCCAGAAGAGCAATCTGAACCAACAGGTACACAAATGTCAACACAGAACCTCAAGAGCATAAAAAGGCAAGACAACATGACTTCTCCAAAGACCATAACCTCTCAACTACTTAAAATAGGTGAAACACTACATGGAAGTTTCAGACTTCTTTTGTTAAAAATTATCACTGTATGGAAGAGAATAAAAGCAAGCTGGTGGATTAATCCCAGGCCCTAGAGTGGAGAGCCAGCAACACAGAAGGAAAGGTCAGAAAATGAAAGAACAAATGCTGGCAATGTGGGAGGGGGGGAAATGTCAGCACATGAATTTAGATTTTGAAAAAAAAATCATAAATAAAATATTAGAAATGAATAATATAATGGATCAAATTTTAAAAAATCACTCATTAGAAAGCATCACCAATAGATTTTACCAAATAGAATTAAAAAGGATGTGAGGTTGATCTGGTGAGAACATCTGTCACCCCATTGGTCGCCTGGGTTGACTTTGCTGACATGGCTGGCCAACCAGGTACCTACCTCCTTTCTCACTCACCAATCCATATGCATCCCTCCTAAGCTGCACACTAGGTTGAAGTGGACAGTCCACCCTAAATAGAAGAGAGCTGTTCTTAAGCCAATAATATATGATATATGAGCAGCTGCATTCCCCTGCTAGAATTTCTGAAAAAAAAAAAAAAAAAGCTCCCAAAAAGAAGAAAAATAAATATCAGGTATGGACGATGGGGTTAATGAAATATTGCATTCAATATGGGAAAAATTGAACATGACCACAGTGTCAAAAAAAAAAGTCACTAGGATACCATCAAGACACTAAACCTAAGAATCCTCAGAATACAAAAAGCTGAAATAGACCGTAAAGGCATTGGGAATCTATTCAATGAAATGGAAACAGAAAATGTCCCAAATCTAGAGGAAAAAAAAAAAATTGGCAAACACAAGATGCACTTAGGGCCTCAAATAGGCATGAACAGAGGAGAAACTCTTCATAACTTATTATAGCCAAGATCTCAAAACTCCAAAGTAAAGGAACAATTCTAAAAGCTGTAAGGGAAAAACACCAACTCACAGCACCTGCTTTCAAATTATATTAGACAGCCAGATAACCAAAAGAGCAAGGATACGATCATGGAACAGAAGAGAAGCCAGAAGTAAACCTACTGAGTAATAGCCACTTAATATTTAACAAAGAGATCATCAAACAGGCATTGAGAAAAAGGCAGCCTGTAACCAACGGTGCTTGGAGCACTGGATTCCCACATGTGGAACAATGAAACTAGATCTCTGTCTCTCACCTTGCACAAAAACAATCAATTAAAATGGATCAAAGAGGGCTGGAGAGATGGCTTAGCGGTTAAGGCACCTACCTGTGAAGCCTAAGAATATCCCTCTCAGGTCCCACATTTAGCCAGAAGCAAAAGCAACACAAGTGAGCAATGTCTCACATGCACACAAGGGGGTCCATGCGTCTGACGTTCATTCACAGTGGCTGAGAAGCTACAGGTGTGCCCGTTCTCTCTCTCTCTCTCTCTCTCTCTCTCTCTCTCTCTCTCTCTCTCTCTCTGTGTGTGTGTGTGTGTGTGTGTGTGTGTGTGTGTGTTTCTTTATCTGCCTCTCTCAAAAAAATAAAAATAAAGAAAATAAAAAATAAATGGATCAAAGACCTTAATGCAAGGTGTAAAACTTGGAAATTGCTCAGTAAAACATTGGCAAAACACTTCAAGATTTGGATATGGGCAATAATTTTATGAAACAAGATTCCAATAGCAAAGGAAATAATCCCCAAAGTTTTCAAATAGAATTATACGGAGTTAAGACAATTCTGCACAGCAAAGGAAATAATCTCCGGAATGAAGAAACAACAGATAGAATGAGAGAAAAATCTACCAACTAGACATGAGACAGGGGATTAATATCCATGACATATCTCGCAAGTGAAAACATTAAACACCAAAGACCCAAATCATCCAATCAAATACTCAACATATCTAACCCTGTAGGAAATGCAGACTAAAACTGCCCTGAGAGTTCAATTCATCCATGTCAGAATGCCTACTGTTAAAAATATGATAACAGGACTGGAGAGATAGCTCAGCAGTTAAGGTGCCTGCCTGCAAAGCCTAAGGACCTGGGTTCAATTCCCCAGTACCCAAATAAAGCCAGATGCACAAAGTAGTGCATGCATCTGGAGTTTGTTTGCAGTAGCTAGTGGCCCTGGTGTGCCCATACACACAGTCTGTCTGACTGTCTGTCTGTCTGTCTGTCTGTCTGTCTCTCTCTCTGTCATTCTGTCTCCAGCTCTCTACTTGAAAATAATTACATAAAATAATTTTTAAAATATGACAGCAGGGAGTGGAGAGCATATGGGAAGGAAACAACCTTATTCACTGTTGGTGGAAGTGCAAACTTGCAGTCATGGAAATCAGTGTGGCTGTTACTCAAAAATTGAAAATAGAACTACTATATGACCCAGTTATGCCACTCTTTGGTATATATATCTGAAGGACTCCACATCAACATACAACAAAGGTGCTTGCACATCCATGTTTATAGTGACATTAGTCACAAGAGTGAGGAAATGGTAGCAACCTATAGGTGTCTATGAACAGATGAACAGATACAGAAAATGTGATTTATATACACCATGGAATTTCACTCAGCCATAAAGAAAAATGAAAACATGACATTTTCAGGAAAATGGATGAAACTGGAAACCATCATATTAAGCAAAATAAGGCAGGTACAGAAATACATATTTAGGTTTGAAGCTGTGTGTGTGTGTGTGTGTGTGTGTGTGTGTGTGTGTGTGTGTGTGTGTTGCTAGGTCATGAATCTAGAAAGGGGAATATGAGAGGAGAAAAATAAATATGGATGGATGCAGAAGACAGTCTGATAGTCTGATAAAAAGCAGACTGGGGGACTAAAGAGGTGGAAAGAGAACAAGTGGGTGAGCAAAGAAGGTATGGGGAGTGCAGTGGAGAAGGGAAACAAATGAGAACAAAGTGTAACAACACGTATGTCTGGAGACGTCAAGATGAGACCCATTACTGTGTACATTAACCAACATAACAGTTACAAAAAGATCTAGGAATGAAGATGCATTATTTTGTAGTTGAAAGGTAAAAAATTAATCTCTCTCTCTCTCTCTCTCTATATATATATATATATATATATATATATATATATATATATATATATATATATATGTGTGTGTGTGTGTGTGTGTGTGTGTGTGTGTGTGTATATATATATGTGCATATATATATATATGTGTGTGTGTATATAAAATACATATACATGTATGCTTTTAGAATTTATTATTTAAATAATTTGCAGATTAATTGATTACATACTTCTTTTAATAATGCCAGAAAATTCTAATCTAATTGTAAGTATTATATTTTGTAATAGCTTTTCTTAATTTTATTTTTTTAATATTTTTATTTGTTTGCAAGCAGAGAGAAAAGGAATAGAAACAGAGAGAGAGAGAGAGAGAGAGAGAGCAAGCATGGGTGTGCCAGGTCTCCAGCCACTGCAAATGGACTCCAGATGAATGTGCCACTGTGCATCTAACTTTAAGTGGGTACTGGGGAATTGAACCAGGGTCAACTGGCTTTGTACACAAGTTCCTTAACCACTGGGGCATCTCACCAGCCCTAATTAGAACAGCTTTTCAAAACACAATTGAGTAACCTTAAGGTTACATTTCTCATTAAACTCTCTAAAATATTTTCCATACTCTGTTTTAATACATGATGTTCAAAATTTTGAAAAATCAATTTCACAAGGGCCAAACCAATTGGAATAGAATACTGGCCAGGCACAATTAAATTTACACAACATAATGGATAAGTATATACTTAAATGTACAGACTTACATTTTTAATAACTGAATTGATTTTCAAATAAATAGGCTATACTTCCATTTTCACAACACTACTCTTAGAATTAAATGATGTTTTGCTCAAATACTAACAGTTTTACTACAAGTCTACATGCCTATTATGTCCCCGTATATCTGAAGAAAATTCAATTTTTTCTTTGTAACAAAATATTCACTGTTCATCATTGACTGAGTTTTCCCTGCGTGCCTGACTTCTTGCTTGCTTAGATATTTATTGATTTTTTTACTTCAAAAAAAGCATTTATAATGCAATGAATTTATATGACATTAATAAATCCATCCATTTCCTTTCAATTCAAATGTATTTTTTAGAATCTTGGTTCATATATTAGGTGCACTTTCTAAGGTTATCTACTAATACCTCAAAATCCACTTTTTTATTAAATAGAAACTTTGTATGGGTGTATCATATGTTAGAACCACCATTCTTATTTGCCTATGAATAATTTTTTTGTTTTTTTGGTTTTTTTTGTTTGTTTGTTTGTTTTGTGAGGTAGGGTCTCACTCTGGTCCAGGCTGACCTGGAATTAACTATGTAGTCTCAGGGTGGCCTCAAACTCACGGCAATCCTCCTACCTCTGCCTCCCGAGTGCTGGGATTAAAGGCGTGAGCCACCATGCCCGGCTGTGAATAATTTTTTAAATAAAATAAAAGGTGTGCCCCTTGCCCAAATTCAAGAAAGACTATAAAATTGATTTTATTTAATATTTTTTGGTTGAATTTTGTGCAAAGTTAACTGTGCTTACTTTTAAACATATTAGATTAAATGCCCAAATTTGTCTTACACTAACCCAGAAGACTCAATGAAAGTTGTTTCTGGAAAAAAAAAATAATAATGTTTTAAGATGGATAACCTCCCATAATATACCAGAATTACCAGATTGCTATTCAATGCATAAAATAACATTTTAAATTCATTTTCTAAAATATGTAGATCCTCTAGGATTAAAAGCTGTGTAGGGAGATTTTTTTATATCAAGTATTCTCAATTCATGGCAGCACATGATGGCTAATAAGCACTTCATTAATTATGAATATGCCAATGCAAAAGATTGAGATTTGCTTTTTTTTGAAAACTCCTAAATTTTGAACTATTCATGGAAATTTCATCCCCAGCAAGATGAAAGACAGGAAGAAAGAAAATATTCACCATTCTCTCATTCTGGTGCACACTAATTTTTCTGTCTGGCACATGCTAATTCTGAGATGGGGAATATGAAACCCCATGAGTCAATGCATTTCAACTCTCAGAATTATATGACCATAGGGTCCATATGTATTTTATAAATGAATAATTCATATCCAGAAACTCAAAAACAAAACAATTATTCAACCTGCATACAGTCTTCTAGTTCAACTTGTTTTGACTACCAAATTATTTATTTTTTTCAAAATAGTTTTCTTTCTTTATTTATTTGCAAACAGAGAGAGACACAAAGACTGAGAGAATATGCACACCAAGACCTCCTGCCACTACAGACGAACTCCAGACGCATACACCACTTTGTGTATCTGGCTTTGTGTGGATACTTGGAAATCAAACCTGGGTCATTAGTCTTTGCAGGCAAGAGCCTTAGCCATTTAGCCTTCTCTCCAGCCCATGTTTTCACTACCAAATTACCATCAAAAAGACCCAGTGACAATTTCCTTAATATCCTGAGCTGAAAAAAAAAAAATAGTTACCAGATATACTTTATCGCTCTAACATTATACAACTAATTTGATTTTTCTTTCTTTATTCAACTTGTTTGTTATTTCGGTCCTCTTGATGAAAAATGAATAAATACCAAAGTCCAAGTTCTGGTTTCCTAATCCTGGGTTTTCATGATTGAATTCTCTTTTCCTCTGGCGAGGGGTTGAAAATTGAACTCGGTTCCATTGTGAAGAGCTAGCCCATAGCAGAGAATAAGCAATGTGGCTTCTCACTGTGCTGATATTACAGCGGATGCTATGGTTTCTTTTACCTGAAATCTCCATTAAAAGCAATAGGCGGTCCAGTCTGCTAGAAAATTGATGGATGGGGATACATTCAAAAGGGAAATGCTGAAAGAGCCAATTAAATCGTCACGAAAAGTTATGAATGTCAATGTGTTCTCAGTGACTCACTGAAGAAAGCTGCTTTTCAGCAGTCAAAGCTCTTCCCACTCCCTTCCCCACCAGCACTCACCTCTTATTTTCTGAGCGGATTTCTAATATCCCCCAACTTTTTTTTTTTCCTTCCATACCAAAGCAAGAACTGGGTCACTTTTCCTTTCTGGGCTGCCTTCTTAGTCCGTGTGTTGCCCTGGGTTCTCATGCAAGGCAAAAAGGAGTGTAAGCTGACATGATAGACATCTCAAAGAATTAGAGTCAACACACTGAGCTGCGTGCCAGCCACCATGTGGGCAATGGGAGCCACCTCGAATATAGAAGCCCATTAGCAGTTTTGTCCCTTGCCAAGAATACCTAGTTTTCAAAATGGAATCGGGAAGACTTCTTGTACCCTGCATGACCCTTCATTTCTGAGGTTGTACTGGCAGATCACTTAACGCCATCTAGCTGAGCTGTACAATATTATAATTATACTGTCACCTAAGAGGATTTCACATGAAATTAATGAAACACCATCCACCTCACACAAGGGCTGTGTAAGCTTAAGCACTCTCCCAGGGTTCGCTTTTTCTATATCCAATCTGTCTTAAGGGAGGGAGGGGGAGGAAGGGAGAGAGAAACCTTACATTCTAATGTACAATATGGTTCAAGGAAACAATTTTGCTAAATTTTTTTCTCTCTTAATTTGGGGATATTATATTTCCTTTAGCCTCCAGTAAACCAATAGCTATTTCATTTCAAATGGAAAAAAAATATGGAGAGGTACAAAACAAAGAAACACAAAAATGTCACACTTGAATGTCATCAGTAACCCTCATCAATATCCAAATAATTACAAGGTAAGAAAGCAACTAATCAATTCTCTGTGGGGGGGGGAGTCTCAAACGTAAGTGTGCTTTCTCCAGACGCAGAATATTTTATGTGTATCAGGTGGCATTCTAAGACTTAAATAACCATATACAGGTGTGGAATGAGGAGAAACACATCAATGTCGAAAGAGCAAGTCCCCTTGAAGTCAGCTTTTAGTAAATGAAATGTGAAGAGTGTGCGGAAAGCGCCTCCTTTTCTAATTCTCGCAGTCTTCCTCTGGGGTGATGGCACTGGTCTCTGCCATACCGCTAGACTTTCTGCACATGGCCATTCCACTGTCGCCACGTGTTTACATTGTAGCAGATACATGACATCTGCATAATTGTAGGTTTTGCTTCTGAGCTGAGACAGTGAGTGACTTCCCATCGTACCCCCACTAGTTTTGTACTCAGTGTGGACACTGTGCTCCCCCTTTTGCATTAACTCATGACTGTCCACTCACCTCTCACCCTGTCTTTGGTACCAATTCTACAGGTTTATGACAATTATTATTAAGCTTTTGTATCATTTTTGCATGTATAGACCACTATTCTAATTTATCAGCAATGAAATTCCTTCATCTATTCACATACACATTAACAATTGTAACAGCCTTCTAAGAACGCATGCCTAAGCATCAGGAATTCAACAATGTATAAAAACCATTTTTTTTTTGCCCTTAAGGAGCTAAGAGTTTGGCAGAATAGTAAATGTTTGGATTTTAATATAAATAATGTTTCTATGGCTTGAATGTCCTCACTAAACTCACTGTTGAAATTATATCTCTATTGTCAGGCATTGGAGATAGGATCATACAGCCCTTTAAAGAGGTCTTGAGGATTCTTACCGTATGCAAAAGTGAAACCATCCATGGATTAATGGATTAGTAGATTAAGAGTCTTCATGGAAAATACCTGATTGTAAAACTGAACTCTCTGTGGCTTGCTAACCTTACCATGTGAGGCTTTCCCTGCGATGTGGCCGAAAGCCCTTTACCACAGAAGCAGATGCTCACTCATGCTCTTGGACTTCTAGAACCATTTGCTAACAAAAGTTCCTTTCTTTGCAAATTATCCAGTCTATGATATTCACTTATAAGAGTGAAGCAGGGGGTATTTTTAAGTATGGACTGACTTTGCATGCCGCCACAATCGCAAGAGTAGTATTGCATTTATAAAAGTATAAAGAAATTAGTTGCTATGAAACCATTAAATCTCTTTCAATTGACTGATATTTAATTATTCATAGCATCTATGCTATAAAAACATGAAAGCACAGGGGCTGGAGAGATTGCTCAGTGGTTAAAGACGCTTGTTTGCCAAGCCTGGTGGTGGCTCAGGTTTGCTTCCCCAGTTCCCATGTAAAGCCAGAGATACGCAGTGGCTCATGAGCTCATTTACAATAGTAAAATGCTCTGGCTTGCTTGTGCTCATTCTCATTTTAATTCACATTTTCTTTCTTTCCTTCCTTCTTTCTTTCTCTTTCTCGCTCCTTCCCTCTCTTCCCTTCTCTCTTTCAAATAAATAAATGAAAATAGTAGAAGAAGAAAGGAGCATCTCTCAAACTCTGGGAGAGACTGCTACACAAGAAGTCTGGTCAGAAGGCCAGCTGACACCCTGACTCTCTACCCATGCCACCCGCCTGCTCCTCCTATCCATTTAGCACTGTAAGAGCAGGCTGCTTAACGCCCATGGGATGGGATGCTCATCTCTGAAGCAAGCAGGACTGGAGGGGGAAGTCACACCTGGGGAAATGCTTCACTGACAGCACTCTCAACCAGAGAGCACAGCGCAAGGTATCAAATAACACGTGAAGACAGCGAACAGAGTCCTGAGCACGCTCTTCGTGACAATGATGCCTTCTAAATTTTTCATGATTATGCTTACAGACAGCAATGAGAGGCGTGGTTGCTTGCCACGCTAAAGAATGAGGAGGGATTGGCACAAGAGTCCCTTTTTGCTTTCCTTGGGCTCCAGACACAAAGGCATGAAAAGATGTCTGAAAAACAAAGCCAGCCATCTCCTCAGAGCCGGCAGGGATGTGCAATTTTACCTACACTAGATAGACCTCCTCCCTGTAGACGTGAGCTAACAGTGACCCCAGGAGGACACGGGCTTGCACTTTTACCATTACCTACTGAATTCATTGTCTCTTGCTAAAATTTTAGGATAGCTCAGGAGGGCAGAAAAGCCACTTTAAATGCCTTATATGTGAACAGAGAAGCACTCAGAACTATTTCAACTAAACCTAGAGAAACACACAAAAGAAATGGAAGTTTTCCCACAACGTAGTGAAAAATTCACAGTACCTCCGAAAAGCACTCTTTCCACAGCCTCATTTCCAGAGTTTTGACAGTCACTTGTACCCAAGTGTAATACTTTAATATATCTATGTCTTTCTTCACGTTTCCTCTATGTTTTACCAATTGGTGCCTCCAAATTTAGTTTAAAGAAAGCATAGGCTTGTATATGGCAAAATAAGTGCAGAAAATAAAACTTTCAAGATTGACCCATCAGCCATTACCCAAACTCTCAAGGAAGAAGTAAGATCAGTCTACACACTAGAGAAGGGCAGATCAGAAAGGTAACATCTTAAATATTAAAATATGGATGAATCCATTTTAATGAAAAATAGATGAATAGTGAGAGGTAGAGGTAAAATGGGATTCATTTTAAATAACAACCCACTACGACCTTAATGTTCCCATTTCTACTTCACTTTCCCAGAACACACAACAGACGACACTCAGAAATACATTTAACTCCTCTCCAGAGAGTATTAAACTTTTAAAAGTATTAAGGGGTGGCTGGCAATGAAAGGGAACTTAGCTACAACTTGAAGATTAGTATTGCCTTCCCACTGAATTCTAAGAAGCAAATTTCCACTGCTCTTTAATCATATTGCACACAGCACATACCCGTGAATTAATTCACCATAATATCTCACTTTCAAATTCCTGACTGGTTGGTATGACATTCCTTCCTCCGTCCATCAGTGAGGAGGTGGCTACAGGTAGGACAGCTCTCATTCATCCCATCTCCCAGCTTGATGTAAAGGTCATGGGAAGGTCACCTAGTAAAGCTACAACTGGCAGAAGCTGGAGAAAATAAACGCAGGGACTAGCCTCACAAAGTGATCGTGATGAAAACGGGAACTTCCCTAGCTTGCTCTGAAGGATTTCTCCTATCTTCACCCAAGGTGGCGAGGGTGCACATACCCTCTGAGAAAATGACGGGAACAAAGCCTCTAAACTGGAGAGTCTTTGTGGAGAGATGGATAGTAATGAGAGCTGAGGCGACAGGTCAGTTGGTAAAGGTGGGCCGCATAAGCTCCATGTCCTGTGCTTTCAGCCTATACTGAGCCAGCATGTAGAAAATGAGGGTAAGGCAGAACCAATGCCATGATGCCCAGAGGCAGGAGGTAAAAAGAGGAAGCAGGGTCCAGGATCCAGCCGCCCTTTGCAGGCATTGCAATGACTCGAGGAACTCCTCCTCACCTCCTAGTGACACCAGTGAAAGGGCTAAAACCTCTAACAGGGGGACCTTCCGAGATGCACAAGAGGTAAACCACAGCAGTACCTACAGACCACCCCTGTCATGGGAGCGTTTTCCATGATGACTGGACCAAGTGGATATTATTATCTGTGAAATACGTGCACAAGCCCTGTGCCATGTTGAAACCCTTACGGTCTGTATCGATGAGCTCTTTACCTGGCTCGTGTGTTACAAACACCCCCACCCTGTAGAAAGCTGCTAATTTTATGAAGTCATCTTAATGAATATTTTCGTTGAGATTGGTAAAGTTTTAGCTTTTTCTCTCTTGAATCACGGGGCTGTATTGTCCTGTATTCTCTTATGCATTTTCTGTTTGGTTTGGTTTGGTTTGGTTTGGTTTGGTTTGGTTTGGTTTGGGGTTGTTTGTTTGTTTGTTTGTTTGTTTTGTCATTGACATCTCATTTCTCTTGGGATCTTTTTTTTCTGCATATGTTGTGAAATAAGGATCATACTGTCCTTTTTTCTTATATGCTACCTTATTGATCAAACACATTGTATTGAAATGCCTGTTCTGTTCCCAGAACTCTGCAGAATCAAATTTTCATAAACCAGGTCTCAGGATATGCTGAAGGCACTCCCTGAGCTTTGGTTTCTAGCCCACGGCTCTCGTGGTCTACTCTTGTGGAAACGCCATTCTCTCTTAATTACTGTGGATTGAAAATAATCCGTCATCTGGTGGAGCAAGTCCTTCCTATTTCTTCTTCCTCTGCGAACCCTTAATGAGATTTGGCTCCTTCCTATAATTTTCAAATTAATACATCAAGTTACATGCAAACACAATATTTAAAAATAATACTCTTGTGATCTGACAGGAACTGCACTGGCGTTGTCAATCAACCAGGGGGCACTGACAGCCTGACAGTTCTGCGCCTTCCGTCTAGTGAGCTAGAATTGTTCTTGGTTCCATTAAAGATTAGAAAAGTTCCTCTCAATGATGCTTAATATTTGCTACATGAGGGTCCAGTCGTTATTTTAGGTATTCTTTAGGAATTGAAACTCTTCCTTACTACTGTGGGTGATATCATTTTCAAATTACATTATCAGGCTGATAATATTAATATGTAAAGATACATTTGGGTTTGGTGGTTCACAACTTTAATCTAAGCACTTGGCAGCCTAAGGTAGGAAAATCACCATGAGTCTGAAGCCAGCCTGGGCTACAGTGTGAGTTCCAGGACAGCCTGGACTAGAATGACAGCCTGTCTCCAAACAAAAAAAAAAAATGGATTTTACATATTGATCACATTGATCTTAAATTCACAAAACCACCTCGAGCGGTCCACTAAATCAAGTAATTTACTTATGCTATATTTCGAGGTTTCTATACAATATATGACAATCTATTTTTGCTTAATACTCCTTGTACTCGATTACAGCTCTGTTGAGCTCCTGTGGGACAGTGTTAAATGGAAATGCCATTGCTTTCACCTTTACTGTCTATGAATCTTAGAGACAAATTGTAAGACATTCAGCCAATATGTGAGAGGTTTAAAGACTTGAATATTTGGAGGCAAAAAAGGATGGGAATAATTAATAATAATAATAATAATAATAAAAGTCCTTTCTTTTTCTAGATAGCCAAGACTTTGTGCATTAGTAAGATTTTATATTTAAATATACTTAATTTTCTTAAATACTTTTCCTATTTCTATTAAAATAGTCAGATCATAGGATGGACAGATGGCTTAGCAGTAAAAGGAGCTTGCTTACAAAGGCTGACAGCCTGGGTTCCATCTGCAGCACCCATGTAAAGCCACATGCACAAAATGGCACAGGCATCTGGAGTTTATTTGCAGTGGCAAGAAACCTTAGAGACCTGGAGAGTCAAACATGAGTCCTTAGGCTTTGCAAGCAAGTGCCTTAACTGCTAAGCCATCTTCCCAGCCCCAGCCCAGGTTTGTTCAAAGAGTGCCACAGAGGGATTTCTGATTGTCAAAAATAATGAATAACTGCCTCATGTTTACAGAATCTAATACTCTTTGGACATGTACAGTGAGAAGCAATGAGAGTCAGCATAAAGACCAGGCTGGAGTTAGAAGGTCTGAGTAACAAACCATGTCAATTTTAGCCATCAAATTTTGTAAGTATCATTTATCCTCTGCCCCAATGATCTTATTTATGGACCAAGTTGACTTTTCCTTACCAAACCAATTTGTGTCAAGCAATTACATAGCATGTTCATAAGTGCCTTCATCTATGGCCACATGGATGCAAGAATGGTCCCATTTCAAAGATTAAAACAGAAATTCAGACTTCTATGTGCCATCATTGCTAGAATAAGAAAAGGGGACTGTGCTTAAAATAGCACCACTTTTCATGAGTGTATCGCCCATTGCTCTTCTAAGGGACCAGGCTATTTTTATGCACTTATGAATAACAGTTTTTAGTAAGAAAATAGATTGAATCCTATTCAAATTGTCCTAAATGATTCAGCAATCATTTGACTCAGAAACTCCATTAGAGTTCCATTTTCTGGTGAAAAAGATTATAACATGGAATCATAATGTTATGCTGAAAGATTTCTTCCTCTTTATCAAAATGTATCCCATTCCTTTTATATATATATACACACACACACACACACACACACACATACACACACACACATATATATATATATATATATTAGTCATACACCACTCAGAGAAGATATAGACATTCCATAGTGAGCCAAGTATATCCCAGAAACTGTAGAAACCCTAAAAGAAGCCTGTAATTCTATGGAACATGCTATTATTAGTTTGCTTATTTTTCTTTTGTTTCTTCCTCAAAAACGTCAGGCACATTATGAAAATAAAGCTGCTATGCTGAAGAATATAAGTAGAGAATATTATAAAATATTAGTTAAGTAGAAGCTAGATTTAATAAATGTAAAGTTCTCCCAAAGTGCTATAAGACTTAATAAAGATTATTGAAGGAAGAGACCTACCAGCTAATTGAAAAGATGGTTGAAAACATTCTTAAGCACAAAGGAAATTTTCTCTGTTTAATATATTCTTAACTGTAAAATTGCAGCAATCTGTACAGCTTCAAAATGGAACAAAAAAATGAGGTTTTCCGATTAAGCAATTAAATTGTAACCAACATGGTGAAGATCGGATACCACATGCACGTGCGTGAGCACGCGCGCGCACATGCACACACACTTCTTCTTGGAAGAAGACCACCTACTTGGCTCAGAGCAGGTGAATTTAGCTAACGTCTTTTCTTAATGAGACTAGAGTCTGAGAATGAACTGTCCTTCATGCCTGACTGCTCAGAATGCCTCCCTTCCAGGACCTTTCACCTCTCCTATGGTCCTGAGGACCAGAGAACCCCATGACTTCATTGTAGTAAATTGGATGTCACAAGCTGCTGTGATCTGCCAGCCACATTAACAGCAGCATTGTGAGCCTCTATGCTACTCTCCAAGAAATCAATAGTGCCTCCCTGTGCAGCAGGATCCTGGGCTCAAGATCACTTTGTCACATTTGAAAGCAGATGACACAGCATGAGGAAACAGCCAACAAAGAGAAGAAAGGGGTGAGGAGGAGGACTTGAGTGTCTACCCAAAGAGGAGAAATTAAGACCTTGCCCTTGCAAAGGAGCTCCTAATTACACTCTCGCTTCCCAAGTGTCCTTCAGATGGGCCCTCCAGTGTCGGTTATGTCTTTAAGAATCAGAATGTACCCTCGGGATTTCAGACAATCAAATTCCCGCTAAAGGGTGATTAATTTAGAGAGAAGAGCCAACATCTCTCAGAAGTAAATAATCCATATGTTGTCCTGGTGAACTGAAGCACAGTTCCGAGAGTATTTATTCCCTTTGTTGCTGTGTGTGTGCGTGCATGTGTGCACGGAGGCCAGGGGTGGACATCAGGCATCTTCTTTTTATTTTCTTCTCTCTGCCTTGTTCTTTCAGACAGTGTCTTCCACTGAATCTAGGAGTCAATGATTTCGCTAGACCAGTAAGAACCAGAGATCCCCTGTGGTGACCTCCTGAGTGCTTTTTATGGCAAGTACGCACTCGCATGCCCCGCCTTTTACCAGGACTCTAGGGAGCTGACACTTCTGCCCTCACCGCTAAGCATCCACTCTTCCTTGTCTTGTAGAGGATGATGTTTTCATAATGACTGTACTTTCTGTCATTGGACTTATGATTTCCAATCCATATAGGAGATGGTTTTAGAAACAAAGCCTTCTGGATGATTCTATGGGGAAAGAAAAATTTGATTCACCTGCAATTCTCATCTTTGCCATGAAAGGGTTATGTTGTGCGGAGGTGAAGTACGAGACTTAGTAGAATCACGGATTAGCAACTCACAGACCATAATACAAGTATTCAAGAGTCTTTTTAAAAATGGTGTGTTTATTTATGACACAGAAAAAGCAGACAAACACTGCCACTGCAACCAAACTCCAAACACATGTGCCACTCTGTGCATCTGACTTTACATGGGTATTGGGGAATTTGAACCCAGGCTGTCAGGCTTTGCAAGCAAGTGCCTTAACTGCTGAGCCATTTCTCCAGGCCCCAGAGTCATTCTATATTGTCACTATCACAACCTTGGATTCAACAGTCATTGTTAATGGATTGTCACTGTTTCCATTCAGTTGACAAAGCTCACATGCATATAAATTGAGAAAGGCAAATGCATATGTGTTATCTGAACATATATACATTTAAGCTGTGTGTTTATGTACATAGAACCTATGTATCTATACTATACACACTATAGGGTAGAACTTAAGGGTCTTTCTCAAAGACTTACATGTTCACAATGCCTTATTCCCTACTCCCTGATGGTATTGGGAATTGGTAATAACTTTAAGAGGTGGGATCTGGTGGAGGAAGTCAAGTCACTGGAGTCATGCTCTTGAATGCAATAGTAGAACCTCAGCCCTCTCTCCTCTTTCTTTGTTTGCTGGTTGCTGTATAGTAAATAAGCCTCGACCGTCACAAACTCCTGATGTACTATGTCACCATAGGCCCAATGGGACCAAGAAGACCATTCCTCCTTTACAGTTGATACAGTTCTGACATCTGTTACAGTAATAGAAAGCTGACTAGAACACACAAAAATTTATATATATATAAATGTTAGAGTTTTTCAGACAGAAATGATAGTAGATAGATAGATAGTAGATAGATAAATGATTGATAGAGATTAGAAATTGATTACATATTAGTTGTAGGTAAATGAGAGATAGGTGATAGATACAGATAGATTGAGAGAGGGAGATGATACCTCCATAGTCAGAAATTTATAGAGTAATTGGTCACATGATGGTTATTGAGTCTGAGAAGGTTAGGGTTAGGGAAATACAAATTCAAACCATGACATTCCACTTTAGTCCAGTAAGGATAGCAAACATTAAAAAAATCAAATGAGGGATGGAGAGATGGTTTAGCGGTTAAGGCACCTGCCTCCTAAGCCTAAGAACGCTGGTTCCAATCTCCAGCGGTTCCAATCTCCAGGTCCCATGTTTAGCCAGATGCAAAGTGATGCAAGGGCGCAATGCCTCACTTGACCACAAGGGGGCGCACATATCTGGATTTCATTTGCAGCAGCTGAGAGGCTGCTGGCACGCCCATCTCTATCTGTCTTCCTCTCCCTCTGTCTCTCTCCAAAAAAAAAAAAAAAAAAATCAAATGAAAACAAATGTTGGTGAGGATGTGGAGAAAGAGAATCCAGGATGGTACAACCACCATGGAAAGCAATATGGAGCCTCCTAAAAGGGTTGACTATAGAGTTACCAACAGGCCCGGTTATTCCTTTACTGAGCATGTTCCCTAAAAGCTCCATGCCTCAGTTCAGAGAGATTTGCCCAACCATGTTTATAGCTGCTCAATTCATATTAGCTAAAAGCTGGATTCAACCCAGATGTCCAACACTGGATGAATGGATAACCAACATGTGGTATATCTACACGATGGAATTCTACACAGCTGTAGGGGAAAATGACACAATGAAATTTGAACAAAAATGGTCAAACTTGGAAAAGATCATTCTCAGCAAACTCACCCAGTCACAGAAGGACAATTGTCTCGTGGTCTCACTCATCTGTGGCTCCTAATCTGGTTGTCAGATGCTGACAAACCAAATAGGCATCTCTAGGACAGGACAATATGGAGGGTGGGGTAGGAGGGAAGGGTAAGGATGGGGGAGCAGCATAAAACTGGACCCAAATGTAACTGGTACCATAAAAGTCTATATCCTGAAAGACAGACTAAAAGGTTGAACCTTTATCAGGTCCTTAGAGGGAACACCTGAATCAAAGGGCCCTGGAGAGGATATGATGAAAACTAACCTTAATCTTCTCCTGTTTCTCTCTCTCTCTCTCTCTCTCTCTCTCTCTCTCTCTCTTCTCTTTCTCTTTTCTCTCTTTCTCTTTTATATTACGTATCTTTTTCTTCTTTCTTTTCCCTTGGTGCTGGCATGTAACTCCCAATACCAATATGTGGTTAACATCCACAATGAGCTATTGATCAGAGAGACCTACAAGGTCTCCCATTAGAAGACAGACTTCTGTCACAGCACTTGATGACCTACTAAAGATTAATGATAAGACCCTACTGCCAAAGACACCATATGCCGTTGATATGGAGCATGGAGAGACCTGGCTGGAATCTGGAAGGAAGTCAGTTGCCAGACAGTGCCAGAAGGTGCTACATGAGTGACTGGAGGAAAATGGCAACATCTGTCCAAGCAACTCATGGTCTAAGCTACTGAACCTGACATGATGCTCACTCAAGTGCAATAGTGGCACACAGCCATGGTGGGAAACCAACTGCTCTTGAATTGGCTAACAGATCTGCTCAGTGGAACAGAACCCATAGGTGGAACTGGAAAACAAGTCAGAATAATATTAAAAATATAAGCCCACTCTCCAATATCAAGCTCCTACCTATCTTGGGCTACAAGAAGACATACACCTATTAACTTCTCTCTAAACTAATAATGGTATCCCATTTATCTGGTGCTGACTTAACTCTCTGTTGGAGAATCTGCTTCTTTTTTTCAGATGGACACAGAACCTGAGGAGAGAATCAGCCCATCACACCCCACCAGGGACCCAGTTGAAAACCATAGAGTAATTGGGGAAATGAGCAAGAGTGATGCTTTCTTGGTGAACCTGGTATCAGCACAAGGGTGAAGGAGATAGACACAGAGAACACTCAACTCCTACCAAACCAGAGATCCAGAGACACAGAGGATCCCAAGACCTCATCACTGAAGTAGACCTAAAACGATCCCAGCATGGCTCAGGGAAATTTGCCAAAGAGGGGCCAGAAAGTTTATTAGAGCCACAAGTTGAGACACTAGGCACAGGGACATTGCCTCTTCCCCATAACTGATCGATACCCCCACTATGAACCATCACAATCCACATGGGGATAACGGACTTCCCCAATGAGGAGGGTCCCTTCAGAGTGGGGAGGACAAGAAGAAGGCTAAGGATGGTACCAACATGTGCTGTTTACACATTGAGTATGTACTTAACTAATAAAGAAAAAATGTGGGGAAAAAAAGCCATCTACAAACTCTAGTAACAGAAGCCAATAGTAGCATGCCTCATTTCAATCTAAAACTCTCAAGAGCGCTTTAGTAAGATATTTAATGATAGATCCTGGAAATTGCTCCATCATTAGTTCATCAAGTTCTGATTCTTTTTATAGCTGCATGGACTTCATTGTGTGAAGGCACCATAGTTGATTTTAAAATATTAAATATATAACTTCTTTGATTATATCTAAACTTTTTCTATTATACATAATTCCTGACCTAACCTGCTCATTCACATTCATTGTGGCACTAGTCACAATAACAAAGTTGTGGAATGAACAAAGACATCCATCATCAGATGAATAAAGAAAACGAGGCATATATATATATATATGGCAGTTGTTTATTTAGTTATAAATAAGACTGAAATCATGTTGATTGAGGAAAAAATGGAACTCTATAGATCATCATGTTAAACTAAATGTGTTTTCTCTCATATGTGGAATTTAAAAAGAGAAATTAGACATGAAGGCAAGAATGAAAGCTATTTGGAAAGAATATGACCAAAGAGAAGAGGCAGTGTGGACAACAGTGAGTAATGGGGGTGAATTTAATCAAAATAAATATATATGCTCCCACTATTTCATATTGTTGTTGTATACTAATAAAAATTTTAAATATTGAATTTATTTATTTATTTTAGAGAGAGAAAGGGGGGAGACAATGGGTATGCCAGGGCATCCAGCCACTACAAACGAACTCCAGATGCATATGCCCTCTTGTACATCTGGCTTACATGGGTCCTGGAGAATTGAACTGGGGTCCTTTGGCTTTGCAGGCAAGTGTCTTAACCACTAAGCCATCGCTCCAGCCCTATACTAATAAAAATTTAAAAATAAATTCCTAGTGAAGAATTTTGCTTTTATTTTCATAGTATGTTCACTCCTATATTGTTGAAAACTTGTTTTATTTTATTGTATTTTCCTTTGGGATTTTCATGGTAAATGAAAATCACAGAATAAGATTGGATCCAAAGTTAAGTTCACATACTCTTTTATTGTGAATTTCCAGTGCGCCCTCTAGAAAGGGCATACTGGTTCTTAATGTCATCAGTGATATATTCTTATTTCTCCACAACCTCACCAGTACATTGCATTTTTTAGTTGTCGCCAACTTGACAGGCTTTTACTTGATTTCTTTAATTATTATTATATACTTGAACATTTTTCACACATTTAAAGGATATTTTCACACATATATTTTGTGAAATATAAACTGTGGCAATGTCTTTTTCTCCCATTAATTTAAAAAAAATATAGTGTTAAATAGATTTGCACACACACATGCATGCACATGTGCCAGGGTCTCTTGTGGCTGCAAAACAAATGTCCTGTCTAGCTTTATGTGCTTGGAAACAGTCATCTCTACTTCTATGGAAATTAGATATTTAAACTTTTGTTTCATTGGAAACCCTTCAGAAGATCTGAGTTTCCTGGGAAAATTATCAGTCTCATAAGATTTTCAAATTTATTTGTATTAGTCTTAAAGCATTTTATGATATTTTTATTTTATTTTTCCTCACTGGGTGTATTCTCCTGACCATTTCTTGTTTACATACCACTTTTTAAAATTTTTTTGTTTATTTATTTATTTATTTATTTATTTATTTGAGAGCAACAGACACAGAGAAAAAGAGGGAGAGAGAGAGAATGGCCTCCAGGGCCTCCAGCCACTGCAAACAAACTCCAGACACATGCGCCACCTTGTGCATCTGGTTTACGAGGGTACTGGGGAGTTAAGCCTTGAACCAGGGTCCTCACACTTCACAGGCAAGCGCCTAACTGCTAAGCCACCTCTCCAGCCCTATATACCTCTTTTATCTTACTTTTTTCGTAGCCAATCTAGCAGCTTTTCTATTTTTTCTAATTTCAGAAAAAGATTGTCAATTGAGAAATTATGTCTGCCAATTTTCTTCTATTCCCTATTTCAATTAATTCCAACTTTATATTTATTACTTCTTACCTTATGTTTTACATCAACATTGTTAATATTTTCCTGGAGTTTTTCAAGCTGAATACTGAATTCAATGCTTAACATGCTTTCATTTTTACTGAAAAAAAGCAACACATAATGACATGCATTTTCCTCAAGCCATTACTTCAGTCATATATGTGATATGTAATTTTCCTCATTTATTTAGAAACCTACTTATTTCAGAGTATATTTCCCTATTGATGAAATATTTCTGAATTATAATTTTTAGTTGTAGCCTTAGAAGAAACCTTTTTATCTTTTGTTAATAATATCATATTTTATTATATTGTGATAAAAATACATCTTTTATAACATTTCTAACCTCAAGGAACTTAAATGAATTTATATGACAGTTTGCCATATATTTTTAAAAACCTGAGATGTTTGTATATCCGTCAGTGTCTTAGTCTAGATGAGTCACTATAACAACTTAGCACAAACTGGATGGTATCCACATTAAACACTCTTGGCTCTCAGATCTCGAGTCGTTGATCAGGATGCCAGCAGAATCAGCGTATGTGGAGGGCGAGGTTCCTTTCATGCTTTAAAGATGGATGTCCTCAAATTGTAGACAGACTAAAGGACCAGTCTGAGTTCTCTTATATAATGCCACTAATCTGATCCAAGACTGCCTCCCTCTCAACTACCAGTCACCCCCAAACATCTGCACCCTAATACCACCACACTGAAGGCTAGTATTTTAGCATATGATCATTGAGAAGACATAAAATTGCAATCTGAATTATTCAACCCCCCATCCCTGTCTTAAGGGTGTGTGCGTGCATGTGTGTGTGCGTGCACAGACTTTTGCTCTCTGTAGCTACTTCCTGGCCAAACGGGCCTCGTCTTGTGAGACCATCTTCAAGGAGGGCAAGCAGATAGAATTTCCTGAGTGTTGATATATTATTCTGTATTATTGTGGCCCTGGTACTTGTCAGATAGTTTAGCTAACTACAGATTCCTGGAGTCACAGCTCCACACTTTCCTGTATCATGGTGCCCCACTGTCGACTAGCTTTATGTGTTTTTCTTAGAAAAGCACACATCATACTCTGTTTCTTTTGGCCCTGTACAATACTTAGTCATCTTCTTGCACTAATTTCTGATTCAGGGTAATAATTTATAACGATGACTGCTTATTTAGGAGACATCTTCATTTGCCACTGTCTTGGTCAGGCAGAGTGTAGCACTGGTGAGCACATGGGACTTTGACCATTTTTTCTTTTTTACCTAAAATTTCATGAACGTTTAGGCATTATGTAAGTTCTGTGAAGGGCATAGCTTTGGGTCTTACTTTTCGTTGCTTCTGTTTCTTATTCTCTGTGGAGGAAGCAATGGGAAACATAGATCTAAGAAGCTGTCCTGTGCTTAATAAAAAACTTTTCGTACTTAATGTTTTTGCCATCCATTAGTCTCTTGCACCTGGTCCCAGCAGCATCAGAATTTTGTCATATTTTATTTTTTTTTTTTTTTTTTGCATAATGTTTGGTACATAGTCACATTGCCTGGAAAGAATTTATACATCTTTCTTAGTTTCCCACATCTGAACAGTATTCAGTTTGTCCAATCTACCTACCCATGCCATTTTAATACACATCGAAATAATGGGACCAAGAACAAAACAATAATAGAAATATGTTGAAAGAGCAGTGACAGAGAGAGCGCAGCATTGCTCAGTGTGTACACCAGCCAGCTGTGAAGGAGGCCATGTCTGTGCTCTGCGTTGTCTGCATTGTAAGCAGCTCACTATGCTGTAACTTAGACTTCCCCAAAGAATACGTTTTACATGGGAAGGGAACTTTGAGTGTGCAAACACATGCATTCATTCTACCTGTTTGATTACAGAGTAGCCAACATCCTGGGCACATCCGTGTGCTGATCACCTCTGCCCGCTACCTATGCTCCGGAAACCTTCCACAAGTGCCTATGGCTGGTATATGCATTGCAACTATATGTCCCCCAATATGAAGATTATGCATAAGATAATAAAGCAACATTCACCACGTACAGAAAAATATCAGTACATATATTTTCCAAAGGCATCCGGAGAACTGTGCAACATGTGAGGTGTTCACATTTGAAAACGTTGTGTCCAAAACCTTCATCACTGAAAAATAAACAGAAACACTGAATCTCTAAGCAGTGCCTGTCAAATTGCCTACGGAAACAAGTCAACAGTGAATAGGTGCATTCAGCCAAAAGCTCGAGGAGAGGAAAGTGAATACGAAAAGTAATCTCCAGTGTGGACAGTCAGAATAAGAAGCGTCCAAACCTGACTGTCAGAGCTGAGTGACAGAAACAATTAGCCTGCTTTGTTTTGTTTTCAAAGTATTATTCTGAGGCAAGCCCAACAAACTGGTCCTTTTTTTTTATGAGACAGAGCAAGAGTGAGCGAGCGAGAGAGGGAGATAATTGGTGTGCCAAGGCTTCCAGTCACTGTAATCAAACTCCTGATGTGTGTGACACCTTGTGTACATGTGTGAACTTGTGCACTTGTGTCACCTTGTGTGTATGGTTTACGTGGGATCTGGAGAGTCGAACATGGGTCCTTAGGCTTCACAGGCAAGTGCCTTAACTGCTAAGCCATCTCTCCAGCCCTCAAAGTATTTTTAAAGTTTGTCTTAACTTGAAAACTCTTGAGTGTCTATATCTTGGGAGGAGGTTTTATTGCTGGGAGCCATCAAATCCTACACATCATTCTTCATGCATACACGTTTATAACCCAATAAGTGAAATAATAAGATACACACAAACACCAGCAGACATGCATGCATATGCCTACACAAGACCTTAGCAGTCATTAAGTCTAAATTAACATATGATGTGCCTTTAATCTGAGAATCTGCAAAAGGGCATGAAAAGTTTTACAAAATAATGATTTCTTGGGATTTATGGATTACAACCTGACATCCACCTTCTCATCATTGGCCCTCATTAGAGGGAAACAGGATGTGCACAGAAACTATTTTGGGCTGGTTGCCCAGGAAACCAAGGTAAATGAATTTTCTGAGTCAGTCTGTTTCTATCAAAGCTATTTGATCTCATGAGCACAAAGTGAAGTTAATGAAAATTAGAAAGAGAAAGCCCAAAGGAACCAAATTTTAAGTCAACTTTAAATATACCATGGCTTAAAATTTTTATCGATTATTTCTGAGTTTCGGGTTAGTCACTACAGCCCTGCTATATATGTGTTAATGTTTCCAGGGGAGGAAGGAGTCTGCACACAGGTAATCAGTACCCAGTGAGGGTGTGTAGTCTACAACGCACGGAAGCCCACGCACAGAGGGCTTGTCATCTGATAACATCACGCAGCAGAAACAAAATCTGCATCTGAGAATAGCCATGGTACCCAATGCCCAGCTCATCCATAAAATAAAAAGGGAAAGCTGTAAAAGAAATGCAGTTATTGTTATGCAAGTCTGTAAAAGTCAAATGCCCATGGCCCAATACACGTGCAGATTTAGATGTACAAAACAAGCGCATAGAAGCTTATCGTCCAAACCAAGTTTGAGTACTTTAAGTCAACTAAATAATCAGTTTCCTTAACAGATCATCGCAACTGGTTTTCAAAATATTTTAGCTTGTACGCATAACAAGAGTCAGTTCTGTGGCAGGCACCATGATGAAGTCTTGTTTAAGACAGTGTTCCTAACCCCTTAGCACAAAGGTCGGGGATGTTCCATGTTCTCTCATCCTAACATTAAAGGGATGAGACTTTATTCTACAGCGACTGAACACGATAGGAAAATCAATGCAGTCTAAATGGAGGTGCTCTTGCTCATTTTGCTTTGTTTTGCTGTTACCTGTGTGGAGTGTGTTCAAAAACTATGATCGACTGCAAACAGGTTCCAGAAGAATTTGGGGGGGATTATTATAGAATAAAATGGGCCAGGTCGGAAACATGAGCAGTGGTCATTTGCCTTGGAAATGTCGGAGAAACAAGGCATGTAGGAGGAAACCCTTAACGAATAACCTGAAATGAAAATCCGCTGTGACAATGGGAAGACACAAGAGCTCGACACCATCGCAAGGTGCCAAGATTCACGTGGCAAAGAGAACAGTGAAGTGAGAGGACTCACATAGTTTAGACAAGCAGTGTAGTTCATTGAGGAAAAGCAATATTAGGTGACACTAATTGGCCATCTGGGTAGTGACCTTCAGAGTCACACAAAAGGAAATTTAATATTTTTGTTGGTATCATATCCCAAGTAGAGTTCTGTGACTAATGAAATGTCAATAGATAGTTTATGTGAGCAAAATGCAAGATACTATTTTTCTATGCACACAAAGAACAAGTAGAAAGTGATTGCATTGTTAATAAAACGCTCACCACAGAACGAACTATAGGCTCTTCCCAGAAAGTTACTGAAACGAGGTCGACTGAAGGACAGAGCAAGGACGACACTCCCGTCGGGCATGCACCAAGCTGACAACTGTGGAATCAGAAACCGGATTCATCCAGCATCAGGATTACTGAACCCGTGGACAGCCACACAGACCACTCACCCCGTCTCTGGAAAGTCCTTCCAGAGAAGCTTCAGGTTTGACATGAAATTAGTCACTAAAAGGGATTTCTGAGGGGCTAGAGAAGTGGCTCAGTCATTAAAGGTACTTGCTTGCAAAGACAGATGGCCCTAGATCCACGCCACTACCCATGTAAAGCTGGATGCCCAAAGTGGTTGTGTTTGGAGTTTGTTTGCAGTAAAGAGGCTCTGGTATGTACATTTATCCTTTATTTTCTTTCTTTCTTTCCTTCTCTCTCTCTCTCTCTCATCTCTCCTTGCAAATAACTAAATAAAAATACATAAAATATAAAAAATTAAATGGATTTCTCGGACTATATGCCACCCTTCTAACACATAGGAGTATTCCTATGGAAATCACACAGACTTCTAACAGCCCAGGAAAAGCATAAAACCTGAATGGTCCATTACCTCCATGAGATAGAAAGTTCTCCCTCCACTTCAGCTGAAAAGAACTTCACACCTGGAGTTCAGTAACCTTGGACCTAGAGGAAAAGAGTGAGAAAACTAAGCAAGTATGAGATTATAGCTCAGTATAAATGCTCTGCATTTGGCAAAAAAAATATATATATATATATAGATAGATAGATAGATAGATAGATAGATATGAGTTTATTTTAAATTTGCAAGTCATTAGAATGGCTATTATTGAGTCCCCTGCAAGATACATTTCTGATTATAAAAAATTATTAGTTTCTACATCTCTATAGTTCTTTGACCACATCTACTCTTATCCAAGAGAAAACTTCCACTATAAATCTCAGAACTTACTTAA
Source organism: Orientallactaga sibirica (assembly GCA_036365145.1). Taxonomy (NCBI): domain Eukaryota; kingdom Metazoa; phylum Chordata; class Mammalia; order Rodentia; family Dipodidae; genus Orientallactaga; species Orientallactaga sibirica. The sequence continues at coordinate 21,401,737 of JAEOAD010000032.1, read as the reverse complement.
AGGTATAATGCATTTAATTGTTGTTGTTTTTTCCTTTGTTTAACAAAACTAACAAATTGTTTTTCATATTACTCAGTGTAGGGATGTTATACTAATTAGAATTCACAGTGAAAATAACAGAGTCAATTCGAGCTGTATGAAAGAAGCAGAGGAGGAAGAAGCAAAAATATTACAAAGGGGAAAAAGTGCCTTATGTTTATTCAAAGGCATTCATCTCTTTTTTTAAAATCATTTCATTTTATTTATTTGGGAGAGAGAGGAATAAGCAGACAGAGTGAGAGACAGACAGAATGGGCACACCAGGGCCTCTAGCCCTGCAAAGAACTCCACATTTATGTGACACCTTGTGCATATGGCTTTTGTGGGTCCTAGAGAATTGAATGTAGGTCCTTCAGCTTTGCAGACAAGAGCCTTAACCACTAAGCCATCTCTCCAGCCCAGGCATTCATCTCTTAACATCTCTGTGTCATGTATTTTTTGTTGTGTTTTGTTATTTTCTATTAAGATGTTTGTTTGTTAAATTGATTTGTTACTTGGTTCTTTGAGACAGGGTTTCATACTGTCCTCCAACCTGGAAGTTACCTCAGTCCTAATGCTTAAACCCTCTCCAATTCTGGGATTACAGGTCTGAGCTATCACCCATGGTGTGGTGGTTTTAATATAAAAGTGACCCCAAAGATATGTGTTTGAGTAATTAATCCCCAACGGGTGTCCCTTTTGGGAAGGGTGCGTTTGAATACTTAATGTCCAGCAGGTGTCCTGTTTGGGAAGAGTGTGATTGAACACTTAATCCCCAGCAGGTGTCCTGTTTGGGAAGGGTGTGATTGAACACTTAATCCCCAGCAGGTGTGGCTGTTTGGGAAGGGTGTGATTGAACACTTAATCCCCAGCAGGTGTAGCTGTTTGGGAAGGGTGTGATTGAACACTTAATCCCCAGCAGGTGTAGCTGTTTGGGAAGGGTGTGATTGAACACTTAATCCCCAGCAGGTGTAGCTGTTTGGGAAGGGTGTGTTTGAACACTTAATCCCCAGCAGGTGTAGCTGTTTGGGAAGGGTGTGATTGAACACTTAATCCCCAGCAGGTGTCCTGTTTGGGAAGGGTGTGATTGAACACTTAATCCCCAGCAGGTGCAGCTGTTTGGGAAGGGTGTGATTGAACACTTAATCCCCAGCAGGTGTAGCTGTTTGGGAAGGGTGTGATTGAACACTTAATCCCCAGCAGGTGTAGCTGTTTGGGAAGGGTGTGATTGAACACTTAATCCCCAGCAGGTGTCCTGTTTGGGAAGGGTGTGATTGAACACTTAATCCCCAGCAGGTGTAGCTGTTTGGGAAGGGTGTGATTGAACACTTAATCCCTAGTTGATGTCCCTATGTGGGAATCGTGTGGAGCCTTGCTGGGGGAAGTGTGTTATTGGGGGAGGGGCAGGACAGAGCTTCAGGTTTTATAGTCCACTTCCCTTGCTCTCTCCCCCCTTCCTGCTGATGTGAGGATGGGACCCTGGATTCCAGCTCCTGCTGTGCTTCTCCTGCCAGAATGGACTCCAGAGCTAGCTGTAAACCAAAATAAACCTTCGCTTCTTTATGCTGCTTCCAATCCAGTATTTTCATTTTTCTCTTTTTTTTTTCTTTTTTTTTTTTTTTTGAGGTAGGGTTTCACTCTAGCCCAGGCTGACCTGGAATTCCCTGTGTAGTCTCAGGGTGGCCTCACACTCATGGCGATCCTCCTACCTCTGCCTCTACTGGGATTAAAGGAGTGCACCATCACGCCCGGCTTCAATCCAGTATTTTCTGCAAACAACAAGAAAGTAACTGAAGCTGGGCATGGTGGCACATGCCTTTAATCCCAGCATTTGGGAGGCAAAGGTAGGAGGATTGCCATGAGTTTGAGGTCACCCTGAGATTACACGGTGAATTCCAGGTCAGCCTGGGCTAGAGTGAGACCCTACCTTGAAAAACTGAAAAAAAAAAAAAAAAAAAAAGGAACGGAAAGACTGGGCTTTAAGCTTTCTTTCTGTTAACTTGATTCCTATCCACAGGTCAAGATTTTATCTGGGACTCAGGAAGGGGAGATAACCAGGAGCACTGAGGAAAAGAGGATGTTTTGTCTCCCCCTCTCATTTCTATGCTCCCTATAAGTCCACTTTGTAAGGAAACATAAACATGTTCATTGCTGCTCCTGAGCTCGTTAATTTCAGTATGCTGAAAGGAACATGGGACTGGCTCAAGGGTGCTCAAGTTTTCATCCTTGACAACAAAAGTCAGATGAATCATGGCCACCTGCAGCCCACACCTGTGAAAAGTGTGGGCGGTACTCAGGGAAGACAAATTGAACAGAAAATGCGGTACGTTTCCACTGCAGAATTGTAGTTTGATATAAAGTCAACCTTCCGTATCATCTGGTTTCACATCTGCAGTCAATCGACCATGATTAAAAACACTTCTTTTAAATTTTTACTGTACTGAGTATAAAATTTCTTAGCATCATTTCCTAAATGATACATGCAAATACTATTTTTTACCATTTTAATATATTTTATTTATTTATTTATTTGAGAAAGAGAAAGAGGCAGAGAGAGAGAGACAGAGAGAGAGAGAGAGACAGAGAGAGAGAGAGAGAATGGGCACGCCAGTGCCTCCAGCCACTGCAAACGAACTCCAGATGCATGCGCCCCCTTGATCATCTGGCTTACATGGGTCCTGGAGAATTGAACCAGGGTCCTTTGGCTTTGTAGGCAAATACCTTAAGCACAAAGCTATCTCTCCAGCCCCATGTAAATACTATTTGCAGAGAATTTGCATTGTACCAGGTATTATAAGTAATCAAAGATGATTTCAAACATGGATAAGTGTGTGTAGGTTATGGGGAAACACTGCCCTGTTTTAATGAGGAGCTTGAGCACCATGAGTTCTGGGTCCATGGGAGATCATAGAGCTAATTCCTTAGGAACACTGAGCAAAAACTAATATTAAATTGTGTGCTTGCAGCTGGCTCAGAGGCTAAAGGTACTTGCTTATAAAGCCTGATGACCCAGGTTTGATCCCCCAGCACCCACATAAAGCCAGATGCACAAACTGGTGCATGCATCTGGAATTCGTTTGCAGTGGCAGGAGACCCCAGTACACCCATACTCACTCTCTGTGTCTGCCTCTTTCTCTCTGTCTCTCTCTCTGTCAAATAAATATTTTTAAATGCATGCTTTATCATCATGTTTTATGACATATTTTCATGTTCTGCAACAACTGAAACTTGCACATTCTAAGATATTATCCTAGAAAACAGAACCCATGTCCATATAATATTCATTGCAAAAGAAATTCCATAAACTTTCTTGATGTATCTGCATAGAAATGAGTAACCTGTTTGTGAATTGTTAAAGTCACTCCAGATTAGTTACGTGAATAGAGATTGGTGACTCAGAAAACATAAAAGAATGGATAATTCAGTCAGCTTTTATGCCTGAGAAGAATTTATATGATTCTACTGGTGCCTGGTTAATACCCTTCTAGTCATTATCTGCTTAATTTGCATTCCCAGAACATACACCAGATTCAATTAAATATTCCATGTAATCATGGCATTATGAAGCGCATGACATCAAGATGTTTAACAATACATATACACACATGTGAGTACATGGCTAGATGTGTCAGCACACCTATGCCATGGTAAGAAGGAAACTACACATGACAAATTAACAAATGATTACAAGAATGTTGAGCCTTTAGTCCGGCCAAATTAGCAATGCCATAGAAGGAAACTGAAGAGGCTGATACTTGATTGGGCCTTTGAGGTACTGTAGGAAGAACAGAATGAAGAAAGTGTGAGCCCAAGCCGTGAGAGGAACACCATGAGACGGGCTGTGTTGCAGCAGGGGCTGTTAGTGTGTTTTACGTGTCCATTGCCTTCTGCTTCATTTTCCTCAGGTCAGACTTTCAGGTTTCCCTGGCAATTTGAGAAAACACTAGAAGTACATTAGATACTGACATTTCAGACAAAAGGCTTCAGCAGCCACTCCATTAAAAATGCAAGAAGAATTAAAGACATTAGAAGAGTCATCATCATTATCATCATTATTGTAATTAACATTTATTATACATTTGCTTGGGGATAGGTACTGTTCGAGGAGCTTAATGTGAAATTGGTTCACTTAATCCTTACCATTTCCCATCAGAGAAAGGCAGAAAGAAGGGAAGGAGGACAGAATGGGGCTGAGAAGATGGTTCAATAAGTAAAGTGTTTTCTGCACAAACACAAGAACCTAAGCTAAGATCTTCAACACGCATGTAAAATGCAAGGCATGATGGCATGCACCTGAAATCCCAGTGTTGGGAGATGAGACAGAGAATCTCAGGGATGTGCTGAGTAGCTCATCTAACAGAATTTGTGAAGTCTGGGTTCACCTACAGATGCTGCCTCAGAGAATAAAGTGGAGAATAATCAAAGAAGACACTTGACATTGAACTCTGGCTTCCATGACATGAGTACACATTTGCATGTACCCAAACACACAGGTGCATTCTCTTCATAACAACACACCTACATGCAACATGGAAACATAGAGGTGGGAGGATTGCCATGAGTTCGAGGCCACCCTGAGACTACATAGTGGATTCCAGGTCAGCCTGAACTACAGTAAGACCCTACCTCAAAAAAACAAACAAACAAACAAAAATTAGTGCTGAGACATGTCAGTGAAGTATCTTTTGGAATAGATAATTGAGAACACATTTTGGAGGACAGGGACTAAACTGAGTGGCCGGTCCACCGCCAGGGATGTCTCCAAGCCTTAGGGAGTGCTAAAGAGTAACCCAAGAATTAGAAGGGAGCATCCCCATACTTGTACTTCTGAGTTTTCTGGTGGAACAGTAATTGTGAGGGGCTCCGGGAGCCTCCAGTCAATCAAGGACAGAGAAGAGTGAGAAACTCCTAGAGTTTCTAGGATCTGAGGCAGGGCACCTCTGCTGCAGACCAGGAGTGAGAACCTTGTCCTGAAGGCTGGAATTGGATGAGGTCATGGTTAGAACTTAGTCAAACAGAAAGTCTGGGGGAGTGGGAAGGGGGAGAAGGGAATGTGAGAAGAAGAAAAGGAAGAGGCCCCCAGGTATCTGGGTTTATACACTGCACCAGTAAAATCCCCTGAACAATGGGGTCCAATGGGATTTGCGCGCATAGGCAGAGTCCACGAGCAGTCTCGGGTGGTGACTGGCAGCTATTTCGGCCAGAATAGTGGGGGTTAAGGAGGAGCGGGAGTGAAACATTGGTGGAGAGAGGGAAGAGAGTGAGACTTGGAGGCCCTTCAGGTATCTTGGATTCTGGTCTTCAAACTCCTACTGGAATGTTATATTCTGCTCTGCTTGCAAAATTCTAGGGCTTTTCTAGTCTTTATCTCAAACCCTCCCATATGCATATTGCATATTCCACATGCATATAAACCACATAATCAGGCTTATGAACACCAACAGCCCTACTTCAAAGTACCAGTTTACTGCACTAATTACTTTTTGTGCTGTGACCATTAAAAAAGGAAGATTCTATTTTCACTTACACTGAGGGTGCAATCCAACAAGGCAGGGAAGGTGTGATTGCAGGAGGGTGAGACCATTGGTCACATTGCATGCATAGTAGGAAACGGAGAGAGAGCAATGTTGGTGCTCTGTATAGGGAAAAAAAAAAAAAAAAACTGCTTCTTCCTTTACTATATTGATTCCATTCCAGAGCCTAATCCAACGTCTCCTTCACAGTGGTCAAATATATCATCTATATCTCTCATACATCAAATATTAGACATGTTTTCTGTTTATTCCTTTAGTATATGACACATTTTAAAAACTACCTTTAATGGGTTTTCAAGTAACAATATGTGTAAAAGTCTCAAATAGGAGCAAACTACCCATTAACAAAAACATGCTTCAAAGGTATTCTATATCATAATAGTAAATGTGCCAAGTAGCATAAATTTAGAACTGATGGGAAATTCTAACTTTCTGTGTTTAAATAATAACCTTGGGCTGGAGAGATGGCTTAGCAGTTAAGGCTCCTGCCCACGAAGCCTAAGAACACCCATTCGTTCTCCAGGTCCCATGTTTAGCCAGACGCAAATGACACAAGCATGCAATGCTGTGCTTGCCCACAAGGGGGCACACGCGTCTGGAGTTCATTCACAGAGGCTGAGAGGCTGCTGGTGCGCCCATTCTCTCTCTCACTCTCTGCCTCTTCCTCTCTGTCTCTGTCTCTCTGTCTGCCTGTCTCTCTGAAATAATAAAATAAAATTAAGTAAATAATAATCTTGGAATATTACTGGAAATTTGAAAAAAAATAACTGTAAGGCAAGAAAATACTGTAATGTTTCTGCTTGTTTGCTTTTTACAAATAAAGGCAGACAGAAAGGAAGCATCTTTTCAGAAAGAATGACTGCGTTTTTTTCATCTAAGAAGAGTGATGGAAATGGATAAGTTAATAGTGGCTTGCTAGGTCCCAAAATACTTTTTGCAGGACTCGTTGGTTTCATAATAAATCAATAAATAAAAATAAGAAGTTCACTGTGTTGTCCTTTTTCAAGCAGTTTATCCTTCTGGTTCCCAGAATAAACTCAGCAAACATTAAATAGACTGTTCTTCAACAATTTATTTTGTAATGGGCATTTTTAGAAGCCATTGGTTCCACTCAGCTGGGAGCTAGATCACTCTTATTTTCTCCCTCAAAGTTTTGTGCAGTCTTAAGTACCTTAATGCTAAGTTTTTTGAGCAAAAATAAAATCTGAATATTCGCAACCAAAATCATTTATCAAGTATTTCCATACAGAGGCATCCGCTATGTTATTATAAAAATAGGATTTAAATAAATGCGTGCTATTTACCAGGTACCAGAAAGATTAATTTGGTTTATTTTCTTAGAATAAAATATAAACTCCATCACTTGAAATCAAAGTCCTCAATATCATAGCCCCAGGTAGCTGAAACTTCTCAGTTATTAATGTGATTACCATCAGTATTCAATTACAGCTTTTCAGAGTTATGGCTGAGGATAAAGAGAAGCCATGGGAATTTTTCTTCTCTTTCCTGCTTTTGTAAATGGAGGAGTTATTTCATTTATTATCCTGTACTGATGATCCCTCATGGGACTGCTGATGCCTTAAACCAAGAAGGGCTTCCGATGTGAAGTGTTCTTTTCTGATACATCATTTTCATACAGTCAGTGGTCATCTCACTAAATCCAAGATGTGTTTTCACCATGTTGACAGACATAATTACAGTCTGGAGCCCAGCAGGCATAGCCATGAAATAATGAATTCACGGCAAGATTAATCAAATACTACTAGCGTTCAATTTCATCTTCCTCGTCATCAAGACCAAGGGAAATAAAAACATGGGCAACGAATGACCTTTCCAGAGACCAAAATGAAAACAGCCTTTTGACTTCTGCAGTAATGAAATCCAAATGCAATGTGAAAAGAACAAATGGACCACTCAGCATATTGGCTTGATCCATTCTAGCAATGAAGGTCTGCTTACACGCAAGGTAAAAGAACTGGTCCCCAACAATTTCAGTCAGAACTCAGTAAAACCAAATCAGCCACATACAAAATAAGAGATGTATTGGGTATTTGCCAGCTCCATTGATTATATCCTTTATAAGTGAAACAGTCTATCAACCACAAAAGGTGTACAGTCTGGTTCTGCTTCTAGCCACTAGTTGTTTTATTTGTGTGTGTGTGTGTGTGTTTTAACTTGGAAACTTCTCTAACCCTACAATTCCTTGTAAAACTGGCCATCTCACCATACCCCTCCATAGCTAAGTCTTCTGATTAAACTTCACTGGTTCAACTCTGAAACATTTACCTAGATATTATCCTCAAGAAACCATAACTGCAGGAGTCCGTGGCTGGAGAAGATCTCAGAAGGCATCCTGCCTAGCGACTTGAACTTGCATCCTACTGGTGTGTGTAGACTCGTGATCTTGATTCAATAAACATTTTTTATTGAATGTGCTTTACCTGCTTCAATTATACAGACAATCAGGTGTTTTGTCCCAGCAGTCAGAAGGCAACTTGTACAATCCTCTTTAAATGAGATATTTTCTAAATCAAAGGATGAAATCCACTCATTTAATTCAACTACTATATATATATATATATATATTTTTTTTTTTTTTTTTTTTTTTTTTTTTGGTTTTTTGAGGTAGGGTTTCACTCTGGCCCAGGCTGACCTGGAATTACCTATGTAGTTTCAGGGTGGCCTTGAACTCACGGCGATCCTCCTACCTCTGCCTCCCAAGTGCTGGGATTAAAGGCGTGCGCCACCACGCCCGGCTCTACTTTATATTTTCCATTAAGAATTGCAGACATTTACCTATTAAGTGGCTGGAACTAGCCCACTAGGCACACAGCTCCTTAGCAGCTGCTGGTATAATTCTGCTTCACTCCTTATAGAAAATATAAAACTTCAAGTCAAACTTTAAAGAAAAAAATTTTAATTGATACCTAAATAAAGAAAACACAGAATGGACTCAACTACAGCAAGACAGAGACACGTTGTATTCTTCCTTCTCTGACTCTTGGCTCTGCTCTCTGTCCTGTTTGCCTTATCCCAGGAAGTCTCTGTCCACACAGTTTCCCACAAGTGGCATTTTCAGATCTACATTCCATCAGCCTCAAATCTAGTGGAAAGTGCGTGTGATGGTGAACCATCATTGCTAGCCGCCTGGATTTAGAGACACATCTCTGGGCATGCCCGTGGGGGTGTTTTCAGAGAGCGTTAAATGAGGTGGGAAGACCTACTGTGAATGTGGGCAATACCAGCCCATGGGCTAATCGCCCAGACTGTGTGCCCTTCCCAGAGGTGAGCAAGCAGCCTCGTGCTTCTGCGAACATGCCTTCCCTGCCTGGTGGGATTGACCCACTCACACTGAAAGGCTAAATCTTTCCTCCCATAAATTGCTGGCTGTTAGGTATTGCATCACAGAAATTGAGAAAACGAACACACAAAGGTGATGGTTCCTGGAGTTTAATCACATTTGAGATGACAGTGAGTCCCAGTGGCTTGAGTCACACTAAACCAATCACTGCGTTCAGGAAGAAGAAATATACTGATGAACAAGAGGTAGGCCACGTGCTTTTCCTCTGAGCAGAAGGCTGCATGAGCACACTAGAGCTACATGAATGATGAACAAGAGGTAGGCCACGTGCTTCTTCTCTGAGCAGAAGGCTGTATGAGCACACTAGAGCTACATGAATGATGAACAAGAGGTAGGCCACGTGCTTCTTCTCTGAGCAGAAGGCTGTATGAGCACACTAGAGCTACATGGATGGGCTGTGGGGAGTGGCTCTCCCAACGGAAACTGAGGTACATGGCACTAGCAGTGGAGAACAGCAACCTGCCATACACACTACCCATGGTCACAGAGTCCGTGCACATAGCATGTGCATACTTCCAGTGCCCAGGGGTTCAGTACTATTCTTATTATTTTCCTTTTTCATTAGTGTGTATTACAAAGTATGGGTTTCATTGTGGCATTTCTATACAGAATATAATGAACTTTGATCCTAGGCAGTCCTTATAGGACCCTTTCTTATCTCCCCTCCCCTCTGATAAAAGCAGAAATGGAAGCAGGCTAGTGCAAGAAGCAATTGGATAACTCACTTCTTTCTTCACTTATTGCTCCCAAAAACTTTACTCCAGATGCCTTCAGGACTCCATTTCCCACCATGATATAATAAAGGAACCTCCAGATTGACTTACTTTCTCACTGCCATGAGCATTCACTCTGGTCTAGGGTCAGTTACATGCCACATGCTTGTTTCTTCAGCTCTCTGTTCACACCTATATTGAATCACTTCCAAAGCGACTGTATAATGTGTGTGTTCAGTGTGCACGTGGGCTCCCCAAGGGCAGAGTGTACTATCTCTATACCTTAACACCAAAAATCTTACAAGTTCCAACTGCTGAATAAATGTGAATCCTTGTACTGATTAAGGCCACCTTTCTGAATTCCCAAGAATACAATTATATCAAGTGTGCCCCCAAGAAGGTTCCCAAATTAGATAAATTTGGAGAATGTTGAACACTCTAAGCCCTCTTGGAAGTATATAATTAGTATGTTAGCATATTGGATGTTCATACACATCTTGTGGTTAAGAAAAATTGTTGGACTTTAAAAATATATATAAGTATTTTATTTATTTACTTATTTATTTGAGAGAGGGAGGAAGAGACAAAGAGAAAGAGCGAATGGGCATGCCAGGGCCTCCAGCCACTGCAAACGAACTCCAGATGCATGCACCCCCTTGTGCACCTGGCTTATGTGGGTCTTGGGGAATCAAACCAGGGTCCTTGGGCTTTGCAGGCAAATGCCTTAACCACTAAGCCATTTCCCCAGCCCCTAATTGGTCTTTTTAAAAACTAGTTTGTATTGTTCATAATTTATGTTATCTTACATACTAACAGTAATGAGATCAACATTCTATGCAACAAAATGCATGCAATTCATTTTTTTATATTTCATAAAGGTAACTTTGCAACAGAAGCAATTTATACATATAATACCTAGCTAAAGAAAACAGGTCTACCACCCATCAATTCATTCATCTAACCTTATAATTAGAGGGTGCCTACTTGGTACCTGCTGGGATTCTATTATCTACTACTGTAAACAAGTAAGTACATTTAGAAAAACGTGATAAAATGTCAAAATGTATCACATCAAAAATGAGCCAGAGGATTAAGACCTTACAAGTTAAAAATAATTTGAGTAATAGCAAATCATTCTTAAGAGAATTTGAAATTTTTCTTGCACAAAATGGTCTAGGATGAAAACTGAGATAATGGATCTGGGTTGTCAGAAGCTAAGTTACTGGGAGGTTAAAAACACTTGCTGTACCACTGTGAAGACCTGAATTTGGATCCCCAGCACCCACATAACATCAGACACAGTAAAACATGTCAATAATCTCAGCACCTTTATGAAATAATGGGAGGCAGAGACAGGGGAACCTTCAAGGGCTCTCAGGCAAGGTAGCGTGTCATACACCTGCAGCCAACAAGAGACTCCACCTTAAACAACATGGAAGGTAAAACTGACACCAAAAGTTGTCCTTTGACCTTCTTCACACATGTGCTGTGGCACACACATGAACAACACCAAAGATTTTTTTAAGTGATCAGAAGGCTGAGGAATATTGATTGTGAGTGTGACTATTGAAGGGGACAGGGAAGAAGAGAGAAAGGAAAAGAGAAGAAGGGAAGGCGAGAGAGAAGGAGGGAAGAAAAGGAAAGAAAGCATAGATTCTATGTTCCACACATGGCCCTGGTAATCATATTCATGAATCTTCCTATTTTCTTCTGCCCTTTCCCCTATTTCCGCCTTTATCAAGGTCCCTTTGCGTTGTTCACTGCGGCCACAGGGTTCTGGAGTGGGGACACAGAGACTAAATGGCTCTTAGAGACTCTGTGCATATAAAGAGAATGAGAACGTTAAGCAATTACATTACAAAGGGCAGATATTCTCTGTTCCTGTCAGGCCCTTAATTCAATTGGAATTGAATATTTTAATAGTGCATATAAACTTTCACCACACCTGTTTGCATGTATTTATGTGTGTGTTTGTTTATGTATATGTGCAGTAAAAGTATTAACAGATCTGTGCTTCTTCCATCAAAATATTTCAAAATCATTTTATTGTGTGCTTCCAAAATGCTGACTGAACCGGAGTCACAGAGCCACTCTCAAGGGATGAGAAGCATAATGACAAAATGTCACCGACCCTGGCCTCTGCTCGCAGCACACAATCAGGTGGGAGAGACCCACAATCATAATATAATAACTTACTAATACCTAAAAATATAAAGAGCTGAAAACCTGGAGTGAGTTAGGAAAATCTTGTCTCAAGAAATGGAAGGCACTGGGACTAAATTGTGATGTATAAAGGACAGCTTAAGAATTTGGAATTCAGAGAGGATGTATCTTTGACAATAGCTACAAAGAAACTGACATTTTTCCCCCTTCCTCAGAGCCACTCTAGTATGAACCTCTGTTCTACTTTTTACTCCACTGTGAATACATTTAATTTTCTTGCTGTCCCATGTCACCACAGGAGCTGTTCTGTGCTGGCACATTGGCATGCTTGTCTGTCTTGGGCATTTAGTTTATTTCATTCTATTTTGCTTTCACTTTTCTTGAACACCATGTGGCTGCAATAAACAAATGCACCCTTTTAGCTGTTTCTGACAGGTCTGGTGTGTGATTAAATCAACTTATGGAAATGCCTTAAGACAAGGTACAGCATTGCTTTTTAACAAGTTATAGGCATTCTAACTTGAGCAAAAGAGTATTGTGAAAAGAAGGTCCATTACAAGATTGAGGTTTGTTTACAATAAGAGAAAATGTAAGTTTCCCCCAAATGGCAATAACTCTTTAAAACCTGCCAGGTAATTATATTAAATATCTGGGCTGGAGAGATGGCTTAGCAGGTAAGGCACCTGTCTCCTAAGCCTAAGAATGCTGATTCCAATCTCCAGTGGTTCCAATCTCCAGGTCCCACGTTTAGCCAGATGCAAAGTGATGCAAGGGCGCAATGCCGCACTTGCCCACAAGGGGGCGCACGCATCTGGATTTCCTTCTCAGCAGCTGAGAGACTGCTGGCGTGCCCAATTCTCTATCTTTCTCCCTCTCCCTCTCTGTCTCTCTGTGTCTCTCTCCAAAAATAAATAAAATAATAAAAAAATTTTTTTAAATATCTGACATATGCAAGCGAATGGAGCATAAATAAATTTCTTTGCATAAACAATGACATTTGTATTGCATCTTTAAGCATGTTTGTGTGTGTGTAGTGCATACAAGTGTGTATGCATGGTTGTAGAGTGTGTGAAAGTAGTGCTGATGTGTGAACATACATGTAGATGTTCCTGGAGACCAGTGATGGATGGCAGAGGTCTTCCTCAACTGCTGTCCACCTTACTTTTTTTTTTTTCAGAGAGACAGACAGAGAGAGAGAGAATGAGTGCACCAGCAGCCTCTCAGCCTCTGTGAATGAACTCCAGGCGCGTGCACCCATAACCATAAATCTGTTTAAGACACTAGACAAAGAACGTGGAAACTGAGGAAGGTCCTTAGCCATTATTAATCCTTCTGGAAATTCCTTCAGAGACCTGCTCAAGTGGCGTGTCTCCTAGTCAATTTCTGATCCAATCAATTTGACAATGGATATGAACCATCACAGCCATTATCCAAAATGTCCATTGGCTCTGTAATGGTCATGCTCGTTGACTTTCAGAGCTTGACAATGTCACTGCGCGTATTTGCCTGTGATTTTAGGCTTTCATATGAGAATGATACAATGATCACATGCTTTGAATAAATGACCACATAAACTTCACCACGTTTACAAACTCTAGAAAAGCCAACCATGGTATGTGTTCTATATCAGTTACAAATTTACCTAAAATGTGGCTAACAAGTAAGACTAAAAAAAAATTTAGTTAAACATCTTCATTCAAAATAAGCAATTCACCATTAAGTTATTTTGATTAAAACAAAATACAATAATATATTCTTAGCTTTGAATTTTTGTCTAAATGAAGAAAATATATTTCCCAGAGGAAACCTACTCCTTTCTCCCAAACAGTATGCTTTGGACCAATGCTTGCACTGAGGTCATTTACCTTGCCTGGTCCTATTAAACTATACCTAATGAAATATTCAATAAACCAATTATCTCTGGGAAGACTGTTGATATCTCAATAAAATACAAGCAAACCAAAATCAAGACAATTTCAGGGGGAAACTAAATATTTAAAAGCCATAAGCCTTAGTTCACTCACATAATAAGATGCCCCCCCCCTTTTTTCTCATAGGCTTTTTGGCCCTTATCAAAGTCAAACTTAGGGCCATTTACTTACCTGGTATTGATGGATAGCCATTCCCATACCTGCCTTTGTTGATTCCACAGTCTAGTTCCTATAGGAGTTTCCCTACAAGCCATCAGGTTTTAAAAGAAAAATGCAGCTGTTCTTTAAGATCTTGAAGACCACAAACCCCACGTGCTTGCCTGGTCTTCCCTCTCCCTTGGTGCCAATAAAAATACCAAATACCATCAAGGGCTAGAGAGGTGGCTCAGCAGTTAAGTGTGTTTTCTATGCACACATCAGGGCCTGAGGGAGCCTATGACCACCCGAATTCAAACCTCCAAAACCCATGTAAACAACTGAGTGTACCTTGTGTGCCTGTAAGCCTTACTCATGAGAAGGCAGAGACCCAGATATACCCAGAGCTTATGAAGGAAAAAGAAAAAACCCGACATCTTGAATTGGTAAGAGACCCAGGCTCAACTAAGAACAAATAGTGGAATGGGCCACTGGGGAAGCCCATGGGGTGCTTCAGGGACACATATGTGTGTAGAAATTATACATAACACACACACACACACACACACACACACACACACACACAGGCAAAAAATACTTCTTAAACTTCGAAAGCATCTCCAAGGAAGTCATTTCAATGACTACTGCATATAGAAAATAAATCCTGAATTAAAATATATGACCAGGGCTGGAGACGTGGCTTGGCGGTTAAGGTGCCTGCCTGCCAAGCCTAAGAACGCCCATTCCAATCTCCAGGTCCCACATTTAGCCAGATGCAAAGTGACGCAAGGGCGCAATGCCACACTTGCCCACAAGGGGGCACACACATCTGGAGTTCGTTCACAGTGGCTGAGAGGTTGCTGGTGCACCCATTCTCTCTGTCTCTCTCTGTCTCTCTCTCTCTTAAAAAAATGACCAATAATAAAGATAGAAAAAAATTAGTACCTTTCCTCATGACAACTTTCAGCAAGTAGGACACTAGTTATTCTCAGACATGGGGATCATTAACAGAGAAGGGAGTCATTAAGTATAAGAGAAAGTTTCAGAACTTAAAAAATAAGCATTCTGAGGGTCCATCCTAGAGCCCAGACTCCCTCCCCACCCAAAAAACACACAGGAAGATAGAATCTCAGAGTATTTGGAATTATGAAGGAAGACGACAGAAATTCCTGAGTGAAACGTTGGGATGACTGTCAGTGTTGTAGTTACCTTCTCGTTGCTGGGATAAAGCACCAGACCAAAAGCAACTGATGGGAGGAAAGTTATTTATTTTGGCTTACAGTCTCAAGGGGAAGCTTCATGATAGCAGGGGAAAGCATGGTATGAACAGAGGCTGGACATCACCTCTGCCACAGCAGGTGGAAAACAGCAGCAGGAAACCAAGCATTCAAAACCCCTGAGTTTATGAGAGACATGCAATTCAAACCACCACAGACAGATAGAGGGATCTCCCATTAATGTTTGACATAGTGTGGTCACATTAAAATTGGAAGCATGTGGTTTTTCCATGTTAAGAGGAATTGAAATAGTGCTACAAAGCCAGTGTCCTGGTGTGTGATAGTGTCAGACATCAGTGATATCAAGTCATGTGGGTAAGTGTTCAAAATCCACCTTGATTCTAACAGCACTGAAATAACTCATGGATGGGAAAGAAGAGAAAAAGAATAGGAGAAGGAGGAGAAGAAAAGAGAAGACAGGAGAAAGAAAAGGAGGGGAAGGGAGGGGAGTGGGAAGAGAGAAGGTGAGTAAAAGAAAAGAGAGGAGAGATAGGAGAGGAGAGAAGTGGAGAGGAGAGAGAGGAGAGGAGAGACAGAGGAGAGGAGAAGGGAGGAGAGAGAGGAGATAGAGGTGAGAAATGTCTGCTGGGATAAGAAAGGAAACAGTGGCAGTGAAACGACCTCTGGACCAGACGGAAGGTAATAGCCTAGTACATTTTCTGGGAGAACAAAAGTAAACTAATAGAACATGGATGGAAAAAGTATTCGGGAGTGAAAGCCCAAAGGAATGAAATCAGAACTATCAGCTTCCCTTAGGAATGAGACTGACTAATGTCTCCCTTGACCACAGGGCAGCTCTAGGGACAAACAGAAAGGAAAACAACTGAGTGACTTCAGGGACACCTGAATTATCCATGAGAAACCTGAAGTCAGCAGCAGGTGCTCAGCTGAAGAAGGTCATGTTTTCCCTCCGTGGAACTAGAGCTCCAGGTGTGATTATGTTCAATTATGTTTTTTGGTAGAAAAAAAAATTTATGCCTCTTGCATTCCTGAATTTTGTAGGTTAAAAAAGCACATTGATTCAATTATAATCATCAGTATTCCTTCGGTAAGTACATCAATCTCCTCGTTCAGTCTTTTTCCCATTAAATATTACATGGGAAGCTGTGGTGTTGAGTGAGATGGGTTATCAAAAGGCCAACTCACTCTGTCCAGCCGCACCTTTTTCTCTTGCCATGGTGACAGTAATCATGAGGCACAGTGGCCTGTCAACAGCAGCAGCTTTGTGGCAGGAGCTGCTCTGAGTGCTTTCGTTATTCCAACTCGCGGGAGCTTCACGAGTTCTGCAGGTAGTCCACCTCCTTGTTCCTCTGTCATGCCAGGCGAAGACACCAAAACATGGTTGTCAGGACATGGGAAAGCCAGGGCAGGACAAGGGACAACTCCTGGAGAATCAAACAGGCTTTCCTAGGCTTCGCAGGCAGGCATCTTAACCACTAATCCATCTCTCCAGCCCGATTTTTTTGAGGCAAAGTTTTTCTATCTCATCCAGGCTGGGCACGAACTTGCCTCAGCCTCCCAAGTTTCAGGGTTACAGGTTTGCAGCCCTGTTCCCATCTCAAGAACAAAAGCCCATTTGAAGCTTTTTTGTTTTAAACATTTATTGTTTATTTATTGTTAATTTCTTTTTTCTTTGATTCACTACCTTTCTAATCTTGGAGCTAATTCTATTTTCACTACTTAATTTTACTTATGCTTATTTTTTTTCTATTGCCAATGTTGCAAAAATTCTCTATTGGCTGGAAGATATATGGCTAGTTCCTTTGGTAATAAGCAACCTACAATTAGTCCTTCAATCAAAATAGGTGAGAAAATAAGGTTACCAATGGTAAGAAAGTCTAATTATTTGCACACAGACTTAGTTCCAAATTTGACTTCCCCAGATAGATAGATAGAAATATAGATAAATAAATAAATAAATAAATAAATAAATAAATAAATAGAGACTAAGCAGAATGTGTATAATTGAAGCAAGTTAAAAGACATAAAGAGTAAATTGAGCAAATAGCTTCAGGGGACATGTGTTTATCCATGACTGTTAGCGTTCCAACCCATAAATCTACTTAATTAGATTTAATTACAACACTGCTCAAGACAACACAGAGATGATAAAACCTGAGGATGGCATTTTATAGATTGCTAGAAGGATTATCTGTTTATGCAAATAACTGATGCTCCTTCACTCAAAAGGACTACTTGAATGACTTGTTAAAACTATATGACTAATGAGGGAAGTGAGAGAAAAAAAGGTCTAAATTGTTCTGACTTCAGAAATATTTCCCTTGGAACCTTAGACTCCTCTGGTGAAGTAAAGTGAAGCAGACGGGAACCTCCTTTTTCTGAACCATTTGGCAATGCAAACTACTGCCTTCCTGGGTGGAATTCTTGTATCTACCTGCTGTGCTGTATCGTAACCTACCTATTTACAGGGCTCTTCTCCTCGCCAGAGCTGTCATGAGGTCACTGAAGACAAAGAAGTTCTGCAGGTCGTCATCTTCTCCCCAGAGTCTACAACAGCCCCTGCCATGGGAGGTATCTCTGGTAAAGCTGTTAAGTGAGGAAGGACTGGACACTAGAAAAAATGAAAATGGCAGTAGAGGGCTAGCATGATGGCTTAGTGGATAACGTGCTTGCCGTGCAAGCACAAGGACCCGAGTTCAGATCCCAAGAGCCCACATCGATGCTGGGCAGGCATGCCCGCATGCCGGTAAGTCAGAGACATGGCCATTCTGATTGCAAGCTGTCTGGCTACACTAGCCAATTTGGCGAGCTCTGGGCTCAAGTGAGAAACCTTGCCTCAGTAAATAAACTGGAGAGCGATAGGGAAAGAGGCCTGATGTTGACTCCTGGCCTCTGTATGCACCTGCTTACATGTGCATGAACATCTGAGCACATGTGTGCCTGCACACATATGAACACACACACACAAAGATGCCAATGGCAGGCTGGAAGGATGGCTGAGCAATTAAGTGTTATTTGTGTGCAAGCATGTGGGTCTGATGGGGCCTGAGACTGCTCAAATTCAAATCTCCATATCCCACATAAAACATAGCTGGGGCATGGCCAGGCTAGCCGGGAAGCTCAGTCTGCAGGGGAGCAGGGGCACAAGAAAGGCAGAGCACCATGGGCTCCAAAGTCTGCTTCAAAACAAGACCAGGTGGAGGAGCGATGGAGCAAACACATGGGGCACCACAAAGGCACATACAAGTGCATACACCACACACACACACACACACACACACACACACACACAAACACTACATCACACACACACACAGAGCAAAAAAAATAAACAAAAATAAACAAATTAACAAAAAAAATTATAAATGACAATCATAAAGGCTTTCATCATTTCTACATCTGAAAGTCTGGTCACATCTCTCAACATGTATTCTAAAGTAAAAAAAATCTAATCTTGATCATTCCAGGATACATTCCTTGGAATGATAATAGCATTATAATAATATTCTTTTACTCTATCACAACCAATTGACCTTGGCACAAGATAGAGGAGAGCTTTGGGGACGAAGGCATGAACAATACATGGAATATGCGCTCCAGACACACAAAACAGTCGTAAGAGACTGAAACCTCGAGCTGCCTCTTCTCCTTTCTGCAGCGAGGGGCTCTTGTCTTTGTCTAATAATGTGCTATGACATTTGAAAAATATCAGTTCATTTGTCTCTTTGCAAGCTGGATTTTCTCCGTGATCTCCCTGGGTAGTGGATAAACTCATTCCCTCAAATCTGTTCAATTTCAGCCACGAGCACTGTGCACACCTGGCTCTCGCTCGTCCGGAACCCATGCCGTCCCCGTCCAGTCTCCCATCCATGTCGAATGACCATTCATCCTGTGCCCAATCGTACTACAGAGTGTCAAACTGAGTTCCCACTCCCATAGGACTGTGGCAGCCTGTGAGCACTGTGAGGTCTGAGCTTGGCTGACACTAGCAGGATGGCTCAGGGGAGTAAGCAGTTGCTGTGCAACCATTAAAGACTGAAATTCAGGTTGGATTCCCAGCACACACATAAAAGGCAAGAGGACGTGACGGCCCACCTGTAAAGCTATTGCTTAGAAGGTGAGACAGTGGATCCTGGGACAAGTGGGCTAGCTAAACCAGTTAAGTCATCACACTCTGCGTTCAAGCGAAAGACCCTTCCTCTGTAATCCAAGTGGAGAGCAATCGACTGATGTCAAACGCCTGCACACATGCACGGAGACCACACACACACATGCAAAACAAACAAAAACAAAAACAAAAACAAAACGAAAACCAATGATACCAGGACAAGAGTGAAACCAGGACAAGAGTCTGGGATTTTTTTTTTTCAATCATTTACATATCACAGGGCTCGAATGTATGAAGATATCCCAGAAGCAGATATGGCTGCTACACAACCCGGGCCCTACCCAGTGCCTCCTGGGTCAGGAGCCTGTGGCATATTATGTAACTCTGTGTAGGTTCATGTGGTTGTTTGGATGTAAAATGTCCCCCACAACTTCTTGAGCTTGTGATTAAGCCTCATGTTTGATCCCCAGCTGGGAGCTGGTGGAGCTTTTGAGAGGTGGAAGCCTTAGGGTTTTATAGTCCATCCCAGCTTGCCCAGGCCAGCCAGCTCACCCTCGCTGCTCCCTCCCAGCTGATGCGACGCCCTTCCGTCTTTTCCTATTTTGCTTCCTTGCCATGATGAAACGTCTCCTCAAAACTGTAAGCCAAATAAACCTTTTCCTTTTATGTACCGCTGCTGGCCCAGGGCTTCGTCCCAGCAATAAGAAAGTAACTACGAAGGATAAGTTCAGTGTCACCCGGCACAACTTTAGCATCGGTCATAATGTGCATAACCAGCTCCCATTTGTCAAGATTCCAGGTAAGCCGAGCCAAATTAGGCGACACTCAGGAATAAAATTGCAATCACATTTGTGACAGTTCTTCCTTTCTCCTTCAGCACCCAAAGGTGGGTGCTCAGAAGGCTGAAACCCCAGTAGGCTTAAATGCTATTCAAATACCTCTGACAAGAAAAGATGGAAACTAAAAGGCTTAATTCTGTTGAAAGTAAAGGAAGGAGCCTCTCTCTTCTTTTGGTCAAAGCATTTTCCTTGGCAAACTTGTGAGTTGGTAGAAAAAAAAAATTATATATATATATGAAATATCTGGATCTTGCTGGTTTCACAACTCAGGAATATGTATCTCCAGGCTCTGGAAGCCATTCAACCCCCTGAAATGTGAACATCAAGTGGCACTTACTTCCAAATTGCAACTCTTCTTCATGTCCTGAAGTTATAACAAGTACATTTTCCCTCCAAATAAAGCTAAATAACTAACACTCTAATCACCAGGTAAATTTAAGACAAACCGTGTATGACCAATGCTGGGTCTTCCCTGTCAGAGTTCATTTATTCATTTATCTTTGCCTTGGCTTTAGCAGGTCTTTCAGCTTCTTTGTTTTCTCATCTGACACTTAGGCTCTGTGTCAGGATGGACATGGAGTAGGATGTAAACATGACTTCATCCCAGCCTTGGAGGACTGACCAATCAAGCTCCCTTGACCATCCTGCCCTGACCATCAGGAGCTCAATTGCTGCTCTCTCTCTCTCAATTCAAGGACCCTTGGACTTTTTTTTGGAGAGACACTACACTCTCTCTGTGTGGGAATTCTCCAAAGCCCTCGTGCCAGCACACTGAATCACTGCTTCTATTCTCTGCTGTACCTTTATGACTCAGAGAATTCCTCTAGGAGATGGCTTTACCTCGTTCTGAGACCTTCAAATTCTGGTGTCTGTCAACTGTGAGGGCGACAAGACACCGACCCCACATACCTGATATTTGGTTCTAATTTTCTCTATCCACTTCAATACTGAGATTCTTTTATCTCATAGAGAGGAAGAAATAAGCAAAGAAAAAACTGCTATTCTGTCTAATTGTAGCTTCCCCTAATCTTTAAGAGGGTAAGAGATATTCACATTCAGTCAGTTGCAGCCCCCTCAGACCCTCATGCTTTGGCAGGAAGTACACTTAACCACTGAGCCATCTCTCCAGCCCCTAATTGTAGCTTTCATGAAACATTTTTCTGAGTTACTTTGCAACGGTGTCCTTGAACCTCAAAGATGAGGACCCTGACATCTTTGTCCTACATTCCCATAGTACCTAGGCAGTCGACACGGTCCTTGAAATAATTATAAGAGAAACATCAGGTGAGGAAAAGTGCCTATCAAGACCCAATGCATCAGTCACTGTACATGTGACTGAGGAAAGAGGCTAAGCATCTCTGTGAATTTCAGTCTCATGTGTATAAAGTAAATGACCTGGTGGGGTTGCTTTCTTCCTGGTGACACTTTCACAGTGCCTCTATATTTATGTCAAAGTCTCAGACCCTTTTTCACTCTGCCCAGAGAAAGAGAATCAAACTCTGTACGTTCCCCATATTTAGAGCAAAACAAAAATAACCCAGCCCTAGTAAAATCAAGAACACTAAGGGGCCATTTGAGAATCTAAAGATAATCAACTTCAGACTTTTCTTGAGGACTAACGAATAAAATCAATAAGATAAAGTGATCCCTTGGCCTCCGGACTACATAATATAATGAAAATCCAGCAAGCTAATAAAAATCAAAGTAGGTTCATCTCCATGTAGAAAACCCAGTGTATTTAGAGCTGCTCTAACTTACCATGTAGAAAAATACATCGTAGGGCTGGAGAGATGGCTTAACAGTTAAGGCGCCTGCCTCCTAAGCCTAAGAACGCTGGTTCCAATCTCCAGCGGTTCCAATCTCCAGGTCCCACGTTTAGTCAGATACAAAGTGGCGCAAGGGCGCAATGCTGCACTTGCCCACAAGGGGGCGCATGCATCTGGATTTCATTCACAGCAGCTGAGAGACTGCTGGCGCGCCCATCTCTATCTGTCTCCCTCTCTCTCTGTCTCTCTCTGTGTCTCTCTCTAAAAATAAAATAAAAAATAAAAATGCATCATTAGCTGTATGTCGATAGAGGTGAGCGGTGCTAAGGAAGATGTTGTAGTATAGTTAATTGTTCTTACTTCCTTTTCCAGTCTTACTCTCTTCTCTCTTTCCCTATCAGTACCGCCTTCTACAATTTCCCATACATTTCATTAGTTTCATTCACTTATGAACTTCATACGAATGGAAAGATACAGTAGACTCATTTGTATGTGCCCCCCCCCAATATCACGCTGCCCTGTGGGATTTGTCTGTATTGCATCCAGTAGTAGCTACATGACAAAAACATCGCCAGTGAATGCAGCGTAGCATGACTTGTGAGAATAAGATGTAAATGAAACTGCCATTTCACTGTTGATAGACGTGTGGGTGACTCCCATGGGGGACAATCATGTACAATGCTAGTAGTGCTGTCCCAGCACTGGATTTATAAACCACAAAAAGATTGAGTTTGGGATGTCAAAACACAATTGACTATCAGCGAGTTAAGATGGACAATCCAATACCAGACTTTAGAGCATCATAAAAACACATCTCCCTTAAGAATTTTAGCCACCCACAGCGTTTAACATTCAGAACTTGCCGTTCAACTGTAAGGAGTCAAATTTGCCGACAGCCTGCAGTGAGTGGCACCTTCCAGGTACACCTCCTGGTTTCATCTGAAGCTACACTCTTCCCGGGCAGTCTACAGTGAATGCCTGAGCCCAGCACAGTTTCTATGGCTAGAGAACGTTTGCCAGAGCTGATTCTTTTCAGGAGTAATCTTTACTCTGGGTTGGTCTAGGCGGTCAAGTAAACTTCATAGGACAGAGTCCGTCCCTGCCCAATCCTGCTTCTTGTCCTCTTATTATTCATCATCATTGCTCACTAATAATTGTCGCATAATCCTAAACCAGTATGCTGTGTAAGGAACCAATGGGAACTGTTGGTAGCAGACACCAGCCAAAAAAAAAATCTTGGAATAATGGAATTTTGAGACCATCTCCCCAGTGTCTGTAGCAGTTATAATTGCACGGTGTGTGCAGCTCAGAGTCCATAGCAAACCAAGTGTTTAGACCTTCAGTGGTGACTTGGAAACTTATTACAGTGTAGACCAGCCTTTGCGGTGCTCAGACATCAGAGAAGGAAGGAGAACGAAGGCATACAAGGATTGGGGAACTGGCTGATTAACGCCAAGTTGTAATGATTCCCTACAGACAGATAATGTGAGCAGAAGGCCACTGAATTCAATGGCAGCTCATTGAATACGATGAAGGCAACAGGGCCTATTAGTTACTCATAAAGAATCCTTTGTCTACTCTAATGGATGAGCAGGAAAATCAATAGACTCACCTGTGATTTAGGATTTAGAGTCACAAATCACCAAACACACTTGAATCCTAGGTTGGTGATGCCTAGACCTCACCAGAGAAGAGGTAGAAGACGAGAACATCTGGACAGATGCCCCTGAAGACCGGCTGCCCAACTCCTCTAAGCCTTTAGCAGTCAAGACAGTTACGCAGCTCTCTGTGCGAAGAATTCTAATTAATGTCTATCTTTAAAAAAGAAAGCAATTAGGGGCTGGAGAGATGGCTTAGCGGTTAAGGCACATGCCTGCGAAGCCTAAGGACCCTGGTTCAAGTCTCCAGGTCCCACGTAAGCAAGATGCACAAGGCGGCGCGTGCATCTGGAGTTCATTTGCAGTGGCTAGAGGTCCTGGCATGCCCATTTCTACTCTCCCTCTCTCTCTTTCCCTCTCTCTGTCTCTAATAAAGAAATAAATAGATAAATAAATAATAAATAAATAAAAATAAAATCTTTAAAAAAATAAAAAAGAAAGCAATTAAATTTCTGCTGTTCTCACTCTTGCTTTGGAAAATCTGTTCTCTTTACAGATGGCTATGAAAACTGGGAGAACCAAGATCCATCCATATGACGAGAAAAGATAGCCAATTGCCTAGCATGAGACAACCACTGCTAGCACATCTGCCAGAGCCCGGGAGACACTACAGAGGAAGTGGCAATTTTATCATTAGTACTGCTCTCATCACTAGTCTGACAACTAGCTCTGGGAAAATGGAGCTAGACACTGAGGACACTCATCAGAAACAGACTCATCAAAGCCAGGCATGGTGGCGCACACCTTTAATCCCAGCACTCGGGAGGCAGAGGTAGGAAGATCACCAAGAGTTTGAGGCCACTCTGAGACTACATAGTGAATTCCAAGTCAGCCTGAGCTAGAGTGAAACTCTACCTTGAAAAACCAAAAAGAAAAGAAAGACAGAAGAAAGAAAGAAAGAAAGAAAGAAAGAAAGAAAGAAAGAAAGAAAGAAAGAAAGAAAGACTCATCAAATCAGAAAGCCAGAGGTTGCAGAGAGCTCAACATTACTATAAATTATATATTTATTATATTATTATATTATTATATATTAATCACACCCACCAAGGCTAAGGGAACTTTGTGGAACAGGGTCTGGAGACATAGTAAGAGCCACAAATTTGGAAGAAGTATACGACTTGCCCCCTCCCTCACATAAAGAGAGACTGTTGGATGCATTCTAACCCCACGGTGAATACCACTCACCCCACTGAGGAGGGACCTCAGTGGAATGTGGGCCAGGGAGAGGAGATATGAAAGGATAACACAAGGAAAACGTGAGCAACATGTGATTTGTTCATGCAGTAAAAATCAGAATTAACAAAAAAAAAAAGATTTTTAAATACCTTACAAAAATAATGAAGGAAATGAAATTTCATTCTGTAACGTTTCCTTTTGCCTTTGAATGTTTTAGCAGTAAAGTGTCTTTCATGTTTCTCATATTTACTTGTAGGTTTCTTTAAATATTCTACTAATTAAACATATCTTGCAAGTCTCCCAGAGCTCAGGTTGCGTGATGGTTTGAACTGAACGTCCCCCATAAGCTCATGTATTTGGAATAGTTGGTTCACAACCGGTGGCAGTTTGGGAGATGAACCTTTGCTGGAGGATTATGTGTTGCTGGGGTCGTCTTTGGGGTGCCATTACCAACTCCCCCTCACTAAAGCTTGCATCACTCTCTCGCTGTGTTCACCACCTGCCGTGGCAAGAGCTGAGGGAGAGGAAAGGTTGTTTTGGTCCTTGAAGATTTGAGCAGTACTGAAAGGAACAATGCTCACTATCCTGTAAAACTAATGTCAAAATAACTTGTATAGAGTTAATCCTTTTCTCCTAGGAATTAGAGAAATGGAATTTGTGAATATCAGAGCAGTGTTTCAAATGAGGGTGTGACAACTCCAGATGTCCAGATGGCAGTGTGAAATAAACATTTCAATATGCTAAACTGCTGTGCAGCCGAATTTCATAACGTGTTGGATATGCAAAAATAAAAAGAGGTTGGGAGAAATACACAGAAGGAGAAGAGGATAGCAATGACTTTGTTTGATGTCTTGATATGACAGGAGACGTCACGAAGTGTTTCATCACATGGGAATGTTTCTTTGATAATTTCTGACTGAACACTGTTACATCCTCTTCCTCAGTGGCTACTCACGACAACAAATTTGCAGACAGAGTCACGTGAAATAACGTCATTGTCACCTTAACGATTTCTATAATAGGGTGTTGGTAGTTAGCTAAAGAGAAAGACCAAAAAGCATCAGAAAATAAGATAGACTTTAGTGACTAAAAATTCATGAGCTCGATGCACTTCATCCAAAATTATTAACCCAAGAGAATCTTAAAATGTAGCAGGCAACTGTTTCTTTTCCTTCCGCAGATCTAGATTTAAAAAGACTTAATGAGAAGGGTAGGCCAAAATCTAAAATTAAGATACATCATAACAATAAGCATAATGTTCTGGAGAAGGAATTCCTGCCAGAAAGAAAAATGGAAAAACCATATTAAGGAAGGAATACAGATAAATTATTATCACTATCCCTACAGCAAAACTCACTAGCTTATTAGTCCTTACCTGTAAGGGTTGACCCCTCGTATAAAGAAAAGGTTCCAGTTGGTATCCTTTTCAAATTATATGCTACTACGTTTACCGTAAAGAAAGATCAAGTTAAACTGACTGTCCCTGAGGAAAACTGGTCACATGAAATGCATCAAATGCTTAGGCAATAGTAAAATCTTAAAGACAGGCAGACATTTCTAGTGTAGAAATAAGGGTCTCAACGTGTGCTAGAAAAGAAATTAAATTCTGCAAACAAACAAATGCAACTCAGGGGCATTTGTCATGGAATAAGTATACTAATTTGCTTTCAGAAATTATAAAAATATAAAGTAAATAGGGAGGAGTAAGAGTATAATGAGGAACAGAGTAACTATATGTTTGATGATGTACAGGCTAATCCAGCCTGACATCCAGAGAACTTGTACCCTAGAAAGAAAGAGATGAGAGCCAGGAGCCTGCAGTGATGCGATGGGTTCTGAGGAGTCAAGTCACTGACCATTGTTAAACAGGAACCAAATAGAGAGCCCCAAAGAAGAAATGAAATGTGACCAGCTATTCATTACATTTTAAAGATAGAAGGTGGGCTGAGGAGATGGTTCCGTGATTCAGGGCACTTACTGCTTGAGCACGAGGGCTTCTTGGCCTGGAGACCATTAAGTTCAACTCCCCAGAGCTTACACAAAAAACTTGTGCATGGCCATAAATGTTTGTAGCCACAGTCCACAAGGGATGGGGACCAAGAAATCACTGGGGTCCACTGACTGACCGCAGCTCTAGGTTGATAGAGAGACCCCCCCCCCATGTCAAGAAAAGATTTTCTCAAGAACACACCTGCATGCATGGGTGTGAAGCACATGCACCCGCACACACATGTGCATATGCCACACATCACACACACCACACACCCCCACACACGCGCTACACACACACACACTCACCCACCAAAAAGAAAAAAGATAGAAATCCCAGTGGGTATAAAAATAAACCTAAATCCAAACAACATGTAGGAAATTTGGGATGCATTCTAACCTGGGATGTAGCATGTACTACTAATTTGGAAGGTGAGAAGCAAAGAAGCAAACGAGAGAGGAAAGACAGGAGGATGAAAGTGAATGGAGAAAAGTGGAAGGAATCCAGGAAAAGCTTGAGGAGAACTAAAATTAGCATAATTCTACTTGAAAATAATATAAATATTCACACACTCATTTGTACCATTTAATTTTTGGGTGTGCTGGTAACCTTAGGGGAAGCT
This sequence comes from Orientallactaga sibirica, assembly GCA_036365145.1. Taxonomy (NCBI): domain Eukaryota; kingdom Metazoa; phylum Chordata; class Mammalia; order Rodentia; family Dipodidae; genus Orientallactaga; species Orientallactaga sibirica. Next base: position 21,374,485 of record JAEOAD010000032.1, on the reverse strand, counting down.
GAGTGAGAGTTATACAGAAACTTCCTATTCTTGTATTGCAATTCTAAGTTCATTTAAAATTAAAAATAAATAAATACAGGGTTTCAGGATAATGCACTTGCTGCATAAGTACGAGCACCTGAGTTCAGATCCCCAGAACCCACATAAAGGCAACATCCCTAACTCCAAGCAGGGAGGTGGAGGATACAGAATCGCCTAGTCAGTCAGCGGGCAGCTAGTCTGGCAGACGCAGTGGTGAGCAACCGGAGACCCCGCCTCAAAGGAGATGGAAGCCGGGCGTGGTGGTGCACACCTTTAATCCCAGCACTCGGGAGGCAGAGGTAGGAGGATCACCGTGAGTTCGAGGCCACCCTGACACTACATAGTGAATTCCAGGTCAGCCTGAGCTAAAGTGAGATCCTACCTCAAAAAACTAAAAAAAATAAAATAAAATAAAGGAGATGGAAGGGAAGATGGACAACTGAAGCCATCCGTTGACTTCCGTACAAATGCCGTGATGTGCGCACACACACTCCCACAGAAAATTAAGGAATAGAAGAAAAGATAAAAATTTAAATATTTCCTTTATCTTCTTCAATAACATATAAGTGAATATGTGTACTTGAATTCACATAACCATTTATATATGTGTGCATACGTATGTGAAACTTTGAAAATCATAACAGACAGTGTGGAATATGAATGTGATAAAATTCTCAAATGCTGAACAGGAAAGCAGTAAACATTTCCCATCACTTCCTAAACCGGACACGGGCAGCAGGGGTGGGAGACGTCACCAGTAGCATCCCTCACACGGCTTAAGGATGCTGTGTGGCTCCTCTCACTATGATCTTTCCTTATCAAAATTCCCTTGTGCCTTCGCTCGTATTAATGTGGGTTGGTTACCTATCATCTTGCGCACGAGAGAAATAATGGTTCTTATAAATGCTCACTTCATGCCTGGAATCAAGACTGTTAATCCAGAGATCAGCTCTAAAAGAGAAGCTTTACTTTTCTGTGACATCTGTGGCTAGGATAATGGAGAAAAGCGGGTGCAGCTGGCACTAAGAATGTACTCTCTAACAAGCAGGCACAGCTGTTTGAGAAGTAGGACAGTCTCCGGAGTGAAGAGCTAGTTTCCTGTGACCAGAAGACCACTTGGATGGTCCAAAGTCAGACTGGAAATTGGGCTTTAAGGACAGCTACTAATCAAAGACAAACTGGAATTACAGAGACAGCTTTCCCATCAAATCAGATAGCCAAGGGGATTTTGCTTCTGCAAATCTGGAGGCTTCCCGGCTCTTTGTGGTGTGACCTTGAAGTTTCTTCTAACGATGGGTTCCTGTATTCCTTTATTGTTTTAACTGGAAACCCTAAACATACGTGTAAACTGTACAACATTCAAAATAATATACACTCAAAAGAAAGGTTCAGTGTTTTCCAAGGTAGACCTTGAAAAGAAAAGGCAATTGTGGATGCAAAAAAAAAAAAAAAAAAATACAGGGCTGGAGAGATGGCTTAGCGGTTAGGGCGCCTGCTTCCTAAGCCTAAGAACGCTGGTTCCAATCTCCAGATCCCATGTTTAGCCAGATGCAAAGTGACGCAAGGGCGCAATGCCGCACTTGACCACAAGGGGGCGCACACATCTGGATTTCGTTCACAGCAGCTGAGAGACTGCTGGCGCGCCCATCTCTATCTGTCTCCCTCTCTGTCTGTCTCTCTGTGTGTCTCTCTCCAAAAATAAATAAAATAATAAAATAAAATTTTTAAAAATATTTAAAAATACATTATTTCTAGTCAACAACCCATTCCTTTTCTGTCAAGCAATTGATCTTTCCTTAATTTTGAATGATTGGAGGAAGCTTAAATGGATACAAAAATGTGAATAAAGAACAGATAGCTATTCAATAGAAATTTCTAGACCTATTGCAAACAAATACAGATAACTATGACTTACTAACTTACATTATTACCTTATGGAGCCAGAATAATTGGTCTCAGTAGAATTTGGTGTTTGTTGAATTCCTAAATTCTTTTATTTCCCATAAAGGCTAAATAAAGTTATAAATATAATGTAGATCACCTATTTCTTTTTGCAGCAAGCCCAAAAAACTGGCCTTTTTATGAGAGAGAACAGGCATCTGGACTTTTTTTTCAGTGGCTACAGGCCCTGATGCACCCATTATCTCTCTCTCTCTCTCTCTCTCAAATAAACAAATAAAATACATTTTTAAAACTCAATATATTCAAAGTTTTAAAGTAGAACACAGAAAAAATGTTATTTTTTATATTTATTTTCTAAAATATTCAGTTGTCCATTTACATTAAAGACAACATAAAATGAACAAGGCTTAAATTAAAATTATAAGTGCTGGGCATGGTGAGATGGTTTAGAGGTTTAGGCATTTGACTGAAAAGCCAAAGGGCCCAAGTTTGATTCCCCAGGACCCATGTAAGCCAGATGCACAAAGTGGTGCATGCGTCTGGAGTTTGTTTGCAGTGGCTGTAGGCCTTGGCATGCCCATTTTCCATTTTTTTTCTCTCTCTCTCTCTCTGCCTCTTTCTCTCTCACTCTCAATACATAAATAAAATATTTGAAAAAATTATAACTGCTGCTTAGTAAATTTTTAACTGAAAATTATTTTAATAAATTCAAAATTTTGGGCTTTGTTTCATGAAACTTAAATGATATTATGGATTATTGTGAAAACAAAAGCAATCACAAACCTTGCATTGAATTGGTAAGAAAGGAATTGAAGGCACACTTTATGATGGTCGTGTCTTGACCGCCCTAGGAACAAGTTTAAGAGTAATCCCAGTGATTTACATGATCTGCCTATTGCTTAAATCATGGAAGGCCATGGCCGTAGTCATGGACTGGAGCAGAAACAATTGCAATGTATTGGATGGCCAATAAGACTCAGAATGACTCCTCACTTCTGCAAATGCACACTGCAATACTGTAGTAGTCATGTCACTTTTGCTTATCCAATATGTATGTTAACCAGTCAGACATGCATTTTCCTTTCCTGACTCCATGCATAAGCAAAAGTCAGGAAACAGCCTTAAAACTCCAAAGTAGGGGGACTTATGACAGCAGAAGTTTAGGTGTGACCAGTCAAGTGATGTCAAGTGTCAGAAGCAACATCCCATCTTTAACTCAATTAAATAATTTTGTTTTGGGACTATATGGGTCCCTGTAAGGTTCAGAGAACAGAGAAGACGTCTAGGCTGAATGGAAGTTCTGCTCGAAGACTCTGGATGTATTGCTTCAGGTTTCTCATACTCACTGTCCTGGAGATGCGGAAACATTTACGTTTTGGGAGGCATGTGCATGTATAGTATTCTTAGTATGGTGTGTGGGGGGGTGTGCACATGTGTACACGGATCCTCCATGTGCTGCATGCGTGTGTGGAGGCCAGAAGAGATCATCGGCTGCTTGCTTCTCAGTCATCTGCTATTTCCTTGAGACAGACTCTTACTCTGAACCCCAAGCTGCTGTATTCGGGGGCCCTAACGACTCTCTGGTCTCCACTCCCCACAGGACTGGGGTTACATGCAAGTATGGCTATGGCCAGCTGTCTATGAGGATGCTAAGGAGTCAAACTCAGCTGGTCTCAGGGCCTCTCAGACCCACATGCTTAAGCGGCCAGGGCTCTCATCCTCTGAACCATCTCCTCTGCTCAAAATGAACATTTTTTAAAATGTTTATGTATATGCACGTGTGTGTGTGTGTGTGTGTGTGTGTGTGTGTGTACTTACATGTACTCATGTCAGAGTGGCTTGTCACTGCAAATGAATTTACCAGGTCAGCAGCCTTTCCAAGCAAGTGCCTTTAACCACTGAGCCATCATCTCAATTCCAACAATTTTACACAGTGAAAGAAGGACCCTGGCTGCATTAGTTTCTGAGTGTACAGGGCCGTGGGCATGCTACTTTCCAGGCATATTAAGGCTGCTCTTTGAAGTACCATGTTCCACAGCTACATTCAGCAGAACTGCTCCATTGGTACTGGCTTCCTGGTATATTGTCACACTCTGAGCTCAGAAAAGCCCTAAAGTAAGAAACCTCTATCTTTGTTTCCCTAAATCACTGGGCCACTGGACCCATTTATCACAAAACAGTTATTGACATGATGCTCTTCAAACTCACTACAGAAATTACTTCTTTAACATTCAGTGTTTAGTACTTTTCCCCCATATGTCTTTTCCACTGGGCTTCTTACTAATGGATTCATTAACACAGGAATGAATTTACATTTCTATTGCCTAAGTCAGCAATTTCCAGGCCATTGCAAGCCAACAGTTTCAGACCTCCAATAAATAAGACAGAATCCACCAAGCAAGAAATTTAATGTCAAATCCAGGAAATACTAGTTGAACCTTGGCATTCCCACTGGAGTAGGAGCATCACGGTTTGCCTGGGGACATGTCATCGGAGAAGAGGCAAGAGGGATGCTTTCCCACAACGTCACCTGAGTGAATGCTGCTCAGTCAGAGGAGAGATACGTGGGTCTATTTCTTCCTTCCTCTATGGCTGCTATCACTTGAAATCAATTGGCTTACCTGCAGAATCACTCTATTCCCACCTATCTGAACAGCTATCATGTAATAAGTAACAAATTATCAAATTAAAAAGAAGTTGTAGTGGTTTATAAGTTAAGATTCTATTGTCAACTCCAATACACTGACTCTCTGAAATAAACTTAACAGTTGAACCTTGACACGGATACTGGTTTAGAAACAAGCAGAGGTGGGTCAGCACGCACTTTCTGATGAGCTACGAACAGGAGGTGAGCAGCAGAGATGTCAGAGACGTGACCAACCTTGTGCCATGACTACCTAATTTCTCTCTCATTTATCTGACTATTATACCAGAAACCACTCTGCTCAATTTATACAAACTCCAAGCAAAAGTAGAAAGACAGGGGCACTAGCCTAAGAAGAATGATTAGAAAATCCAGCCTATATTTTATATAGGTGGACAAACCCAACATCCACGCCATTTTAATAGGAGCTCGTAGTAAATTTGATTTGTGTATGGTAAGTCTGTCTAAGACTGAAAGAGAAACTCATTTGTTCTCTGCACAAGTACTGGCCATGTTTTTTTCTATGAATTCTATACATTTCTTTTTACATTTGAAGATTATTTATTTGGATGTGAGAAGTGGTCAGGAGTATGGCAAAAAAAGATGTCTAGAAATGAGTAAGACATAAATAACAGGAAATTTGTTTTCATGCAACAGGTGGGTTTAAATATGACTTCTAAGAGTTACAACTAAATGGCATGAAAATGGAAGATGTTAGGATCTTTAAGTTTAATAGATCAGAAAACCAGGGGAGTAAAAGCAAACTTCCCTATCCCCCACCTCCAACACGGTCCATACTTGAGGTGATGTTTTCTTTGTTGGTGGCTCATAATGCTAAGTCAAGAGTATGAGTCCAGTAGAAACAAGAAAAAAGCCAGGATAAAACATGTATACCAAAACTTAATCAAAATCAGGTTCTCTGGTGAGGTCCAGAGTCAACATCTCCAAGAACTAGTTGAGGCTGGGGACCTAGTGACTGGCAAGCACTCCAGAAGTGGCCCACTTCACTTGGATTTGTGTTCTGACACAGGTTTCAAGTGTGACTTTTGGCCACTATTCCATTTGTTGTTCTGGTTTTCAACCTCCTCCATGTTCCTGTGCTTTGTTCTACTACACAGAATGGGAAGGGGAAGAGAAAGGGGTACCTTTCACGCTGACCAGAGATGGCGAGAACAGATAATTCAAGACTATAAATATCAGCAGTGAGGAGAAGGGGGTGATGAGGAATTTAAAAAGCAGTGACATTATCCACTTCCTTTTATATTCTTTCCAGTTGTGTCTTCATCTCTGACTAATTTTTATTGCTTTTCTAATACCACTACATCACTTTTCATCTCTTTCTCTTGCCTTTCTTACTCCAAAGTTCTTGCCTCTTCTTTCAATGACCTTGTTGCAAAATGGGTCAATTCATGATAGTTTTGACAACCCTGGTAAAATAGGTATTTTGTTGGCAGGGGAGGGGGTATCACTCTAGCCCAGACTGACTTGGAACTCACTCTGTAGCTCAGGCTGGCCTTGAGCTCACAGCAATCCTCATATAAGCTACCACACCGGGCTTTGTAATCATAGTTTCTATCTGATCTGATCTATGCAGTTTTTTGATTGTTTGTTTGGTTGGTTGGTTTTTGTTGTTGTTTTTACTTTATGATGGTTTTACTATTTGTTTTCCTGTCTTTTATCCCCTTCTTCTTCTATAGGTTTTCTGTATTTTATTGGCTGGTTATTTGGATTTCTCACCACTGAAGAAGGTATCTTTTCTTTAAATTTCCTAGATCATTTTGGCACTAAGGTCATGTCGTAGAAGAACAAGGGTCATGTTCAAAGACAACAGGAATTTTTGTCCTGACCCAAGGTTGAGCTAAGAGCTCTTTTAACTTTTTATTTCATACATACAATCTAGAAAGATGTCTTCAAGGTTTCTCATGGAAACCCTCTTTCCTACAGTGGTTTTATTGACACATGTAACTCCTACCTTTGTGATTGTTAGTGTAACCCTAACACCCTTGTAGAAAGACAAACCCTGCCTGTCCACACAAACCCTGCAGTGGCAAACTGAACTACTGTGTCAGAATTTTACAGTGACTTCAACAACTTTCTCTAAAACTTGACTCCCTTCCACGTTCTATTTTCTATCTCTGTTTTCTTTGCTTGACATTCTTTTTTACACTTTGTCATTTGGAACTTGAGATAATTCGTAGTTTAATAAAACATTTCTGGTATCTGGCATTTATTCTCTTTCTCTGTCTCTCTGCTTCTCTATCTCTAATTTCCAAGTCAAATGCTTCCTTTATATTATCATTGAAAATCTTGGAGGGGATATGTCCCTCTAAATAATAAAACTAATAATATAGATAGAAATTACTAGGATTGCTAATATCCAGTAAGCATTTCTGATATACCAAGAACTATCCAAAGTATCCCCCATGTAGCAAAATATCATAGCCTAATAGTAAATCTATAAAGCCGTTTGCACCACTTACCCCATCTTACAGATACAGACAGAGAATTGAAATTAGTTACTCTGTATTAAATCTTACAGCTAGGAAATTCAAAATATAAGCTCAGAGATACAACTTGAAGGCCTTCAGTTTTGACTTTCACATCACTTTGCTTAATACTTGAAGAAAAAAATGCTTTCTGGAAATTTAGGACGTTTCTTGAAAGTCAACAATCATGTAATTATGCTCCCACCAAAAGCTACAAGAAAGGGCTGTGTTGATGAGAGGGAAGGAAATTTACTAGTTCAGTACTCAGGAAGCACAGATAGGAGGATCGCCATGAGTTTGAGGCCACCTTGAGATTATATAGTGAATTTAAGATCAGCCTGAGCTAGAGCAAGACCCTCCCTCAAAACCAAACGCCCTGCCTGTGTTACAGTGGGGGAGAAGGAGAGTTAATATTTCAGTTCCTTTCAGGACAACTAGGTCCTAGTACGGTCAATAAAAGATGGTGACCAGTAGATTCATTTCACTTACTGACTTCTTAAAAAGAAGTTGCATATCAGTAGGCCAAAATCCATGTACATTAAATTTTATAAAATCCTTAATATTACATTACCAACATACTTGAAACAATGTAACATTTATCCAATATTAGAATGTCAAGCATCAGTCAATTGATCAACTTTCATGGCTTTACTGAACAACTTCAGTCAGAGTTTCTCCTGATAAGTTGCATATGTATACACAAATAAGTCAATTCTGCCTTCATATGAGGCCACTGTGGGCCAAAATTAGCTCTCCGGGTTCCATCTTCTCATTCCATAAACGCTATTCTTTGTGCCAAGAAGACAAGCTCTTATTTTCTGTTCTTATATCCTTCAAATAGAGGAATAAAAAGAAATAGGTCCATTTTACATTATACATGAGAAATTAGGTGGTTAATTTTCAAGGGCTGCTCCAATAAATCCCAGTTGAATTAACTAGTATTAGCACGTGAAAGTGATCAGGAGACATGGTAAAAAACACAATGCAAAATGAATACTAATGATTTGGCACCAGATCTGATCAAATAATGTGGAGGGCTCAATTAATGTGTGCACAAAATTAAGTGGAAATGGCAGTATTTCACAACTAGTCAGACGTGGCTATAAAACACAGCACTAAAAAAAATTAGACAAGTATTCTGAACCTTTTTTTCCCATCTGGAAGTATGTATAAAATTGTATGTGCTCATCAGACTTAAAATCTGTTATGATTTGGTGCTTAAGCTTGTATTTAGTTAGTTTCTTGGATATTCAAAGCAACAAAACAAAGACCTTTTTGAAAAACATCTACTGAATTCTATGTCTACCACTGTTCGACAGTTTCCTTGAAAAAAATAATTACTTTTTTCTTTTTATGTAAGCCAGGTAGGAGGAAGACAAGAGATAGACCAAATTTCTCACAACGCTTCTAAGATTTAAGCACATCTGCAATGTTGATCAGCATGTACAGGGAAGCATAAATCATATCTCTTACTTTCAGTTCCAACCCAGTCACTGACAAGCCAGGCTATTAAATCTTGTTCTGCTCACTGTTTAAAGGAATTATAAAAAGGTTTTGTTTATTTGTTTTTTTTTACCTAAAAGTCATTTTAAGAATTAGAAATAATATAATCACACTCCACTGCCTGCTTTAGTAACATAAGGATTGTTGCTGCTGTTATATTGAGAGTCACAATAGTTGTGTTCTCAGATACAGGTGTGTTTGGGGACAATTCTCCCTCACATCCTAGAGCCATTGTTTCAGCACAGACATTGGAATAGCTCATTTCATAAGAATAGCAACAGAGACGAGAGTTTTATTTCTTTCTCAGTTTTCAAATTAATTTTAAGTTAGCATTGAAACTAGCGGGTTTAATTATGGCATTATCAAATATATGTCATAATTCATGCTCCTCTCACTCACTGAGCTCCCCCATGGCCCTATCCTTTGGTTATCTAGAATAGAGCCCACTCCTGCATTCTTAACACATGTAATCCAACCATTACCATCTCTCTCTTTTCTCCCCTCCCTTAAGATCTCTTCCTCCTCTTTCATGATCTTCTTTCTAGTTGCATAACATTCATATACACACATATCTGTAAATACACATACCAGTGTGTGTGTGTATATATATACAAACACATACATACATGCATACATACATACAGTTTAAATCTAGGTACCACGTATAAGAGAAAACATACTATCTGTTGTTCTGATATGGCTTCTTTCACTTAACATAATGATTTCCAGTTCTCCCCAGTGAAGTGGAAACTTAAGGATGGAAGTCCCTGAGTTACATGAATCGTTTTCATGTGGGAACAGCTCCAATGTAATGCCTTTTATTCTACTAAACTCAAAGCAGATGGCACGGTGACAGACATTGAGGTTGTGGGAAAAGAAATGCTAGTGTTCAAATAGCACCTTGTGAATGGAGGACAGTTGTCCCTCTTAGAAATGGCTTAAGTCAAGTCAAAGCAACCTCTCAGGCAGATCCAAGGCAATTCTGAATCTCCTTTCAGGACATAGAGGGTTAGATAAACACAGAAAGGTTTCTCAGTGCCAAATCGCCCCAATTTTGTGTACACAATGGAAATCGAGGTGTTTGCTGGTCATCTCCGCTAAGTTCAGAAGGTACTGACCACCTGAAAAGCCAGTATGTGGGGCTACCATAGGCTGTTGGGGGAAATCCTTGAAATAATACTCTACAGTTATTATTTGTAATCAAAACTGAGCATGAAAATTCAGCTCAGGAAGAAAAATCCAGTGCTTAATACCTTCCCATCATAGCAAAACAGTCAGAAGTTTTCAGAGATGGATTCTTCCTTGCAGCCACTTTCAAATACTTGAATTGCATCAACCTCGTGTTGAAAACCTTGCAAGGTTAAGCTCTCTGTGATCTCTGTGAGGTCATGAATAATTTCATCCACTTCCTGAATTACAACAGATAGCCCGAAGACCAAGATCAGCACGTCTGTAGCCAGAAGCCTGCAAATGATGAATAGCATTCTACCCTTGATACATTTTTCAGTTCCCACCCAGCCTAAATCTCCCTCCAGGAAAACGGTGGAGGAAACAGCAGCCATGAGGTCTTCTTGATCTTGCTTGCTTCCACATTCTCCACACTTATCTTGACAATATCCAATGCTTCATTTTTATTATCCAACATTTCAGGAAAACCTAACTGCCTCGGGCTTTTTCTTCATTCTTGCTAGCCATTTCCTAGAGGAGGAGGAAGAGATAGCTAATCTATATGCAAATTGGCCTCTGGCAGTCAGACTGACTAAGCTCTGCTGAGCTAAAGTTCAAGGCTGGAGTGGACCCCAAGGACCCCCAGAGTGGGGGTCTATTAGGCAGGATGTAGTAACTGAAGTCACATGACCTGCTAAGCAGTTGAGAATTTCTCCAAAGTTTAGAGGTGAATTCCTACAGCACGGAAATTGAGATGGTGGAGTCTTGCCCTCATAAACACCTTATCACTTTTACAGGGCCTCTTTGGTTAAAAATTATTGCCCCCAATGAGGAATATAGTATAATACTTCAACTTTTCAAATTCAGACAAGCAACCTAGTTGAGCCCGGAGGAAAACAATAAACGAACAAAAATAAAATCGACCACTGACCCTATCATCAGTTGTCCTGAATCGGGCACACCGAATATCTGATTCTGCAGAGCAGTTCTTTGCTGTTTTCATTAATGTCCTGTAGCACATTCTCGTGATGGATGCCAAACAAGCTTGTGAGGGTCTCACTGTAGACTTTGCTCCTGACAGCCTGAAGCAATTATCCACCTGTTGTTACCCAAATCTTCCTACTTTTTACTTGATGTCAACTCATTTTCACTTGGGTTGAGCCTCAGAGATACCTTTAGTCACCTCAGAGTAAATTCCTCTTTCAATAGCGGTCTTCCTAATTCTATTATTCTTCCTAATTCTCATATTCCTTTTGTGGTTATTTTGTGTCCCTCAGTGATTCCGGGAAACGTTATTCCTGATCAAGTATAAATGTGAGTATAAATTCTCGGGGGGGGGGTGGGCAGGAAGAGATAATAAATTAGTGAAAAATAAGACTGCTGGAGACTTGATTATGTAGTCTTCCCTCAGCCTCTAACTGCCCAGGCTCCTAGATCGCCCTTGCCTCAGTTCAACTTCAACTATACAATGAGGAACACCGCAATTACGTCACTTCAGGGTCCCTCTCAGCCCTGACCCTTCTTCTGCAGCTTTTGTTCCACCATTTCTTCAACCAATCCAAATGTATTTCCACACCAAAGCAAAGCGAGATATAATTTAGTATTTAAAGCCAGATGTGAGCGGGGACATTGCAAGACATTAGGATAGGTGCCTTCCCAAGATTCAAAGTTCATCTTTTGAAAGTCATTCCCTATTCATTTCAGCTGCTCTGATTTGCTTGGCCTTGCCACTGAAAACCCTTCAAAGAGGTTGACTCGTTGATGGTCTAAATTTGCAACACTGGGTTTTCCCTCTCTCTCTTTCAGATTCCCTACCTTCTCTTAACCGGTATCATTTAGGCTTTCCTTCAGCACTTATCTACAGCTCTTGACCATTAGTTATATCAGTTCACTTTTACTGGCCACTCGTCTTCCAGCCCAGTTGTACCTGCTATCGACTTTGGCTCTCTATCAGGACATTAGGGATGGTAAAGGAACAGTCTATCTTGCCTGTCAAGTATGAATTAACTATGTAACAGATGCTGTCCACTAGCAAAGTAGCATGGAATGTCCTAGAGCAGTAAAAGAACAGTGAACACTGTACCAAAAGTATATCTAGAGCCAGGCGTGGTGGCGCACGCCTTTAATCCCAGCACTCGGGAGGCAGAGGTAGGAGGATCGCTGTGAGTTCAAGGCCACCCTGAGACTACATAGAGAATTCCAGGTCAGCCTGGGCCAGGGTGAGACCCTACCTCGAAACAACAACAACAAAAAGTCTACGTAAGTATGAAAAGACAGAGAAGACCACAGAAAGTACAAGTTACAGGAATAAAAACAGGCACCAGCTGAGTGTGAGTGCAGTCTTACCAGGCAAGGGGATCCTTCGTGAAAGTTCTCTGTGAATGTTATAGCTAATATGGGAATTGTCTTTTCAAAAATGTTTTTGTACCTGCGTGTATGTGTGTGCATGTTCATGTGTGCGTGTGCAATGGCACAAATGTGCCAGTCAGAGAACAACTTTTGGATGCCGCTCCTCACCTTCTGCCACATTTGAGGAAGGGCCTCTCATTGCTCATCGCTCCGTTGGCCAGGTAGCTGGCTCGTGAGCACACAGAGCGTGTCTCCGTCTCTCAGTCCACTATCGGCATGCCAGGACGGAGAAGCCCACTGCCCCATGGAAGTGTTTACAGGAGTCCGAGGAGCCAGCCAGGCCCTCGTGCTTACATGGCAAACAAATCATCCACCGAGCCGTTCCTCAGGTTCCCAGAGTTTTCTTCTAAATAGGAAGCATTTATATGTTTTATTCTACTTCATTTTATATTATTCACTTATTATAATGGGTGATATATATTATAAAATTCAAAACGTACCCAAGATAAATTGCAAAAAAAAAGAAAGAAAAGAAAAATGTTCTTTCTCCAGCCCAGCCTCTGTTCAATTAGTTCTTTCACAGATACAACAATTTCTTAGTAACATGCTCTCGGATTTACTTCCAGTTATAGGATGAAGCATAAACCATACTCTTAATTCTAAGAGTTAGCGTTACATACAAAGTGGAGCATACTACTTAACATATTTTTCATTCTTACAACCACCATTTTTTTTTGGAAGTACAAGAACTCTTGCTTTTTCAGTTCCACGAATGCTTGTTCATTTTCCCTGATTATCTACTTGAGCAAACCCTCTGTTGTCACCACAATTCTTGTCCTGTCCATGCTGTCCCCACCAGCCCGGTACTGACCTCTACTGTCAGTTTCTCAAGTTAAATTTACTATATCACCACAAATTTAATACCAAGCTTGACATTTAACTTGTGCAAAATCCAAATGACACAACTTGTTGGATACAGGGGCATTTATCTGTGTTTATTATATGGCAGGTAGAAATCTCAGGAAAATTAAGATTTATTCATGCCAACTAATCAAATCAATTCTACTCTAGCTGTGCTGAAAGTTGTGAATTAAAATTGATACGCATTGTGACTCAGAGCCATCTGACAAATGAAGACCCTGACTTGTCAGTAATATCGTCTTGCTCTAAACATTTATTGCTCAGCAAATGAGAAGAGACAGAGAGAGTGTTTACCAAACTTAACACTACACCAGGTAGTGTAAATGAGTATGCAAACTTAAGGAATTTGGACTGTTCCACAGTAATGGGCGATTGCTCATTGTTATTTGTTCTTTTTTCAAAGATCTGAAACAACTCTTCTAAAATAAGTCTTAGCAATATCATAACATGCTTTAAATAGTTTGATATATCTTACAATAAGCTCCAAAAGAGCTAACTATCACTAACAAAATATCAAGTCCAGGGGCTTAAGAAAAATAAAATGAAAGTATGCTAGTCAATATTTTTCTCAATGAATTAATTTTTAAATTTATTTTAAACTGGCAATTATGAGAAGTCATTTATGGTTAATTACTCATGTTTATATTTGTATTACTCACATAAATATTTGCATATATTACATTTATTGGGAATTTATACTGCTAGGTTTGGTAATCCTTCTGAGTGAGAGCACTTTTCCTAATATACCTGGTTTTGATGATATGAAAAGAGCAGTTGTGTTTTACTTTCTTAACATGGATATAAAAGGAGTTAAATGTCTGTCCAAAAGCTCATTTTTCATACCTCTGGCCTTGCCTTACATTCCCATGGACCCTAGAACTGCACATTCATGGCCCATTCAGCACTGTCTTAAATGGACATTATGCAGGGGCTTTCAAAATGCCAACCAACTGCATCTTTCAGCCTAATACCCGAATGCTCAAAGGTATTAGATTTATTATATTTATTGTGCCTAAGCAAAGTCCTTGACTTCTTTTTTAATAGTGCTAATCTCCTCAGAAGCCATGCTCTCCTCTGGCCCCAACACTAAATGAGCTCTTTTTATGTCTGACCAATGAATTTTTCAAAAATCCTTAAGTTCTGGTTTTTTTTTTTTTTTTTTTTTTTTTTTTGCTATGCTTCTCTCTGTAAAATGGGTTAAAACCAGACAGCAGCACCTAGACTATCTCCTGAATGTCTTGCTGTCTTGAAATATGCTCTGCTAGATTATATAGACTCTGACCTTTAAGTCTGGCACATACAAGGTCTCCTGGTGTGGACGAAATGCAGACAAGTTCTGTGTCAGAATATAACATAAAAGGCTTCTCGTCCAGCTCCAGGTCCCTGTGACCCTCATCAGCACAGTCTTTACTGACCTCATTCCTATTGACATTCTGGTCTTCTAAGCTTCTATCAGATTTGCCCATTAAGGCTTTCATTTATCATTCTAGACTTTATCTGGGCTGTTCCTCTAAACCTTTACAAATTCCTCCTACAAAGCACTTTCCAAGGCTTCTGAGACACAATGATATAGTCACAGCCCTGACCCCTTCCTCTTGGGACCAATTTTCTTTATTAGTCACTGTTTTCAGCATTGGGGAAAAATTCCTGAGAAAATAATTTCAAAGAAAGAATGGGTTTTGCTTGTTTGTTTCTGATGTGTGGTTTCAGATATTTCAGTCTATGGTAACTAGGCTTCATTGCTTTGTGTCTGTTGTGAGCAAAGATGTTCACCTCAAGGTGGCCACAAATCAGAGAAGGAGGAAGGATCTGGGGTAAGCATACACCTTCCAAGGCAATTTCCTCAGTGACTTTCTTTCTCCAAATAGGACCCATCATTGAGCCCCTTCTGCTATGAACGTATCAGTGACTCAGTCCATTGATGAAGCTATTGCCCTCATAATCTAATAGGCACCCACTGCGGATGAAATATTCAGTACAAGAGCTTTGGCTAAGGGGGTATTTCATATCAAAGCCATAACACCTGCTCAGCATCCCAGGAAATGATCATATATTTTTCAGTGTTATTTCTCCTTAGAGATGACTTATCATAATGGGTCTACTTTAAAAAAAAAAAAACATTGTTTATTTTTATTTGTTCATTAGCAACAGATAGAGAAAGAGGCAGAGAAAGAGAGAGAGAGAATGGGCACACCAGGGCCTCCAGCCACTGCAAACAAACTCCAGGTGCATGTGCCACCTTTTGCCACTGGCTTACATGGGTACTGGGAAATCAAGACCCCAACTGGGGCCCTTAGGCTTCACAGGCAAGTGCTTAACTGCTAAGCCATCTCTCCAACCCCATAATAGATTTCTTCATAATAAACTATTTCATTCTTATTCTTGCTGTTTTACAATTTTAAATATTCTATAGTTATAACAGTGTCATATCCAACAATATTGCAATATATCTTTCTATTTTTATTTTCATTCTTTGTCAGGCTTTAAAATAAATATTAAATGAAGTTTATCAAAAGTGATTTGAAAGAATCCCATATGGTATTATGTTATTGTAATATTTAAGTAACCTTGGCTTATTTGATCTTGAAGATTTTGTTGGAATTCCTTCGTGTGTTCATCTGACCTTGGTACATTCTGCAGGTCAGCTATGTGAAAGCTTTTGTTTCTCTGATAGCAAATAGTGTATGCTTGGGGCTGGAGAAATGGCTTAGTGGTTAAGCGTTTGCCTGTGAAGCCTAAGGACTCCGGTTCGAGGCTCAATTCCCCTGTACCCACATAAGCCAGATGCACAAGGTGGCACATGCATTTGGAGTTCATTTGCAGCGGCTGGAGGCCCTGGCTTGCCCCATTCTCTCTCTCTCTCTTTTCTATCTCTCTCTCAAATAAATAAAATAATTAAAACATAAATGAGAAGCTTTGGCTTTTTCATGTTTCATTTCATTTTTCTTATTTGTATCTATGATTTTATTTTTATTCCTCCTTTATGCCCTTTTCTTACATTATTATTCTTCCTCATACTTTGTAGGTTGAAAGTATCGGTCATTTTCCATCCTTTTTCTTGTACTTTCAGGATGTGAGGATGTGAATTTTCTCTGTCATGCTTGACATCACTGAAGAACTTCTGACAGGTAGTGTTTTAATTATCATCATTTTCTCAAGATTCTTCAACTTAGAGTTTTCTCTATGGCTCTAGTTATTTAATGGTTTTATTTGATTTGAGTTTTAAACTTCCATGCAATAAACTGTCTTTTTATTTTTAAGCTTGCAGCTTCTTTTTGTGATATTACACTATGATCAAAGAATGTACTCCTTTGTTCCTAGTATTTGAGTTTATTGAAGTATTCTTTCTGGTTTAACACATGAATAACTTGATATTTAATAATAAAATTATTGTATTTTCTGTGTGATGAATTTGCTATAATCATGCTATATTTACTAATTACTTAAATCACTTATTTATACCAGTTTTAGACATATATATTCCTTTTAGTCATGATTTTTAGCTCTTTCACAGGCATACTTTTTAAGTGATTTGATTGCTAGCTACCAAGCTGAGATGGATGAATCAAACTACCTCCTCTTACTGGTTCAGATTTTGGATTTCACTTTCTTAGTATTCTATAGATATTCCTAGCAGTTACGCATTTATTTTAAATTATTTTTTTATTACAACTATTATTATTGCAAGCATTTTTGTCTATAATCAAACTGAATTAAGTTGGATCACAATGCCTGCTTTATTTGGGGGAAGAGTATGCATCTTTTAAAGTTATTTTGACTCAATCACTTGGTTTTGTCATTGGATTTCTTGTTTCAGGGAATAAAATTAGATTTCTTGTGATCCAATCTGAAAATTATCTCATTTTAGTAGTCCCCTGGCCTAATTGGTCTTCATATTGCTAGGTTCAAATTTCCTTACTCATATCTTTGACATCCAAATGTCTCTAAAAATTAATAGTATAGCAAAAACTAACTTGAAATGTTATGAGATAAATTATAATATCTTATCCCATGTTACAGAAGCAAAATATTTGGTAACAGAAAAATTAATGTGTTCAGTTTCAAAGTGCTGTTCTATACCTTACCAGGAATGCCTAAGGATATATGTCCAGGTACCCTATTATACTGCAAAATTCTTAACAACCCTAACTCCCCAAATAGAATGGAGTCAGGATTTCATACAGGGATTGTGCATACATTTTAAAATATTTTTAAAATTTTTTTTTTTATATTTTTGACTTTACTCTTCTATCTTCACTTGGGTATACTTGGCAACTTTTATAATGCTTTGCGGTCTGATTACATGCTTTTGAATTCATTTCATATATTTAAGAAGGTTTATGATTTTACTCTAGTAGTTGTCTTCATTGTTTGATATAATACCCTTCATCCTCTACTTCTCTAGATAATATCTATTAACTTTTTAAGGTGGGCAATGAAAGTATTTCTTTTACCACTGCCCTGCTACTTGCTCATTCACCAGTGAATTAAATTGACACCGTTTTTCTCATGCGTAAATTCATCATAGTGCACAGAATCCGTACGAGTTTTCTGCAACCATAGAGTCCGAGACTGCTGTAAGGACCGCTGACGGGTCTGGGATTTTACCCTGCTTACAAACCAAGATAATAGCCTATCAACGTTTCATGCATTCTTTGAGAGTATATGAAATATATGAAACTTGAGGGTCAGAAACAAAGGTGAGTTTGATATAAATAGCAATAATACTAGTGTCAGCATTCTTGCACTAAATCTTGACCCCCCCATTCTCAAGGACCTTCCACAGAGAGCCAGATGACTGATTACAAGAAGTGTGCTGCAAGCCGGGTGTGGTGGCGCACGCCTTTAATCCCAGCACTCGGGAGGCAGAGGTAGGAGAATCGCTGGGAGTTCAAGGCCACCCTGAGACTACATAGTTAATTCCAGGTCAGCCTGGACCAGAGTGAGACCCTACCTCGAAAAACCAAAAAAAAAAAAAAAAAAAGAAGAAGAAGTGCGCTGCAGTATTTAACAGTAACTATGAACATATGAAAATCTAACTTTTACAAAGAGCAGAAAGTGCTAGAAGAATCCGTTCTTACATTGCTCAGCAGGCACACGCACCTTTGTTCCAGAAGGAGGTTTTGTTGCATCCTGTTAGGCTGTCCGTTCTACTAAAACCCGTGCCAAGGCAGTATGCCATAACCGATCCCCAGTACCTCCCTCACAAGTTCCCTCAACAACTGTGTTCCTCCATCGCTATCACCTATCTCCAAACCACTCAGCGTCTGGCAAAATGGTCCCTGAGTATCTTCCACCAAGCATCCTATTCCATCAGACCAAATCATCATAATGCTCCTGTTATAGAAATGGATTGAAGCTCATAGCAGCAGGACTCCAGGCCCAAGGGGGTTAAAGTCGCCCTGTAATACTGATATCAACCTTGTCGCATAGGTTCCTATCCACAAACAACTCAACAAACTCCTCAAGGCCACACACTCGGCCTTGAAATGCCTCACGGGATGGCTTTCCTCTCTAGTTTCTCTCCTGATCTTTCCGATGGCAGGAGGCATTAATCCAGGAAGAAGAGAGTGCATCAGCTACCACTCAAAATCTTCCTTGTCACACAGCGGGGAAACCTCAGATCATGTTTTCCATCTCTGATGACTGTGGGCTCTGTATTGGAGCTCACACGCATGTCTTCTAGTGCAATCACCGATCACTCATACTAAGGTAAGGGGGACGTTGTGAAACATTTTCTTCTAATTGGATGAATACCACCCCAGAGGTAACTTCCCCCAAAACACTAATCAATAGTCAGTTATCCCTCCAAGAATTCCTCCCCTGGCAACCAAGGGCATCTTCCTTTTGGAGAGAGAGTTTCAGCCTCATCTGGGGGCTACATTTCTTGGAACTAAGCTGTGTGAAGGAGACTCCACACCATCTGCCTCTCTGTGTGTGGTCTCCGTAGTAAACACAGGGTTTAAGTTGTGTCTCACTCACTGTGCAACTGTCTTTCTGCAGGCTCCTTCTGAGAGCTTCGGCACTGTCTCTCTGCCTAACTCTCCCTCGATTCACACTGCCTGTCTGCTCTACTGCTCTGTGAATCTATTTCGCATATTTTGTTTTGGTTTTGCTAAAATTGGTTCTGACCTTCATTTCTCATTCTTAAACTTTTGGGAGATTTCGGGGCTCCAAGTCTCAATTTCTCCAAGTACTGATTTATATTGTCACATCCGAACCAGATGCCTCAGAAAACTTAAGTATATGGTTCATAAATATCTACATACATGACGAAAATCACTTATTCTCTGGTTTATTGCAATCTACCCTGTATCTAGAGAGAGAAAAAAAAAAACACCTTGCAAGTATTACAGGCTCTGTAGATGAGAGATTCTGTGGCTTATGAAATACCCTTCAATGCCTCGTGTGTTTAAGCACTTGGTCTCCAGCTGGTGGTGCTGTCGAGGAAGACTGTGGACCCTTAAGAAGGTGGAAATTTGCTGGAGGAAGTGGATCACGAGGAGTAGGCCTTGAGGTCTTATACTTCTGCCCCGCGTTCTATCCTCTGTTTCCCGACCATAATGTAACCGACTCTGTTTCATGTTCCTACCGTCATGCATTCTCCACTATGAATCTTCCCCCTCGAAACTCTAAGCCACAACACACCTTTTCCTTCCTCAAGTTGTGTTCATGGCAAATGCAGGCGCTGTCCATCACTCATTGAAAGTATCACTCTCTCTGATGTTCTTAAACAGCAACTGAAAAGAGTATGGCAACTATGTGTTATGGATTTGGATAGACCTCAAACACCTAAACCAAGTAAAAGAAAATTGTCAAATATTATGCATAACAAAAAAATTCCAGGGCTGTTGAGATTGCTCAGCAGTTAAAGGCACTTCTTGTAAACTTCCCGACCTGAGTTCGACTTCCTAGCACCCACATAAGGCCAGGTGCGAATCTGTAATCCCAACATGTCTATAGCAGTGGGGAAGCAAAGCCAGGACCATCAGAAAGCTTGAAGGCCAGCTTTCCTGATGTACACGAAGTGGAAAAAGAAATAAAAAAGAAGGAAGGAAGGAAGGAAGGAAAGAAAGAAAGAAAGAAAGAAACAAAGAAAGAAAGAAGGAAAGAAAGAAAGAAACAAAGAAAGAAAGAAACAAAGAAAGAAAGAAACAAAGAAAGAAACAAAGAAAGAAACAAAGAAAGGAGGGAGGGAGGGAGGGAGGGAGGGAAGAAGGAAGGAAGGAAGGAAGGAAGGAAGGAAGGAAGGAAGGAAGGAAGGAAGGAAAGAAGGAAGAGAAACCCTGGAACAAAAGTAGGAGAGGGCGACCATGCCAAGGTTGTCCAGAGACAGCCACATGTGCACCGTGGCATGAGCATGCCCCATACACACATAAACCCACGTCTACACTTCCACACACACAAACACAAATGCACACCCATAAAATGAAAATTCTGTACATTTTGACATTAATAAGCAATACAAGTGACAAGATGATTCATAGCCAATGTCTAAAAACACCGTGGATGCATATGCAGTCTTATTCCAGGTTTGAGAAAAGGAGCTGGGGGTAAGTTGAAAGGTTCTTTAACCTTCTTTATTATAATTTTGTTTAATTAGATTATTTGATGTTATTTAGAGTCATATAATTGGAGTCAATTTTAAAACTATACCCTACGTATAATGTAGCTTAGTAGCTCTTTTACTGCTCCAGTGATTATTGCCATTGACCAGATATTTCAGATAACAGTCCCAGTTGGAGGATAATACTATTTATTAATGCTATACTATGTGAGAGTGCCCACTGGGACCTTTCCTCTGGAGACTGTGGAAGCAGAATGAGGAACAGAGAAGTTTTGTTGGTCTGCAGGAGAAACATGGACCTCACCAAGCCCACCATGTTCCAGAGCAAGACTGGGCCTTCAGCATTGCCTTGAAGTGAGAAAGATGGATTCAAACTTTTAAGGGTATTTATTCACTTATTTATTTGCAAGGAGACAAAGGGAGAGAGAGATGTAATGGGCACTCCAGCGCCTCTTGCTGCTGAAACAAGTTCCAGATGCATATGCCATTTTAAGCATCTGGCTCTTCATTGGTACAAGGGAATTGAACCCAGGCCATCGGGCTTTGCAAGCCTTAATCATTTGGCCTTTAAGTCTCAACGTCAAAAGGTTAGTGGCAGTGGAACCTAACTTTTCAATCTCCAGAGGATGTTCCATCAAGAATTGTGAAGCACCATCACATCCAGCAGCTGGGCAATGAGCACCCGAGAGCTTTCGTTCGCGGATGCAAGTCGCGGAGAACCCGGGCCCCACCCACTGGTCCTGCACCAGCTCCTTGGGGTGACTGTGGCTCATTCTACTCCATGATTTTTGCCAACTCTGACGCATGATGAAGACTCAGTGAGGTTCAAGTTCAACTGGAGGAAGCAATGAGTGAAGTAACACATGTACAACAGTCGCTATTTCTTGTAAAAAAAAAAAAAAAAAAAAACTAAATGAGGTGATAAGGACGAACATGGAAGAAGTAACTAGGATCTCTGTCATTGTGATATTTGTGAACTCCTGCTAAGCCATAGTAAAGAGCCCAGACTTTCTTTGATGTAGCTTAATGCTTCTTTGATGAGTGTTATCCAGTCTTACAGTCAAATTCTGATTTTATAACAACCATGCCAACACAGAAGATGAGAATAGAACAGGAGGAAAGAAGATGAATCATGGGCTTATTTGATAGTTTGTGTAAAAAAATTATGGAGCTCTCAAAGACAGTGGTCTTAGTAAAAAGAAACAGGACATGGTTTGGGGTAAGGATGAAAGAGAGAGTTCAGGAAACCCGGTGTGAGGATAAGTGAGATCTGAAGGAAATCCAAGGGTCAGTCTGAAATTAGAAGTGGATTATGCTCTTGATAATAAAGTGTACCTTGTTCATCATTTTCCCTCCACCCCTATCGGAGTGCTAAGCATATGGAACAGACCACAAGAAAGAGTTATAAGAGTCAGAATAGCTGAGGTGATATTCAAGGCCCTTTTCTATTGCATGGAAAGAGTAAATCCTGATATCATAATAATCTTGGTATTTTAAAAAACTCCTCAGAGAAGTGCCGGTCACAAAGTGCCCTTTAGTGGGACTGTTGTAAGGACCTAGGACCGAATTCTTAAAAGGTCAGCAGATTAGGGTTGAGCTTCTGAAAAGATTTGGTTCCAAGCACATTTACCAAACATTCTGTAACTACTTTTAAAAGCTTGACTTGAAAATAACACTGTGCTATATACTGAACCCTATCTGAGAGAATGGACACGCCAGGGCCTCCAGCCACTGCAAACAAACTCCAGATGCATGCTCCACCTTGTGCATCTGGCTTATGTGGGTACTGAGGAATCAAACCTGGGTCCTTAGGCTTTGCAGGCCATCTCTCCCTCCCTTGATTTTTATTTGTGACAGTGAAAATAAATGATATAAATTTAGATTATTAAATAAATTTATATTAACTTAATAAGCCCTTTTAAAAATATTTTATATTTAATTTATTTATTAGAGAGAGAGAGATACAGAAATAGGCAGGTAGAGAGAGAGAGAATGGGCATGCCAGGGACTCCAGCCACTGCAAATGAACTCCAGATGCATGTTCCCTCTTGTGCATCTGGCTTATGCGGGTCCTGGAGAATCTAGCCTCGAACCAGGGTCCTTAGGCTTCAACAGTCAAGCATTTAACCACTAAGCCATCTCTCTAACCCAACAAGTCCTTTTTTTTACATTTTAAAGGACATGAAATAATTTTTACAAAAAGTTGATTAAATTGCGTATGCTACCTTAAAAATAAAGCAATTCACCAATTTCTAATTCAAGCTTATGTCTTTATTTGACAAAGCAATGTAGGACTGGAGAAATAAAATAATATCCTTAGCACATCCACTGATGTGCTAAACCTAGAACTCGATTGTCCCAAGTGAGAGAGGTCTGCTGTTTAGAGCATTCCATATTTCCAGGGCAAAATGGAATTTCTATTCAGAGAACATCCGGCTACAACTGTGAAGTAGTTACCTGACCTCTTGTAGGCACTGTGATTGAGTGATTCAAATAGACATTTATGCAACAGATAAAGGTCAAGAAGAACCACACCGTTTATCCAGGAAGCAGACATTAAAGTCTATAAATTATAAACAAGGGTAATGACTGATATAAATAAAAAGTCACAGACAATAAATTAAATCCACATGAGTCTGTAGAAAGACTGATGACAAACACGTTATTACAATGAAGGCCAGGCTGGTGAACAGAGGAGGGAGTAAAAGAAGCGGTTTCTGTTCCTTCCTCCTATTTGAAAGAACATGCTTCTGGAGTTTCTCTTGTGAGCAGTCTGGAGAGTTGTGTTTGTCTCATCGGCCAACCAACTGACGTCCATCACCGAGTCCTACGTACACCATCCTCGCAGGGGGCTCTGCTGGGCCCCGAGCATTAACATCACAGAGAATAAAGAAGTGATGTCTACCTAGCTTGGTGAAGGTCATGCCCACAGAGGAAGAGGAGGGCGTCTCTCTTTGTTCCCTAATTATCAAAGCATTTCTACTTCTTTTCTCCCTTCATCACAAGAGGAAGATAATTGGATTAATCAGCACACTGATTACTTCATGAGACATGGCCAGTAATCATTCAAATTTAATTTTTATCTATGCATATTTTTTTTTGAAATTTTTCTAAGCAACCACGTCCATCTTCTATGTGGTATTACCAACATAGAAGATACATAGCCATGGGTTTGATTCCTCTCCATCTTAAAAAGTACACAATTCTTCTTCTGTCACAGTAAGAAGTAATTAAATTAGAATATAATAAATATACTTTTTTCCATTAAGTAGCTGACAGGAAATACTTTCAGCTTCACCAGCCATCTCCTGGACTTTGCTTAAAAACATGAAGGCAGGCATGGCAATAGGTTAAAAATTATGGCTGTGTTCCAGTAAAAATTCATAGATTCTAAACTTTGAGTTTCAAACATTTTCAGAGGTTATAAAATACTACTCTACTCTCAGTGATTTTCTTTAGTCGTTCAGTGATGCTCCAGACTTCCTTCCCAGAGAGAACGGGGACTATGATCATGCTTGGCCACACCCAGCTGTTTACATGGATATTGAGGAAATGAATTCTGACCCTCTCAGGCCCTCCCAGGCCCTCATGCTTGCCACAGCACTCGTACCCACTGAACAATCTCCCAGTCGTGGAATGTTTTAAAGGTTTTTGAAATATGTCAGGAATTGCTCTCCAAATGATTGTTACAGTTTGCATTCATGCCAGTGGTTTGTCAGAACTATTTTACAAGCTTATTGGCTCTAGGTCTTTTCATTTTAAAAGGTGATAATCTGACAGTTTAATACATTGGTTCTTTTCAAATTTACTTACTATGGGTTACTAATGAAGCTTGATTTCCATTTTTCCAATCAATATAACTTCTGTAGCAAATTGCTAACCCATTCCCTTTATCCAGTTTTCCCACAGGAATATTATTATTGCTGCCATCATTGAAAAGGATTTAAAACAGTTCAACCATTCAAATATTCCATTTTTCGAAATAGAAAGATAATTATTCTAACATAATGAGTTCCTTCCTCCTTGCCCAGCAAGCTTTATTTAGTCCTTTCCAATATTTCCTATCTACCTTTTTAGATAACAAGCGAAACAGGATGAACATTATAATGTAAAAATGGCTTCGCCCACAAAGCTCAGTTCCACAGCATGTGCTTCAGGAAAGCCATATAAAGATGCCCAACAAGGAAGTGTACTGAAATAGCAAGCATTGATTACATACACAAGCACTGTATCTGCTCTGCCAAAATTGAATTTATCAGTAATTAAGAAACAAACTGACGAATTAAATCAGTTTCTTTTAAAATATAAGAGGAGTCTTGGATCTATTATTAACATTCTGCGTGGTACAGCAAGCAAAAATAAAAAGGCATTTATAGCTATTTACTTTCTCTCTGTAAAGCTTTTCATCTCCTATTTTTTAACAAAAGCCTATTTGCTTGGAGTCTTTCCACTCTAATTCAATCAGCTGCAAATTAATTTTCTAGGAAACAAAGAGCATTCCCAAGAGACGGAGGATGATTTCCATATTGCTTTTATTTTCATGTTTAGATTTAAAATAGAAAACAAAGTTAATGAAGTTGATCATAATAATCTTCCTTTCCTGTCACTTTTTTGGATCTCATTATGAATTTTTAGTTGCTCAAAATATTTTATAGTCAGGGTTCACTGCTGTTCAAATCAACACTCACTAGAACTTAAATGTCTTAATCAAGGTAAAAAAAAGTGATGGAAAAGGGGCGAGGGAGATGGCTCAGTGGGTAAGTGCCACAACTATGCATACATGAGGGTCTTAGAGGGCTGAATTTCCCCTGAGTTCAATTTCCCAGCACCCACATAAATAGCTGGGTGTGGCCACACATACCTGTAACCCTCGTCCTGTGGGAAATGAAGACTGGAAAATGGTCGGGGCTCACTGGTCAGCCAGTCTGATGGAATTAACAGAAGTTCTGGCTTCCATGAGAGACTGTGTGTCAAGAAACACACAGATACCTTATAGTCTCCTCTAGGCTCAACACACATGTGCATCTGCACACACAAGTGTATACAGGTACCATACATACTCCACACCATACACACTCCACACCACACACACACGCACCTTTCTTATCGCACACATACATGTATAATAAGAATGTGATAAACTCTGGGGATCAAAGAAAATATGCAGTGTCCATGTGTAATACAATTGACAAATATTAAACACAACCCCGGCTTCCTTTCTTGCAGTGTTCCAAGCTTTTCTATTTCTCTTTCTATTATCTACCCCTCATGTCTATGGCTAACTTTTCCTCTTTACCATTTTTTGCTCCATTTTCTGGAAAGAAAAAAAAAAGAGTTCATCCCTGACTCAGGTCATTTCATGAAAGAGTTGTTTTTACTTCTGAACAGGTGCTAATGACAATGGACCTATAATGTTTATGTGTCAAGGGAAGTCCAGCTTACAGAAGTTTAGCCGTGTGGCAGACGCATGGAGACATCCCCTCTTGCCTTCACTACAGAGTTGGTTCAGAATCCATCACCCAAGAGCACAGCTAAAATAAAATTAAAGTCAGTGGTAGTAGACCTCCATTCCCTGACAGCCAGCAATAGAGGTTCATGCTGTGGAAATGGGAACTTTTCATCCAGTATGTCCCTCCTTTTCATTCAGTCTTCAGGCACTGTGACTGCTCATTCAGGCTTTGCAAGCAGGAAGTGGTTGTGCCTTCACTGGGGACCAGAGTGTTGCTGCTCTCTTCCAGGCATTGTAATGTGGCAGGCATCTGATGCAGTAATAAAACTCAAGGTCTACAGCAGTGATTGCAGTATCATCAAAACCAAAGGCCTTCAGGAACAATGTGCAGACTCTTCTCTTTCTCGGGTGTGTCTGTCCAATTTCACTGAAGCCTAAGAAATGGGAATCTTTTTGGCAACTTCAAAGACCTACTGGTCCTTAGGGTACCATTCTCTCTCGTGGAGAGCAATATGGAAGTTTGTGCACACACACATGCATTCATGTGCACGTGCATATATGCACTTGAAAGGATCTTGTTGATTAATAAATACCCAAGATTCATCTGCCAAACTTTCCCAAACAATCCTCTTCCATTGAACTTGGAGAACAATGTGGCTTGAAGAGTGGACTCCATGCCTCAGCCATATTCTTTGGAAAGCTTCCTCTTGACATCCTTGACTGAAAGCTTATTGTTTTCATCCTTGGAAATAAACCAAGCCCTATACTTGAAATTACAATTCAATAAGAGGAAATTTGAATGGTGGTTGAGGAAAAGATTTCAATATCTTTTTTTAAAAAAAGTGACAATTTTACTGTCAGCTTAGCATTCTGTAATCAAAAAAGTAGTTTAAAGTATTCAAGATTATCCTTGGCAGTTAAAACCTTTTTTTTTTTTTTTTTTTTTTTCCAGAGCCTATGTCCCTTGGGCATCCAGAGGGCATAAAGCACAAACACAAAGCTCTTCCTCGCTGACCCAGGCAGAGCACTGGTAATGAGACACAGCGCTTCGGAAGACCTTCTGACCCCTGCCAGCTTATCTAATAAATGAAGTATTAGTTATAAGTAATTGATTCCTCGGGAACAAACACATAAAGCATGTCAGGCAAGAACAAATCTTTTTTTTTTCTGCATTATAAAACACAGAAGGTATCAAGGTTGATTTAGAAAGAAAACTAATCTAATATATTAATATACAGATTGTGTGTGTATATATATATATATAATTACATTATATATAAATTATATACATATATATATATATGATCTACAGTGGCAGATTTACAGTTTGTTATTCTATGGCTAAGGTGACTCGAATGAGAAAGGACATCGCTAATGCATGGTTGCTTTATCTCAATTTGGAGGACATAACCAAGACTTAAAGGTATGATGAGTCTGGCAATGGAGCAAGATGGATATTTCCCCCACCATCACCAGACAGCAAAGCCTCCATAGTCCAAGGGCTTTTTAGGTCTCGTTCATCACACCACAGACCACTCCATGTCCCTTGATGCCAAGTCACGTGTTTGTGCTCTGAACGGGGACCTGCTGAGGACGTTGCTTTGAGATGATGAGGGTGTCTCTTTTAAGAATCTTTTCTGGAGAAGGGGGAGGTTGGCCAGCTGCCATTAATCATTGCGATGTGGGGATAGCCCCCTTCTCCTTTTCTCTGTGCACTCGGAGTGAATTTTCCTCTTCCTCCATCAGCAGTGTCCCTGGGAAGAATGTGTCACATAAGGGTTGTTGAGTCCTAGGTCGACTCCTCCTCGGCCTGGTAGCTACCGTCAGAATCAGCTCCTCGAGGGAGCTCTAAGCATGCACACAAGCCTCTCCGTCATCATGCTATGGAGGAGACGCTGCAGCATAAATGAAGTGTCCATCTGATTGGAACATGGGCTGTCTTTGTCTAAGAGAGCTTTGCTTTTTTCTGTTTTGAAAGGCAAGCCTATTTGTCACCTGTCCCACCAAAAACATGCTTAGTAATGCCACGAAATGTCCTTTATATTCGTCCTTAAAGCCCTTCTATGTCTTTGCATTGCTTATCGGCCCTCTTACAGAGCACAGCCAAAGGGTTGGGTAATCTCCCTGAGGAGCCCTCATCACCTCACTTTGCCCAGCTCCACTCAGCCCTCGCCATTCTCTGTGCTTGTCACATTAACCTCTGATGTCTTCTATGGAGCATGCTCCCTCCATCTCTTTACTACTGCCCAGGACAGCTGTGTGATGTCTCCAGTCTCCACTTGGAATCCCCTCTCGCAGCATGGGGAACTTTGTGTAAGTGGGGATATATAAAGAGATGTTAAGGCAAAGCTATATAAAACTATAGTCCTTCACATACAAAAAGAATGCATTCAGGGCTGGAGAGATGGCTTAGCAGTTAAGGTACATGCCTGTTAAGCCTACGGACCCCAGTTCAATTCTCCAGGTCCCACATAAGCCAGATGCACAAGGGGGTACACACATCTGGAGTTCATTTGCAGTGGTCAGAGGCCCTGGCACGCCCATTCTCACTCTCTTTCTTTCCCTCTCTGTCTCTAATAAACAAACAAATAAAAATAAAAACCTTAAGAAAATGTGTTCAGTTGGCATGGGTAGTGGGCTCAGGGTCAAACGTACTGGCTGTGCAAGTCAAATAACCTGAGTTCGATCCCAGCCCCCACATAAAGAGCCAGGCATGGCCCTATATGTCTGAAACCTCAGCGCTGAGGGAACTGGGGAGTGCAATGGGGCTCCTTGGTCAACGAGCCTAGCTGAAAAGCGGCAGCTCCAGCATTGGTGACCGAACTATGTTTCAAGGGAATAAGGTGAAAATATGTTATAGGAAAACCAACACAGAACTCTCACATCTATATACACATACATGTGTATATATACATGCATACAACACACAGAAACCCACACATACACCAAAACTAAAAAATGTAATGAGAATTTATGGCATACACTGAGAAAAAAATAGGAACATGCTTGAAAGCTTAGGAGAAAGAAATTAAATAGCCAAGGAAGGGCTGGAGAGATGACTTAACAGTTAAGGTGCCTGCCTGCTAAGCCTAACAACGCTCGTTCAAATCTCCACGTCCCACATTTAGCCAGATGCAAAAGTGATGCAAGGGCGCAATGCCGCACATGTGCACAAGGGGGCCCATGCATCTGGAGTTCATTCACAGTGCCTGAAAAGGCCCTAGGATGCCCATTCTCTCTCTCTGTCTCTGTCTCTCTCAAATTAAAAAATAAATAAATAAGATATGAATAGCCAAGGAAGTGCAATGCCCATCCAAGACTGAGCTGTGAGGGGGCCACCCCTGACCAGCATCTTTTCCACAGATACAATTGCATAAACACCACACGAAGACGAGTCGAGGGCAGATAAAGGAAGAATGACATATGGATGAGCCCCTCTGCTTAGGGACCCTCAGACGGGAGATTTGGGGGAGTTTGTTAAGTGCAGCAAGCAAAAGGTGACACAAGAAAGGACTCATGGGCTGGAGAGATGGCTTAGCGGTTAAGGCGCCTGCCTCCTAAGCCTAAGAACGCTGGTTCCAATCTCCAGGTCCCACGTTTAGCCAGATGCAAAGTGACGCAAGGACGCAATGCCGCACTTGACCACAAGGGGGCGAACACATCTGGATTTCGTTCGCAGCAGCTGAGAGACTGCTGCTGGCACGCCCATCTCTGTCTGTCTTCCTCTCCCTCTCTGTCTCTTGCTGTCTCTCTCCAAAAAAAAAAAAAAAAGAAAGAAAGAAAAGAAAAAAAGAAAGGACTCAGGCTCTCCATCAAACCATTAAATGGGACAGTTACTGATATGATATTACCATGGTCAGGGTGTCCCCAGCATCCCCACCTGCTCTCCCCGGGGCTGAGTTTCAGGAAAGGAAAACCCAAAATTAATTCAATAGTTGTACACTTATTTTTCAAATAATGCTCTCAAATCAGAGCAGGTTGCTAGTATTTGCATTGGGTTAATATCTTAAAGATGTCTCTTCCTCTTACCATCAGCTGCAGAGAACTTACCCATAGGCGTAGTATTGATCAATACCAGAGAATAACAAATAACACCGTGATTACAGTTGTGATTAAATGTTTGTGCTAAGATTTTTTTTTTTTTAGCTTTGTCTCACCAACTAGATTGTGTGTTTCCAGGTAGAAGATGAGATGTTTTTCTTACCAGTGAATCAATCACTTATCATGGTTGCCTGCAGCGTTATCGAGACTAAATACTGAGACAGACAGTTGGATGCATGTCATGGAGAATGCATAATTTGATTCCCATAGATGTGTGGAATGATCTCCAGTACCAAACAAACACCAAAAGCTGGTGAGGAGTAAGAAGTACATAGAGGGGCTGGAGAGATGGCTTAACGGTTAAGGCGTTTGCCTACAAAGCCAAAGGACCTCAGTTCGATTCTCCAGGACCCCCGTAAGCCAGAGGCACAAGGGGGCACATGCATCTGCAGTTCATTTGCAGTGGCTGGAGGCCCTGGTGTGCCCGTTCTCTCTCTGTCTATCTCCTTTCTATCTCTCTCTCTTTCTCTGATTATAAATAAATAAATAAATAAATAAATAATTTTAAAATAATAAACAAATAAGTACATAGAAAAATATACTCAAGGATGAAATTTTCCACTGATCAGTAAAGACACAGGAACAAGCCTTTTGCAGCTTCTCATAAAAGAGCCCTCCCACCTCTGTCAATCTAATAGCTTTTCTGTAATGTGATGGGGTTGAAGATTACGTAGGGCAGAAGGGACTTGCTCGCCTATGCAAGCCTTCGTTGAAGTGGCTCTTTTTGAGATGTGTTAAGATGAACATCACACAGCTCCCATGATGCTGCAGTTTCCAATGGTTAAAGTGGCTCCAAGTATCTCTGAGAATGACAAGATCCTATTTTTATAGATTTTTATTTAATTGTGTGTGTGTGTGTGTGTGTGTGTGTATTCACATGGAGGTCTGAGGACAACCTTGTGGTCTTTGTTCTCTCTTTCTGTCTTTTTTTTTTAAGATTGTATTTATTTATGTGCAAGCAGAGAGAGAGGGAGAGAGTGAGAAAGAGAATGGACATGTCAAAGCATCTTTTCACTGTAAACTTCAGAAACATGCACCACTGCGTGCATCTCACTTTACATGGGCACTGGGGAATTGAACCCGGGCAATCAAGCTTTGCTAGCAGTGACTTTAATCACTAGCCATTTCTCTAGCACCTTTGGTTTGTTTTTTTTTTTTTTTTTTTTTTTGAGCTTCTCTTGTATTTGTTGCGGCTTATGCACCATCTACTTGGGCCTCAAGCTCCCAGATTCTCCTGGCTCCACTTCCCACCACCATAGATGTGTGAGGGTCCCTGATTTGTGCACCACACTGTCTCTGAATTAATGTGAGTGCCAGGGGGTCAAACCTGGGCAACCAGGCTTACAAGAAAGTGTCTTTAAAGCATGAAACATCTCCCCAGCCAGTAGACTGAAAATAGGTCCTGATTTGAATAATTTCCTCTCTGCCTTAAGACAACGAAAATGTCTTATGACTGCATGATCTCAGATTTCATCTGGCTAAACAGAGTGATCTCAGTGATCCAAGAACTCTGCCCCAAATCTCACGGCATGAGCCACTATCTGCATCTGTCCTACTTCATCCTCACAGGAAGTCACTTCCATATTGCCCTGCTACCCCAGAACTTAAGAAATGCACACTGTGAGGTTCACCAGGCCCTACCAGAATTGAATTTATGTTTTATCAGGAAATCCGTATACCTATTAAAGCTTGAACAGCGATGACCTGGCACCTTTGTTATGTGATGTAGACCTCAGGTTTAATGTGTCAAGCTATGTTTTAGAATACTGTGAAAGTTAAATCCTAAAATTGAAAGAGGAAACGACGGTTCTTGAGACACACATAGTTGAAAGGATTTCTTTTTGTAGGAAGATACAAAAATTTCGAAAAGGGCACATACTAAATCTAGCATCCCAGAAAGGCAAATTCAAACTGGCCTGAGCAGAAAGAACGACAAAGGCATTAATCAATTCCTTCCAGGTGCTCCAGCATCAGATCTGTTCACAGAATGCATACTCCATCCCCAGAGGGAAGTCAAGAAGTCAGGCAAACCTAGTGCTTACAAAAAAACCACTGCAGAGCCGCCCAGAAGTTAGAAATGATCGTCCTGATAAAATATAAATAGCTATTCTACGTATAAGCTTTTCTGCTTTCCTTATAAAGTTCAGAAATTTTCTTTATTTCTGCGTAGTTACACACATTTTATATCATTTCTCATCTTGTGTGGTAGATTATAAATTGACCATCACCTGATAAAAAGTCCTGCTTTTTGTAAAGATTATTAAGTACCTGTTTGTTTGTTTGTTTGTTTGTTTGTTTTTAAGCGCAGGTTTTTTTTCTAGCCTAGGTTGACCTGGAATACACTCTGTCGTCTCAGGCAGGCCTCAAACTCACAGAGATCCTATTACCTCTGCCCCCCAAAACTGCTGGGATTACAGGCATGTGCCACCATGACCAGCAACATTATCAAGCACTTTCTAACCTATCAATCTTCAAAACGGACAATTAAATTTTCCCATGTGGAAGCACGTGGCTGCTCATCTCCCTTTCCTATGCCCCTCCCCCCCAACCTTGAAAACCAAACTCAGTACAGCTGCGGCACTGAGACTTGCCTCAGCTCCCTCGTTGGTGCTTTTCCATCCCAACACACTCAACGCTGGCCAAGTTGAAGTCAAGGTCAGCTTGGGTGAGCACAATGCTACACAGTCTACAGTGCATTCGGCGGCGGCTGCTTTGGTATGGTCCCTTAATTTCTGGTTCATTTCTGTGCATGTGGCCTGTATTTAGTTACCATGACAATAGATGCACCGACCTCCTATATTAGTTGCTGTGACCAAATAAGTATCTGAGAAGAAGCAGCTGAAGGAAGGAAAAGGTTTATTTTAGCATCATGGCAAAGGAGGCCATGATAGTAGGATCCTAAGGCTGGTTCTTTACAATATAATTGTAGACAGGAAACAGAAGATGAACCGGAAGTGGGGCCAAGCTGCTGAAACCTCAAGGTCCACCCCCCAGTGAACCACTTCCTCCAGCAAGGCTCTGCTGCCTAAAGGGTCTACAACCTTTTCAACTATCAAGGTAGGAACCAAGTGTTCGAACACGTGAGCCTGTGGGGACATATACCATTCAAACCATGAGCCCCACACATTGAGCCATATTCATGCCTGTGGGTGGAACTTTGCTTAAGATTTGGTGGCAGCCCATACGTGAGGAACTGCTGTGCACAGGCCCTCCTCACCAGGTGAGCTGTTCTGTTACGTTTCCCACTGCACGCACACCTTAAGTTCAGTCATGATCACACTGTCTACTTTCACACCACTCCAGGCGCCTTCCAGGCCCTAGCTCCCACCCCAGATCAAATGCCAGCAATCGGAATAATTGTTAGAACAAAACTGAACTTCAGTCACTTTGAACATACAAGCCCAATCATTCTGTTAAGATTCATTCAAAATATCATTTCAAATAATGTTTCCGCTAGAATCTATTGGATCAACTGAACTCTAAGTGATAGGTAATAAAATTCTTAATTTTGTGATCTCCTTTCCCATCTCTTGGAGGGAGACATATATACCTGCTTTCATTTTCCACATAACTTCCCCATGAATGAGGACGACGACCTTTCCTTCAGTGTCTGACTTTCTAAAAGAAGATCGTCAGAATACTGCAAACACATATATTAGATATCAGGGTCTTTACTGTCATGTATGGGAGTCATTGTACCTGGCTTAAGATTGATTTATTAACTGACTGAACCAGGAACATCTAAAATTATCCTAACAATGCTAGACCCCATGATCACTCAATCTTGCCATGAAAATGAGGCCAAAAAAAAAGTCCTACAACTGCCCTGCAAACATTAACTGCTCTCAGTATATATGATTGGAAATATAATGCCAGAGGGCTGGAGAGATGGCTTAGCAGTTAAGGCGCCTGCCTCCTAACCTAAGAACACTGGTTCCAATCTCCAGGTCCCACGTTTAGCCAGATGCAAAGTGACACAAGGGTGCAATGCTGCAGTTGACCACAAGGGGGCGCACACATCTGGATTTCGTTCACAGAAGCTGAGAGGCTGCTGGCGCGCCCATCTCTATCTGTCTCCTTCCCCCTCTCTCTCTGTCTCTCTCTGTGTGTCCCCCCCCCAAAAAAAAGAACTATAGCACCAGAGACGTGTGCCTTCACTGTGGCTGGAAAAGAAACTGGAAAGTGTAGGCTGTTAGGATTCTATTTCAGAAGACAAAATCCATTATATGAATTATTAATATGTGGTGGGTGTCAAGGGATTTGAAGCAGCCATGGGGAGCAGACATTCTCCCCATACACCTACATGTTAAGCAGTGAAATAATTAGTGAAATTTTTCTTCGTTAGGCATTGAGACTCAACAAAACGTTGAGTGCAAGGGAACGGCATGATCAAATCCATCTTTTAGAATAACTTCCAGCAAGATATCAAGTCGGGTTTATAAAATCATATAATGAATGGCTGAAGAATAGAGGATAATCCACAGCCTACTGAGCATCCAATCACATTGAGCGTTCATGAAAATGTGGCAGAGATTTCTGATATTCACGTTGACCAATAGCCAATTGCCACCTTATGTAATATTTTGCATTCAGCTAATTCTGGCCAGAAAAAAAAAAAAAAAAAAAAGGAATGTGGCACATATATACCAAAGGCTTACATGCTGATGTGAGCCCACCAACCCCACCACAGGCCACCCCCACCCCAGGTCCCCAGCGCTCTCTCCTAGGCTGTGGAATATCAGTTATAACACCTCCTGAACTGGGTCTCCGTCATCTCCGTCCCTAACAGCCTGATGTATTTCAGTGAGGGTACACTGTGGGAACAAGACGGAACCCTTTATGTGTGTTGTGTCAACAACATTTTAAGATCTTACTTGTTTTGTTTTAAGCCCTTCCTAATTTTGACCTATCTTATCTAGCAGTCATGTAGAGGAGTAAAGGCTGATATAATTATTATTATGAACAACGAGGCTCAGAGATGAATGTCCAAAGACATCCAGGAAGTGTGGAGTGGGTTTAAAATTTGGTTTGACAGCTTGGTTTTGCTCTCACTGGTCTTTGTTGTTGAAACATATGCATATAATAAACGAGAATATATATTGTATGTACATATATAAATGCATAAAGTTGTATATTTATGAAAATGAAATTGTATCACACTAGTTTGTGATATATATGCATATATACTTCATATTTAGAAGGCAAAATTTATTCTGTGTTACATATGCAAATATTTTATTTTTGACTCTGTAAAGTTTTTCTTTCATTTATTTACTTGTGAGGAGGCAGAAAAGAATAGGAATGCCAGGCACTCTAGCCACTACAAATGAACTTCAGATGCATGCACCACTTTGTGCATCCAGCTTAACATGAGAACTGGGGAACTGAACCCTAACTGGCAGGCTTAGCACTCAACTGCCTTCAACCACTAAGCCATCTCCCCAGCACGCCTTGACTTTTTCATTGTTGCCAAATACTTTCTAAAATCAATGCAAAAATTAGTATTTCTGTCAGGAAAAAAACATGGATATTTTGCTGCATGCCTTCTAGCAAATAATATTAATTTTTTTTTTTTTTTTTTTTTTTTTTTTCGAGGTAGGGTTTCACTCTAGCCCAGGCTGACCTGGAATTCACTATGTAGTCTCAGGGTGGCCTCAAACTCTCGGCGATCCTCCTACCTCTGCCTCCCGAGTGCTGGGATTAAAGGCGTGCACCACCACGCCTGGTGTAAATGATATTAATTTTACTTTGTCCTGTATAGAATGATGAAGTTAGATGTAATTTTTATGTGATTTCCGTTTGTTGGCCACTTTTGACTGTGAGTATGTGCACATTTTCTTGGTATTTTAGGCTCAATGAGTTACTCCATTATTACTGATGTTTCATTATCTTCACTTTTCTATTGACTCATTTACGTTTTTGTTATCAATTTGTAAGCTCTTTCTTTTTTATATTTTTTTATTTTATTTATTTATTAGAGAAAGAAAAAGAATGGGCATACCAGCACCTCCAGCCACTAAAGTTGAACTTCAGAGGCATATGCATGTGCTACCTTGTGCATCTGACTTACATGGGTCCTGGAGAATCAAACCTGGGTCCTTAGGCTTTGCAGGCAAGCATCTTATAACCACTGAACCATCTTTCCACCCTGTAAGAACTTTCTATCTTGCATAGGTTAATCCCTTGTTATCTTTGTAAGAAATATACTGCGCAAATCTATGGCCAGTTTTCTGACTTTGCTTATGGTACCTTTGTCATATGTATGAATTAAAAATTTTATATGGTTAAAATAGTTTTGTCTTTTGAAATTATATTATGAAATATCCCAGACATTCCTATAAGTATGAAACCAATAAAATAACACTTATTTTGAAAAATGAAATACAATACATAGTAACACCATAGACAAAAAAGACCTGCCTCTTCCCTATCACATTGTCTTCCCCCATTCTTAGAAATATGATAGTCAATATTTATTATTCCACACATTTTCTTATACCTCTATCATTACTTCTGCTCATAAGATTAAACAGTATAATTTTTATTATTTTGGGACCTTTTAGAGAGTTTCACGTAGCCCAGGGTGGCCTTGAACTCCCTATGTAGTCAAGGTTGAAGTTGAGTGTGCTGAGACTGCAGATTGTCCAATCACACTGATGTTATATGTTGCTGGGGATGGGGCCCAGGGCTTCATGCATGCTAGGCCAGCTCTCCACCATCTGAGCCACATCCAAGCCCTATTTTTAGTTTTATATAAGTGTAATTATCTATACATTTTGTTTCAGCTTAAGTTTTGCACAACATTTAGTTTGTGAATGTAGTTCCTACACTCAATTTATCTATGAGGTAATATTTATTTAATATATTTTTATCCCCTTCCCTGTTCTAGTTTCCAAACTTCTATCATTACAAGCAATGTAGCTTTGAGCTCTCTTATCATCTCTTTGTGAGTATGTGTGAGAAACCATCCACATTCTATAACTGGGAATGGATGTATTAGACATATGGATGTATACTTATTGTCAGCTTCCTGAGCAAGGACATTATCAGGGTACACTCCCATTAACTACGAGTTTCTCTTCATCCTCATTTTCACCGACACTTGTGAAAGTTTTGCATCATTACAAGCAAGGTGGAGGACAGAATTTAGCTGTGACTCTACTTAGCATGTCCCTGTGTGGTCATGGGTTCGGGAATCATTTCCCATTGGATAGCTGTTCACTAATATGAGTCATTCTGATCATTTTCACTGATTTTATGAGTTCTTTATTACAGACATTAATTGTTTATAATTCTCACGGATCTCTTCCCCTACTGATGACTGTTATCTGCACACATTTTCATGTCTTTTGATAATCTGCAACTTCAAACTTTTTTTATATAGCTTAAAGAGCCTCGTTTTTCTGCCAGACTTAAGACATCTTTCATTAACCCTATAGAGATAAGATACACGGCCACATTGTCTTTAAAAGTTTTTAAATTTAAGAAGTGCGTATGATGTTGACTTTGTATAGAATGCTCAGGATCTACTCCAGATCCAACAGGAAGTTTCCCTAGAACAATTTCCTTTAGGTTTTAAATTCCTCACCAGCAAACCGCTGTGACATTTGAGTGCTTTTCTCTTAATCATCTCCCAAGAACCATGATTGTATCTCTTAGTTATGACTTTGTATGTATTTTGCATTCATCTCCTGCTCAAGCTCAGAAGGCTGTGTTTTTATTATTTTCCTGAAACCAAACAATAGAAAACATTTTTTCAACTATGTGAAAAGATAATCATATATTTTTTGCCTTTAAATTTTAATCATCAAAAGTTCCTTTTTCTTTTGCTCTTTTGATTTCTTTAAGTCACTGCTTTATTATAATTTCCATAGAGGAGAACTAAATTCTTTTATTGTTTCTTTCTTCTCTAAAAATGAGACATTTAAGTAAGCACACTTCCGAGCCGGCTTTGTTTGTGCCTCAGATTCTACTATGAAGTTTTTACTTTGTGTTAGTTTCTAGGTAGCTTGTAAGTTCAGTTTTAATTTCCTCCTTGAACTAAAAGTCATATGGAAATTTCTAATGGTTTTTATGTCCCCCTTTACCTTGCTTATTTTCTCTTTTATTAGCTTAAGACCAGAGAATGTGATCTATTAAATTTCTGTTTTAAAATTTGTTAAACCCTTTGTTTTTTGAGATGCAAGAAGATTTTATACATATGCCTATTAAATTTAGTTTATTGACTGTGTTTTTAAGTCCTATAGGCTTCATAGTTTCTTTATTATTTATTTATCTACTTTGAAGGAGAGAGAGAGAGTGAGAGAAAGACAAGGGGAGAGAGATAATGGGCAGACCAGGGCTTCCAGCCACTGCAAACGAACTTCAGGTACATATGCCTCTGTGCATTTGGATTTACACGGGTACTGTGGAACCAAACCTGGTTCCTTAGAATTTATAGGCAAATGCCTTAGCTGCTGAGCCACTTCTCCAGCCCCTGTAGTTTTATTTCTACAAATCCCAGTTCTGAATGTGACATAATGAGGGAGTTTACTGGAGTGGCATGTATATTGGGTTTCTGATGGTTTTTCCTTTATGTGTAACTTTTATGTTCTATTTTCCCTTTCCTTTGACATGCTAATTTTTTCATTTTTCAGTTTTGCTTCAAGTTTCATTAAACTGCTATTCATTCCTGATTTCTAACCCTGTTAATTTGAAGTTCCATTCCCTTTATGTGTTTCTAATCTCCCCATCCTGGTCACAGTTTTCTTTGCAATGTCCTTGGAAATGACACACTGGGTATTTTTAGAATGTCAATAGTTTCCTTGTCACTGAATTTGCAATGTCCTACTTATGTCTGATAAGGTTCAATGTTTTGATCTCCCTCATTTCCTCCTGTGCTCAACTCCTACATCTTTCTGGAGTCATTCTCGCTTTATTTTCTATGAATGCATGTGTGTGTGCTTGTATGTATGCTTGTATGCATGTGGGCATGTGAACATGTATGTCTGTGTGCATATGTTGGGGAGCCAAAAGACAACC
Source organism: Orientallactaga sibirica (assembly GCA_036365145.1). Lineage (NCBI taxonomy): Eukaryota > Metazoa > Chordata > Mammalia > Rodentia > Dipodidae > Orientallactaga > Orientallactaga sibirica. The sequence continues at coordinate 21,335,354 of JAEOAD010000032.1, read as the reverse complement.
TTGGATGCCATCCTCTGGAATGTCATTCTATATTTGAGAGAGAGAGAGAGAGAGAAAGAAGCAGAGAGAAGAAGCAGAGAGAGAGAATGGGTACAAATGAATTCCAGATGTGTGTACCCCCTTGTGTACATGTGTTACATTGTGTCTGTCTATATGACAGCAAGAGTTGTGAACATGAGTTCTCAGGCTTTGCAGGCAAGCACTTTAACCACTAAGCCATCTCTCCAGCCTGTAATTACATCCTTTAAAAAAAAAAAAAAAAACTTATTTATTTGAGATAGAGAAAGAAAGAGAAAATTTGGGCACACCAGGGCCTCCTGCCACTGCAAACTGCAGACACATTTGCCACTTTGCATAACTGGCTTTATATGGCAACTGGGGAATCAAACCCAGGCGGGTTGACTTTACAAGCAAGTGCTTTTAACCTCTGAGCCATTCTTCAGCCCCTTTCTTTCGAGACAGAGTTTCTCATTGTCCTGCGGGTTCCCATTTAGGCTAGACTGGCCGGCCAGCAGTCACCAAGGATCTGCCTGTCTCCGTATCGCAAGCACTGGGATCACAAGCACAAGCACCCCGAGGCTCATTTTCACAGGAGGACTGAGCATGGAACTCAGGTCTCCATGCATGCATGTGAGACAAGCACTGTACCTGAGGTATCCTCTAGCCCCATTTTACTCGTTTTAATTATCTTTTAATTATCAATAATCTTATACCTGCACATAATGTATTTTGATCATCACCCTCTCTCAACAGTTTCATCTTATCCACTCCCTGCCCCTCTTCCTCTGAACTCCTGCTTCCCAACAAGTCCCTCTTCTACTATAATGTGGATTTTTTCCCCCGCATATGGATGGTGAACCACTGAGTTTAATTAGGGTTGTTTGCATGGAGATGTAGAGAGGATTATTTACTAGAGAACGTGTGTCCTAATACTGGCAATATCACTGCCTAAAATGTCTCCTTCTACGCCAGCCACCATCAATGATCTCTAACTTCTCAGGGAGAGTTGGGGCCTCATGTTTTCCTCCATCACCCGTGATGGAATGTTGGTGGACCCAGTATTGTGTGGGTCTTCTGCATTGTTTTAAAATTGCCTCTTCACTGTACCTCTTCTATGCTGTTATTCATGATTATCATTCATATTTTCATTATTGTCATTTATTGGCATGCAAAGAATTGTGTTTCATTATGGTGTTTTTCTAGAATTGTAGATTTTTTTTTAGACTTTAATCTTTTTCCAAAAAAAGTATTATAAAACATGTAAATATATTGAAAAGTCAAACTGGTTTCACCATGAACACATATATGCAATACTTCAATCCATAATTAACATTTTACTAAATTTTGTCTCATGCATTGCTGCTATTACCCATCTATCACAATTTCCTTTCATACATTTCAGAATAAAAATAACTCATTTTTTCCTCTAAATACTTTATCAATCATCACCCTTGATGTTTAAGCCTTCACTATTGTATACACACTATAATATATAAAGTGCTTTTTCTTATTTGAATATTTCCTCTGATAGGGTAAAATGATTACATATTTTCTCAATCTCATATGTCTATGAATAGTTTTCTATCATCCCGAAAAGTGGATTTTTATCTCCCAAGGTAATAGGTCCTTTTGATATTTAAAAATGGTTTTAAAATGGTTATTCTACCCTCTTCTAGCTTTGAAATAGGAGGCCTGAAGCTGGGAGAATTATTTGCTGTTAGATTTTTTTATGCTTATCTTTATTAATATTATCCTGAATACAGACAGCCTGTTTGGGGGACTGAGAAGAATTTTATTTCCTTACAGAAAGTAAAGTGTCCATTTCTCTGTGCCCCAACTCTCCCATTCTAGAGCAGTGCAATGGGAACTTAATGTCACTCTACCTAATGAGCCTCTGTTGCAGATGGAAAATATTGAAAAATATGGATTTCTGCATTTATGTAGGGGAAAGCCTCTGCCCACTACCACTTGAGATTGTCTCCTTGGAGAAGTCATTTGAGATGTAAATAAATCTCTCCTGGGAAAAGGGGATACTACGTGTGCCAACTTTCCAACCTACGGAGTTCCTCCGGGTCGTAGGTCTCTTGCCTCTTCTTACCTTGGCAAGAGGAAGAATCTCGGGATTTCCATTATCTAAGCAGTTATAAACAAACTCACAGGCCCGTCCTTTAATCAAGGTTGCAATAAAATTGGTTCAAAAAGCTCTGCTTACATTGAAACATGAAAAGGTTTGCTCTGTGACCTCAGGCATAGTCTCACTCTGCTTGAGATTTCTCTATGCTTTTAGAGTTAAGAATTTGACCAACCCCAGCACAGAGTTCTCTTCAAATCTCCCCAGACCTATTGCTTCCCTCAATCTGGCCCTCAAGTATAGATTCAGTGCAAGAACTTTCTTCTCTGCTATTGGCTGAAGTGATTGCGTACTCTCCACAGAATCCTTTCCGTGCTCCAGTACGGTGGTTCGATCACCTGGGCTCACCCTCTAGGGCTTTCTCCATTATCGCTTTGAATTATGGTTGCTACTTCTTCCCAAGTCATAACTGTAGATGCAACTGAAAATGTATTCAAAACTCAAGCTTTTGGCTGTCACAGCTCAATCTGTTTGTGTGCACGTACGTGTTCCCTTGTTAAATTACCACTAGTGTCTTTGAGTAAATCTGTTTGATTTTCCTGTTTGGCTGCTGGGGTTCACTAGATTTAACTTCTTTATCAAAAGGTAGAAGGGAAGTCTCTAAGTGGCAGAAGGCAAAATCTTACATGCCCCTAGTTCCAGCAGGTCAGCGGCGGGATGACTGACAGCCTCATTAGAGAGCAGGATGGACGACCCTGAGTCCCACTTTCCTTCCGTCTTCCATTCTTAAGAGGGGGAGAGCTCAGTTCATGCATTCCTTTTCTCTAAGATTTCTCTTTCAATTGCATGCCTTTAAGGTGCTGCACAACATGTCATTTTGATATGCATCTACGTGGTAAAATGATTATTATAATCATCAATTAACATATCTGTCACCTCACACAGTTGAGCCTGTAAAAATCTACCTTTTTTAAAACTTATTTCCAGTATTCAGTACAGGATCATCAGCTATGACCCTCATGCAAAACAGTTCCTCTCTTTGCTTAATGATGCTACCTAATTGTAATTTTTTTTTAATTTTTAATTTTAATTTTTAAAAATATATTTTATTTATTTATTTAAGAGAGAGAAAGAGGCAGAGAGAGAGGGAGAGACAGTCAGAGGGAAAGAATGGGTGCATCAGGGCCTCCAGCCACTGCAAATAGACTCCAGACACATGCTCTCCCTTGTGCATCTGGCTTACATGGGACCTGGAGAGTTGAACCAGGATCCCTTGGCTTTGCAGGCAAATGCCTTAACTGCTAAGCCATCTCTCCAGCCCCTTAATTTTTATATTTAATGAGAAAGAGGGAGGGAGAATTGTCCAGGGCCTCCAGCCACTGCATTGGAACTCCAGATGCATGTGCCACCTTGTGAGCATGTGTGACCTTGTGCTTGTGTCACCTTGTACGTGTGGCTTACATGGGATCTATAGAGTCAAACATGGGTCCTTAGGCTTGGCAAGCAAGCACCTTAACCACTAAACAATCTCTCCAGCCCTCTAATTGTAATTTTTTTTAACTTTGACCTATACACACACACACACACACACACACACACCCTAGCTCATACTTCTGGTAACTACCACTCAGTTATTTCTATGTATTCAACTTCTTTGTTTTTAGATTCTACATATAAGAGATACCATTCAGTATTTTGCTGTGTCTGGATTATTTCACTTACATAATGTCATCTAGGTTGATAAATGTCACAAGTGGTAGAATCTCTTTCCTTTGTAAGACTGAACAACATTCTTGTTTTTATATACTATTCTATATTTACATCTCTAAACAAAAATGCAAATATTTATATATACATATAAACACAAATATTTATGATGTCTAATTTACATATAAATTCTTCATATATATACTTTTTGTATACATGTGTGGTATACAGGTTTATATTTATGCTCAAATATGTATGTGTGTATCTTCATATGCATATGTGTGCGTGTATGCAGATGCTCATACATGTGCATGTGAAAGTCATCTCCCCAGCCATATATATATTATGTAATATATATATATGTATATATATATATATACACACACATATATATATATTATCTATATGTAATGTCTTTAGTAGTCATCTAATGATAAACTTACATTGTTTCTGTTGTGAATAATACGGCAATAAACATGGAAGTATGGATAACTCTATGTGATGCTGAATTCATTTGCTTTGGATTTATATACTTAGAAAAAAGGACTGCTGGGCCATATGATACATTCTGTTTCTATTTTTAGAAGTACCTCCATACTGTTTCCTGTAATGGCTGCATCAATTTACACCCCCACCAACAGAGTGTGGGTTTAACATTTCTCTACTTTCACCAACACTTCTGGCTCTTGCCCTTTTGCAGGTGGGCAACCTCACATGTATGAGGTGCTGTGACCCTGGGATGTTAATTTCCTTTTCCCTGATGATAAGTGATGCTGGATGACTTTTCAGGTATCTGTTGCTCATTGATATACTTTTTTGGGAAAAAAATGTCCATTTGGGTTCTTGGACTATTTTTAAGTGTAAGGTTTAATTTTGGTTTTGCTATTGATTTGCATGTTTTTAAATACATTATAGATATAATTTCTTACAGCATATATGCTTTGCAAATATTTTCCACCAATCCATAATTTGGCTTTTCATTATATTGTTTCCATTGCTGCTCGGAAGGGATATTTTGGTTAATGTACTCTCACTTGTTTACTTTTGCTTTTGGGAATCTTGCCCGTGATTTTGTGTGTTGCCCAAGAAATCCTTGCCAAGACAAAAGACTATTTTCTCCTGGGTGTTTTTGAGGGTGCCAAAAAAGTGAGAACAAGTTCACAGTGGTCTGATCTTAACCTCCTACCAATATTCTAAGATCTGTGATGTTCACATCTCCTCTCTACACCACTCTTGACTTTGGCCCATGGAAGTAAAGCCAGTTCCAGATTTCTCAGCCTGGATTCCTCAGAGGCTAAGACTGGATTACTGCTAACCCAGCCGATGTTTTAGAGTTGGAAGAGGAAGCAAAACACAGAGCCCCAATCTCATTTCTGGAACGAAGGTACCAACAGCTAGGCACCGAGACACTGGATAGACTAAAGGAGGCAGGCAGATAGAAAGATGAGAAATGATGAATAATGAGTGCAGGTTGAACTATGGAAGAAGACTTGATACTCACAGACTTCTGAAGTTTGGAAAATTCTCATTACACCTGGTTTTCATTAGCCTTCTGATTTTCCAAGAGCATTGTTTCTACATTCTCTGTGGCTCACATTTTTTTAAACTATACATCATTGAAGAGACAAAAATAGCTCTAATGTTTGTCATGAAAAGGTTCGTATATATTCAAGTATGTGGGCCATGGTGATGGTGATGTTGACTTTAAGCAGATCCTGTGATCAAAAATATTTTTTTCAGGGCTGGAGAGATTGCTCAGTGGTTAAGATGCTTTCCTACAAATTCCTAACGACCTGTGTCCAATTCCCCAGTATCCATGTAAATCCAGATGCACAAAGTGGTACATGTGTCTGGAGTTTGTTTGTAGTGGCTGGCAGCCCAGGCACACCCATTCTCTCTCTCTCTCTCTCTCTCTCTCTCTCTCTCTCTCAAATGAATATATTTTTAATTTTTTTCATTTATTTATTTATTTATGCATTTATTTGCAAGGAAGAAGGAAAGAGAGAGGAAATGGGTATGCCAAGGCCTCTTGCCACTACAAATTAAGTCCAGATGCATGTGCCACTTTGTGCATCTGGCTTTACGTGGGTACCAGGGAATTGAACACAGGTAGTCAGGCTTTGCTAGAAAGTGCCTTTAACTGCTGAGCCATCTGTCCAGCCCCTTAAAAGTATTTTTGATCATTGGATCTGCTTAAGGTCAACATCACTATTGCTATGGCCCCCATGTCTGAATATGAACAAACATGACTCTTGTCATCTTGCGACCTATTTGGTTCCTGTCAGCTGTGAAGACTATTGTTGGCATTAAAATCAATACAGTTTGAAGGTGAGATGTTTGGAAGTCAGTGGTTGTTTTTGTACCATCAGGTGAAGGTGAACCTCATGATTCTATAAACCTAGCACCAGCACTCCCAGCTCTCCATCCAGATGGGGAGGATAAAGTGTCGCCTGAAATGGCTGACATAATCATCCCACAGAGGAACATCACCATTCAGGCTCAGAACACAGTCGGTTGTCTTATTTATTAGCAGAGAAATCACAGAGTCATAGAGTGGACTCTCGGATGCGAAAGTAAAAATGCCACTCGACTAGTGTACTTCCTGGTGATGTGCATCCGTGGTGGGTTTTTTTTTTTTTTTGAAAGAGTCAGAGAGAGACATAGAGAATGGGCACACCAGCAACCTCTCAGCCGCTGTGAATGAACTCCAGACGCATGTGCCCCCTTATGGGCAAGTGTGGCATTGCACCCTTGTGTCACTTTTGTGTCTAGCTAAACATGGGACCTGAAGATCAAACAGGCATCCCTAGGCTTAGCAGGCAGGCACCTTAACTGCTAAGCCATCTCTCCAGCCCCATCCATGTTCTTTTGAACACGGACTGTTTTAACATGGAAGTGTGTGCTGTGCTCTTTGCAGTAGTGCACTCACAAAGCAATGCCAGGGGTGGGGGAGCATCAGACATGACTGACAACACAGGGAAAGATGAAAGGTATGTACTAAGGGTCATGGCTAAAATGATGAAGGATAAGAGGGAGAAAATGTAGCCAAGCCAAAAAAAAAAAATCATTCTTCAATACAAGAAATGCTGCTAGAGAAAATTGAAATATAGAAGATATGTACTTTATTCACTTATTTACCATCTGTGTTCTTTTTAGAAATAATTTAACACTCCATACATCCATCAGACAAGATAACAAATGAGTTTTTTTAATTTTTTTAAATTTTATTTATTTATTTGTAAGCAGAGATAGAGAGAGAGATAGAAGAGAGACAGAGAGAATGGGGGTGCCAGGGCTTCTTGTCACTGCAAACGAACTCCAGATGCATGTGCCCCTTGTGCATCTGGCTTACATGGGTCCTGTGGAATTGAACCTGGTCCTTTGGTTTTACAGGCAAATGCCTTAACCACTAAGCCATTTCTCCAGCCCACAAATGAGTTTTTTAAAGGACAAAAGACAAGGATAAATGTGTACCACTGAGTTAGGAGCGAGTGAAAACTTCAGGTGACAAAGCCAACACACTTCATTTAGAAAGTCATATGAAACTCTGAGCCTTTCAGTAATAATTTCTGAAAGAAGAGCTCTGTGCTTAATGACATAGTTATCAATGCCTGTGAGACAGAAACTGCCCAGCTTCTGAGCCCTGGGATGATTCTGGAGAGGAAATTCAGACAGGAACACAGCTCCTGGGATTCCCTGGGGAGGTGAGTGGTAACATCAGCTCAGGTCCTTCTCAGAAGGACAAAGTGAGACAGAGACCATTGGTTTTGTAATTTATCCTTTAGCCAGTGGGGGTGGAGAGCAGCGGCAACTAAAAACCGATATTGTGGTTTAAAAATAATAGTTTGTAGGGAGTCTGACTGAGAAAAAATAAAGTAACCGTTCTCAAGTGTTCAGGACTTGGAAGGGAAAACAATTCGATGTGCAGGGTCTCCAGAGAGCTCTCCGTGAGCTTTGAGAAACAGCCCACAGCCTTCACTGGGCCCTGGACTTTTGAAAACATATGCAGCAATGTGAAGGGGCTCAGGAAAGAAAATCTGAGGGCTTCATACTGAATGAATAATGCCACTCGATTTCTAATTTCTTTGGATACATTTCTGGTTTTCCTAAGATATAAGGAAAACTGGGGTCTGGCATCAGGATTGGGGTTGATGTCAGGCACCCAGCAACCAGGGTCTTCTTGAGGCATTTGCAATCAGGAACTCAAGAGGGAGATTCACTCTTATTATGGAAAATTCCAAGTTTGGGCTTCAACGTCTGAGACTGTCATGCATAAACCAGAATGTTTCTGAGTGACCGAAAACAAACCCTCTGGAGCTGAAAGCATGTTTGAATGATGGAGAGATAAGCAAGAGATGGACAATGGCAGAAAACTTACACAATCATTTTACCATTTACAAATATCTCTAAAACTGAATAATGGCAGATTATAAATATGAAGTGAAAAATTTCATACTAATAAATGTCAAAATAACAGAGTTGGTACAGTGTGTGGACAGATGACTAAATTTATTTTCTTTACTTTTAGCTTTTCAAGGCTTTGTCACATCTTTACAGGAAACTACATGCAACTTTATTTTTTAATTCTATTACTGAATACAGAAACCTTAGCCAAAGATAAAATGGAGCTCATGAAGGCCTACATATTTTTACACTGCTATTTGAGGTTTTAAAATCTGAATGGACGGGAACATTTTAACTTTCTGCTCTCTCGACTGTCATCCTACATTTACCAGTTTCTTCAGCCGTTAGCTGCTTTTACCCAATGGCAAAAATATTCATAAATCATATCTTAAGACTAAGAGGCTGAAAAAGAAATGGCCTTGACCATGGCCCTAAGATCTACTCTCCATTAAGACTCATATCAATCTTAATGTAATCATGTCGAAGTCCAGACATCGTTTGATCAATGGCGTCTAGGTGGCTCTCGGAGTAACACAAAGATACCAGCAATGACAGGGGCTAATCTTAGAGCCACTGTTCAAGCACATCAAGAGAGCAGTGATAGAGACAAGAGACAAGAGAAGAGGCCATGGTCTGGAGACATCCCAGTTGTGTAATTTGAGTATCTATTTCCCAATAGAACAATCTGCCTTTAGGAAATCAAACCAAAAATAATAGGAAGGATCAGTTTGCCCAGCAATTAGAGAGTGTCATTTCCTGCATTGCCATCTGGTTTAAAATATTTCAAAGTCTGCAAATTGGAAGCCTAAATCTGAAGCATTCTAGAAGTCAAAAATCACTTACAAGCCATGAAGGATCAATTGATTCCCTAATGCAACTGAAACAAAGCTAGAATCAGCTGCTGTTCCTTTGAGAATGTTCCCTGACATTAAACCCGGACTCCACAGGGAACTTGAGAAATATTTCATAATGATAACCTACTAATTGCACACCTGGTTCTCATGTATTGGATGATCAGTCTGAGAGTGGCCAAAACAGTTTGTAAAGGCCACAAGAGTATCCTTTATAATCTCAGTCTTGCACCTACCCAAGGAAATATTTTATTATATCATATGACAAAACCATTTCAGTCTCAGCATGCTTGCTTGGTTTTGTCTAAACGAAAACTCCATCTCATGGCAGGCGATCAAGCACAGCCCTCCAGTCAGCTTTTGGGCCTGAACCCTTTGCAATGTGCTCTTGGAAGTAATGCTTCTCAGCTGCATGTTTTCAACAAGATACTAATAGATGTTCTGTGAAGAGGAAAAAAAGTTTACATAGTTGACTAAGCTTAGGGATGGCTGGTGAAACAATCTTAAATAGATTTCTTAATTACAGGATTGCACTTGGGGATTTGGCCTCTCATCAAAGAAGAGGCAACATTTAACGCACCACTTAAGTCCCTCCTTCCTTTGTTTTTTTCCCCTGAACACTATTTTTATCTTTCAGAATTAACCCCCATGGAACAGAGGATGAACATTAAGAGGCTATTGGCATTGGAAAGCTGCCGGAAGATGTGATGTTCCTGTGTTATTAGCATCCACCGCTCACTGGGGTTTGACTTGTTGACCATATTCTCACTCAAGGTGGGTGGAGAAGCCTGATCTTGACTCTGGTTCCCTGTGTTTCACAGGTCAAGCTGTTTCTGTGGTCACCTTTACCTTGCTTTCAAGTGGAGTGAGAGATGAGACTGTCACCTCTCCCTTTTTGTGTGTGGCTCAGAAAAAGAAGCTTTAGAGAGAGCCTCATACTGCGCGATCTAGCAGAGGTGCACAACCTTTGACATGAGGATGTACTGTTATCTGAAAATACATTGGGCCCTCTTCAGAACTATCCTGGGATACATATGGCCCACGGGCTACAGGTTGGACATACCTAGTAGAGAGAGGTAGGCTCTTGAATCATCAACCACTGCCCAGTTGGAGTGAATAAGCACACCCTTAGAAAAGCAACTTGTTTGTTCTATACAGGTGACCTTGGATGCCCCTGAAGCATTAGACTGCCTTATTTGGAGGTACTGCCTGTAGGTGGAACTGGGATGGTAGATGAGAACCCAGGCTCACCTCCTCTCTGAAGCATTGCCTGAGATCTGAACAAAGGACAGCGTGAGGGGAAATCAGTCAGGTAGCTTTATGGCCAGGGAGCCAGTTTGAGGGCCCAAAGAGGGAAACCAAAAAGAGATGTTGCAGCACACCTGCCTGCTTCAGCATCTGATCCAGCCTATCCAATCAGCAAGCTTTCATCCCTACTCAGGTGTGACGGTCTCTTTCTGAGCCAGCCCCTTGAGTCAACAGCAATCAGCTCTCTTTCTCTGGCTCACCTGAGCTTGAGGGTAAAGCCCCCTCCCACAATAAGATTATGAATATACCCTTACATTTTAGCTATTTGTCTTTTCTGAACCTGCCCTACTCTATGTGGACTCCCCTACTCTTTCCTGTCATCCACATGGCAGGAGCTCTCTGCACTTTCTTTTCTTTCCTTCTCTTAATCTACTAGCTTCTCTAAGCTTCACCCTCTGGTTTAACGACTTCAATTCTTTAAATTCATAAGACAAGGATCTGGAGATACTTTAAATTTATTGGGTATTGGCATATACCGATGTACTGGAAGGAACCCCAGGACTCCAGTGATAAGCTCACTGGGACACTCACATCCCTACAGAGACGTCAAGTGGTCATTCAGAAGCATTCACCTTGGTGGGCATGCCCAGTGAGGAGAAATCCTCATTAGCACAGTATCTAATAGAAGCAGAAAAGATGATCCATAGAGACTAGCAAGCTTATCCAATGGCATTCTAACACACCATGGCATATTGTCCCCTCATTCTTTCTCCTTCATTAGCCCAAGTGCCCCATCTTCATAGAGTTGGACCAAACAGACTTATCTAAATTTGTCTCTGTCCTCAACAGTGTTTGACCTGATCACATTTATCAGAATTTGAAACCATTGATGTATGTATTTTCTATTTCACCCATTAGTATAGAAGTTTGTAGTGTGAATGTATTGCCCTGTTTTTTCTATTCTGCCCCTAATATTGTATAATGACATTTGTAATGAAATCTGATAACAAAGAAGAGAAATCCATACTTCTAGTTTACAACAACCCTAACTCCCAGAACAGACTTCTCTTCACAGCAGCATTCAGTCTATAAAGGGAACTTGGGGCTCTCTTTTTTCATGGAAACTTTGGAGGAATGATTAAATGGATCTTGAACTTGGGGATGAGAGGCTTGTTCTCATGGACCTCTGGAAAACCATTTGTTTATGTCGATACTAACAAATCATTTCTATTCACCTTCTATGACCCTCTTCGGGGATCTCACTGGTTCCTAGCACTTAGAAGGACCCAGGCTTTCTTTTCAAATTCTATTCTGATGACTTTCTTGGCATATCTCATGGCATTAATGCCCATGGTTTTTTGTTTTGTTTTGTTTTTGGCCACAAGTCTGGTAAAATTAGTTCAATTAGTAGAATGCTCAGACTACTCAGATGATCAAACTCATATTTTTCATGGTACAATAATTTCAGTGAGGTAAAATAAATCAATCTTTAAAATATTTTCAGTCCTGGAGAGAAGGCTTAGCAGTTATGGCTCTTACCTGCAAAGCCTAAAGACCCATGTTCAACTCTCCAGATCCCATATAAGCCAAACGCACAAAGGTGAGGTAAGCATATGCCCACTAGGTGGTACAAGCACCTGGAGTTTGATTGCAGTGGCTGAGGCCCTGGAGCACCAATTCTCTCTCTCTCTCTCAGTCTCTCTCTCTCTCTCTCTCTCTTTTCCCTCTCTAAAAAATTAAAAATTCAATGATTTTCAAGGGTTGAGAACACAAAAGGATAGTGACTTTCAACCAATGAAAGCTATAAACATTGTGTCAGCTCTTATGTATTTTGCCTTCCCAACAGGAAAATTCTACAATATTTGGAAATGTTTATTTTATTGACAAAATTTTTATCTTCTTTCTAACTCTTCATTTGAAAAGTATCTGTGAAACATAAAAGTGCTTTCTTTTGTTTGTTTTGAAAATTAAGTTTGCTAAACATAATAGCCAAAGAAATATAATGGAGGGAATGAGTTTAAGGCCTGTTATGTTTGAGAAAGACAGATTTAGTTTGAAAAGGCAAAAGGTCAGGCTAGAACAATCCCACTGCTGGGTAGATGGGTTAGAAGAACAAGTTCTGATGGAAACCATGGCTACATGGCTACTAATCATGTAGACACTGAAAGAGCTAAAAAAGGGTTTTTTAATGTTCTTGCCACAAAGAAATGGTAAATATTTGTCATAGTGAACATGCAATGATTCTGATTCCATCATTCGGCAGTGTAGGCAGTTATCAAAATATCATTTACCCTGTTAGTATGTAATTATTAGTTGTTAATTAAAAATGAAATGAAACAAAATTAGGCCCCTGGGACACATCTTTAATTTTAGGGGTGCTTTCTGATACTCCATTCAGGCTATCTCCATCAGTGAATGCCACAAGATGTACGGCACATAGACCCTCTGCTATTGTACTTACTTCAAGATGTGTGCAGAGTCGTCCTCTAAGTATTCAGAAAATCCAGGTTTAGGGAAGCTCAACTTTTACAAATCATAAAATAATTACTATCACGTGGCCATCTCTAGGACAGAGAAGACTCTTTCAAATGTCGCCCACATCGACCTATTTTCAGTAACATCTAATACTTCATAGATGGAAATGCGTATCCTCAGGTACCTCTGCATGGAGTGTACATGCATATCTGATTACTGCACAAAGCTTTCCAAGCCGTGATGTCATAAGGCTTCTTTTACTGTTTTTGCACTTATTACGTTCACAGTCCATTTTGCTTATGTTAGAGGCCAACTCTGCTCTATCATTTCCAGACAGTTAATCTTTGAAAATTGTGAGGCAGGCAAATGTAGGGGACAGTTTCGACCCTGTGTGGCTGGGCAGTGAACAAACCTTCCTACTCAATGCATCTACAGCCTATGGGGAACCTGGGGCCCCAGCTAGTACCAAGCTGCAGGTACACCTCTTTCCACACAGTGAACTAGTTTTCTCCTCCAGTGAGTGGCGATTGGTGATCATCAACACTCACTGAAATATATTCTTATAGAGATCCAGGAATGGGACGGAAGGGGGCCAGGCAGCCTGGAATAGTTTTGTATCCGTGTCCCGTTCGTTTTAATGTATGGGTCCCCTAGACTCAGGTGTTTTACAATAATTGAACTCGGGCTGGAGAAATGGCTTAGTGATTAAGGAGGTTTGCTTGCAAAGCCAAAGGATCCCAGTTTGATTCTCCAGGACCCACGTACGGTAGACGCACAAGGGGCACATGCATCTGGAGTTCGTTTGCAGTGGCTAGAGGCCCTGGCATGCCCATTCTCTCTTTGTCTGCATCTCTTCTATCTCTCTCTCTGTTTGCAAATAAATAAATAATTAATTTAAAAAAATAATTGAACTCTAGCAGGCAGATCCCTACGACAGGAGGGAGGGTCTTGGATTGCAATCCTAGGGTGTGTGGAGACCAGTTGGAATTCTGGCGGTTAAGCTGGCTGCTGCTGGCGGCTGTTTCTCTCTGCTGAGGGTGCTGTGAGCCAGATTTCTTCTGCCATTGATGGTGCTTCCCCTGGAATGTGTAAGCCTGAAATTAACCCTGTCCTATGGCAATCACTTCAGTGATAAGTAGAATGAACATCAGCTCTCTGCCTGGCAGGGTGACAACCAAAGAGGACAGCTGTGAGCTGAGACAGAAGCATTAGCTGCTGCTGCAACAGGGAAGGAAATTCTTCCCCCTGGAAACAACTTCCAAAGGGACGAGAAAGAGGACTTGACAAAGCGTAAAGATCAGACTGTAGTCCCAACTCCGCTAGCTACTAGAGGTATCTGGAGGACAATTAGCTGTCTTTCTGGCATCCACATTGTTTTCATTGTCTTCTCCTTGCTGGGATGAAGTGTCCAACTGAAAGCAGCTGATGGGAGGAAAGTTTTTATTCTGGCTTATGGTCTCGAGGGGAAGCATCATAACGGCAGGGGAAAGCATGGCACAAGCAGAGGCTGGACATCACCTCTGTCACAGCAGGTGGAAAACAGCAGCAAAAGAGTGGGCTGAACTCTGGCACCGGGGAGTTGGCTACAACACCCCAAGAGCACATGTCTTCCCAACACACCTTCCTGCAGCTCCACCTCCCAAATTTCCACCAGCTGGGGACCAAGCATTCAAAACGCACATGAGAGTCTGGGTGTGGTGGCACCAGCACTCGGGAGGCAGAGGTAGGAGGATCACCATAAGTTTGAGGCCACCCTGAGACTACATAGTTCATTCCAGGTCAGCCTGGGCTAGAGCGAGACCCTATCTCGAGAAAAACAAAACAAACAAACAAAAACAACACACGTGAGTTTATGGGGAATGTCTGATTCAAACCACAGGACCCATTAATCAGAATAATCATAATTATGACAGAATTTTGAAACTATGGACTGGAAAGATGGCTTGGTGGTTAGGGAACTTGCCAGCAAAGCCAGGGGCCAGGGTTCTATTCTCCAGTGCCCATGAGGGGCCAGATACATAAGGTGGCGCATGAACTCAATTATCTTCAAGATTAGTGCATGACAACCCTAGGGAAGTTTTCTTGGGTCTCCCTCTTGGTTGTTTGATTTTTGTTTTCCTAAAACCTGAGTTTTACTGATTTTTTAACCTTTTTGTGTTTATTATTATTATCATTATTAACAACATATTTCTTATAGATACATCATGGGTTAGTATCCTCTTTTCTCTCGACCCTGCCCCCATTCCATTTGGGGACGCTCCTCAGTGGGGTTAAAGGTATTTCCCATAGGGTTGTGGTTTATGGTTTGCCTCTCCTAATTTCTACCTGGGTGTTTTGGAGGAAACCATTCTGTCAGTCATGTCATCTTTAGCAGCAGGATACTAGTAACCTTTTATATTCCATAGCTCTGGACATTCTATGAGTACAGGCTGTCATGATAAGATGATCGTCTCACATGTATTCAATCCATAAACCACCGGAGTTGAATCCTAGAATTTCTTTTAATTCACCAAATGATGTTGAACCAGTTACGTCATGTCTTTGGGCTTCTATCTTGTCATTCTTAAAATGGAGATTTCAGTTTCAAACAGATGATGTCCAAAGTTCTCTCTAAGGCTAAATTTTATAACCCTCTGAGCTATTTCCATTCACTATGCAGATCAATTTTACTGTTCATTGCACAGAAAGAGTTAACTATCACAAACTTCTTAGCTGATAACAAAATACCATCATCGAGGGGAAAAAAAGGATGACAAATAAAATGGATAATGTCCATAGCAAAAGGAAATGAGTCATTGAAAATAGTGATAGCAATATCTGTTGTGCTTATAAATGGCACAAAGCAAATAAAAATGACTCTGCCATAATAAGTTAAGTTGGCTGATTCTCTTAAACAGAGAAATAAGATTTCACTAAGGAATTTAAAATTTTTAAATTTTAAAGTTTTTAGGGAGTGGAGACAAATTTTTACTGGTTGCAGATCAGTTTAGGAATTCAGTCAGTCATTTTGAATTGAATGAAAGAAATCTTCACACGCTGCAGTGAAATTGGTCCTCTGAGGTTTTCTCTCAGGACTCCTCCTTGGGGAAGAAAGCCAGACAGTTCACAGCCCCCACGCTGTCTTTGTGCAGAACCCCTGCCCAGAGAGAAGTTTGCAGCCTGCTGCTTCCCAGGAAAGAGACTCTACCAGATCTCTGCTAATTTCCACTGGGTCCTCAGAGCTCAAAAAAAAATCCACTTGTGATTTCTGCCTGGCAACTAGATCATACCTCAGGCAATGTACTGTCTCCCGCTCTTCCAGCAAAGGTTCTCAACAGCACTGGCTTGGAATTAGCACAGGGACGGTCAGAGCTAACCTCAGCGTGATATTTAATGCCACTGATATTTATTACTGGAATAACACTGGGTTCAGACTTGTCAAGGTCAAGGTGTCTCTACAGGTCTGTGTCATTGCCCCAAGTCTTCTGCCACTCTTCATGAGCATGTTTACAATTTTCCAGCCTCCTGGAATGTTCACCTAGTCATATGCCCTTATCCCGGGGTCCTGAGGCTCTGGGGTCCTGAGGCTCTGGGGTATGTGTTTTGTGATGTTCTGTGCCAGATGCTACTCTATTTAAGCCTCGATTGCTTCTCTAACATCAATCTCTTTATTTCTGATCCTTCTTCCTATAGAACCATTTAATTTGTGATTACTAAATCACTGAGTGGGTGACTTACAAATGCATTGTCCAAGTATATGACCTCTTCATTAGCCAATTACACCCCTCCATATCCTTTGGAAATTACAGATTACTTTGAAATTAAACATTACTTTGAAATTTCTTCAAGATGTCTATGATCACAATATAAGATGAAATATCTAAGGTTGTAATAAAAAGCAAGCTGGGAGTTGGAGAGATGGCTTAGCAGTTAAGGAACTTTCCTACGAAGCCTAAGGACCCAGGTTTGATTCCCCACTACCCACATAAGCCAGATGCACAAGGTGGTGCATGTGTCTAGAGTTCATTCGTTTACAGTGGCTAGAGGCCCTGGCATGCCCATTCTCTCTCTCTCTCTCTCTCTCTCTCTCTCTCACACACACACACACACACACACACACACACACACACACCCCTACATATCATTAAATAAAAACTAACTTGATTTTCCCAGTTGATTGAAAATCTCCTGCTATGGGGTCTGGGGTTGTAGCTAATCCATAGAGTGCTTTGCTCAGCATGCACAAGACCCTGAGTTCCAATTCAAGTGCTACATCAAACAGGACGTACTAGTTCATCCCTCTAACCCAGCACTCAGGTGGTGGGGGCAGGAGGCTCAGAAACCAAAGACCATCATCACTTGTATAGTGAGTTCAAGGCTGGCCTGGATACATGAGTTCCTATCTCAAAAAGACAAACTCTACCATGGGGGGGGGGCAGGGAAACATGCTTTCAGTATTTGTTTCACCAGTTTGTTTTGTTTTGTTTTGTTCTTTTGTTTTTTTTGTTGGTTTTTGTTTTGTTGTTGTTGCTTTGTTTTTGTTTTTTCAAGGTAGGGTCTCACTCTAGCTCAGGCTGACCCAGAATTCACTGTGTAATCTCAGGGTGGCCTCGAACTCATGGTGATCCTCCTACCTCTGCCTCCTGAGTGCTGGGACTAAAGGCGTGCGCCACTATGCCTGGCCAGCCTGTGTTTTAAAGCAACAATCTTCACGAAAGATATTAATGTTTGTCTTACATCTTATGCCTATCAGAATGTTTGTTTCCAGTCTTCTTATTATGAACCTAATTCACATACTGCTGCAATAGTAAAGTTCTATAGAAATTGAAGGCAAATACATCTTCAGCAAGATTCCATCATCCCTTATTAATGCTATAATTGAGGGCTATAAATCTGTTTCTTACACAATTCATGCAATAAAATACTTAATGGATTGTGAATGACATGTTATAAAACTAGGCATTAAGTATTGCAATTTATATTTAAATGGGCTTCAGACATAAATAAGTTCTCTATAAATAGTAGGCTTTCTCAAGTCAGGAGATATAACCTTCCGTTTACTTTGAGCAGACTTGAAAACAGAGTCATTAAAGTGTTGCTGTCACAAAATTGTCATTGCATGTTCAATGTGGTGGGTTGTTTCCATTTTTTTTCATATTTAAGTTAGTTTATGGTTATCATTGTTCAAGAGCTTTACAAACAGAAAGCATTGCCAGAGCCTTTTTTATCAGATGAAACCCCTCCGGGAATGTCAATGCTATTACCTGCCCTGGACAAGTGTTTTTATGTTGATGTTAGAGCTTAAGCTTGGTCCAAATGAAGACAGGATGGATGGGAAGATGGACTAGAGTGAGGATGGGGCACTTGAAACCACAAGAACCACTGTGAACACCCCCACCCTGTTGCTATGCCTCCTATCCTCTCTACAGGGACTTACTGTCCTGACCATGGACTGTGTACTGCTAGCGATCGGCCAAGGGAGGCGCCTTGTCTCACCAGCCAGGAGAGCATGCAGCATCCACCACTCAGCACCTATAGCTAAGCAGTGTGGCTCAGACAGTCACCTAGCAGACATGTTCCTATGTGGAAAGAAAGCAAGGTTTCCGTTCCTGCCCAGGTATTTCTATCTGCCAAATCAAATTGTAACACAGCAACTGCTCCCTCTTCTTTGGCTTGGCCACATCTTGCTTTGATGTTGTCTGTGTTTGGGCGTGTTTATCTGAGATCTGCCTTAAGATATCTTGGAACGTCTGAATATTTCCTCCACATCAAATGACTGTGGGCTCCCTCTATGAGAGGGAGACAATGCTTACAGCACGAGAGATACCATTTTCAAATCAGCGTTCTCACCCTTGGGAACCAAGTGAGCCTGAAATACCTAGATGACATCACAGGAAAGGGAATATCATGGTCAGTGTGGTGCATATTGATCTGAGATCTGATTTTCCATGTTAATGCCATTTGGTATTTTATGGACAACCACTCTGAAATGTGGTTCTTTCAAAGGAAAGAAAAATAGGTCAATGGAATGAAATCTACCATCCAATCTACATTAATGGTCCAGACTCGTGACTGCCTGATTCTCCTCTACACACCGCTCATCTCTTTGTTTCACTGCTTTGTTGCCCCCAGGCGAGTCCTGCCATTCAGCCCCAAGTATTAATTAATCACTTTGGAAGCTGAGTATCATTTTATCTCTTGAAAATAATATATTCTGGGGCTGGAGAGATGGTTTAGCAGTTAGGCACTTGCCTTACAAGCCTAAGGACCCAGGTTCAATTCCCCAGGACCCACGTAAGCCAGATGCACATGGTGGCGCATGACTGGAGGCCCCGGAGTGCCCATTCTCTCCCTATCTCTCTCTCTGTCTCTCTCCATATATACATATACATACATATATACATATATACATACATATATTTATATATACATACATATATAGTCTGTGGGACTGGCCATCTCTAACAATATTCCTGTTTACTTCTGTCTCAAAATATGACTTGGTTCTCTGTAACCAGAGCCACTGCCAAGCCCCTGCAGCCATCACACCTGCACATTGTCCCAGCCCCTTTTCTGCTTCCTTTCCCATTTTCCACTTATTGAGCACCACTGTATGCCAGGCATGGTCAAGGTGATCTGAAGGGAATGTTATTTGTAAAGCCTAACACAGCTGGCTGCTATCAGGTTGAGCTGTGGAAACAGATATGAGGGATGATGCCCTAATGCCTTATTTTAGAAATACTGATTCAGAATTGCATGTTGACTTATTTAAGGTCATAGTATTAGAATATGGGCTCTATAAATATGAGAATTTTTCTGTCTTTTTATCCATTACCTGGTTCTAGAAGATGCATAGGAACATAGTAGGCATTAATAATACTTATGATACTAAATAAATAAATAAATAAATAAATAAGTAGATAAATGGTTGCGTGAGGCCCGGAGAGATGACTTAGTGGTCAAGCGCTTACCTGTGAAGCAAGCCTAAGGACCCCGGTTCGAGGCTTGATTCCCCAGGACCCATGTAAGCCAGATACACAAGGTGGTGCATGCATCTGGAGTTCATTTGCAGAGGCTGGAGGCCCTGGCCCTCCCATTCTCTGTCTATCTATCTGCCTCTTTCTCTCTCTGTATGTCTGTCACTCTCAAATAAATAAATAAAAATAAACAAACAACAACAAAAAATGATTGCATGAACTGAGCCTCACAGCTGATACAGAAATGACTCAGTCAGGAACTGAGTCCATATCTGTGAAACTTACTGTATGGAGAAGCATGTAACTGTCTGAGTGACAGATGCTGGTCTAAATTACAAAGGCCAGTGGCTATGCCATCTGTATAACACTAAACACCATGACCCAGTTACATCTGTCAGCTGGGCTTATTGTGATACCTTTTCATTTTGGTTTTTGTTTTTTTCAAGGTAAGGTCTCACTCTAACCCAGGCTGATTTGGAACTAATTCTGTAGTCCCAGGCGACCCTCAAACTCAAAGCCATCCTCCTACCTCTGCCTCCCTAGTGAGGAGTGAGTGCTGGGATTAAAGGTGTGTGCCACCACACCTGGCTCATGATACTTTAAAGAGAGAGAGAGAGAGAGAGAGATGAAGACTATACAGGAGATACTGCAGTGCCCAGAACTTCACAGAAGATCAAAAAGTTTTAACTTTGTTTCTTGCTGTTTTCTCCTTTTATTTATTTTTTAACATATGACTGCCTCTTTTTTTCAGAACTCCTTTTTTTTGGGGTGCTTTTTCTTTGTTTCCTAATTTACTTTACCTGTATCAGGAACACTGATACATGGTTTAACTTTTTTTAAAATAGTGGCAGAAATTTCATTTAGAATTATAAACCAAAACATCCCTTTACTGGATATTGGTTATTGTGTGGGACATCCAGGTGACATTACTTAAAAATAAAACCGAATTATCATTAGATATCAAAATTGCACAAAAACTTGGCTGGAATTTAAAAACATTTTGTTGAGTCAAAAGCAAAGGTAAAAGGCCTCATACCACACAGTTCCATGTCTACAGATTCTCAAAATGATAAATAAAAAAAAAAAGGGGCTAGAGAGATGGCTTAGCACTTAAGCACTTGCCTGTGAAGCCTAAGGACCCTAGTTTGCAGTGGCTGGAGACCTTGGCATGCCCATTCCCTCTCTCTCTCTCTCTCTCCCTCTCTCTCTCTCTCTGTCTCTGTCTCTCTCTCTCTCTCTCTGCCTCTTTCTCTGTCTGTCTGTCACTCTCAAATAAATAAATAAAAATAAATTTTTAAATGATAAAAGTATGTGTAAATGGAGAACAGATTACTGATCATCAGGACAGAGGGTGGTGATGTGGGAGGGAGGTGTGCACGTAAAGAGGAAGGAGGCATGGTGCTAACTTTGGCAGTGATGGGTAAATCAGTCTATTAGGTGACTTGACTTTAAAGTTAGGTGGCCTACACCTACTAAATTCTCTCTAAAATAATAACGGTTATCCATGTATCTTGCATTGACCTCACTCTCCATTGGAGAATCTGTTTCTCTCTTTCAGATGGATGCATATCCTGAGTAGAGAATCAGCCCATCACACCTCACCAGGACACCAGCTGAAGCCATAGAGTAATGGGGGAAATGAGCAAGAGCGCTGCTTTCTCGGTGAACCTGGTACCAGCAACAGGGGCGAAGGAGATAGACACAAAGAACACTCAACCCCTATCAAATCAGATATTCAGAGACACAGAGACTCACAGAATTTCATCACTGAAATAGACCTAAAATGAACCCAACATGGCTCAGGGGAATTCATGGAAGAGGGGAAAGAATGATTGTTAGAGCCACAAGTTGAGTCATTATACACAGAGATATTGCCTCTCCCACATAACTGATGTCTGTCCCCATAAGGCAAGACCCACATTACCCATGGAGGGAGGACAGGGAGAAGGCTAACGATGGTACCATCATGGCTATATACACAATATTTACGTAACTAATAAAAAAATTACAAAGGTGTGAAGCCAAAGGAGCCAGGTTTGATTCCCCAGTGCCTATGTAAGCCAGATGTACAAGGTGGCACATGTGTCTGGAGTTCATCTGCAGTGGCTACAGGCTCGGGTGCCCCCATTCTCTCTATATAGCTACATCTTTCTCCCTCTTAAATAACAAATAAATAAATAAAATATTTTAAAGCTATACAAGGTTATCTCTATTATCCCACAGCTACCTGTGTGCACACATGCTTTTCCTCCAGAACTAGAGGAATTCTCAGGGCAGTGCCAGGGAATCACAGGCTTGTAGCTCTATGACCTTGGGGGAAAAAAAACGAATCCCTATCCTAAGATTTATTCTTTACAGGGATTTATCCCTTTCTAAGCAATTATTTCATAGCCGATTTCCAATTGACTCCTCCCCAAAGTAGGTAATTCCAAGCCCCAAATGTTTTCCTTTTCAGATTCACTGTTCTTGTAGATTTTCCTTTGCTTATGTGGAGCCAAGCAACCATTCAAGACCACTAAGTTCTCTGTGCCATTTTCCTGTTTCTGGAGCCCTTTGAATCTGTCACTCTGGAAAAATGGAGTTGCTGCCTTCATGTTTCCTGATGTTCTCACCCTTGTTGGTTTTTATTTCCTATGCAAATCAATTTAGATTCTCAAAAGTAATAGCTCTAACCTTTTCATTGAATTTTTTAAATTAATTAGTTTATTTATTATTTTCAAACAGAGAGAGAGAGAGAGGAAGACTGAGAATGGGTGTGCCGGGGCCTTTAGCCACTACAAAGGAACTCCAGTGCATGTGCCACTTTGTGCATCTGGATTTATATGGGCACTAGGGAATTGAACCTGGGTCATCATGTTTTACAGGCAAGTGTCTTAACTGCTGCGCAATCTCTTCATTTAATTTTTTTTTAATTTTTAATTTTTAAAACTAATCTTTCTGCAATAGATGTTTTATGTTCCCTGGTCTCGCCACTTGGCCATTTCAACCAATGCCTTCTCATGTGCCCGTGATGGGTTGAGACAGTTTGTCTAGTGCTGTTGGCATGGTAGGCTGGTCTTCATCTTTCCTCCATGTGTTTTTTGACGGTTTCATCTCTAACTGCTCAACATGATGCTCTGAAACTATTTTTCCACACTGTCACATCCTTGAATTACTGTTCACTCCTTTCATCTAACCTGAATTTTGTGAGGTTTTACATTGGTAAAGCATGCCAGTTAACTGAACCTGAAGGATGTTCTCTCCATAAGAGAACTTGGGAAAACTCCCGTTTGACACCTGTACTCCATTCTGTTTTATTAAATCTGCAGCTCTGGTTAGGAAATTCTGTGAGGAAGACACATCGCCCAGCCAATTCCATCAGATAGAGCTGCATCCTCTTTGCCCTCTGACACAATTTCCTGTCATAATTATCCATTTTAAAGTAAGTTTGAGCCTCCAACAAAATTGAAAAATAGACATATATACTTCAGCGTCTTCCCAGACTCTTGTCAACCTCAACTTTATAAGTTGTTGTCCACCAGTTAGTTTACATGAAAAACCTCTTGCTTCATCTTGCCTCACCCGAACACTCCACCATAGTGCTCCACTCAAAACTTCTCTCCACATGTGGAATCAGCTGATGTACAATTTTCCAAACATCCCATCCCATCCACATTTATCACATCCCCCTCTAATATTTCTTCTTGCCCTCGCTGAGTCATTAAAGTGGCTGAAAACAAAGTCTTAAGTTGATGTTAGGAACCATTAGTGCCTGGAAAAGTGACATTTCTTCTCAGGTCATTCACTTATACTTACTTCTAAAATGCTTTTAATGCCTACATTTGAAATGTTATAAAAATAGTTGTGGGTGAGGGAGATGATACCAGCACGTAAGAACACTCGTTACAAGCACATGGACCTGTGAGAGCATGAGACTGCCTGAGTTCAATTCCCCAGGACCCACATAAACAGCAAAGAAAGTCTGGAACCCCAGTTCTGGGGGACGAGGGGGGCAGAGACTGGAGAATGCCTGGAGCTTGCAAAAACTACAAGCATCAGTGAGGGGGAGACTCCATCACAAGAAATACATACTAGAAAGGGGAACCGAACATTTCCTTCTGTTTTCCACATGCTTTCAAGTGCATCTGCACATGCATACACCACACACACACACACACACACACACACACACACAGTGAGTGCATGGCACACACACAAAGGAAACGCATATGGGTGATAATGAGTGCTCATGCCACCTTCCAGTCACATGCTATGAAAAGCTTCTGCTCTTAGCACAAGCACCACTGTCCCCACTTCTCGCATTCAGCCACCAGCTAAGTCTGCCAGCCTGCTGCTGCTGCTGCCGCGTGAAGAGGCTCTGGCAGAATCTTGATGAACTCATTAGCCTTCTAACCCTTGAAAGCAGAGCAATCACAAGTTAGCCGAATTTCTGAATGCAAAAAGATCGTGCTCTCCGGAAAGGAATCCAGCCACTCGAGCACTGAGCAGAGCTTTTTATTTTCCTCTCTCTAAAAAAATCAATTCTATACAAGGTTTAAATTTGCTATATAGTCTTAAGAGATTTAAATTTTCGGTTCACACTAATTAATCAAGCAACGACACTTAAGAAAATAGAAAGACGCAAAGGGATTTTGTCAGATGGTAAGTGGAGAAGGGGCGGGGGGGGGAACCTGCTGACAGATCAGCCGCAGTTATCTAAAAGCCAGAAGGCCACCAATGCCTCGCAGCTACCCAAGCCTGGCCGGGGAGCAGACGCACGTGGAAGCAGAGTCAGAGCGCTCAGCCTTACCTTTTCTGCACACAGTGAAAGGAGACTCACAGGGTGAGGTGCCTGTGTCTAAGCGCATGTGAAACTGCAAAACTTGCAGGGTTACTTTGCTATGGACAAGGTTAATGAGCTCCTCGAGATTAATTGTGGCTTCACTGAGAAATTTATGGAGGATTCGGGAATCTGAAAGTGAAAGGAGGGACGAAAACCTTGTTAGAGATTTATCACGAGGGGGTGATGGATGAAAGCCTTCAGAGACCACTGATAGGATTTTAAAGATTCACAAAAGCAGCGCTACATGGATCTCCGGGGCTCACCTTACACCAGGAAGAGATGGGAGATGGTGAGCAAAGCAGGAAGAGAAAGCACAACACCGCAGAAGGGGGCCTGGGAGAACGGGCGACGGAGAAGTGAAGAGTGGTCCTCGCTCTAGTCCTGTGCATGCCATGTGCTAGGCTCATTTCACATCGGTCATTATGTCGATTATAAGTATGGACTTTACCGTCGAACAGATCTTGGGCTGGAATCCCACCCATGGTGTGCATTCGCTATTCAGTCTTGGATTCGCCCAATTTCTGAAGATTTCTATTTCTTTCATAAGAGCAGCAGGCCAGGTTATATTTTTATTGTGTGTATGAACTGATATCAAGGATTTTAAATGCTTTCGTGGAGTTCTTTCGTATTCAAGAAAATGTGCCATCACCCTCAGAAACACTACTGTTATTATCTACCAGGGGGGATAAGAACGAACCGTAGTAAGTGCAGAAATCCAGGCAGGGAGTGGTAGAGTCAAACTGTAGGACCCAGAGCACCCCTCAGCCCTAGCCCAAACATGATCTCTGACACCGCTGGGGTAAAACAATTCCGTGGGTTTTCTTTCTCTTCCATAGCTAGAGCCATCAAACCCTCACCGCCTCTTCTTTATCAGTAAAGCTTATCAGTCAGCAACAGTTTTCCATTCATCACATCATTCCATCGCAGAACACACTGTAATGAATTGCACCGTGCTTACCTTTCTTTGGGAATTCATTAGAGTTTTAGATGAACACAGGGCAACGTGCGCTTGTTCACTGATACCAACATGTGTTGTTCCAAGGGGTAACTTTCTGCGGAGAGCTCTACAAATGCCTCCTGTAGGTGTAGAATTCTCACTACCTTAAGCTCCAGTGGGCAGCACACCTTAATTTTACCAACACATTTGCAAGTCAAATGTAGTTTGGGTGTGAGGAAGTTCTCTATCCACTCACAGAAGCTATTTCGTTCCACCACCTCCATTTCAAAGGAAGAGGAACTAAAACTTAACAGAAACCCTTATTCAGTATAAATAAGGTTGCTGGGCATGGGGGCGCATGCCTTTAATCCTAGTACTTGGGAGGCAAAGGAAGGAGGATAGGGTGTAAGTTTGAGGCCACCTTGAGACGACATGGTGAATTCCAGGTCAGCCTGGGCTAAAATGAGACCCTACCTCAAAAAAACTAATATATATAAAAATAAAAATAAAAAAGTGTCACAGACACTTTTGATGACATAGAATTTATGCCAGAAAAGTTCCTTATGTTGATTTCTCTATGTAAAGATAACCAGTGGAATTTCTAGTCACGTGGTATATTCAGTGTCTCTTAGTTTTGCTTCCCAGTTCTGCCTCCCTTCCTTTGCTAAATCTCATCTACCATTAGGTTGTGTTCCCTCTCTCTCTCCCTCTCTCTCTTTCTGTGTGTGTGTGACTTTTTAATTAGGAACATACTTTGTATGGATAAATCATGTGTTGGTACCATCTTTCCCTTCTCCCTGCCCTATTCCACAGGAGACCCTCCCCAGTGGGGTTGCTGGTATTGTAGGTTATGTGCTGTGGGTGAAGCATTCGGTTACTGGGGGGAGGCAGTGCCTCTGGGTATGACATCCCAATCTTTTGGCCCCATCTTTATCAAAATTCCCTGAGCCATGTTAGGTTTGTTTTAAGTCTACTTCCGTGATTAGCTCTTAGGAGCCTCTGGATCTCTGCTTTGGTAGGTGTTGAGTGTCCTCAGGGTCTGTCTCCTCCCTGGCGCTGATTGTCGGGCTCACCATGGAAGCAGCACTCTTGCTCATCTCCCCAATTTCTTTGTGGTTTCACCTGGACCCTGGCTGAAATGCAAGGTGTGGTTTATTTCTTCAGGTCTTGCTTCCTTATGAAAAATAAAACCAGATTCCCCAACACTGAGTGAAGTCAGCATAGGTTAAATTATGTAAGCATTATTTACTTAGGGAGATTTTGATGGATGTAGCCCTGCTTTTAGCCAAAGACTAGTGGGAGTTTGTCTTTGAAGAGCATAATCTTTGTCTCCATAGGATTCTGACCTGGTTCCCAGTTCCAGCCATGGGTTCCTTTCCACTGAACAGATCTCTTAGCCAATCGGAAATCCATTGGTTACCTACCAAGGCTGTGTGCCATCATTGCACTGGTATATGCTTCTTTTATTTTTTAAAATTTTTTTGTTTATTTTTTATTTATTTATTTGAGAGTGACAGACAAACAGAGAGAGAAAGAGGCAGATATATATAGACAGAATAGGCACTTTTCCAGCCACTCAGGTGATGCATGTGCCACCTTGTGCATCTGGTTTACATGGGTCCTGGGGAATTGAGCCTTGAACTGGGGTCCTTAGGCTTCACAGGCAAGTGCTTAACCACAAAGCCATCTCGCCAGGCCCAGGTGTGTACTTCTTGTCAGGCTGGTTGCTTCTAAGTAGCTTAGACTCCTGCTCACTTGCACAGTTCTTGGCCGTTTTTCCCCAGTAATTCACGTAGCACTTTCCAGCACTAAACGGGCTACCTGGGAACTGATATTTTCCAGATTCCAGCCTGATTTCTCTATGTTCTATATTGGCAGCATGTGGTGTCATCAGCAATAGAGTCTCACCTTTTACCTCAGGTGGGTAATCAAGTGCTTTGACAGAAGCCTATCTTATTTTGGGGAACTTGTAGATCTCTATGACAAACAGCTCAATGTGGGGAGCACTGATTTATGGTACCCGGAGTTACAGGTCAGAACCAAAACCTACTCTAGGGCCCTTCTTAGTTTCTGTCCTTTTTATGACTTCCTCCTGTGGCAAATGAGTACCCAGCTCTTTCCTCCTCCAGACATCTCAGCCAATAGCCAACAGGAGGTTCCAACCACCATTTTTCAATGGTAGCACATTTACTTATCAGCCAAAGATTATCAAAAGAGAGGCTATGTGCAATCCACTGAAGAAGAATGTTAGTAAACAAATAATAACACACCAAAATAAGTTTTCAGGGCTGGATAGATGGCTTAGCAGTTAAGGTGCCTGCCTCCTAAGCCTAAGAATGCTGGTTCCAATCTCCAGCGGTTCCAATCTCCAGGTCCCACGTTTAGCCAGATGCAGTGACGCAAGGGAACAATGCCGCACTTGACCACAAGGGGGTGCACGCATCTGGATTTCAATCACAGGAGCTAAGAGGCTGCTGGCGCACCCATCTCTATCGTCTTCCTCTCCCTCTCTCTCTGTCTCTCTCCAAAAATAAATAAATAAATAAATAAGTTTTCAATCTTCTTTGGGTGACAGAAAGGGAAAGCAAAAATTGCCATAAAACATTTTTTTGAGGCAGAATCTTACTGTAGCCCAAGCTGAAATGGAACTTACTCAATAGTCCCAGGTTGGCCGAGAACTCACAGTGATACTCTCACCTCAGCCTCCCAAGTGCTGGGCTAAAGATGTGTGCCACCATGCCCAGCCATAAAACAGTTTTAAAAAGACTAAAATCTACCCAGAAAGGCTGCTGATCTCCAAGTGTTCCAAGTATCACCAAATGTTCTTAGCATCCCCTTAGCAAAAAAGGTCCATGTGCTAGATCCTTTTCCCAGCATCTTCATATACACTCTGTGTAGCTCACAAATGTTTTCACATTGATCCGTTTCTCACCTCCTTTTTAGGCCCAAACTATCTCGCCATCAGAACTTCCTGCATCAACTGTTGACCCCTTCCAATCCAGAATCTATATAGTAAACACAGTAATGTGTGTGTGTGTGTGTGTGTGTGTGTGTGTGTGCACATGCATGCCACAACAAATATGTGTAGGTCACAGGACAAGCTTGCATGCTGGTCCTTACTCACCTTACACATTGTCTGTGACAGGGTCTCTCTGATGTTTGCTGCTGAGTGTACCAAGCTAGCTGGCCCATGAACCTCCCCAACCCTCACCAGATAACCAACTGGCCAGAGCCTTGATCTTAGACTTCCCAGCTTCCAGAATTATAAAAAAATACATTTCTGGGCTGGAGAGATGGCTTAGCTGTTAAGGCACCTGCCTCCTAAGCCTAAGAACACTGGTTCCAAGCTCCAGCGGTTCCAATCTCCAGGTCCCACGTTTAGCCAGATGCAAAGTGACGCAAGGCTGCACTTGACCACAAGGGGGCGCAAGCATCTGGATTTCGTTCACAGCAGCTGAGAGGCTGCTGGCACCCATCTCTATCTGTCTTCCTCCCTCCCTCCCTCCCTCCCTCCCTCTCTCTCTCTCTCTCTCTCTCTCTCTCTGTGTGTGTGTGTGTGTGTGTGTGTGTGTGTCTCTCTGTGTCTCCAAAAAAATAAAATAAAATAAATTTCTGTTTTTCATAAATTCCCAGAACTTGGGTGTTTTATTGTAGCCACACAGAGTAAGACATCATCTTTGATTATGAAAACCAATCATTTGGAGATCTACTTCTAAGCTCACAGTCAAAGTTCACAAAATGACCAGTTAGGAAACCACACACCCTTGTGCTGCACCAGAATTATGGATAATTACATGGAATTGATGTTTACAGGTACTGTGGGTAAAGATCCTTGCATATTTTCAGCATTTCAACAAAACACAGGAATCATTGCAGAGGCATGGATGCACCAGTCCGTTTCTATGGGGAGGACAAGGCCTCAAAGTGTACCTCCCCACCCTGCAGTTCTTACATTGTTTCTGTCCCCTCTTCCACAATGTTCTCTGAGCCATGAAGGATATATTGAACTCTTGGCAGCCTCTGATTTTCTGCTTTGATGAGTTTTGAGTCTCCTCAGAGTCTTCTGCCATCTCCCTGGAGGAGGCTCTCAGAATAGCCTCAGTGGAAGAGGAGGCAGCAGAATATAACCTACTGTAAATAGGACCTGTTTGCAATATGTTCATAGAGAAAAGTTCTTAATAAAAATTTTTAAAGGAAATAAAGCAGTTACAGTGACATAAACTTCTTAACACATTTAGAAGAAATATGAATTCTTCAAAGAAATAGGGAAACTTGTAGAAGACTCCACGGCTGGCATGTCATAGTAAATAATCAAAACAAAACCTGGGTCTGAGGTGATGGCTCAGACGATAAAGCTCTGGCCACTCAAGACCCAGAGTATCCACGATCCATTCCCCAAGGGAAATTCCAGAATCCACGGCAGGTTTCTCCAGTCTCAGCACACTGACAGTGAGATGGGAGGCAGAGACAGGGAAATTTCCCAGAAACTCATTTTCTAGAACGCATAGCATAGAACCACTTCAAAGTAAGAATCAGAGAGACAAATCCACCTCAAACGAGGTGGGAATTTGTCCTCTGCACAAGCCTGTGCTCACACACACATGCCTGAACATGAGCACACACACCAATACACATGTAAAATAATTTAAAAAGCATACCAACTACATCTACTTTTAGTGCATTTGACAACTCTTTGTCAACATATAATAAAAGAACACTGTGACCTGCCTGAGTACTAGGTTAAAATAAACATAAAACTGGTCCATTACTCATGACATATGGTGTCTCGGTGGGAGGAGAATCAGTTAGTTAGTAAATGTATTGATAACTATGAGCTCAAGAGATAAAGAATATAAGTAAGGCATCATAGCAAAGAATTACACATCAAATAAACACGTTGTTGGGAAAGTCAGGAGAAACTGCTGTTGGGTTATGTCATTTTTTTCTATTTGTTTAGTTTTGGGGGTTTTGTCTGTGTTGGTTTTGTGTGTGTGTGTGTGTGTGTGTGTGTGTGTGTGTGTGTGTGTGTTTATTCTGACCTGTCAAACACCCACTAGGCTTTGCAATGGTACTCCATGTTTCCATTATGGAAGCAAACTCCATCTCTAACTCTCCATCTATCCATGGGTTTCTGATGACACATCCCTCCAACACCACACACACAATTACAAGCCCTAACCGCCCCCCTCTGGGGAGGAAGTTTCACCTTCACTGTCTAATCACAGTGGTGCATTCACTTTCCACGTGTGATTAGATTGATGGAATAAAAGGTCTACACATGACCCCAGCTGAGCCAATGACAGCCTTCCTTGAGAAGTTTTATGTAACAATTGAAAACAATAGGGTAGCTTCTTGGGACTACATTAGCAGATGCTGCCAGGAGGAGTCATTCCACATTCTAGAGATTACTTGTCTCAGAGAAGAAAGAAAG
This sequence comes from Orientallactaga sibirica, assembly GCA_036365145.1. Taxonomy (NCBI): domain Eukaryota; kingdom Metazoa; phylum Chordata; class Mammalia; order Rodentia; family Dipodidae; genus Orientallactaga; species Orientallactaga sibirica. The sequence goes on along the minus strand of JAEOAD010000032.1, from coordinate 21,304,452 downwards.
GAAGGAAGGAAGGGAGGGAGGGAGGGGGAGGGGGGGGAGGGAGGGGAGGAGGAAGGAAGAAAGAAAGAAAGAAAGAAAGAAAGAAAGAAAGAAAGAAAGAAAGAAAGAAAGTCAGTTAGTTAGTAAGTTAGTTAGTTAGTTAGTTCAAAGATGAAGGCAAAGAGATTGAACTTAGTTTATCACCTGAAGACCTAAATTTAGCCAAGACTATGCTACCTTGGGACTGAAAAATATGACTTTTGTATTATGTGAGCCAATTTATTCTGAATGCTATGCAAGCTCGTTTGAGGCTGGCTTTCTGTACCATGTACATGAATAAGTCCTGATTAATTTAGCAATTACCACTGACTAGGCATTTACTATGTGCCAGGCCCAGTGAAAGCTAACACTATGTGTTTTTACAAGTTTTATCACTTTTAATCCTCATTATTTTTTGCAGATTTGGAGATAATGAGTATGAGGCTTAGAGAGCTCACACAGCTCGGCATGGACTCAAGGCTGGCAGGAGGAAGAGCTGTGATTAAGGTCTGTTCTCCCTCCCAACACTGCTTCTCCACCCAAGCCGTTGATAGTCCCTGCTGCCTAACAGCTCCCACACTCTGCTCAGTTCAAGGATACTGACGCACCAATTGTCCAACACTAACACAAGCAAACAGATTCTAGACCCCCACAGAACCGAGGTCTTCTCTGAAAATTGCCACAAAGAGTAAAATCAGAAAGACCACAGAGCCAAACCCCTGAATAACCACCGTCACTAAGACCCAGTAAAAAGGATGTATTCTCTATAGTTGGCATGACCTTAAGCAGGTGTGAAATCCTATAGGATCCCTTTCTGGACATGGGTTAGAGAAGATAGAAAAACATCTCCAAGAATATTTTTAGAGAAGATGGAAAAAGTTCTCAAAAATATGTCAATTCATGTTCAATAGGCAATGTAATATATTTGGTGGGGGTTTGAAGCAAATTTCCCCCCAGGAACTCCTATGTTTTGAATACTTGGTCCACAGGTGTTGGCAATTTGCAAAGTGGAGGCTTTCTGGAAGAGGTATGCTGCTTGGAGAGGGCTTGGGGGTATTGCAGCCCTTGTAGAGTTCAGTTCACTTTCTTTTTGCTGTGGCAAAAAATATGTCCAGCTTCTGTACTACCAGCATGTCCCTTCCATGCTGAAATGTCCCCTTGAGAGTGCAAACAAACAAACTCCCCTCCTGTAAGCAGCTGTGGGTCAGGTGTTTTGTCCCAACAGTGTGAATATAACTACAACAATTTTAGAATAAATGCACATGCATAAAGGCATGACTCGCTGTATTTGTTATCATATACATACATGCATTTATAAGCTGTGGGGGTGTGAATTAGGTATCCCCCATAAACTCATGCTCCCCAACTAGTGGAAAGTTGGGAATTGGGGCCTCCTAGAGGTGTGTTATTGGAACCAGGTTTATGGGTGTCATAGTCAGCTTTCCTTTGCTAGTATTTGGCACACTCCTCTGATGTTATTGTCCACCTGATGTGGTCAGGAGGTGATGTCCAGCCTCTGCTCATATCACATTTCCTCCTGCCATCATGGAGCTTCCTCTCATGTCTGTAAGTGAGAATAAACCCTTTCCTCCCATGAACAGTTTTTGGTCGTGTTCTTTCTGTCACCAATATGAATCTGGCCATAATAGTAAAATTGATCCAAAGAAGTGGGGCTGTTGTTGATAGAAACCTGACTGTGGCTTTGGGGCTTTTGCAACTGATTTGAGGAGGAATGTGAAAAGATTCGAAATCTTGGCCTTAGATATGACTTGCAGTGTTATAAGTACAGTTTGATGAACCATTCTGGTCAGAGTTGAAAGACCTGAATAAAATAAGACTGAAGAATGATGGACTCTAGGGTTTGGCTTATGAGGATGAGAAATAAGTTTCTTGGGTCTGGAATAGAAGCAATTTGAATGAAAGGCTTGCTGTATTGTGCCCTCCTGTGTCCTGAGAACTTGTACAGGGCTGCATTGTGTAGAAATGGACTGGTATGATCTGATGGGTATGGCACAGAAGGAATGAAATCTTTGGGTTGAAAAATGCTGCGCTTCCAGCTTCAATTGTTTGAGAGACTAGATATCAAGATTGAGCCAGCTGATCTGCATTGGATCAGCAGGAAGACAGTGGACTCTTTTGAAAGGAAGGGGCCTGAATGGTAATGGAGTGACCTGCTCTTCCAAGTCAGATTTATTTCCCCCTGGATCAACAAATTCGTAGCCTACCTGGTACTTTGACATATAACAATTACTACAAAGAGAGGGCCATTGAATTTGCAACACAGCTTTTGTTTTGGAAAAGGCCTCTGGCAATGTGCAGCAGGGTTGTTGGAAATCCCCATGTGGAGACCCAATGGAGCCATGAGGATGAAACATGTATTGCAGTGCAGACCCAGTAAATGCCAGGACTATGAGATGGCCACCAAGGAGAGCTGCTGGCTTGGGATTCATTGTTCCCCTGGCTGTGAGGATCCCAGGTGGAGGGTTTCAATTGGAACTCCAGAGACTGGTTAGAGATGTCTGACTTGGAGCTATGGAACTTGATGGTTGCCCTGTTTTAAAACTTGTATCAGTTAAAGATTGTTTAGCAATACCCAATATGATCTTTTGTCATGTGAATATTTATTCTTTGCCAGTAAGGGGTTTTGTTTGATTTGTTTTGGTAATATGGCTCAGTTGAGAGTCCTTGGTCTATAGGGATGTTTGAACATCATTGGGATTGATAAAAACTATGGGGACTTTTAAAGTTGGAATGAACACATTGAATTTTATGTCATGTATTATTATCATTTTATGGATCCAGGGGTGAAATGTGGTGGTTTGATTCAGGTGTCCCCCATCAACTCATGTGTTCTCAATGCTGGGTGCCAGCTGGTGGCAATTTGGGATTTGGGGCCTCCTGGAGGTGTGTTTTTAGGGGAAGGCTTATGGGTGTTATACTCAACTTCCCTTTGCCAGTTTTGGCACACTCTCCTGCTGCTATTTTCCACCTGATGTTGGCCAGAAGGCGATGTCCACCCTCGGCTCAAGCCATCATTTTCCCTGCCATCATAGAGTTTCCTCAAGTCTGTAGGCCATTAATAAACTCTTTTCTCCCATTACTGCTTTTGGTCCAGTACTTACTGCCAGTAATGGAAATCTAACTGCAACATAAGCCTAATGTATATTATATATAATTTATGTTATAGCCCTATTTAAATATATGAGCATGTAAAATATGTTCACTATGATAAACTACATATTAAAAACACAAGTATTGCACTAGAAACTGGGATTAAAGGAGCTGAAAGAGTTCAAGAGACTGGTACAACTTAACTAAGTCATAAGTTGGTGCTTAAGAAGCTTCCTCATTTTTTTGGACGTATAATTAATGACTATTTCTTAACATCTAGCTCATGTTTAAAAACTTACTGGAGCTCATTCCAGAGAGTGGTTATTTATTAAAAAATAAATTATCTAACACACCTGAGGCTACATGATAAGTAGAACAAATCCAAGTGACTTGACAAACTGAATTCTCAAAGAGACTATAAAATAACTGTACGTACAAGTGAAATGAGGAGCAATAAAATAGTAACCAAATCCATTTCAGTAGCAAATTCTCTTCCTCTTGGTAGAGAAGTTCTGGGAAGAAGAGATCATAATATACAGCTAACACCATGTCTGGTCAACAGCCCCATCAAAATTTTCTCCGCTCATTAAATCTATGCTAAGTTTTCCAATAAGGCAGACCCATGTCATTGAACTAAATTTCACTCAGTTCTACAAATCTGAATTAAATATGAACTTCTCATAGAAATAAGAGAAGATTGGGATAACAGCATCAAACTTATACTCGAAACATTTATGTTCGAAACCCGGGCTATGGTTGGCTTTGATGTACCATGATTGCTTTCTTCTGTTTATTAGAGTCCTGGTCTCGTAGAGTAATACTGTTGACAAAGGCTGCTTTTCCTACCTAGCTGCAGAATTCTAATTTGGTGTGAAATTCAGGTTTCAGGTTAGCCCCAGATCATTGGCAGCCAAACAGAAATCAGTAACTTTCCTCATAGGCTGTTAGAATCATCCATATATATTTTTTAAATGCAGATATCTGTGTTCACTTGAGGTCTACAGAACCACAAGGCCTGGCCTCGGGGCCCAAGCCTGGGTATCCCTTTAAAGTTCCAATTAGATGACTTCCAAGTTCCTTTCATACACCATATTCAGCAAATCTTTTAAAATTCACGGTTGAATACTACTATTTTATGAAGTCCTACATACACCTCAGGCAATCAACTTTTGTGAACTCTCTGAAGCATGTCTCAATAGCAATCATAAAAGTAATCAAGATGTTTAGGGATGCCTTCTAATCAAGGGAGAGAAAAGGCACCAGTAGCTCAAGTAGCCAGGACAAGACTTCCCTCCCCCTCATCTATGCAATCCAAAGTTTGGAGGTAGACAGAGGTAGCAATTCACTCTGAAGCTACATGAGGTAAAGGTGATCTCTCTGGTCACAAAATGGTTTTTGTGGGGTTGGGGGAATGGCTCACTGAGTAAGAATGTTTGCAAAACCAGTATGAGACAGTGTTCAACCCACGGCACCCATGGAAAAACCTAGGTATGGACATGCATGCTTGTAGCACCAGTGCTGAGGCGGCAATGACAGGAGACTCACTGGAGCTCAGCAGTCAGCCAGTCTGACCAGAAACAGATCCAGGTTCAGTGAGACACTCTGTCTCGTGGGAACAACACAGAAGAGCATGTGGTGTTACTGCCTCTGCTAGATGTCAGACATCTGAGAATTGGGATGGGCCAACCATAAGCTACTGCCAGGGCCAAATGCATTGTCAGCCAAGCCAGAAAGAAAACAAAAATTCTGATTTAAAAAGTTGATATTGGGTTAGGAATAGCGACAAAGAATTTATCCCAGCACTCAGGAGGCAGAGGTAGGAGAATTGCTGTGAGTTCGAGGCCACCCTGACTGTATAGTGAATTCCAGGTCAGCCTGGGCTATAGTGAAACACTACCTTGAACAACCAAAATAATAATAATAATAATAATAATAATAATAATAACAATAATAATTTATTTAAGTCAGCTCTAAAAAAGAAATTGACATAAAACTCAATTATAAAATTTAAAGTATTTTTAAAATATTCTATTTACATATGTATTTATTTGAGAAAAGGAAAGAGAGAAAGAAGCAAATAGAGACAGAGAGAGAATGGACAAAGACCTCTAGCCACTGCAAACAAACTCCAGACACATGTGCCACCTTGTGCATCTGGCTTTTGTGGGTACTAGGGAATCAAACCTGGGTCCTTAAGCTTGGCAGGCAAGCACCTTAACCACTAAGCCATCTCTTTCAGCCCTGGATGATAACTTTCAAAGAGAATAATAATTACCTGTTATAACATGATATTATGCTTTATGTCACTGCCAAGAAATAAATTCAAAATATTTTTTACAAAGTAAATAATTTTGGAGAAAAGAATGCGGTGGAGTCTTGCTGTGTGCCATACCTTCACCAGCCTGGTATTTGCTATGTAGCTCAGGCTGAACTTGAACTCATGCAAATCTACTTCTCTCAGCTTTCCAGGTGCTAGGATTAATTAAATTAATTAATTAAATTAATTAAATATTTTTTATATTTGTTCTTGTTTGGGGTTCTCGTTACTTCTAATTGGGGATACATCTTGGTTTGTTTCATTTTGTTTCTGTTGGCTTGTTTGTCTTTGGTTTTCTGAGACGACCTCTCACTGAATTGCTCAACCCAGCTTCAAACTCATGGTCCTCCTGCTTCAGCTTCCAAAGTGCCAGGTGTACACCAGCACCCTCACCTGGACATCGAGGATTCTCCAGGAAGATTGAAACAGGTAAACAAGGCAACTGGATTTCCTTCTCAAATATCACTCTGGCTACAATAGGGCTCTGGATTAGAGGGGAATGGGTGCAAGTATAGGAAGGGTCTATGAGTTAGTACACACACACACATACACACACACACACGCACAATGGAAAAATGCTCTGGATACCCTTAGTAAAACCCCACAGACAAAATTTATGAGTACATCCCTCTGGATAGGGGGAATGAAACTCACATGGAATGCACACTGGGCTGTTTCCAGCCAGCTACAAACAAAGAGAAGTTCATATGTTTTGTTTCTCTGAGCAACACGATGATTTAAGTACTCAGATGAAGCTTGAAGTATCTAGTCTAGACCTTTTTTACTATTATATTTTTTTGAACAGGATCTCATGTAGGCCAGGCTGAGCTCAAACTTGCTATGAAGTCAAGGATGAATTTTGAGTTCTCACCTTCCTCCCTCCTGAGTGCTGGAATCACAGGTGTGTTTCACCAAGCCTACATTTACATGGTACATACTAGCCAAGCACTCTACCAACTAAACTGCTTCCTTGGTCCCTCAGGCTGTGTTTTTAGACCATTTACCCGAGTACAAAATTATTTTCCTTTTAAAATATTTCTTCATTGCTGGAGAGGTGGCTCAGCAGTTAAGACCCTTGCCTACAAAGCCTAAGGACCTTAGTTCAATTCCCCAATACCCATTTAAAGCCAGATGCACAAGGTAGTGCATGTATCTGGAGTTTGTTTATAGATGCTAGAAGCCCTTTCATACCCATTGTCATTATCTCTCTCTCTCTCTTCTTATATATATTTATCTCTTACTCTTTCTCTCAAATTAATAAATTTTTTAAAAATTAAAAAATATATATCTCTTTCATAAGTCGTCATGAGTTTGAGGTCAGCCTAGGCTAGAGAGTGAGGTCCAGGTCAGAAAAGAGACCCTGTTTCACAAAAAAAAAAAAAAAAAAACTTCCTAAATGTAAACTCAAAGGAAAAATATTAAATATATAATTCTGGTTTGCTTTGGAAAGGCTCAAATTACTATTTATTCACTTTATACAAATCAGTGAAAACTTATAATCTAATGATTATTCAGGAGAAAAGCAATTATAATACATTTTATGTGCATTAAGGAGCTTAAGAGCATTTTATTCTTTGTGCTTATTTTCAAAATTGCATAAGTAATTATGAAATTTCACATTAAACTTTAGTGAAAGAGAAAAGTATAAAGACCATTTGACACATAGCACACCTGAACCCAGGAAGTAGTTACCCTAAAGGCAAGAGAGCTAATTACTGTCAAAACTCAGATTATACAGAGATGTTCAATTTAAAAGAATGTTGTGGGTCAAGAGATTCAGCATCATTGCAAATAGACTTTTCAGGAAAAAAGTTCTAACCTACTTGAAGATAATAAACAGCTTAATTATAACAGCACGCTGACATTATTTGCGGCAAAAATAAAATGCTTGACTAAGATTAACTATTTCACCTCATTAATCCTGAAAGACGTTGTCAAACTATTAATTACTGTTCAGTGAGTAAATATTGTAAGTTCTACCAGAAATATGCTTTGAAGAAATTAATACTTTAAAGAATGCTGGATTACCAACAACCCGATAAACTGACTAGAGTTTCTTCTGCTCCAGTCAAATCTTGACTTGATCAGGAACTCTTTTAAGGATACTGTCACAGGGCTGGAGAGATGGCTTAGCGGTTAAGGCGCCTGCCTGCTAAGCCTAAGAACCCGGTTCCAATCTCCAGCAGTTCCAATCTCCAGGTCCCATGTTTAGTCCGATGCAAAGTGATGCAAGGGCGCAATGCCGCACTTGACCACAAGGGGCGCATGCATTTCTTTCACAGCAGCTGAGAGACTGCTGGCGCGCCCATCTCTATCTGTCCTCCTCTCCCTCTCTCTCTGTCTGTCTTTCTCTGTGTCTCTCTCAAAAATAAACAAAATAATAATAATAATAAATTTTAAAAAGAATACTGTCACAGAGACTGGTTCACAAGATGAAGTAGAAGAGTCTTTCTAGCTTGGGGTTCCTTTAGAAAGATTCCCTCCAAGGCAACTCTAAGTGCCCTGCCCTGAGACCCTATTCAGCTTGGAGAAGTTAGAGCAGCTGTCTCCCCAGTTTCCTACTGACAGTTAGGTTTACCTCCTGGGAGCTGAGGATGATAGAGATTCGGAGCAAGGCTTTTATTCTTCAGGCAGTTAGTTGGCAAACCCAATCCAAGCCACCCCATGGTTACCTGCTCAGGACCCAACTCCTGCTTCCCTGGTAACAGAAAGGGGAAATGTCACTTCCCCCTGACCAGAGGAAAGCCCTCTGCTCCTAGGTAGAGCCCATCAATCATTCACCTGGTCCAGGGACAAGCCCTCACCTACATACATGTGAAAGAGATGGAGGGAATAACCAGTTATCCCCTTAGTGAGATCCTGCACCATACCCCTGCAAGAATTCCCTCTCTGTGAACAGTTGCTCGAAGACGCTCACTGCTGCGTCGGCCTGCTCTTCTGAGCTTAATTCAAAGACTGAAACGTTTTCTTCTCTTTGCCCTTTGTTTTTACTCTACTTCTGGATGCTGACAGAAATCCTAAGCCTGCTTGTCCTGACAGTCTGGAGCTTTCCACCTTTGTATTCCCAACTCCAAGTACCTTACCCAGCAATTCCCTCTCTCTTTCCTATGGGAAATGCTCCCACTATCAGGAGTCTTTTTCTATATTTTCCTTAATAAAGTGAACTTTCACCTTTCACAGGAGAATAAAAGGACAGAGCAATGGTGCTGGCTAGGAACCTTTGCTAAATGTTTTTGTTCACTGTGTATGTGATTATGATAGCTGTTTATTTCTTCAGAGAGGAATTATTTTAAAAAAATAAATGTGGGTGGATTTCGGGTTCCATAAGTGACTTCTATTACATTTTCAATTCTTAGGGTTTTTTTTTTTCATTTGACAGGGAGAGAGAGAGAGGAAGTCAGAGAATGAGAAAATGGGCTCACCAGGACCCCTAGCCACTTCAAATGAACTCCAGACACATGTGCCACCTTGTGCATCTGGCTTACTTGGGTACTGGGAAATTGAACCCAGGTCCTTAGACTTTGCAGGCAAACACCTCAACAACTAAGCCATCTTTCTAGCCCTCAACTCTTAGTTTGATGTAAACCTTGGCTATCATATTTTAAGTGGGCATTCTTATTTCTATGGAAATATAATAATATCTGATAGAATAATTCTTGGTTGAAGATGATTTTGAAGAAAAGAGATTCTAAAAATCCAATGACAGTGCCTGACTCAGTATTTGCATTCAACAAATACTGGAATTCACTTTAATTATTTTCAAATTTAATCAGCTTAAATTCAAAATAGAAAATGAATTTACTACTCTCAGAGGGAATAGAGATACCACCAAAGCTTTCACAAAACATGAGTTTGGAAATTGGGGATTTAGTTCCGTGTAAGAGTCCTTCCCTAGAAAGCACAGGCACTGGGTTCAGTTCTTAATACAAGAAAAAAAATCATAGAATATGAGGTTAAATATTTTCCATAAAGCCAATTTCGATGTTTAATAAGATTATCATGCATCTCACATTCATTCAAAGCATATTTGTTGGGTATTTATCAATTTACATACCCTGGGGTGGGGGAACAGGAGCTAACAGGCAAACAAGAATATTTGTCCTAACAGAGTTTCCCTTACAGTGGCGGTGACAGAATCAACAAGACAGAACGTGACTTGTACATGTGTGTTTGTAAAGGTAGTACAGAGAAAGCATGGAGTGGTTGCTTCCAGCCACCTCCCTGACCCATGGCGAGAGCAGCGTGTCTTAATTGTGGTGTTATCTCTGTTAATGCTATCTTCTTCTCCAGAGCTTGGTAGGAGAATAAGAGGACTTTTTTTCACTTGTAATATGTGTGGAGTGGTGTGTGTGTGTGTGCGTGTGTGTTATAGTATAGCCATGTATGTGTGCACAGACACACTGGTAAGGTGCAGGAAGGCCCGAGGAGGGTATGGAATGTGCTTCTACATCACTCATCCTGATACTTCATTAAGAGGGGATCTTTCTCTGAACACAGAGCTGTGCTTGTCATGACCCCAGCACGGCCTCAGTCTTGTCTCCCCACAGGAATGGGTTACAGGCGTGGGTGGTCATGCCCAGCTGTTTGCTTGGGTCCTGGGGCAATCAGACTCAGGTGGTCTCAAGCCCTCTCAGGTTCTCACGCTTGTAGCACGTGTTCTCACTTGCTGAGCCATTACACCAACCAGAGAGGATGTTTTCAAAGCTTAGTTCACACGCATTTGCTGACACGACCTCCTCTCTCCCCACATTTGTACCATAGCTGTCTTTACCCACAAGAAGGGCTCAGTGACTGCTCAGGAATATAAAGAAATGGTGTGTCAATGACACCCTACTGAGCCTGCCAATAAAACTCTGGCTAAAGAAGTCAAATCTACAATGTCCTAACCCCACCAATTAAACATGATGCTTCACCCATTAGCTACGCCACCCACAGTGGTGCCGGGACATATGCAGAATCTGTAATTGCTTTGTTCCAATAAACAGAAACTTCCCACTACTGTACAGGATGTATGTGATGACCCAAATACATTCTTTATAGGGATCCTATAAAGACACCGGCCAAGGCAAAGAAAGGCCGAACGGTTTGTGCTCACAAATGAGCAGTCAACAAAGCTGTGTTGCCAGTAGACATGATACATTATTGACCATCACTGGTTTTGCTGAGAAAGGAAATTGATGAGCCATGTGTTTGCAACCTTTCATGTGTGAATAGCATACTTTTCCTCCAAATCCTAGGGTCAGAAAAGACACTCTGAGTCAGAATGACACAATCCTTCCCTTCAAGGTAGTCACAGAAAAAAAAAACTTGAGACCTGAACAGAGAATGACAATGTTCTATCATAAGTAAAATGACAGGACATGAATAGGGAGGTGGAAGACCTCAGAGATGAAATGCCTCAACACGTGGGGAGGAAGAGAACGCAGCAGTCATAAAACTTTCTGCCTGAACTGTGAAGTCCAGATGAAGAAGGAAGAAATCTGAGGACACGGAAATAAAATCATGCAGTGTACACCAAGAGCTCCATGACAGAGAACCTTGGAAACTCAGCCAGTGGAAATGCAGAGAGCACATCCTGGAAGCTGGACTTCCTCCCCAGGGCAGTATTGAGAGATGTTTTCAGTATTGGTGATGCTTCAGATTTTACGGAGGATGGAGAGCAGTGAGCCTGGAAGAATTTGATAAAAGTCTAAACTAGGAGTTAGGGGTTGGACAGTGAAGCCGGGCCATCAGCAGATTTGGCATCTGACTGGTATGAGAGAAAAATAAAAAGGAGTCAGATGTCTCTACCAGGCTTCTATACATGGGGACTATAGAACTCTGGGGCTGTCTCAGCCTAAACGACAGTTCTGTGTCACCTGAGTGGGTGGGGCCTGCAGTAGCTGTAAGCATGGGCTTTGAATGCCCCTTCGCCTCCTTCAAGGTCATTCAGTGTACACTGTAACCAAATCTTTTTTAAAAATATTTTTATTTATTTGCAAGGAAGAGAGAGAGAGAGAGAACAGGAGTGGTGCCAGAGCACGGAAAAATCAAACTGAGGTCTTTAGACTTTACAGGCTAGCACCTTAACTGCTGAGCCATCTCTCCAGGCCACACCATTGTTTGTTTATTTATTTATTTATTGTATTTTTTTTTTTTTTTTATTGATAACTTCTATACTTACATACAAAAAAAAAAAAACATGATACTTCCCTCCTCTCCCCCTATTCCCCTTCAGAACTCCACTCTCCATCATATCCCCTCCCTCTCTCCATTAGTCTCTCTTTTAATTTGATGTCATCATCTTTTTCTTCTATTATGAGGGTCTTGAGAAGGTATTGCTAGGCACTGCAAGGTCATGTATCCAAATCTTAACAATGTAAGAAGATTTAATGACAAATGTTCAGGAGAAAAGCCAAGTCCAAGGGCTAGCCCTTCCTCACCCTAGGAAGTGATTCTGTAAAAACGATACTGAAGGTGGCTATTGCACTCCGGTGCGCACAATCACTTACTGTAGAGAGACCTGCATACCCGGGTGTGTTGTCCACTATTCACAGTGTCCAAGGTGTGCGATCAACATAGGTGTCCATCAACAGGGAAAGGGGAAAAGAAAACATGTGACCCCCACACACACACACACACTGAATACTATAAAGAAGAAAACGTCATGGCGTTTGCAGGAAAACGGAGAGCAATGAAGATCACTACGTGAAGTGCCGTGAGACAGGCTCACGGAGGCACGTCTTTAATATTTTCCTCGTGTACAGGATGTAGAGGGAATGAGAAATATTAGGAATATGGAAAGGGTTAAGGAGGAGGACAAAGGTAAAAGAGGGTGTGAATATGATGAAAGGACATTATGTGCATGTGTGTATATATATATGATAACACATTACTTTGTACAATTAATACACTATAATGATAATAGAGAAAACTGACTGTGGATCTGAAAGCTTTGAAAAGATTTATTCAAGAAGTCATAAAACACTGAAATTGCTGCTATTACAGATTTCTTCTCCCCTAAAAGTGAATTAACACATGTCACATGATTTTTTTTTTCCCCTGGAGAGATGCAAACACATGTCTATTCATCCCAGACAGGGCTCAGCTAGAGTGCAAACTGCCCAAAGTACGACTGTATAAAAGTCAGCTTGCATGAAACAATGAATTTATTGGGGCAACTTAGAGAGCAAGGTGAGGGATTGCTACAAATGAACTCCAAATGTGTGTGCCATTTTACGCATCTGACTTTAACGGGGAACTGGGTGATTGAACCTTGCCTGACAGGCTTTGCAATCAAGCACCTTTAACCATGGAGCCATTTCCCCAGCCCTTGTGGGTTTTTCTCTTTTATGTGGGTTTGAACTGGGGATTGAACGCAGGTCCTCATACTTACAAGGCAAGCATTTTACCATCTGAGCTATCTCTCCAACCCCCAACTCTGGAGTCTTAACAGCTTTTTTTTTTTTTTCTTTTCTTTTCTTTTCTTTTTTTTTTTTTTTTTAAGCCAGCTGTCCAGGTATGGTAGCACATCCTTGGAGTCTCAGCATCCAACAGGTCGAGGCAAAAGGATCACTGCCAGTTCCGGGCCAGCCTGTTCTACATGGTGACTTGCAGGCTAGCCCAGGTATGTAGCAGTATCCTATCTCAAATAATAAACAAAACCAAACAACAACAAAAAAACTTCTTTGAGCTAAGTCATATTTGTCTTGAACTCCCTGTGTAGCCTAAATTGGCTTCAGTCTGAGGTCTTAGTGTCTGCGCCTCCCAAGTGCTAGAAGTACTTTGTGTGTACCAAGCATAGCTTCTTGTGGTTGTTAGATGAGTGGTTGAGGTGTTGATACAAAGTCCTTATAACGCCATGGCTGACTTAGAACGAATGATGTAGACTAGGGTAGCCAGGAAATTTTAGCGATCCTCCTCTCTTAGGCTGCTCTTCTGCTGTGATTTTCATCCGGTCTAAGAGCAGTTCTTATGAACATCCGGTGGCTGGATATTTGATTTCAGATCTGAAATTACCCCTTTGCAATAACCATGGAGGGAATGGCTTAAATAACTGTACTGGAAGGCTTCATGCATACTAGGCCAGCACTCTGCCAACTGGACAGCCGGGCCTTCTGGTGGACTGAGGGAGAGAAGGGATCACCAGGAAGGTGGGGCGGGTCTCTGTGACCTTCCTGTCCTCTGTGAGCTCAGCCGGGACTTCACTGTGCACGGCTTGAGACTTGTGGGCGCAGACACTCCTGCTGAAGGATTTGTTCCGTGCTCAGAGGGCTGACTTGTAGGCATATTGGCAAAGCTTGCCCAGGTGTTTGGGCAAAAGCTAGAACCAAGCAAGAAAAGAGAGAAGGAAGGAAGGAAGGAAGGAAGGAAGGAAGGAAGGAAGGAAGGAAGGAAGGAAGGAAGGAAGGAAGGAAGGAAGGAAGGAAGGAAGGCAGGCAAGCGTTTAACAGCCAGGCCATCTCTCCATCCCTAAGAAAATATTTGCTTAAATCCATGATTTCCTTTCCTGTGCCCAAGGCTAGGGACCGTCCCTGAGTGTGTGCGTGGTCCTAACACTTGTGTTTACAGTCTTGGGACGACAGGACTCCAGCCCTTGAGCCTAAGTCTCCTGCAGGGACATTTGCTGCTGAGGGTCATTTTTGTTCTGCTGTTTAGTTGACTCCTTTGTATCCATGGAATGCCGTTTTCGTGTAAGGTGTGCTTTTATATATTAAAAATTGCATCAGTGTGTAACTCTGTGCTTATTTATTTGAGTGTGTATGTGTGCATGCATGTGGGAGTACAGTCACATGACATGGATACTGCCACAGACTTGTGGAGGTCAGAGATCAAGCTCAGGGTGCCTGTGCTCTTCCACCGTCTTGGAGACAAAGTCTCTTCCACCGGAAAGAAGGCCAGTCCACTGGCCCTGAAGCTCGTGGTCCTCCTGACTCTACCTCCTACTGTGTTCGGTGATGTGGAATCACAGACGCATGCAGAGTTTTGTTTCCGTCTTTATTTGAATGTCAGGGAGTCAAAGTCTGACCAATGGGTTTTTCCAAACAGGGGTCTTTGGCAGCCCAGCCGCCTCAGCTGCTATCATGGGAAACTTCTCCCCCCCACATCTATTCACTCCAGATAAGGAGACTGACCAAAGTACAATTGCACCAAAACCAGATTTAGTGAACCAACGAGTTTATTACTGTGCTTGGTTACAGAGCAGGGTGAGGGGTTGCTCATAGGAGAAATGGATGACTCCAAGGCAGATACCCCACCATAAAGCCCACCCCAGCCTAAGTGATGACTCAAGGAAGCCGCATCCCTGGAGCACACCGCACAACCTGCAGGCAGCTTGGTTGGTGGGAGCGTGTCCAGCGCACTACGTGACATGCAGACAGCGCAGCTTGTTGGAGCTCCCCGCGCATCTTTATCAGACAAAGACATTCTCTTGCTCCTTTCACAGAGACAGAGGATGAAATGTCCTGTTAATTGAACTTACAATTAAGTGAGTAAGAAGAGAGATACAGATTAGGGGCCAGGTAGCCTTTTCTTTCTTTTTTTAACTATTTTATTTTTTTTTTATTTATTTGAGAGAGGGAAAGAGGCAGAGAGAGAGAGAGAGAGAGAGAGACAATGACTGTAAACAAACTCCAGATGCATGCGCCACCTTGTGCATCTGTTTTACGTGGGTACTGGGGACTCAAACCAAGGTCCTTTAGCTTTGCAGGCAAGCGCCTTTGCTAAGCCATCTCTCCAGCCCCAGGTAGCCTTTTCTCTAGTAGGTAGTTCCTAGGGATTGGCCCATGGAAGCCCAGATACCACCTTGCCTGCTCTGACAAGACTAGAACCTACATCTGATCCAGACTCATCCAAGGTGTCTGAAGGCAACACCTCTTCAACAACTGCTTCCTGCTTCTTCCTCGGTTCTTCCTGGGCTTGGCGTACCTGCGAGGCGGCTCTTCCTGAGTCAGCCTCATGTGTTCACCAACCAATCAGGTCCCTCACACACCTGAGTCTGGTGGTAAGGCTCATTTTAATTTGATGTCAGGTTTGTACAATGAGACCTAGGTGTGTGTGAGCTCTCTCAGCCTCTTGGCTTTCTAGCCTCTTCTTCTCTCCTTCCCTATGTAAGGGGGCATCTTCTCAGTCTCCATTTCCCTTCCCAGACACGTTGGGAAGGGGAGAATTTCTAACAGCTTGGACACTTTCCTGCTTTGCTTTTCTTAATCCGAACTTTCCCTAAAATAAATTTCATAACCTACCCTTCCCATAAGTCTGCATTCTCAATTCTTTGCTAATGTGAAAAAAAAGACAGGGTTGGAAACATGGCTTCGTGTTAAGGCACCTGCCTGCTAAGCCTTAGAATGCCTGCTCGATTCTCCAGGTCACACGTTTAGCCAGACGCAAAGGGACGCAAGGATGAAATGTCATGCTTGCCCACAAGGGGGCGCATGCGTCTGGAGTTCATTCACAGCATCTGAGAGGCCACTGGCGTGCCCATTCTCTCTCTCTCTCTCTCTCTCTCTCTCTCTCTGTGTGTGTGTGTCTCTCTGACTCTCTCTCAAAAAAAAAAAAAAAAAAAAAAAAGACAAGAGCTGATCCCACAGAGCTCTTAATCTCACATTAGAGGAGAGGAGAGGAGAGGAGAGGAGAGGAGAGGAGAGGAGAGGAGAGGGGGGATTGGAGGGGACCAGAGAGAGGAGGAAGGAAGAGAACCCAAGTGGAGGAGGCTATGTGTGTGGAGTTCAGAGGAACAAGGAAGTCTCAGGCCCTCCTTTTAATGTTGCTGTGAACCTAGAACCACGCTACAAAAGCAAATATTTCAAACTGCTTTAAACAGACACACATCAATACTAAATTACAGTTCATTAGAGAAAACCAGTGTGTTAAATGCTTGGTGCCAGGTTAAATTTTTTTTTGACAAACCTCCAAATATAATGTGTGTTCTCATCTCTTCTCTACAAGTACCCTGAGATAACAAGGATTTCATTTTTAAAAAGTGTTCATGTTGAGTTATTTATCTCGGTGAATGGAAGCTTCTGCTATATTACACAGCTGATGCAAATAAATGAAATTTTAAGTGCTGAATTAGATTTCCTTTTGGTTATCAGAGAAGCTTCAGTTAGAATGTCTCAATATGCTTTACCAAATGTATTTCAGGAAATGTATTTTACTAAGACATGATTTTCACCTTTTATAAATTGAGATTTCAGATAAAATTTCATTTGGCATGAAGAAATTCTGCTTCAAACAGACAAACTTTAAAAGCAATATAAAATAAAATATTTTTTTCTTCTTTTCAAGATGTTTCTTTTGGGCTAATCAACATGGCCCCATTTCCATAATAAGATTTATTATCCATCCCAACACATTCAGGAAGTTTCAAAGAATACACTCCACCGAAATCCAAGGAGACTTTCTAATGCCTGGAGATAGCTCCATTGACTGCTTTTTTCTTTCTGTTAATAAAATTGTTTTAGAGTTATTAGTAATCTAAACATCAATTACATAAAACCTGAAGCTTTTAATTCCAGTTGATTGGATTTTTATGATTCATATTTCCCCATAGACACAAGTTTAATAACTTCTGTTTTCTATAACACATAACACTCGCAGAGATTTAAGGGTCCAATACTGGCTTGACGCTGTTTGCATAGCAGAGTACCAACAAGAAATACTGCTACATGAACCAGCATTCTCCCTGACACTTAAGTTCTTCGTGACGGAAGATCTTATTTTTTCTTTTAACACACTAAACACCATCATGATTGTCCTAAAAGATCTGGATCCTGTAGAATGGTAGCAAACGAGAACGCCCCACTGTCTACCCCTGCGAGCTGGCACGTTCAGTTGAGAGAGCTGAGAAACTGAGAAACTGGTTAGTTCCCTTCATCAGGGTTTGGTCCTATGGTCGTTACAGCAGATGACAGCAGAGTTGTACGTGATTTGAAAGTCATCTTGATTTGAGAACTGCCTCAAGAACCTTTGACGTCCTATGACTTACATTCTCTTGCAATAGTTTTTGAGATCACAGGCCAACCCTACCCTTCTCCAAAGCATGGACCATCCTTTGAAAACTCCACAAGGACAAACATCATGTCCTGCATGTCGCACGTGAACAGTGGGCTAGGGTTTGTTTACGTGGCTTCCTTAAACTTGCTTATTTTGCAGGGCATGGTGCCGCACGCCTTTAATCCCAGCACTCGAGAGGCAGAGGTAGGAAGATCGCCATGAGTTCGTGGCCACCCTGAGACTATCCAGTGAATTCCAGGTCAGCCTGGGCTACAGCGAGACCCTACCTCGAAAAACCAAAAAAGAAAAAAGAAAGAAAAAAGAAACTTGCTTATTTATCGTAAGTCTTCCTAAACTGGGGGCCCTGGGAGTAGTCCCAGCTTCATCAAGCTTCAGTGGCGTGGCATTGACTCAAACCACGTATAGCTGTCAACACCAGTGGCTGGCTTCTTTGTCCCTTCATAGGCTTTTTAAATTCATAATAACTGCGGCTTCCCACACTAGCCTGAACCTGTAAATACTTCACCATCCATAGGGGAAGGATACATGAAATCTCATACCTCCCAGTGTAGCCACTGGGAGCTAATGGTTGCTGGGAGAAGGGAGTCAGATTCATTAGAGGTGTAGCCACTTGTAAATTGCCCACTCCACAGTAAATAAACTTCCACCCATGATCACGCAAGCTACCCTAATTTACTTCAGTGGGTTAAAAAGGGTATAAAGGCTGGGCATGGTGGGCCTTTAACCCCAGCACTCAGGAGGCAGAGGTCGCAGGATCACTGTGAGTTCAAGGCCAGCCTGAGACTACATAGTGAATTCCAGGTCAGCCTGGGCTGGAGAGAGACCCTAGGTTGAAAAATTTTTTTTTAATTTTTTTTTTAAATTTTAAAAAGAGGTGTGAAGGTAAGATGGTGATTAAGAAGGTTATTAGATGGGAGGGGGTATGACAGAAGGTAACTGGGGGACACAAGATCAAAATTCATTATATACATATATGATGGGAAAAGCAAATAAAAATATTTTCAAAGTCCTCTGTGATTTTGCGAGGTAATGCTGCAGTTGCTTCAAACGTCACAGTCTAAAAGACAGGCAGGCACTCTGCTAGAGCTCACATTCTCTGCCCTGCTAAAGTGTCTGTCACTTCCTCTTAAAGAGCAGGGAGCAGGAGCGAAGTGTGGAATTCATGTCAGAGGCAGCGGCATTCTCCTCAACTCCCAGCTCTGCTCGCCAGGATAGGGGAAGCAAAAGAATTTAATTAATCTGGGAAGAACCTGACTGTGAACAAAACAAAAAGCTTGGAGAAGCCTAGACAATTCAGGAAAAAGAAAATCCACTCTGAGGGAATGAAGGTTTGGGTCAGTGGACTGTGGTTAACATGGAGGGGCTTCAGCGATTTCTGGTAAGCGACTGGCAGTTTCCTTCAGGAAGGATGGCACTAAGCATGTGCGGGGAAACATCTGCTTTGGGGTCTGAAGTGAGAGAGTATGATGCCGAACTATGCACTCAGGTTTAATGGAACACGTTCTTGGGAGCCACTGGGAGGGGAAACGGAAGTGGGACCCATCCAGTGCAGAGAAAACCAGGAAACTCATGGGGGGCTTTCAGCAATAGACTCTGCCAATCACTCAGGGTGACCATTCATAAAATGAATGTCAACTTGAAAAGATGGAGAATCATCTAGGAAACAAATCCAGGGACACATTTGTGAGGAAGTTTCTGGATTAGGTGTGCTGAGGTGGGAAGACCCACCCTCTCTGTGAACAACACCATATTGCGAGTGGGGGATCGTGGACTGTATAAAAAGGAAAAAGCAAGCTCACCACCAACATTCATCACTGTCTCTTGGCCATAGATTCAAGGAGACAGGCTGCCTGGAGCCTCTGCCACCACGCCTTCCCCATCACCATGCCCTGTTTCCTTTCAAACTGTAACTTGCAATAAACCCTTTTGTTCTTAAGCGGAATCTTGTCAGGGACGTTGTCAAAGCAAACTCTGACTCTTGGAAGCCCTCAGAGGTGCTGCTTCCTGAGGCTAGGAGACTGGATCTTTGTAACACTCCACAGAAATCAGTCAGTGGACTGCCCTTGGGCAACAGGATGACGGACACTGGACAGGGCAACATACATCAGCAAGAGATCAATTCCCAGAGAGTTGTAGAGCTGCCAGCAGCTGACCCAACCTTACAATCACTTACAATAACTGCCTGCTTCCTGCCGGGGCGTGGGGGTGGGGGTGGAATGTGAATGGCATGGCCTGGTGTCACTGTCCCCACGCAGCCAGAGTAATTAGTGCCATCAGCTCAAGTGATCAGAACGGAGTCTGACTCTCAAACTACTTGGCGTTGTATTTTACTCTCTGTTAAACATCGTGTTGACCATGTGCCAAGCACTCTTCTGCATAAACATCTTTCTTGGCCTTACTTATCACCACAAAGTCTTCCTTGTCCCTCATTGTACACATAAAGAAACAGGTTGGTTAGGGCACAAATAGAGATTAAAATTCAGAGTTTTTTTGAATGCTAAGTATTTTGAATCTACCCCTATGTTCATTATCATTCCTTGCTGTGGTTTATAATATTAACTGTGGTGAGATGTCCCCCATAGCCTTATGTGTGCATGGCTGAGACTCATTTACTCCTAGGCGGTGGAGCCTTGCAGGAGGACATGTGACACCAGAGGCAGGCCCCAAGGGGTTATAGTCCAGACCTGCTTGCCACACTGAGATCACTCTTGCTGCTAAATTAACTATCATCATTCTTACAGTTTATATAGTTGTGATTTTATTTCCGACCATCCCATAGATATCTAGGAATAGAGATGGCAGCAAACTGCATTTATATACAAGAGGGCAAGAGAAAAAAAATCCAGGGAGTGTAGGTTTCTGAAAAGTTACTGATAGATACCTGTTCGTGTACTCTAGCACACACTGGGCAGGCAAGTGAAGAAGAGGCAGAATCCATGCCAGGCAGGTGACAAAATCAATGATGTTGGCCTGAAATTCTCATTTCCAAAGGAAAAGAAAAAATGAACCTAGAAACGGGGTTTCGGGTAACTGTCATGGCCTTTGGATCAACTCCAACATGTGGATTGACTAGGACTCTTTGTCACCACCCCCTCCTATCTTCTCTCCTCCAAATCAAAATCCAAAAGCTTACAACAAAATCAGAGATTTATTGAAGGTCACGAGAGTGAACAGCGCACTCCCCTGCCGCACTCCTGCCTCCGCTGGCTTTCTCATTTATCCCGCTGTCTCTGCAGTTCTCTCCCTTTGTGTCTCCTGAATTTTTCCCAGAATAGCTGCTATGTCTCGTTCAAAAGCACATCATTATAAATATTCCCAGCCCAGCTCTACAAAGGCATGATGCCATTATGAAATGTACTGGAAGAGATTTGGAAGAAAAGCAAGATAGCTATTTAATAAGAAAACATTAAATATAAATCATCTAAAAAAAAAGATTAGTTTCAAAATGTTCTCAAACTAATGTACAGAACCAGTTTCTTATAACCCTCACTATATCATGGTCCAGCATGATTTTCTAGAATAGAACATCTAACCGGCCGTCTCGGTACTGGATGATTGAGAACTGTTTGTTCCTGGACATTGCACTCCAAAACAGAATAGACGTGACTGGCTTCCTCGTTTATTGTCTTCCTGAGTTCCATCACCAAGACAGGTGCACGCTGTAAACAAGTCAAATCTCCAAACTGGACATCATTCTCCCAATCTTGGGAAATAACTGTCACTTGAGCACTGTCAGGAGATTGCTTCTTGATTATCTGAATGCTCCATCTAAGTTAATAAGTCCCATGAAATCGTGGAGGCACCCATCTGGTGCTCAAAAATCCAGTAGGCATTCGTGATGTGTGTGGAATTCACAAAGGTCCATCCACGACTCTGTGAAGTCCTGCTTGTGTCCTGTGGTGGGCTGAATGCTTCCCTCGGCTGTGCTCTGCTAGCATTTTGCACAGCTCTTGTCACACAAGGACATTTGCTAAATTTAGAGGAATTCTGTCTCCTGCTTTTGTCTCAACAGTAGGAACCTGGCCCTCCTTCATTCTATATTCTGTACTCTGTCCTGCCTAAAGCAGGGCTCAGCATCAGGGATTCATGACTCTTTTAGGACTATGGTACTATTTACAGACAGAGGACAGAAATCGGGAGGTGTGCCAAAAAAAAAAAAAAATTATTGGTGCTGGGGAACAATAGCAACATTGGTATCTTGAGGAGGGAGGTGCTCAGTTCTGCTAATTTTGTAGAACAATGTGATGCTGTCGTGAGCATTGCTCCTCTTCTCTTGCTGCCATCTGTAGGTGTTGAACACATCAGGCTGGAATCCAAGGTTGCCATCCTGCCAGCGTGCTTGGGCTAAAAAGAAAAGAAGGAAATGACCATTCAGGCTCAATCAAGTCCACTGCTGGCAGGAAACTGGTGCCAAGTTGCCAGAGCTTCTTAATTCTGACGTGAATCCCGGGTTCTGCTTCTCAGAGAGAATTTAGGAATGGTTGAACGGACACTCATTTCATGCCTCGCTGGCTAAATCATTCTCATTACTTTGTTCATCCCTTTGCTCATGAGAAGCTGCAAAATATGATGGCTGGAGAATGAACACCAGAGCCAGGCACCCTGGATTGAATCCCAGCCCCACGGATTCCTGCTTACACTCTATTCGCTAGGTTACATAACATCACTGTGGTTCATTTCCTGTGGAACAAAATGAGGATAGTAACAGGATTTGGGCCTGGGGAGATGGATTAAGCTGCACAAGCCTGACGACCAGAGTTCAGACCCCTAGCACACACATAAAGCCAGAAGCAAGTAGCACACATGTCTGTACTCCCAATGTGCCTATGGCAGGGGGATATAGGTTCAAGAGGACCAGCTAGTCTGGCATTAGCAGCAGCAAAACAAAAGAGATGCTGTCTCAAACAAGGTAGTGATGACTAAAGATTATGGTCCTCTGACCTCCACATACATACCATGGCACATGTGTGCCCATTCATGCACATACACACCATACACACATGATAAAAAATATATTTGCAGCTGGAGAGATGGCTTAGCGGTTCAGGCGCCTGCCTCCTAAGCCTAAGAACGCTGATTCCAATCTCCAGCGGTTCCAATCTCCAGGTCCCACGTTTAGCCAGATGCAAAGTGACACAAGGGCGCAATGCCGCACTTGACCACAAGGGGGCGCACACATCTGGATTTTGTTCGCAGCAGCTGAGACACTGCCGGTGCGCCCATCTCTTATCTGTCTTCCTCTCCCTCTCTCTCTGTCTCTGTCTGTGTCTCTCTCCACAATAAAATAAAATAAAATAAAAAATATTTGCATCAAAGAGTTGCTATGAAGGCTAAGTAATGAGCATGTGCTTTGTGATATAGAATAGCAGCCACTTAACCAATGCTGCTCTCCAGGGGCTACTGCACAGTGAGGGTGTGGGCTTTACTGAGGACACTTTGAGTTCTCAGAAGATTGAAGCAGATGAGCAAGGAGATCTGATTACTGTCTTAACTATCACTCTGGCTATTCCATTAGAGGAGGGTGAGTGGAAGTATAGAAAGAGCCATAGGACGAGCCCGACAACCAGGGTGAAGGAGACAGACGCTGAGGATTCTCAACACACACCAAAGCAGAGATCCAGAGCTCCTCACTGACGTAGACTTGAAACTCACCCACCACGGCTCAGAAAGATTGTAAGAGCCACAGGTTGGGAGGGAATATCCAAAGGCGTTGCCCCACCCCCCACAATGACTGACTGCTACTCTCACAACTCATAACCCACAATCCCATGGTGAATACCAGCCATCCCCCTGAGAACGGCCCTCAGTGGAATGAGGGCAGGGAGGAGGGAAATGATGGTACCAACACATGATGTGTCCATAAAAGGATATACTTAGTAGGAAAGAAAGAAAGAAAGAAAGAAAGAAAGAGAGAGAGAGAGAGAGAGAGGGAGGGAGGGAGGGAGGGAGGGAGGGAGGGAGGGAGGGAGGGAAGAAAGAAAGAAAGAAAGAAAGAAAGAAAGAAAGAAAGAAAGAAAGAAAGAAAGAAAGAAAGAGAGAGAGAGAAAGAGAGAAAGAAAGAAAGAAAGAAAGAAAGAAAGAAAGAAAGAAAGAAAGAAAGAAAGAAAGAAAGAGTGAGCCAAAGGGGTTACTCAGGACTTTAGTGATGGCTTCAGCCATGTCCTACTCTAGACAAACACAGAAAACAGGAAGAGCTGAGCCATGGGGGAGGAAAAAAAGGGATATGCTGATGGAGAACACATGGGAGGGAGGAAAAGAGGGACACTGTCACGATTCTAGTCTCCTACTTGATTCCTCCAAGTTTGATGATGTCATTGGTGGAGAAGGAGGATGCAAAACAACCTATTTGGGAAGGAAAATCAGACTTTGCCAACGTTTTGAGTGTCAGTTGCCCATAGGTAAGCCCCAACAGAACTTCCAATAAGCTGGGTTGTAACCTGGAAATCATTGCTGAGTGGCTATATGGAAACATGAACTTGGATCCCATGGAAGATTCAATTTTTAATAGAGAGATTTGTTTTTTAAAAGTATATAATTGGGATGGGGAGATTGCTCGGTGGTTAAATGTGCTTTCTTGCTAAGTCTCACAGCCTGGCTTCTATTCCCCAGCACCCATGTAAAGCCAGACACACAAAGTGTATTTGGAGTTTATATGCAGCAGCCAGAGGCCTTGATGTGCCCATTCATTCTCTCTCTCTCTCTGTCATGCACCCACACAATAAATAATTTTTAAAACTTTTACATAATACCCTCCTACCACTCTCTTTTATTCCTCTCCACTGAACCCCCTCTTCTTTCCCACTATACCGTCTTCTATATTGTTCTCTCTCTTTTTTTTTGCCCTCCTCCATCATTCATTACATCCTGTTACTGGGCCCAATATTATGCCTGTCTAGCGACAGTCTTGGCATGGTCATGGATACGATTACCACACTGTGTCTGGAAGATAAAATTGCAAAGCACCTCTCCCCTCTTTCGGCTTCCACGTTGTTTCTGCCACCTCTCCTGTAATGCTGAGGGTGTGATAGAGATGTCTCATTTAGTCTGACCACTCAGCTGTCACTTCTCAGCACTTTCAGAAGTTTCGAGTTCTCCCAGAAGTCACTGCTTTTTAAGAGAAATTTCTCTAGGCAAATGTGAGAGCAGCACTAATATATAGGCATAAAAATAAGTATGTAATGGGCAATTTGGTGGACATAACATATGCATGAAGCCAAACAACAGTAGTAACTCCCTCTAGATGGCTTAGTAACTTGCCCAGGCATAGATTTTTGATTAGGCTTTCAGGATCAGGCATGAATTTTGTCCCACAAATGTGCCTAAAATCCAGTTCGAGAGCAATAGTTTACTCCCATAAGTGACATGCCATCTTGCCTAGGTGGCCATTGTATAGCTTGCAGGGTCCACTGACGGTGAAGATTGCCATGGCAACTTGGAACTTTTATCTTCATTTGAGGAAGGATGTCTTATAAGAGACTGCAAGAATTCTGGTGCCACCTACAAGCAGCACCGTTTTCTATTATCTCTTTCTATTCTTTGTTCAAACTGTTCTAACAGTTGTCTACACATCTAAAGGTAAGCTGCTAGTTATTGACTCCTTATTCACTTTTCATTTGAGATTCATGAACTGCATTTTCAAACTGGGAAAACAATTAATAATTCCCTTGGGAATCAGCATGCTGAATAGAAATGAATCTATTTCCACGGAAATGGACTCATTACCCTGCCAGTACGACATAGCGTCATATGAATAATTGTTCTAAAACAAAAGGGTCTTACAGCATTCAAGCTTTTGCATTTATTTTAGATTATATTTCTGCATTGAAAACCATTTATATAATGCTCTGGCTTTATGTTTCCTACTCCACTAAAAACACAGGCACAGCCTAAATTTTGGAAATTTCAAGTGGGTTTAAAAATATATTAGTGCAGGATTGGAGAGATGGCTTAGTGGTTAAGGCACCTGCCTGCAAAGCCTAAGAACACCCCCTTCGATTCTCCAGGTCCCATGTTTAGCCAGATGCAAAAGTGACGCAAGGGCGCAATGCTGCACTTACCCACAAGGGGGTGCATGCATCTGGAGTTCATTCACAGCAGCTGAGAGGCCACTGGCACGCCCATTCTCTCTCTCTCTCTCTTTCAAAAAAAATACATTAGTACAAAGTATATTAAAATATAAAATCCAGTTATTATTTTTTTCTAACTTCTAGAAATTTTACTCTAAACTGTGATGTAATTAATGACAAAAAGAAGTTTTATAGACTGAGAAAAAAGAATACAGGTAATGTCATATCTGCACTGTGGCAGGGACCAGGTTTGATGTGTCACACACACTATCCAAAAGTGAAGTGGGTATCACTTGCTCAGATGAGAAAAAAAAAATAAAGTTGAGTTTAAATAATTTGTAAAAAGCCAAAAATCTCAAAAACTGCAAAACCATAACATAAACAGGGGCCTCATTTTGAAAGTTTTCTACTTCTGCTTCCCAAAATAGAGGTTAGAAGAAAGGTGAAATATTCTCATTAAACTCAGAAACTCGTAACATAAGTAATTTTAGACATTTGACATTTCATGATTGACAGTGATAGAGTTTTCTCCTTTTAAATCACTGAGATTTGACGTGGCTAATATTCATGTCAGAGATATAAATATATAGCAGTAGTGATTGATCAACACTTTCTTCTTATAATCTAATCATGGCCTTTATATTCGTGAGGCCAAAAAAATAGGACCTGGGGCTGGAGGGATATCAAACTCCAGGTTCTTTAGCCTGTGAGCACTGGACTTGTACTCACCCCTCCCCAGGGTCCTTCAGGCCTCTAGCCTTAGACTAAGAATGTGCCCGTGGCCACGCTTCTCATTTAACCTCTGCTAAGTCATAGTGGACAGCAGACACTCATTAACATTGGACTGGTTGAAAGGAAACAGAGAACGGCATGGGCGGAAGCATGCACACAGCTTATGAAATATAAAGGAGGATGGAGAGATGGCTCAGCAGTTAAGGCATTTGCCTGCGAAGTCTAAGGAACCATGTTTGACTCTCCAGATCCCACATAAGCCAGACACACAAGGTGAGACAAGCACACAAGGTCACACATGCACACAAGGTGGCACAAGTGTCTGGAGTTAGATATCAGTGGCTGAGGCCCTGGCACACCAATTCTCTGTCTCTCTCTTGCTCTCACTGTCTCATTTAAAAAATGGCCAGTCTGTTGGGCTTGCCTTCAAAGAAAGAAAGAAAGAAAGAAAGAAAGAAAGAAAGAAAGAAAGAAAGAAAGAAAGAAAGAAAGAAAGAGAGAGAGAGAGAGAGAGAGAGAGAGAGGAGGGAAGGGAGGAAGAAAGGGAGAGAGAGAAAGAAAGAGAGAGAGAGGAAAGGATGGAGGGAAGGAAGGAAGGGAGGGAGGGAGGAAAAAACAAAATATCCTCATGTAGTAGATTGTAAGTGAAAATTAAAATGACATGCTAATGCTATTCAAATTATATTTGTGCTTAAAATGTCAGAATAGGTGCAGTTCTGAACTATGAAATATAAGTCAGATAATCAGATAATAAGAATTGTTGTCCTTGTTAAAAAAGAAAAAGAAATAGATGGAAGGAGTTTCCCAAAGTGGGAGGAGATGGGCTTCCATAGGTTGTCAGTGAATCCATGTAACTGGAGACTTCGCAAAACAGAATAGAAAGATGGACTGTGTAGAACAAAGAAGAAGGCAAACATTGAGCCACAAGCTGTACAAAAGCCACAGAAGAGGAAGCCCCAAATTAATGGACATTTAAGGAAGGTGGCTTTCACCATATTTTTTGGCATTTCTTGGTAATTAGCAAGTTTCCGAGTGGTTACATTTTTAATATTTCTGTAAGAGGGAATCTTTACTTTCAACCACTCCCATTTCCTTTTTGTTTCCTCTTTCTTATTTCATATACATACACATGTATCTCTGTACATTATTATATATACATATATACAGCATATACATTATATATGCACATATATACACACATGTATTACATCTAAAACACAAGTATTTCTATATCAGGTGTGAACTTTGGTCAGATAAGGCTTATATAATTGCAAATCAGACATTGACAGAATAAATTATGAAAACTTTAAATGCTATGTTTGATTGATATTACGCCTTTATAATGAGGCATTGGTGTAGCATTTTCCAATTAAAGACAGGGTTAATCACCAGCAATATACACATTCTAATCTGACACATTGATCAATAAGTCAGAGATATAGAACGATTCTAGTCCTTCACTTGCCTTATCCTCAACACTTAAAAATTATTCTTTTGGACTAAAGAGATGGCTCAGCAGTTAAGGCACTTGCCTCATTAGGTAAAGCCTAATGACCCAAGTTTGATTCTCCAGTGCCCACATAAAGACAGATGCACAGAGGTACATGCATATTGAATTTGTTTGCAACAGCTGAAGGCTTTGGTTCTCTCTCTCTCTCTCTCTCCCCCCTTGCAAATAAATGAATAAAAATATTTTTAAAAAACTCTTAACAAAGGTGCCCTCAATCAGGTAAAGTGAAGGCATAGACCGAGTAACCCTCAGGCTAGCCCCCGCCTCAGAACAGATTGATTCAATGGGATGTCACACCTAGTTCCAATGTGAGAACAAAAGAGGACAATTGGAGAAATATATGTCTTGCAAAAGAATCTTGTCTTGAATATCACATTTGTAACACATTTCAACCATCCTCTATATTACACTGTTTCCTAAAGGACAAGGGCATACAGAACATTTCTCACTAAAAGAAATTCTGGGCCTTAGCAGTTAAGGCGCTTGCCTGCAAGGCCAAAGGACCCAGGTTCGATTCCCCAGGACTCATGTAAACCAGATGCACAAAGGAGCACATGCACCTGGAGTTCATTTGCAGTGAATGGAGGCCCTGGTGTGCCCGTTCTCTCTTTCTCTCCCTGCCTACTTCTCTCCCTCTCTTTCAAATAAAATAAAATAAAATAAAATAAAATAAAATAAAATAAAATAAAATAAAATAAAATAAAATAAAAAGCCAGGCGTGGTGGCACACACCTTTAATCCCAGCACTTGGGAGGCAGAGGTAGGAGGATCACCGTGAGTTTGAGGCCAGCCTGAGACTACATAGTGAATTCCAGGTCAGCCTGAGCTAAAGTGAGATCCTACCTGGAAAAAACAAAAAAAGAAAAGAAAAAAAAGAAAAAAGAGAAAGAAAGAAAGAAAGAAAGAAAGAAAGAAAGAAAGAAAGAAAGAAAGAAAGAAAGAGAAAAAAAGAAATTCTGAGATGGGGCCTTGTAATATTCTATTTCACTTACTCTTAAACATCAGAATTTGGAAGACAAAAAAGAGAATATCATAGGATCACATTCTATTCATTTCTCATCCACACTTAGCCTACCAAGAACCACTTTGGAAAGTACATTTTGAGCCATTCCAGCTTAGTAATAAAGGAGAGATGATCTCAACACTTAACTTCTAATTATCTCCCTAGGAAATGAGGTCAGGGAAGCTGAGTGAGAAAACCAAGGAAGAAGATACATTTCTTGGCATTAAAGTACCATATCTTCAGACTGCCTAATCAAATGTGAATAAATTCAAGGAATATAGTAGTTAAAATGGAGGTAGGAAAAAAAACAGCTCAATTCCTTTTTTATGCACAGCCTGATCAAAAGGTTCACGGTGGACTTTATTCTACTCCAGTCTTTTCTTCCTTCCTTCCTTCCTTCCTTCCTTCCTTCCTTCCTTCCTTCCTTCCTCCCTCCCTCCCTTCCTCCCTCCCTTCCTCCCTTCCTTCCTTCCTTCACCCTGGTCAAAATGTATTTCTATCAATCTTGTCTGTTCTGACTACTCTATGATTTAGAAATTTCACAGCATAACTCATTATAATTTTTAAAAACTGGGGTAACATTTTGTAGTAAGTCAATAGATAGATTAGTTCAAGTGCATAAACTAAGATAACACTTGCCAAGAAAATAAATTAACAATTTAAACGTTTCTTCCAATGCCAGTGATCAAACCAAGGACCTTACACATGCGGAGCTAGTACTCTACCACTAAGCTGTATCCTGAGCCCAATCATCATAAACATTTTTGACATAAAAGAAATGACCAAATTTTCACAGTTTCTCCTCATGAGCTACTTCTACATACGGGAGAAGCAGCCTGTAGGATTCGCAAACAGCATTTTATAAATTCATCAGTCAGCAGTAGAACAACAGCTACATAACCTCCTATGAAACAGGAGTTTTTAAGACTATATGAGCACTTAAGAGAAAGGATAATGTATGAGCTTCTCTGTAAGACAAAGATGTCTGAAATTCATATCTGTTCAGAGAAAATTAAATCCAGCTTGAATGCGGGTAGGCACTAATGCCTTTAAACAAGGCACAGTATCTGACTTGAAACAAAATTATTCCTGAAAGATTTAAAAAATACAGTATCTGACTCAGAAGTGTCCTGATTATTCGCTACCTCTTGTAGACATTAACTGCATTCAGCCTACAGCTCTGACACTGTAACTTCCTGGAGATAATAAATGTGATGTTCCTGACATAATACTCTCAAACCCTCATTCCCAGCAATGCTTGGAATTGAATTCTATGCCTAAAAGAAGTGTGATCTTAGGACTTGAAAAGCTGGTGCTAAATCTCATTTGTCCTTTCAAAAGGACAATTGGTGAAAATATATAATGTACATACCTTCATCTACAAAATTGAAGTTTGGAGTATGGAATGCTAGAGTCTCTTTTCTGGAATTCAGTAATTCATATTCTTCCCACTGGTCGCTTTATTTACCTGGCTCGCTCACCTTCACCTCAAAAATCCAGTTCCAGCCGGGCGTGGTGGCGCACGCCTTTAATCCCAGCACTCGGGAGGCAGAGGTAGGAGGATCGCCGAGAGTTCAAGGCCACCCTGAGACTACAGAGTGAATTCCAGGTCAGCCTGGGCCAGAGTGAGACCCTACCTCGAAAAACAAAAAAAAAAAAAAAAAAAATCCAGTTCCAACATCTGTTTGAGCCATTCCTGGATTCTTCCATGAACTGATTCTTTTTATACTATTCCTATGTGACTCTTTCAAAAAAAAAAAAAAAAAAAAAAAAAAAAAAAAGGTGCTTTCTATAACTATTATCTTTGCATACTGTTCTTCCATCATCAAACCATAGCCTTGCCAAGGACAGACAGGATAAATGCTTTCTTTATCATTTCTACAGATGATGTCTGGCATGTGTTAAGTTCTCAGGACAAGCCTGCTCTGTGACAGATGTATGATGGAACACATCACCACTCGCTTTACCATTGTACCCTGCACATCTGTTCTGTTATCTCTTTTGCTCTTTCACTTAGCATTGCAGATATTTGATCAAAGAATAAATCAAGCCCAAGGGGCTGTTAGCAGCTTGTCGGAGTCTGTGTTAAGTAACAATAAAGGAAGAATCAGAATAAGATGATCAACTACTAAGTGTTTTCTGCCACCTCAGTAGATGACAGGCATGCTTGTGGAAAGTCTTCATGGGATGGAGGGAATGGTGTGATTATTTTACTTCCACAGACCACGATGGATTACAACAGAAGACAAAGCAATGATATGAACTGAAATCCATAATAATTTCAATACATGTGTCCTATGAGTTAAAGACATAAAAGATTATGCCTGTCTACAATACAGAGAGAATATTTATTTCCAAGAATATTCCTTATATCTTCTGTGTGTGTGTGTGTGTGTCTGTGTGTGCGCGCGCGCATGTGTGTAGAGCATGCGTATGATATGGGGTGTGGTATGTGTGTGGTACGTGCACTGCATGTATACATGTGCATGCAGAGACCAGAGGGGGACATCAGGTGTCCAGCTTTTATCGCTCAAGCACATATTATCTTGAGACAGAATCTCTCCCTCAACCAGAGCTACTGTCTCTCAGTGAGCTCCAGCAATTCTTTAGCCTCTTCCCCCTCCCTGGGTCCCAGGCCATATAACCATGTGGCCATAGCCAGCTTTGTACATGAGTTCTGGGGAATCCAGCTTGGTGGTCTGTGGTCCAAGAGGCCCTTATGCTTAAGTGGCAAGTACCCATAACCACTGGGCTATCCCGCCAGTCCTCTTCTGTCCTTCTGGATGTTATAAAATTGTATTCAATTGTCTTCTTTAGTCTCCCTCACCAATCCCAAACTAGGCACCTGCTTTAGAGCTAGGAATGTTATCTGAGTGAATTGTGTATTCCAGACACACCCATGGCAACCGTCAGGGGATCATGGCTTAGGATGCATTTGTGAGGAAAGATATATGGACCAGCGAACACAGGTGTCACAGAGATAGATTCACCTAGAGATTATTACAGAGCAGCCAACCGGAAGTTTGCACTAGAGAATCTATCTTAGCAACACTGTGAGCAACACAGGATTTCAGTCCTGCCCTTTCTGGAGTATTTATAGCTAGAAACAGCTCCTTAGATATCAACTGATGTTCACGCAGCCCTGTAAGATGAACTTTGAAGGGTCTTGTGTAACGGAGGAAGCTAGATCTCAAAGGCATCAGATGATTTAGGACAAGCCACCCCACAAGAGCACAGTTCAGCAAGGGCTTTAGCCAAAGTCCATGGGACTCCAGAGCCTATACCCTGCCCACTTACCCTGCAGTGTCTTGGGAGCCTCTATGGAAGCACACATTGAAGAGGAAGGGATTCTAACACTCTGCTGTCGTGGTGTTAGCAATTCACCAGGGAAACAATGGTCAATTAATGCATAGGGTGTTGGAGGGTTATTTTCATCTGACAGAGACTGTGATTGGGAATGCAAAGGCTTAGACAGTGAAGAGGAGGTGGTGAGAAAGCCCGTGCAAAATCTTGTCATTGTTAGTTGACAACAAAGTTAACTGTTGGCTCTTAACAACGCTGG
Organism: Orientallactaga sibirica; assembly: GCA_036365145.1. NCBI lineage: Eukaryota > Metazoa > Chordata > Mammalia > Rodentia > Dipodidae > Orientallactaga > Orientallactaga sibirica. The sequence continues at coordinate 21,272,139 of JAEOAD010000032.1, read as the reverse complement.
CATTATTAGAGTTGCTTCTGAATTACATATATATATATTCATCAATAATTTCAAAATCTCAGGTCAACGTGTCCCGTGGAAATAGTGTGAAGAAAATCCAATTTTGGGCACAATCTATGAAACACATACCCAAGATACAGACACCTGTTTAAAATTATAGAGAAAGAAAAACCCATGCATTTTTCTAGCGAGGTGATCTGCCGAAAACACATCAAAAAGTTTAAAGTAACTGAATTTTAAGCACAATAATTAGTCTGCACACATAGAAGCTTGTTGCTAAGCAACCACATCAATGGACTCTTTCAATGATGATTTGGTGTTCTCTGGCTTCCCTTAGCAGTAACTAAAATGGGCATTCCATGGCTAATGAAACCATCTTCTCATAAAATATGGAATCCCAAGACCGATTTTTCAGAAACAATGTGTCCTAAAAACATGGCAACCTATTAATATTAAGACACAGAAGGGGAGCCTGCTCACTTCAATCTGTTATTATATACTGTACATTGACATCTTCCACCAAAAACAAGCTCTCGGGTGCTCTACTACGTTCTTTTAGCATTCGGTGAAATAACCGGATGTCTATTTCTTTTTGAAAACCCTAACTGTACTCACTGAGCAGGTGACTAATGAAGACCCGGGAAACCTCCAGGACCGCATTGTCTTTAGAGATGCAGAGATGGCTCCGAGGTTAAGGTGCCTACCTGCAAAACCTAACCACTCCACTTTAACTCCCCACTGCCAACATAAAGCTAGATGCATAGTGTCATGTGCATCTGGAGTTCGTTTGCAGAGGTGTTCTCTCTCTCTTTCTCTCTCCTTGCAAATAAACAAATAAAATTAATACAAAAAAATTTAAAACAGCAAATTCTCCACTGAAAACTTCAAGGTTTACATTTATATATAAAATAGCAATGAGGGCTGGAGAGATGGATTAGCGGTTAAGGCACTTGCCTGCGAAGCCCAAAGACCCCAGTTCACTTCTCCAGGTCCCACGTAAGCCAGATGCACAAGGGTGTGCATGTGTCTGGAGTTCTTTTTCAGTGGCTGGAGGCCCTGGCACGCCCATTCTCACGCTCACTCTCTCTCTTTCCCTCTCTCTGTCTCTAATAACTAAATAAATAAAAATAAAATAGTGATAAATTTTGGGGGTGCCTTACTACTAATTACCTGCTTTGTATGTATGAAATCGATGTTCCGTTTGTGTCCTTCTTTCCTTCCTCAAGTTGAGATCTTGTCAACATTAAAATGAAACAGCAGAGGTGAAGTACATTCACACTTCTCAATCTCTGACAAGTGATTGCTGCTTCTCTTCTTAACAACTCTTTTGAAAAAATGGATGGAAGGCAGGGCTGGGGAGATGGCTTAGTTGTTAAGGTGCATGCCAGCGAAGCCTAAGGACCCAGGTTCGATTCTCTAGGTCTCACATAAGCCAGATGCACATGGTGGCGCATGTGTCTGGAGTTCGTTTGCAGTGGCATTCTTGCTCTCTGTCTCTCACACTCTCACCCTCTCTGTCTCAAATTAATAAATAAAAAGAAATCTTTAAAAAAAATGGGTGAAAGGGGCTGGTTAAGAGTCCTTGATGCACAAGCACAAGGCTATGAGTTTGATCCCCAGCAGTGTGTAGAAATACAAGCATGGGGACTTGGGAGAAATGATTCCACAGTTAAATGAGCTAGCTTGGAAATTCTGCCAGCCCAGGTTTGACTTCCCAGCACCCATGTAAAGCCAGATGCACAATGTGTAGCATGCATTTGGAGTTCATTTCTCTTTCTCTCTATATATATCATTTCCCATTTCCTCCCTCTCTTATAAATAAGTAAATAAATAATTCTTTTAGAAAGGCAGGCATGGCTATGCATGCCTGTAACCCTTGAGGGGAGTAAAGATGGTGGATTCCTGGGGCTCTCTGGCAAGCCACAATATAAATAAGTAGTGAACCCCAGATCAGTGAGAGATTCAGTCTCAAGAGAATAAGACAGAAAAACAATAGAGAAGAACACTGGGGGTCCTTCTCTGGCCTTCACAGGTATGTATATAGGGCACACGTATGTACACACCAAAATGCGTGTAAACACACACACACACACACATACACATATGATATTGCACCACAAAGATGGATGAAGGATTATCTGGCTGCAACCAATTTCAGAAAACAGGATTTCATTTAGATTTAACAAATGAAATGTCATGTTTTATTTTCTTAGCATAAGGTCATAAGGAAGCAGGGCCTAACACAACAATTCTGCTATTGATGGCTACTGCTGGAGGGGATCCCACAAAGCACAGGCAGGAGAGGAGGAGAGGGAGCCAGAGACTGCGGCCAGCTGTGCTGTGGGTTATCAAACAAGTCCCCATTTCAGGAAACCTGAGGAGTGAAATAGAACACATGTCTTGGAACTACCTCACTAAAATGGTAGTCAAATGGGCTTTTGATGGGAGCTGTAATATCTTTCAGACTTCTGGCATGCTACAACAGGCCCAGAAATCCTCAGCTGAAAGAGAGGCAAATGGTAACAAGTGAATTTCATAACAACGTACACCGAAAAATAAATAAATGAAAAAGCTAAGGCATTTGGACAATGGGAAAATGTACTGCTTCAAGGAACATCTGTCACCAATAACCAATGGAGAGAGGAGGTTAAATGCACTGGCTTCCTTCTCATTTGAGTGGGCTAAAATAATGCTCACCCAGGGCTCTTCCTGCCCATCGCAGTACTCTAACATCAGCCTTCCTTGGTGCTTCCTTCTCTTGGCCTCACTCCCCCTGCAGAATCTCCTCCCAGACAAATTTCTTGCGTTAAGATTCTTGCCTCAGGCTCTATTTCTGTTTAAAGTTAATCTAAAAATATTAGAAAATTGTCTCAACTTGTGACCCAGATTTTTGCAAATTAACAGTCATTTTGTCGCGCAGATGGTTAATAAAGACTAATATGGATTTCCATTACTAACCTAAAGGTAAAATGTATTTCCACCCGTTTTCTTCCCCAAAATGCTCTACCCAGGTGAGTCATTTTAGTTCTTGCGTGTTGTCTCTTTGAACCTTGTATTTGAAATCGGTTCTCTCTTGCTGTGTTTCTTTGATTGGTTGCCTGCTACTGGGAAGGCCAGGCAGATGGCTCATGAACTTGGATCTTCCTGGCTCCACCTCCCATTGTTGTAGGTGGGTTGGGATTACCGACACTTGAGCCATTTTATATCCAGCTTTCCGTGGGTACTGGGGGTCAAAGCCAATCTTACAGAGAAAGCACCTTCCACCGCTGAGCCATCTCTCCAGCCCTTCTCCAGTTCTTAATGCAGTGCTCTGACGAACTGTTTGCAACTGTCTGCAAGAGTCTTCAGAATCCTTGTTTAAATATAGATCCCTGCACTCTGGCTCAGTTACTGACTTGCCTCGGCTCCAGGAACTGTGGGGCAGGAATCCTGATCTCCATAGGCAAACTGGACTTCAAAGTCTCTGTTGTAACCCTATCCTGGAAAGTCCTCAGAAATGTAAAACTATCATTCCCCACGGGGAACTTCTACCATTGCCTTTTTACACATTCTACCTTTTTACACACTGGCACAGTCTCAATCCTGTCTATAACACCTTTGCTCCCTCCCATCCCATTCCACGCCTACACACCCTGGAAAGATTAATCCAGAGCCACTCTTGTGTCTCGTTGGCCACCGTCATCCTGTGAGGGAGGGAGGAGTTGGGGGGAAGCAGGGTCCATCCTGGAGCTGCGATGACGAACATGACGGGCAGTGAACACCCAGGAGACCATCTGATGGACAGCACTCGTTTATCCAAAAGGGGAGTGCGTTTATAAACACTTGGGGAAGGTTGAGATGGCATGTACAGACTATATGGCGATTGGATGCATAGTTTAGGGGCTGTTCTAGGTGGTGGAAGAACTAGTAACTTCAAAGCTGGGGGAGGAGTTGTGAGAGAGATCAGGGGAATGGAGGAAGACTGTGACTTCAAAGCTGTGAGAGAGATGGTGGAAAAGCTGACTTCAGCCACATAAGGGTCTCTTGGGCAGCTAGTCACAAGGTCAGGAACTGTGGGGGGGGCAAAGTCTGACTTATGGAATGGTCAGAGACTTTTGGGGTCCAGGGGGAGGACCTCACCAGTTCTGCCCACTCTGGGCGATGACAGCATACTACAACCTACAACGTAGGGAAGGCCAGTCACCGTTGCCAGGGACTCCTGACGATAGCGCCAGCTGCAGCCCCACAGCCCAGGGTCCCCGGCCATGCCCAACAGTTCAGGCCATCCTCCTCACAGTCCCAGCCCGTTTTTAGCAATGCCCAACACACTCTGGCATCACTTCCCCCTTCTCTGAGATGCTGTCACTGTTGTGATGGTTGTTGCTGTCACCTTGGATGAGCCACCATGAACAGAGCCCTGACCATATGCCAGTCACTCTTCTGAACACCCTAAACACACACTGTCTCTCTCTACATGCTCACACACACTGTGTGCATACATGCATGTCTTCTGTGATTGTTTCCACTTTTTAAAAATATTTATTTATCTATGTATTTATTTAAAAGAGGAAGAGGCAGATAGAGAGAGAATGAATGAGCATGACAGGGCCACCAGCCACTTCAAATGAACTCTATGCACCACCTTATGCATCACTTTATGCATCTGGCTTACATGGGTCCTGGGGAATCAAACCTGGGTCCTTAGGCTTTTCAGGCAAATGCCTTAACCACTAAGCAATCTCTTCATCCCAGATTGTTTACACTTTTAAGATGGTGACAATATAGATAAAGAGATGGTTCAGTGGTTAAGCCTGCTGGCCTGGGTTTAATTCCCCAGTACCCACATAAAACTGGATGGACAAAGTGGTGCATGCGTCTGGAGTTCGTTTGCAGTGGCAGGAGGCCTGGCATGCCCATACACATTCCCTCCCTCTCTCTCTCTCCTCTCTCTCTCTCTCTCTCTCTCAGAGATAAGTAGTAAATATTTTCTTTAAAAGATGTTGAAACTTAAGTCAGAAGATCTAAGTGGAGTGCTTAAGACTATGCCTCTCGTAAGAAAGGCAGCATCATGACAGACAGCCAGATCTCCCTGGCACCAGCTCACACCATCAGTAACAGCACTCTCAGGTGCCTGGGTCTTCACCCTTCATCGCATCACCACTGTGACAGACAGCTGTCTGTGCAGCTATCGCTGGTACAGTCTCCTTTGCATGTGATTATTCACACAAGAATGAATTTGGACTTAAGAGGTGGCTCACTGGTTAAGGTGCTTGCCCGCAAAACACGATGACCTGAGTTCTATTCCCCAGTACCCACATTAAGCCAGATGCACAAAGTGATGCATATGTCTAGAGTTCATTTGCAGTGCCTAGACACCCTGGTGTACCCATTCTTTCTCCTTCTCTCTCTCTCTCTCTCTCTCTTCTTACACATAAATAAATAAAATGTTTATTTTTTTAAAAAAGAGTGTTGAATTAAATTTCTCCACCCATCATCCTCTGCACTCTAGGTAACATATCTGTGCACCAATTAATTAGTTCTTGAAATGATCATAACAAGTTGTCACCATTAGCATCACCTCCGTGGCATGGATAAGGAAACCTGGGCTCAAGGAGTTGAAGTAACTTGCCCAAGTCCACGGAGGTAGCATTGGTCGAGCAATCAAATGCAATCAAATCCAGACTCAAGTTCATTGCCGCTCTGCCCCATTACAGAAGGCTTCTATTGAAGATCAGTCTTAAAGCTAATGATTTAGAAACTACTTTTGTAAAAATTTGAATAGTAGAGAAAGAAGCTTATTAATCTTGATCATGAACACCAGACCACGGCACTTATTGTGCACTAAAATCAGGCTTGCCTGTCATGGCAGGGAATGCAAATAGCTGCTCCCTGGCTTCAGTACCTGCTGTAGTCACTCAGGCTATGGCGGCAGAACACCCTGCACTGAGTGGCTCGTAAACAACACAGTATATTTCTTGCCATTTGGAAGGCTGGGAAGTCCCAAGGACAAGGCATGGGCAGAGTCCTGCTTTGTGGTTCATTAACAGCTATCCAATTGTGCTCTTTAATTATTGCTGTAACCAAATATCTGACAAGAAACAACTTCAGGAAGGAAAGGGTTATTTTGTCTCATGTTTTGTTTTTGTTTTTTTTTGTTTTGTTTTATTTTGTTTGGTGGGAGGGTTGTTTGTTTGGTTGTTTTTTTTTTTTTTTTTTTATTTTATTTTTGTTTTTTTGTTTTGGTTGTTTGAGGTAGGGTCTCACTGTAGCCCAGGCTGACCTGGAATTCACTCTGTAGTCTCCGGGTGGCCTTGAACTCAAGGCAATCCTCCTACCTTTGCCTCCCGAGTGCTGGGATTAAAGGCGTGTGCCACCACGCCTGGCTCTGCTTTATGGTTTTGAGGCTGTAGTCCACTGTGATAAGGAAGGCACAGCACTCAGAGGGTCACTCACCTGTGGTGGCAGATGGGTAGAGCTAGCTGCCTATTTCCATCCAGGAGGATCAGGAAGCAGAGCTGGGACAGGAAGTAGGGCTGGCCATCAACCTCAAGATCCATCTCCAGTGACCCACTTCCTCCAACATGGCCCCAAATTCCTCAAGCTTCTACAACCTCCCAAAACAGTACCACTAGCTACATGCTAAGGGTGTGTGGTGGCTGGATTCAGGTGTCCCCCATAAACTTAGGTGTTCTGAATGCTAGGTTCCCAGCTGATGGAGATTTGGGAATTAATGCCTCCTGGAAGCAGTGTGTTGTTGGGGGCGGGCTTATGGGTGTTATAGCCAGTTTCCCCTTGCCAGTGTTTAGCACACTCTCCTGTTCCTGTTGTCCACCTGATGTTGGCCAGGAGGTGATGTCCACCCTCTGCTCATGCCATTGTTTTCCCCTGCCATCATGGAGCTTCCCCTCAAAGCTGTAAGCTAAAAATAATCCTTTTTTCCCCCGCAAGCTGCTCTTGGTCGGGTGATTTCTGCCAGCAATGCGAACCTGACTGCAATAGGGTGTGCAAACACATGCGGTGGTGGGGACATTTTACATCCAAATCCTGATGGCCGTCTTTCTGCTGTCTGACATATGAAAGGGTGAGAGGATGAAACACTCGCATGAGAGTTCCACCTTCCCAAAGGCCAGCAGATGGGATCATAGAAATTGGGGGGAATGTGCGCAGAACAAATCTTCAACCTACAGCAACTGTAGAACAAAACCTGAACGTAAAGTCATTGAATGTAAGCTTCAGCTGGCTGGGGAATTCAACGAGGTTGACATTAGGCCAGAAAAATAAACTTGGTGTCAAGTTTCTTTCAAAACAGTTGGTGTTTCTGTGTCACAAATTATTTCCCCCAAATATTAGAAAACTGATAAGCATATAACACTCTCAGTGGAGCAGAACGTTCTGAAAGACTGGCTAATAAAATAGAACGCTCTCCCCAAGCATGGTTGTATCTTTCAAATATGTTTCACACTATAAGGAAAATCTGTTTCTTAGTAGAATATCAGGAACTTTGGCCGATGGAAACGAGTCTGCTTATTTTCTCTCCTCCTGCCCAGCCCACCCTAGGATGCAAGGGTACTGACCAGATTCCATCCCCAATATCACATGAGAATGACAGATACTTTGAGATGTTCAGAACTTGCCTCATATGACAGTTTCCCTAGCTATGCGCTCAAAAAGTCAAAATACGAGACTTCGTGTTCTGCTACATCCATCACCGTCCTGAAACTCTCCAGAGAGAAAGTCACATCCATCTCAATTCAAAGTGGAACAGAAACATTTCTGTTTCCATCAGGGAACTTTTAAGAAAATAAGTCAAGTTAGTCAATGACACCTAAAAGTTCCCCAGTATTCTAGAATGTTACACGCACTGTACTCTCCCCATCCATCACACTGATGTAGCTTCTTATGACCCGCTACATGCAGCAAGTTGTTTTGTGTGACTGATTAAAACTGTATTTTCCCTGGCTAAGGAACTTAATAGGCTGTCTCCAGGTGGGATAATGGATCCCATCCATTAATCCCCCTCATTTCAGGGAGAAGCTTCAAATGGCACTTTGTAATTTTAATATACTTCATAAATTTGTTCTACTTCTTAAACCTTGTACCTCAAATGTGCCTGCTTCTCTCCAACCAATTTTATATCTTCCATGTGCATCACCCGCCATTCCTCCCTCTGCATAATCTTTTCTGGAGCTTGTCAAAGAACTTTCTGAATTAGAGTTCTCTCGCAAAGCTGTTTCCTTCACACATCCTCCTGTAATCCCCTTTGTTCACCCTCATTTCTCATCGACCTCAGGTCCATTCTATTTGGTGTTAGTTCTTTTAATATATGGGTTCTTCACAAAAACTAGGTAAAGATACATATTAGTGATATGTTGCACAAAAGATGTTAAACAATTCAATTTCACTTCTTTTTTTCCTTGTCAGCAAAACAAAGCTCACAGAGGAGTTGTGATCGGTCAGTTCATCAAAACCCCTGCAGGATGTCCGTGTAGATTGGTAAGAAAGGAAGGTTAGGCAGGTTTCTTGTACCCCAGGGAAAGATCATAGCCTCAGGGTTCTATCTCTAAGAAATGTTCACAGAAAGAAATAACTTTGTTATCCCTCCTACTGCTTGAAGCCCCCTTTCCAAAATTCCATTGTGATGTTTGCTTTGGGGCAAAGAAAAAATGAAAATTGCATTTAATCTCTTGGCTGCACTCCTTGAAGTATTTTAAAACTGCATGTGAGTTTGAAAGCATTAGGCTAAGTTTATATGTATCTAATGGAAGCAAAAATATTCTAGACATAGAGCTTACAAGACCCGTTTTAAATGGAACTCTTACCATTCCCCACGCAACACTGTGGGGAAACCTGGCTCTCTGCTTTTGCCCCCCCCCTTTGCTGGCCCAGAATTGACTCTTAGGGGCCAACCACTGCACTCCCTAACATGTATATAGTTAAAAATAAAATTAAACCCTCCTCAGTGGATTCAATAGCTATCTGGACCCAGGCAACGTCACTCCATGTGTTCCTTCTCCCATGAGCTCGCTAACTGGCTGTGTGGTCACTGACATGTCTGAGGCTGGAAAGACAGGACTTCATATGCAAAACCTTTTCATCTAAGAAGAAAAAAGAGAAAGAAGAAGGGACCTCCAGTCTAAAATGATCCCTGACATAGAAACATGAGGAAGGAACCACTTCACACCTATGCGCAAAATATAAACATCCGTCTCCCACAGCAGCCTTTCCTTGTTTGCTGCATTGAGAATTCATGAGCTGTCCCTGAGCAATGTCAAAGGGAAAGCCTGAGAGGAGCCTTTGAAACAATACGCTACGGAAAATGTGCTGCAATTTTCTACCTATTATTTTGTTAGAGTGTTTAAGGCTAGGTCACATTGTCTCGTTCTGTAGTGAAAAAAGCAGAAGATAGGAAGCGGGGCGAATTACCACCATCACAGAGATGTGAGTCTGCATCTATGTGTCCTGAACTCATGTCCACACATCCAGATCCTCACCAATGAAGACCCTTTTCACCCACGGCAGAGGAAAGTGCCAGCAGAGGAGCCAATTCTACACAGAACTCCATCACCGTGGAAACCACAAGACACTAAGCCAGACTGGCTGTCATCTTGGAATTGATGAAAGAGAATAAGAGAACACCCCACGGAGTCGGGCATGAGCTGGACACGGTTGGGATGCATAGATTAGACATGAAAAAGAATTAGGGTTCATTTGAGGACGAGCATAGAGTATTAAGTAACTCATAAAGATTAGTAATAAAATCTGGGGATGGAGAGACGGCTTAGCAGTTAAGGCATTTGCCTGCAAAGCTAATGGATTCTGCTTAGATTCTCCAGGACCCACATAAGCCAGATGCACAAGGGGGCACATGCATCTGGAGTTCATTTGCAGTGGCTGTATGCCTTGGCACACCCATTCTCTCTCCCTCCCTCCCTCTCTCTCTGTCTCTATCTCTCTCTCTCTCTCTTTGTGCCTCTTTCTCTCTCTCAAATAAAAAAATAAATAAAATATTTTTAAACAATCTGATAACATGCAGTAAGTAATCTCAACTCCATATAAAAATAAATCCCCAAACCTGAAATGGTGAGAGATCTCGGGACACAACTGAACTTACAAAGCAGGCGGGCAGCACACACAAAGTCAAAGGCGCTAGATTTGGCTAACTAGGAATCTATAAGTAGTGTCGTCTGGTTCATGACATTCAACAATAAACAGTCATTCGCTCAATGTTGGATACCATGTGGTGGCAGGTATTGTGCTGGACATAAGGCACAGCATTTGGTATAACTGACACGCAACCTCTGTTTCAGGGAGCTTCTGTTGATGAGATAAGCCTATGAAACCCTATACAATGAGGGGCTGCAGGGATGGCTCAGTGGTTAAAGGCACTTGCTAACCAGTCTGCCAGCCCACGTTCATTTCCCCAGCACACATGTAAAGCCAGACACAAAGTGGCACATGCCCATGACTTCAGCATCTACCAATGACAGGGGCTTCAATCTGCTGAAATTCTAGAAGATAAGGCGGAAATGGATGAAGAGAGTTTAGCACAATGTGAAAGAGTCCCTCTTGATTATTGCTTGGATATCAAAGCCAAAAGACTGACTGGTCTCACCTACTCAGTGGACATCCCTAAGTCATTCTAGCTGCCCTCCAGCACCTCTGGGTTGACTGCCTCAACCCATAACCACTACACTCTGATTTTCTGCCCTTTTCTTATTCATTCCACCTTCTTCTTGGCAAGTTGCACGTGTTCTTAGCAGACCCCTCAACAGTTCTATGCACACATCTCACAAAACCACAAGTCTAGCCTCCAGCTGAGCAATATTTAGTTGCCAGCTAACTAGCATCCGCATAAATCACACACCGTGCTCAAGTTCTGAACTACCTCAGACCCCTCCCATCCTGCCAAGTATATCCTGATTCACTCAATCACCCTTGAATACTCCTCTTTCCTAACTACGTACACCAACACGTAGACAACTCCATGAACCCTGCCTCCAACAAACCACCCTGACTCCTGTTTTCAAACCCCTCCCAGTACAGGTCATGACCTCTTGCCTATACTATTGCAAGGGTTAATGGCTATCCCAGATTTTAGACCTTGCCCTATGCAATCCACCTTGAACTAAGGGCCAGAAGAAAAGCTCCTGGGCTGGAGAGATGGCTTAGTGGTTAAGGCGCTTGCCTGTGAAGCCTAAGGACCCAGGTTCAATTTCCTAGGACCCACATAAGCCAGATGCACCAGGTGATGCATGTGTATGGGGTTCATCTGCAGTGTCTGGAGGCCTAGGAGCACCCATTTTCTCTCTCTCTCTATCTCTCTCTCTCCCATAAAAAAATAAATAAATAAATCTCCTAAAATCAGTTACATAGTCCCTCTATTCAAACAGCCTTACATTCTGCCATGAGCTACCACAGGAAACCTGAGCTGTCCAGACCACATCCATTCTTTCTCTTCCATCTTTGCAGACTGCCTCATCCCTGTGTTACCCAGGTTTGCACCTCTAGAACGGCTCTGGGCACCAAGCTCTACCTGGGAGTCTTCCCCACAGCCAATCCTTCTTGCCTGATATCTAAGTGTGGCACTTTGAATATGGAGCGTCTCCCATCACCTCTTATGTTTGTGATTAAGCCTTTATAGTCCATCCCCGGCTGGTAGAGCCTTTCTGGAAGAGGTGAGGGTGGACCTTGAGGTTTATTACCAGCCCTACTGGGTGTTAGCTAGCTCAGCTCCTTCTTTCTGCTGCCTCCCAACTGATGAGACAAGACATAATTCCGAGCCTCTGTTCTGCCTTGCTTTCCCCCACGATGATGAACTGTCCCCCTCAAAACTGTGAGCTAAAATAAACCTCTTCCTCCGGTAAACTGCTTTTCATCAGGTGTTTTGTTCCGGAAACTGGAAGGTAGCCCCTCCACCAAGCCATGCTTGATGACTGGTAACACGGCCTGCTCACTCGTTTTCCTTCTCACTCCTGTCAGCTATACAAATAAATGATGCATTGTTCTTTCTATTAAAAAAATATATATATTGAGGGAATGTGGTAGTTTGAATGGATGTCCCCAACTAGATTCAGGAATTTTATTCAAGCTTGTAACTTGGTGTCACTGTGGGCAGATCCTAGGTTCCAGCCCTAAGGTGTGTTTGGGGGCAGATCTAAATTCCAGTCTAAAGGTTTGGAGCTCTGCCTGGAGCTTGTGGAGTGTGTGTGCTTATGATGCTGGTGGTGGCATTTTTCTCTGCGTGGACCTGTGAAAGCAGGCCAGCTTCTTCTGCCATTATGGAACTTCCCCTGGAACTATAAGCTTCAAACAAACCCTTCCTCCCATAAACTGTGTCTGGTTTGGAAGTTCATCTCAGCAATGAGAAGCTGACTGCAGCAATAACAAATGTCCTTTCCATTTTCCAATTCTAGGATGCTAAGGGCATAATTTAGTGTAGTTTCTTCCATAATTATCCTGTACCATAGTTAAAAATAGCTGCACAAAGATATACATTTTATGAACAATTTGGTTTATAAAAAAGATCATGGTAGGTGCATGGTATAAAATATATGCATGTAAATTCGTGTATATGCCTATATTCTTCTGCAGCCAGCTTTTCTGTATAATTTACATGGATATGCCTTCATCTCAGTTTATAGAGATCTGCTTCAGTCATGTTAATTGCTTCATATACACTACATGGTCCTTAATTTATTCCTTCATTCTCATAGATGAGCATGCAGTTATTCCCTTTTCAAACTATTACAAATAAGACTAAAAGGAACATCTTTATATGCAAACCTTTATAACATTACTTTTTTTTACAAATCAATTTCCAGAAGTAAATTACTTGATTAGATAGCATGCACATCTTAAATGTAATAAAACACAGTCAAATCACTTTCCAAAAGTAATAATGTGCTCTTAATGGCAGCAGCATATGAAGGCAAATATTTATTTCCATACCTTTTCTAATAATAATGTGTTAATTTTTTTTATCATTCCTGGCAAGCTATTGTTTGAAAAGAAATGATCTTGGAAGTTCAGCATTACATAACCACTGTGAATTCTTCCCTCACTCTTTCATCCTAACAGTCTCTCTTTTCCTCTGAAACCTGCATAGTACAGTACATTTTTGTCCTTTATTTAGAATGTTTTTGCTACGCTTTATGCTTAGTTGGGTGTTCTTACATTCCTACCACACTGTAGCTTTAAGAAGATGGGTCACCTCCTTCATCTACCTCACACCTTCCATTGCATTCATACAATAGGGGGGGGAGTTTTTTTGGTTGTTTTGTGTTGTTTTGTTTTGTTTTGTTTAGTTAGGTCCAAAAGATCAGCCAGAGAATGGGGCATGAGGCTAGGAATCAATGCCAAGGACTAAGTGTATTCAAGGGGGACTCTGCAAGCCGATTGCTGTAAAGTCCTACCAGTGGCAGAACAGTGAAATTAGGCAGGTGCATGATGCCCACTCACCAAGTCTACTATTAACCCCACAAGAAGGGCAGCCAGTCAACAAGGCTACAGCAGCAATCTCATGTTTGGAAGCCAGATGCTGGGCAGAAGCAAACTCAGAAGAAAGCACAGCATGGGGAAAAGAAGCATACATCATTTTAAAGTAGAGTCAAGGGCTGGGGAGATGGCTTAGTGGTTAAGGTGCTTGCCTATGAAGACTGACCCAAGTTTGATTCCCCAGTACCCATGTAAGCCAGATGCACTTGGTGGTGCATGCCTATGGAGTTCATTTGCAGTGTACGCTCTAAATAAATAAATAAATAAATAAACAAACAAACAAAGTAGAGTCAAGTCAAATGTTTACTTCTGAGTGAAAGCTAAAGAAAGATTATGTCTCAGTATAAAAAAAATGACATTAGGGCTGGAGAGATGGCTTAGCAGTTAAGGCGCCTGCCTCCTAAGCCTAAGAACGCTGGTTCCAATATCCAGCGGTTCCAATCTCCGGGTCCCACTAAAAAAAAAAAAAAAAAGAAAGAAAGAAAAAAAGACATTAAAATACCTTAAAGGCAACAGAATGGGCATATATTGAACACAGTTATATTTAGTATTTTGAAGTTGTTTTACACATACTAATCCATTTGAAACAAACATACACACATGTCCCTGTGTGATAACCCATTGACCATCACATGAGCCACATATACTCATGAAACTGGCCTTTCCAAGGTCACAAAATGGAAACTGAGTTGGACCTGGGGATTGATTTGAGATTTGCCGATCTGTTTGATTCCCAGATGACTATAATGTATCCCCCGTGAATCTACAAAAGCAGAGTTGGCATTTCTTCCTCAAAAGGGCTGTGAAGCCGCAACCTCCAGGACACTCATGCTGGTCCATGACCAATGATTGTTGTGTGAGCGCAGAGTCAAAGCCCAGGAGATAACCAAGTCCAGCAGGCCACGTTCCACTCCACGTGCTCGCCATGAGTCCAGAAGGACAAGGAGATGCCCCCGGATGGCAGATCCTCACTATTAAGAAACACAAAGCGTGCACACCTAATGACGCAGCAGCCAAACCTGTCTACAAAGTACAGAAACCACAGTTCTTAAAACTCAAATCAAGTTCCGTTTCCTAGGACAAGGACACTCTGTGTCCCCGAAGTAGCCACCTTCTGCACAGTACAAATGGTAAATGCCACCTTGGTAGGTCTTTGTGTCTGCTGGGCTGCAACCAGACCCTTTTGGTTCCTACCGTCTAATGCTCTACTTTCCCAGCATTACTGATATCTGCTGTTCTCACTAACATTAGCATTGCTTGGCCAGCAAGGCACTGGAGAGAAGACATTGGAATTCAATCCTCTATGCTGCATTACAGAATTACAGAATTCCCATGTTCTGGTGGCAGGTAACGTCCACCAAAGCTAGGGTCCAAGGCAAGTTTCTAAAGGTAGAGATGGGGGCTGGAGGGATGGCTTAGTAGTTAAAGTGTTTGCCTGCAAAGCCAAAGGACCCAGGTTCGATTCCCCAGGACCCATGTTAACCAGATGCACAAGGTGGCACATGTGTCTGGAGTTCGTTTGCAGAGGCTGGAGGCCCTGGTGCGCCCTTTCTCTCTCTCCCTCATTCTGTCAGATAAATAAATAAATTAAATAAATAAATAAATGAATAAATAAATATAAAATATTAAAGGTAGAGATGACAGAGATAAAAGTGAGGAAAATGAGGACCCATGCCTCAGAGACGTGGAGAGATTGAAAGAGAGGGACAGAGAGAATATAAATATTGGGTGTTAGGAAAGGAAGGGTCCATCGTAGCTCTCAAAGTCAGTGTTCTAAAACTGTCATTGCCAAGAGGAATCTAAGAAGAATGACAACCAAAGGTGACATGCTATCCTCAGTAGAATCCGGAACAGGAAATGAAAATGATATTAGGGGGAAAAAATAAGCTAAAGAACTCTGGATAAAGTTGAACTTTACTTAACAATAATGTATCAGTATTGTTCATTAACCATGAAACAGTACAACTCACGATTGTAATGCTAAAGGGAAACGGGAGCCCAGGCATATAGAAACTCTGCACTATTCTTACCACGTTTCTTCTCTCTCACTTCCTTCCTTTCTTTCTTTCTTTCTTTCTTTCTTTCTTTTTTGTCTTTTGTTTTTCGAGGAAGGGCTGCCTTAGAATTCACTATGTAGTCAGGCTGGCCTCAAACTCTCAGCGACCAGCCTACCTTGGCCTCCTGAGTTCTGGGATTAAAGGCATGTGCCACCACGCTGCCTGGCCTGACCACCTTTCTTTTAAGCCTAAAAGTAATCTGAAATAAAATGATGTTTTAAAAAGTTGACGTAGTTTTCTGATAACTGTGTTCCAAGGAAAACCTTTAGGAGCTTAGACCCAAGACTGCTCTCAGGAAGGACAAGAAAGTAGAAGCTTTAACATCAAATACTGACACAGGTGCTGAAACCAGAGGTACGGACTTTTGTTCACATGTAACTAATCTATCAAGTAAAACATTAGAAGAACTATGTGTTAAAACACAGACACTTTCTTAACTTTACCAAACATTGAAAATTAGCCATATTTACATTTATGAAGACAGAAAATTAAAAGAAAAAAACTTGCTTAAATAACAAACTACTGAGGAAGTGACGCCTTCATCAAGCAATTAGGTATCTGCTAAGCATACTAAACATCTGTACCTAGAAAAGGCCAAGAATATCAGCCTGAATGTAATTAACTAACAATTCACACTAAATAGAACGATGGTTGTGCATCCAAGGGGAAAAAATTAAACGGGCCTCAGTGCCATTTCTACTAATGCTATCCATAAAACTACAATGCCGCGGAACGGAAACGGGTCCATTGGCAACAATCATTGTGTGGGTAGTTCCATAACTAGTCACTATGTAATATAATGGGCCCTTAGCAAGGACCCATATTCAGGTATAAGGAGAGAATTCTCTGCACCCCCCCCCCCAAACACACACACTACTCTGCACGTCTCCCTCAGTCTGCTCTTTCCACACTGAAAAAGATACTTGCATGATCTCGTGTCTCCCATCAAGCAGCGGAGCCTGAAAAATTTGAGAGAGACCTCCAACTCTCTATGGTCATTTGAGTTCACGTAAAATCAGGCCACTTTCAGAGGGAGTCTATTGAATGTCAGTTTTGAGCCAAGGTTTTAATTTCACAGTAGATTTAACTAGAGAGATTTAATTTTACCAAATTAAAAACACATGTCCTACCACAACCCCCCAAACCCTCCAGGAGTGAAGTCAGGCAGAAAAAAAAAGTTTGATCACACCCTCAACTAGAAAGAAAAAGAAAAAGAGAGAGGTGATGATTCTAGATTTAAAACCCAATTTAAAACCTCAGCTCAGGACAGAGGAAAATGGAGAATTAACACCCTGTAAAAAGGATGTCGTTCTTGCTGACTGGAGACAATTTCTCCAATCAATGCCCACACTCTTCTGCTCTCAGCGTGCTCCTCCACAGTCCGCTCATGTAAACGTATACCACAAATTGTGCCCCAAACTCCCAGACAGTAAGATGGAGAGAGTTACTATTCACATTAGAAACCAATGGGCACATGGGCATGGGAGAGACAGAGAGGGAATAAAATCCACATGTGAGGGGGGAAAAATCCCATAAAACAAAGTTGAGCAGGTAGAGGGATTGAGGAGGGAATCAAGACAGCAGCAAGCAGCTAATGAGGAAAAGAGTGAGCAGAGAAAGCCGGGATGGCAGTTCACTACAAGTGTCCCATCGTTTATGTGGCGGTCACTGTGGTGAGCTCCTCACAATGACACTGTAGTCTAGATATCACTCCATGTGTAAAGTGGGAGAAAAAGAAAACTTTGGGTCATCAGAGTGTGTCTTACCCTTGGGAAGTCTAGCGACAAGGCAAAGGGAGACAATCCCGAGTCATGTCACCACTCTTGACTCTTTTCTTTTTTCTATGACTCTATTCCACCTGCCCGAGAAAGAAAGTTAGCATCTGGTTAATATGATCAGTCAAATTAAGTGCACTAAAAAAAAAATCTCAGGGGTTAGGGAGATGACTCAGCAGTTAAAGGCATTTGCTTGCAATGCCAAAGGGCCAGGTTCAATTCCCCAGCACCCATGTAAAGCCAGATGCACAAAATGGCCCTTGCATCTGGAGTTCATGTGCAGAACAAAGAGGGCCTGGTGTTTTCTCACTTTATCTCTCTCTCTTTTGTCTCTCTATCCTCCCAAATAGATGAATTAAAAAAAACTAAATACTCCATTTATGTTTTCTACTCCGTAACACAAGAACCAAGATCATATGCTTCTAGAGAAAATAATAATTTATATTTATACCAACATGATAAATCAAAAACTATGCTTCCATTAAAAGTTGAATTTGCAGGCCGATGAGATGGCTTAGCGGTTCAAGAGCTTGCCTACAAAGCCAAAGGACCCAGGTTCAATTCCCCAGTACCATCTAAGCCAGAGGCATGTGGTAGTGCATGTATCTGGAGTTTGGTTGCAGTGGCTGGAAGCTCTGGCATGCCCATTTTCTACTCCCTCTCTCTCACGTGCATGCGGTCTCAAATAAATAAATAAAAATATGTTTTAAAAGGGCTGGAGAGATGCCTTAGCGGTTAAGGTGTTTGCCTGCAAAGCCAAAGGATCCTGATTCGACTCTCCAGGACCCACGTAAGCCAGATACACAAGGGGGTGCATGCATCTGGAGTCTGTCTGCAGGGGCTGGAGGCCCTGGAGTGCCCATTTTCTCTGTCTCTCTCTGCCTCTTTCTCTCTCTCAAATAAATAAATAAAATATCTAAAAAGTTGTGTGTGTGTGTGTGTGCATATATATATATATATATAAAATCTGTGCAGCTGGCTTTCCAATTTTGATTCAGCCCCAGCCCATGGGAAGGTACTAGCCACAGTCTTCCCACCTCCGTTAATGTAATCTAGAAACTCCTTCACAAACATGCCAATTACTTAACCCCTCAGTTCCTTTATTCAGTGGATTTATAAGTTGCTTCCTTCTGGGCTCTTAGGAGGATTAAATGAGGAGATGTGCACAAAACCACACAGGACCCAGTCACTACGTAAGCCCTCAATCAATGCCAGCGAGGATAAGAAAACTAAGTACAATTGTGATTGTTAAAAGTATTTGTAGCCAGGCATGGTGGTGGATGCCTTTATTCCCAACATTTGGGAGGCAAAGGTAGAAGGATGGCTGTGAGTTCGAGGCCACCCTGAGACTACATAGTTAATTCTAGGTCAGCCTGGCCTAGAACATGACCCTACCTTGGAAAAATTTTAAATAATTTTAAACCATTTGTTACTGAAGTATGTATAATAAAGTTAATGATAACAATTTAAAAACTTGAATTTACAAGAGCTGAATGGATGCATTCTAACAGTAAAATTCAATAAGTGGTACTTGGCTATTTAGTAAAAGAAAAATGGCATTTCAACTGTATGTGGAATATTTTGGAGGATGTGTCCCATATTCGGTGTCCAACTTCTCTCCTTAGGACATATGCAATTTTCTTGACTATGTGGAGAAGGCAAGAAAACAACAACAACAAAAAAGGATGGGTGTGGTGGTCATGAAGAAGAGAAAATTCAGAAGTATTTCAAGGATGTTAAGACAAAAGTCAAATTTGGAGGTGTTGACCCCAGATGAGCTTTAGAAGCCCAGGTCCCCTAGGAAATGGAGGACGTACAGAAAACTTGCTATTGATCAGTGGAGGTGGACCACAGACAACCCAAATATTCTGTTGTTAGATATGAACCATAAAGTAGCAGTGATATGTTTGCTTTTTCTCATGTGCAGAATCTAGATTTAAGTATGTGTGCGTGCTTGTGTGTGTGGGGGGGGGCGTGAAACTAGAAAAGGAGTTATGGGAAGAGAGGAACAGATCTTAAAAGAGTCAGAATGGTGGGAGGAAGAGCGGGTAATAAAATAAAAATGACATGAAGGTAAAAAAGAAAAACAAAAGGAGAAAAAGTAATGAGGGAATATAACTTTGAAACTATGCTATATAATATGAGAGCAAATATATTTCACAAACAATGTTTCATTCTCACAATTTGTACAGATGATAATATTTGGATATGCTGGTATAAGGAATTGTCATGTTTTCTTTTCTAATATAGCTACTAGAAAATATAGGATGAGACGTGTGGCTTGCATTTGTGACCTGAATTATCTTTCCACGGGATAGCATTGCTATAGAATGCAATGTTGAATTTCTAGTACCCATTCTTTCAATTTTCTTTCTTTCTTAAGACTGAGTTTGTAGAGTTGTGGATTATAGAATGTTAAATACTTATAATTAGGAATGACAGAAAATTTATACATCAAAATAGTTATACACAAAGCTTGTAATAAAATAAAATGGCAGTGAGAGTCTAGAAAATATATAACATGGAGAATTAGAGAAAACTGGCGCTTCAATTTAAAATTTTTTTCACAAGCAAATTTTAGAATGAAAAGATCAATACTGAAACACTGAGCTCAAGAGACACGTAAGAGCAGGCTGGACCAAGAACACTAAGGATGATGGGCTTGAAGACAGATCAGTATAAGTTATACAGATTGGAGAACAGAAAACGGGAGATGAAAAAGACATAGAAGAGTGGAAAGCAGCCCCCACCATAAGTAATAAGAAGAGTGGGTATGCATTGTGTATGGAATGGTCCAAGAGATGTGCAGCCAGAAGGTCAGAGGAAGGGAAGAGAGAATGGAGTGGACTGGAGAACTATGTAAGGACAGAGCAGCCAGGGGTTCTCTAAATGGACCAAACGTGTCAAACCGCTTCCCTGATTGCTGCCAATCCTAAGCAGGAAAATCCAAAGACGAGAATGTCGTCAAGGTATGTTACAGGGAAATGTCTTTAAACAAAAGCCAAAGAGAACAAGCTTTAAAGTACAGAGGGAAATAGATTAATTTCAAAGTAGCAGCCACAAGAGGCTAAAAGCTAGAAGAGCGGGTGCCAGACAAGTATGGGGTAGCATTTAAATCTGTTCAAACAAAACACCAGCCAAAGCGGGATTGTGCACTCAGGAAATTCATCCTCCGAGGGTTCATAAAAGAGCTGAGCCGAGTCGATCACCCGCAGACACACATGAACAGAAGACTGAACACAGTTCTTCAGTGAATGGAAAATCAACAATGAAAACACTGCTGAGGGCTGCAGAGATGGCTTAGTGGTTAAGGCACTTGCCTGCAAAGCACGAGGACCCAGGTTCAATCCCCCAGTACTCATGTAAGCCAGATGCACAAGGTGATATATGTGTCTGGAGGCCCTGGCATGCCCTTCTCTCTCTCTCTCCTCAAATAAACAAATAAATAATATTTTATTTAAAAAAACATTGCTGAACTTCAAAGAAAATCTAAACATAAATAATATCTTCCAGGGGCAAAATATGTATAGACATAAGGTTCATTATAGTGGTAATAAGTGCATTATAGTGGTAATACAAAAGAAAAAAGATAGATCAAACTAAAACAGCCTAAGACACCAGCATTGGCTCAGAAACAATAGAAGTACTGATTATCAGCTTCTGATAAGTTAATGATCTGTGTTAGAATCTCTAAGGCAGCAACTAAAGTCATGCACAGCTGACCAGCTAATACAAGAGAACATTGAAATAATTTTTGAGATATAATTTATTCAAAAATAGGTAAGGAAATGATATATATTACACATGAATAAATAAAACAACAATAGTTTGCTCACGAGACATCATAAATATAAAAAATAGAAAAAATTAGGAAAACAGTGTAAGTATCTGGAAAGAAAAAGCTTGTTAATACCCCATGATACTTCAAGGTAAAGGACATCACTCTGGACATAAATAGGAACACTTTAAGAGAGGTAACAGGGTTATGTCATTAGCAAAATATAATGATCACAAATTTTCAGTAACCAAAGTGTACCATTGCGAAACATACAAAGCCACTACACCCAACTTTATGTATTTTTTTGAAACTTAGAAATCCAATGTTTCTTTGGGCTTCTGAGATAAGATGGCTCAGCATTTAAAGGTGCTTGCTTGCAAAGCCTGGGTACAATTCGCAAGTACTCAGATAAAGCCAGATGCACAAAGTGACACATGGGTCTGGAGTTCATCTGTAGTATCAGGAGGTCCTGGCATGCCATAGTCTCTCTCTTTTAAGAAATAAATAATATTTTAAAAAAGAAACCCTGTCTAGCATTCTACAAGATATAGCCACCATTAAGAGGGAAGGGAACAGAAAAAAAAAGAAACCCAATGTCTCTAAAATATTTTAAACATTTTAAAGTATAAAAATCTGCATACTCAAAATATTCTTATATTTGAGGCTAGAAAATGCAGCATTTGGTGATAATGCTAGACATTTTGTTTGTTTAAACTACTTCAAAGAACACTAAAAATCAAGGAGTTGCTCTCTGCAATCTGTCCATCTACAATGTGTGTTCACATTTAATATGATTTAAGTATATCTCATTATCTCACTTATTCAGGCCAGCTCCCTTAGCACGATCTTACTCATAGCTTCATAAAGAAGACAGAACAGAAAAGTTTGTCTCCATGTGACAAATGGGGGGGGGAGCTTCCTAGGAGTTAATTTGTTTACACAGATAATATATGATTGAAGCTTACATTCTATTATTTTAGCTTGTTCGAGATCTCTTTTCAGGCTAGGAGTGGTGACTCATACATATAATCCCAGCACTCTAGAGGTTGTGGTAAGAGGATCAGGAGATTTAAGGCCAGCCCTGGCAACATGAGACCCTATGGCAAAATGTTAATTAATTAATTAATTGAAAGTTTCTTTCCTTGCATGTTAATATCAATATTCCCTTCTTTTGTGTAGTCATTTTGCCCACTAAATTAAGGTCTCACACCGTCAGACTTTGTTGTGCTTGGTTATATGAAGCCCAGCCAAATGAACAACATTCTGTCTCCCAAGTGAGTGATGCCTAAGTTGAGGGCAATAGGCCAGAGTCCTTCTACTCATAGCAGTTTACCCTCACAGTGCTGGGACAAAACCAGAAACAGCTGGCAGAAGGAAAGGGTTTATTCTGGCTTACGGGTTTTGAAAAGTTTCATCATGACAGGGAAAGCATGGCAAATGCTGTCAGCCAGGGTGTCATATCTTGTCCCAGTAGCAGGGAAGCAGTGAGGAGAAGATGCTACCTGGCTCGGAACACCCGGTGGGTTGGACTAATAAGACCTCAGCAACCTGAAGGTCTGCCCTCAGCAACACACCACCTCCAGCAAGGCTCCGCCTCCCAGGATCCACCAGCTAGGGACTAAATAGAAGGCTGATCACAATCACTCAGGCTTTGGGACACAAACCACCACACTGTTGGTTGTGTCTTAAAAGACTAGCCATTTGTTTCTGCATTATAGTCCCCTAAAGCTCCTCTTCTCCAACACATGCTTCCCATGGTACATTTGCTCAACTCTTACTCTCACGCCATACATTGCTCACAAACATGTCATGTTAATTAATCGGAGTCTGTTTCTGTTACGATCACCAAGAATGTTAGTTGATTCTCTGAGCTCCCAGAAAAGTCAGGTCAATTGCCCAGACCTCCTCATCCCCAAGTCAGAGTGTCCTCCAGCTCTTGGGAGAACACACACATGCTATGAGTGCCCAAGAGCACCTGTGCTGTCCTTGCGTACACAAACGCTGGGGAAACTTACCCAAAGCTGAGTGCTGCACTAAAGCTGGAAGTCAGCAAATCACATGACTAAAACAATGACAGGTTTGAAGGATCTCAAGAAAAAGAGAAAACACAGGAAATTTGCATTTCTGTTCACTAACAAGAGAGTTCTATGATCTTGTATACAAGATACCACGGGTTTGCACAGATGCCAAATTTATCATTAAGTCCAAATAACTCATGTTTAAATCCAGAAATTCCAATTTACAAATGTCAAAGTAGCTTTTTAAATGTACAGATTTTTGCCTTTAAAAAAAAAATAAAAGTTGTTTCGTGTTTACTGCAACATGGTCTTACCTCACCTAATCATTTTTTTTTTTTCAAAAACTGAGAGGAATGCAAATGCTGAAGGTAATAGGATTCAATTATCTAGGGTGCAGGAAAGCAGCAGACACAATGCTGCATGGGTTACGATGAGCAAGTGAGAAATGGAGAGAGATTTTCTTAATAAAATGAAAATTTCTTGCAAAACTTGAATATGTCAAAATAAAAAGTCAAATATTTTAAAAAGGTGGCAAGGTCTAAAAGGAAGCAAACCCCACAGTGGGAGGCAGGAAACCTGACAGTCCTGTCAGCTGTGATTCACTTGAGATGACACTGAAATACAGAAAGTTGAATTTATTTTTTGACTAAGAAAAATATGATCAATTATACAACCATCCAAAAACATCAGCCCAAGAGGCCAAGAAACATTGAAGAAATCTCTTGTTGCATTCTGGGAAGGCCCTTAAAGTTTCAAAACGCTAATAAAAGGGGATTGTCAACCTGACACTTGGCTTTTCAAGCAAAGATTCAACAAAGTTTCATCTTTTCTTAAGCTAATTGTTGAGCTCCATATCAAATCACAAAGCAATAAAGCAAGCTGATAATGTCAGAAAGAATGCATCAAATTGCAGCATCCAGCTCTGCTGTTCTTGGACACAAGACTCTCCAACCAGAAGGAGATGAGCAAACAGTTCGCCCAATACTGCATAAACACACAGGGTCGACTGGATGTGGCATATGCAGAACACATAGGGATCTCTGAAGGCTTCTGGGATATTTTTCACTTGTTTCTTCCTAGTCCTGAAGATCCTTCCAATTTCCTTCACCCAACTGTTCATACTGACGGTCTAACTAGTCCTTCCTCTGCTCCATGAGAGTACAGAAAGCAGCCTGCAGCCAGCGAGAGGAAAGCCCTCACCAGAACCCACTGTGCTCACCAACACTCTGTCCTCAGACTTCCTTTCTCCGAAGTGTATCTTTCTGACACGTGTCTCTCTTCTTTCTTTCTCTCCACCTTCCCACTTAAACTTTTGGGTCAGTTTTACAGAGTCTATAAACAAACATGCTATGATTTTGATTAGAATTGAATTGACTCTATAAACAAGTTGAAAAGACTTGTAAAACCTTAATAATATTGACTCTTTCAATCCATGAACACCTCCACTCATTTAGACCTTTTATCCTTTTGATTTCAGAGTTTAACATTCTCTGCATTTGGATTTCATGGGTGTTCTACTCCATTGATATGTATTAATTTTATTTTCATGACATTTTGAATTCAAAAATAGATTTGATGATTCTTACAGATTCTGTACATGGACAATCATTTCATATATTAAAGGCAGAATCATGTCTTCCTTCCCAGCCTGTATGCTTTAATATAATGTGCTAGCTTTATGCAACAGTGTAATGTTTCAGACAAATGGGAAGAAAGGTATGTTTAGGTAATTCATGATTTTAAGAATGGTGGGTCATGTTTCTCACTCATATATTTGGCTTGCTATATAGTTTTCACCATAGGATTTTTGTCAAAGTTCTTCATGGAGTTCAGAAACCATTCAGCCTAGTTACTGAGATGGTGGGGTAACCCCTTGATTTTAGAATGTGCAGCTGAGTCTGAACACTTGACTAAATCCCATTAGTTCATTTTGATTAATTTATTGTTGGGTCCAAAGGGCTAGTGTATTTCTGTGGAGTTTTGCATGCATGTTCATGAAAAATATCTGTAGTTTTTCCTTTTGTAAAAATCTTTATCTTATCTTGGAATTAGGGTAACTTTAACTTCAGAGAATGAACTGGAAAGTGTAGTTCATTTCAAAACCTTTAGTAAGCTTGTAGAAAATTAGTATTTCTTGCTTAAATGCTTGGCAGAGTTCACCAGTAGAAATACCATCTGGACCAAGTACTTCTGTAGAGAAAAGTTATAAATGACTAATTAAATTCTTAATAAATATAAGACTGTTCAGATTATCAATTTCTAAATGTGTTATTTTCTTGTTTTTTTAAAAAATACTTGTGTTTATGTATGGTGTGCCTGTGTGTTTGTGTGTATGAGTGCAACTGTCACACGCCACACACATTGGGTGTCAGTTCTCACCTTCTCCCATGTTCGACTCAGGGTCTCTTCTAGTTTGTCACTGCATGCACTAAGTTGGCTAGCCCATGATCTTCCAGGGAGTCTCCTGTCTCCACCTCCCAATGTGTCATGGGATTACAGATGATTATACTACATCCAGCCTTACTTGGGTTCTGGAGATCCAAATTCAGTTCCTCGTGCTTGTGTGTGAAAAGGGTTTTATCTCCCCCGTTCCTGTTTTCACGTTCTAAGTACTACATTCTTAACTTCACCAGTGCAATAGCCTATAGAATTATTTGAGGCCAGGTCTCATGTACCCAAGGTTAGCCCAAAGCTACATTACATAGCTGAGGATGACATTGAACTTCTGGTCCTCTTGTTTCCACCTCCCGAGTACTGAGGGTAAAGGTGTGCACCACCACGTCCAGCTTGTATACTAACAATAGGAGATCAAACCTGGGGCTTCATGACTACGAGGATAGCACTCTTCTAAACGAACTGCATCCACAGACCATAGGAGGTATAGTTTATAAAAACTTATCGCTATGCCTCAGAAGGGACCCTCTTCCATGGACCCATCCATACAGTTAGTAAGAGTGTGTGACAGAAGTTGCTTCTGAAAGTAAGTCAAAGCATTTGTCTTGACGCCCCATCCTGACATCTTCTACCTGTGACATAGTCTGCCTTTCCTTCCACTGACCAACCGAAGTGAGTCCCTAAAACGTTCCACTCATAGCCAACTGACTTTTCTACCACATGAAGAGATCTTGTAAAAATAGGGATGTGCCCAAGGATCTTCAGCTCTGTTGTCCAGATGGCAGGCATAGGGGGTGTAAAGCAGGCTTTGAAATGACCCCAGCCTCAAGCACAGAATGATGGCAGTTTGACACAAGACCATATACCAGATCGGTCAGCAGAGATATTTCCAAACAATTGGACCACTAAAACCTGGGAGAGGATCAAAAGAGATGGCTCAGAAGTTAAGGAGCTTGCCTAAGGACCCCCTGGGTTCAGTTTCCCAGTACCCATGTAAAGCCAGATGCACAAGACAGATGCACAAGACAGCACATGCATCTGGAGTTCATTTCCAATGGCTAGAGGCCCAGGCATGCCCATTTGCTCACTCGCTCTTGCCCTCTCTCTCTCTCTCTCTCTCTCTCTCTCTCTCTCATAACTAATTAAATGACTAACTAACTAAATAAATAAATAAATAAATAAAATATTTTTTAAAAACCTGGGAGACAGTGGTGTTTCCTGTTTGAAGACATTACATGTTGAAGTTGCCATGCACAGAAGATAAGTAATTTTAGTAACTACCTCACTGAGTTGTGTGAGGTTTGAATCAGATTATGTAAGTAAGGGGGTTAACATAATGCCTGAAATACAATAAGCCCAAAATAAATGGTATCTGTGAATATTTGGATGAGGTTTTGAAGAAAAAAACAGCCCTGTGCTGATTGGCTGTGGTCTGGCCAACTTCAAGTGATGGCTTTCCCAGGGTGGGTCATTGGACTTTGATTCACACTGTGCAGACAAGCCAGTGGGAGTGAGGTACATTTAAAGATGCTCAGGTAATTATTTCTGGATTCCATTGGATTATATCACATGTCATTCCATGTAGAATAGCTAATGAAACTGACTTTGAAGACAACTTTTTTTTTTTGCCATTTCACTCTGATTTTGCATTTCTTTCATATGGAAGACATGATTCATTCTTGTTTAAGTGGGATCCGTGTGTGTGGAAAGGCACCAGATCAGGTTGTGACTGAGCTGTGCTTCAGAAGAACAATCATTCTTGTCATTCAAATATTATTTGCCATTGAACATGTTTTTATAAAGTGTTTGAGAGTTGGTTAAGTCTTTTGAGATAACTGATGGAGCTGGAAGACAAACAGTGTATTGATTTCCAAACAAGACTAAAATGTTAATAAGGGCGAATAGATGAATGCTACTTTTAACCCAGATTCCATGAATAAGAAAGGGAGAAAGAATAAACAATCATTGTCAATTGTAGGAAGTTAAAAAAAAATGGAGCAAATTCGTCTGCATGCACAGAGCTCAAAGAAGACAGCTCATCTTTGTTCTGAATCAAACATGGTGTCTTCATTGGCAGGCACGTTCCAAAGGACCACTGATCAATTAATCTAGGTCTGGACACTGAGAGCAAGTACATAAGTTCCCTGGGTATATTGATTTTTTTTTTTTTGCAAGATGTTCTCAAGTTGAACTATAATTCAAAGTTATTTTTGAAGTTCTCATGCTTGAAGATAATGTCCTACTGTGATTGACAAGATGAAACACACACACTTCTCTCCTTTGAAACACGCTTTGATAGGGTATTGCTGGAAAAGATGGGACTAAATATCAAAAGTCATGGAATTGGTGAAGAGATGAGTCACCGTTTGATGTCATTTTGTTAGCCTGTGAGGCAGGTCACATTTAGCTCTACAAAGATCAACTTTTTTTCTTCCCTATTGGCCTTGCCTTCATGATTATTTCTTCCAAGTGCATTCATCAGTGACTTCCAAAAAAATTTTTTTACATCATTCACAGTACGAACTGGACTTTATTTCACGACCCAGAATGTGCTTGCAGTCCTAGAAACACACACGTATTTATCGGACACTAGAGACGTGCTCATAGTCACATACACATATGAAACTGAAACAAAAGACATATGAAATAATGCATTCCCTGGGTAAAATATCCTCTGATTTTTTTCTATTCTGTTTTCTTCTAGTCCTTTCACTTTTGTTCTTTTATTTTAAATGCTATTATGACTCAGCAAATGCATTTTTGTAATAAGCCAGTGAGTGATTGACCAACACTGTAGAAGCACTGCACTGGGGGGTTGCCTATTCTAATCAAAGTTCAGTTTGTTGCCTTCTCTGTAACTTGTTTGCATTTCTAGCCAAATGATCCACTTGATTTGATGTGCTACCTGTCTCTTGACATTCACTTGGATTTTCATTCATTCATTCAACAATCTTTATGACATCAAATATGACTTGCAAATGTCAAATGCATCAGGCACAGAGGTATAAGGTATAGATACGATGAAAAATAAAACAAGCATTGCTACTTTCAAAGAGTGTAAGGTCAAAAAGAAAATTTATGATTTTTAAATTTACAGAATTTTAATTACACAAATACAATTTTTTTTTCTTGGAGAGAGTCAGAGAGAGAGAGAGAGAGAGAGACAGATAGAGAATGGGCGCGCCAGCAGCCTCTCTGCCTCTGTGAACAAACTCCAGACACATGCGCCCCTTGTGGGCAAGTGCGGCATTGCGCCCTTGCATCACTTTTTGCGTCTGGTTAAACAAGGGACCTGGAGAATCGAACGGGCGTTCTTAGGCTTAGGAGGCAGGCGCCTTAACCCCTAAGCCATCTCTCCAGCCCCAAAATTTTTAAATGATGATTGCCATAGAGAAAGACAAGATTCTGTGATAAAGAAAACATAGATTCTGTAAAATATAAATGTTTATTTAAATGCAGTTTCATAGAAGACTTTTCCGGGTCCACTTTTCTATAAAGATGACCTCTAAGCTAAGCCCCCAAAGTTGCTCTCTGATAATCAGTAAAGACCTCTTCTTTTTATGGCACTGGAGAAATAGCTCAGCAATTAAGGCACTTCCCTATAAAGCTTAATGACCTGGGTTCAACTCTCCAGTATCCACATAAAGCCAGATGCACAAAGAAGCCCATGGGTCTGGAGCTCGTTTGCAGCAGCTGTTCCTCTCTCTCTCTCTCTCTCTCTCTCTCTCTCTCTCTCTCTCTCTCTCTCTTTCAAATAAATATAAAATATAAAAAGGATCTCTTCTTTTACAATTTTAACTGGTTCTCCACAAGGGAGATGTTCTTAAGCTAGATATTATTTCTCAGTTCCAGGGCAGCTAGAAGGAGCCACATTCCTGAATTCTAGTGATTGGGGCAGGACAGGAAGTCACTTGCACCATTTCCGGGTATTGTTACTAACGCAATTGATGATTTTCCCCTACCAACTAGTTGGGAGATCACACACGCTGCAACTTGAGCCCAGGTACAGGAGTCGTGTGTCATGATCACTGATTTATCGGCCAGCTCAGATCACCCACTTATCTTTGGACTGTCACATGAAAAAAATAAAGGAGATGATAGATGATAGATAGGTAGATGATTGATTGATAGATAGATAGATAGATAGATAGATAGATAGATAGATAGATAATAGATCAACTCTTACATGGTTAAGCTACTATGTTATAGGCTGTCTTTGTTCAGTTGCCAAAATAAAGCAAAGATCAAGAATGTTCCAAGATGATATAGGAGTATTGATAAGGGCTGAAGAGTCAAGCAGAGGAATGGTATGCATAATACCCTTCCCAAAACTATTTTTAGTGTTCCAAGGAACAAAAGGAGGCCCATGTGCCTGGACTGCAGTAGGTGAGTGAAGATTAGAATGAGATGAGATGGATGGAAACAAGGCTTACAATATCACTTACAATAGTCGTGCTTTGAAATGGAATGATAATGACAATGATGTTGTCATGATGGCTTGCGTGAACTTCACGAGAGAAGGTGAAGCAGTGCTTGGTATGTACACAGGGCACTTGCTACTCATTAGAACCTATCACCTCTTCTTTAGCTTATTTCAAATACCCAGTCTGTCATTTCCCCTCCTTTAAAGACTTGGCAGTTCAAACTTCGTCTAAGAACCTATACTGATTGAGCTGATTAAATGACTGATTTCAAGATCCACATGACATAGACACTTGTAAGTCTATAGTCTGGATGGAAGTTAATATTTTCTCCAATATTACATGAAAGATAGACACATAGAAATGTTGTGAATTTCATTTTCACTAATTTCTGTAAGTGGTCACATCATTGCTTTACTGACAATTTAGGACAATTAATGTCAACATTTATATTTGTTTTATTATTATGAACTAAAGATTTTTCTACCTCAGACAGCTCAAACCACAAACAATATAATCCAATTTACTTTCATTCCCACCACTTATTTCAAATGTCTTATGCTAAGCCTGTCAGTAAATCAACTTTAATATTTAATACTTTATTTATTATCTGCAAGCAAAAGGTTGTGCTTTTATTTTAATGTCAATATGTCCAGCTTGTTGAGGTCTTTAAAATGATTTGCAGCACATTTTTCTGGCATGCAGAGATGAAAAAGAAATTTAATCATAATAAAACAAAATCTGTTTTCAATGATAGAAATTTCCAGCTGGTTTCTCAAAAAAAAAAAAATCAAGTGTAATGAAAAGAGTATGAAAGATTTAAACTCAAAGGTTGCCTAATTAGCTGGATGCATCTGAAATTATGCCACCAGGATTATAGATGTGAGACAAAACAGACTGCTGTTTTCAAAAGGAATGAAATTCGTAAAGCACTATAATTTACCTTCTATCATTTTGAGCAGAGGTTGAATGACAACTAACTATAAGGCTCTATTTTACCAACAGAAGTTCTAGTGAAAGTCTACAGCAAATATATTTTGATACAGTACTGATTTCTCTGTGGGAATTACATAAAAATTAGTCAATGTAGATCAACTTGATCTTAGCATTATATAATGACCATTGTGACACTAAGCTTAAAGAGAAAAAGCAATACAATGCCCAATTGTCTCTAACAATGCATTCAACCATGCCATCCGCTCTAAGGTTTAATGCCGCTCATAAAGCACGAGGAGGTACAGGAAGAAATAGCAGGACATAGCATTTTGGATGACTGGACCATTGATTAAGCCTCGAATTTAACATTGTCACTGAAATTTTATTTTAAAGGATAGTACATAAAATTCCTTTCTGAAATACCTTCCAGTGGTTTTATTCTGCCACCAGGACGTTCCGGGAGTAAATCATTCCATGTAATTTAGCTCTCCTGATAAACTGTATGTTTAAGGCTTTTGACTTTGTGCTTTATGGTCTTTTTTAAACTAGGATGCATAGAACGGAATTTACTCTTCCCTGGTGACAAGGCTGCCACTGTGAAGTTGAGCACCCTCCCTTGCTGTGACAGATATCACCAGAGGCTCCTGAGCTTGACCTCGCATTAAATAACACCACACAAAGAAGTCGTATGTCTTGGAGAAGTTTCAGTAACTTCTTTATGTCCTTTATTTTCTAACTACCCAAGACAGAAAAAAAAAAATTTGAATGTGATTACAGAATCCTATAAAGCACATTTTAAATCCTTACTCTATCTCTTAGTTGCAATAGAACTAAAAACATCTTCTTAAATGTGGTGTACTTCCATTTTCTTACCTATAAAATCGAACTATCTGATAACGTTAACAAAAAGATAACTAGAGATATTAGAGTAGTGGGTAACATTAATATGAGAATAACTAAAATACTTCTCCAGTCCTTGCCCTAGCATTTATATTTACACATATATAATAAATATATACATATTATACATGCATATAATGTCTGTAATCTACAGAGTTTATATATCAGGGATGGGATCAAAGACTATTTTAACTATGCTCTCTGCAGTAAAAATGAAAATCACAAAATAGGTAAAATCATATTATATATGGTGCCAATATATTTGATACTTGGCTCTAACCAACTAACATTGTAAAAAAAAGTAAACTATATAGAAAAAAGCAAGCAGTTAAAATATACTAAAACATTCAAGATTAATGTGTATGTTTGTCTGAATTGTTTCTCATCTAAAGAGCAAGGCTGTGGGTTTAGAGCACTGGCCTCTACATACTGCATGTCTTCCTTTTGAAAAAATGGTTTGGGGGGCTGGCTAGCTAGTCCAGCCCAACCAGTGAGCTCCCAGTTCACTGAGAGACCTGGTGATCAACGGAAGAACACAGTACTTCAACATGCACAGGCATACATGTGTGTACCTACACACATGCAAACATACATATGCACACATATACACCCCCACACACACACACAAAGCAAAGGTAAATAAATTAAAACAAGGCAAATCTGATGACTGTTGCCATACTCTCATCTGATGGGACTTTATCGCTTTATCACTTAATTTGAGTTGCTTCCCTTTGTCATAATGTTGGGATTTTGAAAACCTGACCTGTGTTAAAAACAACAGGCACTGTTTGCATAGTTTCCCTAGGAAGGAAATCAAGTCAGTTAACTAAACACATATCACTGAAGAGCCTCCGTCACGTGCTCTTCACACCATCCTGGCAACTTGAGAGAGAAAAGATCATTCCTTAGGTGAAACTGGAATGTGTTTTTTTCATTAATCTGCTCATTGCATTTTGATTAGCAAACAGGTGCTATATCCCCCCCACACACACACACCACCACCACCATTAATGGTTGACTAAGGAAATGTGGCCCCTCTGGAAACTGCCTTTTATTATGCACTCAAGTGACAGAAAGTAGAGCTGTAGAAACAGCAGCCAGGGTCTTCCCAGGCTATGAAAATAAACGCACGCACACCTCTCCTACATGTGAATTAAGTCCAGCCTTCATATGCACAGAAGCCACATGTCCCTGGTTATCAACGGCTTTCCTAAATTCAAATCTTCTCTTCGACTGTCCATTCAGTCATTCCGATGTGTCAGACAGCAGAATTGATTTGTTATTCCGAAAATATGGGAACTTTGTTTCTAAACAAAGTAATACATGCAGAGAAAAAAAAAATCAGCTCTGGTTCATCTGTAGCTTGGGACACCAGCAACTTTCAGGTAATACAGTTATAGTTAATGTTACAAAAAAAATGATGTTTAAAATCCTGGCCAAGCATGGATGCGGCAGTAGAGCAGAAACCTTTGCCACAGTGACCTTTTGAATAGATTAAATGCATTTTTGAAAAGCTTGCGAAAGTATCTAGTGAGCGAGGATATCAAAAGGATGTGAGTTCTATGCAAGCGATTCTTTGAAGTGCCCGTTTTTGGAAGGGACTCTATTCTCATGAACCTGCCAGGGGTGAGGAGGCGATCCTTTGATTATCTGTCATTTGTTCAAAGCTTCCGTTATCTCTTGGACTTAAGGCCAGTGGTGACATCAAAGAACCAATTGGACGTGGCACTTATTACACAAGTTAACCTCCTGGGAGTCACAGAAGAGCTGCTCCTTTGAGCCGTGTCACGAGAGAGATGGTCATTTTGAAAGGCAGTGGGAACCAGGCCAAACCCCACCAGGAACTGCACTCCGCACACACCGACTCCAGAGGCTTCGGCTCATCAAACTCCAAACCAGTGGAGGTTGTTCCTTCGAGTGAAGGAGAGAGGTTCTTGCTCTTCAAGGACAGATAGCTACCTGTCATTATAACACACACAGTATTTCAACAAGTGCACAAAAGAAAAAAAACTGGCATCATGTCTGAAGAAGTAATTTTTGCCACTCTGACTGAGCCTCGGGCCTTGCCTTCGGAGTCACTAATGGCCCCGTCTCTTCTCACATGTGCTTGCTCACTCACAGAATAAAAGAGAAGCTATTTAGCCACTTTTCTTCCATTGTTTTTGAGAAATAGTACAGAAAAAAAAAAGAACAGAGTTGAGATGAAATAGACATGTTTCTGAATGTATCAGAGCATATTTTAAGATCTTTAAAAAGTGAGACGTCGCCATGCGTGGTGGTGTGTGCCTTAAATCCCAGCACTGGGGAGGCAAAGGTAGAAGAATATCTGTGAGTTCAAGGCTACCCTGAAACTACATAGCGAATTCCAGGTCAGCCTGAGCTAGAGTGAGACCCTGCCCCGAAAAACAAAACAACAACAAAAAAAGTGAGATGTCATTGCCTAAGAAACCTTCTAAAACTGGAATTCAGGGCTGGAGAGATGGTTGGGCGGTTAAGACACCTGCCTGCCAAGCCTAAGAATGCCAGTTCCAGTCTCCAGGTCCCACTTTTAGCCAGACACAAAAAGTGATGCAAGGGTGCAATGCTGCACTTGCCCACAAGGGGGTGCACATGTCTGGAGTTCGTTCACAGTGGCTGAGAGGCTGCTGGCACGCCCATTCTCTCTCTCTAGCTCTGTATCTATCTCAAATAAAAAAAAATAAAATAAAACCTAAAACTGGAATTCAAAAGTTCAGTGTTGGGCTGAGGAGATGGCTTAGAAGTTAAGGTGCTTGCCTGTGAAGCCTAAAGACCCAGGATCGATTATCCCAGAAGCCACATAAGCCAGATGCATGTGGTTTGCAGTGGAGAGAGACCCTCCGAGAGCGCCCATTCTCTCCCTCTCTATCTCTGTCTCTCTCTCTCTCTCTAATTAATAATAAATAAAAATAAATATTAAAAGAAGTTCAATGTTGAGGAAAGTTCTGTTGTTGAAATACAGGAGGAACTGATAGTATATGTGATATACACTTTTGCAAGTGTTTAGGGTTTTTTTAATGATGTAAATGTTAAGGAAAATTATAAGGAAATCAGTGAAAAATAACTAAAATTTCATCAAACTATCTCCAATTCTGTTGGCAAAATCCAGGTTAAGACTAATTAAGAGTTAAATATAGTTTCTTGATTCAGAATTGGAGCAAAGGGAAGAAGTCAGACTTGCACGGACTCTGAGACATTATCTGTGGAAGACATGAAGGGGGATGACTGAAGAGCGGGTTAAGATTTCTTTGCAAACAACCAACCTAAAAATAAAATCATTCTCTCAGAGTTATGGAGACCAGAAGTCTGAAGCTGGGACAGGGAGGGAAGGGAGGCTGATTACTTCTGAAAGCTCTGCTCCATGTCTCATTCCAAGTGTCCAATGACTGGGGACAGTTCTGAACACGCCTCAGCATGACCACGCATGGCTTCACTCTTCCTCCCATTTATGTGGCCTTGTGACCTTCCCTCCTTTTCTCCTCTCTCTCGTTCTGTGTGTGTGTGTTTCAAGTCATCCTATGTCTTTTCTTTTCTTTCTTTCTTTCTTTTTCAAGGTAGGGTCTCACTCTAGCTCAGGCTGACCTGGAATTCACTGTGTAGTCTCAGAGTGGCCTCGAACTCATGGCGATCCTCCTACCTCTGCCAGGACACGAATCACTGGGTGAGGATCAGCCGAATCCCTTCTCGTTCCACAGGAAGATGAGAGAAGGCATTTCAGAAGTAAATGTACAAGGGGAAAAGGAACCATTGGCAGAGGAAACAAATGGCACCTCTGACCCTATAACCTAATATATGTGTAGGGGTTTTACTGAGTCATCTTTCCCGTGACCTCACCAGGAAAAGGACATCTTCACGAGCCCTGGAATGTGTCTGCTCTGCTTCCTGTGAAATGACAGCTGCCATTGTTAATTTTCCCTGTGTGATGGTTCCTCTTTATCTCTACTGTCAGCTTGATTGGATCAAGAGATAGCTAAAACACATGCCACCAGGCAAGTCTTTGAAGATGTGGCCAGAAGGATCCAATGAAGGAAGTTGATTCTCCCCCAAAGTGGGCAGATACAAAGAGGACTGGGGGCAGAAGGCAGGTGACCTCTGCTTAGCCGCCCTCAGTACATTCTGGTAACTGCATCGACCCTGTTGCTCTCAACCCTCACTGATAACAGAGCCCAAATTCTTCCCTGCTTCTCTGGTCTTCCAAGGTGGACTGAAGATGAGTGGTTCTCTAGGAACCCTCCAGACCTCCAGCACCAGGTTGGGACTGCAGAGGCAGCTGAGCTTTGTTCAAGCCAATTGAATTTCTCCCAAGTAGATGAAGTATCATTCTCAATGGATCTTTGTTGTGCTTTAGACACTTGGCAACTGCATGTCCCTTTCACTGAAGTCATTGATTTGGGTAATATTAAATGACTGTAACTACTGGGGAGGCAGGTAGAAGTTAAAAGTCTACATATTTCATTTGTAAATTTCTCAGTAATAAAGTGCCATTGGGCCCTGATTTGGTGATGGGTTTTGCTAAAAGAAATCACTTTGAAAACCTGCCTGTCTAGGAGTGTTATCACCTAAAAGCATCTTGGTTCAAGGTCTTATCTGATCAACCTCTAAAAGAAATAAAAAGAGCTTGCAGTTTTCCAAATGACTTCAATTGTCTCTAAACTCTTCGAGTTCGTGACAGCATCTCAGAAAGGAAAAGGACTTAGCCAACTCTTAATTATTCAGGCTAATAGTGGCCTGCGGGGTGTGAAGTGTGATGCGGTTCTCTGGCCAGGTGTCATGACTGGGGGCATCACTGGGAGACAAAGAAGCTGAGGCTTCATTGACCACCATGAGTGAACCAATTTCTTATTCCCTGGGTGGACATTGATTATCTCTGTGCTAGAAAAAAAAAAAACTCTTTGAAGAATAACTTTTAAGTCTTTCTTGGAAAATCCAACAAACCTCTCCCCTACTTGAGAATGGAGATCAATAAGGAAGATTGAATTCATGATCAAACAACAATAAAGAGATAAACTATGATTAAAATTATATCTCCTTGTCTTCATTTACTTAAATTTTGCTAACTACTCTGGAAAAAAAATATCTAATAATGCATCAGAATCTAGAGCTTGTTAACTGGATATGTAAGTTTAATTAATCAACCTTAAATTTCACAATGGCTGCATCTCATTCCATAAAAAATTATTGACTCTCTCAATGTGCCAAGTGCTGCATTAGGCACTGAAGTGTAGATGCCCTGCTTAAGGGATCACAGTTATTAGAGACACAAGCAAGTGAGCTGAGAAATTACAAAGCAGTGGGTAAGTGTGTTCCATAGATATCACAAAGGGCATTGTGGAAGCACGTGAATAACGTTGAGAAACAGAATAACATCTGAGCTGTTTATAGAACAGTTCCAGTCATGGGACTTACACGTACAAAATCACAGAGCCTTCTGGGTGGATCGTATGCAGAGATGGAGAAGGGTTCCAATGACAAGAAGGAGGTTGAAGACAAGCACAAAGGTCAGAGCCAGAGGGTATCCCATCTACATACAGGATGACGTGGTCTGTTCAGCAGCTCTTACAAGCCCACGGGTAATGTCCATGGAAAACTTCATATTCGGAAGTAGCACATGCTTTTTACAAAACACAGAGACATGGGTAATGTCAAGGTTATACAAAAGGTACACTGTTAAAAACCATGGGTTAAACGAGCCCACTTTCTCTCTTTGGAATGCTGCAGATGTTCCACCAAGAAGCATGGAAGAGAGGAAGGGGGAATTGGTGCTGCTATTGTAGAATCATCTAAAGTGTTAATATTCAAAGTCTGTCCACAGATGAGCAACATCTGTCATCACCTGGGACCTCGTTAAAAAAATGCAGAACTTGGGCCACAACCCGGACCTACCTAATCAGAATTTGCAGTTTAACAAGCTCCCCAGGTGATTCTTGTGTACAGAATTGGAGAAGTGCTGATCTATACCAGAGCTCTCCAGCCTGCACGGACATGAGAAACACCTGTGAGGCGAAACAACTACCCAGGCCCAGACTCCACCTCCCAACTTGCCCTGTCCGTGAATGAAATGCACAGTCAGGATTTCTAACTTGTATGAGTGAGTAGATCGCATTTCCAGCAATCATGGAGAAAATAAAGGGTAAGAAAATGCTGTCAGAGATGGAAGCAAGTATTTGATTTAAGACGTTTGTGATGTATGTTGGACCCACAAAAAGCTATGGTCATTGAAGAAATTATTGACATGTGGATGGTTGGAAAAATGAACAAATGGATATTTACTTGTAATTCCTATGGAGTCAACTGCTTATACAGAGCTACTTATACATATGCTAATTATATATGGGTCTGTGGTCCAACTGAAAGTTCTGAAATGAAGCCATAAAAATAATGTAGACATTTTGGGGTCATCCAGAGTAGAGTAGATCGCAAAAGGGATGAGAATAAATAAGAATGTGAATGGAATGTGGGGGAAAGGTCAGGAATAGAATTTCCTGCATCATCACATTTTAAAGGGTAGGTCAAGTAAGTTGAGCCCAGTAATGAGATTACCTTCGAGCATCAAGACGAGAGAAGAAATCGAGAGAAAAGGCAGTGCACATACAAAAGGGAGATGTTCTTTGAAAAGAATATAGAAATAGTGTCAAAAACTGGAACAACATCAGAAACCCAAGAACTCGACATGTCCTTTGGCTCTACCTGCTAAGCATCCATACATGACCTTGGCAAGAGGATGAATGGCATGAAAGCCAGGCTGTGGTTCATTGATGACTCAATGGGGAAATGAGGCAGTAGAAATACTTGGGTATTTCTATTTCTCTTTCAAAAAAATTGGCAGTAAAGAGAAAATTCAAAATTTGGTGACATCTAGAAGACAGTTTGGAAATTTAAACCCCAAGCTACATTTGGGAATAACTCATTCTTTTTAGGGGCTTGAAGGCATATATTTTATTTATAGTTGTTTATGATTCTAGTATATGTGTGAGGAAAGCTGAGTCGGACATCTTGAACATGAATTGTGTTCATACACAACCATCACTGTGACCCACACAGCAGTCACAACAATAATGTGGCCCCGTGGTTTTCAATTTCTCATAAGTTGGTTAGCCAGTTAAATATTTAGATGGAGAAAATCATGACACTCAGATGGTGCTTTATCACACCAAATAAACACTGTGGGCTGGTCATAACATTTTATGACATAAAGCTGTGAGACTTGGAAAGCCATTATTTCACTAGAACCTGCTCAATCACAGGCAAATAAAGAAAGAAAATGAGAAGCAATAAGAAGCTAAATTAAAGTCCTTGATTCTAAATATTTAGTTCTAATTAGTCATATTTGGATAATAATTTGGATTAATTAGTTTTATGTCAGTCACCTGATTTTTAAGTGGTGCAAAAATCCTGTACATTTGCAGAAATGCATTCCCAAACTTTTATGAATTTGAAACTGCAGACTAGGATAATAAGACTAGAAACATGAGAGATAGCATTAAAATCACTAAAAGGTCACTCCTTTGTAAATTATACAATAGGATTTAAACATGCATGCCTTTCCAAATGATCAGGATTGACTTAGTCATGGATGAGATGTCTTCATGAATGCAATATAAACTTTGGAAATATTATATATGTCTAAGTATCACTAAATATTACTTTCTGCCCCAAGGTTAGCACATAATACCCCCCCAAAATTACTCTGTGAAATAAATAGAATGTATCTTGAAAGAAAACACCTTGTGATGTTTTGTGCTATTGTCCAATGCAAAGAAAGACTAACGTGTTCTAATCATTCTTTATCCTTCTTGCATTGGTCTCCTACTGCACACACATCTTTACTTACAATGTGCACAAACCTAGGTTTTTCCAGACAAAGATTCTTGCTAGCTTAGTGCCATAGTTAATCTCCACTGTCGACTGGATTTTGAGTCATGCAGGAGTCACACCTGTGGGCATATCTGTAAAGGTCATTTCAAGGGAGGCTTAACTGAGGGGGACAGACCCATCCTGGGTGTGAGAAACCCATCCCATCCATACGCTAGGATCCCAGTCTGAATAAGAAGGAAAAAGAAGGGGCCGAAGAGATGGCTCAGCGGTTAAGCACTTGCCTGTGAAGCTTAAGGACCTTGGTTCAGGCCTCAATTCCCCAGGACACACATAAGCCAGATGCACAAAGTGGCACATGCATCTGGAGTTCGTTTGCAGTGGCTGGAGGGCTTGGTGTGCCCATTCACTCTCTATCTGCCTTTCTCTCTCTGTCTCTCACTCTCAAATAAATAAACAAATAAACAAAATTTTAAAAAGAGAGAGAGAAGGAAAAAGAAGAAATCAAGCTAACAGGTGTTCATTTCTCTCTGTTTCCTGGCTGAAGATACAACGTGACAACAACCTCTTGCTCCTGCATCAGGCCTTCCCCACCATGGTGGACCTCAGTAAACCCTCCTCCATTAAGTTCTCTTGGTCATATATATGGTCACAGCAATGAGAAAAGTCACTATTCCAATTAGGTTGACTGGGACAGCCTTGGCTCTTCCAAGAGCTTCAGATTCACAGTAAATACCACGTGGATATATATATCATGAAGATAGTTTCTGGTTAGTTATTTTTGGAGTGATAGCTCCTCCATGAACTGCGTCTGAGTTCCAATTTAGACCTTACTTTCTAACATTACAACCAGATTCTCTGCCTCTGCATCCAGAAGCTGGGTCACACCACGGAGATCTATCTACCAGCCTCCTGAGGCCCAGAGCCCTGAACTGCTTCCAGCCTCTTGTATCCATCAGTTCTTCTCCTCACTCTGACAAAAACACTAACAGAAGCAAAGTAAGAAAGGAGAAATTCACACTTGGGTGCTCGCCCGGTTTGGGAGGGTAGAGATGCCACGATGGAGCCACTCAGTCAGCACCGATGAGAGCGTGAGACACGTGTTTGTTCACACAGCACAGCGCAGAGGGACAGGAACTAGGAACTAGAGCAGAGCATACGAGCTTCAAGTCCCACCCCTAGGAACTACCTTCCACCAGCTGGTTCCCAAGTCCCAAAGTCCCACAATCTCCCAAAACAGAGCCACCAGATGGGGACCAAGTGTTCAAATACATGAGTCTGCTGGGGATGCTTCTGACCCAAACCATAGCCCTCACCTAAGCAAAAGGATAAAAGGTGGATGTCACAGAGTGCCCTTGTCATGGGGCACATTCTTTTTGATCGGCTTAAAATGGTAAAATGGGCTTAATTTACACTTTTAGATGAACTGATTCTACCAGGTCTTACTTGAGATAAAGAAAGAAGAAAAACAATGCTGCCTTCTACCGTCAGCCTCCTCTTCCTCATCGACTGCTCCACTTCTTCCCCAACTTTTCAAACTGTACCAAATGAAACCCTGCACCAAACAGCTTCAGCTAGGGAGGAAGGAGGGAGAAGGAAAGGAGGGAGGGAGGGAGAGAGGATGAAGAAAGAGAGAGAGAAAACAAGCTTAGGTTTAAAGTCATATAAAACACAGAGCTAGATTTGAATCCAGACTGTCTTACTTATTAAATCTGTGACCTTCAGTTGGAGTCTCAATATCGTCATGTTAAAACAAAGTTAAATGCATTGACTTCTTGATATTTTGGTGGTGATTAAATGGCACAGTGCACAGATCACTTAGCACTGGGCCGTCACTCAGAGGCCTTTTCTATATGCCACAGGAGGGGATGGGGGTTGTCAGAAGCCTCAGCTTCAGCTGTCCTAGGGGCCAACTGCCTACTTTTGAAGTACCACCCCAGGGCTACTGAAATGAATGTGATGTCTGACCCATAGGTTCTATTTTAAATTGGACCATATCTGACGTCTCCATGTTTTCACAGGAGAAAGTAATGGACAGCCTTAAGCTTATTCGTATTGAGGCGGAGTCTCACAAATTGATGGCTTTGATTACCACCAGAGTCCCCATTCAGACCAGCTCAGTATCACTCTATCATCAAATTCTCTATCTCTATGTCATAGAAGCAGCCAAAAGCTAAAATACCAATTGAATATGTGTCTGTGTGCTTGAAAATGTGTGTGTGTATATGAGTGCACACACATGCATCTTTGTGTGCAGGTGCACGTGTGTGTGCAAGAATGCATGTGCATGGAGCCAAACAACCTCGTGTGGTTCCTCAGGCGCTACCGTTTCCTTTTAGAGACAGTGTCACTCACTGGCCTCCAGCTCATCATTACGCTAGACTGACTGGCCATTGAGCTCAAGAACTGGAATTACAACTGCATTCCACCATTCCCAGCTTTTTAAAAAAGTATTTTATTTATTTATTTGAGAGAGTGAGAAAGAGACAGAGAGAAAGCGAGAATGGGCACAGCAGAGCCTCCAGCCACTGCAAACGAACTCCAGACACATGTGCCCCCTTGTGAATCTAGCTTACATGGGTCCTGGGGAATCAAACCGTGGTCCTTAGGCTTCACAGGCAAACGCCTTAACCACTAAGCCACTTCCCCAGGCCCCCCTTTTTTATGTGGGTTCTGGGAACTGAACTCAGGTGTTCAGGTGTGCAGGTAAGTACTTTATGGACTGAGCTCCCCAGCCCCACTGCATTTCCACTCTTGCCAATAACTGTGCAACCTTGAGCAACGTGAACTTTCTGTGCCTCAGGTCCATTCATGTAATAGGAGATGGTGGTTTTCATGCCAACCTTGCAGATTTTGTAAAACTGAAATGGATTTATATGTGGATTTAGATGTGTGTGTGTTTGTGCAAACATATTTTATATGTAACTCAGAATGGTACCCGACACATATTGAGCACTTTGACCCTTTCGCTAAGTACTTGTAAGTTAGAGTATTTTTAATTAAATATAAACGTGCTTGTCATTTGGTGGTTATGTGTTAATAACATACTCACAGCTAAATGATCAGAGATGACATAGGCTCTGCCCACAGCTCATTAAAGTAAAAAATGGGTGACTGGTATACACACATGTATGCATACACACATGTTACACCCATGTGTAGATACTGTGTATCTATGCTACAAATGCTTAACATTTTATAATCTGAGACCATCAGTCTGTTTCATTTGGTTTCTAATTATGATTTGGTTGTAAAAAAATATTTTATTTTTATTTATGTATTTATTTGACAGAGAAAGAGGGAGAGAGAGAAAGAGAATGGGCATGCCAGGGCCTCCAGCCACTGCAAATGAACTCCAGATGCATGTGCCCCCTTGTGCATTTGGCTTATGTGGGTCCTGGGGAATCGAACCTGGGTCCTTTGGCTTTGCAGGCAAACACCTTAACTGCTAAGCCATTTCTCCAGCCCTGGTTGTTTAGTATGAGATATAGAGAGACAGTGAACATACCAAAGCTTCTAGCCACTGCAAACCAAACTTTTTTTTTTTTTTTTTTTTTGCTTCTTCAGCTAATAGCCAAAGCGAGTTGTATCTGGACTCACCCTGGGATCAACCTTCAGCAAAATGGACTGCAAAAGAGACCGCCATCTAGATGCACAGCCTACTTCTTGTTCCAGCAGCCTTGGATCAAGTCACATGCTCAGCTAATCAGGCCATTGTCTGAGGGCCAACAGTTAGTAAAGCTGACACAGTTGCATCAATCCTTAAATCTAGGCTGGGGAGATGGCTCAGTGGGGAGATGGCTCATTGGATAAAAAACTTGCCATGTAAAAAGACCTGAGTTCAGACCCCCAGAACACACATCAAGTCATGTGAGTAACACATGTGTGTAGCGCATGTGAGTAACCCCAGTGTCCCTATGGCGAGTGGAAAAGAGGAGACAGGAGAGGAGGAGAACCTGACAGATCCAATAGTGAACAATGTGGTGTAAGATGAAGATTGGCGTGAGAGGTCATCCTGTGACATCCACATGCAAGCATGCACACAGACCCTGGCGTCTCAAACACATGAACATTTACCCACACATGCATGCATTCTAAAATGTTTTAAATATTTTATTTATTTATTTGAGAGAGAAAGAGGCAGAGAGAGAGAGGGAGAGAATGAGTGCGCCAGGGCCTCCAGCCACTGCAAACGAACTCCAGACACATGCACCCCCTTTGTGCATCTGGCTTACGTGGGTCCTTGAACCCGGATCCTTTGGCTTTG
Source organism: Orientallactaga sibirica (assembly GCA_036365145.1). NCBI lineage: Eukaryota > Metazoa > Chordata > Mammalia > Rodentia > Dipodidae > Orientallactaga > Orientallactaga sibirica. Next base: position 21,228,290 of record JAEOAD010000032.1, on the reverse strand, counting down.
CAGGCAAACGCCTTAACTGCTAAGCCATCTCTACAGCCCCATAAAAATTTTTTTGAAAAAGCCGGGCGTGGTGGTGCACGCCTTTAATCCCAGCACTCGGGAGGCAGAGGTAGGAGGATCGCCGTGAGTTCAAGGCCACCCTGAGACTACATAGTTAATTCCAGGTCAGCCTGGGCCAGAGTGAGACCCTACCTTGAAAAACTAAAAAAAAAAAAAAAAAAAAAAAAAAATTTTGAAAAATTCTTAATTCTGTAAGTTAGAAATACAGAGGTGCATTCTCAATTTTCATAAGCAAAGAATGAAGTTATGGCTGCTTATACCTTATATAATGAGTCCTAGTTTATTGACTATGACACAGGAAACTGAAGAGCAACAAATTCCTGGGCAACGCTGACGTCATAGCACTGTGGGATGGGAGAAGTATCTATTCTGAACGGTGGCTACTGTCCACCTGAGCATGTGGCTGCCCCCTGCTTTCGACGGGCAGCAGGGCCCTCTCCTCTGTAATGTCTGGACTCAGTGGGCTCGGGCTGTTTCGAACTATAAGGTTTTGTGTGTGTGAGTGTGTGGTATGTACTATGCATGGCATGGTGCGTGGGGGTGTATGAGTATGGAGTAGGCACAGGTGCGTGTGGATGAGCATTCCAGGTGCATGTGTGCAGAGGCCAGAGGAAGACATCAGGCGTCCTACTCTGTCACTCTTCCACCTTATTTCCTCTCAATGAACCTAGAACTCACTGCTTTTCAGTTCCACCAGCTGACCAGGGAGCACCAGGGATCCGCCTGTCTCTATCCGACTCACAGTGCTGAAATCACAGGCATGTGTAGCAACATCCAGCTCTCTCACATGCATGCTGAGGATCCAAACTCTCGTTTTCCACGCAGTCCCTTCCTGTATGGACTTTGCTGATTACAGCCCATGGTGAGAGGTGGATGCAGGCCAGCATCTCACACCTGTCCACATCCAAGACTGCCTGTGTGGACCACGGGAGCCCGTCCTTCCTGTCACTCTCTATTCTTTACTGTCAGGAAATATTGCCACGCTGGTCTGGGGCTGAACCCTGCTCCTAGATGGTAGTTTCATATCTGCATTCAACTCTCTGTTGCTGAGTTGAAAGGACCATGTAAATACAAGGCAGTAAAAGACTGCTTGCGGGGCTGGAGAGATGGCTCAGTGGTTAAGGCACTTGCCTGCAAAGCCTAATGACCAGAGATCCAGAGATCAATTCCCTAGTACCTTGTTAAGCCAGACAAAGTGGCACATGCAACTGGAGTTCATCTGTAGAGGCTAAAGGTTCTGGTGCACCCATTTCTCTCTCTCTCTCTCCCTCCCTCCCTCCCTCTCTGCCAGCTGTGGTGGCACACACCTTTAATGCCAGCACTTGGGAGTTCCATGCCAGGCTGGGACCTCCAGGTCAGCCTGGGCTAGAGCAAGACCCTGTCTCAATAAACAAACTGGGCTGGAAAGATGGCTTAGCGATTCTTGCCTGTGAAGCCTAAAGACCCATGTTTGACTCTCCACATCCCATGTAAGCCAGACTCACAAAGGTGAGGCAAGTGCAAGGCTGCACATGTCCACTAGGTGGCACAAGCGTCTGGAGTTCAATTTCAGTGGCTGAGGCTCTGGAACTCCAATTCTTTCTCCATCTCCCCCCTCTATCTTTTTTTGGGGAGTGGGGGTTGAGGTGGGGTCTCACTCTAGCTCAGGCTGACCTGGAATTCACTACATAGTCTCAGAGTGGCCTCGCACTCATGGTGATCCTCTGACCTCTGCCTCCCAAGTGCTGGGATTAAAGGTGTGCGCCACCACGCCCTGCTCCTTCTCTATATCTTAAAAAAAAAAAAACAAACAGACAAACGAACAAAGACTGCTTGGGCTTCATGGGAGATTCTTCCCAGAATGCCTTTTTCAGGTCAGAGCTTCGACACTAGTTCTAAGATGTGGTCATCAGGAAAGTCGTCATTTTATATATTTCATTTTAACCACAAATGATCTTAAAATTCAGGATTTTAATCCCCATTTTAACTAAGGCCTGGGAGTTGTTATAATCTGCTGTGTGTGTGTGTGTGTGTGTGTGTGTGTGTGTGTGTGTGCGCGCGCGCGCGCATGCACGTGTTCCTAACTGAACAATTTCACATAAAAACTGTGTTCTTGCTGCCTGTCTGCATCAGGGAGCTTTCTCTTTCCTTCAGGTCCCATCACCAGTGGCGTCCAACGTGCCCTGTATGTAAGGCTAACCCAGTGAGCAAACATAATGAGCTGAACACGGACAGAATTTCACTTCTGAGGGAGGATTGCTGATCCCCATGGAACCAGCCTGCAAAGTATCAGCAGCCTTGAGTCATCCCAAATGTTACACCACTTTGAAAGGGAAAAGAAGAAAAACTAAATACAGTGCTAAATATAAAATGACCCAGGGAGCTACACCACCACAGGCTCCCCTGTGCTCTTGGAACAGGGTGACCTTTAAATAGGCAAAGAGGTCATTCCATGAGGATGGAATCCCCTTCAAGTTAATTGATTTGATGAAAGAACAACAGATTAACCACCAGGTTGTGTAGGGGGAGGGGGATAATGCTTCATCTTTTAATGCTAACATACAACCAGGGCTATGTACCCTTCTGCCATATTGGTTTAACTTATTCAGTAAGCGGCAAAAATCAAAGTTGGCTCTGGCCATACATAATCCAAAGGCATCAGGCCCACACAACTAATTTCAGCACTAATGATTGTTTTCACATTCACTTGCCTGCCTTGTGCCTTGCTAGAGGCTGGCACATGGTGCCTCTGTTTCAGAAATGAAACGGCACGTCCTCGGCTTAAGAAAAGGTTTTCCATCTCTGCAGCCAGGTTCCTTGAATGCCTGTCTAAGCCGTACTTTGTTTGTCAAATACTGAGGTTAAATTTTCAAATCACAAGAGGCAATGGAGGAGAGTCAAATAACAAGCATTTAATTCTAGAAAATGAGTAGGTATTTTGTTTTCTCGGAACAGGTTTTAGTGACAACTGCTTATGAGGTATGGACGGGACATAGGTGGGAACACATCTGTGCACAACTATCAATCCAGATGTTAGACCAGAATTTGGCACTAGCGTAACATGTTTGTTTGTTTGTTTGTTTGTTTGTTTGTTTGTTTGTTTGTTTGTTTGTTTGCAAGCAGAGATAGAAAGAAGAGAGGCAGGGAGGATGGGCACACCACAGCCTCTGCAAACAAACTCCAGATGCACGTGCCACTTGGTGCATCTGTCTTTACGTGGGTTTATGTGAGGTGTCAGGTCAGATGTTGGCGGGCTTGGAGGTCACCGGGGGTGGACCTTCTTCACCAGCAGCTTGTGGAAACCAGGAAGTGAAGCTGCAGGACTCTATTTACTGGTGGGAAGAATGGGATCTGAGTTGTCTCTCTGGCCTTGGGTGGAGACATGGCTTTCTGACCTGCCTGGAAGTTGGTAAGGTTACCATCTAAGAGGGTGATTTCTTGTAAAGAACAAAAACCAACATACCATTGTGCCCTCCATTAAGAGTTAGTCCAGGACTAGCCAGATGTGGTGGCACATGCCTTTAATCCCAGCACTTGGGAGGCAGAGGTAGGAGGATCACCATGAGTTCGAGGCCACCCTGAGACTACACAGTGAATTCCAGGTCAGCCTGAGCTAGAGTGAGACCCTAACTAAAAAAAAAAAAAAAAAAAAAGAGTTAGTCCAGGGCTGAGGAGATGGCTCAGCAGTTAAAGGCACTTGCTCGTAAAACCAACCACCCAGGGTTTAATTCCTGAGTACCCATGTAAAGCCAGATGTACAACAGAGTTCATGTGCAGGGGCCAAAGGCCCTGGTGCACCCATACTCTCTCTTTCTTGCACACATATGCACAAATAAGAATATTTTCAAAAAAGAGTTAGTCAGCATGGGGTGCTTGGGAGATGGCTCAGTCGGTTAAGTGCTTGCCACAAAAGCATTAGCCCCTGAGTTTGATTCCCCAGCATGCATTTAAATATCATGGGATGTTCCTGTTGTCCCTGTGCTGGGGAGGCAGACACAGAGTCCCTGGGGCCTACTAGCCACCTAGTCTAGCTAATGGGCAGGCTCCAGGTTCAGCGAGAGCCCCTGTCTCAATGAATAAAAGTGAACAGCAAATAAAAACGACACCTGGTGTCTCTCTCTGGCCTCCACATTATATATGCACCTGCACACACACAATGAGCACATGCCTATGAACCACTCATAACACACACACACCATCAACATGCCACTCCACTAACATACACACACAAAAATGTCATGCACATGACATGCCACTCACACACATACACACACAAAAATGTCACCATGCACACACCTCCACATGCCACTCACGCATACACACAAAAATGTCACCATGGAACTCACCATTTTATATGATGAATATATGCCAATAAAAAATGTCACCATGGAACTCACCATTTTATATGATGAATATATGGCAAAGAGAAAAAAGCTCCCTACTTTTCTTTTAATAGATATATAATTTGCTGGGACCTTAAGCAATGGCTTACTCTGCCAGTGGGGTTAGCCTGGCATGCTCCGTGCATGAAGCAGAAGAAAGAAACCTAGGCTGAGTGAGATGTCCTTCACTGACCATTACTGCTGGTAGACTGAGTTTTTTTTAAGATTTTATTTATTTATTTATTTATATGAGAGAGATAGAGAACGAGGCAGAGAGAGAGAGAGAGAGAGAGAGAGAGAGAGAATGGGCGCATCATGACCTCCAGCCACTACAAATGAACTCCAGATGCATGCGCCACCTTGTACATCTGGTTTATGTGGGTCCTGGGGAATTGAGCCTCAAACCGGGGTCCTCAGGCTTTGCTGGCAAGCACTTAACTGCTAAGCCATCTCTCCAGCCCCTAGACTGGGTTTTATGAACTATTTCTGGGTGAGAAAACCACAATCTCTACTATCTTTAAAAAAATCGATTACCTGTGTGGCAAATATGTTTGTCATACTGCACACACCTATTTTTATGGATTTTGGTACAATAAGGTGTTTGCAGATCATACAACCACCAAAGTTTCTCTTTTCAACTTTGCATCTAAGACCCAGCAGCCATTCACAGCCTGTTCACCACAGACCTGCATGGCAGATCTCTGCTGTCTCTGCCACTCGATAACAGGCTCAAGCTCACCCGCTGTCCTCTTGTTTTATATAAACTAACATTCCAAATCCCCCACAAAACAATGTGAATTACTCATATTATATTGTAAATATAGCCTTTTAAAATTCTCATACATTTCCCTCTTGGCCAAGAAAGGCTCCTCTGTGATTAAGTAAAATGAACTAAATTTAATTATTTTGCTTGTTTTTTTTTTTTTTTTTTTTTTTTTTACCTTTTCATACATATATATTACATTTATTTTGGAGAGAGAGAATGGGCATGCCAGAAACCTCTCAGCCACTGTGAACGAACTCCAGACTCATGTGCCCCCTTGTGAGCAAGTGTGACATTGCACCCTTGTGTCACTTGTTGCTTCTGGCTAAACGTGGGACCTGGAGGCGCTTTAACCACTAAACCATCTCTCCAGCCCTATATTACATTTTGATCATACGTACCCTTATCCCACCCCCCCGAGACTCTACTGTGTCTTATACTCTTGCTGTGCCACAGAAGAGATGATAGTGTCATTAATTTATTTGGAAGGGGCATGGCCTCCCAAGACCCTCCCCTATCTATAATGGAAAGGTGATGGGTCACTACTAAGTGAATGTCAGAGCATCTTCTTTACATGTTTCTAAATTTTGAAAATTTTAGTGAATTAGTATTAATTTTATAATCTCAAGAAAACAAAAAACTCATTCACAATAATCCTATGCTGTATAATAATAAAATAAAAAATATTAGAAATCATCCATTCAGAATTTGGAAGTTAAAATAAGCCAATGTTGCATCTCAACCTCAGCACATCATTCAACATGTCATATTTTTCATAACCCCAGTGGGAATTACCAAATGATTTTTAACTTTGCTCCTGAGGTCCTAAATCTTAATTTTAATATTAATAGATGCTAACTTATGTAACAAATTTCTCTTTTTTGAATCTCAAATGTTGTTTATGGGTATCACATTTATAATGTATCATGAAGAAAAAAAAGAAACAATAGTCCAAGTGGGTGATGAGGAATGGTGGGATGGAACCTTGTCATCAAGACATTGTGGACAAAGTATGCACCCTCCCCCACACTGACCCCCATCATCAGTGTGGGTGACACATTACTAGGTGCATAGTAAAATGAAAAGTAAATATCTCCAGGAAGTCCAGCCTCTAGCAACTGATGGTTTCCGAGACATAAATAGCATGCCTAGTAGACACCTCAGCATTCTGACCTGCCACGGCAAAAATCTGAAGATCTGTCTGCATGGTGCATGCTGTGTTTAGGGGTGCAGCCCCATGAACCTGAAGGCAGGGTGCCAGCATTGGGAGGATCTGGGTTGCCTGTCAGTCTCAGCGTGACGAACGCCAGATAGGTAACCAATGGGGTTCTGAGTTCCAGCCGTGCCTCCTTCTGTAAGGACAGGTGACCATCCTCAGCCTTGGGGAAGAATCGGGAAACCTGCCTGGGACCACTTGGCACCCTGGTTTCCTCTTCTGTACTAATTCTAAGGATTCTTCTCCAGCTGTAGTTTGATAAATTTCTGAATGGAAGTAACTGTCCTCTTTCTCAGCCATCAAACGGCCATTAACTCTGTTCACCAGTCACAGTGCGTCTACACAGAAAAGTGACCTCATGGATGTCCCCTTGGATTCAGAATTGCTGGCAGTAAAGTGCCCACAGGTAATTATTCCTGCTACGCTACTGTGGAACTCCAATTTATGACAATTACCCACGATTAGTCATAGCTTCCTTATGCCGCTACTCTTTAGGTTTTAGCATTCAGAAAGAACGGTCATTGTAGAAAGTCAATGTGCCTCACAATAAATATATCTGTGCTTCCAGGGAAGAATTTCTCTCAATGTTCCCTGATAATTATGGAGAAAGGAGGGGTCATTTCTGCATCACTTGTGAAATGGCCCACAACTCAGACTGCCTGAAGGTTTGCCAAAGAGGGAAAAAAAATGAAATAAAATCTTGCAGAACCTTGAGATTAATTTTTATGTTTTTTATTTTTTAAATTACCACTGATAAATATTTCTATTTTTTGATGTTGTTGCTGTTATCCTATGGCTTGTCTTTCTGTTTTCATTTCAGTAGATAATTGCCTGCCTCGGGATATTGTTCTTTTTTTATAGAAAGGAATTTCTCATATCAGATTTTAAGGGCTTTCTGAAATTAACTCCTGGGTTCCCACATGACAGCAGAATCAGGGCGTGTTCCCTAGAGAAGACCTTGGTAGAGTATGCTGTGGGTCTCCTCCCCTTTGCCATTCCCCAAATATGAATGTGCACTCTTAGTTCTTGATGATACTGCAAATCTGTTTGGGAAAATAAAACTGTGTGCACAACATTGAAACAAGCTATATAGGTACACTGTATGTAAATTAGTTTCCTTGTATTTGACTACAAGCTCTACAGAAAAGCATTAAGCCACCACAGTTAAAAAGGTAAAATTAGATGCTAAATTAGATGCTAAAGCTATTGTTGTGATAACTATTTGCATACATGTAGGCATTTTCTTTCTTTTTTTTTTTTTTTTTCATTTTTCGGTTTTTCAAGGTAGGGTCTCCCTCTAGCCCAGGTTGACCTGGAATTCACTATGTAGTCTCAGGGTGGCCTTGAACTCATGGCGATCCTCCTACCTCTGTCTCCTGAGTGCTGAGATTAAAGGTGTGAGCCACCACACCCAGCTAATTCACATGTTTTTGTTCCCTTTTCTTTTTGTTGTATGTAAGTGCATTGTGCATGCATGTGTATGTCTGGGTGCACTTCTGTGTGTGTGTGCACATGCACATGGAAGAGGGGTGTCACTGAGACCAGAAGTCAATGTCAGGTGTCTTTCTCAGTCACTCCCTGCCTTCTTCATTCAGACGGGATCTCTCACAGAATGCAGAGCTCCCTAATTCAGCTAATCTAAGTAGCCAGTTTGCCTTAGGGATCTACCTGTCTTCACCTCCCCAGACAGGTGCCCATGCACCAGTGTCGACAGAGATTCTGGTGATCTGGGCTCAGGTACTCATGATTCCACAGCAAGTGACTGAGCCATCGTCCCAGCTCCTCATCCACATCTTTTGTTTTATTTTTGTTTGTTTGTTTGTTTGTTTGTTTGTTTGTTTGTTTGTGAGAGAGAGAGAGAATGGGCACACCAGCGGCCTCTCAGCCACTGTGAATGAACTCCGGACACATGCGCCCCCTTGTGGGTAAGTGCGGCATTGCGCCCTTGCATCACTTTTGCGTCTGGCTAAGCGTGGGTCCTGGAGAATCGAACTGGCATTCTTAGGCTTAGCAGGCAGGCACCTTAACTGCTAAGCCATCTCTCCAGCCCCTCATCCACATCGTTTCAATGGTAGAAAACACACTATCTAGCAAAAGCTACCTAAGTTGCAAACAACAAGCAAAAGGCTCACGTTTCACTCCCAAGGCTCCATGTCCTTGCTAGGGCTGTTAGTGTGCTGAACTGCCAGACCTTTCACATTAGATAACAGAACTTTTAGAAGGCCTTCCTAGGAGACAGCATGGGACAATATTTCAACCAGCAGGAAGAACGGACTCTGTGGCTGAAATAGATCTTAGAGATCATTTTATTCCAAGGACTCTTCAGGCCTAATGTAATACAGACACATATCTGTGTTTAAAAATGCGACTCTGAATCCTCTAATCAGAGCCTGTGTCCCAGCTGCCTGCAACCCTCTGTGTGTTTTGATGTCTTTCACAAGCTGATTTCGTATTTGTTCCCTGCCTGGCCCTGGCAGCTTTGCACTTGTGAACTCTGTTTTGGTTAGGTGCCCTGAAGGCTTTACTAAACAGCTGGAGAAGAGCTGGAACTTTTGAATTGCTCTCCTCTCTCAGTGCACATTAGAAATGTGGATTACATTCGGAAAAACAGACTACATTTAACGGCAAAGGAAATCAGGCCCAGAATGGCTGTGTCTTGCTTAAGATTGCAAAGGACAGAATCACTGAGCAACCAACACTGCTGGGTAGTCCAGCAAATACAGGCACCAATATCTGAGAGCAGAGTATTAATGGGGAGAGGGGCTGCCACCCAACAGACATGGGGTTATATCTGGATACATACCTGGTTGCCAAATTGGACAGTACCAGGGAGAAGCCGGAGACGCTGTTAGACATGAACAGAGCACAGGATGGCTCTTCACTGCAAGGCCGAAAATATCAAGAGAGCAAGGCAAAGAGCCCCAGCTTGAGATGATGAACCAAGCAGAGACACCAAGATGATTTTTGTTAGGGTAACGAAAGTGGTGGAACGTGGTTTTAAAAAAGTCAAAAGAGGGCTGGAGAGATGGCTTAGCAGTTTGCCTGCAAAGCCAGAGGATCCTGGTTTGACTCTCCAGGACCCACATAAGCCAGATGCAGTGGCTGGAGGCCCTGGTGTGCCCATTCTCTCTCTCTCTCTCTCTCTCTCTCTCTCTCTCTCTCTTATTCTCTCTCTGCCTCTTTCTCTCTCTCAAATAAAGAAAAATATTTTTTAAAAAGTCAGAAGTCTTAAGTAAAGTCTTAATCTGTCCCTGTTCTTTTATCTCTGATATATATGAATCTATGAATGTAAAAAAAAAGTCTGTGTGTGCTAATATTCTATACTTATAAATGTACAAAATGAAACTGATGGAAGAGGATTTATATTTGGGGAAAATCAGGTAAGATTATAGTTCAAAAGTCATGGCTCTGGAGTCAGACTCCTTGGTTTAAATGCTAGCATTGGCAATTACTAACCGCAGTGAATTCTCATCCCAAGACTGTCCCTCATTTTTCATCCTTAAAATGAAAGTAGAAGAGCTTTCCTCACAGGAATAATAGCACTTTCCTCACAGAAGGAATAACAGTACCCTCCTCACAGGAGGAGTAACAGCACCTTCCTTGTGTGGGGAATAACAGCACCTTCCTCACAGGTGGGTAACAGAGCTTTTCCTCACAGAAAGAATAACAGTACCTCCCTCACATGATGAGTAACAGTATCTCCCTCACACCAGGAGTAACAGCACCTTCCTCACCTGGGGAGCAACAGCACCTTCCTCACAGGTGGTAACAGTAACTTCCTCGTGTGGGGAGTAACAGTACCTTCCTCACAGGTTGGTGACAGTACCTTCCTCAAAGTGGGAGTAACAGTACCCCCCTCACTGTGGGAGCAACAGCACCTCCCCTCGTGGTGGGTAACAGCACCTTCCTCACAGGTGGGTGACAGTACCTTCCTCAAAGTGGGAGTAACAGTACCCCCCTCACTGTGGGAGTAACAGCACCTCCCTCACAGGTGGGTAACAGCGCTTTCCTCACAGTGGGAGCAACAGCACCTCCCTCACAGGTGGGTAACAGTGCTTTCCTCACAGTGGGAGCAACAGCACCTCCCTCGCAGGTGGGTAACAGCGCTTTCCTCACTGTGGGAGTAACAGCACCTCCCTCGCAGGTGGGTAACAGCGCTTTCCTCACAGTGGGAGTAACAGCACCTCCCTCACAGGTGGGTAACAGTGCTTTCCTCACAGTGGGAGTAACAGCACCTCCCTCACAGGTGGGTAACAGTGCTTTCCTCACGGTGGGAGTAACAGCACCTCCCTCACAGGTGGGTAACCTTACCTTCCTCATGTGGGGAGTAACAGCACCTCCCTCACAGGTGGATAATGGCACTTTCCTCACAGTGGGAGTCACAGTACCTCCCTCACAAGAGGAGTAACAGCACCTTCCTCACAGGAGGAGTAACAGCACCTCCCTCACAGGTGGGTAACAGCGCTTTCCTCACCGTGGGCATCACAGTACCTCCCTCACAGGAACAATAACAACCTACACTGAGCCAAGTCTCAGGCACATTCATAGCACTTGTGATGTAACATTCACACCCATCACTGTCTAATCCCCCTCCCCGTCTCAGCAGGAGGATAAAGGAGAATTTAACTCTTATAGGTGAAGTAACCGAGATCCTGAGCTATTTTAGAGCATTGCCAATAAAGGGACTTCCAAGTGGAAGGGAGATAGGCCCTGCGGAGGCATCTATTACACACAAACACTTCTTACCACACAAAGGCAAATCTGCCTCTTACTGTTCATGCATATACACCACATGAAAGTTCTCTCCAGCAACGTGCTGAGCGCTTGCAATTTAATTCTTTAAAACCTATAACATTTAAACCATTTCCAAACAAATGAGACTTCCACTGGGCTTGCAAAATTCATGCCTTCTAGTTCATTCATGACGATGTTTCGTGATCTGTCAAATTTGAGGTCACTGTACCACCCCATCAATAAGTGACTGACTAGTTATAAACAGAGACAGAGTTAACTTTACTGTGAAAAAACCTGGTGGACAGTCAGTCTCTTGACCAAACAGTCAAAGTTGATAGCGTCATTGGGCAAAGCAATGTTTGCCTCCTGGCATGGACAGAGGACACACTGTTCTGTAAACTATATTTCTGTCAAATAAAGCAGAACAGAAGAACATCTGGAAACTGACACAAAAGGACATTCTACACAGTCATTGTCCTATGCTTGTCTCCAGTATCAAGGTCATAAAGCAAAGAACGGAAGATTCATTATTCTAATCTACAAACCTAAATACAATGGGCGAGCTTGTATTGGATTCTAGTTTGGAAGGGGAAATTAATAGCTATGAATGATTTTGTTGAAACCACTGGTGGGGTTTAAATCAAGACACAGGTTAGGTGATGGCTTGGATGGCTTATCTTGGTCTCTTGGGAGTTATGCAAGGAAGTGCACATGCGTAGAGGCAGGTAGTATTTAGGGAACTACTGAACGGCTGCTCTGAAAAAAAAATCAAAATGTACCATATGCTTTTTTTGTTGTGTAAATCCTCCCACTGTCCAACTTCAACCTACCAGTGTGAGAGAAATGTTTTCAAACATAATTTCACACTTTAATATATGTGTATGTACAAATTTATATGTGTATGAAATGAGAAAAAATATGATATTACAAAATGTTAGCCATTAAGGAATCTAAAGAAACTAAGGGGCTGGAGATACGGCTCAGTGGTTAAGGTGCTTGTCTGTAAAGCCTAATGACTACATTCAGTTTCCCAGTACACATAAAGTCCGAGATACAAAGTGGTGCATGCATCTGGAGATCAGTGGAGTGGCTAGAGGCCCTGCACACCTGTGTTCATTCTCTCTCTCTCTTCCTGACTTTTCATGCAAATAAATAAGTAAAATATAAAGGCATTTAAATATGAACCTAAGAATATACCTCAGTAATAGAGCACTTATGTACATTAACAAGGCCCTGGGTTCAACACACACACATACACACATCTAAGGTGTGTGTCATATTTGTATTTTCTGTAAATTTACAATTGCATAAAAATAGTAAAGTTCAAAAACAGGTAAATGTTGTCAAAATGCTTCTTCAGACCACTGTGATGTTTTGCAGGGTTTTAAGAGTCATTGCATGTTGGGCGTCGTGGCGCATGGCTTTAATCCCAGCACTCGGGAGGCAGAAGTAGGAGAATCCCTGAGTTCGAGGCCACCCTGAGACTACATAATGAATTCCAGGTCAGCCTGGGCTAGAGTGAAACCCTACCTCAAAACAAACAAAAGAAAGAAAGAGAGAGAGAGAGAGAGAGAGAGAAAGAAAGGTGCCATTGTAATCTGTGTGAAGAACATTTCCATGCCAAGCTTCAGAGACACTGAGTGAATTTGTCAAAGTCAGCAACATTTCCTCTTATGCAGAGGCTTAAATGTGAAAGACAATGAATATGTTACAGAGTGAAAAACACTCCTGGGGGCATCAATTGACAGCAATAAAACAGGTCAGTCCAGCCTTCAGTGGGTCCACACCCCAGTCCAGCCTTCAGTGGGTTCATCCCACTAGGTTTTCCCACCAACCTGGAGATGAACTCTAGAAATTTAGGAACCTTATTTTATTTTATTTATTTCTCTATTTATTTATTTATTTGACAGAGAAACAAGGAGAAAGAGACAATGGGCTCGCCAGAGCTTCCAGCCACTGCAAACGAACTCCAGACGCGTGTATCCCCTTGTGCATTTGGCTAACGTGTGTCCTGAGGAATCGAACCTTGTTCCTTTGGCTTTACAGGCAAATGCCTTTACCACTAAGCCATCCCTCCAGGCCCCTCATTATATTTTAAAACATAAAAAAAAGTAGCTAAAAGTCTAAATCAAAATCCAAAAACAATTCTTCTCATTTCTTGACCAGTTAAAGCCAGGCGCTTCATCTCAGTACTGAGAGATGGTCAGTGGGAGAGACAAAGGTTCCCTGACACAACCTGGGAGTCAAATAGAAACATGGGTCTTCCTGTCCCTCTCCCCCTCCCACTCTCTTCCAAAGCAGAGTTGGAAGCCCTCTAACTCCATCTCCCCCTAGTCTCATATCTCACAGTCATCTGCAGCAGATCCAGGGTTGGGTACCATCTTAAAAGACCCAAAATTTGGGGCTGGCAAAGGAGAGCAATTATAACAGAGGAATACTGGAAGATGCTAATATTAGTCCACTGTGTGTGTGTGTGTGTGTGTGTGTGTGTGTGTGTGTGCATGTGCGTGTGTTATAGTGTGAGAGTGCAGCTGCATGTGCCCTATGCTCACACACGAGGAGATCAGAGGAGAACATAAGTGTCTGATGTCTGCCTCTATTGCTCTTCCTTCCACATGTTTCCTTGAAACAGAGTCTCTCTCTGAACTTCATAGCTGCTGCTTGTTGTTGTTGTTGTTGTTGTTGTTGTTGTTGTTGTTGTTGTTGTTTTGGTCAGATTGGCTGAGCAACAAGCCACAGCAATTCTCCAGTCTCCTCTCCCCACGACACTTGAGAAAGCATGACCATGCCCAGCTGTTGAAATACATGCTGAGGGTTGAACTAAGGTAAAACCAGGCTTTCAGGCTTGTGCAGCAACTATTACCCATCGAGCCATCTCCCCAACCCCATGTGAGTCAAATCTGTAGAAGGTTTAAAAAAAAGAAAAAAAAAAAAACAGAACATTTGAGAAGCTTACAACAAATTTCAACACATGGCTTAATAAAAGGAAAATGAGGGATAGGAGAGATCACAGAATTGAGCAATTAAGCAGTCATTTGTCCATCGAGATAAAAATTTACTCAGAGCAGTGGGAACAAAAGGCAGAATTAAGTGATAGCAGATGTGGAGGAACAAAATACTTTCTGCTGGCATTGTGTTGAGCCTAGGGAAGGCGGAAGGGGTCATGAGAACCTGCTGATTTTTTTGACGCAATCTTTCCATTTGACCCTCCGATCACACACACCATCCTTATCACAGGAAGGCTTTGAGATTGCCTATTTCTATTCCCCTGGGTGGTCATTCTCCTTAAAATATTCTTTAAATTGTTTTCTATCCCCACAGGGGCTGAGGAGATGGTTCAGTGGATAAAGCATTTGCCGCTTGAACCTAAGTATACCAGAATTGGATCCACATCTTGAAAACAAAATCCAGGCTGGAGAGATTGCTCAGTGGTTAAGGCACTTGCCTTCAAAGCCTAAGGACTGAGGCCAATTCCCCAATGACCACGTAAAGCCAAATGCGCATGGTGGCACATGTGTCTGGAGTGTGTGGTGGCTAGAGGCCCTGGAGCATCCATTCTTTCTCTCTCTCATTTCAAGGCCTGGTTTCTCCACCTTCAAACCTGGAACAGTGCTGAAGTTTGAGGCCTTTGTACACTGCACATCTTTGCACACCACACACTAATCTTCACTCAGCCTTCCGCATTGCCCTTCCTGGGAAGCCCTTTGACAAATCACCTGATCACAGCGTCATAAGAGCCACCCATCCCCCAGTCCCCAACTTACATAATCATGATAATTCCCTTACTAAGTTTCCTGAAAGTACTATAGAGAGAAAATATGTATACAAAGCATACCAATATGTGTTGTAGATGTAGGTTACAATGGTATAGAACATATACACCACCAAATTAGTGGGATGTATATGTGTACGTGATATGCATGCATGTGTGGATGTGTGTTTATATGTATGTGGGACCATGGGTGTATGAGCACGTGCATATGGGGAGCAGAGGTCAACGTCTATCTACTGTCCTCCTTAAACGCTTTCTTTCCACCTTGGTGATTGAGACAGAGGCTCTCACTGAGCTGAAAGCCCACAAATCTGCCGAGCTTAGCTAGACTGTCTCCACCACCATAGCTGCTGGGGAATCAAACTCCAGCCCTCCTGCTTATGCAACAAGCACTTAACTGACTGAGCCATCTCCCCAGGCCAAAAGCTGGTGTTTTTAAGAAGTAACAATGGTCATGTTTAGGAAAACCTAAAAGTACACTGGAGGGGCCAGAGAAATGGCTCAACTGTTAAGACACCTGCCTGCAGAGCCTAAAGACCAGGGTTTGATTCCTCGGTACCCATGTAAAGCCAGACGTACAAAGTGGTGCATACATCAAGAGCTTGTTTGCAGTAGCTGGAGACTTCGGTGCACCAATATTCTCTCTCTCTCTCTCTCTTTCTCTCTCTCTCTCTCTTTCTCTCTCTCTCTCTCTGTCCCACCCCTCTGACAAGTACCATCATAGTGACTTTTTTCCTTGCTATTCTGTGCTTCACCCATGTATTGACCTGCTAAGTGGAAACTTTCTTTCCCATTGCAGGACAATGTGATCACATGTTAGACCAGGAAAACATCGGAAGCATATGGATGTAAGCGGGCTGATTAACGAACACCAGATAACTGTGAAAAAAAACCATCAGTCAATTTGATTCTTGCCAAAGTGCTTTGCAAACATTCATCTTACGGAAGGTTTGAACACCCTTCCTAAAACAATCCATGCACGTAATTAGTGTTAATGTCACTTTACGTAGTTTTGTCCTATTTCTACTTAGTGCCCTCTTTTGCTCTCTGCCACTCAATTGCCTTCTCATTGCTGGGACAAAGATTCCTGACCAAGAGTGGCATGGGGAAAGAAAAGGATTGAATATGAGGCTTCATCACAAATACATGAGGCTTTAGGGGACACTTCATCCGAACTACAACAGCCACACATTATTTTCACATTATTAACTGTGATATTTGAATAGCGGTGATGCTGTTTTGGGCACACAGATAGTTGCAGGGGTTTTTTTTTTTCCAAATTTTTATTTATTTATTTATTTGCTATCAGAGCGATAGAAGAGAGACAGAGAGAATGGGTATACCAGGGCTTCTAGCTGTACAACTGGATTCCAGATGTGTGCATCACTTTGCACATCTGGCTTTACATGGGTACTGGGGAATCAAACTCAGGTCCTTAGGCTTTGCAGGCAAGTACCTTAACCACTGAGCCACCTCACCAGCCCAGTTCTTGATGGCCACACTTATGCTTCCCTTTTTCCTTCTCTCTGGTGCTGCATTTGGGTTCTATGTCAGTTTCCTGGGGCTGTGAGAACAGAGTACCGCAAAGTGTATAAGTAAAGATGACAGAAATACAGCACTTTGTAGTTCTGTCCTCTCAGGTGGGTTCTCGGGGAGACTATTCATATCTTCCTCCGGCTCCAGCAGTATGTGTGTCATGAACACCACCTGGTTTGAAGCTGCCTCATTCCAGTCTTTGCTTCCATCATCAGCTGAAGTTCTTTCTGGATATCTCTATGTTTAAAGGTCTCTTTCCTGTTAGAGCCATGGCCACATTAACTCAAAGATAAACTTAATGACCTTATCTTAATTTGAGGACACCTGTAACAACCCTAATTTATGAATAAGGCCACATTTACAGATATCACAAGCTTAATTCTCAACATCCTTTGGCAAAGGAGATGGGGTACACAATCCACCTCATAGCAGCTTGATTTGTCACTCTGCAATTAACCCTCCGCACTAATATGCCCAGTATTCCAGTCAAAAGCCCAACTTACCGGAGCATCTGGTGTTTCTCTTATCACCAATTTTAATTATTTTAGGGGTGTGTGTGTGTGCGCGCGCGTGCACACAGGTGCAAGACAACAACCCAATATCATACCTCAGGAATATCACCCATTTTTTCTTTTTTTTTTGAGAGAGAGAGAGAGCATGTTTCACTGGTTTTCAGCCCAGAAATTAGACTAAAGTGGATGGCCAGTGAGCTCCAGGACTTGCTTGTCTTGGACTCCCCAGTGCCCAGATGACAGGTGCATGCCCCTATGCCTGGCATTTTCCGTGGGTGCTAGGGATCAAAATCAGGTCCTCACACTTGCATGGCAAGGACTTTTCCCACTGAGCCATCTCCCCAGTCTCGGCACGAGGGATATCATTCTCTGTGTCTCCATGACCCAAAATGCCTGGCCTACGTGCTGGTAGTATCAGAATCCCCAACATCTGGGAACACCTAGAGTTGTATACACTCCTTCGGCACAGTACTAGCCTGCTTCCCTTTGTAACACTTGAAGGATTCAAACACTGCATGAGTTTTGGGGAGAATTACAGCTGGGACCTTTTGCATAGCTTCTGTTACTTACTTACTGGTTTTTCACTGTCCTATTTTAAAAAAAATAATATTGGGATGGAGAGATAGGTTAGTGGTTAAGGCACTTGCCTGCAAAGCCAAAGGACCCAGGTTCAATTCACCAGGACCCACGTAAGCCAGATGCACAAGGTGGCACATGCATCAGGAGTTCCCTTGCAGTGGCTGAAGGCCCTGGTGTGCCCATTCTCTCCCTCTCTTTCTCTCTCTCTCTCTCCCTCTTTCTCTGACTCTCACAAAGAAAAATAAATAAAATATAAAAAATAGGTCAAATTATATGGAGTTCTATAAAAAGGCTTTCACTCATCTCATCAATGTCCCCTTTCTACATCTTTCTCAAAGCTCCTAAGTAAATATAGACAAGCATGTACCATAATAGAAGCTTTTTTAACTATTACCAATGAAAAGACATATATTTAACTTTAACCTTGCTTTTCTCACTTAATACATCATAAATAACTTTTAAACTAAATCTGCATATATTTAATTCATTCCTTTTAATAGAAATTGTATTAAAATTCCCTAGTATTACCAACCCATAATTTGCCATCTTCTTAAGTGGGGCATACTGACATCCTCAGATATTTTGTGTAAAAAAATATTTTTGGTTTTGCCTACTCTTGTAGTTGCAGAGTAAATCCCTAAAGTTGGATTCCTGGGTCAAAAAAAATATGTATTTTGAATGTTTGAGAAGATTAGAATAACTCGTGTTCTTATCAACAATGCACCTTGGTGTTTATACCCTCGCCAACACTGGTTATTTAGATCCGTTTCTAGCTAAGCTTTCTGTCCACATTTGATTTCCTCAGTAGAGCCTTTGATGCCTCCTGGGGTCGCACAGCATATCACACAGCCTTCGTGCAGAGCTCCCCCTTTGAGGACTGCTTTCTCCAATAGCCAGGTCTTCTCTGCCATCTCTGCCTTGTGCATCTTCCAAAAGCAGGGCCTCCAATGCCTCAGCCAATCAACTCTGACTCCCGATTAGTGCTACCTACTTGCTAAAGGAAACCTGAGTTCAAATAACCATCTGTTAACAGAGCGCCAGAAAGTGCCTGCAACCCTTCAGAGGCTGCATGTCCATGGATCTCATTGAGGGCATGAATTGTTTACTTAAATACCCTCCACTATAAGAAAAAGGAGTATTTAATCCATAACACTACACACAGGACAATTCACATGCCGCCTTGTTTTAAAAAGCAAACAGAATTTTTAACATACTTCTGCGGAAGACTGAATGTGCTTGTTGCTCTTTGAGAATATAAAACTTGACTTCATATCTGTTTTTAAAGTTACAGCTTTCTACTTGTCTTATTCAGCAGTATAGCCAAGCCCTGGCATGTTTCCTCATGAAAATTAAAAACTATTTTAGAGGTAGAGTTTAATTTTTTGAAGTAAGATATCCAGATTTTGTAAACTTTTCTAACTTAGCAAAAAGTTAATTAAACATGTACATGTGGAGTTTAAATCCAATAAAGCTAGATGCATAAGTGCACATGCTTGGGATGATGTCAGCTGAAAATATCTTGGAAAGACAACATAGCTTTCATTTTTTAAAAGAGTACAAGCCGGGCGTGGTGGCACATACCTTTAATCCCAGCACTTGGGAGGCAGAGGTAAGAGGATTTCCACGAGTTCAAGGCCACCCTGAGACTACATAGTGAATTCCAGGTCAGCCTGAGCTACAGTGAAACCCTACCTCAAAAAAAAAAAAAAAAAAAAAAAAAAAAAAAGAGTATAGATTTATAAGGTGTCTCCAAGTTAAATTAGATATTTAAGAATATAAGTGACCTGATTGGATTTTTTAGAGGACTATGCTTTCATAGTAATTTATCAAAGTTACAAAAAAATCTATAATTAGTATCAAAATAAAAAGCAAATAGAGTGAAAATACAATTAAAATGTAAAATTTGCATATTAACTTGGACTTGGTATTTCAAACCATACTATATAAATATAGTGTAGACAAGAGATGAGCTATTTATTTCCATTTATACATGACTATAAGGTCATAAAGGTACTGAAATAAAGTACTGAAATGAAGATGAATGTACTGAATAAAGATGTTTCAATATTACAAGGAAATGCCTAATTTCCAAGGCTGTCTTGCATTATTGGTATGATATATTGGTTATCAAGCAAGGTACATTTCACAGGGGTATAAGTCAGACATAAGCAGAGCTGGAAAACTTCATTATTTAGCCTTTACATAACAAGGTAGAGCCCCCAAATGGTAAATAACCCATTGCACTATTTCCCTGATCACAAAGTGCACCTAATAGATGGCTTGTTTTCATAAAGACTTGATCTTTCCAACTGATTAGATTTTTCTTGAAATGTGTAGCTGCATTTCTTAAGGGGAAAAACCATTTTCTTCTCTCAATCGTTGATTTCCCCTGCTTCAGAGCAGACCCAAGTGCCCGGTTTTTCCTCTGTTATCTGGACAGTGTGAACCTGTTGAATAATTCTCAAGGGTTGATTAGACAATCCAGCCTTTCTGGAAGCCAGTAGATTTATTTTGCTTTGCAAACCATTCTGCTGCCTTTAAAATGAAGAGTGAATTTATTCAAAAAGCTAGTAAGATGTGGTGACAGTAATAGTGCCTAAAATAACAGGAGGCAAGTGCAGCTTGGGTCCTATAAAGGACAGATTCCAGGAAACTTTCCCTTTCTTTGCAAGTGTCCAGCCTGAATTGAGTCTCACCTCTTTCTCTGTGTGTGTCTGTCTCTGAGATGGGACATTAGTGGTATAAGCCACCCAGACAGTAGTGCTAAAATTAACCATCAAATCCATGCCATCTGACCTGAATGACTAAGAATCTTGGCCATTTTAGAAGCAAATTGTGATTTCTGAAATTCAGACAAATGTTTTAAAATATCACCATGTACTTTGAATGGTCAAATGTTCCCCCATAGACTAACGCATTTAATGCTTGATCTGAAGCTGGTGGTACCATCTGGGAAGATTGTGGAACCTTCAGGAGGTGATGCCTTGCTGGAGGAAGGGTGCTGCAGGGGCAGACCTTGAAAGTTGTGTAACCTGGCCCCACTCCCTGTTTTCTCTTTCAACATCCTCCCGGATGATGGGATGCAAGCTTCCTGCTTGTGGCATGCTTTCCTCACCATCATAGATTTCCCCCCAAAACTGTGAAACAGAAAGAAACCCTTTCCTTCCTTACCCTGCTTCTGGTCTGGTATTTTGTCCCAGCGATGAGAAGATAACTAACCAATACAATTACCTATGGACAGCTTGAAAACAGGTTGATGTATATGCTTTTTTTTTTTTTTTTTGCTTGTGTATACAGTGTGTATGCATGTTTGTTTTTGTGTGGACACACGAGTGTGCAGGTGTGTGTGGAAGCCAGAGGTTGATGCTCGGTGTCTTTCTTTTTTTCTTCTTTATGGTTATTTATTTATTTGAGAGAGACGGATAGGGAAAGAGGCAGAGAGAGAGAGAGAGAGAGAGAATGGGTGCACCAGGGCCTCCAGCCACTGCAAACGAACTCCAGATGCATGTGCCACCTTGTTCATCTGGCTTAATGTGGGTCCTGGGGAATCGAGCCTTGAACTGGGGTCCTTAGACTTCACAAGCAAGCGCTTAACTGCTAAGCCATCTCTCCAGCCCCATGCTGGGTGTCTTTCTTCATTGCACTGATGACAAGGTATCTCACTGAACCTGAAGCCCATAGATCCAGCGCCACAAGCGGACCCTCAAGTCCAAAAGAACCATTTCTCTCTGTAACCCCAGGGAGGGGGGCAGGTGCCCACTGCCAAGCCTGGCTCATACATGGGTGCTGGGCATGGAAAATCAGGTCCTCATGCGTGACAAGCACTTCACACAGTGAGCCCCTTCCTAGCCCTATCTACATTTTTTTCTTTGCTCTGCCATCTGTACTTATTTCTTCTCTAAAATCAACTCTCTTATCTGGTTCATTCTCATCTTTCTAACTTATAGCCTTTGCTTTTCCTTTCATGAGCTTTTACAAAAGGCAGCATTCTAAGATGCACGGAGGAGATCTGTGCATGTGCCAAATCAAGAAATTCACCAAAGATTGCCACACAGAATCTCAGCACAACACACACACACAAAATTAAAAAAGAATTACCAGGTATGTCAATACTCAGAAGACAGAGGTAAGAGAATTTCTGTGAGTTCAAGGCTAGCCTGAGACTACATAGTGAAAGTGTGTGGGACTGTACCTGGATGAAAGAAAGAAAGAAAGAAAGAAAGAAAGAAAGAAAGAAAGAAAGAAAGAAAGAAAGAAAGAAAGAAAGAAAGAAAGAAAGAAAGAGAGAGAAAAAGAAAGAAAGAGAAAGAGAAAGAAAAGAAGGAAAGAAACAAAGAAAGAGAGAGAGATATGATAATTTAAATCTTTGTTTTGCAGTAGTTCACAGCACCCCTCTCTGATTGTGGACCTCTGTGTAAACCCTAGGGAAATCAGTTCCCAGTCATTGAAAAGAAATTCACCTATCTAGTTTCCTCTGGCTCTTTTTTCATTATGGAAGGGGTTGTATTTGGAAATTTCAAGGATCTCCGATGGTGATGAAACTTTTTTTAATATTTATTTATTTTCAAACAGAGAAAGACAGAGAGGGAGACAGAGAGTTAGAAAGAATAAGAGAGAAAGAGAGTGAGAATGGATGTACCGGGCCTCTTGCAGGCTGGAAATGAACTCCAGATGCATTCACCACTTTGTGCATCTGGCTTTATGTGGATACCGAGGAATTGAACCAGGGCTGTCAAGCCTTACAAGCAAGCATCATAACCACTGAGCCATCTCTCCAGCCCCAAAGCTTCACAAACCTGGCACCATTCCCTGGAAAGTGGTTAGCCATCTGATCCATCCGCCATCGGCTTCCAGGACCCCAACAGCTGCGTCTTGCAAAGAGTTACATGGAGGTAAAGAGCCAAGATTTCTGAGGCAGACCATTGGTTACCATAATGGGAGCATGTGGCTCAGTTACACAGCTCATTAAAAACCCTCAAACATGAGATGGCTTAGCGGTTAAGGAGCCTGCCTGCTAAGCCTAAGAACCCAGTTCCAATCTCCAGGTCCCACGTTTAGCCAGATACAAAGTGATGCAAGGGCACAATGCTGCGCTTGACCACAAGGGGGCGCACGCATCTGGATTTCATTTGTAGCAGCTGAGAGGCTGCTGGTGCGCCCATCTCTATCTGTCTTCCTCTCCCTCTTTCTCGCTCTCTCTCTCTCTCTGTCTCTCTCCAAAAATAAAATTTAAAAAAAAACCTCAAACATTTATGTCCGTATCAGGCTGAATCTGTATCCACTTCATCCTCCCTTCTCTCCAGCACGGCGATGTTATGACTGACAGCCCACTCCAGAGCTGGTCTTTCATTACGGCTCTGCAGCTGCCTTGATTCAGCACTGGCAGCCTTCCCCGTGGAGAGGTCACTGTTCTGCAGCAAAAAGCGGAGGCTCAGGACAGAGACACCTTTGTGAGCTGTCCCTTGCCTACAGCTAGTCAGAGCACAGAATGGACGGAGTACAGTCTTTCTTGGGTCTCTAAGACTCCTCCACAAAGGAGCTAATCACCTCTGCTCAATGTGGTCCATGAAGTGCACTGAACAATCAGAATGGCACAGCTAGGATGGAACTGCCAGTATCTTGTTTGCTCTTATTTTAACCCTCTTTCCCACTTAACGTCTGCTTGAAAACTTGATCATTTCCAGCCTGCAGCTTTTAGACAGACAGTGGCTGAAGCTTGGAAAGCTATGAAACTGATATAAATTTAATGGGTCACAACAAATTTCCTAGCACCTGTTGGTCTTTACACATTCTTAGCAAGCCATTCCTTGTCTTCCCAGGGGGATCCTTGGCAACCATTCCTGGATTATGTGGACTTTTTAATGGTCTTTTACCCACGATTCAACAAGCATAATAAAGTCCCCACATCCATTTATCCTAATACTAATAAAAAGCATGGATCAGTGCTCAGTGAGACTTGGTTTCTAAACAGAAATGTTTCATAGAAATTCAGTACTTACAACGCTGATCTCCACACATTGTTTTCATTTAAACTTCAAATGGGCATTAAAAAATGCAAAGTGGAATTTTAAGGAAGATACCCATGAGGTAGTATTGACCAATTCCAAATTTTTTTTTGCTGTTTCCTGCAATATAAGGAAGCAACTTCCTCCAAAGCAGGAACTATCTTAAACCTCCTTCCAGGAGACTGAGTGCAGTTGTCTGAAAGTAACTAGACTTAGAAGAATTTTGGAAGGATGAAAACCTTAGTAGTCAGATATTAGGTTTCATTTCATTTATACCAGATGTTTGATTTTCTTAATAGGAGCAGCAGTAGAAATAATGGGAACAATAGTACTTAAGGCGCACTGAACACGGAGCACCACGCTGGGTACCACGATGATACATTTGTTTACTGTACCCCTGTTAACTTGGTTTTAGAGTTAGAGTTTTCACAGCTAAGGTGGGGCACAGCTTGAATTTGAACCCAAGGCCTTCCCCTCAACTGAATCCAGAATTCTCTTACATGAGTCATTCACATCTTACACCAATACCTACTTCTTTCTTTTTCTTTTTTTAAAATATTATTTATTTATTTATTTATTTATTTATTTATTTATTTATTTGAAAGAGAGGGAGAACGTGAAAGAGACAGAGGGAGAAAGAGAGACAGAATGGACATGCCAGGGCCTCCAGCTGCTACAAATGAACCCCATATACGTGAGCCCCCTCGTGCATCTGCTTACGTGGGTCCTGGGGAATTGAACCTGGGTCCTTTGGCTTTACAGGCAAGTGTCTTAACTGCTAAGTCATCTCTCCAGCCCACTTCTTTCTTTTTCAATCAATAGGTATTTAATGAAATAATAGGGATGTTATAATTAATGTTGATAAATTAATGTGAATCTTAATATTTCTCTATTTCTACTGATGTTTGTATCAGGGGGTGGGTATCTCCTGATATGGGAAGACGTTCTTCAGAAAACAACAGTTTTCATTGACAGACACCATTATTTTCACCTTTGCTAATATGTCT
The DNA here is from genome assembly GCA_036365145.1 of Orientallactaga sibirica. Taxonomy (NCBI): domain Eukaryota; kingdom Metazoa; phylum Chordata; class Mammalia; order Rodentia; family Dipodidae; genus Orientallactaga; species Orientallactaga sibirica. The sequence goes on along the minus strand of JAEOAD010000032.1, from coordinate 21,203,745 downwards.
TGCTTGGAAAAATTTTCCAGAATATCAGTGATGTTCTTAAGCATTAAGCCTGGTTCCTGGTAGCCATGTTTTGTTCTCCTAGAGGAATGCGGGAGGAACAAGTTAGGAGCCTTCCATTCTCCGAGAGACATATGCATATATTCTCAGTCTGCATCTGTCTTTCTCTGTGTGCGTGCGTGTGTGTGCTTGTGTGTGTGTGTACGTGTGTGTGTGTCTACTTCCTGATGTGATCTCCCTGTTCCACTCCATTCATTTCATCATTATGGACTGAAATCTCTGAAGCCGTGAGTGCAAAACAAATCTTTCCTCCCCTAAGTTGTTTTTGTTCAGGTGTTTCATCACAGTGTCAAAAGCCCAACTTAAGCATATGCTCTTACAGCGAAATGCAACGTTAATGACATACTTATGTGAAAGTCACTTTGCTAGTTCATGTAAAAGAGAATTGATAATAATATGTTCTGATCCCAAGAAAGTTACCTATCTCAGCACAGATTTGTGACTGTCTTGAATCTTTTCAACAGATGTCTGCTGACATTAAATATGTGCCAGACCCTATTCCAGGTGCCAGGAGTGAGACAATAAGAAGCAGATTCTGCCTTCTCAGAGCGAGTACAGGAGGTGGGTTTAAGAAAAAGGAGAGCTGTGGGACTGAGAGAGGCTAAGGGAGGGCCATGTAGGATACACACAATCAAAATGTAAGATATGGTTTCCCCTGGGTCTTGACTGGGATGCAAGGGGTGGTTTATCTCCTCAGGTCTTGCTACCTTCTAGAAAAGAAAAACAGATTCTCCAACAGAGGGTGAAGTCACACTAGGTTAAATAGATTAAGCATTATTAATTTAGGGAGAGTTTGATGGATGTAACCTCTCTTTTAGCCAAACACTGCTGGGAGCTTAACATTGGAAAGCATAATCTTTGTCTCCATAGGATTTAGTCCTGCTACTTAGTTCCAGATATGGGTTCCACTGAGCAGATCTCCTAGCCAATCAGAAAGCCACTGATTACCCACCAAGGCTGTGTGCCACTATTTCACTGGGGTGTACTTCTGGTCAGGTTGGTTGCTTCTGAATAGCTTAGAGCCCTGCTTGTTCACACCATTATTGGTCACTGTCCCCCAGGAGCTCAGGCAGTGCTTTCCAACACTAGATGGACTAACTTCCTGGGGACTGGCTCTCTTCCAGAGTCCAGCCAGGTCTCTCCGTGTTCTGTGTCAGCAGCATATGGGGTCTTCAGCAATAGGGTCTTACCTTTTACCTCAGGTGGGTAATCAAGTGATTTGACAGAAGCCTGTCTTGTTTGGGGGACATCATAGGTCTCTCTGATCAACAGCTCAATGTGGGTAGCACCTATGTCTGATACTTCCAAGATGAGCCTGACAATCAGCACCAGGGTGAAGGAGACAGATAATGAGGATACTCATCACATACCAAGGCAGAAATCAGAGGCTCCTAAGAGCTCATCACTGAAGCAGACTTAAGACACACCCACCAAAGGCTGGACAGATGGTTTAGCAGTTAAGGTGCTTGTCTGGGAAGCCTAAGAACTCATGTTCAAATATCCAGGTCCCACATAGCCAGATGCACAGTGAAGCAAGTGTGCAATGTCACACATGTGCCACAAGGGGGTGCACGCATATGGAGTTCATTAACAGCAGGCTGAAGGTCCTGGCAGACCCATTTTCTCTCTCTCTCTCTCTCAAAATTAAAAAATAAATAAATAAATAAATAAATAAATAAATACTCACCAAGGCTCTGAGAATTTTGTGGAAGAGGGGGTGGAAAGATTGTAAGAGCCACAGGTTGGGACATCATGCCCAGAGGCATTGCCTCCCCCCAATAACTGACTGCTGCTCCCACAATGCATAACCCACAACCCCATGGGGAATACCAGCAACCACACTGAGGAGGCCCCTTCTGGAATGGGGGTGGGGAGGAGGGAGAGGATGGGAAGAATACATGATATATCCATACAAAATATATTCTTAATAAAGAAAAAATGGAATATGTATTTATGAAAATGTCAAAACCAAATGAATTTTTTAAAAAGGAATGATTTTAATGCTGTGGAATGGGAAGGCAAAAGTTCTGTTTCTCTACAAAATAGGATGACAAGCATATGTAGAGAATCCTCAAAGAAGAGATGGCCCACGGGTGTGTTCAGATGGGTGAATAGGAATGCTTCACTTGAGGAAGGCAGGAAAGGGGTCCTAACGGCCATCCACATGTGTAAAAACCCAAAAGAAAGCAGAGCCAGCCAGTTGTAGTGGTGCACACCTTTAATCCCAACACTTGGGAGGCAGAGTTTGAGGACACCCTGAGACTACAGAGTAAATTTGAGGTCATCCTCTCTCGTTCTCTCTCTCTCTCTCTTTCACTCTCTCAAATAAATAAATATTTTAAAAAAAGGAAAACAAAACCACAAGTAGACTATTGGAGCATGGATCATACCACTAAGGGCTAAGATGAGACAGATGAAAGGAAAAGAGAGAGGCAGAAGCCAGGGTGGGAAGAGACTTCATTGATCTGTTACGAGGCCCACAGAAATAGCTGCCTGCTGAGAGGAAGAAATGCAAGCTCCAGAGAGGATGAGGCATTTGGGGTTTGTAGGGAAAAAATTTTTTTAAAAAACCCTTCTAGTGTCAAGAGTCACTTTCTTCCACAAAACGGGAAATTGCTAGTTGCTTTTTTTAAACTGTCACAGGACAAATCATTTCATCCTTGAACCAGTTGACTGGTGAGTCCAAATCAGCTGTGAGCACCGACTGCCTTTATACTGTGATGCCCATGTTAGCACTGAGTGCTGCTGCGCCATCTGCTTAAAGACAGTGCTCCCAGGTGGCCCCACGTTTGTCACACACGTTATGAGATAAAGAAAAGGAAAGCCACTAAGAGCTAAAAAATGATTCCCTAAGAGCAAGGTCAATGACTTGTACTAAATATATGCAGAGAGACACAGAAACGCAACGGTGCAGTGCAGTGGGTAGGCAGGTAAGGAGGAATGAGAGATGGGGATAATTAAGAAAGGGCAGATGCGTCTGCGTTGTATAATATGACTGTGCAAATGCCTGAGCTGGCCTCGTTTCTTGCCTCTCGGAAGAGCAACCAGAGGTCTGGATATTAATGGCATTTTAGTGGATCTGCATCTCTGGTGGGATATGAAGGAGCGAGGAATACACTGAGTGTGCGCATTCGTGCATATATGAGTGCATGTGCCTGTGTTGGTGTGCATAGTGGAAAACGTGCATGTGTGTATATGTGCACGCATGTGTGTGTAGGAAGTTAAAAGTGCGTTCACAAATCTCACTGGCTAATAGGTTGTTAGAGAATTGTCCCTAACCTAGAATTAATTAGGATTTTAAATATAGCAAAATGTTTCCCTTCCATAGGAAAAAAGATGGTAGAATAAACTTATCCTTTCTCTTCTATAATGATTGGTGTCAGGGAGGACAAGGAGAAAAGCAACTTCCCAATGAAGAAGCTTTGAAGTAGAATGAAACTTGAGTATTTGGGGACATGAACTAAGCCCAGACTCAACATTCAATTTCCTGACATAGGGTTTTCCATGGCCCTTCTCTTACCACAGCCTCATGAAAAATAACTGATTTTTGTTTTCTTCAAGAGAAGAACAAGTAGGAGGTTGATTTAGAAACTGTTGGGCTGGTTCAATTTCAGGACAAGTGATTTATTGCGGATATTTCTGAATTGCTCTTTTAATAAGTTTTGGGTTGTTTTTAAGGAAAAGCACTGATGACTGGGATTGCTGGCCCTCTGACTGAGCAGATGAAAACTGTCAAAGGACCAGCAACAACTGGCTTTTCTGATCCCATTTGTGTCCAGAAGGACAAAATAAATAGAAGGGAAAGTTTCAGATTCTGCAGAAATCTAACAAGGACACGGAACTGTGGTGTTTTCTCATTCCCCTTGAAGGTCAGTCTGTAACAAGCTCTGAACCCAGGAAGCCATTCAATTCTGTTTAGGGATTGTACCTGATAATTACACTCTCCCTAAATCTATGTCAGAGTTGTAAATTGAGGAGAAAACCTCCAGTAATCTTCCTCATGATCCTTTTAAAAAGGGCAATTTCACAAAAGTTCAAGAACCTTTGAGGTACAGGAAATCCTATGATATTTAGGAAGATCACAATTAAAAGTCATTAGATTTAATTGTGTGGAAACAAGGATTCATCCCTTACAAAAATAAAGTCAGCTCTTTCCTACTATGGACCTAGTCCTGGCTGCATCTGGAAATGTACATGAAACAGGATGGCAGTACCAAATATTAATTTTCCCAGAAGACATTCCATAGAAGAAAATGAAACTAACTACTTTTATGAAAAAGTAAATTCATTTTTCAATCTTATTTTTTTTTATTTCCCTCAAATTCTTAGCAAGTTTTTTATACCCATTGATGGATAGTACATTAAAATATCAGGAGAAAGAACAGAATCAAATGCATGATTGTTTGCGGACTTTGGGGAATTTTCTTCCTTGGTCCTCAATTAGTGGTCTCCAGAAATTTCTAACATGGTACCCGGAACCATATCAAGTAGATGTATAACACCTGCCTCGCCATGCAGAGAGCACCAGCCAGTCACACCAGTGACGACTGGCCATTTCTTCAGACTCCTCAGTACCTTCAAGCAAGTGCACTAGAATTTCTGTAAAATGAATTGGCTGCTTCTTATCCTCAGTAAGGTGGACTTATTTCCTCTAAGCCCTGATATGTCATTGCAATGCAATGTAATGACCATAATTTGTAGAAAGTAAAGGAAGGACTCACAGTGTCCTTTAGGGAGAGCAGACTTCCAAATCAGGCTCGGGCCCCTTTCTGTAGGTGGTGTGCCTCTATTCTTTCCAACACAAACCCCGGGCTTCATTAGCTCCGTCTGCACCCTTCCATTATCTCTTCCTCACCTCACATCCTTTCCTTTTAATTGCCCTGAGTTTAATCATATTAAAAATAAATAAATAAATTATAAAGAAGTAAATAACAATTCTATATCCCTTAACGGGTGTTAAATGAAGGGAGGCTGAGACATGAGGATTTTCAAGGACAACCTGAGATATATAAGGAGTCTTAATCTCAAAAAAAAAATAAATAAATAAATAAATAAATAAATAAATAAATAAATTCAGGGTCTGGAGAGATTGCTAAATTGGTAGAATGAAGCCCTATATTGGTTTACACACCTGTAACCAAAGCATTTGTAAGGTAGAGACAGAAAGTTCAGAAGTTCAAGGTCATCCTCCACTACATAGTAAATTTGAGACAAGCCTACACATCTACACATGAAGCATACAGGGAGACCCAGAAGCTGCACAGAGTAGAGAGACCTGAGCTGAACCATCACGCCAAGGTCTCCACATGTGGACAAAGTCACCCCAGAGCCTTTCTGTCAAGCCAGTTGCTCCATCTGTCATTCCACAGAGCAAGAAAATTCATCCACCACAATTATTAAGTCCAAAAATTATGGGCTGTGATAAATTCAATGAGAGCATAGCTTGTTATGAAACGATAGATAACAGAAACAAATGATGCAGGGATTTTGTTTGCCAGCCTTTCAACCTTCCACTTCCCTTCCGGTGGCAGTGGCTGGGTGAGATGACAAAAGGATAAAGAGAAGCATAACAAAAAGAAGTATAGATTGACATCAAAATGAAAAGTCATTAGAGGAAGTAGGCTACTAGCTGGATACACAAATCTATTTTATGGTAGAAAAACAGTATTAGTGAGGAATTAATAATATTTCACCATTGCTCTTTTTCTTATAATTCTGTGTTCCATGCTGCTGTTTTGCCTGAGATAAATACCAAGCACTGTCCTGTATACCTCAGACACTTGCCCACCAGCAGGCCCTGGAATACCTTGGGAGATGGAAGTAAGAAATGGTAGGTGGATGCTGGAATGGGACCCTGAGGAAGTTACTGAGAGAAAACAGGAGATACTGCTCCCTGATCAAACAGTCAAAAAATAAATTCTCTCTGTTACCTGTGTTTTATTCTGTCACCCAAAGGGTTGTCATTGGAGTGGCTCATGAAAGTGATGGAAAGGTGACCAATTTCTAAACACTATGCCGAGAAATAGAGAGTTGAAAAGGTAAAATGTACTTTTAATTCCAATTCTTTCTCTGGGTTTGACAAATAACAGAAGAAAGTGACCCATTCAATCAAAGCTCACCTCTCAATTCATGTGCAGACCCAAGGGGCTGTATATGATTTGCCCCTAACCATGACTTACAAGCATTTGTTTTTGGTGTTTTTAGAGACAGTCCCCAACAGACCTTTTATAAAACAAGCAATTTCATTCAGCATGAAAATTGTACTTGGTAATTACACTATCCTTCAACAGTCACTCTGACTGGAATGTAAATAATCCAGAGAATTAACTGGCTTAACATACTTATACATTTAGAATAAAGCTGAAGGTAAAATTTAAACAAGCGATGCGAGCTGATATCCAAGCCAGTCTTCTCCAAAATCCCCAAGCCCATGTGGAAGCATTTCAATTACTTTGGTATATGTAATCTTTTAAGATTTTATTTTGATTTATTTATTTATTTATTTGAGACAGAGAGAGGGAGAGAGAGATAAAGAGAGAAAGAGAATGGGCACACCAGGGCCTCCAGCCACTGCAAATGAACTCCAGATGCATGCACCACTTTATGCATCTGGTTTATGTGGACCTGGAGAATCAAACCTGGGTCCTTAAGCTTTGCAGGCATGTGCCTTAACCTCTAAGCCATCTCTCTAGCCCATATGTAATCTTTTCAATTCAAAGTGATTCCTAGTTTGTATTGGATTAGGAAGAATTCTATCTGAATGTGATTCTTCAAGCCCTCGTAGGAGATTAGAAAAGACATTCTTTTATGCCTGTTGAATAAATATCACTATTGTTTGACTTTGGGTTGCTTTCCAGCATGTGATATTACTTACTTAACTGTTCACAGACTTTGTTTCCTCGTGTATAAAGTTAGGCTGTATGCTGAATCCTACCCTAAGTGATTGTTATGAAGGTTCGAGATGACATACATAAAGGAGTGGAACCAGATTCCACGCTTACTAAATAGCCATGGAGCCTTGATTAATATCTGCCTTTCTTTGATTCACTTTTCTCATCTGTGAACATGATTTTTATCATCTGTTACATACTTATAACATGGAACTGTGCAATAACTAGACGAAATTACGAATGTAAACATCTTAGCAGGTGTCTGGTAATAGTGGTATTGGTGATGGTCATGGCTACACATCGCAGTCATGCAGTACCCACACCTTTTGTTTCTATAAGATTTAAATAAAATTGGGTAAGTCCTACTCAATAGGAATTTAGAACAGGAAAACTGGACCATATGGTCTTATCACTGTCTGTTCTGACTTAGGATCTAAGTACTCAAAAATAATCCAGGTTTAGAATTTGTTGAGAGCCTGAATCCATTGCAAAAGAACCAAAAACATATGACTAGTTTTCAATGGCGTGACTCAGCCCTGATATGCATTAGAACCTACTCTGGATCTTCCTAAATCTACAGCCATGCAGACCACGCCCCTTCTCTCTTAACTGACAAAAATGGAGACCACACCCCTTCTCTCTTAACTGACAGCCATGAAGACCACGCCCCTTCTCTCTTAACTGACAGCCCCTTCTCTCTAACTGCAGACCACACTGACAGCCATTCTCTCTTAACTGACAGCCATGCGCGCCCCCTCTCTCTTAACTGACCACACCCCCTTCTCTCTTAACTGACAGCCATGCAGACCACACCCCTTCTCTCTTAACTGACAGCCATGCAGACCACACCCCTTCTCTCTTAACTGACAGCCATGCAGACCACACCCCTTCTCTCTTAACTGACAGCCATGGAGACCACGCCCCTTCTCTCTTAACTGACAGCCATGGAGACCACACCTTCTCTCTTAACTGACAGCCATGCAGACCATGCCCCTTCTCTCTTAACTGACAGCCATGGAGACCACACCCCTTCTCTCTTAACTGACAGCCATGCAGACCATGCCCCTTCTCTCTTAACTGACAGCCATGCAGACCACACCCCTTCTCTCTTAACTGACAGCCATGCAGACCACGCCCCTTCTCTCTTAACTGACAGCCGTGGAGACCACGCCCCTTCTCTCTTAACTGACAGCCGTGGAAACCACACCCCTCTTTCCACTACTCATGAGTTGCAGGCTCTGTTCATTTGACTGATGAGCAGTTTATTGATCCAACCAATAGCACTAGGCGAGCGACTAGCCGCTAACATCACAGTGGGGCCCCTGCTAATGAATTCATCGAATCGGAGGCACTACTCTCGTTCTCATATCCATCCGCGCCCCTCCTGCACTTGTTACCTTCGGTATCGTAATCCTTTTCACTGTACTTGAATTCGCTGTACCTCCCGAGACCCACATAGTCATTTGACATCTGTCCCTTTCCTGTGCCTGAGACTCACACTGCATAGAGGCCGCAGTATAAACAAAATAACAAGTTTAAAACTCCCTTGATATTTTTATGTTTCCCTCTTTAAAATGTCTACGACCTTAAAACCATATAATTTGTAATTTAGCACTCCATAAGAAAATACTCACTAGACACATTTGAATATTCACAGAAATTCAAACAGTTTTATTAGTTATTCATGGGTACTAATTCTTCCAAAGATCAGCTATATATTTAAATAATTCATCATGGAGAAATTAAGGCATTTTCCTGCAAAGTCTAATGATTGGGTTCGATTCTCCAGTACCCACAAAGTAAAGCCAGATGCACAGTGGCACATGCATCTGGAATACATTTTGAGAAGTCCGAGGCCATGGTGTACCCATACTCTCTCTTTTTCTCTCCCTCCCTCTCTCTCTCTTTCTCTCTGTGTGTGCATCTTATCGTTATCTCAGCTTGCAAATAAATAAATTGAAATATTTTTAAAAAATAATTTTTCTTGAGATAAAAATGTATACTGAGCCAGTAGTCATCAGTCAAAATTCTCAAAAATTTTAGCATCTTGAGGTATGTTCAACATAAGTGAGATCAATGGATGGGATTCTAAAATTTTCAATCCTTATTTAGGCATACTGCCCCTAATCTTGTTGATTTTATATTTTGGATTGCCTCTAAGGAAAAGTAGAATAAGAAAGATGAATTTGAAAGTACTACAAAACCAATTTGGTTGTGTGTGTGTGTGTGTGTGTGTGTGTGTGTGTGTGTGTTACCAGATTTTACATTTGTATCTCAAGGAAAACTCAGTTGGTGTCTCTCCAGTTATTTTGAATCATGCTAGCAATGCCTGGGTAAAAAGAGCAAAGAGGACTGGAGAGATGGCTCAGCAGTTACCCCAGTGCTTCCTCCACAAGCATTTAAACCTGGAGCAGGCCTGAAGCTGTGTGAGTTTGATTCCCCAGCAGAACATCATCGGCTGCGCATGTCCAAGCACTTTTATAACCCAAACCCTCGGGGGAGTGGAGCCCAGAGAATCACTGGGGCGAGCAAAAGCCTGCATGCCCCAGAGCCAGTGAGAGACTCCATCTACAGGGGAAAAGTGGATGAACAATGGAGGACAGCATGTGCTTTTCTCCCTGGCCTCCATATGCATACACATGCATATACCACACACACACACACACACACACACACACACACACACACACGTGAGAGAGAGAGAGCTAAAGGAAAGAGACATCTTTAAAGTGCTAAATAATGTTATCACCTGCACAAACCAAGTAAGTCGGTCCTTGCCAGAGGCCGCTTAGTTTTGAAGTGTGCACACACAGTCACAGCGTGAGGTTTGCGGCATTTAACTCCCTGCACTGGAGAACAGCAAGTCCCGCAGAAGACTTCCAAGAGCACGAGCCACGGCAATGGGGAATTGAAGGTCCCGATCTCTCCTTTCAGGAAGAGTGAGTGGGCCCAGCTAAGACTAAATCCCAAACATTCACAAGCTTCTAAGAAGAAATAAAAAGACTGATTGGAAGTTGCTCCTGAGAGGAGATCAAAGGTTGGAGCTTTGCGGAGAGAAGAACGAGAAGGTTTTTAAATCAGTTTTTAAATCATAAGACTTTGTCAGTCAGCTCAACACAAAACACCACGGCCCTTTGCAAGGTACAGAACAGTTTTGACATAGACAGAACAAAATGGGAAGACAGGATGTAAGAGTGATGTTTAATGAATAATCTTGTGAAGTTTTTTTTTAAATTGGACTCCATTACTCTTTTTTTTTTAACAAAAACATGAAAAGAAATAAATAATCATCAAAAATGTCCAAAGAAAAGGCCATTGGAAGCAGAAAAGCTCTCCATTTGAGACAAGTCCATGGCGCTCACAGAAGGCATGGACTGTTGAGTTCAATGAGGCTGGGTTCGGACCTTGCCTCTGCCACTCACCGGCTGTCACAGCGTGTCTCTGAGATTCACTTGTTCACTGGCAAAAGGCAGGAGGTCTAAAGTGTGCTTCCCAAGGAACAAGCCCAAGTCAAGTTCTAGCATGGATAGATGCCAGTTTCCTTCCCCTCCCTCACCTACACACGTCTGCTTGGAATGGTATTGGTTGATTTATAAGCCACTCCCACCATTAACTTTGAGTTGTAACATCCCAAGGCTACAAATGACTGACAACAACTAGCCAAGTGCCCTGATTACTGGACGGAGCTTGGCTTTTCAGCTAAGACGTCTACAACATCAACGGGAACTGGTAGTCACCCTTGCTGCTAGGAGCATGACCCATGGACAGTGGTTACACTTGTTTCCAGGGAGATTGTCGGAAATACAAAAGCTCAAGTCTGGCCCCAAGCCTGGTCCAGCAGAATCTGCAATTTCAAAACCATCTCCAAATGATTTGCATGAATATTAAAGTCTGAGGCACATGGGTGTAACTCCCCAGCCAGAGAACCACATTATACAACATTTTAACTGGTTTTTAGATCTAACCTCTTGTACAAAATGCATTAAGACTCAAATCACCACAAGAAAATAGGCTTCCTTTCTAGTTGTGATGCTTTTCAGGGGCCTTAACTCCTAGATATTTGGTTTCCAAAGGAAAGATTTGTTCATATCTTTCTTGTGCTACAATAGGCGTAATGAAATGGTCAGTCTACCAAAACACTCAAATCTTCCTAAATTAACAACATCTTTAAATAAAGAACACTTTTTATGACACCCCAAATTGAGTCAAGGAATTTCAAATAACTCAGTCTACATAATATGAAAGGGATATTGTTTCTGATCTTGAGAAATTCTATGAAGATCAGTTTTTATCCTATTTTTTTTTGTTTAGTACACCGATAAGTTGACCTTAAAAAAAACTTAAGCAAATTTTAATAATCATTGAAAAAAAAAAAAACAGAAGAAGAAGCTGAGCCAGAGAGCTCCTTCCCCCAAAACACCTAGTCTAAGACAAAGGCCAGAACCTCCTGTCAGAGGGTGAGCACCCATCCTGAAACTGATGTGGAGGAAGGAAACGGAGTTTCATTTTCAGACCAGAGAAACCCGGGATAACGCTGGAGACACGGACGCAGGACAGGGAGCCAGGTGGTGAGTAGACTCTAGGTTTTGACTAAGCTGGAAACAGACTAAGCACGACTAAAAGTAAGAAGAGCCTGAATTCTCCCGCGGGCCCTGCGGGAAGCTCACTGTGTGACTCTGAGAGGTTTTTCTGAGTCCCGGAGTCCTTCCTGTTCTATAAAATGAGGGCACACATCTCACCAGGTTGTAACGGGAAACAAAGTGCAATGAGAGAATATCTGTCAACTACCCAATGTGGTGCCTGGAAGGTAACGAGAGTTAGATAAATTATAGCTCTTGGTGTCATTGTGTGTGAGTAGGACCTGAGGCCTCTGACCAGAGAGGCTGCGGTAGTTAATCATGGTTGTCAACTTGCCGGGATCCGGAATTGCCTAAGAGGCAGGCCTCCAGGTGGGTCTGTGAGAGAATTTTCAGGAAGGATTAGCTGAAGGGAGACGAGCGAGCGTGTCCTGGAGTAGTGTTGTGGTGTGAAAGAAATGCCCCATACACCCCATACACCCATGTGCTTGGAATGCTTGGTCCCCAGCTGGTGGCAATTTGGCAGGTGGATCCTTGATGGAGAAGGTGTGTTACTGCAGGGAGGGAGGGGGCTTTGGGGTGTCATGGCCAGCTCCCCCTTGCCAAAGCTAAGCTCACTGTCCTGCTGCTGTTTTCCACCTGCCATGGCAGAAGTGACGTCCAGCCTCTGCTCTAACTTCTTTCCCCTACCATCATCACGAAGCTTCCCCTCCAGACTATAAACCAAAATAAATCCTTCCCTCCCATCAGCTGATTTGGGTCAGGAGTTTTGTCCCGGCAACACAAACGCTGAGTACGAGCGGATAGCACTTTCCAGTGGGGGGAGCCCAGGTGTAAAGAGGCCCGAGGAGAAAGCAGTGTTGCTCCCGGCCTTCGCTCCTCACTGATGAGTGCATCTCCCCCGCCACTCCTGACGCCACCATCCTCTACTGAGGTCAGGCTCCAGCTTCTTCAGCCATGCAACATGCATCAAAGACAAGTGGCTCCCCAGGACGCCCCCAGGCCTTCAATGCCAGGTTGGGACTGCTGAGATACCCAGCTTTGTGGACTGAACAGATAACAAGTTGTTAGACTGTCCAATGGGGGACTCTCCAGCCTGTACTGTGTAAACGAATGTGATAACCCCTTTGTGAAAGATATTCATTCTATCGGTTCTGATCTTCTAGAGAACCTGCCTTCTCCTCCCATCTGCAGGAGGAGTCTCATCCTTCTGTACCAGCGCGGAGAAGTTCTATGCGTTCAGGCAGAGAATTCTCGGCAGCACTTAAATGAGGAATTACAGGGCTGGAGAGAGATGGCTTAGCAGTTAAGGTGTGGTTAAGGCACTTGCCTACAAAGGCCAACGACCCAAGTTCAATTCCCCAGGACCCACAGAAAGCCAGATGCACAAAGTGACACATGCATCTGGAGTTTGTTTGCAGTAGCTGGAGGCCCTGACATGCCCATTCTCTCTGTCTCTCTCTCTCTCCATCTATCTTTCTCTCTCTCTCTCTGCTTGCAATTAAATAAATGGATGAGGAAAGAAGAAAGAAAGAAAGAAAGAAAGAAAGAAAGAAAGAAAGAAAGAAAAGAAAAGAAAAGAAAAGAAAAGAAAAGAAAAGAAAAGAAAAGAAAAGAAAAGAAAAGAAAGAAGGAACTACAGTGCCTTACTTTATGCCCTACTTACGTGGTTCCAAGAACTTCTCCAAGTGCTTTGCATATTTTTGACCTTTGATTCTCTGTAATGATTATTCATGTCACCGCCATTATTATTTCCATTTTACAGTATTCAAATCCGAACCACAGAGGGAGAGAAAGGCTTGGCGCAAGGTCACACAGTGAAGTTGCTGCCCTGAGAAACTGTAATGATTTTTTTCATTCCCACTAAGGATCTTAAATTCAGAGAATGTCTGAAGGGAAGCCTGTTAAGAGCATTGGGGTGATGAGTGGTAAATTGACTATTGTGCTGGTGTTCAGATGAAAACTAATCCAGATGTCACCATAAAGGTATTTTTTAGATGAGATTAAAGTTTTATTCAGTAGACTTTGTGTAAAGCTCTCCTTATTGTGTGTTTCACCCAATCAATTACAAGTCTACTTAGTCTATTAGATGGCAACATAGAAGCCATGGCGTGCTCTCCAGCCTGGCTAGTCAGTGCGAAATTTAAACACAAAACTACAACATCAGCTCTAGCCTGAATTGCAAGAGTGCTGGCCTGTCCTACACATATCAGAATTTTCACTCCCCACTATCCCATGAATCAAGTCCATTAAAAAATAAAATAAAAGGTCTGGAAAGATGGCTTAGCAGTTAAAGTGTTTGCCTGCAAAGCCAAAGGACCCAGGTTCAATTCCCCTGTACCCACATAAGCCAGATGCACAAGGGGCACATACATCTGGAGTTCGTTTGCAGTGGCTAGAGGCTCTGGCATGCCCATTCTCTCTCTGTCTGTCTTCTCTCTCTCCCTCCCTCTCTCTCTCTCTCTCCTTGCAAATAAATAAATAAAAATTAAAATAATAAAACAAAATAAAAAAGCAGAGCCGGGCGTGGTGGCGCAGGCCTTTAATCCCAGCACTCGGGAGGCAGAGGTAGGAGGATCACTGTGAGTTCAAGGCCACCCTGAGACTACATAGTGAATTCCAGGTCAGCCTGGGCCAGAGTGAGACCCTACCTCGAAAAACCAAAAAAAAATAAAAATAAAAAAATAAAAAAGCAGGGGACTGAAGATGGCTCAGTGGTAAGATACCTTGCTACACAAGCATGGGGATCTGAGTTCAATCCCCAGCATGTATGTGAAAACCCAGACATGGGGCTGGAGAGATGGCTCAGTGGTTAAAGCACTTGCCTGTAAAGCCTAAGGACCCATGTTCAACTTTCCAGATCCCATGTAAGCCAGATGCACATGGTGATGCAAGCATGCAAGATCACACATATGCGTCTGGAGTTTCATTGCAATGGCTGGGGGCCCTAGCCTGCCAATTCTCTCTCTCTCTCTCTCTCTCACACACACACACACACACACACACACACACACACACACACACACACACACGCACACAAAATCCAGGCATGGTTATGCCTGCCTGTAACCCCAGTGCTGGAGCAGCAGGGGCAGGAGTGAGAGGGTGAAGATTAGGAGGATAACTGGGACTTCCTGGCCAGAGAGCTTAATAATAAACTTGGATTGAATGAGAGACTTAGGTAAATAGGGCAGAAGGGTGGCAGCAGGCCTGGAGAGATGGCTTAGCAGTTAAGCGCTTGCCTGGGAAGTTTAAGGACCCCAGTTCAAGGCTCGATTCCTCAGGACCCACATAAGCCAGATGCACAAGGTAGTGCATGCATCTGGAGTTCGTTTGCAGCAGCTGGAGGCCCTGGTGTGCCCATTCTCTATCTGCCTCTTTCTCTCCCTGTCTGTCGCTCTCAAATAAATTTTAAAAAAGCCACCCAATGTCCTCTAGCCTTCTCAGTGTGCATCTAGTTCATACACATGAGCACACATACCACAAACTACACAGAAGCCAAAGTATCCTATTGGTTGTTTTTTTTTAATATATTATTTAATTTATTGATTTTTTTAATAAAAAGGTTTCACACATAGATGCTCCCTTTGTCCCCCACCCCCAATCCTGCTGAGGGTCTTTGGTGGGGTTAGTGGTATTAATTGTGGGGACAAATAGGCCTCAGTCAGCCTCTGCAGGGATGGGAAAACTCGGTGTCTCAGGCTATTCCCAAACACCCTGAGGCTCTTACAATCCTTCCGCCCCCTCTTCTGGGATGGTCCCTGAGCCTTGACTGGCAAGATAGGAATCTGACTTAGTGTTGCTTTCTCTGGAGACTCTGGATCTCCGTTTTTATGAAGTTTGAGGTATTTTAAATTTTTATTTATTTATTTATTTGCAACCATACAGAAAGAAAAAGAGAGAGGGAGAGAGAGACAGAGGGGATGAACATGACAGGGCATCTCGCCACTGCTAACCAACTCCAGATGCATGCACCACCTTGTATATCTGGCTTTACATGGGTACAGGGAATTTGAACCCAAGCCATCAGGCTTTGCAAGCAAGGCCTTGCTTGTCTGGGGAACACTGATCAAATAATTAAGTACATTCACTTCCTCTCCCCACCCACCAAGACTTCAGCTTAAACAGTCACAGCAATGGAAGGAAGGTGGAAGATAAGTCATCCACAGCGGCAATAAGGTAACAACAAGACTGTGCTGGTGGCAAATGTCCAGGGGCAATGACCTTCAAGGCAGCTTCCTATTTCCTGGGCTTTCACCTTGACTGATTTCCCCACTGACCAGTTTCTCCTGGTCTTGCACATTTCCTGAGACTATACTGGAAAAGCTGTAACACAAATCCTATTATTGCTTTTCTTTGCTGCTGGTCACTGTTTTGCATCAAGAAGTGTGGTACATCTCTGCTGTTAGCAATCAGAGAGCCCCAGTGGTGGAGCAGTGAGGGGGACTGGCATATCTAACTCTGAATGTGTCTGCCTGCTTCCAGTCACATGTGACATAACTCCCCATCTGGAAAGGAACCGAACAATAAAAATCCAATTTTAAAAATACAGAAAAGACAGGGATAATAGAATAAAAATAGACTCTAAGCTGCAATAGAAATTAAGAATAAGAGGCTGGTCTGCAAAGCCAAAAGACCCAGATTCAATTCCCCAGGACCCACGTAAGCACAAGGTGGTGCATGTGTCGGGAGTTCATTTTCAGTGGCTGAAGGCCCTAGTGCACCCATTCTCTCTCCCTCTATCTGCCTCTATCTCACTCTCAAATAAATAAATTAAATTAATTAAGAATAAGAAGAAATTCCAAGTTACAAAGGATTATGCAATGAAAAATGTCTCTCTGTGTGTTCCCCCCAATTTTTGGCCTCACTAGATTAGGAGTTGATGCAAGCTGGGCATAGTGGCACATGCCTTTAATCCAAGAATTCAGGAGGCAGAGGTAGGAGGATCACTGTGAGTTTGAGGACAGCCTGAGACTACATAATGTATTCCAGTTCAACCTGGGCTAAAGTGAGACCCTAGTTCGAAAAAAAAAAAAAAAAAGAGTTGATGCATCAAAGAGACGAGTTAATGAATACAATCCCCAAAACTAGAAGCTTCCCTGCATTTCAGGAAATGGAGTACTAAGATGCTTCCACACAGCTACAGAAATCAAAAGCACTTTAGAGATCTAAAATGAAGGGCTGGAGAGATGGCTTAGCAGTTAAGCACTTGCCTGTGATGTCTAAGGAGCCCAGTTCAATCCTCGATTCCCCAGTACCCACATAAGACAGATACATATGGTGGCGCATGCATCTGGAGTTCATTTGCAGTGGCTAGAGGCCCTGGGGTGTCCATTCCCTCTCTCTCTCCCTTTCTCTATCTCTAATAAGTAAATAACTTTTTTTTTATTTTTAAAAACTTAAAAAAATGAATTAAATGAAGGGCACTGGCCACAGTAGTTGTCTCTTATCTTCAAGGAAAAGGTTCCAAGTCTCCACACGGACACTTAACACTGAAGGTGGTGCAAACCCTGCATGCACTGAGGCTCCTCAGCTGTCAGCAACACTATGGATCGGTTATGAAGTAAAGGAAGAATTACTTGACTACAAGCTCTCTGATGCCCTGAGAGACAATGTGACCTGTGATCGTCTTGGTGACTCACGGGCTGGCGGCTTACCTAGAGTTGACTCACAACCCAGTGAGCCGGAGCAAAGTGACATGAGATTTCATCAGCCACTCAGAATAGTGAGAGGCTGGCCATTTAGAACTCGTGAGATGCTGGTTTCTGGAACTTTCCATGTTAGATGACAGTTGACTTCAGGCAGCTAAAACTGCAGGAAGTGAAACTTTGTTTAAGGGGAGACTATTGCAGAGTAGGAAATGACCTGACCCTAGTCCAGCACACTAAATACTGAATCCCACCCACCCACCCACCCAACTCAAGCCTCCTTCTCCTGGTTCAGGTCCTAAAACTCAGAAGCCAGCTATCTACTCTTCAGATTAGAGCGTTCACAGCCACTAATGCTACTGATAGAGAAGAGGACGTGGGAGCATACCTATAGAACAAAATTGACCCCTACCATTGCTGATAACAGTTTAGTTGAATCACTGGATAAGCTACTGTCATGCCCACGGCACAGTCAATTGTCATCTCATCTCTGTCCTCAATGCTCACCACAGGCCAAAAGCTTCCAGATTTCTGAGGAGTGTCCAATGGAAGCAGGGAATTTAATACTTGGTGATCTGAAAGGAAAGCCCCCTATAACTTTTGCCCTAATGGCTTCAGAGGAAAAAGACAAGGAAATTTTGAGATAAATTAGACCAACAAGACGATATTGCCAATTGACGGACTTCAGAGACAAGGTTGTGTGAAGGTATGTTTTTCTTTCCTCATTATTTGGAGTCATTTAACCTAATGATGGCTGCTTAGTAAACGTCTGCATGAATTTCTGTCCTAGCTTCCCATGAAAGGGAAAAGGACAGCAATGTTCAAAAGGTGGATGCGTGCCCAGACGCTGGCATCCAAATGCACAGAAACTGGAGTTGGAATTGATTTCTGAGGGCCAACAATCTAGCCCAGTAATTGAACTGGCATCATGCTCAAAAATAAACTACATTTGGAAACTAAAAAAATTGAGAGACTCAGTACAACCAGTATTTCTGTACTAAAAGAGTGACCTGTGACTTAACTCCTAGATGTGAAGTCAAGAAGTGGACATGTGTCTAGAATGGTGTCACATACCTAATATCTCAGTATGTGGGAGGCGGAGACACAAGAACCAGAAGTTCAAGGCCAACCTGGGCTACATGGTGAAACCTTGTTTAAAAAGCATAGTTAAGGGCTGGAGAGATGGCTTAGTGGTTAAGGTGCTTGCCTGTGAAGCCTAAGGACCCTGGTGCGATTCTTCAGGACCCAGATGCACATGGTGACGTATGAGTCTGGAGTTCATCTGCAGTGGCTAGAGACCCTGGTGCATCCATTCTCAATCTTTCTCTCTCTCCCTTTCTCTGTCTCAAATAAATAAATAAATAAATAAAAAGACTTTTAAAAGCATAGATATAAATAAATAGGAGTGTACCAAATTGATAAGTAATTATACCATGAAAACACTTCCTCAGTAGGCCCATGTATCTAAGTGGGGTAAATTCCTTTTGATCTGAAGAAAAAAAGAGCAAATATCTGTTAAATATCTGTGGCACTTAGCCTGCTGATAGCCAGTGGGTTTTAAAGTGCTCATCATAACCCACCTAATCAAGCATTCTAATAATTTATTCCTCACTTATCCCATTCCTAACTAGACAGAAAAGTGAAAAATGTCTCTCTTGCCATGCTTTCATGCACTTCACAAATTTATCCATTCCTAAGGAAGCGTGATCACTCAGATGAAAAGACAAAGTAAAAATACACTTAGCATACTATTCCTAATGATTACTTGTGGATTTTAAGGGCAGCAACAAAAAATTAGCATTTGAAGCACATGGTAGGCATTAGTTGAGAGTAGAATGTATGAGATGATGTTTCACCCTACCTCACAATGCTGGCCCAAGCCGTGTTAGGAGAAACTTCCTATGTCCAGACAGAGGGATGGGAAGCTCAGGAGACACACATGCCTAAAATGGAGAAAAGAATGTGCTTTCTATGGATGATACAGGGGGAGCTCTCCAAAGCTTGGTGGATGAGAAGAAAGTAGACACATATGGACGTCACGTAAGAGGAGTAAGGAACAAGAGAAATGTGCTTGTTGGTTAAGAGACACTATAAAGTTTTGACATTTATCTTTGGCTACTCCACAAACACCATCATCTTGGCACCACCGCAATGTACTTCATTCAGGAGCGGGAATCGTGCATGCGTTCATGCGTGCGTGTGCGTGTGCGAGCGTAAGGTAAAGGAAGGGCCAAGTCTCACACCCAGGAATGTTCAAGGCAGAAGGAGAGGACAATGGAGAGGTAAATGCGCTGGAGCAGAAGACGTCCCCCGGGGAGAGTAAGCAGCCGGGAGGTTCGCAAAATCTTGTAGAACATTTTTAATTCTGAAACTAGAATCAATGAGACTCTGGGACATCTCTTACAAAAACCAGATTGTACTTAGTAAAGCAGATTAAATGCAATTTCTCGTCTGACATCATAACATTTACCATCCCAAAGCAATACACTCTGTTTTTAGTTTGGGAGGAAATGAGATAGAGCTGGAGGTGGCTGCTCAACAAGGTGGCTTCTGTTCTTCTCCTGGTAGCCACCCTGAACCTCAATGACTTCTTTTCCTTATAACTTGTCACTTAAGGGCCTTGTGGATAAGAGCACTGACCACACAACGATGACGGCCTGACAGAGCCTAACAGGACCCACGTGACATGCAAGGTGTGTCTATGCACACCTGCAATGCCAGTTTTGTGAGACACAGAGGTAGGGCCATCGCGGAAGCTCCCGTCAGCCAGGCTGGTGGGGTGGGGAGGAGACCGGAAGCCACTCCAAGTTCAGTGAGAGACCCTGACTCAAGGAAATAGAGCAATAGAGGATGGCGTCCTGTGTTTCCATCTGCCTTGGCACATGCATCTGAGCACGCATGCACACACACGTGTGTATACAGCAGTGCACACCCCACACCACATATACACACCAAACAAAAAAAGTAATCAACCATTTGAAGAAACTTGTTTTTATTTCAGCTAAATCCTTGAGAGGAGATAACTAATATATCTCAAGAAATTTCACTTGACCTGACTTATACATTCTTTTTTCCTCATTTGTTTGTCTCATTGTTCATGTCCTATACATTTATGGAAAAAAATCAATAAACTGTATGTGTGTGCATATATATATATATATATATATGGGTGTATGTGTGTGTATGTATGTATGTGTGTGTGTGTGTGTATATATATATATATATTTGCCTAGTTATACTAGTTATGTTCATGCACATACTCTTTTCTCCTTGGAAATGTCTTCCTTATTTCCTCTATCTCCACAGAACTGAAGTTCCATCTTCTTTCCCTTTTGACTTTTGAAAGTTTGTGTTTAAAAAATAAATTACTATTTTTGCCCAAACTGAAGGGGATTAAAAATGTGGTTCTTTTCATTAGGTTATTATTCACCCTCTATGTTTGCCTTTTCTTCTCTCCTGCCAGTACATTCCATTAAAAAAATTCTTGTTCAATAACTAGCTGGCTGAGTTCATTTCTACATAAATTTATTCATATCACAGCAGCTACTTGGCAAAGAATCCTACAAAATTCACTGACCTTGAAAGGCAGGTAGGCATGAGGAATGCTGTAACTTCACATAGTGAACAGAAATGTTGGCGCCGGTGATGGTGTTTAGACAGTAGGGGCCTCTGTGCACATCCTTGCAACCATCGCTGTTTCTTAAGAGCAACAACTTTATTCCCTGGGGACCAGGGGCTTGTTATTTTGACACCAGTGTACCAGTAGTCAATTTCAGTGAGACAAGTAGGTGTGGCCCAATAATGCAGGCAGAGACTCCTGAACAGACTGCCTCAGTCATTAAGCGCCACATGGTCAAGTGCAGATGAACGGTCTGGGCGAGGAGGGTTATGTGACAGAGTCGGTCAGCAGTCCAAATGAGAGAAACAAGAGAGATGAAGCGTACCATTGCAAAAGCATGTTCATGTTCTCTTGCGGCTGGTCCCTATCACAGCTCCTCTTCCAGTCTCTTCTAAGCATTTATCTTGTGGGTCACACTGCTGGTCTTCAAGGGGCTCCTAAAGGAAAAAAAGAAGCATCATATTTTATGTGAAGAAAATGGAGGCGGTTCAGGCATCTTGAGATCCACTGAATTTAGAATCCAATAGAAAGGATACAGGATGGGGAGAAGGCTCAGTGAGGAAAATGCTTTGCGACACAAGTTTGCGGGCCTAAGTTTAGATTCCTAGCACCTACATAAAAGCTGGGCATAAGGGAATTTGCCTGTAACAGCAGCACTGGGAAGGTGGAAAAAGATGAACCCTGAGCTGGCTGACCAATTAATCTAGCTGAATCAGTGAGTTTGGAGTTCAGTTGAGAAATCTTGTGTCAAAAAATAAGATGTGCCAGGCATAGTGGTGCATGCCTTTAATCCCAGCACTTGGGAGGCAGAGGTAGGCAGATTGCCATGAGTTTGAGGCCACCCTGAGACTACATGGTGACTTCCTGGTCAGCCTGAGTTAGAGTGAGACCCTATCTCGAAAAACAAAACTAAAATAAATTTTATAAAAATAAGATGGAGAGCCATTGAAGAGAAAGATACCCAACACTGCCTTCTGGCCTCCACATGCACATGTACACAGGGTACACACAACTGCACACATGTGTGCCCATACACATATGCATGCAGGCAAGCCACACACATACACATGAAAAGACAGGACAGAAACAACATTGACATCATTCTTGAGTTCTTTCTGGGAGCCACCAGCATAAGATGAAAGAAGCAATGATGTTCCCTGAGAAATGTCAAAGAAATTCACAGGAGACCGTCCGCTACTTCAGAATCCTCACAAGCATTGTAGTGACAAACGTCTGTGGTCACATACGCGTAATTTTACACAACTGAACTGAAATACCAAGGAAAGGTGTTAATCATGGATGACTTGTGCTTTTGCCGTTTATTCTCACAATCATCACTTCCAGAAGCCATTGGTGTGTATGTGTTCACTTATATATAAGCTTGACAGACACATACATGACTCTACTATAGCTTCAGTTAATGGGATGAGGAACACGGAATTTTGGATCAGCCAGTATTTATATTTGTTCTGGTTACACACCATCTCCCTACTGAAATCTTTCTAGATTCTTGACAGTAAAAAACTACACCAAACCCCAAAGACATGTGTATTAATCATTTTCCTTGCTGTGACAAAACACCTGACAGGAAGCAAGTTAAGGGAGAGTCAGTTCATTTCCGCTCACAGTTCGGGGGGGCTTGGGGGTGGGAGCACAGTCCATCATAGTGAGTCGTCTTGGTGGCGGACATGTCCAGGGATGCATTCCCGAGGCGATTCTAGATCCTATCAAGTTAACGATTTTAATTATCCCAAGGTGCGTCCCCTAAAACCTCTGCCAAACTCAGAGAGACCTGCTTAAAGATGTTGCCAACCAAGACGGAGAGGGAGAGGGATAAAGAGTCCAGAGGAATCCTTCTTTCCCCTTGCAGAGTTGTTTAGGGCAAATGAAGGTCAAGGTGTTCAGTGGGAAACTTCAGGAGAGCAGGTGTGCAAGGATGAAGACTCTGAGGTCTCAGAAAGAAGTGGCCCTTAACTGGAAAAGATAAAAGGTGACACAGTAAAGGGGATGAGACACAGGAGCTAAAGTTCCCGCATTCGGGGCATTTACCATCTGCAGACATCTTTGTCTTCCTCTGAACCTTTACCCCTACTCAAATGGGAGCAATCAAATGTACCCCACGTAAAGTGTTCATTTCGTAGTGTCCCCTTAACAAAGTGCTAAAAAGAAAAGAGAAAAAAAACAGACATGTACTGGCTCATGATTCTGGAGGGTAGAAGCCCAAAATCCAGTACTTCTGAGGGCTGAAAGGAAGCCTCTGTCCCCTGCCTCTCTCCTGGCTTGTGGTGAACTGCTGGCAGGCTTGGGCTTGTAGCTCTAGCAGTCCATTCTCTGCCTTTATCTTCGAGCATCATTCTCCCTGTTTTTGTATCTTGACTTCATAGCTATTTATTTATTTATGAGAGATAAGAGAGAGAGAGAATAGGTGTGCCAGGGCATCTGGCCACTGCAAATGAACCCCAGACACATGCATCACCATGTACATCTGACTTACATGGGTCCTGGGGAATCAAATCTAGATCCTTGGGCTTCCCAGAAAGTGCCTCACTGCTAAGCCATTTCTCCAGCCCCACTTCATCTTATTTCTGTGCTATCTGTCCCTGTGTCCAATTTTCCATTTTTATGAAGACTCCAGTCATATTGGATTAGCACCCATCCTAACGACCTTATTGTCATCCATTACCTCTCTAAAGTCTGTTTTTCAATGAGGTCACACTCTGTGGTACCACCGATTAAGCACTTCATTATCTTTTTGTAAAGATTCCCTTCAATGCATACCATGGGCTTTTGTGAGATGTAAACTAATGGATGTGCCTACATGATGTGCTGGCATTAAGAATATTGGTGTGTTATTTAGAATAAAACAATGTGGGGCCGGGCATGGTGGCGCACACCTTTAATCCCAGCACTCGGGAGGCAGAGGTAGGAGGATCGCTGAGAGTTCAAGGCCACCCTGAGACTACATAGTTAATTCCAGGTCAGCCTGGGCCAGAGTGAGACCCTACCTCGAAAAACCAAAAAAAAAAAAAAAAAAAAAAAAAAGACTAAAACAATGTGTTTGGTAAATGAACCTGAGAAGTGGGTTCGGAGGTAGCTCTGCGAGTTTGGATCCTCGGAACTCATAAAAATTCATAATCCCAGAGCCATGGCAGGCAGAGACAGGACATCACCAGAACAAGCTGGAAGCTAGGATAAGTGAAATGAGCAAGCTCTGGACATCAACCTCTGACCTCCATGTGCACATACATGTGCATGTGCATCCATACACATACACCCACATGTGTGCACACATGCAGAACAAAAAGGAGAAATAGCGTAGTATATACCATATAACTGGCAGAATGTCTGGTGGATTCATTTGAGATAGCTAGAAACTTCCAGAAGGCTTGGAGGAAAGATTGCACTGAGATGAAGCTCTAAGGAAGAAGGTTTGGACTTCATGACAGTGAAGTGTATTTTAAAGGAATATAGGACAGACAAATGGACACACCACTATCACCACCATCATCTGTTCATACATTGTTTATTTGATGTTGTTGTTTGTTTTTTTGAGAGAGACAGCGACAGAGGGGGTGGAGACAGAGAGGAAGAGGCAGAGAGAGAATGGACACGCCAGGGCCTCTCAGCTGCTGTGAACAAACTCCAGGCGCATGCTCCCCCTTGTGTGCATGTGAGACATTGTGTGCTCGCATCACTTTTGCGTCTGGCTATACATGGAACCTGGAGATTTGAACAAGTATTCTTAGGCTTTGCAGGCAAGCACCTTAACTGTGAAGCCATCTCTCCAGCCCTGTTCATATGTTTTCATTCCTGAACCAACCTTTCGCTGCTAGGAATCCGTGTAGTCCACAGCCTTCTTGCTACCTGGCACTGCACAGAAGTGCACACATGGGTGCCTGGATTTTTCCTGAATCACATTTTCGCCTGGAGGGTCAAGGACTGAGGCAGAAAATGCAGAACATGAAATATATGCGTACTGAGGAAAAGTGTTAATACATACAGAGTAGAAAGCCAAACACTCATTTTAAATAAGCATCCATCATGTGGGGGCCCATTTGTTTGATTCAGCGGGCCTCCTCTGCTGTGAAAGCAAGGCAAGGGGGAAGCGAAGCGGGCCAAAGGTTTCTTAGGATAGTTAAGCCAAAAAAGGAGACTTTAGTCGGGCGTGGTGGTGCACGCCTTTAATCCCAGCACTCGGGAGGCAGAGGTAGGAGGATCGCCGAGAGTTCAAGGCCACCCTGAGACTACATAGCTAATTCCAGGTCAGCCTGGACCAGAGTGAGACCCTACCTTGCAAAAAAAAAAAAAAAAAAAAAAAAAAAAGAGAGACTCTAGTTCCTTCTGTGATCTACATGGTTCACAGGACATAGCATCTCTCAATAGGGTGAAGATATAACTGCCTAGGCACAAAAAGTGGTCCGATGGGGTGGTTTATCTTTGTCCTACACATTGTTGCCAGCAGACCCTAATTCTTGCCCCCCCACACTCCTGTCATCTCTATGCCGTCATCGTACAACACACCCATAGCCTTCAGAAGACTGTAAAGGTGAGATTTTGTAAGGTTAGCAAGTAAATTTTTAAAAATAATTTTATTTACTTATTGGAGAGAGAGAGAGACACAGAAAGAGGCAGACAGAGAAAGAGTGTGTATGGGAGCACCAGGGCCTCCTGCCACTGTAAACAAACGCCAAATGCATGTGCCACTTTGTACATCTGGATTTATATGAACCTGGGTCATCAGGCTTTGAAGCAAGTGCCTTTAACCACTGAGCCATCTGTTCAGCCCCAAGTGAATTTTTCAAAATATTTTATTTATTTATTTATTTATTTATGAGATAAAGAGAGAGAAGAGCAGATAGAAAGAGAGAAAATGGGCATGACAGGACTTCTAGCCACTGCAAACGAATTCCAGATACATGTGCCACCTTCTGCATCTGGCTTTACGTGGGTACTGAGGAATCAAACCTGGGTCCTCACCATCCCCATGGGGTGGACGTGCATCTCCAACGAGGAAGGCCTCTTCAGAAAAGGGACAGGGAGGAGGGAAAGGATGGTACCAACATGTGTTGTTTACATACAGAATATGTCCATATGTAATAAAAAATAAATAAAACGGTCCTTTGGCTTTGCCGGCAAGTATCTTAACTGCTAAGCCACCTCTCCAGCCCCTGAGTGAATTTTTCTCCAAAGTTTTATAGTATCCACTAAGGCTCCCCCTCACCCTTCTCCACACCCCACTCAGGAAAGTAGGCATGCTGTAATCATTGGCCTTGGAATAGGATGATGGAGTAGAAAATGAAAAGTGTCATCTTGGCTTTGAACAGATCAGTCTCTCACACTTTGTGAAGAGAGAGCAGAGTCCTGCCAAGACAGCAGATTAGGGAGACTATTGTGATGGAAAAGCAGGACTGCCTGCCTGCCTGTTGGGACTCTCCACAGGTTTCCAATGAGAGAGGAGAGACATCAAAGCACAATCCACTCTGTCCTCCAATAAATAGGCTCCAGACCCTGCCCCTGGGGACAGGGAATGAGGTGAAAATGGTTAAAATTCAATCTCTACCACCTGGAGGAAATGACAGGCCATTTGTAGGAAGACCTGTGTCTCCCATTGTTTGCAAATGCGGGTTTGTAAGCAGTTTCTCATTATAAATTAATCGTGCGCATCAAATAAAAATTTAGTGTCATTCTGGCCAGATGCCATTCAACACCTGTTAGGAGACAAAAGTCCTCCGACCTGATATGTTAGGTTTTAATTTACAGTTGGAAACTCAGAAAACAAATTTATTCCTCTTGTTTTTTTATTTTCCCCTAACTGTTCATTGACCACAATGTCCTGCCTAAGCCATCATCAAATAAATACTACCTTACCTGCTGGGACAAGAACAAGATAGTTGAAACTGGAACAAATCTGATCTGTACATTTCAGATAATACAACACATGACAAGGTGGAAATGCTGCTTGAATGCACACATTTTTAAATTCAGAAAATCACCTATCTCTTGTATGTATACACATCAATACAACTTTAGTGTGCGGAGTCCAAATTGACAACCAAAGTACTAAATTATGGGGTTGAAAAGATGGCTCAGCAGTTAAGGCACTTGCCTGCAAAGCCCAATGACCCAAGTTTGATTCTCCAGCACCCACATTAAGCCAGATACACAAGGTAGCACATGTGTCTGGAGTTTGTTTGCAGTGGCTGGAGGCCCTGGCACACCCATTTTCTCTCCCTTCATCCCTCCCTCCATCCACTCAACACCTCATCCCAGTGGTTCCAAGCCTTTAATCTCAGCACATGGGAGGCAGAGGTAAGAGGATCGTTGTGAGTTTGAGACCAGCCTGAGACTATGAATTCCAGGTCAGTTTGGGCTAGAACAAGACCCTTCCTTAGAAAAGAAAAGAAAAGAAAAGAAAAGAAAAGAAAAGAAGAGAAGAGAAGAGAAGAGAAGAGAAGAGAAGAGAAGAGGGAAAGAAGGAAGGAAGGAAGGAAAGAAAGAAAGAAAGAAAGAAAGAAATAAAGAAAGAAAGAAAGAAAGAAAGAAAGACAAAATACTGAATTTCCAGATGATTTACATTTGGGTATTTATAACTTGGATTCAATTGGGTACCTCATTCTGGACAGGGGGGAAAAGCAATTCTTATCTGACACATTAGTCTGGCAAAAGGCTTCCAGGACATAGAGAGGATATTTTGCATTGATGTTCAGTATCCAATTGTTAATTTTTAATCCTTTGCTTTAAGCACAAAGTCACTTATTTTTAATGGATTTCCCCTCTTAAAATTTTTAAATGGTTCACTCAGTCATCTTTAATAGCCTGAAAATAATTGAGAGAGAAAAGGCATCTATCTTTCCACCTGCCTCTATCTGCATTCCTCCTCCTCCCCCCTCACACACACATAAACCCAACCCAATTAAGTACAAACAATGCAGGAAAAAGTCAAGACTAAAAGGTTAAGAAATGCACTATTGATCAAAAGTCAGAATTTTTTAACTGAGAAGAGATTTTCAGGATGTGTCAGAAACGCTAAAAATAGGAGATTTGTTTCACAAGTTAAACTGTACATCAACCCATATGGCAAGAAGTTCTTGGCGCACACTCATCAAGCTCGCTCTTGGAGCGGCCACCTGTGAAGTGAGGCCAGTGGGCCTCCAGGCTGAGCGGTGGGGTACAAGAATTTGAAACCATGGTGGATGCTCGCCTGGGATGCATGCCTCATTTTCCTTTAAGCATTTTGGGAAAGACTATAATGTTGGCTCTCATAACGTTTCAATATGTGAAACATATTTCTTTTGTCAGAGAAGCTAGAGGTTGGCCTTATGATGTAGGAGTGTTTGTTGTTTAAGGCAAAAGCCCTGTTGAGTTTAAAGGCATGCTGAGTCAAAAGAAGAAAGAAGAAAAGAGAGAGGGTCAGAAAAGGAAAATAACATCTTTCTATTCTTCCTACTGAATTATTCTCCCTCCAGGGAAGTAAGCATAGATTTTTTTTTTCTTCTAAAAAATCAGATTTTTTCTTCACTTTGGCAGGAGATAGAATTGGTTTGTGAACAGTTTGTGCTGTAAAACTTTGCCTGGAGCTGAGCTTCTGTAGTGCAGAGGGGTCACAGCAAATCTAGACGCCAAGAGAATGAAGAAGAAGCCATGTGTTCAGTACCAATGATATAACAAATGTGTTCCCCTGTATAAAAGGGGAATCAGTTAAATGGCTGAAATCAAAACCAGAGATCCCTTCCATATTTGAGGTCTTGGAGGACTTTGATAAGGATCCAGGCGCCTCATCTCTGAGCAGGCACTGATATCTGTGGAATATACTCAGACAGTCTATCCTTCGGGTAGGCTCCCCAAAGTCACTCAAAAACAATGACAGTTTTCAAACATCAGGTTTTCTTACATTAATTTTCCTCTTTCTCCATGAGTTACTTTAAAAGTAACTCAAATGGTTCTTACATGAAAATCAGGAAGTGGAGGGGCGTGATGGTGCACCTTTAATCCCAGCACCTGGGAGGCAGAGGTAGGAGGGTCACTGTGAGTTCCAAGTCAGCCTGGACTACAGTGAGAACTTGCCTTAAAAAAAAATATATATATATATAAACAAATAAATACAGAAGTGAAAACATAGGTTTGAGGTGTTTTCAAACAAAAAGAAACAGTTCTTATTTTAGAAAGACTGAAATAACTCACATTTCAACCACATAATCATTTGTTTCTCACAAAGTGCCTATAAGTTGAAGAGAATTTCAGCTGGAGGGAATCCTGAGCTATTAGCCAAGGACAGGGTCCCTGGGAACTCACACTCCTCATAACTTTGCACGGTGCCAGATACCTCTTTCTCTACAGACATAAACATTAAAGGGTCACTTCAGTTTCCAAATTGACAAAGTTTTGATCTGGGCTTATCAATATCCAAAGCCTGTCAAACATTATTAGTTTAAAAACAATCCAAATTAAAGTCACGGTGAGATCCCTCCTCCACATTCCACACAGTAAGGAGAATTAAAGACACTACACCCCACACATTAACTACAATTAAAGGGGCAGCCAAGACCTTATGCCTGTAACTCCTGTCCTCTAGAAAAAAGAGGCAGGAGGCTCACTGCAATTCTGGGCTGTATACAAGTTCTGAGTCAGTCAGGGCTATATAGGTCCAATACAGAGAGACGGGGTGGGGGAGAAAGAGAATCGCCAGTATCAAATGTTAAAGAAGCTATGAAACAAATCAGTATTAAATGGTATGACAACACTGGAAAAATTCTGGCAGGTTCTTATAAAATTAAACTATTGGGGGCTGGAGAGATGGCTTAGTGGTTAAGGAGCATGCCTGTGAAGCCTAAGGACCCAGATTCGATTCTCCAGGTCCCATGTAAGCCAGATGCACATGGTGGCACATGTGTCTGGAATTCATTTGCAGTGGCTAGAGGCCCTGGCACGCCCATCCTCACTCTCTCTCTCTGTCTTTAATAAATAAATAAATAAAAATAAAATCTTTAAAAAAAATAAAATTAAACTATTGACTGTAAGTACCCTTCCTTGGAATTTAGCCACCCCGTCCCACACACAAATGAAAACAAATGTTCACAAAAAAAAAAAAAAAAAAAAAAAATCAAAATGTCCATGCCCTTTTTAGTTAGAATGAATGAACTCTGAAAACACCCTGCATGTCTATCAACCAGAAAATGATACATAAGATCATTGAGTTCATACAATAAAATACTACTCCACAATTAAAAGGAACAAACAACTAATATGGACGAGGTTGTGGCTGAGCCTCAAAAACATTGTCGTAAGATGGGCTGGAGAGATGGCTTAGTGGTTAAGGCATTTGCCTGCAAAGCCAAAGGATCCCGGTTTGACTCTCCAGGACTCACATAAGCCAGATGCACAAGGGGGCGCATGCATCTGGAGTTTATTTGCAGTGGCTGGAGGCCCTGGCATACCCATTCTCTCTCTCTCTCTCTCTCTCAAATAAATAAATAAAGTATTTTTTAAAAAACATTGTCATGGGCTGGAGAGATGGCTTAGCGGTTAAGGCGCCTGCCTCCTAAGCCTAAGAACGCTGGTTCCAATCTCCAGCAGTTCCAATCTCCAGGTCCCACATTTAGCCAGATGCAAAGTGACCACAAGGAGGCACACGCATCTGGATTTCGTTCACAGCAGCTAAAAGGCTGCTGGCGCGCCCGTCTCTATCTGTCTTCCTCTCCCTCTCTCAATGTCTCTCTCTGTGTCTCTCTCCAAAAAAAATAAATAAATACATTGTCATAAGAGAACATGACCTCATCCACAGGAGCACACACTCCACAGCTCCACTTGCAGGAAGTTAGAAAAGAGACAAGAAGGAAGAGTGATGGTTACATGGAGATGGAAAGGACAGAAGGAACTTCCTAGAGTTGATCATTTTATTTCCTGTCTCCATCGTGGCTCTGTCTGTAGAGGCTTTGGTGTTTTCTTGGAATTCATCAAAAGGAGCTGGGGAGATGCCTCAGTGGGGAAGGCGCTTGCCAGGTAAACATGAGGATGTGAGTTGCAATGCCTAGTGTTGACATCAGATGCTGGGGCGGAGGCACACACCTGTAATGCCAGGCTCTCTGGCTAGCTAACCAACGGCATCTGAGATCTAAGTTCAGTGAGACTCTGTATCAAAGAATAAAATGGAAAGCCATTGAAAAATAAAATGGTGTCAATCTCTGGCCTCAACACATGTACACACACAGGCACACACATCTGTGAGTGCAAAAGAAGTACAGCAAATATTTGTTCTTGGGCTGAAGAGATGGTTCAGTGGTTAAGGCACTTTCCTGCAAAGCCTAAGGATCTGGGTTCAATTTCCCAGTGCCCCTGTAAAGCCAGATGCACAAGGTGGTGTATGCATCTGCGTTAATTTGGAGAGGCTAAAGACCCTGGCACATACATATTCTCTATCTCCCTCTCTCTTTCTTTCTGCTTCTCTCATAAATAAACAAGATGCTTTTAAAATATTTGTTCGTATAATTATATGAAAATCTTGCCTCAAAAGAAGCAAGAATGAGAAACTGGGCGTGGTGGCACACGCCTTTAATCCTAGCATTTGGAAGGCAGAGGTAGGAGGATTGCCTGCGTTCAAGGCCACCCAGAGACTACAGAGTGAATTCCAGGTCAGCCTGGCCTAGAGTGAAACCCTACCTCGAAAAACCAAAAAAAAAAAAAAAAAAAAAAAGAACAAGAACAAGAACAAGAAGAAGAAGAACAAGAAGCAAGAATGATGAGCAAACTTGCACACACTGATGACAGACATGTTAAAGGGCTAGGAGAAATGTACTTGTATCCACAACCTATTTTCAAACATATTAACAAGCCCACAATGGATGATTGTGCAGTGAGAAAGAGTCGTGTCTTTCTGTGGTGTGGCCACTGGTGGATGGCCCATTCTCCGATGAATAACTCACGCTCGTGCAAACAACCCTAATTGAACTCAGTGGGTCAAGAGCAAGCAATGCAGGAAGGTAGGGTGGCAATTTCATGGGAAGAAGGGCTTTGGGGTAGGGGGGAAAGAGAGAGAAATTGGGAGGAATGGAATCAAATTCATTGTATACATTTATAAGTGCCAAGGACCTCATTGCACAATTGTAGTGCTTCTGACTACATCTATAAGTGTCAAAAATAAGAGGAAATGGTTTTAAAAGTTAAGATGAATTGATTGAATGTGTATTGGCTTACTGTGTTGGCACCAAGAAATTATACATTTAGCAGTTCTAAACAATACAAGGTTATTGGTCTTTGTACTTTGTAATAGCAACACAAACAGACTAAAAGGGTGAAAGAGGGTATTTGGGACAAATTATATGTTAGCAATAATTACTCTTGTTTAACGTTGTATTGCACTCAACCCAGGGTCATGTAGATAATATGTATTCAATAAGAACTGTTGAATGAATTAAGAAAAGAATGAACCAAATTACAAACTTGCTTTTATTTCCTCAAATGAATTCAATTGAATTCACCAAGTAACCTCACCTTGAGGAAAAAAAGTTTTATATTCTAACAAGGTTGTAGCTACCACACAGGTTCAAATGTACGGTAGATCGGAAACCCAGATTTTTTTTGTTGTTTTGATTTTTCGAGGTAGGGTCTCACTCTAGTCCAGGCTGACCTGGAATTAACTATGTAGTCTCAGGGTGGCCTCGAACTCTCGGTGATCCTCCTACCTCTGCCTCCCGAGTGCTGGGATTAAAGGCGTGTGCCACCACGCCCAGCGGAAACCCAGATTTTTGTAGAACTGAGCACGTTGAAAATGTAAGATTAAGTTCACTCATGCAGAGAACATTGATTAGCCTTCCGAGAGCACTGAGAAATCTCTGCAGTGCCAACAAAGAAAAGGAGAGGCTAAAAAGTGACCATAGTGGATTATTCCTGAGATGAAGTGTTGAGTAGATGACCTTAGGTTTGCAGTGACAACTGTGTCACTCACTACTTATAAACCTAAATAGGGTTTTGATACTTTACTGTTTAATGCCTACCAACACATATGAGTCACCAAACATGTCACTCTATAAGTCAACCAAGTTATAATATTGGGAGAGTGCTCATATCAAGATTCAGGGTTCTGACATAATAGCACAATCAATACCAATGAGTATCCTTAGTTTTAAGTAAATGAGTGTCTACCTGCTGAATAGCAAACTCCTGTTTTGAGAGGAAGGGATAATTGACATTTTCATAATTTTACCTGATTATAATACATAGTCCCCCTCCACCTGCACCCAAAGTGGGACAGAATCAGTGCCAATGACATGTGATAAATAGTTTCATTCATATTTTTCTAAAAACTGGGAGAGGACTTGGGTTATTATGTAACATGAGAATCCAGCACACAATGTCATCATTTGGACATTTGTTAATATTCTAAATTCTTTAATACTTGGGTGGAAATGAGCCTGATTGATATGGGGTGAGAGAGGTAAGGTCTTAGAGATTGCTGTTTTGTTTTTTTTTCCTTCACTTTATTTTTACATTTTCAGCCTTGAGACATGTATACATGCATTTCAGGATTTGGTCGATTCTTTGACATTTGCTGCCTTGAGTTTTCTTTGGTTTTAATATGTCAGGTTTTAAAGCAGCTTCATCTTTCTACTAACATTGTCTCAGGAGAACTTGACCAGCTTTTGAAAAGTAATCGGAGCTCCAACCAGTAATGTTCCATCCTCTCTAACACAGGCTGTGTGGGACCCGGGGCATGGTTTTCACTCCCAACGGAGAGAGGGCATCAAAAGAAGGTCACCTGGGCTGGAGAGATAGTTTAGAATTTAAGACGCTTGCCTGTGAAGCCTAAGGACCCAGGTTCAATTCTCCAGAACCCACATAAGCCAGATGCACAAGGTGGCACATGCATCTGGAGTTTGTTTGTAGTGGCTAGAGGCCTTGGTGTGTCCATTTTCTTTTCTTTTCTTTTTTTAAATTTGTTTAAGTTTGACTTATTTATTTATTTATTTATGAGAGAGAAAGGGGGAGAGAGAGAGAATGAGTATGAGTATGTCAGGGCCTCTAGGCACTGCAAACGAACTCCAGACGCATGCGCCACCATGTGCATCTGGCTTTTGTGGGTACTGGGGAATTGAGCCTCGAAACAGGGTCCTTAAGCTTCACAGGCAAGCACTTAACCACTAAGCCATCTCTCCAGCCCCCGGTGTGTCCATTTTCTTTCTCTCTCTCTCCCTCTCTCTAATAAATAAATAAAATATAAAAGAAATTCATCTATACAAACTATAGCAAAGCACTCCCTCTAGCCAAAAGATAAAAGAATTATTTATATTCTTTGCTTGTGGCTTTCAAAAGGGGCACCCCCATGATTTCAGGGTGCCATTGGGCCCTTGAAAATACCCCTCCTCTACATGAGGGCCAGGGATGAAGTTTTGTTAGTAAAGTGTTTGGCTAGCATGCTTCGCCTCAGGACATAAATGGGGTGTGGTGGCACACATCTGTAAACTCAGTACACAAGAGAAGGAGGGCAGGAGGCTCAAAACTTTAAGGTCATCCTCAGTTAGGCAGTGAGGTCTACCTGGGCTACGTGACATCCTGACTCAAAGGAATGGTTTAAGAAATGCACCCCTTTAGGAACAGAGGACATGAGAAAGGCATAAGTGATGTTCACGGACCTTTAAGTCAACGTCAGCCAGACAGCATCGTCCACTGCCTTCAGGCTTCATTAAGTGTTTCATTGATTGATTGGCTGATTTGTGTGTGAGCACGTACAGGCCATGGTGCACGTGGGAAGGTAAGAGGACAGCTTTTAGGTCATTCCTTGCCGTCTACCTCCTTGGAGGCAGGTTCACACCAAGGTCACTGGCCGAGTTGAGAGCTTCCAGAAAGTCTCCTGTCATTTCCTCCCTTCTAATGGAGGCACTTTGGGGTGACAGAGCTCATCACAGCTCCTGATTTTTTTAAATTTTTTTATTTTTCATTTTTTTTTATTTTTGGAGAGAGACAGAGAGAGAGGGAGGAGAGGAGGACAGATAGAGATGGGCGAGCCAGCAGTCTCTCAGCTGCTGTGAATGAAATCCTTGTGGGCAAGTGCGGCATTGTGCCCTTGCATCACTTTGCATCTGGCTAAACATGGGGCCTGGAGATTGGAACCTGGTTCTTAGGCTTAGGAGGCAGGCGCCTTAACCACTAAGCCATCTCTCCAGCCTAGCTCCTGATTTTTAAGTCACACATGAGCATCTGAACACAGGTCTTTAAAGTTGTGTTGTAAGTGCTTTATCCACAGAGCCATCTGCCCAGCTCCCGTTAAGGGAAAGAACAGGTCGGGGGCAGGGCAAAGCCATGACGTTCAATAAAAAATGAATTTGAAAAAACAAAGCTTCCAGTTTCAGAATAGAAAGGAGTTACAAAAAACAGTAATGATCATTTTTAGAGTCAAGACTTCTTTCACAGTTAGAACTAAGAAGTAACAGGTTAGAATGTCCTCATGTGATAATGTATGTTAAAGTTATCAAATAGTTGGGGCTCTGTCATACTGGGGGGAAATGTCTTAACCAGATAAGATCTCTCACACTTAGACACAGATAGAGGAACAGAGGTTCTTAATATGTCATTTTCTTTCTTTTTTTTAATTTTTATTTATTTATCTGCAAGCAGAGAGAGAGATAGAGAAATAGAAGAGAGATAGCAGAGAAGAGAATGGGCATGCCAGGGCCTCTAGCCACTACAAATGAACTCCAGACGCATGTGCCCCTTGTGCAACTAGCTTATGTGGGTCCTGGGGTGTCAAACTTGGCTCCTTTGGCTTTGCAGGCAAACACCTTAACCGCTAAGCCATCTCTCCAACCCAATACGTCATCTTCTAAATGATACCTTTACTCTGCAAGTATAACATTTGGACTCTGGCTCTTTCTCCTTCTGAACTGATAACCAATTCTTTCTACACCCTGGTGAAATAAGAGCTAAGATCTGGTGAATACCACAATTCTCTTCAAGTGAGCCCATTCTATGGCAGTCAGCTGGCCAAATCAATTCACGAAGTGTTTTGCAGAAGACGCTGGTCATCTCTCATTGCCCACGTAAGTACTTCTGTCCACGAGGTGGAGTGGAGGGCTGCTTATTAAAACTTGTCTCATCCACCTCACGGTTAGCATTTCGATTTGTGTTCTTGAGTTTACGTATTAGGTGGGAGTTCCAAAATCATTGCACTCAGCCTAACCAAAGGCATCTGAGTTTATATTTATCAGTATAAATAGCAATTTAGCAGGGTGATGGTATTTGTTACAGACAAAAGTAATTTGAATTCAGTCAATTTTCTCTGAAAAAGAATTTCAGATGATAGCTGATATTAAATTCTCCATGAGAAGTCAAATAACTAGAAGCAACGTGTGCTATGAAATGAAAGAAACCCAAACAGGCTCAGAGGGAGCTGAGCGCCACTAGGTGCTGTCATTGAACTTGGTTTAGCCTTGTGAGGAAAGGGTTCAAAGAGTACAATCACGCAGGACTATTGGAATTTAAGAGACAGCGTTGGAAAGGTTAAGAGTTCTTGCCAACAAGAAGCACAGGTTGGGTTGGAGAGATGACTTTGTGGGTAAAGCACATGCCACGTAAGCAGGAAGAACTGAGTTCAGATCCCTGGCACCTGTGTAAAATTGGAGATATGGTGGCACGTTCCTGTAATCCCAGCATTTTGAAAGCCGAGACAGAAAGATCCCTAGGGTTTGCTGGCTAGGTAATCTAGCCAAATTGGTGAGTTCTGGGTTTAGTGAAAGACTTTGTCTCTAAATAAATAAATAAAGTACAAAGAGATGGAGGAAGACACCCAAAGTTGACCTCTGACCCTACACATGCACCTGCACACACATATGAGTCCACATGCATGTGAATACTAGGGCAAACCAGGCACACATAACATACACATCCAAAAAAAAAAGACACACAAGGAAGCAGCCTTCAGCCATTCTCCATCACAAACAGTGAATCTCCCCCCCACAACCACCTCTCAGAAAACTCCAGAAGGTCCCCTGGGCGAGAACTCAGTGGCTCAGAACTCCTCTGGAAGACGCATGAATTTTTCGGTGACCTCTACAGAGAGAGTGTCATCCAGACACCAGGGGAGACTATTGTGCTCAAGAGGAAAACACAGAGGCTTGCGCTAGTGACTTTGGCATTACCGTGGTAACAGTGTAAGAAGACATGATGCCGTTACCCTCGTGTTGCTGGGACAAAACACCTGACAAGAAGCAGCTGATGGGAGGAAAGGGTTGATTTGGGCTGATGGTGTCAAGGGGAAACATCAGGAAGGCAGGGGAAAGATGACAGAGGACAGACTGGACATCGCCTCCTTGCCACAGCAAGTGAAAGAATAGCAGCAAGAGGCTGAGAGGAGCTCTGGCACGGGAGGTCTGGCCATCGCATTCCACAGCCCGAGGAACACGTCTGCTCCGACAAGGTTCCACCTCCCCAAATGCCACCAGCTGAAGACTAAGCATCCGAAACATGAGTTTTGGGGGTGGACATCTGCCCTCAACCCACTACAGGAGAAATTATTTGTTTTGGCTCACGGATTCAGAGAGTTTGATCCAGGATGTTTGGCACCACTCTGAAGCAGGACATCGTGTTGGCAGGAGCGTGTGCTGATGGGGAGCTGGTCCACTGATTGCGGAGGGACAGAGGAAGGAGTCAGGGATGAGATGCCCCCAAAGACTCACTCCTAGTCCTCAGCTAAGGGCCACTCCTAAGGTGTCTAGAAGGTCCCAAAACAGAACCATCTAAGAGCCTGGGCTGTAAAACATAAACCTGTGAGTGAGGGACGTTCCATACTCAGACAAGGGCAAGGGGTAAGCGAAGGAAATTGCGCAGTTAGGGTCAGGAAGGAGAAAAAAGTGTGGGACTGCACAGGACTAGAAAAACAGGACAAGAGCCGGGCATTGTGGTGGTGCACGCCTTTAATTCCAGCCTTTGGGAGGCAGAGGTAGGAGGATCACTGAGAGTTCAAGGCCACCCTGAGTCTACGTAGTGAATTCCAGGTCAGCCTTGGCCAGACTGAGACCCTACCTCGAAAAAAAAACAAAAGAAAGAAAGAAAGAAAGAAAGAAAGAAAGAAAGAAAGAAAGAAAGAAAGAGAGAGAGAGGAAGGGGGGGAGGGGAGGAGAGGAGAAGGGAGGGGAGGGGAGGGGAGGGGAGGGGAGGGGAGGGGAGGGGAGGGAGGGGAAGGGAAGGGAAGGGAAGGGAAGGGAAGGGAAGGGAAGAGAAGAGAAGAGAAGAGAAGAGAAGAGAAGAGAAGAGAAGAGAAGAGAAGAGAAGAGAAGAGAAGAGAAGAGAAGAGAAGAGAAAAACAGGGCAAGAGAAAGTGTTATACACAGATTTTCATGGATGTGCCAGGAAAGGTGGAAGCTGAATACAGGATGGAGGAGCAAGAAGTCCGATAAATGAGTCAGGAGGTGAGGAAAATGTCCAACTAAACCAAACATCGTGAACTGATTGCACGTGTCCTTTCTCCCACGTTCTCTCTGTCCCTACAAGTCCTCCCTTGAGTCGTGAGCAGGCCGTGAGGTCTCCACCGTGCTCTCTGCTTCAGGAATTCTCCCACGTCTGTCTGGAAAACTATCTCATACATTTTCATCCAGTGGGTTTCAGCTTAAACATCATTTCCTCCAGAAAACATTTCTGACCCTACAGTGTACTTAAATCCACCTATTAAGTTTTAATCACACTTTTCTTTTTCCAGACCCTTAACATATTTAAAACGAATTATTCAGCAGCTGGCTTCTAAGATGGAAAATCTATACAAGTGAGGTGTTGGTATTGTCTGTCTTATTAGCCCTGACATTCCAAGTACCTGAAAGTACATAGAATGAGTGTTACTGCTTTCTGAATTAATACACAGAAAATTCACTTGACAGTTATTATGAATTCCAGTATACGGGATTTACAAGACAGCTCACCGCAGTTTCTTAGTAGGTGTTTGTTTACTATTCTCACATGTCTACTTCACTATATCAGGTATTTTCATTAAGAACTTCATCAGGGGTCTGGAGAGATGGCTTAGCGGTTAAGGCTTTTGCCTGCAAAGCCTAAGGACCCAGGCTTGATTTCCCAGAATCCATGCAAGCCAGATGTACATGTTAGCACATGTGTCTAGAGTTCATTTGCAGTGCCTAGAGGCCCTGGTGTGCCCATTCTCTCTCTCTCCTCTCTCTCTCTCTCTCTTTCTCTCTTCTCTCGTGATAAATAAATGAATAAATAATTTTTTTTAATTTAACAAAAAAAGAACTTCATGAGGCTTCATGAAATATCATATCTCGGTAGTAGAGTGCTTGCTTAGTATACACAATGCTCTGGTTTCTATAGCCAACAACTCAAAAGAAAAAAGAGAGAGAGAATAGCATGACTCGTCTTTGATAGTGACAGATAAGCTCAGCCAATACCTATTCCAACACTTTCCTCCCCCATGCTTTCTGTCAAGGTAGGCTCCAGTATTCTGTGATAACAAATAACCTTGGCTTTCAGTGACCTAAATTTGAAAAGCTTATTTCCCTCCTATGCTAGCCTATTCCAAGACCGCATGGCTGTCCAGCACACTGCCCCACTGTCCCGTACCCTAGGGCTTAGAGATACAGGACAGTTTATTCTTGTGACAACTTCATCATAACATCCTGCAGTGGTTAATATTCATTGTCAACTTGACTAGATTTGGAATCACCTAGAAGATGCATTTTGGAGTCTGTCTACGAGGGTGTTTATAAAGAGGCTTAATTGAGGACAAAGGACCTACTCTGAATGTGGGTGGCACCATCGCACGGGCTGGAGTCTCAGACTGAAGAAAAAGGAGAAAAGGAGAAAGTGAGCTGAACACACTGTTCATCTTCCTCTTCTTCCTGACTGTGGAGACCGTGTGACCAGCCACCTCACACTCCTGGTGCCACACAGTCACTGCTCTCATGGCTGTGTGTCCACACACCATAAGCCAACGTAAGGCTCTCCTTCCTCAAACTACTTGTGCCACGTATTTTCTAAGAGCAATGAGAAAATTATTACCCGTGGGTTTCTCTGCTCACGGCCATGTAGAAAGCAAGACAGATTTTCACATAAGGTCTCTCAAAACCTTTAGCCTTAAAGTCATATCTGTTAAACAGGTCGTGTTGGGAACAACCACCCCCATGGTTACACTGATCCTTAGGGCTAGGAAAGGTGCTTCTGGAAGTAGAGGAAGGCAGGATAATTCCAGACCATAGCAACGTTCCTAAAATCTTCTGCTCTAGATTCTAGAAAGCAGCATACTCATTTCTCATCCTCCATCGCAGCTGAGGTAGCTAGGTGACATGGAGAAAAAATATTTCTTTGCCAGTTCACTTTCAAATATCCCCAAGGCAGGGCTCTGTCTAATGTGACAGGTCCAGTGCTCACCCCTGTGACAGTTACCACAGTCCTTCAGCTGTGTGGCTTGCATCGGGAACAGTATCATTGCATCTTCAAGCAACAGAATTTCCATGATCTTGAGCAAAATTAAAAATGACCCATGGACATGCATTTCCTGGATCCCTGGAGTTCCTGTGTCAACTCCAGCACTTACCCACCTCGGTACTTGTCCTGTGGGACAAATAAGATTCTCCAGTCACTCAAGCTAATTCTTCTGTTGGGGAAGTTAAGGAGCTAGCAGTCCAGGAGTTACTGCGTTAGTGCCACTCTTGTTGAGAAAAGCAGTCTGAAAGGAAGAAAGAAGCCCACACAGAGAAGCAAAGAAGAGTGTGGAGGGGGGCTAAAGGAAGAAAGAGACCTGAGAGCTTTCAAGCTTGGGCTTTCAAATGGTCCTGTACAGCATATAACACCTTCACATTGTCCCCTAGCCAGTGTCTGATTTCAAACCATAATTCCAGTAAGGCAGACAGTGTGGGCATCACTGGCAGACAATATGGAATCCAGGAAACATGAGCTCTAATGCCAGACATGTCACACATTTAAGCACAGCCAAAAAATTAAGGGTTGGAACAAGTCTGGTATGCACAATGTAAACTTGCCCATTGAGCTCAAGATATCCAATTATTAAGCCAGATGTATTGGCTTGCCTGGAATTTCCACACTCCGGAGGCTGAGGCAAGAGGAGGATTGCCACAAATTTGAGATCGGCCTGGGGATACATAGTGATTTCCAGGTCAGCCTGGACGGCCATATATATATACACATACATACACACACACACATATATATATGACCATATATAGATAGAGAGAGGTTGGAGAAGAGGTTAAGACACCTTATCTACAAATTCTAACAATCTGAGTTTGATTCCTCAGTACCCATGTAAAGGCAAATGCACTATCTGGCACATCACGGATGTGGAGTTCATTTGCAGCAGCTAGAGACCCTGGTGCACCCATTCTCTCCCTCGCTCTCTCTCTCTCTCTCTCTCTCTCTCTCTCTCTCTCTGCACATAACTAAAATAAAACTATTTGTAAAAGCAGGGCTAGGGTTTTGGCTCAACAATTAAAGGCACCTGCTGGCCTGGGGTTCAATTATCCAGTTACCCATGTCAAACTGGACAGGCTTACGCAGTGGCAAGAAACCTTGGCATTTCCACACACATGCATCCATGTGCAAATAATAAATAAATAGTCAATAGA
Organism: Orientallactaga sibirica; assembly: GCA_036365145.1. Classification (NCBI taxonomy): domain Eukaryota; kingdom Metazoa; phylum Chordata; class Mammalia; order Rodentia; family Dipodidae; genus Orientallactaga; species Orientallactaga sibirica. Next base: position 21,162,378 of record JAEOAD010000032.1, on the reverse strand, counting down.
TACAATATTTAAAGCTTTATATATAACTCTGATAAAATTCAATTAGCAGTTTAAGTTCCTATTAATTCACCAGACAAAAAAAAAAACCACAATGACATTTCATTTCACTGTTGTGATAAATCATTAAAATGAAACAACTTAAGGGCTGGAGACATGGCTTAGCTGTTAAGGTGCTTGCCTGCAAAGCCTAAGGATCCATGCCAGACATATAAGGTGATGTAAGTGTGCAAGGTCACACATGTGCACGTGTCTGGAGTTCAATTGCAGTGGCTGAAGTCCCTAGCATGCTAATTCTCTCTCTCTCTCTCTCTCTCTCTCTCTCTCTCTCTCTCTCTTTCATTAAAAAAAAAAAAAACACTTAGCACAGTGGATGGATGGCCCTCACTAGATCCACCATAGCAGTGTCTCCCTGGCCCTCCACCTTTCCTTTCCCAAGATGTCTTCACTAAGAACCCCCTGTGATTTCACAGATGAGTTTACTGAGTCACAGATGACTTAAGGACTTGCTCAGGTCAATCTCGCTTGCGGGGGGTGGGGGGCGTCAAAAGGAAGGCAGTTCTAAACTGGGACCAGAATCTGCGTCTCTCACCTAGTCGTCTGCTGTTATTTCCTGGAGGCCAAAATTACCATTTTCCCATGGGTTCTCCTTGCAGTTAGCATGTATGGGCTATGCAAAAATAGAGCATTCTCCAAGCCCCAGGGCACCATACTCCTCCCACGTTCTGTTCCCATAACACCCCTGCAGGCCCAGAATGCTTATGGTATCATAGAATAAATCTGAGAACTGAAAGGGAACTTAGTGATCATGTATGTTAACTTCCTATTCAGAACTGGAATTCTGTTTACAGCATCTCTGACTCGTAGCCCTGCCAGGTTATTCCAATACAGATGCTGTTGATCATGAAAATGCCAGGGCCCTGGAGGCTAACCTTCTTTTGGCTGCTAGTCAAGGATTTGACTCAAACAACCCTTGCTAAAAAGTATCCCTTGTTTAGGTACTGATTGCTAAATTTAGACCAAGCTCTCACGTCCCAGTCAAGGGATTTGATCCTTGCCAACAAGGTCTGATCTCATTTCTTTCTACTTTCTGGTCTGATCTCTGAAGCAGGGACAAGATTGCAAGGTTGCACTATTCTGATTCGCAAAGCTCAAGATTTATATCCGGTTAAGAGTAGAGTCATCCACCACAAAACCCTAAAGATTGAGGATGAAGAGGGAAGGTAGCCTGTGAGGGGAAATCAGGATAATATTACCAACAGTGAAGAGAAATGGAAACTGAGCAGGCAAAAGGAACACATCACCATGCTGCCACTTGACTCCATAGCCTGAGCCCCCCAAAAGAGAGTGAAGCACTTTTTTTTCTCAAAGCCTGATAGTTAAAATAAAGCCAACCGTTGAAATGTGCCGTAATACATTATATATGTGTTAGGAATTTTCTGACTGAAGGAGGCATCGCTAACAAATTCTGCCTTCAACAGTACATGATTTACTTTTCTTACAGAGAAAGTATGCAAGTCAGAGTGCTGAGGCCTTGGCTCAGTAGCATCTGTTGTCAGCTGGTGAATTTGGGGCTCTTTTACTCTTCTTTCGTGGAAGCAAGGTGGCCACACCAATTCTAAGTAACATGTCTTCAAAGGTGTGCAGGTACTTCTTTCTGATATTAAAAAGATATCTTTTTTTTCCTAGAAATCTTCAGGAAGGCACTGGAGAGATGGCTTAGCAGTTAAGGCGCTTGCCTGCAAAGCCAAAGGACTTCAGTTCCATTCCCCAGGACCCACATAAGCCAGATGCACAAGGTGGTGCATGCATCTGGAATTAGTTTGCAGTGGCTGCAAGCCCTGGCATGCCCATATTCTCTCTCTCTCTCCCTCCCTCTCTCTCTCTCTCTCTCTCTCTCTCTCTCTCTGTCCTTCTACCAAATAAAAAAAATAAAATATTTAGAAAAAAAGAAATCTTCTGGAAATTTCTCTTTACTTCCCATTAGCCACAACGGGGTCCCATGTCCACATCGAGCAGTCAAGGACGCTGACAACTGTTTGTCCACTCTCCTTAGTGGCAGGCAGAGAGGAAAGCAAGTGTCCATCTTAGTTTAGATGTAGACTTTATTGTCTAGCATAAGTGTGCTGACAAGTGTGATTTTTTATACTTTTCCATCCATTCAATAAATAATGCAACTTGGACTCGTCTACCAGTTACCTTCTCCTTGCTGGGAACAAATACCCAACCAGAAGCAACTTATGGAAGGAAAAAACATTGAATTCAGAGTGCTGTTTTATCATGGCAGGGAAGGCATGGAAGGTTGAAGCAGGAAGCAGAATCATACCATTGCACAGGCTGAACTATAAAACCTGATGCCACCATCCCCCAGTGACACACTTCCTCTACAAGACTCCACCCCCCAAAGGTTCTACAGCCTTCCAAAAGAGCGTCACCATCTGGGGATTAAGTATTCAAACACATAAGCATATTGGGAGGCATTTTCCATTCAAACCACCACATCTACACTCAGGACTTCCATATTATTCCAAGGGGGTTTAAACCTTTTCAAAAGAACCTTTGGATTATAAGCTCCACAAAAAAAAAAAAAAAAAAAAAAAAGAAATCAAAAGTTATGTTTATGGGGGCTAGAGAGATGTCTTATCAGTTAAGCACTTGCCTGTGAAGCCTAAGGACCCCTGTTCAAGGCTAGATTCCCCAGTACCCACGTAAGCCAGATGCACAAAGTGGCGCATGCATCTGGAGTTCATTTGCAGTGGCTGGAGGCCCTGGTGTGCCCATTCTCATTCTCTCTCTCTCTCTTCCTCTTTCTCTCTCTGTCTGTCTCAAATAAATAAATACAAATAAATAAACAAATAAAAGAAGAAGAAAAAGAAGTTATGTTTATGGTGCACGCCTGTAATCCCAGCACTCAGGAGGCAGAGTAAGGAGGATCACCGTGAGTTCGAGGCCACCCTGAGACTACATAATGAAGTCCAGGTCAGCCTGGGCTAGAGTGAGACCCTACCTTGAAGAAGCACACAAAAAAGTTATGTTTATGATTCATAGAAACTAGCACAGTGCCTCGCAGACAATGATATCATCAACTAAACAAAATATCCTATTAAGAGATAATGACTTTTTTCCAATATTAAACAAAAATGATAAATGATTGAACTGGTCCCCTTTGAGAGCTCTTTTCAGCGGTTACTACTGTACTGTTCGTTTATTCACAGAGAACCAGTCTGTTGGTTTTCTAGGTGTTGGTTGCTGTCTAATTTTCTATTCAGCAACAAAGAAGTCTGTAAGCAACACACATTTCAGAAGCCACATGCTGTAATACAACGTTTCCAGATTTTCCCACAGAAAGTTTACGCTGAGTCACCACCCCGAATGCAACGTGGACCCAGCTGCACCCGCTCCCCGGTTACTAATTCCGTGGTGCAATGGTTTACATTGATTGTCAACTTGACAGGACCCAGAATCCCCTGTGAGGAATGACCTAACCCGATGAGGGGTTATCTTAATCAGGTGGAGGGGAGAAGACTCACCTGAACTGTAGGTGGCACACTGCATAAACTGGGGAGCTAGACTGTCCAAGAAGGAGAAAGCTGGCTGAGCACCAGCACTCACCACTGTAGAGTGGACGTGACACATGGCCCCAAGCCCCTCCTGTCACATCTCCCCGGCTATGCTGGACTTTAACCAGTAACTCTAAGCTGAAATAAACCCTTCCTCCCTGAAACTGATTTTTGCCAGATTATTCTGTCTCTCAACAATGAGAAGGCAATAAATACACATGGGATCCAGGATGGGCCTTGGTAACTGAATTTTTTTTAAACCCTTATAATTTCCTTTGAGATTGGAATTATGAATCAAACCAACCAGCTCAAATAGACACAACACGTCTATTTTTATTGCAGTCTAGTAGGAGACTTGTCCTCAAAGGCTTGGCCTCTGTTTGACTGCTACGAGGCTTCAAACAGCTGGAAGTCTTCTACAAAGACAGAGAGCGTCCTACCAATGCAGCTTTATGGAGAAGGTGATTCTAGTGCCTGGCATGGAAACAAGAAAAAAATTTCAGTTCTGGGGCTTCCACAAAAGCAGACTAAAGATAACGTAGAAGCCAAAGTTATCATCATGTTCCTATAGCCCCAGGAAGAAGTCCCTTGTTCCCACTCTCTAGACTCACGATCCTTTTCAGTGATGGAGAACAAGGAATTCCCTACTGTTGCTCAGGAAGACAGCTGAGGATTCTAGTTATCTACTTATGCCTAGTATTTTGCCCTCTTAACCCCCAACTCCACCTTAAGTCAGAGGTCCAGTGACTTAAGAAGCCAAAGTAGGGCTGGAGAAATGGCTTAGCAATTAAGCCGTTTGGATCTGGGTACGCTTCTCCAGGACCCACGTAAGCCAGGTGCACAAGGGGTACATGCATCTGGAGTGCATTTGCAGTGGCTAGAGGCCGCGGCATGCCCATTCTCTCTCTGTCTGCTTCTCTTCTCTCTCTCTCTGTCTCTCTCTGTTTCTCTCTCTCTCTCTCTTTGCTTGCAAATAAATAAATTAAAAATAATTTTTAAAAAGAAGCCAAAGTAAATGAGAATCATCATTTCACTCATTTATTCCGTCAATAGAAGGAATGCATCTACCCCCAAATACATTTTTCCCCATCTGCCCAAATAAATTCAGGGGCACAAAATAGAACACACAAGTGTTCTCTGCTATGAAGTATTTCCAAACCTCTGAGCGTTGACATAACATTTTCTAGTCTTGCCTGTTGGAAATAAGTTGCTTTAATCAAAGCAGAGTTGTCAGTATATAAAATCAATCTCACCGTGAGGTTGGTGCATGACTCTCTTTCTATAAAACATACAAATGATCTAAAAAGATCCTGCTCCCAAAAAAGACAGGTTAATAAATCCACAGGTTGTCATGACAACAGCCAGTGTTTTAGGCCTTCAGTACTTCCTGGTGAAATGGGAACAGAAGCAAATTGAATCCCCTCCCCCCCAGACTCCCCGCAATGAATAAATGCCCAACCTCTACCCATTGCATTCTGTCCAGGGAAGAAAGAGATTTTCAACGAGGTAATCTTTGCCTTTTGACTGCTCTGTTCACGTTTCCTCCTTCCCTCCCTCTCACTTGATGGAACTCGCACAGCAAAGGAATAATAATTTGACAACACGGTGTGGGTAATGACGCCTGAGCTAAACACACAGTCTCAGAGCAAGGAAACAGCCTGCCTGCCGCATTCAGTGTTCTTCATATCCACCTGGCTAGGTTAGACTTACCTGTGAGCTACTGGTTGGAAGAAAGATGAACTCAAAGGTGAGAATAAAAATTAGTGTTTATGATCTATGAAGGAAAGAAGACTGACGTTCCTTGGTTTTAAGGAGCTGGGAGGTTGAGAGGTGGAATGCTGAGGACTTCGGAGCACTTTCTAAACATTGTAGGGGCTCCTTCACTGAGTGCCGGGCACAAGGAAAGAAGCTAAGTTTATAACAGGAAATGTGGCCATAAGACATAAGGGAAACATTACATTGACTGTTGCTCTCTGATGTGATGGTACAAGCTTGAAATCCTGGCATTTGGGAGGTGGAGGCAGGAGGATCAGGAGTTCAAGGTCATCCTCAACTGCCTGGTGAGTCTGAGGTCCAGCTTGGGCTACAGGAGAGTCTATCTCAAAAAGAGAAGAAAGCACTTAATTGTTGCTAGTTATTCAGCACAGGTTTGATCACATGAGAAAACAAACTCAGAGACTTGTCAAAGATCTGACCAGTGAGTATGTCGTAAAGTTGGGATTTAAACCAAGATCTGGTATGGCATGGCACAGTATAACAGAAGACAGGAAAATAAAGAACAAATATGACTTTAAAAAGTAAAAAAGAAGAGTATGAAATAGTTCATGAAAAGTAGTGGCATTTATAGTGGGCCATTTACTCAAAATCCTGTAAGTAGGATTTTCCAAGACTTGGCAGCAAGAAAACTCCTCTCTCATGAAAATTTGAAGTCCTTCTCTTTAAAAGATAGTGTCCCTAAGTTGCCTCTATTGTTAAAAATACAACAATAATAAATAAAGTGCTTTCCTTAAAAAAAATAATAATGCGTGGCTGGGGGATCGCTCAGTGAGAAAAAGTACCTGCTATGCACATGAGGAACTGAGTTCATTCCCAGCACGCTCATAAAAAGCCAGGTGTGGGTCTGGAAAGATGGCTCGGAGGGTAAGGCATGTGCCTACGGTGCGTAATGACCTGGGTTGGATTCCCCAGTACCCACGTAAAGCCAAATGCACAAGTTGGTGAATGAATCTGAAGTTTGTGTGCAGCATCTAGAGGCCCTGGCATGCCCATTCTCCTCCCCCCCCCCGACTCTCTCGCTGTCTCTTAAATAAATATGAATTAATTAATTAATAAGCTATAGGCACAATGAGAGATACTGTCTCAAAGACATAGAGAGAAAGGGGGGGAATAGACACCCAATGTTAGGGGCCTCCACCCTCATATGTGTGGGGAGCCTGCATGTGCACACACATGTGCAGACACAAAATATTACACACACACACACACACACACGACAGTGAGCCTGCATCTGCACACACATGTGCAGACACAAAATATTACACACACACACACAACAGTGAGCCTGCATGTGCACACACATGTGCAGACACAAAATATTACACACACACACACACACACATGAGCACTGCATGTGCAGACACAAACACACACACACACACACACGACAGTATTACACACATGTGCAGACACAAAATATTACACACACACACACGACAGTGAGCCTGCATGTGCACACACATGTGCAGACACAAAATATTACACACACACACACACACACACACGACAGTGAGCCTGAATCTGCACACACATGTGCAGACACAAAATATTACACACACACACACACACACACACACACACACACGACAGTGAGTCTGCCCTATTTCCCTTTTTGCTGTTTTCTGGAGGGAGGGTTAAGTGTACTAGGGATTAAACCTAGGGCCTCCCACATACTAGGTAAGCAATCCACTACTAGGCTATGGCTTCAGTGCCCCCCTTTTATTTTTAACATTTTAAAATTTTATTTCTGTATTATTTTTTGAGAGAGGATCCTTCTGAGCTGCCAAGATGGGCCTTGAACTTGCAGTCTTCCCACTTCAACCATCCCAGCCTACCACACAGCTGAGACTATAGGCCTGTGCCAACCAGGCTCAGCTCAGCTCCTTTTTTTTTTTTTTTTTAGAAAGATCTAGGTATATTTAATATGTGATTTGGCGAGTCATCTCAGGCTTCATTCTGCCTTTCTCTCCTTTATGGCCTCTGAGTTTGCTACTGATCTTTTTTGTACTGCTCTATGTGAGCCTTCACCTGTATATTTTTATCATAAGCTGCCTCACACCCATTCTTGCACATTGAGATATGTTGCAAATAAATAAAATACATTTCTTATCTCCCGTGGGGTTTTCTTTAGTCTTTTGTGTGTGTGTAATATCTTGTTTCAGGATGGAGAAATAGATACTTTATTCATTCTTTTTTTTTTTAAAGTTAGAAAAACGTCTTCAGGTTTTATTTTTTGAAAAACGTTGTAGAGAAACAGTATAATTTCTGCTCTGCATGTTCAGTGGACTTCACCAGTGAGCACATTTAGACCAGATGGTATCTGTTTTATAAAATTGTAATTTTCTCAATTTATATCATGTGTTTTTGTATGTAAGTATAGAAGTTGTCAATAAAAAAAGAGAAACAGATGGACTAAACCATCTTGATACTAAGAATATATGAATTTATATTATTTAATGAATAAACAGCATCCCTCAAACATGAAAAACAAAACAAAAAATAAAAAATAAAATTACTGATGTTTAAAAGAAAGAAATAGAGACTACATATTCATTCTTTTGTGACATCTTCAGAAGTTGATAGGCTGGGCAGGGGAAATGGTCAAGCCAGGCTGCATCTTATTGTACAGATAAAATACCCAATCAAAAGCCAATGGCCTTAATTTAGCAGTATCAGAGGGTAGAGTACTTCCTGGCAGGGAAGCTATGGCAGACCTGAGCAGAAACTCCATATCACATTGCCACATCCACAGGGGGGAAGTAGAGAGAACAAACTGGACTTCAAAGTCAGGCTGTAACGACTCAAGGCTGGCCAGTCTCTAGTGTCTCACTTCCTCCAACAAGGTTCCATGTCCTAAAGGTTTCATAACCTGCCCAAATAGAGCCACCATCTTGGGACCCAGACTTCACACACATGAGCATCCTACACCATGGTGTCAGCAAAAGGACCAAGTGCTGGTTTTAGACTGGATTCCATTATCAGAATCCCTCCCTTCCACACTAAAGAAAACAGAACCTGACAGAATCTCCTTAAGTTGAATGACATGTGTTTAGGTTGAGGGAGGTGCTATTAAGACTACCTTAATGCTCTAGAAGAAAAGCAAAGATTTTCCCAGTGAAGCAATCTCACTCTATTCCCATTACAAAACCACTCAATACTTTTAAGTAAAAGGAAGTTTTGGTCTCGTTTTGTAGAAAAGTAAGGAGTTCTAGAAGATGGTGTGTAAAAGAAAGTTAGAACTCAAATGCTTTTTACTAACAGGGACAGAAGAAATGCCAATTTCAGAATTCTTCTAAGGAGCATAATTAAATTGATTTTACATCATCTAAGTAGGAGAAGGGAGCCTGCACCATGTAGATACTAAAGCATTTACGTTTTTGTCAGTTGATACAAAGGCAATTCACATAAAAACTTATATTATCAGCAAAACAAGAACCCAGTGAACTTATGTGTATGAACTGACCGTTTGCAGCTCAGAATTATTCATTCTTTGCAGCCACTGATGTGAGGCCTTTTCATAAAACCAAAAGGACATGTCTGAGAGGCTTTTGTAAAACTAAACCGGCCAACCTGCTAATCATATCCATCAATGATTATTACCACAGTGGAAACATAATACACCCTTGTCAAAATTAAACTGCCATTCAGAACAAGCAATGTGGAACTGCAGGGAAAGCACTCCCATTCCGTAAAACACAGTATGTTTGTCGTGTAAACAAAGACTCAATCTGTGCTGAAAAGAAAGGATACGGGGAACAGTTCACTCATGACTTTTAATGAATTCTTCAGAAATGTTTGCAGAAAATGACACATCTTTCTCACATAACTAAGGGTTCTTGGGGGTATAATACCATACCCATACCATAGTTGGGCTTTGGTAAGGATTGCTTATACAGACCAATTAGAGAACAAAAAGGGAAAATCACATATATATGCATATTTCCCAAAGATAATAACTACCACTGATTTTTGTTTTATAATCCTTAACTTCTCTCCTTATTTACCCACCTACCTATCTACAAATATGTGCATTATACAAATGTACTAGCACTGTTTCTAAGCTATTTAAGCTATTTTTGGGGGCTGGAGAGATTGCTTAATGGTTAAGGTGCTTGCCTGAAAAGCCTAAGGACCCAGGTCCCATTCCATTCCCCACTTGCTCACAGAAGCCAGATGCACCAGATGGCACATGCGTCTGGAGTTCCTTTGCAGTGGCCAGTGGCCCTGGTGTGTCCATTCTATCTACCTCTCTCTTTCTCTAATAAATTTAAAAAAAAATAAACTATTTTCACGTGAAAGTATTTTACAATCTCTTTCTATGTCAACATCTTATTATCTTCCATTACTGTATGAATTCTATTGCTTAAATTTAATGTATATATATAAAAGCATACATATATTATATACATATATATGAATATATTATATAAATATATATATATAAGCATCTTTTATATACATATATAAGCATATATGTGTTATATATAGCACATATATATAAGCATATATTGTTGCCTGATACATAAAATTGTACATATTTATGGGCTCTGTTTTAACATATATAAATTTTTAATATCCATGTGGGTGAATGTGTCTTTCTTATCAAATTCTCATCATTTCTTTGTGGTAAATCATATTAAAACTTTTTCTTGTTGCTTTTTGATGGTGTTGTCATTGTACATATGTATGTACTTATGAGCACACACATGCCAGATGACCACCTTAAGGTATTGGTCCTTGTCTTCCATCATGCTTGAGACAGGGTCTTTCTGGTTTTTCACCGTGAATAGTTGCTCTACAAGCTTCAGGAGTTTCCGGACTCCACCTCCCACTGCTGAGGTACTTTGGGATTACAGATGTGTGTGCTACCACACGTGGCTTTCCATGGGTTCTGGGATCCAAATTCCAGTCATCAGGCTTACACAGCAAGCACTTTTTTTTTTTTTTTTGGAGAGAGACACACAGAGAGACAGACAGACAGAGAGGGAGAGGGAGACAGATAGAGATGGGCACGCCAGCAGTCTCTCAGCTGCTGTGAAGGAAATCCAGATGTGTGCACCCCCTTGTGGGCAAGTGTGGCATTGCACCCTTGTGTCACTTTGCATCTGGCTAAACGTGGGACCTGGAGATTGGAACCAGGTTCTTAGGCTTAGCAGGCAGGCGCCTTAACCGCTAAGTCATCTCTCCAGCACCACAGCAAGTACTTTTAACCACTGAGCCATCTCTCCAGCTCATCTTGTAGCTTGTTATGAAATATATAGCACACTGTGAAATATATGGTGCTGTGCACAGAATACCAAAGCCTATTTGTCTTGAATACAGCTTAGTATCTGTTAGCCAAGCTTTTCCCAGCCCCCCCTCGCCCCACTTGTCCCCCCTCGCCCCACTTGTCCATCCTTCCTGTTACCACTATTCTCCCAACATCTATGAAGTCCATGGTTTTGGTTCCACATATGAATAAAATCATGTGTGTTTCATGTGCATGCCCTCCAGCTTCACCTGAAGCATAATGTATGTAACAAATTCTACATTACTGAGAATTTGCTTCTGATAATTTCCTGTGAGCATCATTTTCTTTGATGAAGAGAAAATACATTTGTAAGGAGTTTGGTTTGGATAATCCATTTAGTCCTTCACAAGTGCTATAAGGGACGACTGGCATTCCAGCATTCTTTCCAGCACTGGATATAAATTGCCTCCTTCTAAATGTTGGCTCTTAGAATACTGATGGTTTCATTTCTCAGTAAGTCTTTCTCACAAAGGTTAAAGGGGATCCACAGAGCAAGAGTCTTCTGGGATTCCCTCAGACTTAGCGGCTTACAGTATAACAGGAATCACGCACACTTTTCAAGGGTCAAGCATACAGAACCAGTCTAAACCTTTCGCCATGAGTTTATTAACCTGATAGCTGCCTGACTTGTATCTTATCACATCACACATCACTTACAGCCTGAGTACATCAGGAGTCAGGAAGAACTCTTCCAAGCCCATGGAGTAAATTGATGCCTAACTGAGCCACAAGATACTCAGGTATCTGCCATTTATTTAGTGGCATGTTGGTGCCTGAGCTGAAGCACTCTCCAATATAAAGTGCTCTGAAGAATTTTACTTGTTCCTGAGCTTTTGAAATGAAGAACTTAACCTTTTTGCCTAAGTATTTCCGATGTATAAATTAAAAGGGAACCGGTGGCAATTATAAATGAGCCTTGTGGAACATACACTGAGAATGTCAATGCTGGGAGCCATTAAATCAGCCACAGCTACTTCTACACCTCTAAAGCGTCTGTATTAACTAAAACCTTTCTTTTCACAGGCCTGGAGGTTATCAGACAAAGCTATTTACCTTGATTTTGTAATTCTACAACAACAACAAAGAAACCCTCTAGGGTTTTGTGATAAAGAAAAGAGGAAATGGGAAGCTTGCCCTTTAAATGCCAACTCCTAATTGCAAAAAAAAAAATGTAAATATGCAAATCCAATTACATACATATAAGGATTAGATATTAATTGGATCTGCCTTGATATAAATTGCATCGTCAATTCTTTTATTAGATGCAATCATCACTTTCCATTCTGGCGTTTGGTAATAACTGACAAAATATCACAATTTCCTGGGATGACATTATGGCCCTCCACAGACTAAATACCTTTATCCTGGACTCCAGAGTCCTCAGTAGTTGCACTGAGACTTAACCTGAAAGGAATTTTTAAAAATCATATTAATAAGACCTCTTAACCGGGGGCCTTTATAGAGACGTAGGTAGGACCCCACACTCATGACGTCATGATGGGCAGTAAGCAATGATCAGAGGGAAGCAGCAGAGAACATGTGTGTGCAGTTTATACACTGTGGTATGGGGACAGCACATCCAAACTCTGCCTCCCTGCTCCTACACAAGACTTAGCGAGACATCAAACCTCACATTCACAAGTCCTTGTGCTTATGGTAACTGGTTCATAACAACCTTCTCCCGGATACAACACAGTTTATTCTACCTGCATACACTACGGAAGATGAATGCAAAAGTGAGCAAGACTGCCTGGCATTTGACAGGTCTAAATTTTATTTTTTTTTAAGTTTATTTTTTATTTTTTATTTTTGGAGAGAGACACAGAGAGACAGACAGAGAGAGAAGGAGAGGAAGACAGATAGAGATGGGTGCACCAGCAGTCTCTCAGCTGCTGTGAATGAAATCCAGACACGTGCGCCCCCTTGTGGGCAAGTGCCGCATTGCGTCCTTGTGCCACTTTGCATCTGGCTAAATGTGGGACCTGGAGATTGGAACTGCTGGAGATTGGAACCAGCATTCTTAGGCTTAGAAAGCAGGTGCCTTAACCACTAAGCCATCTCTCCAGCCCTCAATTTTAATTCTTAAAACTGTTAATTGATGTGAATCAGAAAGTTATGTTATCCCTCCAGTTCCATGTCCTGGTCTCTGAAGCCCGGGGGCGGGGGGGACTTAATCACATAATGGGAGGATGAGATGAGATTGTTTATGCAAAAATGCATCTAGTATGGAAGCAGGCCTTTGGGTATACATGCTAATGATAAACCAGCTTAGAGCTTCTGATCAGAGAAAGGGAATATAAGATGCTAGAGGCAGAAGTCAGGAAATAGGAAGTGTGTACAGTAGTGTGAACACAAACTCGTGCATGTGTGTGTGCATGTGTGATATGCATGTTCATGTGGGTGAGTACAGGCACACACATGTGCCATGACACACATGTGGGGGTCAAAGGACAACTTGGGGAACTGGCCCTCACCTTCCGTCTTGTTTTGAGGCAGCCTCTCCCTTTCTTGTTCACCTAGCTAACTGACCCAAGAGCTTCGGGGAGATTTTCCCGTCTCCCTTTCCCTTCTCACCATGGGCATGCGGAGATTAGAGACACCCACCACACCGTCTAACTTTATAGATTATCGGGATCTGGACTCAGGTACTCTCGCTTTAGCAACAGGCACTCTGACCACGGAGCTATCTCTCCGGCCTCTGATTACAAACTGATTTCACACTGTTACCAGAAAAGTCAGACCCTGGGCCCCAACAGTCTTAACTAGCTAAGCTCAGTCTCTTGCTCTCAAGAGGCCAGTTAAAGAAACAAATGGGGCTGGAGCAGTGGCTCAGCGGGACGAGCGGCTTGTCTTGACAGGCACACGCGGGGAGTTGAGTCTGATCTCCAGAAGCCACAGGAAAACACCGAGCATTGTAGCATGGGTTTGTCATCTCAGCAATGGGGTGATGGAGACATGAAGACGGGCACATGATAGCGAGGGCTGTCCTAATTGGCTAGCTCCAGGCCAATGAGAAAGCCTGTCTCAAAAGAAAAAGGTGGGTAGTGCCTCAAGAGAATGACACCTACAGCTGTTCTCTGCCCTACACACACACACACACACACACACATTCAAGCAACCACACACATGAGCAACTGCACACACATGAACATGCACACACACATGCATACTCATGCATCCACACACATGTGCAACTACACACACATGAGCATACACACACACACACACAAAAAGAAACCAATAATAATGGAAAACACAAAAAGCAGAGATTTGTTCAATATGTCCACATTGGGAAGAGGAGCAAAGAGGTATCCCCAGTCCACCTCCAGCTTCCTGATATGAAGTAACCGCCCTACACACTCCAGTCTCTCCTACAAGGGGGTCTGACAGGTTTTCAGAACTGGTGACATCTCTGCGTGGGAATCAAGTACCTCCTTTGGCTGGCAGTGGGCTTCAGCCTTTTTCTTCTCCTAGCATAGGATGCCGAAGGAAATTTCATTTTCTCGAGGTCTGTTGATTCAGTAGTCTGATAGCCAAATGTGCCATGCAAAATTCCAGCTCAGAAAAAAAGAGACCTTGTCTGCAAACTCAGCTCCTGCAGAAAATAATACCCATCCACATAGCTTGACTACAGAAGCAGCAGTTGTTCCTTCTGTCCGCAGGAGTCTTGAGCCTGTCCCCTGTCTTTAGTGCGCTGCCTTCTACCGCCAGTAGACAGATAGCTCTGCTTCCTTCTCCATCTTTTTAGCTTGAATTTGCAATCACCATCTCACAAGGATAAGAAGCTTATGAGACAAAGTTAATAGTCGCACAATATTATATTATTCATTTATTCAAAAAATATCTATTAAGAGACTACACTGTGCCAGGTGCATAGTTCATAATAGGTAGGTAGGTAGATGATCGTTAGATGATGATGTTGTACATACATACATACATACATACATACATACACACACACATGATGGTAGATAGATTAGATAGATGATAGGAAGGAAGGAAGGAAGGAAGGAAGGAAGGAAGGAAGGAAGGAAGGAAGGAAGGAAGGAAGGAGGAAGGAAGGAGGGCAGATACATGTGTGTGGTGGTTTGATTCAGGTGTCCCCCATAAACTTAGGTGTTCTGAATGTTAGGTTCCCAGCTGATGGAGATTTGGGAATTATCGCCTCCTGGAGGCAGAGTATTGTTGGGGGCGGGCTTATGAGTGTTATAGCCAGCGTGCCCTTGCCAGTGTTTGGCACTGTTGCTATGGTCCACCTGATGTTGGCTAGGAGATGATGTCCACCCTCTGCTCATGCCATCGTTTTCCCTGCCATCATGGAGCATCCCCTCAAGTCTATAAGCCAAAATAAACTTTTTTCCCCCAAAGTTGCTCTTGGTCGGGTGATTTCTGCCAGCAATGTGAACCTGACTGCAACAATGTGCATGGATACATATGACGTGTGGCAGTGAAGATACCAATGCGCACAGATACATGGAAGCTGTCATGATGGCTAATCCCTTAATCCCAGCACTCTGGAGGCTGAGGTGGGAAGATAGCCATGAGTTCAAGACCAGCTGGGACAACAGAGTGAGTTCTAGGTTAACGTAGGCTAGAGGGAGACACTACCTTGGGGAAAAAAATATGCTATGGAAAGAAATAGTGGCTAAGGCAAAAAAAAAAAAAAAAAAAAAAACCATGGTGACAGCATTTGGTTTTACACAGTGGTTATGGAAGATCTTTACAAGGGCTTGAAACAGCCAAGGGAATAAGGTGTGTCATTATCCTGCAGAGCCATTCACCAGGAATGGAAGAGCCATGTCCAAGGGCCTGAGAAGGAACCATTTCTTAATTTTCTAATAATACAGCAGAGATCAATGTGTCTAGAATATGTGAGGGAGGGGAACTAGGAAGAGATGGAAGTGTAGTAAGAGATAATGGGAGGAAAGTAAGTTCTCATAGGTTTTGAGCAGATTTGGCAGATAAATATGTAGATGCTAGATGATTAGATGATAGATTGAAGATGACAGATATACAGATGATAGATAGATAATAGATAAATAGATAGATGATATATATACAGACACATAGATAATAGATAAATGATAAATGGATAGATAGATATGATAGATAGATAGATAGATAGATAGATAGATAGATAGATAGATGGATACAGATGATAGCTTTTTTTTTTTAAGTCACTCGAGCTTCTGAGTTGAGAAGAGACAACCAGGAAGTGAGTGATGTGAAGTGGATTAGAGATAGCTTGAATCATCCAGATAAATACTGGGCTGGAGGAATGGCTTAGCCACTAAGGCATTTGCCTGCAAAGCCTTAGAACCCAGGTTTGATTCCCCAGGACCCACGTAAGCCAGATGCACAATGTGGCGCATGCATCTGGAGTTCATTTGCAATGGCTGGAGGCCCTGGCATGCCCATTCTCTCTCTCCCTCCCTCCCTCTCTCTCTCTCTCCCTCTTTCTGTCTCTCAAATAAATAAAAGAATACAAGAAGTCTTTTTTTTAAAAAATGTTGCATACATCCTCCTCAATGGAGGATAGAGGAAACTATTTTGTTGATCTGGAATGCAAAAAAAAAAAAAAGGGAAAGAAAGAAAGGAGAGAGAGAAATGGTGCAACTGGGAAAAATAGTTCTAATTGGCTGAGGAGGGAAAGACTCAGAGAAGCATATTGAGTACTTTGTGGGGGCAGTTGGTGGGGATGGTTATCTAAGATAACTAATGAACATCAAATGGAGATATTAACCTGGCAGATCACTGGTTGTGTAAAGTTCAAAGGCAAAGTCAAGGTAGGAAATATTTGGAATGCATTCATGGCATTTAAACCCTGAAGCAAATGAGATCTCTCTAAGTTATATATAGAGAGATAGATACAATTCTCTGACCAGAAGCACTCCAACTTATAGAGACCCAAATGATGAGAAGTTAGTGCAACCCTGAGAAATACTAGACATAGTGTACGAATGAGAGAGTCATGAATGCATAAATAAAAACAGAAGATGGTGTTGAGGACATGGCTCAGTGGGTAAAGGAATTGCCACACAAGCATGGGGACCTGAGCTGGAATCCTCCCCAGCACCCACGTAAAAGCCAGACATAGCTGTGCACACCTGTAATTCCAACACTGAGGGAGTGGAGGCCGGAGGATCACTGGCGCTTGCTGGTTAGCCAGTCTAATTGAATCAGTAAATTCTAGATTCTAGACAAGACCCTGTCTCAAAAAGTAAGGTGGAGAGTGACCAAGAAAGACACCTGGTGTCCATCTCTGGCCTCCACATTCATGAGTGCACATATATGCACTCCCACCACACATACACACAGGTGGACGCATGCTGTACACACATACACCATGCCAAAAACAAACAGAAAATATAGTCAAGCCAATAACTGGTCATTTTTTTTTCTGTTATGGGTGATGTACTCTGCCTGGGCTCTGTAACAATATGAAAATGAATTAGACATTGTCACTGCCCTCTGAGTCCACACCCCTAAATAAAGGTGGCTGAACTTACCAGTGATTTTTATCTAGTATCTACTCATGCCCTGTGTAAGTTCTTCTTCTTGGGTGCAGGCTGGAACTAGTGACTTACTTCTAGTGAATTTTAAAAAAATGACATGATACCACTTTGTAGATTCGTTTCTAAGAGACAGACTCAGCTCACCCCTGTTCTCTGTCTTGCTCTTTTTAGATGACGCTCCCTGATTAACAAGCCCACCCTGGTGAAGATGACTTCCAGCCAGAGAGGAAGTGAGGCTCTCGGAATGACATCTCTGAGCAAACTGAATGCTACCAAGAGTGCACAAGGAGCTTCAAAGTAGATCCGCCTATATCCCTGTCCCAGGGAGCCTGCAAACCCAGGGCCAACCTCTTCATGACAGCCTTGTCACTAGGACACAAAACATCAATCATGCCACGCTCAGATTCCTGACCCACAGAAGGAAGAGGAGAATAAATGTTATTTTCAGCAACTTGGGGCAATTTGTTACTCCACCACAAATAATGAAAGCATTAATGAGAGCAAAGTGCAGAGGCCACAAGACTGCAAAGCACTGTTTATCGGGGTTCCCAATCTCATCTCTATCTCAGACACCTGATGTTCTCATAACAGCGATAATTACCTTAGTTTGAATTGTCATTGAGTCAACATCTCTCTGATATAATTGCATTTTGGGTCTTATCTCAAACTGGAGAATAAAAACCATTGGTGAATAAGTCAGGGGGGAAAATGATAAAGAGCTTTTTCCAGCACCTCTAAATTAACACTGCAGAATATAGCCAGAGTCTTTGGCCCTGGTTTAAATACTTTAAATCATCTCATCTGTTTTGAAACTCCTCTCTTCTCTCCTGCTGACTTTCCAGCTAGTCCATCCCCACCTTGGTGACATAAGTCTAATTTAAGTTTCTATCAAAACCCATTATGGTTTCCAGTCCACTACCCTGGAATGCTGTTGAATTAAGATACCGGCATAATTAATGGACCACCTTGCTAACACGATTTCTTCTTCACATCACAGAGAAAATGTCAAGTCATATTTCCTTTGGAAATCAAGACTCCTAGCAGATTTCACTGTCACTTCTAAATAAGTTAAGAAACACCAGAAACGCAGAGGCATTCAGGAACAGTTAGCAAAAGAATCTAGTCATATAATAATCACAGGTGCTTATTAAAAAAGTTGCCTTAGAAAAATAATTGGCATGGCTGGTTTAATGCAGATCAATTGTACTCACCCATAAGTACCCTCAGGGAATTGGTTCTAGTACACCCCAAACCCACTGTCCAACCCCCCAGATGTTCAAACCCCTTATGTACAATGGTGTAATAACTGCACATGATCTATGCACATGATCCTGGGCCGTGTGACCC
Organism: Orientallactaga sibirica; assembly: GCA_036365145.1. Classification (NCBI taxonomy): domain Eukaryota; kingdom Metazoa; phylum Chordata; class Mammalia; order Rodentia; family Dipodidae; genus Orientallactaga; species Orientallactaga sibirica. The sequence continues at coordinate 21,143,893 of JAEOAD010000032.1, read as the reverse complement.
ATCTCTAGATGACTTATAAAGCCTAATACAAAGAAGTCACCGTAATGTATTGTTGAAGGACTAATGACCAGGGGAAAGTCTGTATATGTTTCATACAGGCACAACTATCTTTGCCAAACACTTCTGATCTGAGGTCAGCTGAATCTTCAGCTGTAGGACCTGTTGGGGGCAGGAGGGGGGAGGACCAGGGCATTCCCTAAATGTGAGCATTAAAAGTCTAGATTAAAATACAGCAAAACTGGGCTGGAGGCATGGCTCAGCAATTAAAAGCCCTTGCTTGCAAAGACTGACAGCCCTGGTTCAATTCCCCACTACCCATGTAAAGCCAGGTGCACAAAGTGGCTCATATGTCTGGAGTTTGTTTGCAGTGACAGGAGGCCCTGACACATGTATTTTCATCCTCTGTCTGCCGCTCTCTCTCTCTCTCTCTCTCTCTCTCACACACACACACACACACACACACACACAAATAAAAATATTTTAAAAATAAAATATAGCAAACTTATCTGAAGCAGGCAAATTAATGAAAAATAAAGCAATATTTATTTATTTAATAATCATTTATTCATTTATTTTTAAGAACTAAGATGGAACTTTCTAGAACCCAGACAGAAAGGTCAACATGTTGCACATTTTCAGGGACATTTATTCTAAGTAACTGGCAGCCCTGGGATGAAACATAAAGGCAGAAGCAGAAGTGACCTCACGCTGTGGTTCTGTGGGCTGAGGCTGACATTTTAACCCTCTAGAGAGGTAGGAATCACACAATGTCAACGCAGTCCCACGGTTGCTATGGCCCCATGGCAGCAAACTCAGTGGCTCAAAGCAAGAGAAATTCATTCCCTCACAGGTGGAAAAGCTAGAGTCCACAAGGAAAGCATCAGCAGCTCCTTGCTCCCTCAAAGGAGGAATCCACACTCTGGCTCTTCAACTTCTCCTGCCTGCATGGCCTACAGTTACCACACTCAATTTTTGCCTCCATATTGACACTGCCTTCTCAGCGTGTAGCTGAGTCTTCGGTTTATCTCAAATCTCCCTCTGCCTCTACCCTGCTGGGCTGTGTGTTCATTGATTGAGAGTCTGTCTACCCACTAGTCCAAAATATTGCCTACATCAAGACGGTCACTGGAACCTGAGACACTTTAGAAATGAGGCAACATTTTCAAGTTCCAGGAATTAGGACTTGACACATCCTGGAGGACCATCATTCAGCCCACTGTGCCATGGTGGTCTTGTCTTGCAAGAGGCAAGGATATGGACATGTGGGCAGAGAATGAGGTGGTACAGAATGTCACGGCCCAACCCGTAACCAAGACAAGAGGATGAGAAAAACATAATCTACCCAATGAGCAAAGTGACTAGAAAGGTGGCAGTCTGCTTAAGACTGTGGTTGGGGAATAAATAAGAGATTTCTAAAGGAAATGTGAGAAATAGAAATGCCGAGGGCATGCTGCATGAGTGCAGGAGTCATCGTGAGCTCAAGAGCTGGATGTGGGAGCCATTTTTCCAGGACCCACGAAACCCCTGGAGTGTTAAGAACCATGTGGGACATCACATCATATAGACACTTCCACACTTCCACCTAAATGGTTTGAAGACCTTGATTCTCATTACAAATCTGCACCATTACTCAGAAATGCTGGCTTTGCTTCTTTACTTTTAGGGGACAGGGACATGGCTCAGGGGAGAAAGTGCTTGCCGCACAAGTGTGAGTACCAGAGTTCGAATCCCCAGAGCCCATGACAGTCCACCTGTAATGCCAGTGCTCAGGGGCAGAGACTGGGAACCCTCCCGTCGAGCTGACAGCCAGGCCCATGAGCCCGGGTTCAAGAGAGAGACCCTGCCTCAGTAAGTAAAGTGGGCAGCCACCAAGGATGACATCTAGTGCCAACCTCTGGCCAGCACAGCACACATACATGCCTGCATGCACATCTACACACACGTGTGCCCAGGCACATGCCTGCATGCAAGCACACTGCCATGGGTTGATTCAGGTGTCCCCCATAAACTTAGGTGTTCTGAATGCTAGGTTCCCAGCCGAAGGAGATTTGAGAATTAATGCCTCCTGGAGGCAGTGCACTGCTGGGGCCAGGCTTATGGGTGTTATAGCCAGTTTCCCTTTGCCACCATTTAGCACACTCTCCTGCTGTTGTTGTCCACCTGATGCTGGCAAGGAGGTGATGTCCACCCTCTGCTCGTACCATCGTTCTCCCCTCCCATCATGGAGTTTCCCCTGAGTCTGTAAGCTAAAATAAACCTTTTCCCCACAAGCTGCTCTTGGTTGGGTGATTTCTGCCAGCAATGAGAACCTGACTGCAGCACACACCTACACACACATGTGCCCAGACACATGCCAGCATCCATACACACGTGCACACAAAATAAATAAAATAAAGTCTGGGCTGGAAAGATTTCTCAGTGGTTCAGGCACTTGCCTTCAATTCCCCAGTACCCACATAGAGGCAGATTCACTGATACACAGCCACACATGCATTTGGAGTTTGTTTGGAGGCCCTGACATGCCCATTCTCTTTCTCTATCTCTATCTCTTTCTCTCTCTCTCTCTCTCTCTCTCTCTCTCTCTATTTGCAAGTAAATAAAAATATTTTTAAATAAAATGAATTTTAAAAGCCACACACAAATTAAATAAAATAAGATGGAGACTCTAACACTATCCCCAGAGATGGCATTGTAGTGATGCAATGAGAACGTGAGGCAATATGAAGATATCATTTGTCAGTATACTTCTAAAAACGTATGATGCATGCATGAGCTGCACATGTTCCCTTTAGTCTATCTATTTTACAGATATAAAAGTTGAAAATCTTCTGGAGAATATACCTACTTCAGATACATGCCATACAGAGCAAGACCAGAATGGAAATGCAATCATTTGTCACCTTTAAACATCAAAGGGAGAGATTTTTACTATTTAGAAACTCACTGACATTCCCTCTAGAAAGTCATTTCCAAGTACCCTTTAAAAAGTGAATGCGTAATGGAAAATTTAAGTTTCCTGCTCACAGTTTCATGCTACCGTGTTTCCTTACTGCGGAAAATCAATGGAGGCTATTAATCATTTCTCCCTCAACCCAAAATCTTGAAACGTTGGAAAGGTGAGGTGTAAAGTTTAGGAGGGATGCTCAAAGAAGAATATGTGCACCATTGTGCGAAAACTACACCATGAGCGAGCCCGGGCAACCACAGGCATTTTCAGTTACCAAACTGTTACAGTCAAGCCCCAAGGGGGGTGTAAGTAGACTGCATACTTGAGAGGGGGCACAGTAAACCCATGTGATCCGCAACTCTCACAGACAATGAAAATAACTGTAAGCGGGGCTCGTCCACAAGCACTTTGTTCTCTGAATCAGACTAGGGGAAGGGATGTCTTGGGGGTTCATTGCTGCAATTGCTCATGTCTTTCTTCCTTTTTTAAAAAAAAATACTTTATTTATTTATTTATTTGAGAGACAGAGAGAGATACAGAAATAGGCAGGTAGAGAGAGAGAGAAAAAATGGGTGCTCCAGGGCCTCCAGCCACTGCAAACAAACTCCAGATGCATGCGCCACCTTGTGCATCTGGCTTACGTGGGTCCTGGAGAATCGAGCCTCAACAGGGGTCCTTAGGCTTGACAGGCAAGCGTTTAACCGCTAAGCCATTTCTCCAGCCAGTCTTTCTTCCTTTTGTGTCTTGATGGAATCCTTACCAGTGGGGTGGCCATGTCACAGGTAGGATACAGGAAAAGAGCAGCAAAAGGTTCTTGACACGTGAACAGAATTCTCACTGAGAGGGCATCACTTCACAGAGTGGGAAATTCAAGCAAAGACCACAGGAGGTCGTGTGTAAAATGGCAGCCCTGTACTCAGGCCGATGACTGGCCCATATGTGCATCACATGTACAGAACCACCAGGTAACAGAAGAGCAACTAGATCTGGAGAATTTAGTTCAGTGCTGTGGTTCTCAAGACCTAACATCCTGAAGAGTCACTGGAGTAGGGTAGGGCTTGTTAAACCCACCCCTGAGGCCAGGGGAATAATAACTGACATTGCTAACAAGTCCATGGAGTTTTTAATTCCATAGTTCTGGAGAGTGTAGTAAATTCCATTTCTGTTTTTAAAATTTGTTGGTGGGGGAGGCTGGAGAAATGGCTTAGTGATTAAGGCATTTGCCTGGGAAACCAAAAGATCCCAGTTCGATTCTCCAGGACCCACGTAAGCCACATGCACAGGGGGTACATGCATCTGGAGTTTGTTTGCAGTGGCTAGAGGCCCTGGCATGCCCATTCTCTCTGTGTGTGCCTCTTTTCTATCTCTCTCTCTGCTTGCAAATAAATAAAAAAATTGTGTGTGTGTGTGTGTTTTTAATGTATGTGTGTATATAGATGTGTATGTTACACGGTACATGTGTGGGGAGAAGACAACCTCATTGGTCTTGATTGGTCCTGATATTGTATGTGTATGTATAGATGTGTATGTTACATAGTATGTTACGTGTGTGGGGACATGACAACCTCAGTATATTGGTCCTCTCTTTCCACCTTGTTTGAGACAAAGGCTCTCTCATCGTTTGGCTGTCCCATGAGTTTCAGGATTGTCCTAACACTGCTTCCCATTGCTGTAAACAGCTTGGAACTACAGATGCACCGTTTTTTTAAAAATATTCTATTTATTTATTATTTATTTATTTACTCATTCGTTCGTTCACTTATTAGAGAGAAAATGAGGCAGATAGAGAGAATGGGTATGCCAGAGCCTCTAGCCACTGCAAACGAACTCCAGACACCACCTTGAGCATCTGGTTTCCATGGGTACTGAGGAATCAAACTTGTGTTCTTTGGCTTCACGGGCACGTATTTTAATTGCTAAGCCATCTCTCCAGCCCCCAGATGCCCGTTTTTACATCCAGCTTTACATAGATACAGAGGATTCCAAACTCTGGTCAGCAGGCTTGCAGGGCAAGCACCTTTAATCATTGAGCCATCTCTCCAAGCTCTGGAGAACTTCCATTTCCAAGCTCTTAAATGATGCAGGTGCTGCTAGTGCAAGAACCACACTTTGAGAATCATGGTTTAAGTCAAGGGACTTTTGACTAGTCACCAGCAACTCTGTAGAATGAATTTTTTTTTTTTTTTTTGAGAGAGACAGAGAGAGAAGGAGAGGAAGACAGATAGAGATGGGCGTGCCAGCAGCCTCTCAGCCGCTGCGAACAACATCCAGATGCGTGCGCCCCCTTGTGGCCAAGTGTGGCATTGCGCCCTTGCGCCACTTTGCATCTGGCTAAACGTGGGACCTGGAGATTGGAACCGCTGGAGATTGGAACCAGAGTTCTTAGGCTTAGGAGGCAGGCGCCTTAACCACTAAGCCATCTCTGCAGCCCAAGAGTGAATATTTTTATGTTCTCAACAGAAGTACCATTGGAGTGAAGCCCTCTGTGGGGTTCCAGTAACAGGATACTAAAGAATACGTAGAGACAAGCATACTAAAATAATAATGATGATAACAACTGACATGTGATTATAAGCTAGGCATTTCTAATCCTCACAGCAACCATGTAAGATATATATTACTTATCCCATTTTTCAGATAAAGTTTTGATCTTCCTGAACACAAAATCTGTATTGCTACTTCTCCACATGCCTGGTAAGAAATAAGATTAAGAACAGCGTCCAATGGCTCCCAGCGACAGATTTGAAAAGTCTCCTACTAACCAGGCATTCTTGCTTTACCCCAGCATGGCATGAAAAGAGATATTGGCCTATCTTAATACTTCACAGAGACTGACAATAGGCCAAAACAGAGAGTTGGGTGTGTTGCTAATTTTTGTATTTTTCTTAACGTCTTCTTGTTCATTGAGTTATTATGCCACTAAAGACTCAAGTTCAAATTCACCCAGGTAATAATGACATCCCAAAGCGACGTCGCAGGCTCTGCCCACGGGTCTTAGGAAGTATCATTCTTGTTGGAATAGGGGAGGTGATTGGGTCTCGATAGAACCTGCCTCGTCTTTCTGAGTCAGTCACAAAGCCACGCTCGTCTGTACGGGAGGCCGTCTCTACCGCTTCAGCAACGAGAGCAAGTTCAGCTCAAACCAAAGCTTAAAGCTTCCTTTTTCTTTCCTTTCCTCTCAAGCACGCTCACGGGTGAGAGTAATCAGAGTGACTGGACTCACGCCAGATGGTGGGTGACTAAGGACAGCCTCTTCCCACAGCACTAATCAGATAGACGTGGTGTCGGCAAAGGATTGGATGGGGCAGTGCAGACAGACTTGGAGAGAAATGCCTTGGCACGAGCCATTCATGACAGGCCTATGGGAAGATGTAAAAGAACACAAAGATGGAGCAAAGGCACATGTGTAGTGAAGTCTCTTTGTAGCCTGAGTTAACTTCCTCCCATGGCCCTTAAGAAGGGAAACAGGGGCTGGAGAGATGGCTTAGTGGTTAAGCGCTTGCCTGTGAAGCTAAGAACCCCGGTTCGAGGCTCAATTCCCCAGGACCCACGTAAGCCAGATGCACAAGGTGGCACATGCATGTGGAGTTCATTTGCAGTGGCTGGAGGCCCTGGAGTGCCCATTTTCTCTCTCTCTCTCTCTCCCTTGCTTTGTCTCAAATAAATAAAAATTTTAAAAACTTAAAAAAAAAAAAAAAAAAAAGGGAAACAGCTCTGAAATTTCATCTTTTGGTAGATGAAGGAAAACACAAGATTAAAATAACAGACTCTTCAGTGTAGATTCACTCATTCAACTGCGGGCGGCGAAATCACTGCCAACTAGGAAGGCACATTGAAGTGGTAACTAAGGGTACCTCTCCCTGCTGTGGGCTGAGCGACATCAGGTGCCTGTCTCAGGATCCAAAAGTGTCATCAGTAAGACTCTTGACAGTGCTCTCCCACACCATGAGAGACTCCCCCCCAGAACAGGGCACAAGGCCACATATGGAGGCTAGCCCTTTTTGCAGACTTAAAAACCATACGTCTAATCCTCCCCCATAAAGGAGAGAGAGAACAGTAAAATAACCCTTTTTCTCTTTGGATAGCCTGCCAAAGGAAGGCTTTCATGTCTCAAATAGTTATTGATCCAACTGATTTATGAGTAAGAGACAGAAGCAAATGATTAGATGGGTTTTCCTCCTGCTACTTGTAAGGAGATTTGAAAATTCTCAGCCAAAACAATTTGAGTCTGCTCTCCGGAGCCTGTCTTTCCCTTCACTGGAAAAACTCCTAACCTCTGTCACCAGAGAACCAGTTAGAAAACAGAGTCATACAAAACTGGACCCAAATGGAACTGGTACCAAAAAGTCTATATCCTGAAAGACAGACTAAAAGGTTCTTCAGCAGGTCCTTAGAGGGAACACCTGAATCAAAGGGTCCTGGAGAGGGTATGATGAAAACTAACCTTAATCTTCTCCTGTTTCTCTCTCTCTCTCTCTCTCTCTCTCTCTCTTTTTCTCTCTTTCTCTTTTATGTTACCTATCTCTTCCTTCCTTCTTTTCCCTTGGAGCTGGCCTATAACTCCCAATACCAAGATGCGGTTAACATCTATAATGAGCTGTTGATCAGAGAGAACTACAAGGTCTCCCATTAGAAGACAGACTTCTGTCACAGCACTTGATGACCCACCAAAGGTTAATGGTAAGACCCTACTGCCAAAGACACCATATTCTGTTGAAATGGAACATGGAGAAAACCTGGCTGGAATCTGGAAGAGAGTCAGACCCCAGACAGTTAGCTTGTCTAGTGCCAGAAGGTGCTACATGAGTGACTGGGGGAAAATGGCCAACATCTGTCCAAGCAACTCGTGGTCTAAGGTAGTCAGCAGCAAAACAACCTGACGTGATGCTCACACAAGTGCAATAGTGGCACACAGCCATGGTGGGTAACCAACTGCTCTTGATTTGGCTAACAGATCCACTGAGTGGAACAGAACCCATAGCTGGAATTGGAAAACAAGTTAGAATCATATTCAAAAAATGAGTTTGCTCTCCAATATCAAACTCCCATCAATCTTGGGCTACAAGAGGGCCTACACCTATGAAATTCTCTCTAAACTAATAATGGTGATCCCATTTATCTGGTGCTGATTTCACTCTCCATTGGAGAATCTGCTTCTCTTTTTCAGATGGATGCAGAAGCTGAGAGAGATCAGCTCATCGCACCTCACCAGGACCCCCGCTGAAACCATAGAGTAAGTGGGGAAATGAGCAAGAGTGCTGTTTTCTTGGTGAACCTGGTATCAGCACAAGGGTGAAGGAGATAGACACAGAGAACACTCAACTCCTACCAAACCAGAGATGCAGAGACACAGAGGCTCCCAAGACTTCATCACTGAAGTAGACCTAAAACAAACCCAACATGGCTCAGGGAAATTTGCCAAAGAGGGGGCGGAAAGTTTACTAGAGCCACAAGTTGGGACACTATGCACAGGGACATTGCCTCTTCCCCATAACTGATCGATACCCCCACTATGAACCATCCACCATCCACATGGGGATAATGGACTTCCCCAATGAGGAGGGTCCCTTCAGAGTGGGGAGGACAGGGAGGAGGCTAAAGATGGTACCAACATGTGCTGTTTACACACTGAGTATGTACATAACTAATAAAGAAAAAAAGACATTGTATGAAGTAAAAGAAAAGAAAAGAAGAGAAGAGAAGAGAAGAGAAGAGAAGAGAAGAGAAGAAAAGAGAAAAGAAGAGAAAAGAAGAGAAAAGAAAAAAAGAAAACAGAGTCATGGTCCCCTATCCTACACTGGAGTGCACGAACCAAGGGTAAAGCCATTCAAGTTCCATGGATCTGACTCCCATTTCTGGGGAAATTTACAGACTCCACATTGAAGGGCACTTATAATCTATTGATAAAAATCTCCACAGCACTGGGAGGCCAAGTCCCCCCAAACTGAGGCAATTCTGCAATAATCTACAATAAGATGACTGGGAAAGGGTTTAAAACATCAGATAATAATTCACTAACTGTGTGTCTTGAAGGACACTGGCCCAGTCTCCAAACCTCAGGCACCTTCTTTTCATTCCATGTGACCACACAGGACGTTCTCCAAGAGCACTTCAACATTAAATTTCTAGGTTCAGTGCTCGCTACAGCAACACATATAGTAAAAGTGGAAAGATACAAAGAAGATTGGCATGGCCCCTGTGCAAGGATGACACATAAATTCATAAAATGTTCCACATTTTTAAAATAAATTTGAAAATATTTCTAGGTTCAATCATAAGTACCACCAACAGTGAGTCATATTTGCTCAGCCATCGAGAATTTAATTTTCAGACACATCACCTCTCTCATTTGACCCATAAAATTACTCTAGGAGACAGATCCGGCAGGTGAGAAAAGAGATCATCAAAAAGGTCAATAAGGAGTTAGTCTGATTGTCAGTCTTTTTTCTTTGTTTGAGACAGGATGTATTAGTCACGGTTCCTTAGAGGAAGGAAACTGCTAGAATTAATATGCATTATAAAAGGGGTTTATTAGACTGACTCACACAATATGGGCAAGACTGCAAGCTAGAGAGTCTGACAACCTAGTCCATGAGGCTGGATGGCTCAACAGTCCAAACTTAGTGACAAAGGGCTGGAGGATTCCTAGGGAACTTCTCATCCTTCTGTCCACGTTGGAAGGCAAAAGAAGCTGGGTTCCAATATCCACGGGGGACAGCGGCAGCTGGACGGACTTACTCCGCACCAGGGAGTGAAGGCAGGCAGGCAGGCAAAAATAGTACCACTTTTCCCTTATGCCTCCTTGTGTGTGGGCTTCCACCAGAAAGCACCAGTGTCTGGGGGAGGTCTTCCATGCTCATTTAATCCTTCCTGAAAATGTCCTCACAGTCCTGCCCAAGAAGCATGTCTCTTACTTGATTCCTGATCGAACCATATTGACTGGAAATCAACTATGACACAGGGTCTCATGGCCTTGATCTCTCCATATAACCAAGGATGACCTTGAACTCCTGCTTCATAGCTCTGCCTCCCAAGTGCTGGGTCTTAAGTGACTGAGTCACTGCGCTGGGCTGATTTGTCCATCTTAATGCAGGTTTCAGTGTTTCCACTATGACCCTAAAATGTGGAAAACGGAACAGGCCACAGATGATGCTACAAGCAGACAAGGGTGCTAGTCATCTTCCCCTCTCCACTTAACTGACTGTGCCTCAGTATCCTTATGGGCTTAATAAAGATATTAGACTAGGGCTGGAGAGATGGCTTAGTGTTAAGGCTCTTGCCTGCAAAGCCAAAGGACCTAGGATCAATTCCCCAGGACCCACACAAGCCAGTTGCACAAGGGGGTGCTCACATCTGCAGTTCGTTTACAATGTCTGGAGGCCCTGGTGCACCCATTCTCTGTCTGTCTGTCTCTCTCTCTCTCTCTCTCTCTCTCTCTCAAATAAATAAATAAAAATAAAAATATTAACAAAAAGATATTGGACTAGGTTTTAACATCCCTTCTATTATAACCATTGAAGAGATTTATGAAATGCAGAGCCAAGAGACTGGGGAGATGGTTCATCAGTAAAAGATGCTGGCTTGCTGGCCTGCATTTGACTCCCCATAACTCGCATAGAGCGGGACGCGGAGTGGCGCATATATCTATACATCAGTGTGCCTATATCAACACAAGGTGGAAACAGTAGACTCCAGAAGCACGTGGCCAGCTAGATTGGCATACACAGCAGGGCCCGGGGAGGGAGGAAAACGAAAACCCTGCCTCAAGCAGGGTGGGAAGCAGTGAATAAACACCATGGGGTTGTCCTCAGACCTCCATATGCGCAAAGTGTTACACACACGTCCATATAAACACACTCGCCACACTTTTCCATATGTGCATATACACATGTTAATGAAGAGAAATCTTAGCCAATTGTGAAGTATCGAGCCAGCCTTTGGTCACGTTCCTGCCTCAGATTACGTGTCCAGGGCATAATCAATCCCCTGGTCCTACAGGTTTGGGGTATTCTTCGCTCTCCCCAGATCGGCAGCTCTCTCAACGGTTGGTCTCTGCAGGAGGAAGGCCTCAATGCAGCCCTGTTACTGTAATCTTCTAATGCTGACTGCATCGTCGAAGAAATGCTTCATCCAGGTGTCCGCTTCTGCTGGAGCTTTCCGAGGACTTGTGTGTTATGCCCTGTCATCCTGAGAGCTACCATTCAAATCCAGTTTATCCCCTTTTCTCCCCATTCTCTGCCATCCCAGGTATCCGCTTCTTTCTTTCTTTTACAGCCTGTGGGCCCAGCACAGTCGGTGAAGGTCATGGTGGTTGCATGGGCCAATCTGAAAGCTGTCCAGCAAGTCCAGATGGGAGTTGGCCCGAGGGACCTGGTCACAAATGGCAAAGCTGACATTAAAGAGAACCTCTGGTGAATACCATGTCTGACCTGTGCGCTGCTGCAGAAGCACCCGGATCTTCTTCCACAACTCTCCGTTTTTGTTTTTCTTTTTTTTTCCAACAAGGGTTTGATGAGTCAGATTGCTTGAGGGCAAAACAAACAAATCAAAAAAGGTGCATTATTTCCTGTGCAGCAATGTTTTCCCAGATGCCTGGACCTCCGGGGTTTATGGTTACAGAAGTGAAGCCGTAGCTGGGTTCTAGATGGTTGGAATAATCTTTCACAGCATTTTAATCCTCGGAGGAAATCTTGCTTTTATTCCCTTCTTGCCACCACTTCCCTGCAGAAAGAGCGAGGGGAGACAGAGAAACACAGTCCACAATGACAAGTCTTAGTCGGACCCACCGTACAAGTCGCGGTTATAAACCTTGGGCAGGCACAACCACATCCCACTAGCCAAGATCAAGAATTGTCAGGATGTCAGGGACCAGCTTGCTCTGGCCAAGAACAGTCCAGAACATTTCCCAAACTAAGACTTCATACGGCACCCTCAGGGTCTAGTTATAATGACGTCATACTACTTTGCACTGACGTCTTCTCAGCTCAACTGCTTACATTCTGGGTGCTCCGATACATGGCTACAGCTGCCTCTCCTCTTCCTAACTCCGTGCCAATCTCCTCTCCAATCTCGGCAAGCCTCTTCCAGGTCAGATGACAATGTTGATAGACTTCTGGACTAGACCGGTGTCAACATTCCCAGCAAATTACAACTGCATACGTTTCCCTTTGTTATATTTCCTAAACAGTTCCAATTTGCCACTTGCTGCTTCAAAACATTTGTCAGAATCCTGTGACATAAACCCAGCCACCTCAGCATGGCATTTGAGTCTCCCCATCGTCTTCCCCAGACCAAGGTCATTGTGTTGCAATGTCCTACCGCTGCCCAAACACGGGGACTTGGTCATCAAACTTTGACGTGGACGTAAGGAAATCCCAGCGGAGACAGATTCGCACTCAAATCCTACCCGTTTTCTAGTAAGTCCCTGAGAGAACACAGAATCATCCCATAATGTTCTCAGTGATGGAAAACATATAATTTCCTGCTTCTGCTTTAGAAAGTAAAACTTTAAGTGACCTAAACATTCTTCCTTCAGTGGAGGCAAAGGGTGGAAATGATTCTTCTCTGAGCAGTTAGCTTGAGAATAATTTATGGCAGTTAATTAAACCTTAGCCTGATATTTTCTATTTTTAAAGGGGCAACCAATTATTTACTCATTCATTTCCCTCAATGTGCTTAGGAGCACTTTTAAGTGCTCTGTCAAATGTCAAGCAGAGGTGAGTGGCAGCCTGGAATTAAAGCAGTCGCTCTATGCCTGGGGCTTAGCTTCTCCTGGTCGGCTGGGCACTGTGACTTGAAATGAAACTGTGTTATGCTCTAATGCACCAAACTTTCTTCAGCCTTCATTTTAATAACTTTATTGACATGTCAAGGTAGACAAAGTTGTCAAAGGTGGTATCAAATAGTCAGATAAATCAAAGTTTGATCTGTTTTCATTCCCCATTACTTTGCTGTCTATTTCAAAGATAACCAGGGTCCATTCGCAAATCTCTGAGGCTGTGCCAATGTCAAGTGGACTTTCAGCTTATCCTTGAATGTCTTCCTGTCAACTCATCAAGTGCAAACCTCTATTATTTCATACCTGGGAGAGCCTGGCAGGTCTGAAAATACTAGCCTATAACCAAAGGTTTTCTTTCTTAGACATTGACTTAGTTTCCCAAGCAGCCTTACATGGAGACAGATAAGGACTGAAAATGAAAGTGACTGTTCCCATTCCTGCCACCGAGCACACATTGCTAATTAATCATTGCCTTCTGATGTGATGAGTCCACACAGGCCTTGGCTTTCATCAGAACGATGCTACTGATAGTCACTAAAACTTGGCCAGAGCCAGAACAAAAGTTAAAAGCTATTTGCAGCCTCGTAGTCTAGAAAAAGTCATACTAGGTCATTTAAAAGAATCAGAGAATGCGAGAGCAGGGTGGGTGTATGGTTCATTAAGCTCAATATTCTATTCGAGAGGCGACCACACAGGAAGGACTTGGAGAGGGACCTGTGTCCTCTGACATCAGCTTTAAAGTTATCTTCCCTGGATACTCCCTATGGGTCTGCAGTTCATAAAACCTGCCCAAGGCCATGTTGCATGGTAGTTTGCAAATGAGTGATAGCTAAGTCAGAAGTCTTCAGACATGTGAGGGGGACTGGGCTGGTCCTGGTAACTGACTGATGGAGATCTCACGGAGATGTGTCATTCTCGTTTTTGTAGTGTTGAGGCAAATGGTGCTCTCACTTTCCCTGCTTTGCACTTTTATTAGTCACAAGCCTATTCCATGTGGATTCAGGATTCCCTTTGCAGAACCCACACACGTTACATTTTTGTCCCTTCATAGTTGCATTGAGTATGTAATGAGTGAACTGTCATTTCATTTGGAATCCCTTCCCAAACACACTATATTCACACATGCAACATACTAATGGTGCTTGTCTTGTGATAGTCATATGACTTCTTAGCTTCTTGTTCAGCGTTGACTCAAATGTCACTTCTCAGCAAGGTCTCAGGTCTTTGGCTATGCCTACTGCTAAGACAAAATACCCCATGACTATATAACTTGTACACAACAGAATTTTTTTTCACAGGTTTGGAGGCTGAGAAGTCCAAGTTCCAGGCACCAGAAGATGAGGTATCCAGTAAAAGCTTACTCTTTGTTTCCCAAATGGCACCTTGCTCCTGGTCCTCACACTGTAGAAGAGGTCAGACCTTTGAGAAAGGTATAAATTCCAGTCACTTGGGCCAAGCCCTTGTGCCCCAACCACCTCCTGAAGACCATTATAGCAGACAGCTTCAGGTTCCCTGAGATGAACTTCCAGACCAGCCACAGTGATGGAGGAAGAGATATTTATCAAAACTTACAGATCCAGGGGAAGTTCCATGATGGCAGAAAAAGCTGGGCTGCTTTCACAGATCCAGACAGAGCGAGGGAAGCAACAAGCCAAAAGCCACACAGCACACTTCAGGAACTCCAGGAGGAACTTGGCACTTTGCATATCTTTAGATTGGAATGTCAAACCCACCACCATGCCTTAAAATCTGCCCAGCCTGGAGTCTGCAGATCCAAACTACAAACTAATAAAACACTGAATCTATTGGGGGGGGGCATCTATTCAAACTACCAACCCTATTGCAGAACATCATCACCATGGCAACAAGTCCCCTACCTATGAGTCTTGTTTTGATTTGACTTTTGTAATTTTGAATTGACACATTAATATTTGCACATATTTATGGAGTACAGCGTGACATTTGAATACCGCAACATATGAATTTTGGAAGGATTTCAGACCATAGCACCTTCTGAGCCACCATGTGTGGAGCATGTGTAAGTCATGGCTCCATGCCTGGTGACCCTTTCCCTTCCTGACGCAAGTTTCTTCTCATGCTTACCACCACTCACATATAAGCGGTGCATATCTGCTATCTCTCTTACATCATGTCTGCATTGAGCACTAGAAGGTTGGTGGGTTAGCAATGCTGCAAGTTTCTTCTTATGCTTACCACCACTCACATATAAGCGGTGCATATCTGCTTATCTCTCTTACATCATGTCTGCATTGAGCACTCTTTCTTCTTATGCTTACATCATGTATAAGCTGTGTATTGAGCACTAGAAGGTTGGTGGGTTAGCAATGCTGCAAGTTTCTTCTTATGCTTACCACCACTCACATATAAGCGGTGCATATCTGCTTATCTCTCTTACATCATGTCTGTATTGAGCACTAGAAGGTTGGTGGGTTAGCAATGCTGCAAGTTTCTTCTTATGCTTACCACCACTCACATATAAGCAGTGCATATCTGCTTATCTCTCTTACATCATGTCTGTATTGAGCACTGGAAGGTTGGTGGGTTAGCAATGTTTTGATTTGCCCATCTTGGCTTTTTTTTTTTTCCAGCATCTGAAACAACGTCTGATACAAAGAAGGTACTTAGAACACTCATGAAAGAAATGAACACTGGTAGGAAGGGGTCATCATTAACATTTTTACCAATAAAGAAGCCAGCTCAGATAGGTCACATAATTTATACAAGATTGTAAGCTCCCTCTCATGAAATAAGAGAAAAAAGAAAAATGTTACTTGAAAATACATCCCGTCAGCAGACCATTTTCATGAATCTGACGAGTGTCTCTGCTCCTGTGCTTAGGAGATGATCCCAGGCCTGGATTCAATTACTATGACTAGCATGGTTTCTCCAAGGGTCTGTCTTTCCTGCTAAGTCGTAATCAAAAAGATGGCAGTATATAAATCCCAGGCAGGTAAAAAAAGTTCTTAATTTCACTTGGCTTCGACACAACAATGACTTGCGTTTATCACCCTCTTAACACTTGTTCAGAGAACTTTCCCACAGACTGAGTTCTAACCCTTATGAAGTGGAGTTGACCAGTGGCGTTATCCTGTCCCCGTGTGACAGTGCAGAAAACAGAAGCTCAAGACAGCCGTGATTGGCTCCTGTGCAATGACAGCACTGAAGCCGGAGTTGAGGAAGTCCGATGGGGCTCGACTCCACTGCACAGATCTGGATTCACTCATCTCTTCTAGCTGTGTGACTGAAGTTAATTATCTTCTCTGCATCTTTCTTTCTTTCTTTCTTTCTTTCTTTCTTTCTTTCTTTCTTTCCATTTGTGTAGGGGGCAATGCATGAACCATGCATGCGGAAGTCTGAAAGACTCCAACGTCTATGTTGCACCTTCTTTCAGACAGGCTTTCCTGCAAATGAACTGCCAGACTACAAACAAAGGTCAGACTCCACCGGCGGCCTGTGGGCTTCAGATTGTGCTGGCTCCACCTCCCATCGTTGTAGGTGAACTTGGATCACAGAAGCATGAGCCACCCTGCGTCTGGGTGGACATGGGTGCTGGGCAGTTGACCCTGGGCTGGCAGGTGTTGCAGGCAAGTACCTTTCATTGCTGAGTCATCGCCCCAGTCTCTCCGGTTCTGATTCTATAAAAAGAGGATCCTCAGGGGGCATGGCTCGGTGGATAAAGTGCTTGCCTCACAAGTATGGGTGCCCAAGGTGGGGGTCCCCAGCACCCCAAGCAAAATGTCAGACAGAGCAACATTTGCCTGCAATCCCAGCACTGGGCAAGCACAGACAGGAGATCCCTAGGGAACAGTGGCTATTTAATGCCACCAAATTGGTGAACACTAGGCTCAGTCAGATACTTTTTCCCCCAAAACAAAATAAAGATAAGGTGGAGTGTTACTGAGGAAGATATCTGGCCTGCACACACATGAACACACACATACACAGGCACACAGGCCCCCACACACATATATGCAAAAAGCAAGGAAAGAAAAGAGAACCATTTTTGTCACGAGGCATTGTGGGAAATAGTGGTAGGAGGTTTGTAGTACTGGAAACTCATTGAGAGGGGTGTGGCGGGAAGACCCCAGAGTCATCTCTCTCATCCCTTCTCGCCCTTGTCTCTGCATGTCTCACTGACTGTGGCCCAAAGCTCTCTAACCAGAACAACGATATAACTCAAGATGGAGACACATTTTTTTATGGACTTATTTTAAAGGCCGGTACACATTTCAGTGAATTTATCAGTAACTCAGTCAGAGAATTCAAGGCCCAATAGGGTATTTCACAGTCTAAATGCCAGATGTACTTATAAGAGGCCAAAGCGTATGTGATTAGGGTTGGGAGCAACAACTGACTTTCTCAAATAAAATCTAAGATCCGTGTTTTAGTTGAAGGCCTCCTGTGAGAAATATTTTTCACCATATAAATGCCATTCTTCAGCAGCAGAATACCGTCGTCATAATGTGCGGCAAAAGAGCGGCCAGTTTCCCAACTGATGGAGCCAGTTCTTTCTGGCGGCAACTGGTGTTTGCGTATCTTTCACCTACAGTGTTTACATGTCCAGTGTACCCCAATAAAGCATGCCTAACAGCATGAGTTCAGTGTTACAGTTCCATGTTTCATCAAGAGTGCAGAGTGGGGCTGGAGAGATGGCTCAGCAATTGAGGAGCTTGCCTGCAAAGCCTCAAAATGACTAGGGTTCAATTACTCACATAAAGCCAGACGCACAAAGTGGCACATGCATCTGGAGTTCATTTGCAAAGGAGAGGCCCTGTCGTGCCCATTCTCATTTTCTTTCTCTCTCTTTCTCTTGTCGCTTTTTCCCTATTGCTCTCTGCTTGGAAATAAATTAATGAAACATTTTTAAATATATATTTTTAAAAGGAGCATAGTGTTTGTCAGCACATAGCATTGTTGGATAGCAAACGCTGGGGCCATTTTGAAAAGCTAAGATTCCCATAATGGTTCTGAAAACCGGATCCTAGCACGAAGCTCAAGGGGTGCTTTTTGCTTCCCTGCTACACAGGGCCTCACATTTCTATGACTGTTAACATGCCTCACTCAACATGCAGAGCACAATGGCATCCATGGACCGCCATCTAAAGGGACTTTGCCATGTTCTGCAACCTAGTGGCCAGTCTGCTTAATGGATAAGTGTTCTTATCACTTCTGATATCAGCATGCATCATTATTATGGTTTGAATGTCATTTGTCCCCCTAAAGTGATGCGGAGACTAAGCCCACAGCCATAGGGAGAAGTAATAAGGGGAGGAAACTTTATCTGATTCTGGTGCTTGGAGAACAAGCCTTGGGGAGATGGTTAGGATTAGATAAGACATCAGGGTGGAGCCATTGTGAATGCTGGTGTCTTTAAAAGAAGAGAGAGAAGCCAGGCGTGGTGGCACAGGCCTTTTTAATCCCAGCACAGGGTGGAGGGGGGGGCAGAGGTAGGAGTATCACTGTGAGTTCGAGGCCACCCTGAGACTACATAGTGAATTACATGTCAGCCTGAGCTAGAGTGAGACCCTATTTCAAAAAAAAAAAAAAAAGAAGGAGGAGGAGGAGGAGGAGAAGGAGGAGAAAGGAGAAGGAAGAGGAGGAAGATATATATATGTCTCCTTTCTCCTGAGACTGTCACCATGGCCAGAGGCAGCCTCTCAGCCTCCAGCCTTGAGAACTTTGAGCTCAGTAAACATCTCTTCTTCATAACTATCCAGCCTCAGGTTTTTTTTTTTTTTTTTTTGCAGTAATAAAAAGTGGATCACATGCAGTCATTCTTTCCACAACAGCAAATGTAACCCTAGAGGGAATGATTAGATTTAAAAGGGAAACAAAAGCTTTAAGGTTAAACTTTGGTTTTGTCCTAACAAGGCTGGTAAGATGAGTCAGATTTTGTGCTCTCAAGACTTACAGGTGGTTTTCCTAAGACACCAGGTCCAGAACTCCTTCCCAGAGTCTATTCCAACTCAGACCTGTACCCTTCCCTACATGCCTGACCACACACACTGCCTGCCATGAAGACTTGACTAGTGCAATATGTGCATTAGAACATGTAGTATCCTCCACATGCTCATGTGTTTAAAGCACTTGGTCCCCAGCTGGTGACACTGTGTGTGAATGCTGTGGAACCCGTCAGCAATAGAGCCTTGCTGGAGGAAGTGGGTCGTTGGTGGTGGGCCTTGAGGACTCACAGCCCAGCCCCACTTCCTGTTCACTCTGTTTCCTGACTATAAATGCCAGCCATCTCACAGTCCTCTTCCCACACGCTCCACACCATGATGCACTGCATCCCTTCTTAAATCATGGGTCAAAACAAACCCTTTCCCTCAGGCATTTGATTTTTGTTTGGTTTGGTTTGGTTTGGTTTGGTTTGGTTTGGTTTGGTTTGGTTTGGTTTGGTTTGGTTTGGTTTGGTTTTTTGAGGTAGGGTCTCACTCTGGCCCAGGCTGACCTGGAATTCACTATGTAGTCTCAGGGTGGCCTTGAACACACAGTGATCCTCCTACTTCTGCCTCCCGAGTGCTGGGACTGAAGGCATACGCCACCACGCCTGGCTTCTTCCCTCAGGCATTTGAATGGAATCTAGATTCAGCCTTCAACAGCCAAAGTAGCTAATTTCCCATGAACACTTTCCTCCTTGGCTTCAAGGACTCAGCCAATCTATTTTCACCAGTAAACGTGAATCACTTGATTCCATTCTCCCTTTGCTCCTTCCTTGGAGTCCACCCCACACTCTGGGTACTTCCAGTGCCTCGTTGGGAATTTGCCTCTGATTTCATTTTTCAGTACTGTATGCAGAGGAAGGTCCTCTTTGGAAACCTCAGCCTTATGGGCTTTATTTAATTCCCGGCACAGGCAACTGGAAATATACCGTGGGGTAGGTGAATGGCCATCTGGGAGGAGGGAAGGGGAGGCCAAACCTTGGGTAGAAATATCTCTGCAAGTTGTCACCTCAAAGACGCCATGCACAGGCCATTCTGAAACAGGGTCAGGTCTTGACCACGTTCTCGCCTTGAAAAGGCATGTGGAGAAAAGCCTCCCACGGTCTCTTCACTCAGGGACTCTCCTTTAAACAAAAATAAGCCAACAATATATATCCAGCTGGAAGATGTATGCCGGTGGGAAATAGAAATGCATTTCAATGAGGGATGATATATCCCAAAACATCTCTTTTTTCATTACACGGAGGTACGAAGTTACTATATTTATTAGGTTTTGTAAAAGTCATAAACCATTTAGAGCCATTATCTTATGGACAGATTTGGAAATGTCATACAAGGTTTCCATAGGTATAAATTAACACACAATCTTCACTTCAAATAAAACTTTTCAGGCTCCCCAATGAGCACCAAAGTCATATTTTAGCAGAACACCACATAGATTTCAAAGTGTCCTGGTTTTTGTTCGCTCGCTGGAGTTGCAATTTTTCACTGAGACTCTAATATAATTCTTCGGCAGTGCGGGGGCACAGCAAACACAGCATCTCTGGCATTCTCCTTTATAAAGTGTGCATACAGTCTTGCCATTTGAATCCATTTTAATTTATTTTATTCCACTTAATCCTGGGACAACTCCTGTGCGTGTACTATTACTTCCATTTTGTAGGGGGAAAAAATCTGAAGCTGAGAGAATTTAAGCAGCCTTGTTGGAAGCAAATAAGAGAAAATCAGAGGTAGAGCCGGTGACATCAAGAACAGCCTGACTCGAACAGTATCATTGCGTTCTTTGAGGTGACTCGGGATTCAAAATGTGTATTTTTATAATAAATATCCTGCAACCACTTAAACAAAGACCTGTATCATCAGTTAATACACCAAACACACTTGTGTACCCTGACACACTGGACAGCCAGGAGCCTCTAAGGAGACTGAGCAGGGAGTCTACACTGTGGATGGGATATTTAGCTACATAGGCTGGCATCAGGCTCGTGTGTGTGTGTGTGTGTGTGTGTGTGTGTGTGTGTGTGTATACTACAGATATATGCATGCCACAGCACATGTGTGGAAACCAGAGGACAACTTCAGGTGTCAGGCTTCACCTTCCACATTTTTCACCACTGAATAAGCCAGGCCAGCTGGCCAGCAAGATTCCAGATATCCCCCTCCACTCCACCTGCCTCCTCCCAGTACCTTTTTAGTATTACAGATGTTAGCACCCATCTTCACACGAGGCCTGGGGGTCCTACCTCAGGTAGTCTCACTTGACATGTGAGTGCTTTACCCACTGAGCCATCTCCCCAACCCATCAGGTTCCTTTGCACTGCGCCTTTCCAGCAGCTTTGGCCAAGGTGGGACGCAAACAAGACTAGAGAGAGACCAGAAGAGGCTGGGTCCTTTGTTCCTTCAGCTCTTCTTCCCCTACAGGGTGCTCTTCACTCTTTTGAGCTGAGACCCCCAGCACTGTAGGGGAGTCTCCTTGTGACTGGATTCTGTCTAGCACTGGGTGGGGAGAGTATAGCTCGGTGGCTGGCCCAGGTGTCTATAGAACTACTTGTCACTCTCCACATCCTGGCCCCACTTTCCTCTATAATTTCGTTATTAAACTCTCCACAAATCATCCAACTCAAGGATGCCATCTGTTTCCTGCTGAGACCCCGACTGACACTGTTGATTTTGCTGTCATAATGGGGATTTGTGGCTACATTTCTCTGGAAAATAATTCCTAAGCAAATGTTCCATTAATGAGAAAATCACACTGGTAGTGATGCTAAGGAAATGAAGACAAATGGGCAAGCTACTGTTTAAGCTATATTTATATGTGACCATCTTGCCAGGGGTGGACCAATGGCAGAGTAGTCTTCACCTGTGGGGAAACCAACTCTAACCAGGACAGAATGAAAAGTAAGTCCGTCTCTGCCTTTCAGACTGGGTTTAAGCAGATCCCCAGAACAAATCTGGACCACATCATCCATGGAGAGCAAGAACCACAGGGTACTCCTATTCACATGGAAAGTGATCATTGCAGCAGCACACTCACACACCTCATAGTCAACATCAGCTACAGACGAGGAATTTCTGGATCAGAGAGGTTAGGTAACCTGGTCAATGTCAAACATCCAGAGAGCAGAAGACCCAGGATGTTCTGTCCTCTGTAACACTCAGTGGAGAGGGTTCGTGAGCTCTAGGCCTTGCGAGAACTCACGTTTCAGCGCATGGCCTGTGGTTGGGCCCCGACTTCCATCCTAGGTGGATTCCTTTGGCCATGTTTGTTGCTGCATCAGGCTTGTTTCCTATCACGGCTTCAATTCTTCGCCACAGTCATCACGGCCTCCTTTCACTCAGTCAGTCAGACACTCACCTGGAAACACAGTCCTTGCTTCCTAGAGACTTGGTATGGGTTAACTTTCCTTTTTACTCAAGATATATTCATGAAAATCACCAAGAGTCCAGTAAAACACGAACCATATTCTCCAAAAATACCTTTTATCTTCAGAAATTTTCTAGGAATGAATTACACCAAAGAGGAGTTTTCACTGTCAAGCACTGTTTGGAAGCGGTAGGCCTAAGCCCTTAGAGTCCCTCCTTAGTGGACAGAAACTAGCTGAACTTTCTAAAATACCACCAACACTGCGGGCAGGCAGATGGCACATGTCGTGCAAGCATGAGGACCAGAGTTCAGTTGCCCACCACGCACATAAATGCTGCATGGGTGTGGCAGCAAGCTCTGGGTTCAAGGGAGAGACCCAATCCAAGAAGATCACCTCCAGTCTCAACATGCATGCGTACACACATGTGCCCACATGCATACAAACACCTATACATGCATGCACACCACACACACATATACACATGTAAAAACATCAACTCAAAAAGTGACAGAAATATCAGAGTCAATAGAGAGCTGAAGGTTTAGAGGAGGATTTGGATAATAAAGGAATTCAAAACCATCCAATTACGAATGTTCATTTTTTCTTACTAACCTTGCTCATCTCTGAGGGGGAAAAAAAAAGACCTTTGCTGGAGCTAGGGAGATGGATTCATGGTGAAAGGTGCTTGCTATCAAAGCCTGAGAACCCAGGTTCAACTCCCCAGCCACCCGCCCACTTAAAGCCAGATAAACATTCATTTACAGCAGCAAGAGATCTTGGTGTGTCCTTAGACACACACACACACACACACACACACAAATAAAGATTCCTTACAGTACCTTGCTGTTTTGTTTTCTACTCCTTTATAGAGAATTTTTAATTACCACAAAAGCTCCCAAAGTTGACAAGGATCAATTTTCTGAGATTCAGCAAATGGGTTGTAAACAGCCTCTTACTAACATCCAGCATCACTAAGACCTAGAAAATAAATCCTTGGCCTTCGGATAAAGCATGGGAAGAGGCGTTGCCTGCCTCCAGCAGGGCATTCATTCAATTTAGAGTAGGACATTATCAGTAAAATAGACTTTAGTCTCATGCAAGAAAAGTATTTTATAGCACAGAGGTGGAGAAGGGAGATGGGTCAGAGGCAGGAGGGGAAGGGTTAGCCAAAACTAAGATTCTTTATATATTAACAAAGAATGAAAAAGGGCTGAAGAGATGGCTCACATAGTAAGAGTGCTTGCTGTGCAAGCATGAAGGCCTGAGAGGGCCTGCGTTCAATCCCCAGCCCCCACTTAAAAAGCCAGGCATTCCATGACACAACTGGCCACGCAAGAAAGATAGAGCCACTGGTGCAATAGTGGCATGTCTGTTATGAGGGCAACCAGCAAAAGACACAGGCTATCAGGATGAATCAAAAACTGGACTCTCCTATTTGTTGTCTTCAAGAAACCAACCTCACCACTAAAGGTAGACACCTCCTCAGGGTGAAAGGTTGTAAAATGATATTCCAAGCAAATGGAAATAAAAAAACAAGTGGATGTTGCTATACTAATATCTGATAAAATAGCCTTTAAACCAAAAGTAATCAAAAAGGACAAAGAAGGCCATTTCTTATTCATCAAGGGAATGATCCAACATAAGCACATCACAATCATAAATATATATGCACCAAACACAGGTGCACTACAGTTTATAAAACAAAATCTACTCAACAATAAAACAGAAATAAACACCAACACCATGATAACTGGGGACTTCAATACTCCACTATCATCAATAGACAGATCATCCAAGCAGAAAAGCAACAGGGAAATAATACAGCTCAACACCACCATAGATCAACTAGACCTAATGGACATGTACAGAACTTCCCACCCCAACCCTAAAGAATATACATTCTTCTCAGCAGCCCATGGAACCTTCTCCAAAATTGACCATATATTAGGCCATAAAGCATGCCTCCATAAAGTCATGAAAATTGAAGTAACTTCCTGCATCATGTCAGATCACAATGCTTTAAAGCTAGAAATTAACAATCAGAGACACATCAAGAACTCCACCAGCTCCTGGAGACTAAACAACACAATTTAAACAATGAATGGGTCATGGAAGAAATCAAAAAAGAAATTGTAAAATTCTTGGTATTGAATGATAATGAAAACACAGCCTACTAAACTTATGGGGCACAATGAAGGCAGTTCTAAGGGGAAAATTCATAGCCCTAAATGCCTTCATTACAAAAACAGAGATATCCCAAATTAATAATCTGACTTTCCACTTGAAGGTACTGGAAAAACAGGAAGAAGAATCCAACCCAAAGAGCCCAGATGGAAAGAAATAATCAAGATTAGAGCAGAAATTAATGAATTGGAAATTAAGAAAACAATTTTTTTTTTAATCAATGAAGCAAATAGCTGGTTCTTTGAAAAAATAAACATGATTGACAAACCGCTGGCCAATTTGATCAAGCAAAAAAAAAGAGAAGTATAAAATTAACAAAATCAGAAATGAAAATGGAAAGATCACAACAGACATCAATGAAATAGGAAGAATCATCAGGGCATACTTCTAAAACCTCTACTCCACAAAATTGAATAATGTGGGAGAGATGGATGAATTTCTAGACACATACACCTACCAAAACTAAACTCAGAGCAGACTAATCTCCTAAACAAACCTATCACATTCCGGGAGACTGAAAAGGTAATCAAAACCCTCCCCAAAAAGAAAAGACCAGGACTGGATGGCGTCTCAACTGAATTCTATCAACCTTCACTGAAGAACTGAAACCAATTTTTCTCAAGCTCTTTCACATAATCAGAGACCAGGGAATCCTCCCCAACTCCTTTTATTATGCCAGCATCACCCCAATACCAAAACCAGACAGAGATACAACAAGGAAAGAAAACTATAGGCCTATATCCCTAATGAACTTAGATGCAAAGATCTTGAACAAAATCCTTACAAACTGAATTCAACAACACATCAAAAGCATTATCCACCTTGATCAAATAGGCTTCATCCCAGGGTTGCAGGGATGGATGGTTTAACATATGGAAATCAGTTATTGTAATACACCATATAAATAAACTTAACCATAAGAACTACATTATCATCTCAATTGATGCAGAGACAAAATACACCACCACTTCATGGTCAAAACACTGGAAAGAATAGGCATGGAGGGTTTGTATCTTAACACAATGAAGGCTATACATAAAGCTCCTAAAGCCCAACATGTATAAACATGTGTTGTTTACATAGTAAATATGTCCACATATAATAAAAATAAATTTTTTTAAAGTGTAAGAGCAATAGCGGACACCCAGCATTCTTGTGTGGCCTCCACATGCATGGGTCTGCATGACACACATATCTGCACACACTATGCATACACTAGACAACACTCCCCCAGACACATACAACATACACACACACACACCACAAAAGTAGTTCATTCTCTGTACTCTCATTTAGACTTCCAAACACACATGCACACACACACACACACACACACACACACACACACAATTAATCCCTTTCACTAGGGTTTGTCTGGTATCAAATTTACCTATAGAGCTAATCTCATCTCTGAATTCCTAGATTCTATCCACAGCTCCCAATCACAATGCCTCACAGGCTGCTGTGGCTCTCGGCCTCCAATACAGCACATGGCATTCTGAACAAGGGTCTCGTAATTCTCCTCAGTGAGAATTCTGATGGTGTTGCGCAGGAAACCTAGAAAACAGTACTCAGAAAAAAAAAAAAATCCCACTTTGATCCTTATATCCAGTTCCTGAAAAAAAAAAACAGTACAGTCAAGATGCCAGTATTGAGTCAGTAGCAGACTACTTGCCTGTCAGGTGGAGGCCCTAGGTTCAATCCTAATTAAAAAAAATAGGAGTGATGTCTTACATCTCTTCTCTGGTTTACCCTTCTCTGCGTTCTGTCAGGACTATTCTCAGCTGCTCCCCTCAAAAACCCTGGCTGGCTGAGAGAAATTTAAAATCGAGTTTTCTCATTAGAGATGAGATGCGGAAGTCAGAGAAAAACACAAAAATCACTTATTGTCACAGCTACCATGGAAGACATCTTCAGCATGACACCATTTTTCAACCTCTGTGAGTCGGCTTTATAAGAGAGGACTCTTATCTCTGATGAACCATCCAACTAGATGAGTGGTTATGATGAGGGGCCAGCTTGTTGGAGAACTGTGTATGTACATAACATTCACACGTGCGCACATAGATTCTATACTCATACGCAAAGCCTCCCGTTCATGGAAAGCTCACAGTGTGTACAGCATACAGCGGAGACCCAACCGAGGAGGATCAGATCCATGCCTCCAATTCACGTTTCACGTACTTGTGCTTACTGAGTGCATGTGAATAAAGAAAGACATTCCAGGGCTGGAGAAATGGCTTAGTCGTTAAGGCATTTGCCTGTGAAGCCAAAAGATCCCAGTTCAATTCTCCAGGACCCACGTAAGCCAGATGCACAATGGACACATGCATCTGGAGTTTGTTTGCAGTGGCTAGAGGCCCTGGCGTGCCCATTCTCTCTGTCTGCTGCTCTTCTCTCTCTCTCTCTCTCTCTCTCTCTCTCTCTCTCTCTCTGCTTGCAAATAAATAAATAAAAAATTTAAAAAAAGAAAGAAAGACATTCCATACTATTTAAACTTCTCTTTCTCCTTCCCTACTCCCTCCCTCATTCCTCTCTTTTCCGTGCTCACGTACTTGTAACACATACGTGACGTATATTACACTGAGCCTCTCTCTGTGTGAAGGCTGTTAATAACAAGTGTATTAGTTGGGTTTTCTCAGAATAATTGAATCCTGGAGGTCATTTAGCTACAAAAAGACAGAGGTTACTCTGGCTCACTGTTTTAGAGTTTCAGTCCATCACAGAATGGCGCATTGTTTGGGGTTGGGTAACACAATATCACATTATGGCGGGAGCATAGAGCAGAGCCAAGCTGGTAACTTCATGTCCCTAAAGGAAAAGAAAGGGAAGAAGGTTCTGGAGTCCCACAGCGCTCTTCTAGGGCAAGAACCCAAAGGCCTCCCACAGGGGCCTGCCTCTCACAGCCCCAATGCTTCCATTACCACCACCCTGGGGACAAATCCCTTTGCAGGACAATCAAGCTCAAGATCGTGTCTCACCAAGGATGCTTAAGGAGGGTTTGACAAGCTCCTGACCACTTTATAGCCTAACAGACAGGCTACCATTGACATGAGAGCAACAAACTTATCGATCTGAAAGGACAAGGGCTTAGCATTGACTAGAACCTCTGTGTGCAAGCAAGGTTCACTGATGTATAAAAGGATTCCACTTCCTCAGGGATACCAAGACGTAAAGGTAAAACCCATTACGGAACCATGTCATTTAGAGGCTCCACTAGTTTTGGCTGTGAGTTACTGAGCTCATAAACCCTCCTGAAGGGCTGGAGAGATGGTTTAGCAGTTAAGGCACCTGCCTGCAAAGCCTAAGAATGCCCGTTCAAATCTCCAGGTCCCATGTTTAGCCAGACGCAAAAGTGACGCACACACACAATGTCGCACATGCACACAAGGGGGCGCACGTGTCTGGAGTTTGTTCACAGTGGCTGAGAGGCCATTGACTCTCTCTCTCTCTCTCTCTCTCTCTCTCTCAAATTAAAAAAAATTTTTTTTAAACCTTCCTGGAAATATGCTACAGTATATATCTACTAACCCCATGGCCACAGCTGACAAGGTGAGGATGGTTCTAGAAGTATCAATGGGCCAACTGGGAGGACTATTACCACTGTTCATTGATGCAAACACCTCACCCAAAATGACAGATGACCCTCAGTACAACAATGCTGTAGTGGTTTGAATATAACATGCCGCCCCATAGCATCCATGTGTTTGAATACTTAATCCTCAGTTGGCAGAGCTGTTTGGCGAGGTGTCAAGCTCTTGGGAGGTAGAACCTTGCTGGAGGAAGTGTGTCACTGGGTATTATAGCCTGGTTCCACAGGCCACACTCAACTCACTCTTGCTGCTTCTTCCATGCTGACACGAATATGTGACATCAGCTGTCTGTTCCTGTCATGGCTTTCCCCCACCCCCATGATTAAAGTTCCCTTAGAAACTGTAAGCCAACAAGAGTCAGGCAGCACGCCTTTAATCCCAGCACTCGGGAGGCAGAGGTAGGAGGATCACTGAGAGTTCAAGGCCACCCTGACACTACAGAGCGAATTCCAGGTCAGCCTGGGCTAGAGTGGGACCCTACCTCAAAAAAAAAAAAAAAAAGAAAGAAAGAAAGAAAGAAAGGAAGGAAGGAAGGAAGGGAGGAAGGAGGGAAGGGAGGGAGGGAGAGAGAGAGAGAGAGAGAGAGAGAGAGAGAGAGAGAGAAAGGAGGGAGAAACTATCAAGCCAAAAAAAAAATCCTTTAATCCCAGCATTCAGGAGGCAGAGGTAGGAGGATTGCCATGAGTTCAAGGCTACCCTGAGATTACATAGTGAATTCCAGGTCAGCCTGGACTAGAGTGGGACCCCACCTTGAAAAACAGAAAAATGAAAACCGCCCCCAAAAAAAAAAAAAAAAAAAGAAAATTAACTTCTACAAATGCCATCTTCCTCACAGTTTCCCCTACTATTTGAGGAATTTAAAACACCGCTCTCCAATCCCACACTACAAAAGAAGAAATGTCAGATTCTAACCGTGACCCTCCTTCTGGAGCTTTCCATAGATGTGTACCCACTGAAGTCCATAAACAAACATGGTCATAAACCAGACAGCTTGGCACAAAGTGCAGAGTGTGCACTGCACAACTCATAAATGGTATTTTAACAGAGTGCCAACTTCCCAGCACTTCTCCTTCTATTGCCGTGACAAAGTGAAGAAGCCACACTTAGCTCCCCCTGATGTCCTGCTCCCATGGATAAAAGATATTCCTTGACACTAATTCACCCTGCCTTTGTGCTGCCCACCATGCCCTGTGCATTTATCTTGACAGTGGGTGAGTTTCCAAGGAGTTACACACCCCCAACCGATCTCCACATTGATCACGTTGTCCGGGGCTCCTCATTAAGCAGTTGGTGTCTCCAGCAAATGCACCATCTAGGTTCCAGTTAATGGCTGCAGTGTTGTTGTGGTGGTTTTTTTTTTTTTTTTTTTTTTTTTTTGCTTTTTCGGGTTTGTTTTATAGTTTGGCAGCAGAGAATTCTGGCTGTCTCTCAAGTGCAGAGCACCAAAACATAATTTCTGAGAATTTTTATGCTACTGAATAAAGGCCATCTACCTAAGAGGGAGGGGAGAACGCATGGTTTTCTCCCAGATTCTTCCCCAAAGCTTACACTAATTAACCAATTAAGGTCAGGGGGTGCTAACTTAACTGTTCTGTTTCCTGTGCTAAGGATGAAAGTTTAAACAAAGTACAAAGAGGGCTAGGACATCCAGACCTCTACTCGGCTCTGTAATCTGCCTCTACCTAGCCTAGCTTTGTACCTGGACTGACCCTGGAGGCATCTTGGCCCCTGTAATTCATAGAATTAGACGAGTATGTTACACAATTTCTTGCGTGGTTTTATAATTCTGTGACTTATGTCTTCCTTTCAACTTCATTTTTATCCTTTCCTTGATAACCATCTATTATGGTTTGAGTGTGATTGTTCCCCCATGGGGTTATGTGTCTAAGACCAGGTGGTGGCAGTCTTGGAGAAGGTGGTGGAGGAAGAGGGTCACAAAGGCTGGCTTCCTGATTCATAGCCTGGCCCCACTCTCTGTTTGAGCCTCTGTTTTCTTTTAAAAAAATATTTTATTTATTTATTTGAGAGAGAGGGAAAGAGGCACAGAGAGAGAGACAGAGAGAGAATAAGTGTGCCAGGGCCTTAGCCACTGAAAATGAACTCCAGATGCATGTGCCACCGTGTGCATCTGGCTTACGTGGGTACTAGGGAATCAAACCTGGGTCCTTGCACTTCACAGGCAAGCGCCTTAACTGCTAAGCCATCTCTCCAGCCCTAATCCTCTGTTTTCTGCCTACTGATTTGATGTGACTAGCTGGCACCACAAACAGCTGTACCATGAAACTTAACCCTCAAAATTGTAAGCAAAATGTTAACCCTTCCCTGCTTCCCTGGACAGGTATTTTTTCAGAGCACTTTGAAAATAACCAATACGGCATCTTCAAGAGCACCCTCATCAAGTGTCATTCCACCAAGATACTTTAGGTTTAAGATATATCTCATCTTTTAAACATCATCAGCGTCAAGTTGTTTAATTTTCATCTGTGTTTACAGTGCATAAAAACATCTCTGAAGACTACTATGGTCATGATTTGGGTACCAATACTTTTGCTAACCCTCATGACTTATTTTATAACTGGAATGTTGCTGGTTCATATTTATTGACCCAAAAATCGTCTTGGGAATTGAATACGAAATCAATGGTAGCCGGGCGTGGTGGCGCACGCCTTTAATCCCAGCACTCAGGAGGCAGAAGTAGGAGGATTGCCATGAGTTCAAGACCACCCTGAGACAACATAGTGAATTCCAGGTCAGCCTGAGCTAGAGTTAAACTCTACCTCGAAAAACCAAAAAAAGAAAAAAGAAATCAATGGTATTAATTGAAAGGCGACTTGTCATCAAAAGATGACTCTATTTTGTCCCACACATCACATTCCTGTGTATTCCTTCTTTTTTTCACTTTATTTTCACTTATTTGTTATTAGAGACAGAGAGAGAGGAAGAGAGAGACAGAGAAAGAGAGACAGAGAAAGAGAGAGAGAGAGAGAGAGATGGGGGCACCAGGGCCTCCAGCCACTGCAAATGAACTCCAGACATATGTGCCCCCTTGTGTATCTGGCTTACGTGGGACCTGGAGAATCGAACCTGGGTCCTTAGGCTTTGCAGGCCTGCACCTTAACTGCTAAGCCATCTCTCCAACACCTGTATATTCCTTCTTAATTTGCAGCTCATTCCCAAGAAAATTCCCCGCAAGATATTTTTCTCAAAATGCCACAAGACCCAAATCACATAAGTGAGTAAGAAATGGTCCAGCAGAGTGTCTCACCCCATTCTGAGCACACAGCAAATGCTGACTGGCTGGCCACTGAGCTAACATGGGGACTGGCCCTCCATGCCCTGTCCCTCAAGCTCTCAGTGTTTCCCATTCACTCGATCTGTGTCCCCCCACATGAAGTCCCAGTGACAATATATCTATGTCTAACACAACCCCTGGATTTTCCAGAAACGAATGGGACCATTCCTGTGACCCGTTCTCAATTCCTCAGAGAGAACCCTATGACTCATGGGATGGCCATGTAATTGAGAGGCGCTTATGCAGGCAATGAACATCAGCATTTCCCAGGGACAACCTCAGCAAATTGGAGAGCCAAGTGCTCACAAGCAAGAGTACTGGGGAGGAGGTTCATGCATTATGGATCTCTGACCAGCAATGAATAATACATTGTGCAAATTTTAAAATGCAATGAGCACACTCCTAGCTGCCATTAGTGTTGTATACATAAATAGTTTAAAGGCTCCCTGTAAATATCCCATAGTCACTTCAGTTAATTGTGATCAAAGAAACATATGTCTTCAAATCTATGTAAGCTAGTGGAGGGAGTTGGGGCAGGAGGAAATGCAGGGATGGCTGAACAGTAATTTCAAACTTGCCTTGGAGAATCTCAGATCTATTGTGCCTTTCTGCTCCAGCACTGGCTTAGGGGGCTGCAAAAGGCACAGGCTGCATTTAAATATTTTCAAAAGGATAATAATCAGGAGAGATTACAAAATAAAGGAGAGGACTAAATGTGTCCATTCAGACTCCTGAACTTGTTTAAAAAAGTAATAATAAGAAAGTGGTCAAAAGTTCCCACAGATACACAGGTCACTTTTCAAGGGACACCTCCTCTCATGTGTCACAAGAAAGAGACATGAGATTGGTGAACTCATTTCAGACTGACCCTCACCTTCACATGCAAGACATGCTTTCCCATGGTGATCAGACTGAAGGGTTTCCATTCATTCAGTCTAACAAAGCCCCAATCTATATAGCGTTCAGTCAACGTGGCAACCTGGAAGGTTGTGATGAAAGACACAGGGGCTGGAGAGATGGCTCAGCAGTTAAGGTGCTTGCTTGCAAAGCCTAAAGACCCAGGTTCAACTCTCCAGATCCCACATAAGCCAGATGCGGAAAGATGAGGCAAGTGCAAGGTTGCACATGCCCACTAGGTGGCGCAAGTGTCTGGAGTTTGATTGCAGTGGCTGAGGCCCTGGAGCACCAATTCTCTTTCCTCTCTCTCTCTCTCTCTCTCTGTAAAAGTAAAATAAAATAAAATTTTAAAAATACAACTATCTGCATTGGGCCAACCAGTGTGTTCTCTCTTTTCTAGGAAAAGGCCAAACATGAGAAAATTGTGTAATGATATAGAAAAGACAGATGTAGCCGGGCGTGATGGCACACGCCTTTAATCCCAGCACTTGGGAGGCAGAGGTAGGAGGATCGCCATGAGTTCGAGGCCCCCCTGAGACTACATAGTTAATTCCAGGTCAGCCTGAGCTAGAGTGAGACCCTACCTCGAAAAAGTAAAAAATAAAAAATAAATAAAAAAAAAGAAAAGACAGATGTAAAGATTCAAGCCTTCAATGCAACACAGTGTGTGCTACAGCTACTCAGCTATAAGCCACACTTGGCCTTCAGGCCAGTGAGAAGAATTTTACTAAGATACAGGAAAGATGATCAAATGATTTAATACTAAGCAGTCCTAGGTCATTACTGTATACTCACTCTCTTGGGAAAAGTTCTAGATCAACCCTGGAGTGTTTTCCTCCATCTCTCTCCTATTCTACACAGATATATAGATAGATCATATGTGTGTGTGTGTGTGTGTATATATATATATATATATATATATATATATAATCAGTAGCATCTTTACTTAGAATGTGCTATTCCTTCTTCAACAATCTAAATACCTCTTATCTTGGAATTAAATTAAATGAAAAATACACAGTTTTTGAATGTTATAAGCAAAATAGAAACCAAAGATACAAAGAAACAAGGGCCGTCGTTCCCTTGGTGGCTGGTACACAGTGATATCTGAACCCAGAATGAAACCACTTATGGGAAAATCGAGAGCCAAGATTGCAAGCTGAGAGGGCCCAGTGTTAGTGATCCTCAGATACAAACTCATTTCTCCTTCTATTTTGCTCTAGCCGCAGGGTGAAAGGAATATTGCGTGGCCTTCCTTCCCTCAAATGCCAGAGGCTAATGGTTGTAAAGAATAAACCAGACTAGAGTAGTCTTGTTTAATTCACTTTTGGTTGCAAAACGGGGTCCCTGTTATGCATTGCTGTACAAATATCCTAAGGTGCAGCCATTCCATAAATTGTAGTTCTGGAGCCATGTCTTCTCTTGGATCTTTGGAGCTACCAGTGGACCTACGCCCTCATTTGGTCAGCATCTCCATTGCTAAGGCACGACACCTGTTCCCTCAGGTGATTCTCTCCAAGCCCAATGGAAGGAAGAAGAAGTTTTGTTCTTGGGATATGATGCTACTCAATCTAGACATCTACAAATGCGCTGTGAGTGCCCTAAAACCACATACTAGGTTTTATTCCTATCAGTGCATAGTTATATTTTCCTCAAAGCTATAGTTTCCCACAAATTCTCAGAGGAGCCAGTGACTCTCAAAAAATTGAAATAACAGGCTGGAGGGGTGGCTCAGTGGTTAAGGTGCTTGCCTGCAAAGCCTAAGTACCCATGTTCAACTCTCTAGGTCCCACGTAAGCCAGACACATAAGGTGACACAAGCACACAAGGTTGCACATGCACACAAGGTGGTGCTTGCGTCTGGAGTTCAATTGCAGTGGCCCGGGGCCCTGGCATGCCAATTCTCTCTCTCTCTCTCTCTCTCTCTCTCTCTCTCTCTAAAAACGGCCAGTCTATTGGGCTTGTCTCAAGAAAAAAAATTGAAATAACAACCACATTGCAGTTGATTATGGTATAAATGCATCCCGTGTAGATGAATTCACACAAATTCAACTGCCTAGGTTCAGCATACAGAAAGGCATGATGAGAGAAAATAAGATTCTAAATCGTGCGGGTCATCTTTCCACCCCTGTATGTCATGAGCCCATCCCTGAGAGTGAAGCTGACATACAGGCATGAATCTCTATCTTCAACTGGGAATAAATTCTCAGTGAGCGTCTAATGTTTTCTCTAAGAGATACAAGGGCATTAATCAACAGTATTTGAGAAGAGTACTTAAATTTTAAACATGATCCTGCACACTGAAGAGAAAAAATAATATATACTTCCTCCCAGAAGCTTCTGTCCCTCCTCCATCTCTTATAATTGACTTGTCCCTTCCCATGCCTAGGCCAGCATCCTCCTCTCCCACTACCCCTCAGAAATGCTACGGCATAAAAAGAACGCCGTTCCTAGTACCTACCTGAAAAGTAGGAAATGTGTCCTTTTCTGGTTGTCTGTAGATTGATTTTAAAACCACAGCTAACATGCTGAACAGAAAGGGAAGAAAGGAAAGGTCTGTTCAGATGTCAGCTTGAGCTCTCTGCCTAAGAACATGACATGGGACAGCGTCACCAGCCCTGGCCCCACACAAGTGAACTTCACTCAGAACACGAGACCCTCATTCCATCCCCTTGGGCAAAACCCAGGCCTACAAAGCCTGCTTAGAAATAGCACACAAGTTGATGGCAGCTAGTAATGTTGAGTTCCCAGGGCAAAGGACTACTTTGCAATTTTTCTTCTAGAGATTCTAGATTGACATCATTGATAGTATTTTGGAGCTGGAGGGATGGCTTAGCAGTTAAGGTAGTTGTCTATGAAGCCTAAGGACCCAGGTTCAATTCCCCAGGACTCACATAAGCCAGATGCACAAGGTGGCACATGCGTCTGGAGTTTGTCTGCAATGACTAGAGGTCCTGGTGCACCCATTCTCTCTCCCTCTTTCGCCTCCTCTCTCTTTCAAATAAATAAATTAATTAAATATTTTTAAGTAACACTTAAAAACTGCCAAGACTCCAAATTATCCTGCAAAAATGTGATGATGAAATTCTACTATCAATTCGATCAGATGAGGAATCAAATAAGAGACATGCCTCCTGGACAGGTCTGTAAGGATGCTTCCAGGAAGGATCTATGGTGGGGCAGCGGGGTGGGGGAGACTTTCCCCCAGAGTGGGTGGTCTTTCCAGTGGTGACTATCTGTAAAGAATCACTAACCTTGGGGGAAGGGAAATATCATGGTTTATTATCTGTAAGTATAGAAGTTGTCAATAAAAATTAATTAATTAATTAAAATTTTAAAAAACAAATCACTAACCTGGGCTGGAGAGATGGCTTAGCAGTTAAGCACTTGCCTGTGAAGCCTAATGACCCCAGTTCAAGGCTCAATTCCCCAGGACCCACATAAGCCAGATGCACAAGGTGGCGCATGCATCTGGAGTTCGTTTGCAGTGGCTGGAGGCCCTGGTGCACCTATTCTCGCTCTCGCCTCTTTCTCTGTCTTGTCTGTTGCTAATAAATAAATGAAAATTTTAAAATGTTTTAAAAAAGAATCCCTAACCATGCCTGGCTGCCATGTTACTGGCCAATACATGTCTACCCTGTTGTTGCTATCCTTCTGGGACATTCTCACCCCAGCTTCCTTGCCCTTCCAAGGTGGACTGGAAACGGCCCTCCAGGCACCTGCCAGGTCTTCAGTGCCAGATTGAGACTGGTAAGCCATCTAGCCTTGTGAACTAACTTTCCAGCCTGCAGACAGCTATTGTTAAATGGCCCAATCCTGTCTCCTGTAAGTTAATCCAAAAAGTCCCATTATAATACATATTCATGTAAAAATTCCATTCCACTTGGGGGGGGGCAGGGAAATGCTGAGTAATATAAATACCAATTCCAAGAAGCCTCATCTCTCCCCTGGGGCCTTTCCTGAACCTTTTTACCCAAACTAGTGCCCTGTTCTCTAGGAACTGCACATGCATGACCTATACGCATAGCCATACCCACCATACCCACACCATAGCCACACCTATACTGCTCACACATTCAGTCAGTCACATAGAACCTCCTATGTTTCCTTATCCTGCGGATGTGGCTACATTTTAAGCCTGGAGACGCCAGAGTCACTCATGTGCCTTCATTCTCTCTCAGCCATGTGCTTTGCATAGTACAGTCAACATATAATATTTGAATGAATGAATGCTTGAATGAATGAATGAACAAATGATGGGTACTAAGTCACCAGAGAAAATTGGGACCACTTGGAAGTATTATAACCCTGTGATGAAATTGGAAATTTGAAAAACAGCACAAGGGCTGGGGAGATGGCTCAGTGGTTAAGGTGCTTGCTCTGCTGGCCCAGGTTTGAGTCCCCAGTACTCACACAAAGCCAGCTGCACAAAATGGCACACGTTCACTTGCAGCAGTAAGCGGCCCTGCCATGTCCATGCACCCTCTCTCTCTCTCTCTCTCTCTTTCGGTATGTAATCATTAAATGAATAGTTTACAAATTAAAAGTAAAAGCCAGCAGTAACTTTAAGTCAAGCCTGGAGATTCCAAAGACAAGAGGATGTCCATTGATGGCAGATTTGATTAGTCTTCAAGTCTCACCTCCTGACTTGGGAAGTAGCAAGCTGAGTGAAGCGTCAGTTGACAGGAAATAAAGACGTAAATGAGCCAGGGAGAGTGCCCATACCTAGGAAGAGCCTCTTCCACATGGGGACAGGGCTACCCTGCTTCTCTAGAGAATGACAAGCAACTTAGCAGGACCAGGCAGAGGTGGGAATGCTGTAAGGATGCAGCCCCAAGAGCCAACGCTAGTAGAGGAGAGATGGGCAGAATGATTGCCAGAGAAACACGTGCCTCCTCTGCAACAGCATTCCAGCACAGACATGGAGGCGGCCGCGGGGCTGGACGGAGGAGGAGGTGGGGAACAGTGTCCTTGCTGTAGGGAGAAATGATCCTGGGGCCACAGAGGACAGCACTCAGTACCGTACACACTCCAGCGGTCCTCAAGGTCTGGATGCTACCACCAAATTTAGTGCCTGATAAAAAAGAGCAGAGAAAGCCGGGCGTGGTGGCGCATGCCTTTAATCCCAGCACTTGGGAGGCAGAGGTAGGAGGATTGCCGAGAGTTCGAGGCCATCCTGAGACTACATAGTGAATTCCAGGTCAGCTGGACCAGAGTGAGATGAGAGAGTATGACTGGTAAGAGCTCAAAGATCAGATGGGGGGCTCGTTAAGGCACTTTCCTGCAAAGCCAAAGGACCCAGGTTCGACTCCCAGGACCCAGGTAAACCAGATGCACAAGGGGACTCATGCATCTGGAGTTCGTGTGCAGTGGCTGGAGGCCCAGTGTGCCCATTCTCTCTCTGTCTACCTGCTTATTTCTGTTATCTCTTTCTCTCTAGTGAATAAATAAAAATAAAATATTTTTTTAAAAAATCAAATGGGAATTTCAGTTGCCCAAAAGCCTTGATTTTTTTTTCCTATGGCTGCCTCTGACCCAGGAATACCTGTTATTAAACAACACTGGAAACACAGATAAGGATCAAACCAAAAGAGTTCCATCTGGAGAGATAAACAGCATAAACAAGAAGCGTATTTTCACTGTGCGCCACTGGTAAGGGAAGATGACTATACACCCCGCCCTGATGCGGGAACCACGGACGTCGTAAATACCAGGGGAGTCTGGGCTCTTCACATCCGCTGGGGATGACTCGCTGGGGTTTTAGGAAAGGTCTCTCTATCTGGAAGGTACCGTCAGCCTGCTTTTAGCAGTCTCTTCCAATCTCTTAGCCTGGGAAGGAAAAGCAGCATCAAGAAGACACACATGAATCTCTTGGATTTTTTTTTTTTTCATTGTGAGGTTTTTTCAAACTGTAAGATCAATTTCTGTGTGCTTGCAAGGTGGAATCAACCATCCAAAGTTCCAAAAGAGCTAATTGTCTCCACAGCATGACCACAACCACCTCCACCTCCCCTGGCTCTAACCCCTTGTACCCCAGAGCAGGACTGTCAGGTTGGGGTGTGTTGCCTCCCATCCTCACACTTGTCCATCCACAGTCAGGCATTCACACAGATAGAAGTCAGTTCACTTTCCCTGCATAGACTCATACTCTTAACACACCGCCTGCTTTTCTCACCGAACAACAGATGATAAGCAAGCTTGGAATGCCTCCTCCAGGAGGACACTCACACTGAGACGCGATCCACATCCATCTATCAATGGGGAATACACAGGAGAACCTTTCTTTGTTTTCTTTTCTGCCTCTCCCCATTGAGGTAAGCCACTGTATCCATCAGGGTTCTCTTAAAAGAACAGAACCTGGGCTGGAGAAAATGGCTTAGCAGTTAAGCATTTGCCTGCAAAGCCAAAGGATCCTGGTTCGATTCTCCAGGACCCACGTAACCTAGATGCACAAGGGGCACATGCATCTGGAGTTCATTTGCAGTGGCTGAAGGCACTGGTGTGCCCATTCTCTCTATGTCTGCCTCTCTTTTCCCTCTCTCTCTCTCTCTCTCTCTCTCTCTCTCCTTGCAAATAAATAAATAAATAAATTTTTTAAAAAATAAAAAAAGAACAGAACTGAGAGGCTGGATAATATTGCAAAGGGAAGTCACTGGATTGGTTTATACAACACGGGCTGGGGACTTCAACAATGGCTGTCTGCAGGCTGGAGAGACTGAGAACCTGTTGTTCTGTCCTCATAAGCCCCAACCTGGGCCTAGAGAGTTCCTGGAGGGCTGGCTGCTGATCTTCAGTCTACCTTGGAAGATTGAAGAAGCTGGGTCCCCATGTCTGAGGATGGCATCGACAAGGAGTGAAGGCAGACAGGCCTCAGATCTCCTTATACATCTGGGGCTTGTCGCCAGAAGGTGCCGCCCACCGTGGGGAAGGGTCCACCCCCCTCAGTTAATCCTTCCTGGAAAAGCCCTCACAGGCCTGTCTCTCCCCCATTCCTATTCCCGATTCCCAGTCCAGTCAGGTTGACAATGAAGAGTCACAACCACATTACCAATCAGATGTGTACTCTTCCACACGGCCCCTCAGATTCTGTCATATAACTAAGCCTATGTGCACATGCCATCAGATATACAGCTCACCATTTGGTTATGTAGCCCCGAAAAAAGAAAAATTATCATGGTAAAGCAATCAAACCGGAACCTTCAACTTCCCCACTTAAAATCAGGAAACCAAAGGCCTGTGTATTTCAGGTAAAGTTCACCAAGAAGTAAATGCCCCACAAAGAATAGCAGAGAAACTTCTGCCACTACCATGGCAAGGAGAGAAAAGAGGAAAGAAACCTCCCCTGAGAATTTGATCAGAAATTAATCATCACACAATGATTGTTATGTTTAAAAACAAGACCTCAGCCATAGAATTTTTTAAATATGTTTTTATTAGTTATGTATATAGTATATATACAGCCATGATGGTACCATCGTTAGCTTTCTCCCCGTCCTCCCCCATGGGTAATGTGGGTCTTGCCTTATGGGGGTAGCCATCAGTTATGCGGGAGAGGCAATGACTCTGTGTATAATGACCCAACTCATGGCTCTAACAATCTTTCCACCCCCTCTTCTGCAA
Source organism: Orientallactaga sibirica (assembly GCA_036365145.1). Lineage (NCBI taxonomy): Eukaryota > Metazoa > Chordata > Mammalia > Rodentia > Dipodidae > Orientallactaga > Orientallactaga sibirica. Next base: position 21,104,254 of record JAEOAD010000032.1, on the reverse strand, counting down.
GTTTCCCTGCCATGAAGGAGATGAGATAGACACAAAGAACTCTCACCCCTACCAAATCAGACATCCAGAGACACAGAGACTCACAAAACCTCGTCACTGAAATAGACCTAAAATGAACCCAACATGGCTCAGCCGTAGAATTTAAAGTGGCTTCCCTCAGTGATTTTCGCCAGCGGCTGACTCTCAGAAGCAAACAGAAACACTGGTTAATCTTCATTGTCAATGTGATTGGATTTAGAATCACCATGGAAACACACCTCTGGGTGTACTATGAGAGTATTTCTAGAAAGGCTTAACCAAGCAGGGAAGACCCATTCTATAAGTGAGCAGCACCATCCCACTGGGCTGGGGACCAGGGCTAAGTCATAAAAAGAGGGCTGAGTAGTTCCATTCATTTCCTTCTGCTTCCTGAATGCAGAGGCAATGTGAGCATCTACCTCACAGTCCTGCCACCATGCCTTCCCACCATGACAGACTCTGTCCTTAAACTGTAAGCCAAAATAGACTCGTCCTCCTTCAAGTCAACTCTTTTCAGATAGTTGATCATTTCAATGAGAAGAGTAGCTGATACAGGACACAATCTAGACAAACCGATGAGCCTAGACTGTCTGTGAGATGAATTCAATCTGAGAAGAGTTGAAGCCCAGGGGGGTAAGTATTGAACATGAGAAATAATACTGTTTTGTGGCCAGTTATTTAATAAAAATTACTATTAAACATGTTTCTGTATTGTACGGTGGTCATTTATGAATGTGTTCCAAGATGTCTACTAAGTCAACAATTTGGCCCACTGTATTCTTTTTGATGGTGGCAAGATGCTCCATGGATATTCCAGTTAAAGTCTGTGCAACCATCTTCTTAGTTCTTGGTATTTCTTTTGCTTCTCTTCTTCTTTTCACATTCTTTTAGGTCCTGGCCATCTCCCTTGTGGCATGGCATTCTAGCTGACGTTAAGAGACCTGCTTTTTTGTTGTTGTTCATTTGTTTTGCTTTGGTTTTGGTTTTTTGGAGAAAGGGTCTCACTCGATAGCTTAGACAGGCCTGAAATCCACTATATTACCCAGAAATCCACTATGCTGGCCTCACACTCACAGCAATCTTCCAGCCTCCAGCTCCCAAAAGTGAGGTTGATAGGCATGATCCACCACGCCCGGAGCTTTTTTTCTCTTTTTCTTTTTCTTTCTTTCTTTTTTTTTTTTTTTTTTTGCAAAGAAAAGTTTCTCAAAGTGAACGAGAATGCGCTTTTTCACACATCCACCTTAGCAATAGTTTTCACCACTTCTAACTTTTTAAAAATTTTATTTATTTATTTACTTATTTAAGAGAGAGAGAAAGAGGCAGATAGAGAGAATGGGCATGAAAGGGCTCTGTCGACACCCCAAATGAACTCCAGATGCATGAGCCACCCTGTGCACCTGGCTTATGTGTGGGCACTGGGGAATCACACCTGGATCCTTGGGCTTCACAGGCAAGTGCCATAACCACTGAGCCGTCTCTCCAGCACCATTTCTAACTTTTTTTTTTTTTTTTTTTTTACCATTTCTGGACCTGTGCAAGCATCCCTGCCCTCCCATGGGTCAAAGAAGGATATTTAGTGGATAAAAAGTGGGTTTTCATATCTCATTTCCTCCTGGAACTACAGGCCATGCTGTAAGCCCAGTGTGGTGTCCTTCTGAGGCAGAGACAGGCAGCTGACCCTGTGACTGGTGACGGCCTGTGTGCAATGGCTGACTTTCATGTACGTGTCCTCCATGACTCTCAGGAACCCCTCCGGGAAGACCGGGCGGTCAGATTGACAAGGCAATACCATCAAAAGAAAAGGAATTCCGTGGGAGGTGGCTTGTGAGGCCAGTAAAAGGCAGGGTTCTTCACCCAAATCATAAAAGGCTGTTTTAAAGGCAACATGTCAGTGAGGTTCCCAGCCCACAGCCCTCTCTACCCACTTCTGACCACAGGGAGCAATGAGGAAACCGTGAGGGAGTGCCAACTGTGGTTCAGATTGGAGGACCCTATTTACTTATTACTCTGCATTGTCAACTTCCTTGTCACTAACCTGCCTGAAAAGGTAAGGTCAGCTGCACTGAAGCCATTTCCCAGGTCTCTGCTGCCACCCACAGTCTGAGGCAGAAACAGTGGACTAATATACTCAATAGCCTGAACAAAATTTCTGCTCCGAATTGACCCATATCGGTATTGTTATATTCGCCTTCTTTGCATGTATGCAGACTGACATGCACACACGCAGTCGTTTGGTAAGTGAAGAATAAACAAGGTGTCACTTGTGTTCAATTAAAACTCACTCTAGGCTTGGCGCTTTTCCCACAGTAAGGAAATCAGTGTTGTCGAAACTGGACTTGTCATTTAATTAAGCCCAGGCGTTAATCGTCCCAGAGACATCTTTGTGTCTAACTGAGCTAGTTTGGATTGTCAGGGTAAAGAGACAACACTTAAGGGGATGGAGATGCGACAAACGATACCGAATTACAAAGGCTTCTGTCTGGAATGAGTGTCGGACCACTCTGCTCATTGAGGTTTTCTTCAGTCAACCACAGACTGAACTCGTACACGGGAGATTTCATGAGCTTCGGTATCATAACTCATATAACTGTCATTTTACAGATGGGCAGTAGAAGCTGGGGAGATTAGTGCTTCATTTTCTGAAGGTTTTCCTTCAACGTGGAAGAATTAGTATTTGGTCAGAGAGAGGTTGACTACCAAGGTTCAGGTTTAAATAACACAAATGTCTTAAATTTCATCAAAAGGTGAGATAGGGGCTGGAGAGATGGCTTAGCGCTTAAGGCGCCTGCCTGCTAAGCCTAAGAACCCGGTTCCAATCTCCAAGTCCCACGTTTAGCCAGATGCAAAGTGACACAAGGGCACAATGACGCACTTGACCACAAGGGGGCGCACACGCGTCTGGAGTTCTTTCACAGCTGCTGAGAGGCTGCTGGCACACCCATTCTCTATCTGTCCTCCTCTCCCTCTCTTTGTGTCTCTCTCAAAAAAAGAAGTTTCTTTTACAAAGGTGAGATAGTTCCAAAACATGATTCTACTGGAAGAAAGTATTTTCGGATGGACAGGTTTTTTGTTACTTGCCTTCTTGACTCAGTTCTTTCAGCAGTTTCGTGCCAATAGACACACAGTCATTTCTACTCTGAACAGGGAAGCCCAGCTCAGGAGTGAGAAGAGAAAGGCCAGTCATGGTACCCATCCACCGTGCCATACCCAAGTCTCTGCTGTAGGAGAAGACACTCGGGTACCTGCAGGTGCAGTTATTGCTACTTTGAAAAGTAAAGAGTGTCATCCTTACACTTATAGAAAATATTCTGTAATGCTCCGAGTCAGCCAAAATCCAGTCTTGACTAAGATCCCAATAAGACCATCACACATTACAGTCTGACAGCCGTCACTTCACGAAGAACAGGCTGCTTCCGGGTCTTAGCTTAAAAGACAGGCTCTATAGCATATCTGCATCCCAGGCTGGAAGGTGACATGACAAACCCAAGCCAGGTACTTTCCAGCTTCTCAATATTAAGGTTAAAAAAAAAAGCAGAGTCTAAAAGTCCCAGGCCATCTAGTTACAGTGCAGGTCCCTAGCAGGTGAAGTCACACAGTCCCTCAAATCTGGACAGGGCCTCGAGAGGCTCAATGCTCAATATGGACTCTCTAGAGACAGATTGCTTGGGTCCAAATCCTGGCTTTGCCACTCTCTGAACTCTTCAATGTTGGGCAAATTATTTAACATCTCTGTGCGTGTTAATGCCACTGCAGAATGGCACAAATAGTGCCTGTCGTATGTTAATATGACGCGACTAAAATTGGACTGGGGAGATGGCTCAGTGTGGTAAAGCACTTGCTGCCTCAGCATGAGGACCTGTGTTCAGATCTCACATATGGTAGCATGCATCTATAAGCTCAGCACTACTATGGCAAGGTAGAGACAGATAAAATCCCCAGAAGCTTGCTGCCAGCTAGACTGGTGTACACAGCAGCAAAAAGCCAAGAGACCCTGTCTCAAACAAGGTGGGAGGCAAGGGCCAACCCCCGAGATTGTCCTCTGACTTCTGCATATGCATGATGGTACCCATGAGCCCACACTCACACACACAGACATGCAAACATATGCACACACACATTTTTTATTTGAGAGAGAAGAGAGAGAGAGACAGAGAGAGAGAATGGGCACACCAGCAGCCTCTCAGCCGCTGTGAATGAACTCCAGATGCGTGCACCCCCTTGTGGGCAAGTGTGGCATTGCACCCTTGGGTAACTTTCACATCTGGCTTAACATGGGACCTGGAGAATAGACGGGCGTTCTTAGGGTTGGCAGGCAGAGGCCTTAACCGCTAAGCCATCCCTCCAGCCACCCCCCCACATTTTTAAAAAGACTAAAATTGATTAACATGCTCTTATTTAGAATTGAGCCCAGCAACATACTGTGCAATCTATGAACATTAATCACTAAAATTATAATTCAAAGAAAGTAATTTTTTAAAAAAATTTAAAAAGTCCAAAACCAAGTATGTAAAGTTCAAGGTGGGGAAAAAAAAACCAACAGAATGAAGCTGACTGAAATAAACTCTTTCCTTACAGCAAAGTAACCTTTTTCACTGGGCAAGGTTACAAGCTGGGAATGTCTGCAGACAGGTCTGCAGGAGGCCAGCACCTGCAGAAGGTGTGAAAATTGACTCTGGACCTGAGGAACTTAGCCTGCCACCTTCCAAATACAGAAATTCATTGCTAATTTTTTTTCCTTTAAGTTGAAATCTTAACTCAGCCCATGTCAGGTTAACCTAAGTCAGACCCTCCACTTTGAAGTTCAGAATTCAATTAGTCAGGACAAGTAATGACTTTGGCCTCCCTGGCAGGCAACAGTCTTCAGAGGGAGGCAGTTCATACTGCACTCCTGGCAGCAGTCCCAAACTCTGCTGCTGCAAACCTTGATCCTGACCTCTGTCTACCTGACAGGTGACCAGGCGGCCTTGGAAGAACCCTGGTGACAGGCTCCTGGGAAACTGGGGGGACAGAAACCCAGATCTGTCATCATCAGCTTTGAATGGCTGGAAAAAAAATGTAGAGAATACATTTTACCAGGTCTCCAGTCTGCCCTCAGGAATGCTCACCTGTGAAATATGCATGAGGGACTTTGTGTATGAGAGGAGAGGGGCGGTCTCTATTTCCTCCAAACGGAAACATTCCTTCCCATGGGAAGGCTTGTTCAACAACAACCAAATATATATATATATATATATGCAAGGCTGAAGAAGTAAATAAAACTCACCTCTCAGGAAGCTCCTGAAAATTACAAGATTCCAAAGGCCCCCTCCCCACACTAATATATGCAGTAACAATGCTGTCCTGAGGAGTTGCATGTAAGTCGCATGTAACTTGTTCATGGAGCTCCAGGGATGCAGCTCTACTGAGTCACCAATGATGCTGGGGGTGGGCCTTTCTGGGATGCAGTTGCCTTTGAGTCATCTGTCTTCCTTTAAGTAGCTTCTCACCCATGCTCCTGTAAGCAAACCCAATAAGCCCACTGGTTCACTAAGCTGGACTTGGATGGAACTGTTTCTTCGGTTTGCTGCACCATTGGTGCCCTTTCTGGGGTGAAAGGATTGTTCGTGTCTCCCTAGAAAAAGTCACACTGTGTGTGTGTGTGTGTGTGTGTGTGTGTGTGTGTGTGTGTGTGTACTGCATGTGACTGCCGACTCTGAGCTAATACCACATGTTTCTAATACCTGGGTTCCTGGAGTCAGCAAACTTGACTGTGAGTACTCGTTCTACAGCTAACTACAACCTGGAGTGATATGTTTCGCATTTGAGATTTCTACCATGTGCAAACAGAGCTCTTATGATCTCCCCATCCGCAGCCCTGTTCAGTGATCTAGTGAGAAAAGTTGGTAATGTGTCAAACTAGCTGGTCATGATTCTGTAGGGTCAGTCCCAAACAAAAGGTCATTTAACTCCATCAGCTCCCCACCCCGCCCCCCCGCCGGCACAAGACCTGTCATCTTGAATATGAGTTAATGGCACATAGTACCTTTCAACTTCTAACATGGTGACTAAGGCATAGGAAGTTGGGGACAAGTTTACCAGGGGCGTGAAAAGTCAGGCAGTTGATCAGAGAGCAGTTGAGCCACCAAGAAGATATCAGGCCTTCTGCGCAAATCCTCAGACCTTGGCATGGCATCTTGGTTGGCTCAAGGCCTAAAAGTCTAGATAAGATGTGTCTAGGCAGACACAAAGAAAAGAGAAAGGAGACACAAAACACACAGCACTGAGCCATGGGTTCATATTTAAATCATGTCTTAATAGCACAGAGTATCTAGAGGCGATGGGGAAAGAGAAAGAGAATATTATTCTCAATGTAGTATCAGATTAAAATCCTATAAGCACTTGCCTCCTAAATCAAGGTCAGCTCCCTTAAAGCCAACTTTAGGGCTCAGAGAAGGAAACACTTAGGTAAAGTCATCCAACCAGACGTCAGACTCCACGGCCGTGCTCTGGATCTTCTGGAAGTATTGCAGGGTGACTTTGAAAGGACTGTCGGGTTAGAGCGGTACCCAGTCACATTCATCCATTCTGACGTATGCATGGATCAAAACACTGATGGCCGGGCGCTTGGGAGATGGCTTAGTGGGTAAAATGGGTCAAGAGGCCCTGAGTTTGGATCCTTAGAATCCATGTAAAATGGTGGGCACAGTGACACATGCCTGGAATCCCAGTTCTGGGGAGATGCAAGCAGAAGAACCCTTAAGATTCACTGGCTAGATAATCTAGCCAAATTGGTGAGCTCTGGGCTCAGTGAGAGATCCTCTCTGGGAAACAGGTGGAGAGTGATTTAGGAAGACATGCAATATTGGACTCTCGCCTTCACACATGAACACGTGCACGTGCATCCACGCACATATGAAGATACACACACACACACACACACGCTGCATACATACACCCAAATTAAACACGCTGATTCCCTGCATACAGAAGGCTCAAATACCCTCAGCCTGAGGCTGCTGAAAACATAGGCCGACAGTAACGAGTATCTGAGAGCCACTGGCAGAGGCAGTACAGGACTAAGATCCATTCCTAAGCCTGGACAACCCTCAGCAGGGGACAGCTGCATGAACATGGAGTTATTAACCTTCTGTTACCTTCAACCTCACCCTGGCACAAAATAAAAATAAAACTAATTCCTACCTTCCCCGCCTCCACCCATCACACCACACACTAGTGTGATTACTGTTTAGTGGCAAGCAGTACCTTTCTGCTTTCCACACACTGATTGAAACATGATGAGAGTCTGAAACAAGTATACTGAATAAAGGAAAAGAAAGACACTTGATCCGTCGTCTTGGCTTTGGCTCCAACTTCCACAGCAGCAATCTTGACCATGCCATCTGCTCATTAGACCATGGGCATCACGAGCAATTCCATGATCCTCTCCAACCTGCGAACCAGGACTCTGACAGCACGGGCGCCCTCTGGGTGTGCTACCACGTCAGACACTGATTCGGCCAGCAGCCGCCCTCTCTAGCAACATGAGCCAACAGTGAGTGGCTCCCACAGATCCTCCTGCTCCCCATCTCCTGCAAGGCCCCCAACATGCTCATGACCACGAAAGGTCCCTAGAAAGACAGGATGCTTTACAGCCCTTCCCTAAGGCCTTTTACTATCACTTTACAGCAAAAACAGCCACTAAATTTTATCGGAGCTTGTTCACTAAAGTATCAAATGACAATTTATTCAGCAGCTCAATACATTAATACCTTTCTTAAAAGCAACTGTTCGTAGAAATGAAATATCACGACTCACACTTAAACCCACTCAGCATTGTCTCAGAGAGGATGTTGACATTCCAACTCCTTCTGGAAAACAAGTGGAATTGTATCTCAGCTCTTATCTTTGCTTGCAGAAGTCTGACCCATGACTCCTAAGTATATCAACAAACTCCTGACCTTAGAGCCAGCATAGGCTGAAGTTGGCTCTGAGTATAAGCATGTCAACACTCACCCCCATGACCGAGGCCTGACCGGATTCAGGGTGAGCCCGGGAGGATCAAAAAGCCAGCTGACCTTAATTAGCAAACTCTGTGATTCCAAAGGCAAGACCTGGAATTATCTTACTGACTGAGCGTGGAGCAGGAGAGGATAATAGGAGCAGTTTAAAAAAAAAAAAAAAAAAAAACAGAGCCGGGCGTGGTGGCACACGCCTTTAATCCCAGCACTCGGGAGGCAGAGGTAGGAGGATCGCCATGAGTTCAAGACCACCCTGAGATTATTCCAGGCCAGCCTGGACTAGAGTGAGACCCTATCTCAAAAAAAAAAAAAAAAAAAAAAAAAACAGGAGAATGGTATTGGCCCATCTATGTGAAAGCCGCACTGATTTTCTTGCCAGGGTCAACGTCCAGGCTGAACCTTCATTCCTTTTCACTGTTTAGCCTCCACTTAGAAGGTCACCACTCTGAAGCACTTTTTTCCATTCATTGAGCAAACACCAGTTGAGAACCTACACTGTGTCAGGCTGGTCTGGGCAGGAGGAAGACACAACCCTGCCTTCATGGAGCTCGGGGTCTATCAGAGAAATGTGCACAGATGAATAAGCACATAAAATCAACTCAGGTCAGAGATCCTGCTGCTGGCTAGCTGGGCGCAGGGGTGGCTCTTCTCCATCTGGTAAGGAATTAAGAGTCCAGAAGGCAGATTTAGCAAAGCTAAAGTAAGACTTGAGTAATGAGAAAAGTTCTCTCGGGAGTAGGGAAGAGTGCTGTCCTGGTTGCTGCTTACTGTGAAAAGAAATCATGTTCTTATTTGTTTGGGGCCAGCCCTCCTGTATCCTCCCTCTTCCTTGGATTGGTCTTCCAAGAGTTACAGGTTCTGTTCTCATGTTGCTTCTGGACCCAACAATTGGATTCCAAGCCTCAGTCCATACAGGGAGGTCCTGGTCCTATAGCAGAATCTGATGTCACTTTGAGGGGTGAAAAAAAAGCTGTGTCTTTTTGAAAATAAAAACTTAAGGGCTGGGGAAATGGTTTAGCAGTTAAGGCATTTGCCTGCAAAGCCTAAAGACCCTGGTTCGATTCCCCAGGACCTACATAAGCCAGATGCACAAAGGGCATATGCGTCTGGAGTTAATTTGCAGTGGCTGGAGGCCCCTCTTTCTCTCTATCTCCCTCCCTCTCTCTCTCTCAAATAAATAAGTAAATAAAATATTTTTAAAAATTAAAAAAAGAAAGAAAAGAAAAACTTATACCATCCTGCCAACTTAGGTATCCACCATGTTGGAGCCCCTGAGACTCTAGGGCCACTGATCTTAATCCTTAACCATTAAACGAGAAAGCAGGATAGAGTGATCATGGGCAGAGAAGGAATGACTCATTTCTGTGCTAAATCCCCCTCCTGAGACTTGGCCAGGGCCATGCAGAACCGACTAGCACCACAGGAAGTTCGCATTGTCAACCTGGTTTGGAATAAAACAGTGACTTCAGGGACTCAGGAGATGGCTCATTTGGTAAAGTGCTGCACAACAAGCATGAGAACCTGGATTCTAGCCATAGAAATGGATAGATTGTAAAATTGCAGACATCATGGTGCAGGCCTGTGATCCCAGCACTGGGGAGACAGAGACCGGAAGATCCCTGGAACTCATGAGTCATCCAGTTGAGCCTAATTGCTGAGCTTCTACCCAGCGACAGAGAGAAAAACACGGATGGCATGCTTGAGGGCGTCACCTGCGGGTGTCTTCCAACATCCACACGCATGTGCACACACGAACATACACATACACACTTACACTTTTTTTGAGAGACAGAGAGAGGGGAAGAGGCAGAGAGAGAGAGAATAGGCAGGCCAGGGCCATTTCAGCTGCTGTGAACGAACTTCAGACACATGTACCCCCTTGTGAGCAAGTGCAGGATTGCACCCTTGCGTCACTTTGCGTCTGGCTAAACGTGGGACCTGGAGAATCGAATGGCATCTTAGGCTTGGCAGGCAGGCGCCTTAACTGCTAAGCCATCTCTCCAGCCTCACATATACATTTTAAAAAGAGAAAGAACGAGCCTTTTAAGCAGCCAGCTGAGTCCCCAGAGCTGAGGTTGAGCCTGTCCCCATTTCAGAGACTGTGCACTGGAGGTAGCTGGCACGCAGGCCTCCGAGACTGTGAGTACTGGGTTCCAGAGCCCGCGTTTGTCTTGTTGACACCTGGGAGCTTTAAAGCTGCCAACCTCTGAGGCCAAAGGCTCTCATTTAATCGGTCCGGGGTACAGCCAAAGAACCAGAAGTCCCCAAACGTCCCTGGCTTGTTCTAATGAGCATCCAGGCATGCAAACAATGAGAGCCGTGCCTAAGTGCCTAAGAAAATCACCTCCCACGCTGGCCTGCATGTACCATCCTCCTGTCCCAGGTGGTACCTTCCCAAGGCTTGGGCTGGGGCTTAGGAACGTAGCTTCTTTTGACAAGCATAAGCTTCTGATACAGGAACCAGCTATTACCAAATACTTGAGAGGCTCAATTAAAAAAACCAGGGGGCAGAGATAGAATTATTTCTTAACACCATCTTTACAGAAGAAAGGAAAATCTAGGTCAGACCTCAAGCTAAAGAGCACCTAATGACCTGCAGAAGAGGTTTGGCATACAAGGCCCAGCAGGCCCTTCACCTGCTTCTTAAGTTAAATATTGAAGTCACCTTTGTTCAAAGCTCCATCTTTTACATATGATGGGGCAGGTCGGTACTTAATCATTTTTTTAAGCTTTCATCTCGTCTTATATGTAAATGTCCTATTTTGGCACCATTGCCCCCAGAACCTCAAGGAGTAGGGAGCCCTTTGGCACGTGTCATTCTGGGTTTTCCCCAGGGACCTGCTTCAAAGAGCACATAAGACTCAGTTTCTCCCCCAGACCCCTTGCGGGAGATCCTCCTCTTCCACCCCTCGCCTCTCCCACCACCCTGAGATCTTCAAGATCCCCAGACATATGTGAGTCCATCTCCATCCACATCAGCCAGGCTGGAGTCCAGTTTAGCGATGCCTGCTGGGAACTCTCCCGTTTGGAACGTGGCATCCAGCCTGATGGCAAGATGCCAAGTGACAAGACCATTGTGGGAGGAGATGACTCCTTCAACACCTCCTTCAGGGAGAATGGCACTGGCAAGCATGTGCCCAGGGCAGTGCTGGTAGACCCGGAACCCACAATCACTGATGAAGTCGGTACTGGCACCTACCATTGGCTCTTCCACCCTGACAGCTCGTCACAGGCAAGGAAGGTGCTGCTAATACCTAGGCCCGTGGGCACTATGCCATTGGCAAGGAGATCATTGACCCTGTCTTGGACCAAATTCACAAGCTGGCAGGCCAGTGCACAGGTCTTCAGGGCTTCTTGGTTTTCCACAGCTCTGGTGAGGGGAACTGGCTCTGGATTCACTCACCGCCCTCTCTGTTGATTATGGCAAGAAGTCCAAGCTGGAGTTCTCCATGGACCCAGCCCCCCAGGTTTCCACCACTGTAGCTGACCCCTACAACTCCATGCTCACCACTCACACCACCCTGGAGCACTCTGATTGTGCCTTCATGGTATCTAGGACATTTGTCATAGAAACCTCGATATCGAGCGCCCAGCCTACGCTAACCTGAATCCCCTTATCAGCCAGGGAGTGTCTTCCATCTCTGCTTCCCTCAGATTTGATGGAGCTCTAATGTCGATCTGACAGAATTCCAGACCAGCCTGGTGCCCTACTCCTGCATCCACTTCCCTCTGGGCACATACTGCCCCGTCATCTCTGCTGAGAAAGCCGACCATGAACAGCTTTCTGTGGCAGAGATCACCAATGCCTGCTTTAAGCCAGCTAAACCGATGGTAAAATGTGACCCTCACCATGGTAAATACATGGCTTGTTGCCTGCTGTACTGTGGTGATGTGGTTTCCAAAGACGTCAATACTGCCATCGCCACCATCAAGACCAAGCGCACCATTCAGTTTGTAGACTGGTGCCCCACTGGCTTCAAGACTGGCATTAACCACCAGCCTCCAACTGTGGTACCTGGTGAAAATCTGGCCAAAGTGCAGTGAGCTGTGTGCATGCTGAGCAACACCACAGTCATTGCTGAGGCCCGGGCTCACCTAGACCACGAGTTTGACCTGATGTATGCCAAGCGTGCCTTTGTGCACTGGTATGTGGGGGAGGGTATGGGGGAGTTTTCTGAGAGGACATGGCTGCCCTAGAGAAGGATTATGAGGGGGTTGGAGCTAACGATGCTAAAGAAGAGGGTGAGGGTAAACAGTCCATGTGCTGCAACTGATATTCCACTGTCTTGTCTTTTTTTTCCTGTATTGTGGAACTGTCTGTCCTAAACTTGTCAAAAAAAAAAAAAAAAAGGTGAAAACTTCCATTTTAATGGCAAAAGAAAAAGTAGATAGGTCTCCACTCCCTCTTATGGAAGGCGATGCTATGGTTAAGGAGAAAAATTCTCAATTTCAAAGTAATTGAGTGGACAATTCTCCTTGCACAGAGGATATTCACTAGAGATCTCCAGACAGAAAAAAAGTGCTGCTAAATGTGCTCACTAGCAGGGGGCTTCATTTGGTGTAGAGCAATTGGCTACTTCTGCCTCGATATCCCCCTGTCACATGATAAAGGCAAGGGGAAGCAATTCTGTCTTGGTATTCCACAATGTGATAAATGACAGGAAATGTAATTGTGTAATGCCAATAAGCACCAGAAAATTGCAAATCTCCAAATGAAAATGTTCCTTTCAATCACACAATCAGGTGACTGGCAGGGCATTCGAGATATTACCTCAATTACAGCTAATTTTCTGTGGAGACTTTCTGCACCTTGCTCTGCTGCTCGGGCAGAAGGAAGTCAGAAATGAAAGTCACCAGTTACAGGAGACGGAGTCTCCTCGGAGGCCCTGCTTCCCTCCCTGATGCTGTCCCAACACTCTTTGTCCTGCAGGCCACACCCATCTGTGGCCTTGGGTGTGGGGTGGCCCTTACCAGGCAGATACTAGAGGGGGAATCTTGATCACCATGGAGACAGCAGCTGGGGCTCAGTGTTACCTTAAGAGAGAATAAGAACGAACATTCACTGGCATAGCTAGAAAATTCTGGGCTTTGGATCAAAACTGTCCGTAAAGGACCTCTACTCCTGATTAATTTTAAAATACAGAAATAGTCTCCAGTGAAGTAGAGTGAAGCTTTCTGGTAAGCCTGAAACCTGTGGGGGGAAATATCATATTAGAAAATGTATCACAAACATCCTTTAGTGCTTTTGATTGAAAGAGGAAAAAACATCAACTTAAGTTGGCCCGAGCATGAATGGTAATTTATTTTAAGGATACAAGAACGTTTTCAGATCCTCCAAGGGCAATGATACAGCAATGTATCCGAAACCGACAGAGAAGGCATCCGTGGCTCTGATTCTCTGATTCTTTTACATGTGTGTTTCTTATTTCCTAGAAAAGTACTCTCTGGGCATGGTCTTTTAATCCCATGTGTGGAGGATTTTCAAGGCCACCCTGAGACTATTTGAATTCCAGGTCAGCCTGGGCCAGAGAAACCCTACCTCGAAAAACCAAAAAAAAAAAAAAAAAAAAAAAGAAAAGTACTTCAGTAGTATTGACTGGAGAAAGTTCTGGGTTCCTAGTTACAACTTCTGACAATGGAGATTGACTTGGGCACATCCACAAAGTTACAGGACATTGATTCTAAATTGTTCTGGGGCATGTATTCATCATTAACCCAATGTGTTATATGTTCAGGTAGGTGTTAGATAGGCTGATACAAATACGATGCAGGGCCCCACTCCTATGTGTGGAGAGAGTGCGGCATCAAGGCCGTCATCTGGAAGCGAGGAAGTACCTTTCTGAGGGAATTTCTACACAATCATGATTTTGTCTGGTTCTCACAGCCACAATTAAGGGAGGAAGCTCCATTGAGATGCTGACTAAACAGATAATTCAGTTTCTTTTTCTTTCTTTTTTTTTTTTTTTTGAGAGAGAGAGAGAGAGAGACAGAAAGAAACAGAGAGGAAGAGGCAGAGAGAGAGAGAGAATGGGTGCGCCAGGGCCATTTCAGCCACTGTGAATGAACTCCAAATACATGCACCCCCTTGTGGACAAGTGCAGCATTGCACGCTTGCATCACTTTACATCTGGCTAAATGTGGGACCTGGAGATTCGAACGGGCGTTCTTAGGCTTGGCAGGCAGGCACGCGTTAACCGCTGAGCCATCTCTCCAGCCTGGATAATTCAGTTTCTAAGAGAACATGCAGCCATGCAGCCAGTAAACAGCTAGAATCTAGGTCTTCTTGCTCCAAATGCTAAAAGGAAAACTGCAAAGTCAACCTTCTCTCTTTCTCTTTCCTTTATGTTTTGTTTTCTTTGTTTTTCTTGCCTGAAGAAGAGCAAAATCCATTCCTTTAACCAACAGATAATTTAAAACATGCTTTGTGCAAGGCATCATGCTAAGCCTTCAGGGGTTTGTGAGGCCCGTCCTCAAAGTACTTAGAATCACTTAGGTATGACATGCCACTAGTCCACCTGTCAGAATCCCTGTGGTTGACACACAGCACTACTGGGTGTCATTCATAGCTGAGCCTCAACAATGGAGCCACGAGGGTAACACAGTGTCTAGGACCCCTGGGTGTGTCCCACCCTGTGCTGCAGCACCGTGCACTTCTTCAGCCCATGTGCCCCTTAACAGATGGCTGGTGTCTATCAGTCAGAGCGTAACTCAAATAGGAACTCCAAGTGTAACGTTTTCCAGCACCTGGGCAAGGGAAAGAAGGGTCTCTGATGTTAAGAACCCTTGATTGAAATCGCTGCATTTTGGTGAAGGGTGGGGAGATGGCTTGTAATGGATGGAGAGAAGTCACATGTAGGGTGTCTCAGTTGAGACCTGGGAAAGTCAAGGCTGAGACTCATTTCATTAGTTTCCAGTGGTGGGCCCACATAGTCACTCTCCCAAAAGAAGGAACTTGCCTGGGCTGATGGGAGGAGCTTCATGGGACTGTGGGAAGGGTGATCTGTCAGAAAGTTGTTGGCAAGCCCAGGGGCTAAAGGGATCAATAGGGAGCCATAAAGAGGGCATAAGAGCACCAGGGATAAAAGCAGCAGGGCTCAGGAGGATCACTTGAAGGAGTGGGGACCTGCTGCATGCACTGATGGGGAGAGAAAGCTCCACCCTTTGCTGCTTGTCTGGGTCTCAGGGCCTCCATGTTGAAATGTCAGTCTGGCATAAAACAAACAGGTTCTGAGTTAACACTGCTTTCTCCAGTCTTTTCCTTGTTTTTGTTTTGTTGTTCTATTTGACATGGGCTCTTGCTGTGTCATCCAAACTGTCCTTGAGCTCGGATCTTCCATGCTTCAGTGTCCCCATTGCTGGGATTACAAGTGTGTACCACCACAATAACCAGATGATCAATAAGCTACCTTCGTCTGAAGAATACATAATAAAACCTGAGAGGCTTCTGTCCCCACATTCCCCTCACCCACTATTACCTCATTATCCAATCAGACACTAACCAAACCTAGAAAAATGTTTCTGAAGTTGACCGGCATGAACTAGTCTTTTCCAGCACATGTTGAAAACCAGAACATAGCCTGCACTTGATGCATCTACAGCCCCCACCACCAAGACCCACAGTGAAGTATCAGAGCAAAGCTTCCTTGACGTAACGTTTGAAATTGAAATCAGATGTGTCCAAAGACGCTCCAAGAAAAAAAAAAATGTATTCATGAAACAAGGCCCAAGAGCAAACCTCTCATTTTCTAGCTCTCCCGGTGAAAAAGAAACTGCAGGCATGGCGCTCAGGCCCCAAAGTGCACAGCCGAGGAACACCTGGCACCATGAATAAACTGCAAATGTATCTGTTTTCCTACAGGAAAAAAAAAATTGCACGAGATGGTACACTTCCCAATGTAGGGCTGGTAGCAACCGCCTTGCTAAAAACCAACAGCGCCCATTACCAGCAGTGCAGGAGCCCAAGGGAAGAGACTGAATGGGTTTTTCAAATCACTGAGTCTCTCAAACGTCTGAAATGTTTACTATTTTAAAATTAAACATCTGTTTGAAAGATCTGTTAAGTTATGATTTTTTTAAAGCGGAATTCAAAAGTCACGTTTCTTTTCATCTCTCTGTCAGTTTCAAGGACCTTGACTTTTGACATTGAGGCTTCTATCAGCCTTGGGTTCCCAAAGGAAAAAGGAAAAAAAATGTTTTCACTTTGGATTACCCATGGTCACCCCCATCCTAAACTTATAAAACTTCTCCTAGTTCTATGTTTTTGGTTTTGGGGTTTTTTTTTCCTTTCAACCGTCTGCAGCCATTGAGCGTGACTGTGGGTTTATAGTGCTTCCCAAAGTTTAAAAACAATCCCACTTAAAATGTTCAAATCAAATTCACAAGCCGCCTAATGAGCTGTGAATGTGAATGTAAATGCTTTACTAAGTGAGCACTCATAAAGGAATTATGTGCCCTAAGTAATTACGCGCAGATGCCTGCTCTCGGGAGTTCAGTTTGGGACATTTCTCAGCAACAGAGTGTCCTTAGCACGGGCTTCCACAGGAAAGAAAAGGTTCTTGTTTTCCAAGCCGCCATGTGTTCCCTGGTGAAGTTCTTCCTGCTCCGAGTTGCCAGGAGGCCTCTGTCTTTCCCTCTCCTCACAAAGGACACTTTCCTACCAAAAATTAAATAAATACAAGTTCGTTTTTGACTTGTATAATCTCACCCCAGAGCACAGTCCCCACAGAATGGGACAGAATGGAAGAGAAGAGAACACCTGCTGTTGGAAGGTCCCAGGCTTCACACTCAGTTGCCACTAATCCTCGTGAGATCATTGCACACGTGCCAAACATCCAGTCCTCTGCTCTCCTGCCAATCAACCAGGGATCTATTCTGTGTCCAAGCTTCCGTGATCACTCATACACATCCCATTTCTTAGAACTGGGGCTGGAGGGATGGCTTAACTGTTAAGGCATTTGCCTGCAAAGCCAAAGGACCCAGGTTCAATTTCCCAGGACTCACATTAGCCAGATGCACAAGGTGGCACATGTGTCTGGAGTTTGTTTGCAGTGGCTGAAGACCCTGGTGTGTCCATTCTCTCTCTCCCTCTCTCTCTTCTCTTTGTCAAATCAATGAATAAATAAAAATAAAATATTAGGGGCTGGAGAGATGGCTTAGCGGTTAAGCGCTTGCCTGTGAAGCCTAAGGACCCCGGTTCGAGGCTCGATTCTCCAGGACCCACGTAAGCCAGATGCACAAGGTGGCGCACACATCTGGAGTTCGTTTGCAGTGGCTGGAGGCCCTGGCATGCCTGTTCTCTCTCTTTCTCTACCTGCCTATTTCTGTATCTCTCTCTCTCAAATAAATAAATAATAAAATATTTAAAAATAAATAAATAAAATATTAGAACTGTGTGTCACCGTCAGATCTTTTCTAAGCCTAATGAGATAATGAATGCCTATCTCAAACCAAAGGACATGCCTCACCTCAGTCAGTCTGTGGGGAAACACTGAGAGCGTGGAAAGACGACTCCTTACTCCATGGGTCAGTCTACTTCACCTTGGACCCCAAGATTAACCAGCTTTGGAGACCAGATCAGAAAGGTTGTTGGCGTGCCATTATTATTCTGGGCATCTTCCTGCTCTTCCATGAATAATTCACTTCCGGCTACAAGTACAGAAAACCTGTTTTCTCCGTTGTATGTTCTCTCACTTGCCTAAGCGCTACTGGCTTTTTGTGTGATTCCTGCCAGTGAACTTCCCAAGCCCTGCCCTTGGTTCAAATTCCTCCCCCAACAACCTCTTTAAGGAATTTTAGGTTCGAATGCTTATTGTGGTAGTTTGAATAGATGGCCCCCAACATATTCAGTGTTTTGTTAGTTTGTAGTTTGCATGTACAACCACCTGGCTAGAGGCAGTGTCTCTGGGTGGATCTGAAGGTGTGGTGATGGGTCTGAGATTTCAATCTAAAGATATGCAAAGTGTGCCTAGCTGGAGTTCCTGAGGTGTGCTGTGCTGTGTGGCTTTTGGCTTTTTTGGCTTCTCTCTTCTATCTCCCTCTGTGTGTTTGTTCCTGTGAAAGCAGGCCAGCTTTTTTCTGCCATTATGGAACTACCCCTGAATCTATAAGCTTCGATAAATATCCCTTCCTCCATAGCTGCCTGGTCTGGAAGTTCATCTCAGTGAACCTGACGCTGTCTGCTACACTTATCCAGCCAACCAGGCATTGACTCCGTTAGAACTCAGCCCAAATGACGCCTCCATGGGCAGGATTCTCACTCGTTGCTTGGCTCGCACTAATCTGGGAGCTTCAAGTACTCACTCCACTTTTATGTACACACACACACACACACACACACACACACACACACACACCTATGTGGACACAGGTCCTCACTTTCATCCTTCTGTCACCAGAATTGTGATTTATACTCATAGCAGGTCAAATCCTCTCACATCTCACTATTGGCTAGTTTTCTAAGTGAATGGGGCTGTTTCCCCTATTTTATCTCTAGAAAAAGAAAAAGAAAAAAATCTCAGTGAACCTCCTATCTGAGAAGCAAGCTCCATCTAGACTTAAACATTGCTATTCGGGCCGGGCGTGGTGGCGCACGCCTTTAATCCCAGCACTCGGGAGGCACAGGTATGAGGATCACCATGAGTTCAAGGCCACCCTGAGACTACATAGTGAATTCCAGATCAGCCTGAGGTAGAGTGAGACCCTACCTCAAAAATACCAAAAAAAAAAAAAAAAAAAAATGCTATTCGGGACTGGAGAGATGGCTTAGTGATTAAGATGCTTGCCTGCAAAGCCAAAGAACCCAAGTTCAATTCTCTAGGACCTGCATAAGCCAGATCCACAAGGTGGCACATGTGTCTGGAGTCAATTTGCAGTGGCTGAAGGCCCTGGTATGCCCATTCTCTCCCTTCCTCCCCCTCCTCTCTCTCTCTCTTTCTCCCTATCTTAAATAAATAAAATAAATATTTAAAAAATTACTATTCAAATTCTTGACATATCTCTCTGTCTCTTACAAATTGTTTTGAGGGGGCTGGAGAGATGGCTTAGCGGTTAAGGCATTTGCCTACAAAGCCAAAGGACCTCGGTTTGATTCCCCAGGACCCAAGTAAGCCAGATGCACAAGGAATTCATTTGCAGTGGCTGGAGACCCTGGCGCATCCATTCTCTCTCTCTCTCAAATAAATAAAAATATTTTTAAAAAATTGTTTTGAGGGGTGGGGAGATAAAACACTTGTCATGCAATTTTGAGTACCTGAGTTGGGATCCTCAGAATCCATGTAAAAGCTGTAAAGTATGTTTAAAAAAAAAAAAAAAGCACGTAAAAACTGTAGCGGATGTCTGCAATCCCAGCATGCTCACTGTGGGGTGGGGTGGGAGGTAGAGACAGGTAGATGATCCCTGGGAAGCTCACAGGCTAGGTATCCTAGCAACCAGAGTGGTGAACCACAGAGATCCTGCCTCAAGTGTTGTGGGAGGTGAGGGCTGACACTCAAGAGTTGTCCTCTGACCTCCACACACGTGTCACGGCACACATGCACCCTCACTCCCACACATGACCTGAGCACACACATACGCGCACACACACACACACACACACACACACACACGCACACCAGGAAACAAGCTGTTTTGATTCGTGACATGGAACCGACTTGTCCACTCAAAAACTCCGAACGTCTGCTTTCCATGGCATGACAAATGGAATCCAAGTCCTTAAATCTACAGTTTAACAAACAGAGTCCTTAAGCCTGTAAACAGCAACACCTGTTACTTCCATTTTTCCGTTCAATGGCTGGAGTGAACCCCATGGATCTGAAGACTGAGCTAAGTCCCATGATCATCTTTTCTACTTCTCCCTTCATCAAATCAGAAATGCCGGCTGCCCCCGAGCCATTGCCCAGGCCTTCTCTTGATTCATTCTACCTCCACCCTTTCACATTCCAGTCTCACTTCCTCTTTGCAGCTGTCCGGAATGTAACAATTCATGATGTACAGCCCCTGATGGAATCCCGGTATCACAGCAAAAGTGGGCTGGGGGCACAGGGATAGGGCCACGCCCATGACTACACATAGCCATTTGCCAGCTCGGACACCAGGGCTACTCGTTCCCTCTGAAGGCAACTTCTCTGATCTGAGATAAGCCATTTAGAATGAGCCCAGCGAGTCATCCCTGTTCTTCTCTCAAAAGAAGTCACCAGTCTTTGTAGTAAAGTTCCAGTTACTCATCCGTGAGTAAAGATGCCAGTTTTTAGCAAATAGAAATACAGGACCCTTGTGCAAGGTTTAGGACATGCTTATGCTTTTAAAAATATGTATTACTGGGCTGGAAGAAATGGCTCAGCGGTTAAGGTGTTTGCCTGCAAAGCCAAAGGATCCAGGTTCGATTCTCCAGAACCCACATAAGCCAGGTGCACAAGGAAGCACATGCATCTGAAGTTCGTTTGCAGTGGCTAGAAGCCCTGGCATGTCCATTCTCTCTCTGTCTGCCTCTCTTCTATCTTTCTCTCTGCTCTCTCTCTCTCCCTCTCTACTTGCAAAAAAAAAATATGTATTATTTATCTGAAAATCAAACGTACCTGGGTGTGTTACATTTTACCTGTCAACCCTGCAGATAGTTTCAATCAATCACCAATCAATTTAAGCTACATGAAGATAGAGGGTTTGTTTTGTCCATCCCCGCCACCCCCCAGGGTTTCTGTCACAGCACAATATGAGTAATATACTTTCAGGTTCTTTGGGATAAATGAACAACTCCCTCAAGCTTAGGTCAACAGTAAACAAACGCTCACTCACAAGCACACTAATTATCCTCCTCTTAAAAATTTTTTTAAAAGGTTAGAGAGATGGCTTAGTGGTTAGGGTGCTTGCCTGTAAACGTCAAAGGACCCAGTTTCAATTCCCCAGGACCCATGTAAACCAGATGCACAAGGGGGTGCACACATCTGGAGTTCATTTGCAGTGGCTAGAGGCCCTCGTGTGCCCATTCTCATACTCTCTTTCTCTCTCTATGTCTCTCCTTCTCAAATAAATAAATAAAAATTTTTTAAAAATCAAGGCTTGAGAGATGGCTTAGCATTTAAGGTGTTTGCCTGTGAAGCCATATGACCCAGGTTCAATTCCCCAGGACCCACATAAGCCAGATGTACAAGGTGGCACATGCATCTGGAGTTCATTTACAGTGGCTGAAGCTCCTAACATGCTCACTCTCTCTCTCTCTCTCTCTCTCTCTCTCTCTCCCTCCCTCTCTCTTTCTTTCTCTGAAATAATTTTTTAAGACCTCAAAGAACCAAAACTAAGTTTCTCTCTCTCTCTCTCTTCAACTTCCTCAGCATCACTTGCTGCTGTCTTGCCTTCCACAGATGTCCTATAAAGGGTCCCATAAAGAAGCCAGTAACCAGTGCCAATAAATCCCTTACTGGTTACCCTTCCCCCTGGCCATGTATACGTGGAGAGCAGAGGCAGTTTCTTTATTGCCTGTGCTCAGTTGGTTTATGAGGCTGTATATATCCGGCTACTGTACAATACTCCCCATCCCCGCTTGCACACTCTTCTCTCCACTTAGTCAAACGGCATATCCCACTTCTGCTTCGCAGAGGAATGAACACATCCCTCTGAAAGGAAGGAACTCACTGCTTCTTTCTCCTGGGAGGAGGGCCCTCTCACCTCTTCAGATTAGGTGTTCTATAAGGTTGTGGTCCACACTAAATTGAAAGAGGAAGCCAATATTCTGTCAGAGAATTGCACTCCCTGGGTGGCAAACAGAAGCTGGCCGGGAAACAGCCCCATTATAGGGGCCGACCAAGAGGAGTTAGCCTTTACTCTGTCATGCTCTTGGACCTCAGTTTCCTCTTTAGAAAATGAGAAAGCCACGCCTGAGACTCTGTAATGTCCCTTCAGCTTCAATGTTTAATACTAAGCCAATTTACATGGAGGCCAAGTGAGGATTTAAAGTCAACTAGAGGAAATAAGTGTTTGCACCATTTACAGAAGACGGCTCTGGTGTGTAATGAACGCTGCTTCCTCCACAGATGAGATGGAAAAGAACAGCAAATGCCCACATTGTCTCTTCATCTCAGCAGCAGCCCTGCACAAGGGAGCTGAGACTCGCTGTGTATTGCTTTCTTCCTTGTTTAGATCCAAGACTGAGGTGTGGCAGTTAAAAAAGAGGCGTACCTACAAGTGACAGAGAGTAGGCTGAGATACTTGGTGGCAGCCTTACAATCTTGCCTGGAATTTTCCATTTCATGCTATATCAACTGGCTTCTTAGAAAAGCATCCTCAGAGCATTTTTCCCTGCATCTCTTTCCTGCATCCTAAGATTCACCTGCCACAGAGAAGCAATCCCACACCACACAATAGACATAGCTTAAAAAAAAAATGCTCCATCAAAAAGTGCTTATCAAAATCTCCTCTGGAGCCGGGCGTGGTGGCGCACGTCTTTAATCCCAGCACTTGGGAGGCAGAGGTAGGAGAATCGCCGTGAGTTCGAGGCCACCCTGAGAATAGAGTGAATTCCAGGTCAGCCTGGGCTACAGTGAGACTCTACCTCGAAAAACCAAAAAATAAAAAAATAAAAAATAAAAAATCTCCTCTGGTCATAGGACGGGGCAGAGATTTTAAAATGAGGAAAAGGTACTCCATTCAAAACAGCAATAATAAATAAACCATATGTATCTTTTGGGTGGGAACACATGTAGAGTGGTGGAAAATACAGCCTACTGAATAAACATCTGATTGAATCAATTCAAAACTTCCAGAGACTTGAGGACATTAGAAGGTGTAACAGACAGCTTCAGGTTCGCTGAGATGAACTTCCAGACCGGGCACAGTTATGGAGGAAGGGATATTATTTATTGAAGCTTACAAATCCAGGGGAAGTTCCATAATGGCAGAAGAAGCGATCTGCTCTCCATAGGGCCAAGCAGAGAGAGAGAGAAAAGCCAACCAGTCACCACAGCACACAGAGCAAAACTACAGCCAAAAGGTCACACAGCACACTTCAGGAACTCCTGCTAGGCACATTTGCATATCTTTACAATGGAATCTCAAACCCACCATTAACATCTTAAGACCAGGCCCCCAGTGACATTGCCTCTAGCAAGGTGATTGCAGATGCAAACTATACCTAGTAAAACACTGAATATATTGGGGGACATATATTCAAACTACCACAGAAGGTAAGACAAAATATTTCCACTTTTCACTGGCATTTCTCTGGAAGAAACCCCTGGTATAGCACAGTGCTTGGCAGACGCTCTCAGATATTAGGGGAGTTTTCAAATAAGCATTTGATGAAGTGATAATCAATAGGCTCTCACGGGTCTCCAGAGGAGCCTATGTCATCATGGGCTAAATATCCAGTTACCGGTTTCCCCACTGAACATTTGGTAAAATACATACAATCCTCTCGCAGCCACAACGGCATCGTTACTTGGCAGGCAGGGGCCTGTGGGAGCCATCCCATCCGTCCTTCTGGCCCCAGGCAAGTCCACACTTGAGCTGCAGCAAAAACAGAGTCAAGCCCTAGCCTAGAAGATCCCATAGTAAAGAGACACAAATGCTCAGAAACACCCCCAAGAAAGTACTCCACGGACTCGACAGTCATTTGCATGGCTAAATTTCTTGGTCTGAAATGCTATATATAAATTATATCCTGGAGTTCCTTCATTGCCAGGGACTCCCTAGACTTGCCTACATGTACTCCCTACATGTCAGTAATTACGCAGCTTTAGAATGGTTTCATGGACAAATAATTTAGGACACGTAGACGTAAACCAAGTCAAACTAGTTCTCTTTACTCTGGGAAGATACCTGAACAGAGTATGATTCTCTGAAATTAACATAGACATAGATTTTTTTGGTTTCAAATGCCATTACCACATTGGCGTGCGTCTTAGCCAATAACCACCATTATCATATCACGGTGGTACTTCACCACCATAGAGCTGTCTTTCTTGAATGTAGATCTCATATCAAAAAATCTCTCTCTCTCTTTTTTTTTTTTTTTTTTGAGGTAGGGTCTCACTCTAACCCAGACTGTCCTCAAACTCTCAGTGACCCTCCTGACACAGCCTCCTGAGTGCTAGACTAAAGGCATGCACCACTGTGCCTGGTCAAACATCTTTCTTACAAGAAAGCCCTTTCCTAGCCTCCGAGAGCCAGAGTTGGCAAACTTTAGCCAAGTCCATCCAGTATGTGTTTTACATAGCTTCCCTAAGCTAAGACTGTTTTTAGCATTTTGAAAAAGTTGAAAAGGCTGGAGAGATGGCTTAACAGTTAAGGTGCTGGCCTGTGAAGCCTAAGCACCCAGGTTTGAATCCCCAGTACCCACATAAACCAGATGCACAACATGGCATATGTGTCTGAGTTTGTTTGTAGTGGCTAGAGGCCCTGGAACAACCATTGTGTATCATCTATCTATCTATCTATCTATCTATCTATCTATCTATCTATCTATCTTTCTCTCTAGCAAATAAATAAAGTATTTAAAAAAGTTGAAAAGAGTGAAAATAAAGATAATTTTGTGTCATATAAAAAAAATAATATGGGGGCTAGGGAGATGGCTCCATGGTTAAAGGTGCTAGTTTGCAAAGACTGCAGGCCTGGGTTCATTTCCCCAGTACCCACATAAAGCCAAATATACAAAGTGGCACACATGTATCTGGAATTCATTGGCAGCAGAAAGAGGCCCTGCTATGCACAGCCTCCCCCTCTCTTTCTTTCTCTCAAACACACACACACACAATACACAGAGAGGAAAACAGAAAACAGAGATGGGCACGCCAGCAGCCTCTCAGCTGCTGTGAACGAAATCCAGATGCATGCACCCCCTTGTGGTCAAGTTTGGCATTGCGCCCTTGCATCATTTTGCATCTGGCTAAACGTGGGACCTGGAGATTGGAACCGCTGGAGATTGGAACCAGCATTCTTAGGCTTAGGAGGCAGGCACCTTAACTGCTAAGCCATCTCTCCAGCCCATTGTAAGATTTTTTTGATAGAATTATTTCACATACAAATTTTTTAAAATAATTTTATTTATTTGAGAGAGAGGGGAGGAGAGAGAGAGGAGGAGGAGAGAGAGAGAGAGGGGAAGAGCAGATAGAGAGAGAGAATAGGCACACCAGGGCCTCCAGCCACTGAAAGCAAACTCCAGAAACATGCACCACTTTGTCCATCTGACTTATGTGGGTTCTGGGAAATCAAACTTGGGTCCTTGGGCTTCATAGGCAAGCACCTTAACTGCTAAGCCACCTCTCCAGCCTTCACATACACATTTTGCATTTGTCTGATTACTTCAATAATAACTAAGTCAGGATTAGGGAGATTGTTCAGTGATTAAAGGCACTGGCTTGCAAAGTCTGGTAGCCTGGGTTCAATTCCCCTGTATCCACATAAAGCCAGCTGCTCAAAGTGGCACATGTGTCTGGAGTTCGTTTGCAGTGGCAAGAGGTCCTGGGGTGCCCATTCCTTCTCTATTATTCTGTGTGTGTGTGTGTGTGTGTGTGTGTGTGTGTGTGTCTTTCTCTCTCTCTCTCTGCAAATAAAAAAATAAAATATTTAAATAACAATTACTATTATTAAACAGTAGTAGAAGTAGTAGCGAACTTCTCACAGCAAAGTCAATGAGGAGAGAGCCCATGTGTGGTTTTTCTTACTAATAACCAATTAAACAGTCCTGATAGATGGTGACATTTACTAAACATGGATTGATTAATGAGTACGTGCTAATGTCCTGAAACACGACCATCGAAATGCAACCCAAAGTACGTAACCTCTGACTGCCAGGCAGAGTACAGAACATTTTGCCGCAATTATGTTAGGATTGGAGCCAACATCAGCAAAATACAGGTGGGTTCTGGAAGAACCTGCTTCATGCTCAGCCATCTGAAGAGCACTCACACTCACAGAGACCTCTGGGGTCCTCCAGGGTTTCCTCCAAGAAAGGAAACTTTCAAAATGTCAAAGGGACTTGGAGTTACACAGGAAAGCTGGGCCTCTAGGGAGCAGCTGAGGAATAGAATGTTTGCAAGTGAGAAGACACGAGGAAGGAAAGGTGATGGGGCAGAAAATTCGCAGAATGGGTGGGCCTAAGAGGGGTTGACTGAGATCAGGAGAGACCTGTTGCTTCAGGAACCCAAGATGTTTGTGGTCATTTGGCATGAGTTCTATCTGGTGCCTGTCTGGACACAGATCTGCAAAGGAAGAGCAACATGATTCCCTTCACATTCTGGAATTGTCCTCTGGCTTCTTCCCTATGTTTATCTACATCACTGGTTCTCTCATCAGACGCTATTTACAAGGTTTGATGGAAGATTTAAGGATTACCAAGAGCTTACAGACATGTGTCAGCAAGACATAGTTTCTCTGAGTCTCAGCCCAGCTGCATTCCGTAGTTTCTGCTGGCCTGTTTTCCTGATTATAAATGAGAAAGCAGGCCCTCCAAAGAAGCACAGAGCAAAACCACTTGGCCATTCTCAGTTTAAAAAGAATAGGGTGGGCTGGAGGGATGGCTTAGTGGTTAGGGCGTTTGCCTGCGAAGTCAAAGGACCCAGGTCAAGGACCCAGGTGCACAAGGGGGTGCATGAGTTTCCCTCTCTTTCTAGGACCCATAAATAAAAATTAAAAACAAAAATAAAATGCACAAGGCTGGAGAGATGGCTGCATCTGGAGTTTGTTTGCAAAGCCTAATGTCTGTGGTTTGATTCTCCAGTACTCATGTAAAGCCAGATGCACAAAGTGGTACATGAGTCTGGATTTTTTGCAGTTGGCCCTGGCATGCCCATTCTTTCTCTCTCCCCCCCTTAAGTAAATAAATAAAATGTATTTTTAAAAAGAAATGTGTGTGGCATTTGATCAGAGGTCTAAAGAGCTTTATTTCATATTTATTTCCATTATTATAGGGCTGGAGAGATGGCTTAGTGACATTTGCCTGCAAAGTAGCCACCCTCCAGTAGACCAATAACAAGGCTTTAAGCTGATAGTACCACCAAAAGTGATTGGGTATTTTTTAAAGAAAGTTGCCGGGATGTGGTTATTTCACATTTATTTATTATAAAGGAGAAGGGAGGTAGAGGTAGGAGGATAACAAGGCTTTGAGTTGATAGGCCACCAAAGACTACATAGGAAATTCCAGGTCAGCCTGGACTAGAGTGAGACCATACTTCAAAAAAAAAAAAAAAAAAAGAAAGGAGGGAGGGAGAGAGGGAAGAAGGAAGGAAGGAAGGAAAAAAGGGAGGGAGGGAGGGAAGGAGGGAGGAGAGGAAGGAAAAGAAATTTCCCCAGTCCTCCTATAAGTTAATAGAGATCTTTATGGTTTTTATTTTATACATCCAGAACTCAAGGAAGAAAGAGGTCAGGCTTCAGCCTAAATTATGATGACATTCCTCCTTCTTCTAGAAAGACTGCAGAAATGAGTCAGATATTGCAGAAACACCTCATGTGCCCTGGGTCCAGGAAGTCAGCTGATGGGCTAGGTACTTCTGCATGCAAGGTGTTAACAAGCAAAGAGGCATTCAGGCGGCTTATCTATATCTATCTATATATGGATGTGTCTATATCTATATCTCAGCTCAATATTTGTCTATCAATAGCAATTAAATATTATCATGGCTGGACTGGGGAGATGGCTCAGTAGGTAGAGGCACTTGCTTTCAAAACCTGCCTTCCCAGGTTCGATTCTCCATTAACCAGATGCACAAAGTGGCACATGTATCTGGGGTTTGTCTGCATCAGCAAGAGGCCTTGGTGCACCTACTTTCTCTCTCTCCTCTCAAATAAATACATTAAAATATCTAAATATTATCACAGAATGGCAGTGACTACTGGGGAGACATCAGACTCACTGTTCCTTCTGTGCACAAAACCCATTTCCTTTTTTAAAAAATATATTTTATTTATTTATTTGAGAGAGAGAAAGAGGTATAGAGAGAGAATGGGTGTTTCAGGGCCTCCAGCCACTGAAAATGAACTCCAGACGCATGTGCCACCTTGTGCATCTGGCTTACATGGGTGCTGGGGAATTGAACCAGGGTCCTTTGGCTTTGCAGGCAAATGCCTTAACTGCTAATCCATCTTCTCCAGCCCACAAAACCCATTTCTCTCTCCTCCATATGAAATAGTAGATGAGAAAAATCAATGAGACTATGAACAACAAGGCTTCCTATTCCAACGAGTCAGTATGAACCAAGGGGACTGCCTGCCTAGTACTGGGCTGTGCCCTCAGATTAAAAACACATGCTTTCAGGAAGCTTAATATATGGGAGAAAAATCTCACTTACTGTTTCATACCCGCAGAGATCAATAGAGATACGGTATGGATCAGATGTAAACCATAAATTCTATAGCCATGATAAGTACTAGAGAGGCCAGAAAAAGCTCCCCTGATAACATTTAACTGTTACTGAAATATACAGATAGGTAGCACAAAACACTTGACCAGAAGCAATTTAAGGAAGAAAAGGGATTTTTTTGTTTTCTGGCTTATAGTTTTCTGGGGAGGACAGTGAGGCAGGAACAGGAAGCTGACATCACATCAACAGGAAGTAGAGAGCACAAGGAATGGTGAGTGTTCAACTATCTGTGTCCTTCTTATACGATCCAGGAACTCAACCCATGGAATGGCACCAGCCATAGTTAAGGTGAGTGTTCCCACCTCAACTAACCTCATTGAGAAAGATGGTTTCCATGGTGATTCAAAAGCTTGTTAACTTGACAACCAGAGATTAACCATTACAGCACTTGACAACTGCTAGCGTTTTCTAAGCTCCGATTAATGCTTTAGACATTGTGATAAATTAGCACATTACCTTTCAGAGACCATTAAAGAGGTGCTATTTGAAATATAAATAAACTAAGAAGGCAAGAAAAGTCAAGTAGCTGGTCCAAGGCTTCTCAACTCATGTGACAGAGCTAGGCGTGGATCCTAAGGTCCATTCTACACCAGTAACAGACCCTCCATATTTATAGAACCAGGAGGAAGAGATTAGAGCGTTTCCATCGCTCTCAAGATAAGAAAAACCTTCTTCATATCACTTATCATTAACCATCATCCGTAAAGAAATATTCAAGGCAAAGCTGGGATTCAGTCCAAGTTATCTGACACCAAGTGCTGAGCTTTTCATTTTCATGCCATGCTGCCTTGACAAGAAGGAGAGAAATCAATTAGCACCTAAAGAGGAATAAGAATGCAAGGAAGACATTCATTCTTTCATTTGCTCATTCGTTCAATACCTATTTTGAGCCTGGAACAATTCTGAGAGCGAGGGCTACAAGTCACAAACAAGTCTGCCATGTGCTTCCTTTTCTGGTAGACCTGCCACTCAGTTAAGGGAACTAGAGTGGGAACCAAATGCATAAATCAATAAATAGCATCTCAGCACACAGTGTGTTCTAGAAGATAAGTAAATCTGGGTAGAAGAATAATGTCAGACCTCGGGGGTAAGGATAAGATTTTGCCACTTTAAACAGAATGGTGATATTAATCCCTGAACAAAGGGGAAACAACTGCACAGAGTATTTACAGAAGAGAAAAGGTCTGGTGGATACGGGAAATCGTTCCAGACAGAACGATGGACGTAAGAAAGTCCGGTGAATATGGAAGTCTGTTCCAGACAGAGCTACCAACTCTTGGTACTTTGACACTATTATTCCCCTATGTGGAATCTAAGGGTGATAGCCCCTGACTTCTTGAAAGTGGGAGAGGTCCTTGTGGCTAAAAGTGAGACTGAGAGTCCTCTGAAGAGACACCAGGCCTCTGTGACTCCGGGAACCAGGGCCTTTACTCTTCCCACTGTCAAGAGAAATTCCCCAGAGACTTATGCCACCATAGGCTGTCTGGATCACTCATCCTTATTTCTGCTCACAAAGGCATCTCTTTCTCTCCGGGAGTTCTTCTACATGGCTTTTGGCTTAAGGACTACTTTGAGAATTTGATTAAAAACTCCCTCTCCTCTCTCTCTCTCTCTCCTCTCCCCCTCCTCCTTCCCACCCTCCCTCCCATCATAAAAACAAGTACTTTAGGAATTATGTACACCATTACTCATCCTTAAACCCACCCACAACATTCCCCACAATCTACAGACCCTAACTTACAAAGTCTATTACGATGGTCATTCTGCTAGGTGGAGAGTCCTAAACCACCTACAAAGTCACCATCATTTTGCAATAGAGCGACCTGACCCCCTGTCAGCTGGACTAAGCAGTCATAAACTACAAACCATTCATGGTGCCATGGGGGCAAAGCACATGGTTGGAAATGGGAGGAGATTTCCCTTTAGGTAGGGGCAGCATGACCAGAAGATAAAGGGGATACATGGACGCTGGGCAGACAGAAGCAATAGTTTTTTGCAAACAAGGACCCTAATAAAGCTTATTTTTCTGGATTGAACAGATAGCTCAGGGGTTAAGGTGCTTGCCCAAAAAGCCTAACCCCCTGGGTTCAATTTCCCAGGACACATGTAAAGCCAGATGCACAAAGTGACCCAGGCATCTGGAGCTAGTTTACGGTGGCCGGAGGTCCCGGGATGCTCATTCTCATCTCTCTCTCTCTGTCTCTCACCCGCTCGCTTACTCTTTGCAAATAAATAAATAAAATATTAATTTTAAAAGCTTATTTTGAGCTGCAGAGATGACATAGAGCTTAAGGCGGTTGCCTGCAAAGACTAAGGACCCATGTTCAACTCTCTCGGTCCCACAAAGCCAGATGCACAAACAGACACAAACGCACAAGGTCGCACATATGCACAAACCAAATGTGCAAAGTGACACATGTGTCTGGAGTTCAGTTGTAGTGGCTGGAGGCCCTGGCATGCCAATTCTCTCTCTCTCTCTCTCTCTCTCTCTCTCTCTCTCACACACACACACACACACACACATTACCAAAAATCCTTATTTTGTACCATGTTAATACTTTGATTCTGTGAATTGCATAGGACATCTCAATCATTTCACAAGTAGTTGTTGATGGAGCACATAAGGCCAGACTGGAGGCAGTTTAGAAATCCAGGCTAAGAAATTTAAAAATATATAGATAGCATGGATAATGTACAATGTCAATGATGTATTGATACGGCAGGGCCAATAAAAAGTTTGAGGAAGAGGGTCTTTATGTATTCAAAGTGCACACCGACGATTGTTGAGACAATGGTCTGTCTCTATCTCGGGTTCCCAGTGGGTTGAGTGGTATGTGAGGCCCTGGGTCGTGAAACTCTGCAGAGGGTCTGGGAATTTTCTCCCCAAGCTCTTCTTTATGGCCTGTGCAGAGTCCTCTTTTTCCTGGTCATTAATCCCTAGTCATAAAGAGAAATAATGATAGTGTTGAACGGAGCAGCATTTGGAGAAATATCACCTGTTAATTCCGGGGCTCACCTACCAGCTCAGGGAAAAGACAAACACTTCCTTCCGGCAGCAAAATGCAGGCGTCAAGGTAAACTTGAAGGCAGTGAGGGCATTCTGTTATTTTTCCTCTTAACAAGGCTCGATGAAAGCACTCGCCACAGTCTGCCTAATTGGGCTGCGAGCTGCTCCCTGAGCTGCACTGGCACAAGGAGCCAAGGGTGCCTTGGTACATGTTGTCTGAAGGCTTCTCCCCTCCTCCTCCAAGGGGCAGCAGAAGCTGTTTCACCAGAAGCCCACCCATTCCGGAAACACACCTCCAGCATCCCTAGGGGACCCTCATCGAGTCAGAACAACCGGTTCCCCACTTTATTTCACAGTACTGACTCTTTGGTTATCTAATTATCCTGCAGGGTTGGGGGGGGATGTGCAGTGTTTACTCACTGCTCCTGCTGCTAAGATGCCCAGAGAAATCACTAGCAGCAATTGTATTCCCTCTGGGTCATGTGAGGGAAGCTCGGAGGACAGATGCCTCTCTGTTCAACCACCCAGGAGTGCCTTTGTAGGTAGGGACACGGAGGGCTTGGGAGGAAATGAATTGTCCTCAGTAGTCGAGTTCTGAATTTCATTTCAGTCAGGCAACTGATCTCCACAGACCCCTGCCTGCCTCCCGATGTCTCAGGTCTGCCCACACGAACAGTTTGGGACTAGGGCATTCACTAGAGAAACCAACATTGACAATAATTAATAATGGTGATGGTGACATGTTGTATTGCCACACATCTTATAAAAATATCTAACTTAGGACCAAAATAATTCCATAATTTTCTCCTTGTAGGATGGTGAGAACATGAGTCTTAGAGAATTTATATAATTTTACCCAATGTTAACATAGCTAACAAGGAGCAAAGCTGCAACCTCTTGGATGGAGGAAGAAAAGGCAGTACATGTTCTGAACTCGCCCGTTTACATGGTTTTCAGGTAGGGAAATCGTTACAAAGGGAACGGCTACTTCTCTGTCAATCAGTCGGTCAGCTAGTTGTTTACTGAGAGCTGTCCTGATGCACATGCTGAGACAACATTTGACCTGAACCCTTCTGTTCAAAGAACTTCTGTTCCAGGGAGGACACAAGATGCGTGGCGAATTAACAAAAATATACCAAGAGCAAAGCCAGGCGTGGTGGTGCACGCCTTTAATCCCAGTACTCGGGAGGCAGAAGTAGGAGGATCACTGTGAGTTCAAGGCCAGCCTGAGAATACAGAGTGAATTCCAGGTCAGCCTGAGCTAGAGTGAGACCCTACCTCGAAAAACCAAAAATATATAATATATATCAAGAGCAATGTAGAAGAGACCATTACGCTAGAAAAAGCACAGGTTCTGATGTAGGAGGTGGAGAGTAGGGAGGGATCAGACACCATTAAAACTGGAGAGATGGGCTGGAGGGATGGCTCAGCAGTTAAGGTGCCTGCTTGCTAAGCCTAAGAATGCCAGTTCCAGTCTCCAGATCCCATGTTTAGCCAGACGCAAAGTGACACAAGGGCACAATCAAGGGGGCACATGTGTCTGGAGTTCATTCACACTGGCTGAGAGGATGCTGGCATGCCCATTTTCTCTCTCTCTCTCTCTCTCTCTCTCTCTCTCTCTCTCTCTCTCTCTCCCCCTCTGTGTCTCTCTCCAAAAAAAAAAAAAAAATGCATAAGATGCCAGGCCAGTGGATCCCAACTTTGGGTCCCTGTCCAGATTATCAAAGAAATGAAAACATGGACTCGGAGAAGGGTGAGCTGTGCATCCTGACATTTACTTTAGGGAGAGTTATGATGAAGAGAGAAGACATGCATGAGAGCCCAAGCCAAAAGAAATTCTCCTCTTTCCCAGCCTGGAAAAAATCCCCCTCACATCTCCAGGGAGAAGTCTCTGGAGAAGGGCTCACGCACATGTGGAAAGCAAAACAGGAGAGCCCAGGGTACAAGATCCCCCTTGCATAGGGGGTCAGAGAGGACTAGGAGAGAGTAAGGAGCTCAGAGCTTAAAGAGAGATAATAATATAGAAAAGCAGGGAAACATCCCAAACAAAGCAGGAAAGGGCCTGGACACAACGCTATTCTCGCCCTTCCCAAGTGGGAAAGGGGAAGAGGAGATTTGGAAGATTCCCCCCCCACACACACCAACCCCACACAGGGAGTCGAGCCAGAGGGCAAGGAGGGAGGTGGAGACAGGAGAATCCCCCAGAAACTTACAGACCAACTAGCCTATGAGAACAGACCCTGCTTCAAACAAGGTAGAAGGCTAGGACCAACACCTGAAGTTGTCCTTGATCTCCTTTCTCTCTCTCTCTCTCTCTCACACACACACACACACACACCCCAAAAAGAAGGGCCCTTGCATTCTTGTAAACTCTCATGGCACATGTGTACTGCCAAGGCAGCTCTTCTAAGACTCCAGTAAACCCACCTCAACATTTTGTTACGTGGCTTTCTGCAAATCTAAGCTCTTGATTTCATCGCCCAGGCTCCAAGAATTGTAATGGTCCTGGGTACCATGTTTGCATTTTCACTAGCGCACCTATCAAATTACCAATGAAAATGGTGAATAAATCCACCGACCCGATTAGAATGAGTGAGGAAGCAAGACTACTTCCTGCATGACACCTGCGCCCTGTCGCTATTGAGAACTGGGTTCTCGCCAGTCAGAACGCAGTGCTGGTTGTCAGAGCCCTCGGCCCTCCAGTCGGTGCATGCTGCAGACTGAAGCCCGTCTTCTTTCTCTGGAGAATGCAGGAGCTGGGGTTCTGTACCTACCAGGGCTGGACGAGAGAGGCAACCCAAATCTACACTGAGAGATGTGTTGCCAGACATCGGTTCATGCAACTCTGAGATCTGCCTCAGCAAGCCCAACAGCCTCAGGACAAGCTACCAACAGGGGCACAATGAGCTCTCAGGTACAGGCTGGAGCTGAGACCACACATGGAGGCTCCTCTGGAACCATCATTTCTGCTGTGAAGGACTTTCAGCTGATGGCGTGAGGCCCTCTCGCATCATACAAAATAACATCCTTTACCTAAAGTGGGCTGATCTTTCACATTAATCACACTGACAAAGTACTTCACAGAAATAGCTAACCAGTAACGATAGCCTAGCCCAGCTGACACCTGAAACCGGGCACCGTGGGCTTTATGATGTCACAAAGCTTTGTGGCTTTACGGGTTACGATTCGGGGCTGGAGAGATGACAAGCATGAGGACGTGAGTTCTGACCTCCAACACCCACATAAAAGCGCACAGCTATAACCCAAGCACTGGGGAGGCACGGATGGGGGGGTCCCTGAGATTTACCGACAGCTAGTCCAGACAAACTGAGAAAACCAGGTTTAGTGGGAGACCTTGTCTGTAAAAGGTAAGATGGGACATGATTAACGAAGATGGGTAATGACCTCTGACCTGCACACATGTGTACATCCAGGTGTACGCACACACATATAGGCATGCACACACAACACACGCATATACCGCATATGTACACACATGCAAAAGTAACGTAAAAATAAAACTTTTAAAAATATGATTTTAATATTCATCTCTTGCAACAAGAATGTACTTTTCAGAAAAAACTACTACTGTCATATCCATCTCTTTCATCAATAATGTACTGTTTTCATGTCTAGGACAGGTACACAAAGAGAGTCATCTCTGAGCCAGGGCTATTAGGCCACTAGGAACACAAAGCGCCTGGCCTACAGACAGGATGGGAAGACATGGGTCTAGCCACAGCCAGGGCCTCCGTTATCAATCAAGGAAGATTGAGAAGGACAATTGATCACAGACAGTTTTCTTCCAAAATGCCATTAGTAAACCATTTTTCACTGTGATTAAAAAAAATGTATATACAAGGCCTGGGAAAGGGCCAGCTACTTGCTGGATTTTAATGGGGCAGGAAAATATACAATATTAGTGCAGAGAACATTGACATTTTTAGCATTCATCACAAAATTAGAGTCACAGACAAGAAAGGAAAGGATTTTAGAGCTAATCCTGTCCAGCTCGTGTATGTTACAGATGAGGGGAGAGGGGACTTGGGAAATGTAGTTTGAGAACCCTGCTCAGAAGGGCTGAGGAGAAAGATGGTTCTGATGCTTGCTGTGAGTCTGATGACTGGAATTTGGATCCCCAGCATACACATGAAGCTGGACACAAAGTGGAGCACGGGTCTGCAATCCCAATGTGCCTACAGCAATAGGAGTTGGAATCAGGAAAACCCTAGAACTGGTATGGCATTTTCAGAGGCAAAAGATCAGGGGAAGCCCTGTCTCAAACAAGGTGGAAAGAGCGGCCCAACACCCACTCCCGAGTTGTCCTCTGATCTCCATAGGCATGCCGTAGCACACATGTCCCCATACACACACACACACACACACACACACACACACACACACTCCTAAGCATCCCAGCCTTGCAAACATGAAGCCTGGAAATTCGTCCCCGGTCAAAGCTCTTTGGACCACGTCTGCCTCCAGCAAGTTAAGAAAACATGTCCAGCCTGGGATGCACGCCTTCTACCCCCTCATCCCGAGCCTGCAGGCAAGCTCTTTACTGCTGGAACCACTCTGACTGATATCAGTAACTACAAAAGGGCACGCTGTTAATGGAGGATGACAAATTCTAAAATTGGCTTGTTTTCACAACTGTCACTTCCTAAGAGGTGAAGGACCTCTGTAAAAACCTCCGGGTTTCAGCCAGTCAACATGTCCCTGTTCCTCCACAATCACTTGCTATGAAAATGTCATTATTCTATTTTGCAGAGGCTGGAACGGTTGTGTTTCTTTACAGTGAGTATGTTTTTGGAAAGAGCGAAGAGAAAAATCATAAAAGCCAGGCCTGGAAAGACTCCTGAGGGTCAGTCATGTTCCCCACCACCACCACTACCACGCACAAGAGGAATAAAAAGTGGAAAACACAGCCCCAGACTCTGTGAGAAAAAGGGAATCCCCGACCTTGTGGGAAGCTGTTCACGGGGTTCACTTTGATTTGGGCCTGAGAAGAAGAGCTGCGCCTGGATTCCATGGCCCTGTACCCAATACAACATCTGATGCAACAGATAAGGACATGCACCCAGTGCCAGCTTCCCATGTTCTGCCTGACCCATAGAAACTGAGAGGGTTTGCTAGGAAGAAACAAGAAGTGGAAGAAAGTTAAGTAAACATAGGCCATGATCCTGTAGCCAACCCTAATTAAACTCATTGTGTCACCAAAAAGAAACAAACAAACAAAAAAATCAAAGGAGAAAGAAGACGACCTGGGCAGCAGGGAGGGGATGAGGAGGAGGGAGCTGAGATAGTGTGGGATTCATGTGATTTAAATACAATATGATGTACATATGCCAATACAGTGCTATTTTAAGAATTTATTTATTTATTTATTTATTTATTTATTTATTTATTTGAGAGAGAGAGAGAGAAAGAGAGGGATAGAGAGGAAGAGAGAATGGGCATGGCAGGGCCTCTAGCCACTGCAAACGAACTCCAGATACATGTGCCCTCTTGTGCATCTGGCTTATGTTGGTCCTGGGGAATTGAACTGTGGTCCTTAGGCTTCGCAGGCAAATGCCTTAACCGCTAAGCCATTTCCCCAGCCCCAATACAGTGCTTTTTACAAAAGAAAATAAGGAGACAACATGTGGGTTTAAAAGACCCAAAAAACCAAAGTAACATCATGATAGGCTTCAGCTGCCTTGCAGGCTTCAGGCTAAACTCAGGTCAGGTTCCCAGAATGTAAGTCAGAACAAACAGTTACTGGAAAGACCATACTGACCCAAAATAACGGCCAGATTAGACAAAATAAGCAGGTGTTATACATTCCTGTGTCTTTGTAGTTTAACTAATGTTCCTCAGCTGCTGTATAACCAATCAACTTGTAACATGTAAATTCATGGTAAATGTCAACCAATCATATTAAAAATTTCCCTTCTCTCTCTCTCTCTCTTTTTTTTTTTTTTTGTTTGTTTGTTTGTTTGTTTTGGTTTGGTTTTTCGAGGTAGGGTCTCATTCTAGCCCAGGCTGACCTGGAATTCACTCTGTCGTCTCAGGGTGGCCTCAAACTCATGGAGATCCTCCTACCTCTGCCTCCCAAGTGCTGGGATTAAAGGCGTGCACCACCACTCCCGGCTCTTAAAAATTTCCCTTCTCTTTGTTTAAACCCAATAAAAGCTTCTCCCAAATGCAACTCGAAGCTTTTACATGAATCCACCATGTTGGTGAAGTCAAGAGACTGAGCTTAAGCCCGAAATAAAGCTCTTTGAAATAAAGCTCTTTTCTTTGGTGGTCTCGGGGCGGGGAAGGACATGTCTGGGCATTTTACATTTGGTGGGCTGGAGAGATGGCTTCAGGGTTAAGGCGCCTGCCTCCTAACCCTACGGGTTCCAATCTCCAGCGGTTCCAATCTCCAGGTCCCACGAACTGACCACAAGGGCACTGCTCGCGCTCATCTCTGTCTTCCTCCCAACCTCTCTCTCTCTCTGGTTTACATTTCAAAACAAAAAAATAAGATAAAATTTTAAAAAAAGTTTAAAAAAAAAAGCCGAAATAAGGTGAACATGTTATCTCTGAGATAGTTTGGTCCTAAGGACTAAGAATCCGTCATAAAAGAATCACCAGTGACAGACCTGGGAGAAGGCTGAGTAGATAAGGCTCTTCCCATGCAATGGAGAGCTCCTGAGTTTGGAGCCTCAGAACCCACATAAAGCAGGATGTGGTATTGGGCATCTGTAATCCCAGAAGGCCTACAGCAAGAAGGAAGGCGACGACGGGAGAATCCACTGGAAGCTCTTGGCCAGTAAGCCTGGCAAATGCAGTGCCGAGCAACAAGGACACCTGCCTCAAACAAGATGGAAGGAGGAGACTGAGACCCGAGACTGCCCTCTGACCACTCCTCGTGTGCTGTGGTATATGAGCACAGGCACACACACACACACACACTACATACAAAAATAAAAAGAATAATCAATTAAAGGCATCCCCCCCCCAGGATAAAACAGAGAGAAAGAGAGCCTGTAGCTATACCTAACATCAAAAATCCAATTTTGGTTATCAATGGCCTATTCCCAGGGGTAGAAACTACCTTAGTAAGCATGAAAAAAGATCAGGGCTGGAGAGATGGCTTAGCAGTTAAGGTATTTGCCTGAGAAGCCTAAGGGCCCTGGTTCAATTCCACAGGACCCATGTAAGCCAGATGCACAAGGGGGCATATGTGTCTAGAGTTTGTTTACAATGACCGGAGGCCCTGGCACACCCATTCTCTCTTTCTCTCTGCATCTTCCTCTCTCTCTCTCTCAAATAAATGAATAAATTAAATAAAATATTTAAAAGGAAGATCAGCTGACTTCATTGTTTAGTGCTAGTATCATATCTTTCATTCATATTTTGACATTACCTACCTTGACGGTAGAAAAGTCTAGCGTGGCATATACTATGAGAGGAAACACCTAAGGTAAGGCTGTAGTGATATCCCTGTGGGGGGCCCTTCTCCCCCAGGGCTGTGATGTCTGTGAAGTGGTCAGGCTTCTTGGGGGCTGAGGGGAGGGGCAGCAGAGCAGAAGCCAAATGCTTAGCCTGTGACGGGTACAGTCACACTGAGTTTATGTCCTGATTCCATAGCCCTACCAAGTATGTGGCCTGTGCAAATTAACCATGGCTTCCTGAATTTTCTTATCTGTAAAATGGAAATAAGGAAATCCATCCTGCAGGCCTCCTGTGAAATTTAATTAAGATAATGAATACAAAATGCATAGACCGCACTCAATAAATTTTAACCATGACTCTGGGTCAGAGTTTCCTAACCTTCCTCACATTCAAACATGCATCTTGGAAGAGTGCTTTTTGCACAGGAACCTGGAGCAGGATAGGTTTATTTGTAGACAAAACAGGAACCCACCAAGAGTGGAAGGCATGGATCACCCATGCAATCCACACATTCCACCCAGCTGGACACCATCTTCTCTAGATTGCTGCTTTGTTTTACAGACATTTCTCTTAGAACATTATCTGAGCAGCCTGACCTGCTCCAGTTTTAGCTAATACTGCTCGCTCTCGCTCTCTCTCTGTCTTGTTCATAGGCATATAAAGCATGATATTTCTTTTTTTAAATACATTTATTTATTTAAGATATTGAGATAGAGAAAGAGGCAGAGAGAGAGAGAATGGGCACATGGGGGCCTCCAGCCACTGAAACAAACTCCAGATGCATGCGCCACCTTGTGCATCTGGCTTATGTGGGTCCTCGGGAATCGAGCCTCAAACCGGGGTCCTTAGGCTTCACAGGCAAGTGCCTAACCACTAAGCCATCTCTCCAGCCCAAGGCATATCTCTAAGCAACATAAATAAGTTCTCCTTTAAAATATCCAGCCACACACACCTTATCTTCGAACAGTCATCACCTGGTCCCACAATTACAAACAGGAGAGAGAGGGGTGGTTCTGAAGCTGACGATGGTCTACACGCAGTCTTTAAATTTGCAAGTGTGTCTCTGATCCTAGGGGGACAGTGAGCCCAGGAAGGACTGGGTACCAGGTAAGCTCACCAGATGTCCATCCTGCCCCTTCTCCCTTCCTACTCAGCCCTGTGTCATCTCTCTTCTGACTAGCTTGCTCCGTCCTTCAGTCACTCAAGAAACATGGCAGTCCTTCCACGTTCAAGGTCATGTGATAAAGCTCACACACACACTCTCTCTCTCTCTCTTTCAAATTCAGATTTATGGAGAAAGGATCTGATTGAACCAGTTACCCACTCGGGTGTAATCAGCAGAAAAAGCGACAGCGGATGAGGCCCTTCTAAGCGACCAAGACAATTCCCTGGGACACAGCAAAGATATGTACAAGAAAGAGCCCCTCGCAAAGAAGAAAGCCACAAATAGACCCAAAGACTGAGTCCGTTATATTGGCCATCCTGTCCTAGGGCCTGGCCATCCCACGTCACTCCCCCAGTCCCAGTCCACACTCTAAAGAGCCTTATTATACCCAGGATATCTAATCGTCAAAGGTATTTTCAGTCACGGACGTCTAAAACCGAATGTGCCGATTTGCCAGGGAGCAGCAATGTTTTAACAGTAGAGAGCCTGGATGCTTCTGGAACAAAAGGCCATGCAGGGAATAGTTCTCCAGCACAGGACTGTTCTAGAGAGAAGGGAAGCTGCCCCATGCATGTAGACTGAGAAGCAGGGAGGTCCCAATGGAAGCACACATAAGCCTCCCTGAAAATGAACGTGTAAGCATCCCCAACAATTTTGTGCACAGCCAGGGCTATTCATGGGCCATCGCGTGAAAACCAGTTTTAAAACAAGCATTCACCAGCAGCCCTGGTTCTCTCCAGAAAGTGGAATGAAATGAAAAATCAGAGCTCACTGAAGGTGAAATTGTCCTGCCCTGCAGGGAAGGGAATTTAGCAATAGCACTATAATTTTCAAATGAAAAACTAGAACACATTGTTTGACAAAGTCTTTTTTTTTTTTCTATTTTGGATTGAATGAAATGGTCTAAAGAATGTACTTTG
Source organism: Orientallactaga sibirica (assembly GCA_036365145.1). NCBI lineage: Eukaryota > Metazoa > Chordata > Mammalia > Rodentia > Dipodidae > Orientallactaga > Orientallactaga sibirica. Next base: position 21,063,377 of record JAEOAD010000032.1, on the reverse strand, counting down.
GGTATGCAAATAAAGGAAGTTACTAATTTTTTGGTGGTATGTGAGGAAAGGAATAAATTAGAGCAAAAGGTAGAAGAGTGCCTCAACTGGAGAGCTGGGAAGGGAAAATTGACTGAAGCCATTTCAGTGTCAAGGAACAATATTACAAACAGCAACACATGAAGCCAGAGACACTTTCCCAGAGACTGACTGGGTTATAGGTTCATGGAACTGAAATTCAATTGAGACTATGAGTCAATGAGCTGATATTAATTAAGAGGTCACAGAGCACGTCTGGCAGCATTTTTCTTTTTTCTTTACAATGTAATCAGACAACATTAATTTGACTTATGACTGCTTAAAAAAATTGCTTTTATTGTTGTTTTATTTTTTTTCAAGATAGAGTCCTGACCTGGAACTCACACTGTAGCTCCAACAATCTGTATTTGTCAGGGTTCTCTAGAGGAACAGAACTGATAGAATGAATCGTATTAAAAGGGAATTTATTGGATTTGTTTATGGCGGCCCAGCAAAAGCAGCTTGTAGACCAGAGAGTCAAGGGACCCCGTAGCTGCTCAGTTCGTGAGGCTGGAGGCCTCAGCAGCCCCAATCCAGCACTGAAGGTCTGGAGACTTCCTGGAGAGACGCCACTCTTCAGCCCATGCTGGAGGGAGCAAGCAGCACCTGTAGCCCAGAGACACCTTAGATAAAGCCCCCCTCCGAGAGGGGCCGCCCACTCTGGGGTAAGGGCTCACCCTGAGGGAAGGACTTCCTCCTTCAGTTAATCCTTCCTGGAAGCAACCTCAGAGACCCACTCACGAGGAATGTCTGTGGATTCCTAAACAAACCAAGATGACAACTGAACTATCATAAGTCACCCTTGTCAACATGACACCAAACCATATCTCCTTACATCATACTTAATTTCCAGGTTAACCTCAAATCCACAGCAATCCTCCTACCTCAGCCTCCCAAGTGCTAGGATTAAAGGCGTGTATCACCATGCCCTACTTAAGGCTACCCTAGTTTCTAACAGCTCTCAACCCCATATCAAAGACGAGATAATGCTCTCCAGCTCTCACATGCACTGCCTTAAAAAGACTGATCCAGGGCTGGACAGATGGTTTAGCTGCTAAGGCTCTTTCCCTGCAAAGCCAAAGGACCTAGGTTCACTTACCAATGTGCTGCTCATCCCGATGCAAACCCCCCACATGACTATACACCTGCTGACCCCGGAAGTTACCTATTCTGGTCACTGTCATTGCTCCTTTCTGAAAAAAAAAATCATAAAACACAGAAAATCCTTCTTTTGACATTGTCTCCCCATTCCTTATGTGTTCACGGTTTGATTCACTATCTTGCTCATTCAATGACAAGCCAATGAAAAGGGCCACTTTTTTTTTTTCTCTTTTATTTATTTATTATTGACAACCTCTAGTTATAGACAATACTCCATGATAATTCACTCCCCCCTTCCCCCTTCACAAATCCACTCTCCATCATATCCCCTCCCCCTTCAATTAGTCTCTCTTTTATTTTGAGGTCGTCATCTTTTCCTCCTATGATGAGGGTCTTGTGTTGGTAGTCCCAGGCATGGCGAGGTCATGGGTATCTAGGCCATTTTGTGACTGGAAGATTGCATTGTAAGCAGTCCTACCCTTTCTTTGGCTCTTACATTCTTTTCTCTACCTTTTCTGCAATGGACCCTGAGCCTTGGAAGGTGTGCTAGAGATGCTTCAGTGATGAACACTCCTCTGTCACTTCTCAGCACTATGGTTCCTTCTGAATCATCCCAGGGGTCACCGCCATCTGAAAAGTTAAGCTTCTCTGACCAAAAGTGAAAGTAGCATTGATATATGGGTATGAACATTAAGAGAAGTGCTTGCCCGGCAGTTTGGTGAGCAAAATATATGCATTTAGCCAGACACCAGCAGGCATTACATCCCTAGGGCACATGACTTCCCTCGTCATAGATTTTCAGTATCAGGCATGTATTCCCTCCCATGGAGCAGGCCTCCAGTCCAATTAGAGAGTGGCTGGTTTTCCTCATAACAGACATGCCACTATTGCCCCCGTTGGCTCATTTGGCCTGGCTGGCCAAATTTAAAGCTTGCAGTGTCCACTGTTGTTTATTGCCATTGATGACTCCTTTTCATAAGGCTGCATGCAGCTAAGCTTTTTCCAGCTTTCTGTCAGCTGGTCTACATGAGGAGGTTTTCAGCTCAACTCCAGCTTGATTTCTCAGTGACCCTGCAGTCCAGGCATGTGGTGTCTTCAGCAATAGGGTCTTACTATCTATTCCTAGTGGGAAACCAAGAGCCACAGCAATGGCCTGTAATGTTTTGGGAGTATCAGGGACCACCCTGGCCAACAACTCACTGGAAGGTATCCTATCCCTGGTACTGAAATTTTTTCTAGTAACAGTCTACGGTTTCTGGTTGGGCCATTGACAAAAGTGAACTCTCCTCTAGGAGAAAGAAAACTTCAGAAAGAGTGAGTGAGAGACTGGGTTGTCGATTGCAAAACTCTCCTCACCAAGGAAACCGCATGGAGTGGACATTTTTTTAAGTTTTTTTATTATTATTTTTAGAGAGAGACAGACAGAGAGAGAGGGAGACAGATAGAGAATGGGCGTGCCAGCAGTCTCTCAGCTGCTGTGAATGAAATCCAGATGTGTGCGCCCCCTTGTGGGCAAGTGTGGCATTGCGTCCTTGCGTCACTTTTGCATCTGGCTAAACGTGGGACCTGGAGATTGGAACCGGGTTCTTAGGCTTAGCAGGCAGGCGCCTTAACCGCTAAGCCATCTCTGCAACCCTGGATTGGACATTTTGAACTAGGACAATGATCTAAGGAATGCTTCCTCTCTACCCTTCCACGTTTTAGGAAGAACACTCAAGTGCCTGATGAGATCACCAGGGAATAAGCGACTGTGAAAAGGAACCCGAGTATTCACAGGACATGGCATGTTGATGTGACCGAGGGAGAAGGTAAAAGGAGTCATAGATACTTCTGCTGAGCGAGCAATGTTGACAAGTTGTAGATTAAAAGACAAGGAGGTGTTTCGTATTGTCCAGTAGACTGACCTTAGATGTTCCCAGAATGCTCTGTGGCCTTGGTCCAAAGTTTCCCGCATTAGAAACAAGAGCTTGAGAGGCCGATGGTGGACAGGGATCTCAAGCACTACGTATCTCTCAGCCTCTTCCGCAGTGGACTGAGCACTATGGGAAGCCAGCTTCTTAGCCCTCATTTGCTCTGCCGTAACCTACCTCTCTCAGCTTGGCTGCTTGTCTAGTCTTCATGTGTTTGCCTTATTGAGACAGGGTCTCATGTAGCTCAAGCTAGCTTCAAATTCCCAATGTTGCTGACGATGGCTGTGGCAATTTGCATGTGAAATGTCCCCATAGCCCCATATGTTTGCGATTGAATCCCCAGCTGGGGGAGCTGATGGGGAGTGGAGCCTTGCTGAGGAGGTATGTCACCAGAGGCAGGCCTTGAGGTTTATTCGTCTAGCCCCACTGGGTGTTCGGACCTCACTCTCTCTACTTCCTCATGCTGATGTGTGGAGCTGGGATGCCCGTCCATGTGCTCTTGCCATGCTGAACTTCCCTCCAAAGCCGAGAACTGGAAATAAACCCTTTCTTTCCACAAGCTGTTTTGGTCAGGTGTTTTGTCCCAGCAAGGAGATGTTCACTGCTATAATGACCATGAGCTTCTGATCTTTCTGCCTCCACACCCTCAGTGCCGGGATCATAGGTGTGGGCAACCATGCCTGGTTTATGCACTGCCGGGAACGGAACCCAGGACCCCATACATGATAATCAAGTACACGACCAACTGAGCTACATACCCAGCCTCATTTTCATTTTCTTTTATTTTCCCAAACCCTTTTCAACCTTATACGATGTCACTTTTTAGCCTGTTAATAACTTTCTTGCTTCATTTTTAATATCGACTTTTATACTTTCAACTTCCCATTCCCACCCCATATACCTTCATCTTTCATCTCTCTTACTTTCATGGTTTTAACCTTTCATCTCATTGGCCTCTAGCCTTCTCTCATTTATTTTGAATCTCATCCACTTTATCTTTTTATTATTTTTTAATGTTTCATCATTAACCTTTATTTGGAACTTAATTCTCTTATATTTTAACTTCTATGCTCATTTTCTTTTTTCTCTTATTTTACTCTCAATTTTGTAAATTATACCTTCTTTTAAACACCTACTTTCCTTTATAAAGTGAAAAAAAAAGTTCTCTCAGCCTCTTCCCCTATAATTCTGGACTTAAAAGTTTTTATTTCACAATGAATTGTAAGAAGCAAAGTTAATGAGGGTTAGCTGTGGTTCACATGGGCTTCTGGTGACTTTCTGTAAACTCCTCCACAGCCTCTGCTCCAGACCCTGGAGGGCCCCACACTGCATCAGGACCCTACCTTAACCCCCTCCCCATTAAAGTGGGATAACTGCTTGACAATGGGAAGGAGGCACACTGGCTGACATAGCTGACTCCATTTTGTGTCCTATTCCATCTTGTTCCATTTCCCTCCTTGTGAGTTATCCTGAGGCTTCCTACTTTTAAAGTTCCTTTGAACCCCAGGAACCCCAGGCTTGACTGATGACGTGTGAAGAGGAAGGACTAAAACGCCCCCTGAGCAACAGAGACCTTCTTAGCATCCGCATAGCTCTGCAGGCCTGCTACAGAGATATCGGCCAGAGGTAACGGTCAGCAGACCCTGGCTAGACCAAGAGACCTGAACTGGTTCTACAGAAACCCCCAAACCCTGACTGTGTTTCTCTTTCCTATACAACAGTGAGACTGATGTAAGCACCATGAAGGAAGAGTTGAGATCATTAGACCTTTGTTCTTCCTGGTGCGGGGACACTATGATAAAGTTCCTTTCTCTCCTGCATCACAGTTCATCTCTTTAATTAGCTTTCTGGTTGGATGGACCAATATCATCCACTGGGGACTCACAGATTTGGGGTTTTTGCCCTAACTCCAATAACAATACCCCATAGTCCTATTTATAGGTGTCAGACAATTGTCATCGGGAGATACAGAAAAGCCTATAGGAAGAATTGTTCTTAGGGCTCTAATTTTTCACACAGTGAACTCACTTCACTTTACATAATTATAGACTCTAGTTACCTTGATCTAGCTATATCTACACAAGGATATGCAAGTATCATTGTAGAAAAGGGGCTTTTGTTGTTTTTAAATTAATAGGATATAAAGAGCAGAAGGAAAGAGAGAGACAGAAAAAAAAAATATATATATATATATATATATCTTTATTGGACTTAGTGTAAAAAAAAATGCCAGAAGTATTTTCTGAGTGCATGTAATGGCAGGCAAGAACCTCCCTACAAAGAACTCACTGTTCAGTGACCTGACCTGCTGTCTGTCAGAGCTGAGGAGTCTTATAATCGGAGCTCCAAAGAAGGCCCACTGGGGAACTGTGAGCAGACCATCTTCAAATAAGTTCCCTCCACATTGGTCCACTTTCTAGATTAGGTTAACTGAAGTAGGAAGACCCACTCTAAATGTCCCACCAAATATGAGCCCCTCCCTTAAGCTGCTTCTTGTCAGGTATTTGGTCACAGCAACAAGAAAAGTAGTTAATACAGACATTCTTCCAGGGGCAAGATGAGCCAAGTCTGCCAAAGAAGCCACTTTTCAGGAACACTAGCAGATAGTGAGGTAGGTGTTTCCTTCCGTCTGTAGTGTACCCTGTACAAAGATTCACCTCCTGAAACATGATTTGTTTCCATCTCAAAAGTAGAAATAATTGTATATGTTGATGACTTGGGTGTTTTAATATTACTGACCTGTTTTTAAAATAATCTAGATTTCAAATTATTTATCTCCTCACATTTATAATTTTACAAGTTTTATTTTCTCTAGTATACTGGGAAATGTTTGGCAAAATATCAAATTTAGATGACTTGTTGAATCTGCTAATTAAAGGATTAAATATTAAAGCTTGGCATAGTGGTGCACATCTTTAATACCAGCAGAGGTAGGAGGATCACCATGAGTTCAAGGCCACCCTGAGAATTCTTAGTGAATTCCAGGTCAGTCTGAGCTAGAGTTAGACTCTACCTCAAAGAATTTTTTAAAAAGTATATATATTCATTTCAGCCTAGATTCAGTTTCCCATGTTGAGATTCACTATATTAAGTGCTGTTTCTCTGATTATCAGATATTTGCTTATCCATGTTGGAGGATAAAGGATATCAATGCTTCCAATAAGTCTAATACAATCTTACCAGAAACATGGAATAATGGTTTTTCCCATGGGCTTCATTCTAAATATATGCCTAATAACCTAAAAGGAAAATTCATCAACAAATGTACTTATGAAGAGATCCATGGGCTGGAGGGATTGGCTTAGTGGTTAAGGCATTTGCCTGCAAAGCCAAAGGACCCAGATTCAATTCCCCAGGACCCATGTTAGCCAGATGCACAAGGGGGTGCATGTGTTTGGAATTCATTTGCAGTGGCTGGAGGCCCTGGTGTGCCCATTCTCTCTCTCTCTCTCTCTCTCTCTCTCTCTCTCTCTCTCTCTGTGTGTGTCAAATAAATAAATAAAAATAAAAATAATTTCCAGCACTTGGGAGGTAGAGGTAGAAGGATCACTGAGAGTTCGAGGCCACCCTGAGACTACATAGTGAATTCCAGGTCAGCCTGAGCCAGAGTGAGACCCTACCTCACAAAACCAAAAAAATTTTAAAAATTAAAAATTTTAAAAAATAAAATAAAATAATTTAAAAACAAGATCCAGATAGTGCTGAACAGTGGAATGTGGGTAATCATTCCCCCTGAAAGTATAACGGAGATTGTATCTGTCCCTCTCACCATCCCTAAGAACCACACCACGAACTGCCAGTTCTTCATGTAAATGTGTGCAAGCCACTAGCCATTTTGCTTGCAAATTATACACATTCTTATGAGAATTTGTACCCTGATGTCATTTCTATCTCCACATATTTTTCCATACAATCATGTCCCTCTGTTTATTTTTTAAATATTTTATTTTATTGGTTTTTTTATTTACAACTTCCTTAATTGTAGACAATATTCCATGGTACTTCCCTCCTTCTCCCCCACTTTCCCCTTTCAAAGTCCACTCTCCATCATATCCCCTCCCCCTCTCAATTAGTCTCTCTTTTCATTTTGATGTCATGATCTTTTCCTCCTATTATGATGGTCTTGTGTTGGTAGTGTCAAGCACTGCAAGGTCATGGATATCTGGGCCATTTTGTGTCTGCTTATATATACATTTTAAACTCAGTTTCAGCTTATTATATTGCTCATACAAAAGATACATTAAACATCAGGTGTGGAGGTGCACACTTTTAATCCCAGCACTCGGAAAGCAGAGGTAAGAGGACCGCCATGAGTTCAAGGCCAGCCTGAGACTACATAGCAAATTCCAGGTCAGCCTGGGCTAGAGCAAGACCCTACCTCAAACAAACAAACAAACAAACAAACAAAAAAGGCCAAAGAGATAACTCAATGTTTGATAAAGCGTTTGCTACACAAGCCTGACAATGTGAGTTTGGATTCCCAGAACCCACATAAAGCTGGATGTAGTCACATGTAGAACTCCTATGGTGACATAGAAGGTGGAGGCAAGAGACAGCTCGGAAGCTCATGCCCAGCTAGCCTGGGACTCACAGTGCTGAACAAGAGACCCTGCTCAAACAAGGCGAAAGGCGAAAGGCGAGGCTGACTTCTGTCTACACATGCACACCATGACACGTGTGCACCTGCACTCACATACATCTCTCATACACATACAAAAAATAAACTTAGCCAGGTGTGGGGGCACACACCTTTAATCCCAGCACTTGGGAGACAGAGGCAGGAGGATTACCATGAGTTCGAGGCCACCCTGAGACTACATGGTGAATTCCATAGTGAATAGCCTGGACTAGAGTGAAACCCTACCTCGAAAAACCAAAAAAATAAATAAATAAATAAATAAATAAATAAATAAACCTTAGAAAAAATAAAACATTATCTAGAAGTCATATAATGAATAAATAGGGAAAGAGTCTTTGAAGGGTACAGAAGTACAGTTTGTTGTGCTGCATAAACACTGGAGTATTGATAAATAAGTTTTTGATAAATAATTTTTAATATTTATTTTTATTTATTTATTTATTAGAGACAGAAAGGGGGAGAGAAAGAGACAGAGAATGCAGAGAATAGGCATGCCAGGGCATCCAGCCACTGCAAATGAACTCCAGTCGCATGTACCACCATGTGCATCTGGCTTACATGGGACCTGGAGAATAAAACCTGGGTCCTTAGGCTTTGCAGGCATGCACCTTAACTGCTAAGCCATCTCTCCAGCCCTGACAAATAATTTTTACCACAAGAAGTATTATATGACTAAAATAATTTTTGCTATGTGGCCAACGTGTAAAGCTGAGATAGACTCTCATGTCTCAGGAGCTCTGTTGATGACATAACTGCAGCCATCCGTAGAATTTGAGTGATGAGTAAATGGAAACATTAGGGACCATGAAAGACCACGCCGAGGACGAGCCCACTGTTTGTTGATACTATACTAGGTGGAGAGAATGGTTTGTGGGTTTTTTTCTGTAGTGGTTACCTTCTTATTGCCATGACAAAAAAAAAACAGAAGCAGCTTATGGGGGAAAGAAGATTTATTTATGGCTTACAGTTTCAAGGGGAAGTTTCATCAAAGAGAAAGAGTGGCAGGTACAGACAGCTGGGCCTCAGATCTTCTCCTGAGCAGAGAGGAAGGAGACACAGTAAGCTGTGTCATTGTGGCAAATGTGGCTGGGCTATGACACCCCAGTACCCACCCCCAATGACAAACTTCCTTCAGCAAGGCTCCACCTCCCCAAGGCTCCACAGCCTTCCTGAATAGACCACTGACTGAGGATTCAAGAGTCAAACACACAAGGGTGATGTCCTACATTCAAAAGTTTACGTTACAAACAACTTCTCATGACCTGGCCACGTTGATTAATCTTCAAAACTTATTTGCTCATTAGCAAAAATGGAAGTATTGGGCTGGATGGAGAGATGGCTTAGCAGTTAAGGCAGTTGCCTATGAAGCCTAAGGACCCATGTTCAACTCCCCAGACCCCTGTAATCCAGACATACAAAGTGCTGCAGGTGCAAGATCATGCATGAGCACAGGAGGAAGCATGCATCTGGAGGTCGATTGCAGTGGCTGGAGGTCCTGGCACACCAATTCTCTCTTTCTCTCATAAAGGAATGTGCCACAATGGCCAGCAAAAAAAAAAGAAAGAAAGAAAGAAAAATGGAAGGATTGACACTTTGTAGTTTTCCTGAGAATCTGATGAGATAATACGTGTAAACTGTTTAGCATGGTGTCTTAGATACCGTAAGTGTTAAGTAACTGTTGCTTGTTTTTAGAAGATTGATAAAAATAGTAATGAATTAAAATAATTTCTAGGATCCTAGCCAGAGTGACAGAAGAAATGGTGACGTCATTGACAAAATTAGATGATTGTTCTGGGAAACAGAAATTTAGTATATTATGATACAGTTAGCAAAAACCCAGATGCTGTGGGCATAAATTTGAAAATAAGAGAAAGACAAGAGATATCATATTCACTGCTATACCATAACCATTTCCCCAAACATCCTCACGCAGTTCATGCAGGCATCACTTTTGGATCAGTTCATATGGGTGGGCATCACTCTTGGACAGACGTCTCATTTGCCTTGATTTAGAGCTGCACAAGTTCATTCCCATGGCCTTGTGCATTAGCTTCATCCCACTTAAGGGCATCTGTGTGCTTTATTTACATGCTTGCTCTCTCTCTCTCTCTCCCCCCCTCTGATTATTAATGAAAATGTTAACTAAGTCCGTCCCCTGTGGCTCTCCACCCCACACCTTTCCCAAAAGGGAGTATTCCATAATTCATCATGAATATTTATTTTTTTCCTCTCCAGTCAGTTTCCAGAATCACAATTGGCTTTCTAAGCAAAGCAGTTGGAACTAATTCAGAGTACATTATAATCACATCTGCCACATCTACAAATGCCAGTTAATATGCATTGGCCATAAATCCCCAAATCAGAAAAAAAAAAATGGTAGGGAAGAAGATGGGTAAAAAGGAACTCATATGGAAAAGCCTAGGACATTCTGTCTTTCAAAGGGAAAAATAAAATACCTAGGGCCTAATTTCAAATCTCATGTTTTTATATACTTTTTTAAATTTTCATTTATTTATTTATTTATTAGAGACAGAGAAAGGGAAAGAGAGAGAGAGAATGGGTCCACCAAGGCCTCTAGCCACTGCCAATGAACTCCAGATGCATGTGCCACTATATGCATCTGGCTTACGTGGGACCTGGAGAATTGAACCAAGGTCCTTAGGCTTTGCAGGCATGTGCCTTAACCGCTAAGCCATCTCTCCAGCCCTCAAATCTCACCATTTATTAGTACTTACCAGCCCCTAAATAGAGTGTGGCGGCTTTAGAACTGCAGAATAGCCGGCGTGGTGAAGGATGCACCAAACCCCTATACTCAGTGGCTTTAGATACTTTTCTCATCAGTGTGACCAAATGTCTGGCAAGAAGCAACTTAATGGAGATGAGGAGTTTGGGGGGACTTTTGACTCAAAGTTCAGACGATGGGGTACATCATGATGGGGAAGGCATTGTGACCAAAGCAGCTCACAGTTAGGGGACAGGATCTTTCTCTCCTCTGGGCAGGTCAGGAAGCAGAGACAGAATGCCAGCACTCAACCGACTTTCTCCTTTCCCCCTTTTTACTCCGTCCAGGATCTCCGCCCATGGGGTGTTGCCTCCCACATTCAGGGTAGGTCTTCTCTCTGTAGTTACATCTCTCTGGAAACACTCTCACAGCCATGCCAGAGGTGTGTCTCCTAGGTGATGCTAAGTCCAGTCAATTTGACAATGAAGAGGAACCATCACTACAAACTTCCCACCTCATGACACAAGTGTGCATATTGACTTTAACATATTGAATTTATGATTCTGTTTTTAGTTTTAAATTATCTGAAACTTTTCTTAAGAGGTCTTTATTTTTCTATCTCCATTGTTCTGTGATAGTTAAGATATGTCTGTTTAAATTAGAAATCAGGGCTAGAGACATGGCTTAGCAGTTAAGTCACTTGCCTGCAAAGCCAAAGGATCCAGGTTTGATTGCCAAGGACCCACGTAAAGCCAGATACACAAGGTGGCGCATGCACCTGGAGTTCATTTGCAGAGGCTAGAGGCCTTGGTGTGCTCCATTCTCATTCTCTATCTCTATCTGTCTCTCCCTTTCTCTGCCTTCATCTCTCTCTCAAATAAATAAATAAAATAAAGCATCAAGCAATGTCCAAGATTTATAGATCAGAGCATGCCCTCCTCTACAGAGCATATGGAAGACCACAGAGATGCAGAACCCATACATAATAGCACAAGAGGGAAGTGATACCTAGGAAGAAAATAAATGGGGTCCCATTACAAGCACACATTTTGTCCATTCTCACCAGTCCCTAAATATAGTTGTGGCCCCACCATTTCAGAGTAAGTTTCATGGTTGAAGGAAGAATAAATGGCCATTTTTCCTATCTTATATGTAGGAGTCCTTTGTGTGACTGTGCCCCTTGTGGGTACATGGGCCAGCAACTGTGGGTCCTCGCCATACCCAGGGTCATTGGCTACCGATGTCGCAGGCACAGGAGGAGTTGGGGGAAGCAGGGTCCTGGAGCAGCAGATGGGTGTGACAATGGGCAGTGAACACCCGGCAGGCCGTCTGATGGATAGCACGCTCTCATTTATTCAAAGGGGAGTGGGTTTATAAACACTTGAGAAAGGTTGAGAAGGCACATACAGACTATATGGTGATTGGATACATAGTTTATGGGTTGCTATCTAATTGGCTTAAAAGCAGAAATGTAAGGGAGATAGTGGCAGGAAAAGCTACGTGACTTCAGAGTTGCAAGGAACCGGACCAAAAGCAGTTTATGGGAGGAAAGGGTTTATTTTGGCTTACAGACTCAAGCAGGGAGCTCCATGATAGCAGGGAGAAATGGGACATGAACAAAGAGTAAACGTCACCTCCTGGCCAATATCAGGTGGACAACAGCAACAGGAGAGTGTGCCAAACACTGACAAGGGGAAGTTGGCTAGAACACCCATAAGCCCGCCCTCAAAAATACACTGCCTCCAGAAGGCTCCAATTCCCAAATTGCCACCAACTGGGGTCCCAGCATTCAGAACACAAGTTTATGGGGAACCCTTGATTCAAACCACCACATTCCACTCCTGGCTCCCATAAACTGATAACCATACATGATGTAAAATGCAATGTATTCAGTCCAGCTTTAAAAGTCTCCATAGTTTTTATCAATCTCAATGCTGTTCAGACACCTCATATTTCAAGGTCTTTTAATTGAGCTGTATTACCAAAAAAAGAAAAAATCATGGCACAGAATAAACATTCACACTGAAAAAGATGGCATGGGGCATAACAAATAAAGATTGAACCAATATAAGATTTAAAACAAACAGGGCAAACATCAAACTCTGTAGCTCCGAGTCTAACAACTCTTACCAGTGACAAGTCTCCGAGTCTAATAATTCTAACCAGTGAAGAGTCTCTGGAGTTCCAATTCCGCCCCTCCAGCTAGGCTGTTCATAGTCTGGGTCAACTCCATCCAGTGCCAACAGCTCTCCTTGGCAGCTATCGTGCACAGTCCTGGCATCTCCTCTGGGTCTCTGCTACAACCCACAGTTCATCCTCATGGCTCCGTCGGGCTTCCACACAGGTAATCCACCAAGCCTGCTTCACACTGCCCACGGCCATTTCCAAAGAACAAAACCGTGTGGCAAATTCAATGGCCTTCTCTTTCCTGCATTTGTCATACTCCATAATACCAGATGGGCTACCAATTTGTTAATCCAGGGGAGATAAGCAGACTTTGAAGAATAGGATAGCAGTCAGGCCACTTCCAAAGAGAGTCTGGCCAGGCGTGGTGGTGCATGCCTTTAAGCCCAGCACTTGGGAGGCAGACGTAGGTGGATCACTGTGAGTTCAAGGCCACCCTGAGACTACAGAGTTAATTCCAGGTCAGCCTGGACCAGAGTGAGACCCTACCTCTGAACAAAAAAAAAAGAGAGAGAGAGAGAGTCTGCATTCTTCCTGTTGCCCCAGTGCAGATCAGCTGGCCCAGTCTCAATGGTTGCAATCTCTGAAACAAATGATTGCTGCTGAATGGCAGCAGTTTTGTCCCAAAGATTTCATTCTTTCTGTGTCATATCCTTCTGCTCACACCAGTCCATGTCTATGCAATGGAACCCTGCACAAGTTCCCAGGACATAGGCAGGCAGAATGCAGTCAAAGTTCTTTCTTACCCTCATAAGCCAAACCAGAGAGGGTCACATCACCTGGCCACGATCAGGTAGACAACAGCAGCCAGAGAGTGTGCTCAACACTGACAAGGGGAAGCTGGCTATAACACCCATAAGCCCGCCCCCAAGAATACACTGCCTCCAGAAGGCTCCAACTCCCAAATTGCCACTAGTTGGGGGGACCTAGCATCCAGACCACATGAGTTTATGGGGGACACCTGAATCAAACCACTACAGAAACCAACCCACAAGAATGCTCAAAGAATTCAGTGGAATAGCTAGGATAAAGCAGATCACAGGACAGCAGACAATACCACAGACTGGTTACCTGCTCTGTCCAGGTATCATCAGCTTTGTGTGGGAGTTTGAATATAAAATCCGCACCCCCCCCCATAGCCTCAAAGGGTTTCTAATGAAGCTTTATTCCCACCTGGTGGAGCCTTTGAGAAGTGGGTCCTTGCGGAAGGAGGTGTGCTACTAGGGACAGACCTTGAGGGTTAGGCCAGCTTGCCAGTGCTCGCTAACTTATTCAGACGATTTCTACTGTGATGGGAATATGATGCCTGCCGGGCTGCTTGCTTGTTTGCTTGGCTCACTCTTTCTGCTTGCTCCCGGCTGATGTGACAAGATGCCATACTTTCTCCCCACCCCACCCCCACCACCATGAGGAGGTTTCCCCTCAAAACTGTACGGTCAGATATTAGCCCTTCCCTTCCATGAGCTGCTTTTGGTTGGGTGTTTTGTTGCAGCAACAAGAGGGTAACTCTGTGCTTCGGTTTTGTAAATGTTGATCCCCTAATAACGGAGAGTTTCAAGCTGCCTACCTCAAGAACAAGTGCAACTCAAAACGCGCACACGCCCACGTGCGTGCAGAGAGAGACAGACTGCAAGGACACCAGTAATCCCACTGAGGAGGGCCCTCAGTGGAATGGGAGAAGGACAGAGGAAACATAATAAGGGTGTAGCCCACAGGAAAATGACCAATGTGCACTATGTTCCTAAAGTAAAGTCCTCATTTAATTGGGGGGGGGACTCAAAACAACGGCAAAAAAAAAAAAAAAAGACTGAGGCTGGGGAAATGGCTTAGCGGTTAAGGCATTTGCCTGCGAAGCCTAAGGAACCCAGTTTGATTTCCCCAGGACTCACGAAAGCCAGATGCACAAGGGGGCACACGTGTCTGGAGTTCGTTTGCAGGGGCTAGAGGCCCTGGCATGCCCATTCTCTCCCCGCCCCCCCCCCTCTCTTAAATAAATAAATTAAAGTAAATATTTTTTTAAAAAAGAGAGAGAGAGGGCTGTGGTCTGCTTCCCTGTGGGGGCAGGGTCCAGAGTCCCCAAAAAAAAAAAAAAAGACTGCACAAAGCTGAAGAGAACTGACAATACTGCTTACCAGTGAGTCACGGATTTTGTCATTGGTGCTAACTCCCTTTAATGTTAGCATAACAAGTACCTAATGACACCTTATAAGTGAGCCTGAGAGAAAGCAGGAACAGGGTGGCTCCTCCTTCCACCAAACCTAGTTTTAAGGCTAATGTACAAACACCAAATGAAACAAATATTTCTTCCCAGGGCCATCCAGCCATGTCCTTGTCTCAATGTCTTTTCCGAGGGAGGCAAGTGATTGGCGCTTCCTTCAGGGCATCTGCTGCAGAGAAAAGACATCACTAACGTTCACGTAAGAGGATCCCTCAGTCCGCGGGAGGAGGCCTGGAGTTAGCTAGAGCCATTGAGAGACACTGAACACATCAACAATCACACACTGCTGTGTGGGTCCCCCAAAGTCCTGCTCCGCCTCTCTCAGAGACTTCTGTCCCAATGCCTCCTCTGTAGCAATCACCTGGAAGAGCAGAAAACTTAACATAGGACTGGAGAGATGGCTCCGTGGTTAAGGCACTTGCCTGCAAAGCCTAAGGACCCAGGTTCAATGCCCCAGTACTCACATAAGCCAGATGCACAAAGGGTGCATGGTTCATTTGCAGAGGCTAGAGACCCTGGCATGCCCATTCTCTCCCTCTCTCTCTCTCTCTCTCTTTCTCTCTCTCTGGCTCTTTCTCTCAAAATAGATCTTTGAAAAAAAAAGGCTTAACAGAGTTTATAAATCTTGGTGCCTCTGCTGAAGCTCACTTGGGCTTCTAAGTCCCATCTGTTACATATTCAACACTTCCCTTTAAGCATTTAAATTCTGTTGCACTGCAAAAGTGACCTTCCCAGAAGAGGAAAATCGTACCTCTGAGTTTGTAATCGCCTGTTACATTGCCTCTAAAATAGCCAGGCAGGCTCCACCAATGAAGAAGAGACATGTTCCCTACCTCCCTTAAAACTGTCAAGAATGACCTGGAAGTGGCTACATTCCCAGGGAGAAAGGTATCACAGAGATGTGACCCCTTCCTGACCACCCCAGAGTGAGAAATTATGACTAGTCAACAAGGAAGGTGAAGGAGCATTAAAAAGGGGCAGAACTTTTTCTCTCCCTTTCATATGTTATACTGAAGGAAAAAATAAATCTGGGGAGGGGTAGGTCCTGCTGACAGCAAAGATTTCTGACATTTAAAGAAAAAATTCTCTTCACCAATGGAGCCAGAAAGTAGATCAAAAGCTTAGTCTTGCTGTAGCTCTCACAACATAAAAACCATTTCAATAAATCATTTCTCCATGGAAGAATCTCTCATATATACGAAGCTGTCAGAAGCCTGTTTTATACACATAAAGGATACCATGTTATATGCCAAAAAGGACTGCTATAAAGCTAACTCGAGAATGGGAAAGATAAATGAACACCTCCAACAGAAGTTGGGCAATCCCTAAACAGCAAAGGTTAGGGAGAATTCCCAGAGAAGGACTTTGATGCATGTCTGTTCTCTTCCCGACTGAATGTGTCCCCATCACACCCATCAATAAATGTCCCCCAGTGTTTTATAATCAGCTCACTTCTGCTGATTTCACTTTCCATCAGTTTTTCACAGAATCACCCATGTGTTGCTCTTCTGTGTGACAGGACCGTGAAAGCTTCACCGTTCCTGTGCTGGTAGCTTCTTATCTATTTATTTATTTTCAATTTTCTGTGGTTGCTATGTGCATCTCTTTGCTGATTGGTATATTTAATTTCTGTTCCGCTTGGAACAGATTCACTTCATGAATCTGTAATTAAAGAAACCACTGGAGAGTGTGGCAACCCCAAGGTTGAGGTGGTTTTTTTTTTCTTGACATGGGTCATATTTCTGCTCCTTTTGCCAAATGATATTAAAATATTCATGGAAAATTAGCATAAGACAAATCCTGTTTTATGAGTAAATGTGGCAGAACAATATCTATAACTGATGCATAAAATATAAGTTTTCTATTTTCATACACAAAAACAGACTCAGATATATGAAGGGTTTGTTACTTGAAGGTCCTCAGCCTCTAAAACTTTCCCAGTGGAATCCACTTAATTAAGTGTAGTGTGATTTAAATCTTCTACATCTTTACATTTATATGTCTTCCCATACTTATATAGGATCTTCCTCAAAGTTCTTTTCTCATTATATAGTTTTGACAGATAAGATTAAAAAGATGGCAGATGAGTCTTTATTGTGGAAGATTTTTCTTCTTTCAAGGTGACCAGGAATGGTGAAATGGCACTAACCACAGTTACTCTAATTCTCAAGGTTTAGATGGTAGATTTTGCCTCGTTTATATAATAAACATAAATGATGTGTTAGGGTCAGAAATAGGAAAGGACATGATTTTGATTTATTAAACTTTCTTCCTCAGGTAAAGTAGTTGAGGGAAAAAAAATGTTTCTATGACTAGGTCTTTAAAAAAGTACCTATGAGAGCCGGGCGTGGTGGCGCACGCCTTTAATCCCAGCACTCAGGAGGCAGAGGTAGGAGGATCGCCATGAGTTCAAGGCCACCCTGAGACTACAGAGTGAATTCCAGGTCAGCCTGGGCTAGAGCGAGAGCGAGACCCTACATCGAAAAAAAAAAAAAAAAGTACCTATGAGGGGAACAAAAATTTTTACTTCTGGAATAACTTTTGGAAGAGAGAGCGAGCAAGTGAGCACAATGAGAATGTTATTCAGCTTTCTTGGGCATAAATGAGGGAGAGGTTTTGGTAGTAGGACACTGGAAGGTCTATTTCTAATCTCATCTAGCATTTGTGTCAAGAGTTATCATCTTTCCACCTAAGTAATGTTCCTAACAGATATTCCTAATAGATATTTTAAAATATCTATTTATTTATTTATTTAAGTTTCTAATCTCATCTAGCATTTGTGTCAAGAGTTATCATCTTTCCACCTAAGTAATGTTCCTAACAGATATTCCTAATAGATATTTTAAAATATCTATTTATTTATTTATTTAAGATAGAGAGGGAGAAAGAGGCAGATGGAGAGAATGGGCGATCCAGGGCCTCTAGCCATTGCAAATGAACTCCAGACACATGCACTATCTTGTGCATCTGGCTTATGTAGGCACTAGGGAATTGAACCCGGGTTCTTGGGCTTTGCAGGCAAGCACCTTAACTGCTAAGACATCTCTCCAGCCCCAACAGGTGTATTTTTTTTAAGGCAATGGGCTCCATCAATTTCGCCTTTGTTTCTGTCATTGTCAATATATCTATCATATGAGGCACATAGGCAGTGAGCTCAATTCTCACACTAACGCATGTGGAAATGGCAGTGGTGTTGTACCGTGGTGTTGTCGTTTGAATGTGAAATGTCCCTTGCGGTTCCATGTGTTGAACGCTCGATCTCTGGCTGGTGGCATTGTTTGGGAAGGCTGAAGAATCTTTAGGAGGGAGCCTGGCTGGAGGAAGTGGGTCACTGGAGATGGACTTTGAGGTTTTATAGTACAGCCCCACTTCCTGCGTGTCCTCTGCTCTCTGATTTTGAAGGTGGTGTGACCACCCAGCCCCTGCTTCCGCTGTCATGCCTTTCCCACCGTGATGGAGTGTGTCCCCTGGAACTAGAAGCCCAACTGAACCCTTCCTTCCTTAAGCTGGATTTGATCACAGCAACGAGTCAAGTGACTAATTAATATACACGCAGCAAGACCACTTGGATATTTGGTTAAATCTGAAAGATTGATGAGAAAACTCATCTCATTTTCAGCCCCTTTTCAGAGCAGAAGGCTCACTGATAGCCCAACGCGTGATCTACCATAGCAACCAGGGTCGGTGCCTCGTTCCAGCCACAGGCAAGAGTGACAGAGCATCCAGCACCGCCGACACCTGTCAGCCAGTGAGTGGACAAGCCCCATGACACATGCTGAAGTCTGCAAGCTACACAAAGCTGCCCCGCCTTGAAAGGGAAGGCTCAGCGGCAGTGGAAGAGATATTGACTTAGATATATGAGAAAGGTATACATGAAAATTTGAATGGAAGCAAGTGTGCTGCAGAGTCTAGTCTTTTCAAAGATTAGTGGGATTCTTCAGAGGACTACACTGAAAGTCAATATGACACATGCCTCTAGAGAACACGCATTTCCATATCGCCATGCCAAGCACGGCTTCAGTAAGCCAAAAGTCATTTAAATTAAGTTTTTGACATATTCTCTTTTCTTGTGCATACATTAGAGAGGGAATAGCTGTCAGTGTGCTGACTCCGTTAGCAGAAGAAAGGTTTCACACACAGATGATGCTAACTAACTTTGTATCTATGTTACCAGATGTTTCCCATAGGAAATTAATTCAACCCAATTCCATTAATGGTTCCCCATTTATTTTCATCCAATCCATAGAATCCAAGTGAATCTGACCTTCCTGTAAATCTTACGAGCTCCGTTTAAACTTTTAGTTAAGAAAAAATATTTTTTCCACAAAGAGCATGAACACAAATTACACGTTTGGAAACAAAGCAAAGCAATGCTTTTACTGAATTCAAGAATGTATAGAGAGAGTGAAACCCTACCTCGGAAAAAAAATGCATAGAGCAGAAATGTTCGTGGAATGATTGTGTTGCACATATAATTTGTAAATCTATCCATCAAAACAGGAACCAAGTTGCTTCTCGTTCACATATAGAATGTAACTAAACTACAAAATACTGTTGAATGAAACCAGAACAGACTTCAAATGGAAATGTATGTTTTGCTTCTCACCATAAACTGGACTTTATAAAGCTCTGAGCTTTGATAAACCAATTTTATGCTCACCTTACGTGTGCTACAATGATACTGATCACTTGGTTTAACAGTCCTCTATTTACCATGGACTTGTCAAAACTGGTTTTAAAATCTCTTCATCAAAAATAAGACAGTGCTGGCTTAGCAATTAAGGCACTTGCCTGCAAAGCCTAACAACCTGGGCTCAATTCTCCAGTACCCATGTAAAGCCAGATGCATAAAGTGATGCACATATCTGGAGTTCATTTGCAGTGGCTGGAGGCCTTGGCACACCCATTCTCTCTCTCTCTCTCTCTCTCTCTCTCTCTCTCTCTCTGTGTGTGTGTGTGTGTGTGTTATCTCTCTATCTTTGCTTGCAAATAAATAAATAAAAATATTTTTAAATGAGACAAATTTGTAAAAAAATAAGATAAATAATTGGGCTGGAGATGGCTCAGTGGGAAAGAGGGCTTGTGTGCAAGCATGAGGGCCTGATTCACTGTGAGTTTGATTCCCCAGCATCCATGTAAACATGTGGGGAGCAGAGAGCTGCTGGGGCTTGCTAGTCAGCCAGTCTAATGGTGTAAGGGGAATGGGAACTCTGGGTTCCGTGAGTGACCCCATCTCAAGAGGACGCATGGATGTGCAAAAGAGGACATCTGGCATTCTCCTCTGGTCTCCCATATGTCTGCTTGCCCACACACAGGGCATGTGTATCTGCGTGTGCACACACACCACATCGCACATATTGCACACATACATACAAGCAAAGAAAAAGTTTTGTAGTCCTAACAAATAGAGGATATCCTCAACTTTGAGCACTTTACAAACTGTGATAATTAAAATCAGAGCTTGCAAACAGTAAGATACTCATACTTTTCCCAGGGAATTCTAAGTAAATTAAAAATTGAGGGCTGGACATCAACAGTGAAAATAGTGGATGCTGAATATTCAAGCTTGGCCAGACAGGCCCAATGACTGAACGGGTGCAATAGAGGCGTGTCTACTCTTGGGGTAACCAACTGCTCCATAATTGGACTGAAGGCCCTCTCTACGGGAGGGAATACATACCCGGTACTGAAAAACCTAAGTAAAAGTCTATGGTAGGTGAGGTCATGAGCCTTGGGGGTATAAGCCTGCTCATGTCTGACTAAATGTATATATTATTCCCACCAAGCTGCCCTGGGGACACTACACTAAATGTTCATGTCCACATATTAATGCTATTCTCACTTCTGGCTAGAGAAGCTTCTCTTTTCAGATGGTGATGACCACTGGGACGACACAAAAGGCAACATAGTGCTGAGAAGAAGGGATGGAGGAGTGCCTAGCACTGAAACACCTCTGTCACATCCTCCAGTGGCTCAGGGACCATTGCGGAAGAGGGGGCAGATAGAATGGAAGAGCCAAAGGAAGGATATGACCTCTTACTATGCAGCTGCCCAGACAGAAATTGGCCTCGATATCCATGATCTTGCAGTGCCTAGCAATACCTTTGCAAGACCCTCAAAATAGAAGAGAAAGATGATGTCATCAAATTAGGAGAGAGACTAATGGAGAAAGGGAGGGGATATGATGGAGACTGGAGTTCTAAAGTGGAATGGGGGAGGGGAGGGAAATATCAGGTGGGGTTTTTTTGGTATGTAAGATTAAAAATCAATAAAAATTAAAAAAATTAAAAAAAAAAATTGAGGGCTGGAGAGATGGCTTAGCAGTTAAGACACATGCCTGCAAAGCCTAAGGACCCCAGTTCGATTCTCCTGGTCCCACGTAAGCCAGATGCACAAGGGGGCACATGCATCTGGAGCTCATTTGCTGTGGCTAGAGTCTCTGGCGTTCCCATTCTCACTCTCCCCTTCTCTCTTTCCCTCTCTCTGTCTCTAATAAATAAATAAATAAATAAAGCCGGGCGTGGTGGCGCACGCCTTTAATCCCAGCACTCGGGAGGCAGAGGTAGGAGGATCGCCGAGAGTTCGAGGCCACCCTGAGACTACATAGTTAATTCCAGGTCAGCCTGGACCAGAGTGAGACCCTACCTCGAAAAACCAAAAAAATAAATAAATAAATAAATAAATAAATAAATAAATAAATAAAATCTTTTTAAAATAGTTTAAAGGAGAACAGTGAGGATTATTTGTGTTTGGTTATTTGCTGTAGACATGGTCTCACTTAGCCCAGGCTGGCCTGGAACTCACTGTGATGCCCAGACTGGCTTTGAACTCATACCAGTCCTCCTGCCTCAGTCTTTCAACTGCTGGGATTACAGGCATGAACCACAGCACCTAGCTTAGAATCAGTGACTGATCAACATCTCTAACCATCAGGGAAATGCAAATTATAACAACTATGAGATTCCACCTTATCCCAGTAAGGATAGCAAACATTAAAATGTCAAATGAAAAATGCTGGCAAGGATGCCGAGAAAGAGGAACCCACATTCACTGTTGGTGGAAACACAAGATGGTACAACCACCATGGAAAGCAATATGGAGCCTCCTAAAAGGGTTGACTATAGAGTTACCAACAGACCCAGTTATTCCCTGCAGCTTCTGGTAGCTGCCATTCTATTCAGGTTTTCCAAGTGCAACTTCTTTTAAGATTCGACATAGGACTTCCGGTTAAGATGGCGGCATAGGAACCACGCCAAAACAGGCTAAGGAAAAAAGAAAAAAAAAAAAAAACAGCAAAATACACTCTTCTACTAAAAAGTGAGGTGTCGAGTAAATTACCAACTGCAGCAGAGAAGTAGGAGAGATCCAAAGCGTCTATGGCCCACAGAAGCGGCTCCGGCAGCGGCTGCGAGTTCCACGTGGTGGCGGCGGCCACGCTCGGCCTGCGCCGCAGGATTCTAAAGCCAGGTGAGGGGATTCTCCACTCACCCCGGCCTCCTCGCCAACTCAAGAACCGTGAAGGAGGACGGCAGAGACCAACGGAGCCGCTCGTGAGGAAGAGGATCACGCGGACGAGCAGACTGACTTCAGCCGCCATGCACAGGCTCGTCTCTCCCACCGCCAGCGCAAGCGCGGGCACCAGAGACCGCGGAGAGAGCTCACCTACCCAGCATCCCCCGCGGTGAAAGCCGTGACCCACGCACGCACGCAGCCGGCCTTCCCGAGCCCACAACACAGCAGAGAAGGACCCAAGCAGCCGTGCAGCCTAGCTGAGACCAAAACCGTCCCAAAAAGTAACTTGGATTACACCAGAGAAGCTTCTCTTCAGATGGCGATGACCACTGGGATGACCCAAAAGGCAACATAGTGCTGAGAAGAAGGGATGGAGAAGTGCCCAGCACTGAAACACCTCTGTCACACCCTCCAAGGCTCAGGGTCCATTGCGGAAGAGGGGGCGGATAGAATGGAAGAGCCAAAGGAAGGGTATGACTCCTTACAATGCAACTGTCCAGACAGAAATTGGCCTTGATATTCTTGACCTTGCAGTGCCTAGCAATACCTTCGCAAGACCCTCATAATAGAAGAAAAAGGTGATGACATCAAATTAAAAGAGGGACTAATGGAGAGAGGGAGGGGATATGATGGAGAATGGAGTTCTAAAGGGGTGTGGGGGCAGGGGAGGGAAATATGCATTTTTTGTATGTAAATATAGAAGTTGTCAATAAAAAATTAAAAATTAATAAATAAAGATTCTACATATGAGTGGCCATGTCTTTCTCCTCCTGCCTTATTTCACTTAGCACAATGTCTTCCAGGTCCATCCGTGCTGACAAATGACAGGAATTGCTTTGTAAGGCTTAATGCCACTCTATTATATGTCACACCACATCATCTTTGTCAGCGCATGCACATGTCTTCACTATTGTGAGTAATGATGCAGTAGCTGTGCTGACCTCACTTGATCTGAGTAGCTACCCAGAAGTGGTGTATACCCTCTAGTCCTGGATCATATGGTAGTTTTCATTGCTTGAGGAACTTTCACATTTTTTTCACGCAGGCTGAACTAGTTTACATTTCCCCTAACACTCAGCAGCTTGCCCTGTTCTCCACATTCTCATCAACAATTGTAAATGTCTCTTTCTGACAACAGCCATTCTCACAAACACAAAGTACTATGTCATTGCATTTTCCACATGATTAGTGGTATTTAGTGCTTTTTCATACGTCCATTGGCCATTGTTACAGCTTCTTCTGGGAAACATGTCCTCATATTTGTTACAGCTTCAACATGGTGGTATGTTCCTGAAACTGTTCTTGCGCGGGTCTTGTGCAGATAACCACAGTTGCTGTGAGATTATGAGGACAACTGTCATGTCATGTCATGTCTAGAAGACATGTCATGTGTGGAAGCATTCCACAGCATGCCCCGCCCCGACCCTCTGGCTCTTACATTCTTTCTGTTCGCTCTTCCACAATGTTCCCTGAGCCATGGAGAAGGTGCTGTAGATGTCACATTTAGGACTGAGCACGCAACAGTTATTTATTCTCAGCACTTTGACCAGTTATGAATCCTGCAGTAATCACCACCAACCACTGCAAACTCTCTAACTGGCACTATTCTATGGGCATAAGAGCAACTATATAGAAAACAGTTTGATGGGCACAACATGTACATTGAACAAAACAACAGCAGTAGCTTCCCCACGAGGTCCTATGTCCTCCCTGGCCAGGGGCTTTTGACCAGCAATGAATTTCCTCCTGGAGAGTCGGCCTCAAATACAATCCCCCCGTACACTGTTGTACCAATGGACACGTCGTGCCTGGCAGTGTGGGGCACATGGGGTCCACTGCTGGTTAAGACTGTTGATGACTTTCTCCCTCAGAAGCCTGCCTCTACTGTTCAGAACGATGACAGCTACCCAACAGGGAAGATACTTACAACTCGGTTCCAAGGGAATTTCTCTATGTATTGCAACCAAAGCATGTGGTGTCTTCAGCAATAGGGTCTTACTATCTAATTCTGGTGGCCAACCCCAAGAGCAGTGGAAATACCCTATATTATTTTGTGGGACTAAGGGCCTCCCTTGACCAACAACTCATAGGGAGTTATCCCACCCATGTAAAAAAAAAAAAAAGATATTTTTTCATTTGCTTTCACAACTGAGGTATTGGAGAGAAATTTCCATGGCATGTAGTTTTGCCACATTTAAGTGAAACAATCAAAAGCATTATTTTATAAATATTAACAAAGTTTTGCTTTATAAAACTATTTATTAAAGAAATGAGAAAATGTCCATATAAATAAAATATTCAGGCTGTAATTTTTGTACATTTCAATAGCAAAATAATAAAATAAAACTGTTCACCATCTACCTTACCTTGCTTTTGCTTTATTAGGTACCTCAGCATATATAGAGAAATTATTGGATTTTCTGTATGAAAAATGTAGTGTGCCCCAAAAAAGTCAATCGAAAGTAGTAATCATTTCAAATTTATTAACCATAACATCTAACTTTAAAGAAAATAACATGTGACTTATAGAAAAAATACATAATAATTACTGGAAAAAATAGTGTTTTTTTTTAATTTAAAATACTGTAGTACTATTAGAGGCAGATACAGCCAAGAAACTGTTCAAGCTGTGTGACTATGTCTGAGGAATAATGAGACTATATGTGTTGCTTTTAAATATTCAGGTGTTTTATTCAAGGAAGTTTTATTTGCTTGGCATTCACAGATATGTTGTGGTTTTTAAATAGCTTTAAAATAGCTTTTAAATCTATTTTATAGGGTCACAGGTAGAATAAACCAATTTGATGGTTAGCAAATATCTTAAAGAACATAAATTTGATGATGTTGTTACAACCTCTCCAAGGCATTCCAGTTTAGATCATAATTTCTACGGTCACTAGAAAAAGTGAATGTCATCACCATGCTGGGCGCGGTGACGCACACCTTTAATCCCAGCACTCAGGAGGCAGAGGTAGGAGGATCACTATATTCATAAGACCACCCTGAAACTACATAGTGAATTCCAGGTCAGCCTGAGCTAGAGTAAATCTCTGCCTCAAGAAATAAAAATAAAAGGATAAGAAAAGAAAAGTGAATGTCTGTTCTATGGCAAAGGATGAGGACGCAGAAAATAATTGTCTTCTTTTCCTTTTAGCCCACATTCATAATTAGATTTGTTTTCCTTGTAAGCAGTCAGTGTTGTGAGTGCTCAGTGTGCCTGAGCCTGAGGTGGGCTGGGGAAAAAAAAATGGAATACGCTCAAAGTGAATTATCAAGAAACCTTAGCACCATGCGGCAACATCAGGCACGTTTGCCATTCGAGTCCTTGTGAAAAATGTTTACCTTTACCTCCTATATCTTCATCTCTGTGAGAGACATGATAGACCACAGCTTTTCCCCTTCCAAACTGCAGTCCTCACATCTTGTAAGACTGGGTATGATAGATGATCATGCCAACAGTTTTGTATGTTGTGTTGAACAAGTGACTCGAGGACAAAAAGACAGAGTGGCCCTGCTAGTTATGTGTTCTAGTATTTACCAAGACAACCAGGGAAAAAGTAATTGCACGAATGAGTCGGGAGTGATAAGGCTGAATGCAAAGTCTGGCCATGCTGCCTGTGATGGGCTGGGTTGTATCCTCCTACAGAGAAAGACAGAGGCTGAAGTCCTAGCTCCTCAGGTGGAGGGCTTATTTGGAAATACGTCCTTTGTGATGTATTTAGTAAAATATGAAGCTTTACTAGAGTTAAGTAGGCCCTAATACACTATGAGGAGTTCTAATAAGAGAGGAGGGACCGGGCACACCTTTAATCCCAGCACTCGGTAGGCAAAGGTAGGAAGGAAGATCACTGAGTTTTAGGCCAGTCTGGGACTACAGAGTGAGTTCCAGTCAGTCTGGGCTAGAGTGAGATCCTACTTTAAACAAATGAAAGGAAGAAAGGAAGAAAGAGAAAGAGAGAGAAGGAAGGAAGGAAGGAAGGAAGGAAGGAAGGAAGGAAGGAAGGAAGGAAGGAAGGAAAAGAAAGAAAGAAAGAAAGAAAGAAAGAAAGAAAGAAAGAAAGAAAGAAAGAAAGAAAGAAAGAAAGAAAGAGGGAAGGAAGGAAGGAAGGAAGGAAGGAAGGAAGGAAGGAAGGAAGGAAGGAAGAAAAGAAAAGAGAGCCGGGCATGGTGGCGCATGCCTTTAATCCCAGCACTCGGGAGGCAGAGGTAGGAGGATCGCCATTAGTTTGAGGCCACTCTGAGACCACATAGTTAATTCCAGGTCAGCTTGGACCAGAGTGAAACCCTACCTCAGAAAAAAAAAAGAAAAGAAAAGAAAAGGAAAGGAAAGGAAAGGAAAGGAAAGAAAAGAAAAGAAAAGAGGAAAAGAAAGAAAAGAAAAGAAAAGGAAAGGAAAGGAAAGGAAAGGAAAGAAAAGAAAAGAAAAGAAAAGAAAAGAAAAGAAAAGAAAAGAGGAGATGGCTCAGCAGATAAAGGCATTTCCTTGCAAAGCCTGACAACCCAGGGTTTGATTCCCCAGTATTCATGTAGAGCCAGATGTACAAAGTAGCATATGCATCAGGAGTTCGTTTACCATGGTAAAAGGACCCCTGGCATGCCCAATTCTCTTTCCTCTCCTCTCTCCTCTCCTCTCTTCTCTCTCCTCTCTCTCTCCTTGTAAGTAAATAAATAAAATATTATAAAAATAAAACAAAAGAGAGGAAATTTCCATACAAACACACAAGGGGCGAGTGTCACACTATACAACATACAAGACTGCCAGCTGTCACCAAAAGCCGGGGAAAAGGCAAAGGAATCAGTTCTGCTGACCCTTTGATCTCAGGCTTGTAACCAGCAGAACTGTATGGGTTAAGCGAGGGCCAGCGTAATATCCACTCTCGGGCATGTGGTGAAAATGGAATGAGTTAATGTTGGGTGAAAACATTTTGTTGACTGGACGACACTAAACCCCGAGGTGAAGCACCTTCTAAGTGAAAACCAGTCCTGAATCCCACTTAGGAATTTGTTCTCAGGGGCATGTTCTAGTCTAGAGAGTGAGTGACTGAGCCAGTGTTTGGTTTTTTGGTTTGGTTTGTTTGGTTTTTTTTTTTTTTTTTTAATTTGTTTTTTGAGAAGTTTCAGTATTTTCCAGAAAGCCAAAAACTGAGAGAGAAATACAGATGCCAAAGGTGCCCAAAGAGAGGCCAATAAGCAGAGGTCACAAAACAGCAGAAGCTACAAGTCAGAGAAGAGAGTACAATAAAACCACTACAGAAAGTGGGGCTGTGGGGCTGGGGCGATGGTTCTGTGGGGAACATGGCTGGCCTCTCAGGTGAACACCTGAGTTCAAGCCCCACAAAACCATGGGAAAGACAGGCATGGCAGCTCGTGCCTATAATCCCAACACGGGAAAGGCGGAGACAGGAAAACCCTCAGGACCTGCTAGATAGTCTGGCCAAACTGGTTAACTTCCAGGTTCAGTGAGGGACCTTGTCTCAAAAATACAAGGTGAAGGACTAGAGAGATGCCTTAGTGGTTGAGGCGCCTGCCTGCAAAGCCTAAGAATGCCCATTCGAATCTCCAGGTCCCACGTTTAGCCAGACGCAAAGGGGACACAAGGGTGCAATGCCACACTTGCCCACAAGGGGGCGCATGCATCTGGAGTTTGTTCACAGCAGCTGAGAGGCTGCTGGTGCGCCCATTCTCTTGCTCTCTCTCTCTCTCTCTCTCTCTCTGTCTCTCTCAAATTAAAAAAAAAAATACAAGGTGAAGAACTATGACACCAAATGTCAACCTTTGGCCTCCACATACATGTGCATATACATGTGCATGTGTGCACACACACACACACACACACACACACGCAGATACACATCACACACTCACACCAATGCAAAAGAAAAAATAAGAAGGAAGAATAAGCTTATACAAGAGTATGCCTGAGACTGAAGGAACAATAATAGAAAGTTCTAGATTTTTATTGATGAAACCCTGCTACTTGCATTAGGGGAAAAAAATCTTATATTAAAGTTGTCACCCCTAATACTCTTTTTGAATATGGATTATTTACAAAAGTACAATAAAGTTAAAATGAAGTCATGAGGTTGGGTGCAAATTCATCTATATGTCTAGTGACTGCATATAAAGGGGACATTCAGAGAAAGGTAACCATACATCCAGTGAAGACAAAGGCTGATGAAAATACGATCCAAGCCAAACACGGCCAGCCAAGGGCCAAAAGGGAGGCGAGAAACATGGAGCTGATTCCATCGGGGTCTTCAGCCAGAAGCAGCAAACACATGAATCTCAATCATTTCACCTACAGAACTGTGAAACAATACGTTTCAGGTGTCTAAGTCACCCTCTATGGGGGTTTTTTAGGACAGCCCAGGCAGACTCACCCAGACCCCTGGAGCTACCAGGGAATCAGTGAATCACAGCCCTGCTCTGTGGTGATGACGTCCCTTTGGCTACCAACAAGGCATCTGTCTTCTCGCTTGCTCTGGTATCCCCACAGTAACTCCATCACCTTTGATAACCTGAGTTTCTCTGTTCCGTGGAAGCTGAAAGAACTTTGCCAAGTCAGTTGGCGTTTAGCCATGTTTCGGAATGAGTCCGTGAAGCAGTTGGAAGAGGAGAGACCGCTGTTTTGGAGCCCTCAACTCAGAGGATGAGGAAATTTGAAACAACCTTCCTCACAGCTTCAGGGAGTGGCATCCAGCCAGCAACTCAGCTGCGTGGCAGAGCAGAAGAGAACAGGTGATTGTGGGGCCACCTGCAACCTGGCAGCTTTCTGCTGAAGGGCAGACTCCAGCCTCCCATCCAAGCCACAGCCTGCTGAAGGAACTGAGACACATTTCCTTTACTATTCTGGGTCTTCCAGGCCAGCAAATGCATAAGATGTCAGCAAAGTCCTCCCATGACCTGCAGCAGCTGCTTCTAAGTGTGGACCAGAGACCCTATCAAACAAACACTCCCCCGGTTCTTGCACCCTTCCCCCGTCCCCGACAGCTCATTTTCCCAGAGCCTGGATTCACCGCCTATGCCTGGTGTGAGGGCAGACCTGGCACACATCCTGACCCAGCCATCTGTGCCTCCTCTCCTCACCAAAGTGAGAAAGCATTCCAAATAAATTACTCTGAGAGCACGTTCTCCTCATTCAAGTTTCTGCTTCAAGGCCTCACAATAGAAGCACCTCCGGGATTCTCACGGCTGGCAGCCGCTGAATGGAGGCAGCTGAACAATGCCCTCAGAATGTGTTCAGGGAAGAAGGGAGAACGGTGGGGGGGGAACAGGTGAAAGCTGCTCCCAGCTTTGGAGAGAGGCAGGAGCCAGTGCAGAACTGCCTTCCAGGTGGTCCAATGGCTCGTTACTGGCCTTGAATGCACAATGCCAACCCAGGACTGCTCCAGGTAGCCAGTGAGCATGCGACATGAACTACAGATGACTGCATGTTTGAATTACATAGTTTATTTTTAAGCTAAATTTTAATAGAGCTTGCCTTTTTTTTTTTTTTTTTTTTTTTTTTTTTTTTTTTTTTGAGCCTTGCCATTAAACAAGTTTTCTAGAAGGACTTAAGAGAAATGAACAGTTTGGGGATGGTTTTTCTTCTGCCTGGCAAGATTGTGTGGGATTACAACTTCTCATGTTTTTATCTTCAAAACAGCTCTTTGAGGTGAATACTTTTATCATGATTTTAGAAAGCAGTGACCCAGCTCAGAAAGGTTAGGAAGCTCAGCAAGGAGGAGGAAGAAGATTTACATGTAGGATTTACCATAAAACACCTTCCTAGAGAAAGAGAGGGGCTGATTGCCAGTCTCAGAGAAGAGAGGTTGTTGGCATGCCGTGATTAAAGAACGTGTCTGTTACTTGGGAAAACAACGCTATGGTTGACTCTACATTTCTAAGAGAAATTAATTAGCACCACTGTCAGAGTACGAGAGTCAATCATTTCTAGAATAATTCTGTAATCTTGATCCCCTAACTAACATAAAGCCCATTATAGAATACTGGCTGATGGGAACCGGACCCAGAAGTCCCACAGAAACCACATTTCCGACTAAAATGAAGGCGAAAAGGACTCTTCTAAAATGCGTAAATACTAGTCAGGATGTTTCTATTGCTCAATTGAGAAGAGAATAAGCTACAAATAGAACATGAATCATATCTTGTGGCTTCAAGTGAAGTAATCACATGGGGGGCATGGTGTGTGTTTTTAATGCGTGGGGTGCCTGTGTATGTGTGTGCACATGCACACATAGGTGCAGAGCCCAAGGACAGTCTCGCACATGTTTACTCGGGAACACCATTGTCCCCATTTTGAGACCTGATGGCTCTTTGGCCGAAAACTCTCCAAGCAGGCGAAGCTGACTGGCCAGTGAGCCCCAGGTTTCTGTCTCTGCTTCCTCAACTCTGCGATGATAGGCACATACTGCCATGCCCAGCATTTTGTGTGGTTATTGGGACTCAAACTCAGGTCTTGGGTTGGAGAGATAGCTCAGCAGTTAAGGCGTTTGTCTGCAAAGCCTAAGGACCTAGGTTCAATTCCCGAGTACCCACGTAAAATCTGATGCACGAGGCAATGAATGAATGCATCTAGAGATTATTGGCAATGGCTAGAGGCCCTGGCACCCCCATGCATTCTCTCTCTCCCCCCACTTTCTCTTTCTCTCTCTAATAAATAAATTAATTAATTTTTTTTAAAAACTCAGGTTTTCATGTTTTCAAAGCAAGCGCTTTACCTACTGAGCTATTTCCCTAGCCCAGAATTCGCTCTGCATTGAACACGATAGGATCAATAAATATTTGAAACGTTAATCATACTTACGCAAAAAAGACATCTTCTTTGGTCTGCCTATAGCAATGACTGACTCAAGCATAGATTCAAGATGCCTTAGAGAAACCTCTCAGCACATCCAGGGACTTTGGCCAAAGGGTTAGGAAGGCCCCTATCTGGGTAAGCCTGGAAAATGAAAACAGAGATGCTTGGAGGAGAAAGTCCCCGCCCAAGGTCCAACAGCAACAAAGCCAGCAGTGGTCGAAGCCTCCCTGTGTGCACTCTGCATCCTCTTGAAACTTGGGAACAGCAGGGAGACTAAAACCAAATGTGAGACAATAGTACTGATTTAAAACCAAGTGTGCAAAGATGGTACTTGAGTAAAACCAAGTGTGCAAAGATGATACTTGAGTAAAACAAGTGTGCAAAGATGATACTTGATTAACCAAGTGTGCAAAGATGGTACTTGATTAACCAAGTGTGCAAAGATGGTACTTATTAAAACCAAGTGTGCAAAGATGGTGCTTATTAAAACCAAGTGTGAAAAGATGGTACTTATTAAAACCAAGTGTGCAAAGATGGTACTTGATGTTTTCCAAAAGCGGATATGACATCTATCTTGAATTCTTACTTTGTCAAGAATTAAGACACGCTTCTTGGACAATTCCATCAACATTCCGTAAACTCAAACTGTCTCTTTTGGCTGAGTTCCATCTCACGCAATGTTGAGGGGCTGGAATGCTTCAATGTCAAGGCATGTGAGGCGGCTAGCTTTTGCCACTCACCACCTGAGTCATCACCCTCCCAGAACGCATCCGCTGAGGCTGACATCTGTCTGCTTTCCCCAGGCCTTACTGCCCAGGCTGAACTTGTCTCCTCCCCTTGTCTCAACCCCGAGGACAGCTGGGACTCTGCTGGTTTCCTCAGAGTTCTTCTATAACCCTCTTAAGAGCAAGAGAAATATTGAACTGATCACTTGTACCCATTCCCTAACACTGCTGCCCTAAGCTCCAACACTGAATTTTAAACCTCATGGCTCAGGGAGATTCACGGAAGAGGGGGCGGAAAGATTGTAAGAGCCATGAGTTGGGTCATTATGCACAGAGTCATTGCCTCTCCCCCATAACTTATGACTACCCCCACAATGCAAGACCCACAATCCCCATGGGGGGAGGACAGGGAGAAGGCTAATGAGGGTACCATCATGGCTGTATACCCACTATATACATAATGAATAAATAAAAATAAAATTAAATAAATAAATAAAACAAAATAAAATCTTAAGAGATGACTTTTTTCCCCTCTAAAACATTCTTTTCATGATGGTCTCCCTTCCCTTGAGCACAAGGAAGACATACAGTCATGACAAGATGCTGTTTGGTGACTATTGCAACGATGGCAGAGCAGGTTTGGAACGACTATTAACATAACTTCTGTTAGGTCATCAGTATCTTCGACATGATTTAACTGACATAATTTGTCTCCCCCCACACCCGCCCAAAAAAAAGTGTGTGTGTGTGATGGAAGATTTCCAAGAGAAATATAAAGCTCTGTAGTAAAAGAGGGCAGAGAAGCAGGTGGCCGGGCCCCTCAGAATAAGAGAATGGTGCTCATATACGCAGGTACAGTGTGGAAGTGCATAAAAAGGACTTTCCAACTCATTTAAGTTGCAGCTTAAACTGTGTGGTTTAACTCCTCTTCCCAGGTTGCACTTACCTGACACTCTTCCTTCTTTGGCCTGCATGGCCTGAAATAGTCTCTATCAGTGAACTGGGAAATAGGGTCCAATCCTTGCCTCCAGTAGAACGCCCCCACACCAGCTAAATGAGGTCAAGTCCAAATGTCAGCAGACCTTTCTGCCTCTAAGGCTAAGAGCCAAGTCAAATAACCTCACTCAAATTTTCTGTTTCTGGCCTCCACAGCGCTCAATAAAACTTCCAGTGCCCCTGGCCCAGCCGTTGTCCCTATACAAAATAAATAAATAAATAATAAGGCACCACTCCGATGATGACATTCCCAGCTATGTCCTTCACCCCCTAATGGCTAGACCCCTCTCTTGAAAGACATCTTCTTGACACCATTCCAAAAATTTTTGTCATGATTCTCCTTTGAGACAGACCACTGAAGGCCACTACGTTTTGAACAAGCATGAAATCTGAACGGCTTTGTACCAGTCACCCTGAAGCTCGGAAAACCCAAAGGTGGGGTCGTCATTGTCATGGCACTGCCTTCAGTAAAGAGGAAGCCCCTAGTAGACAGGGTGGACATGAGGATGACCACACAGGTACCAACTTAATGGCTGAAGCCACAGGTACCATGGGAACACTCAACCAAGAAAGACGAGCGGAGGGAAAAAGAAAGAAGCATTCTCTTCCAGATCGGTTCTCCAACTGAGAATCCACAGCTGTAGATTGATACAGTCACACAGAAAAGGATGGATTGAACAGACCACCCTTGCAAAAGACTCAACAGAGACTTGCTCTGGGGAATTCTTTTAGTCAGCTTTTTGTCATTGTGACAAAAATGGCTGAAGGAAATCAAATGTATTTTGGCTCACTATGTGGAGGTTTCAGTCCATGGTGAGCCGGCTCCACCGCATTTAGACCAATGGCAAAGCAGGAGGCTCATGGTAGAAGTGCAGGATGGGACACGGCTGCTCACCTCCTGGCAGCCCGGAAGTGAAGGAGAGCGTGAGCAAGGGTCAGGGGCAGAGCAGACCCTTCAAAGGCACCCACCAATGATGCTTCCCTAAATGAGACTCCCTCTCCAAATAGTCCAATAAGCTATGAACTCATTATTTATTTATTAACCATGGAGTGCTCAGGTACTCCAGCCACTGAACCCTGCTGCCTCGGGGAGTTAGCTTTCAATGCATCAGTCTGTGGGGCATACACATGTCCTATCCAAAGCATGACAAGAAAAAATGAGAATGACTGAACTCCATGGAGCTCCTACTGCTGACCATTCACACTACTTGTAAACAGAGTTCATCAGGAAAGTTCTGTGGAGCCACAATGCTTGGGTCCTCCCAATTTATGTCTGAGACTCCAGAGACTCTGATGACCAGGCACTGAGTCATCAAGAAGAAAAATATTCCCACATAAGTTGGCTAGCTGAATGTTTGAGGGTAGGTGCAGGAATGCCAGAAAATTGCAGCAAGTTCAAAATTCTCATTACCAGCCAGGCATAGTGGCACGCGCCTTTAATGCCAGCACTCGGGAGGCAGAGGTAGGAGGATCACCGTGAGTTCAAGGCCACCCTGAGACTACATAGTGAATTCCAGGTCAGTGTGAGCTGGAGTGAGACCCTAGCTCGGAAAAACAAACAAAAAACAAAACATTTCATTATCAACAAGACTCAATTATAACCTCCATGCCCAAAGATAGCAAGTTAGGGGCTGGAGAGATGGCTTAGCACTTAAGGTATTTGCTTGCCATGGCAAAGGACCCAGGTTCAATTCCGCAGGGCCCACATAAGCCAGATGCACAAGATGGAGCTTGTGTCTGAAGTTTGTTTGCAGTGGCTAGAAGCCCTGGCATGCCCATTCTTTAGCTGCCTTTCTCTCTCTCCCTCTCTCTCTCTCTCTCTTTCTCTCTCTCTCTCTCAAATAAATAGATACAGAGTTTTAAAAAAAAATAGCAAGCTATTCATGGTCTGTCATCCCAATTATTTTCAGCAAGTAAATGAGAGGGGAAAATGTCTTCAGAAAAATCCATTTCAATCTCTTACTGTATGACCTAGGGCAGTACTAAGCTTGCCTTCCCACTGCTGTGATGATCAAGTGAGATAATGAGTGGGAAAGCATCTTGTAGCCGAGAGGTATGAAAACAAAGTTATGACTCTTGGCAAATGTCCAATAACAAATTACTACCCATATTAAAAAAAAAAAAAAAATATATGCTATGTGTAGCAGACAGCTTCAGATTCGCTGAGATGAACTTCCAGACCAGGCACAGTTATGGAGGAAGGGATATTATTTATTGAAGCTTACAGATCCAGGGGAAGTTCCATAATGGCAGAAAAAGCTGGCCTGCCTTCACAGGGCCAAGCAGAGAGAGAAAAAAAAGCCACCAGCCACACAGCACAGCACACAGAGCAAAACTACAGCCAAAAGCCACAGCACACTTCAGGAACTCCTGCTAGGCACACTTTGCATTATCTTTACAATGGAATCTCAAACCCACCATCACACCTTAAGATCGACCCAGTGACATTGCCTCCAGCAAGGTGGCTGCAGATGCAAACTATAAACTAATAATACACTGAATATATTGGGAGCCATATATTCAAACTATCACATTATGTAAAGTACTCTGTAATCAAACCCATTTAGTTCACTGGCCTCTGCATTTCTATTCTGTCTTCTCATCCCACCTCCTAAAAGCCCCTGCCCAATATTGCACATCCACACATCTCCCAGAGGCCCCAGTCAATTTCTCATGCTTCTTGTCCTTTGTGTGGGCAAAGAGATGCATGATGTAAAAAAAGCCAAATATTTTTTAAAGATTTTATTTGTATTTATTTATTTGTTAGAGACAGAGAGAAGGAAAGAGAGAGAGGGAGAGGGAGAATGGGCATGCCAGGGCCTCTAGCCACTGCAAACGAACTCCAGACGTGTATGCCCCCTTATGCATCTGGCTTACGTGGGACCTGGAGAATTGAACCAGGGTCCTTAGGCTTCGCAGGCATGTGCTTTAACTGCTAAGCCATCCATCCAGCCCCCAAATATATTTTTTTTTTTGGAGAGACAGAGAGAGAGGGAGAGGAAGATAGATAGAGATGGGCACGCCAGCAGCTTCGCAGCTGCTGAGAACGAAATCCAGATGTGTGCGCCCCCTTGTGGTCAAGTGCGACATTGCGCCCTTGCATCACTTGACATCTGGCTGAACGTGGGACCTGGAGATTGGAACCAGCGTTCTTAGGCTTAGGAGGCAGGCGCCTTAACCGCTAAGCCATCTCAATATCCCCCAAATATTATTTTTAAACAAGTTGGAATTGAACCATACAGGAAACATTTGATTCCCATTCATTTCCCATTATCTAACTTTATCGTCTCCAGGCAGAATATCTTAATAACCAAATATTTGCATAATGCCTTTTTTATGTCCTTGAATCCAACCAAATGCTTTAGAATGTTTCCCCTTCCCTCCAGTATCATCAAACCCAATTAAATCGATGTTAATTTGAGGTCATTTGGGATATTCAGAGCGCTTTGATGAAAGATTATATAGCATAAACTCGTAAAGAATGCAAGACCACTGGACAAGAATGTGTCAGAAGCATCTCCTCCCAGCGCTCTCATTAGTAGGGTTATTCTGGAAATGGGAGGGGGCTGGACTGAAAGATAATGACAGAATGATAGAATGGTTTAGGAAATATCCATGAGGGGTTCAGTTAGGCTTGGCAGTCTTTGTTTAGCCTCCTTTGTTTCTAAGTGGATTTCTGATATGTAACCAAAACCTTTCAGCTCTTTGAGGAAAAGGTCCCTGAGATCTTTTCACAAGACATCTTGGGTCACCAGGACACTGACAAAGGACACTGTGGTAGGGAGGAGGGAGGGGATGGGGCTGGGGCTGAAGAGATGGCTCAGCAGTTAAGGCACTTGCCTGTAAAGGCTAATGCCCCCAGTATCCATGTAAAGCCAGATGCACAAAGTGGCATGTGCATCTGGAATTCACTTATAGTGGCTCCAGGCCCTGGCACACCCATTCTCTTTCTCTGTCTCTACTTTCAAATAAATAATTAAATTTAAAAAAAAAAAAAAAGGACTGTACTTTCACAGCATTTCTTTGCTGCTCCAAAGACTACACCCCTCTCTCTCCTCCATTTGCACACTCCTGTTCTCCCTTGAGGAAGCTGAGCCATCCCCACCTGTGTGCATCTCTCCTGGTATCCACAGGGAGGGGCAAGCCTCAGAGTGTCAATGGCAACAGGACAATTTGAATATTTATCTTCCATGGTATTTATAAAAATGTAAATATGTGGATAAAGGAATCACCCGCTAGCCTTTTGCATCATCAAAAATGAGTAAACACCTTTGAGCTCAGAGCTTCTAGCATAGTGTCTGGCCTCTAATCACTAGGAAAAAAAAAAAAACATGTTTATACATTGAGGAAATAAAAAACATTTACCAAGTTCCTGAACATGGATTAC
This sequence comes from Orientallactaga sibirica, assembly GCA_036365145.1. Taxonomy (NCBI): domain Eukaryota; kingdom Metazoa; phylum Chordata; class Mammalia; order Rodentia; family Dipodidae; genus Orientallactaga; species Orientallactaga sibirica. The sequence continues at coordinate 21,026,126 of JAEOAD010000032.1, read as the reverse complement.
CCTTGGGGATATTTCTGATTTCAAAGCTTAATACAAGCTTGAGATCTTTTTAATAGATATCTAATTAGTGCTTCAGTGTGCACTATTACCATTTTCATGGTAAAATTCCCAGATGCCCAGAAAATACAAACCCTATGTTTTATCACCTACCTGCACTTTCCTCTGTATTATTTTGATGGAGATGAAACTGATGAAGAGAAAAAGAGGCAATGACCTGAATAAAACTACCACCAAAACGTCAGCCCTGAGCACTCATAGAGCTCTCTTCCTCACAGTTAGAGGAAATTAATCACCTTAAGATGTTTGCAACCCTCCAAGTATTGCCCTAAAATTTTAAAGTCACTGATACAAGGGCCAACTGATTTCCCAAAACAGATGGATTTATAAATTCTTCAACCAGTTTACAAACAAAAAAAAATTTTTTTTTCATTTAAAAAAGAAAGAAGCTCCTGGGCTATATAGTTCTTTCCCTAGCATGTGTCCCTCTTCTCTCTCATCCCCTTTCCCTCTCTTTTTCCTCAGGGTACAATAATATTCCTCTCTCTCCCTGTGGGTTAAGATCCCATCAATCTCTCTCCTTGAAGAAGTCTTGAACTAGAAATAAAATGTCTAATTTAAATATAAAGAATATGGTGGTAGAAAAAATGGCTCACTTGCCACACAACTGGGAGGACCTGAGTTCAGATCCCCAGCACCTACATAAATGCTGGACATGCACGGTGGCCAGTCCACCTACAGTCCACCTACAGTCCCAGCACTCAGGAGGTAGAGAAGGAGGAACTCCAGGGCAAGTTGGCTAGCTAGCCTGGTTGAATGAGTTAGTGACCTCTGGGTTTAAGTGAGGGACATCTCTCATTTTAAAAAGTGGGGAGGGCTGGAGAGATGGCTTAGCGGTTAAGGCATTTGCCTGTGAAGCCAAAGGATCCCGGTTCGGTTCTTCAGGACACACGTAAGCCAGATGCACAAAGGGCGCATGCATCTGGAGTTTGTTTACAGTGGCTGAAGGCTCTGGTGTGCCCATTCTCTCTCTGTCTGCCTCTCTTCGATCTCTCTCTCTACTTGCAAATAAATAAATAAAAATTTTAAAAAGGGGGGGAGAGCAATTGAAAAATATACCCAATATCAACCTCTGACCTCCCCACACATGTTCATTCACATGTGCATGTGAGCCCATACATACATACACACATACATACACATTTTCACCAGATAAACATACAGTGCAAAAAAGAATATACATAAATATATATCTACATGTATATATATGCATATATGCCAAGAAAATCCTTTGTATAACTTTACCTATGGATGTATACTTTAGAGAAGGATGGCTCATGTATTGTAAAGTCATTTACATTCTATAATTACTAGTTTTACCTCAAATCATCTTCCCAGGCAAAGAGGCCCTTTGAAGGCAAAACTGGGTGCTGCTCATCTTTAGATCCTCGCCCAACTCCTTGCCTTTAAGTGCTTAGAAAATGTGCTTGGGGGGACGCTGGAGAGATGGCTTAACAGTTAAGTCACATGCTGGCACAGCCAAAGGACCCAGGTTCAATTTCCCAGTACTCACATAAAGCCAGATGCACAAGGTGGCACATGTGTCTGGAGTTCATTTGCAGTGGCTAGAGGCCCAGGTGCACCCATATTCTCTCTTTTTCTCTCTCTCTCTTTCTCTCTAATAAATAAATAAGATATATTTTAAAGTGTGATTTTGGGCTAGAGAGATGGCTTAGCATTTAAAGCGCTTACCTGCAAAGCCTAAGGACCCAGGTTCAATTTGCCAGTACCCAGGTGAGCCAAATGCACCAGGTGGCATATGCATCTGGAGTTCATTTGCAGTAGCTGGAGGTCCTGGCATGTCCATTCTCTGCCCCCCGCCCTTTTCTCTGTCTCTCTATCTGCCAAATAAATAAATAATTTTTAAAAAGAAAATGTGCTTGAATAAATTAGGCTGCATCTATGGTGTGTTATAGTATACTAGCTAACTTTATTAAGGTGCTGTCTATTCTGAGAATCCATGATGCTGAAAAATCTCCCCCAGGTAATTCTGCCAGTGTGTGTTGGCTGGAAAAACCCAGGATCTTTAACGCCCGCCCAACACTGTTTGGTTCTAGATGAAGACCCAGGAGCTCCCTATCCCTGACAGTCGCCCAGCTCTTCCAGGTTAAGTCACTAGCTGTCCTCTGTCCTCTACCCTAAACTTCTCAGATTTCTCTCTTTGTAAAGGTTTAGGCAGGAACCACTCTCATTACCATAATCTCCTCCTCCTCAGACTATGTTTTAATGGAGGCGTATGCTCAAGCCAGTTTCAAAACCCAAATCAGAGAGTAGATTTTAAAACAAACAAGTTAGCACTACTTTAAAACCCATTTCCAGTCATTCGCACGTCCTCTGTACAAATCCTTTAAAACTTGAGAAGTCATTAAGGAGCGGCCCTGAAGGTTTTCTGATTGTCAGGAAGCATTATTGAGACGGATTCGTTGAAAGGATGCTTTATACCATTTCACACTCCTGTCAAAGTTTTATTAGATTTTGAAACTGAAGATAAATACTTCATTTTTAACCATAACAATCGGAAGCTGTAAGAGGGAAAACAAGAAAGTAAATGATCCAAACTTTAACACTGAGGATCAGCCAAACACATGTGAGAGGAACTGACTGGAATTCCAAGGACCTGTGCAATAAGGAAGGTCACCCCTGAGCCCACCCCCAACAACACACCTCCTCCCAGCAAGGCTCCAATTCCCAAATGGCCACACGCTGGGAACCAAGAATTCAGAACACGTGAGTTTATGGCAGACACCTGATTCTAACCACCACTGATTTGTTCATCTTGAGGCCCCCATTGCTGCGGCGTTTTTGCACACCTTTAGTCGTCATGAATGCAAGACCAGGCTAGAGAGATGGTTTAGCAATTAAAGAACGTCGGACTGTTGTTGCTAAGTGCAGGGGTGAGGCGGGGGTGGGGGGGGGAGGAAGGCAAGAAACGCGTTCTCACATTTGGCACTGGACATTCCTCAGAGCCGTTGGAGGGAGAGAAACGCTAGTGGCATTTTCATTCTGCATAGCCCTAAACAACAGCAGCTGGTCTGAGATTGCCTGTGCAGAGTTCACAAGGGATTTTACAGCTGGCACATCTAAGAGGGTCTTAAAAACCGTTTCTCAAAGCCAGACTTATTTGAGATAAGCATCTGGTGACAGATGTTGAAAGAGTAACAAACCCCTATGCATCTGGGTCTCTTGACCTTCCTGGTTATTAATGTCCATCTTCTCCCCTCCTTTCTTGATTCCAAAACCTTACCATGGGGCTCTACTTCATGCAAGCTGCTGGAGACCAGTAAAGTAAAATGGATTTCTATGCGGCTCTGCTTGACAAAAGCCAGCCCATTAAAAAAAAGTTAGCACGTCAACAGGCAACAGAAAGCAGGGAACAGATTTGCTCAACTCTCAGCTGGACAGGGCTACTTTTTAATTGGACCCAAACTCAAGCAGTCTTTGGTAAGCCCCTTGATAATTAATTCTGTCAGCCAAGATTATTTTCATAAATTTTCTTAAAGTACAGAAATTCCTTCCCAGACAATGTAAATTCCCTTTTTAACCCTAATTTGCTTTCCAGAGATACGTGGACAGAAAAGCCAGATGGACCCCAGGGTCTGTGAAAAGGCAGCTCCTTTAACCTAGGGAGTGACTCAGCAGTTAAGAACTCTTGCTGAGTCAGCATGAGGGCTTGAGACCACCAACGTTTGATTTTTCCAGCACCCACATAGAAACCTGGGTAGGTTGAAGAGACCCCCATATCAACAAAATAAGTGGTTGAGCTGTAGAGGAGGGTGCCCAACATGATCTCCCTGCCTCCACACACATGCAGGTGTGCCCATATGCACAAACACACACACACACTTCACAAAACATGCAGAAACAACAACAGCAAAGAACAACTTTCCTTTAGCAGCCTGTACAGAGCCAGCCATTCCTTGGATTTGCCACACCTGAGATTGCGTTCATCTTTACAGAACTAACAACAACAACGACAACAACATCTTGAGATGGCTCAGTGGTTAAAGGCTCTTGTTTGGCAAGCCCAGTGGCCTGGATTCGATTTCCCACGACTCAAAGCCAGTCAGGGGCACAACAGATGGAAGCCTTTGTTCATCCTGGCTCAATGCCTGGCTTGGTGATCAAAGATATTTCATGCTTAAGGCATAATCCTGAGGGGATTTGTGGAAACATTCTGCTGGGGGCCAAGTTGGAATCAGAGAAATTAGTACAGAGAAAACTGCAGCCACGCAGGAATGGACAAAAAGGACGAGAAGTAGTGTGGACAGGCATGGAAGGATTGCAGATGAAAAAAATGATCTGTTGCCATGAGCTGGACGAGAACCCGGACTACAGAGATCCAGGAGATCCTCCCTCCAGAAAAATAATAAAATCTTCAAGAGCTGCACTTGCCCACAAGAGGGTGCACACATCTGGATTTCATTCACAGCAGCTAAGAGACTGCTGGCGCGCCCATCTCTATCTGTCTCCCTCTCCCTCTCTCTCCAAAAAAAAAAAAAAAAAAAAAAAATTAACCATTACAACGGTCAAGTTCAAGGGCTTCGTTTGAAAGGGTTCAGCAGTGAATGCAAGTGCGCGGACCAAATAAAGATATTTCTTTGGGGGTTCATTAGGTATAGGAACAAAGAAAATGGACAGTCATTGCAGAAGAATGTACAGTCAGGACTTTTTTATTCCCCCTTTATGGAAAAGCTAACATGCTTCAATGCCTGTGAGATCCAGTACACCGGGGGGGGGGGCGGGGGGGAGGTAGTGATGATAGAGGAGAGGAAAATTTCAGAAACAAGGTCTCCTGTGACTCCAAAGTTGTTTGGATTGCACTGTAGATATAACAGGGTCAGAAGCCAATCTTTTATTCAGAGTTGGAAAGGAGGCAGGGTGTTTGGGGCCAAATGCAGTTTGTCAGAAGCTCTAATCAGAAAGATGTGGAAGTTCTCATCTCATTCTGCTTGCTTGTGTTTCTCAGTGAAATAAAACGCAGCAGCTGAGGAAAGAGGGTTCCTCCTCTGAGGAGAGAGAGGGTATAAAACGGACTAGAAAATGCAGTAGTTGAAGTGAGGTCAGCCTCCTGAGAATTTGTGCCCAGGTACATAGAAGCAGATAAATAGCTTGTATAAGTATACACCTACTCAGACCCTATGACCTCATGACCTTTGTGGACCCACTTTCTAAGGGGAAAACTCTTAGAGAAAGTCTATCCAAGAAAAAAAAAACCTCCAGTTCTTATTGCCTATTTTTATGAAGATTTCTAAAGCATTCATTCATTATAATTGAGTACTAACTCTGAAATAAACTGTCAAAATATGTACATAACTTTGAGTAAAAAGTTTTTTATTAATTTTGTCTAAGTTTCTAAAGTAATGCCTCCCACACAATGAGTAATGCACATTGTGCACATACACACTGAATGAATGTGTTTATACATTACACTACATGGGCTCTAAATATGGTACAGGCATCTATTTTCTAGTCTGTAATATCAGTACATCCCAAAGGTCTTAATGGAGCTTTAAGCTTTAATAACGTCAGAAAAATGTAAGTGCTATAATCCTACCAAAAAAAAATAACTCAACTTTGAAAGTTAAATTATTTAAATCTCTTAGGATTAGTTTTGTGAATTTGAAATATAAATTTTTAATTTTTGTTTTGTTTCTGTTTGTCGCTTTGAATAGATCCTGAAAAAAAATAATGAATTTAACAATTCATGATTTAAAACACACATCTCAATAAGTATATAAGAAATGTAAATAATTCAGCGTTCAAATTATGGACTTGAAATTTCTTGGCATTTACACTTTTAAAAGTCCTTAAAACTTGACATGAGGATCTGTCTTGGACACCGAGGGCTGTAAAGAGTGAGTTCCGTGAAGCCCTGGTTCTTTTAGAGAGAAGTCTCTCTGGACCAGGAATTCCTCTTGTGGGCTCTGTGTAGAAGAAATCTCTGCTACTGGTCAGTATTGTTCCAAGCAACACTGATGAAAATCTTGATGGCAGGACCTGTTGGAGACTCTGCCCAGCAGCTATCTCGGGAGCACTTTCAGGAGCCTGGCTCAGCTGCACTTCCTTCTTTGCAGGATCGAGAAGCTGATCTGAAAGGGTCTTTGTTTGCCTGGAGAAGGAACCTGAAATTGAGCTCTCATTTAAGCAAAGTTTCTTCTTTGTCACAGCCCCAGGGCAAAAACAGATCAAGAATGAACAGGATTGCCTGAGTTTGGAATAGCAGTGTTAATTTGGTAATTGAGTGCCTTCCTTGTAGCAGACTGTTGCCCCAGGCTAGTTTGGGACCAAATCTTGTAACCTGCGGTTTAACTGGAGGGCTCCGTAGCCCCTCCTCCCACTTCCCACCAGAGCAGAGGAGAAATGTAAAGCAAAGGGAAGAGAGGAAGTAAGAATATTGTAGGCGGAAGGAGTCGTCCTGCCTCTGTAACTGCACACTATGGGTCAGCCCAGCCAACGCACACCAGTGACCCTGCCCATCTCCCTTCTCCTGCATTCCAAACCCCTCCTTACACCCGATGCTCACTGGTGCTACACAGTTCGTGCAAAGTGCTTAGAACACCTGCAAAAAAATTCTGCAAAATTTTACTAATTTATACCAGACATCCCATTTAAAATTTGAAGATTTTGCACATCAGATTCTTTAAAACCTACAGGCAGCAGCCCACTGGTGTGGGTCAGGTGGGTTGCACACAGAACTTGCCTTGCTCAGGTAGTTTTCCTTTCTGATGATGAGGGGTCATTTCAAATCATACGCCTTGCCCTTCAAACCAACAGTGGTCGTTGCAATATAAAGACAACAGTTTTTTAAACATTATTGAAAAATAAGAGGTCACTATAGGAATGTTTCAAAGCATATTGTTCAAAGGTATGGTAAAGGAAAAACACTCTTAATGTTTAAAAACTTGGCATAATTTGTTGTGTTGGGAAGATGGCTCAGTGGTTAAAGACACTTGCTTGCCAAGCCTGCTGGCCTGGGTTCATGTCCCCAGCCACCCATGTGAAACCAGACACAAAAAGTGGAGCAAGCGCCTGATATTATGTATGCCCTAGCATACAGAACACATAAATGTGCAAATAACTCGATGTCATGTTTCAAAAAATTGATATGACATGTGTTAACCAAAGAGACAACACAGTGAGGGACCAAGAATCCATCAGCCATTTTTTTTATTTATTTGGAAACAGAGATATATATAGAGAGAGAGATAACACGAGTGCGTATGCCAGGGCCTCTTGCCACTGCAAACAAATTCCAGATGCATGCGCCACTTTGAGCAGCTGGCTTATATCAGGACTAGGGAATTGAGGCCAGGTTGTTAGGCTTTGCAGGCAAGCACCTTAACTTCTGAGCCTAGCCACCCCCCATCACCCATTTTTGAGCCCATTCTTATCAAAGCATGGGCATCCTGGTTCTCTCCCTATTTCCACTCTCTTTCCACCTAATTATTTTGTTTACAATTTTTACATCTTTTACAAATTCTGGGAATATATTCTTTCATCCACAAATGCCTCAAAGGGTATCATTAAAGGTTATGAATTCCTTTACTAATATAACCAAAATCTCTATTATGTGTAACACACATAGAATCAACTCTTTAATATCAAGTATAGAGTCTGTCTCAAATACTTCCAGTAGTCTCTGAAAAGGTTAGTTTTTATGGCTGGTGCACTTAAATAGATGGAAACCATTCTCTTTTTTCTTTTTAGTTTGATTGTGCCTTATATTTTGTAATTGTCTTTAAGTCTGCAATTGCTTCTCTCCTCTTTATTTTTTGATATTTGCTGAAGAAAGTTCATTTGTTCATAGGATCTCAGACATCCTATATTTGACATCTTGTATTGATCCTGCTAATATATTCCTCTATCCCTTCAGTTCTTATAAAAACAAGCGTGAATGTAGAGGGCTTTCTTGAACCAGGTTCAGTCTTTGCAAGGATCACTCACGAGTTTCTGGGTGGCTTGTTTCATCACATGAGGAAGAACATATGGCCATGTGTTCTGTGCTCCCAAGATTGATCCTTGAGTTCAAACCTTGCAGCCTTCTTCATCCATTACACATTTCCCACCAGCATTTCATGAAGTCATCTTACTGGGTCCTTCCTAATCATTAAAGAGATGCAGTGCTTGCTTAGAGGTGGCAGAAATATTTATTTCTGACCCTTGCGTTCTTTCTACAATTATTAGCTGGAATTCACTTAATTTTTTTTTCTCTGGTTAATCCTTTGGTTTCTCTAAAAAGTTAAATGTGCTCAGGAAAAGCAGGAGAAATAGTCAATATTTTCCTTATAGGTCTGTTTTTCTTTTTTGAGGTAAGGTCTCATTCTAGCCCAGGCTGACATGGAATTCACTCTGTATTCTCTGGGTGGCCTCAAACTCATGGCAATCCTCCCACCTCTTTAACCCCACCTCTGCTGGGAGTAAAGGCCTGTGCCACCACGTCCAGCTTGCTTTTCTTTTTTAATATTTATTTATGTATTTGCAAGGAAAGAGAGAGAGAGAGAATGGGCACATCAGGGCCTCTTGACGCTTACAAACTCCAGACACATGCACGACTTTCTACATGTGGCTTTACGTGGGTATTGGGGAATCGAACCCACATCAGCAGGCTTTGCAAGCAAGTGCCTTTAACCCCTGAGCCATCTTTCCAGCCCCTTGTCTGTGTGTTGCAATCATGGATTTGTGGTTACTGATATTTTGTGATTTCTCCCATGTGCAAAGGACGGCATCCACGAGCTAGCTTCCTTGACCTCTGCACATGACACAAAGGTCATGGTTGGTTCTTTTAAGCTGTAGCAACCTTCTTCAGACTTCCCTTGTTTACTGTGGCACCAGATCTAATCAGCCATTCTCCCAGCATTCTGGCTACTTTTAGTGAAGGACTATTCTTAGAGTTCACCATCTGAGGGGATGCCACTCTCTTTCTTTGCTGTTTTGTATGAAAACCACTAAGTTTACTGACAATCATTCTTTTGAGCTCTTTGCCTGGAGTTTCCTCATAATAGCTCTCTTGGGGGAGTGGGCTCACCTGTGGGACTGGTAGATCTTGGAAGAGATAGGTTGGCTTGGTGCTCCATGGACTCGCCCATCTGGAGCTAACTTGTTGGTCAGCTCTACAGGCACACCTGTGCTGTGAGCGCTCTGAACGGTGCCAGATGTCTCCTTTGTCTTTGATCTGCTCTGCGCGGCTTGGAGCTCAGTCTTGGAGGGGTCTCAGTGCCGCTTCATGGACGGGGGAGATGAAATGGTCTCAATTCTGTTGCAGCTGTGCTCGAACTCACCCTTGGTCCCAGCCCGAGTGGTGGATGTTCAGCACCTGCACAGTGAAGGGAGGAGGGGTGCTAAGGGCAATGGACGATGCATCTACCCCAAAGCTAGCGAGTTCTCTGCAACAATAAAAAAATATGCTATAGTTGTTCTGCCTGTATTGCAGCCTCTAGCCATATGTGGCTGCTGAACTTGAAATATGGCTGCTGGGTCTCATCATCTGACTTTTTCACCTTATTTCCTCATAATTGTCTTAAATTTGAATGGCTCTAATGACTAGTGAGCAGCTCAGCTCTGCTCCACAGGAGTGCCATGGGCTCCTCTGATACATTTCCCATGGAGAGTCAGGCTCGGGTCTCCCCTTGGCTCAGTCACAGTGGCTTTGGGGTGGCTTTATACAATTACATAAAGTAAAGGGAAGCTACTGTAACTTCCAAGTCAGGTCAGAACGTCTCCTCAGCTTTATTAACGGCTTGTCTTGGAACTCTCCAGATGTCCCTCTGAGGGTGTCCATGCTGAAGGAAGCTAACTGCCAAGGTGGACGTCCAGCCCCACCAAGAGTGCCTTCTATCATGTCCCCAACAAGTCACCAGGTTTATGGTGGAAGCCTGCTGAGATGCCCCAGGCCAGCCAGGTCAGCCAGACAAGTGCATCAGGGGAATACCCCGGCTAACCCCGTCCAAATGCTTGATGCACAGAGTTTACCAACTGTACTTTGACACCACTACGTTTGTCATATGCTTCGGCACATACCACTGACAGGGCAAACTTGGAACCTGGAACCAAGGTGCTCTGATACAAATGGCGTGACACGCTGACATTGAGAATGAATGTTGGGAAGAAAGTGGAAGGACTTTGAGGGAGACTGATGAACAGGTTCCTGATCTACCTGGCATTATGAATTTCCTGGTGGCACTTGTTAGAAACACACATTCCTAGACTTTATCCGTGCAGATTTAAATACAGTAACTCTGAGGTGGGGCCGTGGACTGAACATAGACTGAAGATAGACTGCCTAAATTAGGCAGGGTTGAAAATGTGTTAAATCCCAGTCAGCCGTAATCCTCTTGATAAACAATTTAATGAGTAAGTTTTAAAATGCAATATTAATGCAGAAAAATATATGCATAAAAGTACTCAGTGCAAAATCATTTATAATGAAAAAAATGCAGTAAAAGACCTAAATGCACAATAATGACGCTTGGTTAAAAATATTGTGGTGAGAACTTGTTAGAATGTCAACAAATAAAATACTCTTTATACAAAGCAATTACGTAGAAAATTATTGCTAATAATAATATTAAATATTGAAAATATATGAATTGATAGCTATTTAAAACACATAGAAGAAAAGACAATTGAGGAAAATGTAATAAAATATTAACATATTTTATGACCAAGTGCTAGTAAAGGTAATATTTCTTTAATTATTTTCTAATATTCTAAATGTGGCACATGTTTTATAATGAAAAGAATAAACCGATAGATCCAAAACTTCTTGAGTCAGAGAGATGAAATGCCTGGCTCCCAGCTGCCTGACGCACTTCCCTACTTCCTCCATCATCAGGAAAGTTGACAGCCATTGTTTTGTTTATCCATCTTCGGTCCAACACATAGAGGCTCCACCTTCTCCCCTGGCTCTCAACCCTCCCCAACATTAAAAGTAACCCATGAAGGGCTGGAGAGATGGCATAGCGGTTAAGCGCTTGCCTATGAAGCCTAAGGACTCCGGTTCGAGGCTCGATTCCCCAGGACCCACGTAAGCCAGATGCACAAGGGGGCACATGCATCTGGAATTCATTTGTAGTGGCTGGAGGCCTTGGTGTGCCCATTCTCTCTCTCTCTCTCCTTCTTTCTCTCTCTGTCTGTTGCTAATAAATAAATAAAAATAAATAAAAATTTTTTAAAAAGTAACCCATGAACCCCTATGATGTGCATACAGGAATTCCTAAAGGGTAGCTTCTTGCCTGACCTGATTTCTTTCTCCTTTCAGCTAGCCCCAGAGTTCCCACAATTGTGCTCATTGCCTTGAAAATACAAAGTGTTGAATGAGTGCTCAGCCCTAGACAAGATATCTCTATCACTCCCTCCAGGGCTTGGGAACATCATGGAAGAGGGGGCAGGAAGAATACTGAGGTGGAAGGTCGGGGGAGGAGTGCTGTGGAACTCTGTCGACATGCCATGACCATTGCCCACATGAACTCACAGCAGTTGTGGCGACCTGCAGGAGACCTGCACAAGATAGGGCTGGTCATCACTCCCTCCTGGATAGGGAAGGGGCTCACGGGGGGGGGGTGGACCCTCTCTAAGGAGCTAATGGCTCTTAATTGTTGCTGAGGGAGGCACAGTCATTCCATCAGTGATGTAGCCACCGATCAGTAGTGGGAGGAAGAAGAGGTTCGGAGGTAGTGGGAGGGGGATTCAAGAGAGTAGTTGGAGCTGCCCAGAAAGGAGGCTCGCTCGCCTGGGGAAGGGCTCACTGCAAGCAAAAAAATAAGCAAGAACCAAAGAGACACACCATCCCTCAAACACCAGCCAGGGCTATGGTGAAACCACAGAGGAAGTGATGAGAAGAGCAAGAGTGCTGCTTCCATGGCGAGTCTGACAACCTGCGCCAGGGTGAAGGAGACGGACATTGAGGACACTCACCACATGCCAAAGCAGAGATCCAGAAGCTCCTGAGAGCTCAACACGGAAGTAGACTTAAACCACTCCCCCACCACTGCTCAGGGAATTTAGCAGAAGAGGGGGTGGAAAGATTGTAAGAGCCCAGAGGCACATCCAAAGGCATTGCCCCCACCAGAATGACTGACTGCTGCTCTCACAACTCATAACCCACAGCTCACTGGTGAATAGCAGCAATCCCACTGAGGAGGGCCCTCGGTGGAATGGAGGCAGGGAGGAGGGAAATGACGGTACCTACACATGATATGTCCACACAAAGTATATATTTAATTTTAAAAAGAGATATGTATGATAAAAAATATATACATACAGAAATTATTAAAGCCAATTTTTCTAAAACAAGAATGTACAACCTCTACCAGCAGTAGCAGAAATGTATCAAGTCTGGTTATCCTGGAACATTTAATTTTTAGAATTTTCAGAGGAGCCTCTTTCAAAAATTAAAAGACCACATTTACCCACAGAACCTTTTAATGTTAGGGGGAGTTGAGAGCCAGGGGAGAAGGTGGGGCCTCTAGGTGCTGGATAAAGAAAACATTGACTGTCAACTTTCCTGATGATGGAGCACCAGCTTCGGGGAGGTGGAGGAAAACGGGAATGTTCCAACCTCTCAGCACACCAGCAGCACTGCCATGAAGTTGTCTCCTGTCACTTTTGGGAACAAATGCAGGCTTCATGTGGCCTTGTCCCCCTGCAGCCTCTCAATATTATCTCACCTGCCTCCCCATGAAACTGTTTGAGGGTGGCCTGATGAAAGATTGCAGAGCCCAGGCAGGGAACTGTGGATACTGAAGGCAGGTAATGCTGGAGGTGGGCACTGCCAGGGGAGTTCACAGGCACTGTGCTCTCTCCTGCTTGCCTAGGGGGCAGGGGCCTGGCTGGCTGCTGAGTTCTCAAAGACTTTGCTGGCTCCAGGCATATCCCTTGCTTTAGATCATCTGGTGAAAATTGCTCCCCGTCCCCGCCCCGTCTTGTCTAGAAGAGACTGTCCAGCTCAAGCTCATGGTAATAAACATGAGCCCACATTTTGAAAAGAAGGTGAAAGTCGTTTTCTGCTCAGGCAGGCTCCTGTGATCTGAATGTTGTCTGTATACACTTCCTGAAATTGTCATGGGTTGAAATCTAACCACCACAAGGGCGCATCTTCCAGAGCCTGTATAGAAAGAGTCCCTAGGGGGGGTGCCTTCTCCCTTTCAGCCATGTGCGTACACATGAACCCGGATGTTGGCCCTTGGATCTGGGACTTCCCAGCTTCCAGCACTCCTGTTGTGAGAAGCTATTTGGGTTCTATTTTGTCATAGCAGCATAGAAGCTGAGACACTGCTCTGTCCTAACTTGTATTGATAGTGTACAAATAATTTTTCTCAATGAACAGCCCATGAGAGGGACCATCAAGGAACCTGCTGGCATATGCTGCCCCAGCATGTCTTCCTTTAACTTGAGGCCACTCCAGGTTCCACAACAGCAGGTGGTGCCAAGATTGCCAGTGGGGAGGAGCTCTCTACAACCGGCTTCAGGACACAGCCTTCCACTTGGTGTCCGTGAAGAAAAGACAAAGGTCAAGGGCAGGGGACACAGCTCAGTCCCTAAAGTTCTTGCCTCACAAGCATCAGGACCTGACTTGAATCCCCAGAACCCACGTTGCGTGCGGTGTGGCACTCTTGCAACCCCAGTGCAAGAGAGGCAGAGACAGGTGGATCCCTGGAGCTTGCTGGCCAGCCATAGAGCCTAACTACTGACCTCCAGGCCAGCAAGAGATGCTGTCTCGATAAAAGATGGTCCGTGTTACCACTTGGAATTTCCTGGGGGCTGATAATTTATAACTATTTTATAATCATATGGCTGTTTCAGGGGGGGGAGCAGTTGGGAAAAAGTCTCATGTAGCCCAGGCTGGTTTTGAACTCGCTTTAACAGCTAAGGTTGGACTTGAGCTCTTGACTCTCCTGCCTCCACTTCCTAAGGCATGAGGCCCCACGCCCAGCTTTCAGATGACCTCTAATTAAGTGTTTCCAAGCTACTTTCTCCAACTGAATTTTAAGTCCTGGTGGTAAAGGGACAGATCTTGTTATTTTATGCTCATAGCCATGGATCCTTTCTCAGTCCCAAGTGGATACAAGAGCTTCCTAGGGTTTATCAGAATGTCTGAATTAACTATTTTAACCCAATAATAAACAAAAACCCACATTTTCCATCTAAATGAGGGATAGAGGCATTATTGAGTGGCCTTGACAACTGGTTTGCACGGAGCGTACAGTGTGACCTGGAGTCCAATAGCAAATCCCGGAGGAGGCTTGGGGCTCTGAGCACATTCTAGGGGCAGAATAATTGGAAAAGAAAATGCAATTGACGCAAGGTGCGGGGGATAGGCCATGCTTTCACTGACCAGAAAGGCCTTGTCCTTATAAGCTGCTCAAACCTCTTGGGCTCCAAAGAGTAGAGTAAGAGTCGCACCGAGCTAGGCCTAACCTTGGGATAAGAGTCTCACGGAGCTGGAGCTAACCTTGCGGGCAGATGCTGCTGAGTCCACAGGTCCTGAGTTAGAGACATTTCTGGAGATGGTTGTCGTCTAAGGGTTGGTTTGGGCTCTTTGAACAGGTCCCTTAAGTGGGAGTATGCGGGGCTGCTCTCGTCTGTGTAAAGGACATCCCCCAGGAAGGACTTGTGCTTCCTCCAAACTGTTTCCCGTTGGCAGCTGAGTGGTGTGGGGGAGCCTTTGTTTCCTATGCCATCATGGATGAAAATAGTCCCGACTTTTGCCCATTATGCATCAAGGCTGTTAAGGAATTCTGGTAGAAGGAGAATTCTGTGTATGGAAGTTGTCCTTCTTGGGGTAAGCACCAGAAATAAACCCGTAGCATAGGGATGGGTGTATGCTGAGTTTGATGAAACGCTGCACTTGGTTTTGTATTCTCTCTTGAGATGGAGCAGAGTTCCTGGTGCTGCACAGCACTGCTGCCATATGGGTGTCCCTCCTCCGTCTGTGGGGGAAGGCACCTCCCCATGGCCTTGATCTTCACTTCCCTAATGAATGCCATTGGGCACTTCTGCATATGGTTGCTGGACATACATAGACCTCGCTTGTAAGTGATCCCTCACATATCAAAGCCATCTTTTGAGTGTCTTAGCATTTTATTACTGAGTTTTAAGACCTTTGTATGCCCTGTATACTAGTTATTTCTTAGAAATCTTTTGGGGGGGGGCATGGAGAGAGAGCTCAAGAGTTAAAGGCACTTGCTTGTAAAGCCCGATGGCCCAGGGTTCAATTTTCCCAGCGCCTACCCAAAGCACATGCATAAAGTGGTACATGTGTCTGGAGTTCATTTGCAGTGGCAAGAGGCTCTATGTGCCCATCTCTCTCACTCTGTGTGTGTGTGTCTGTCTGTCTCCCTCTCTCTCTCTCTCTCAGATAAATAAATAAAAATACCATTCTATATTTGAAAAAAAGACTATATTGATTTTGAAGGTTTTTTTTTTAACTTTTTCTATTGACAACTTCCATAGTTACAGACAGTAAACCATTGATGATTTTTAGGTGACAGGACAGTGACTTTAGTGTGTCATGTTGCCTTGCTCTTGCAGACACCAGCTGTGAGGGTGTGACAACATGTGGGGATAGAGAGCTGCTTTGGTCTAGCTGTGTTCCCCAACATTCACATGGGGAAACTTGCTGGTCAGTGTGATAGTATTAAGAGATAAGCCACTGATCACGTGGGAACTTCAGCTGTGGGTGAGTGTTTCCTTCGGCTGGGCCTGGGCTGGGCTGGCCTGGAGACACAGCTCTGACTCCTGCTCTAGGCTCCGCCTCTGCCCAACTCAATTGGAGATTTGAGACCTCACCTCTGGAGCAGAGGAAGCCACCAGCTAGAGACTGTGGGCCTCTGGCCCCCCAAATGAAGGGGAAACTGAAAATGCTCCAGCCAAGCCCCAAGCCTAAAGGCTGGAAAGGTTTGTTTCAACAAGCCTGGGTCCCAACCACATGCCTTCTGTGCCCTATACAGCCGAGGCCTGTGCCTATGTCAGCCAGGTCTAGGAAGTAACCACGCTGTCTCTCAGAAAACACAGACAGTGGGAAAGACGTGCCTGGAGGTGATCACTAACTGCTCTGATTTTCTGCCAGATTGCTCTATAACAAATCCATCTTTATATAACCAAATCAATTATTCGTGCAGGTATTAAAATGAGTTAGGCCCAATGGCACAGACCTATTATTCCAGCTATTTGGGAAGCTGAGACAGGAGGATCACCAATTTGAGGATCCAATGTGATAGCCTGACTTCACATTTTTAAACCCTGCGACTTTTAAATTGCTTAATAAAAATAAGTACGTAATTTGAATTTGAACTGTGCCTGGTATTTTCTCTTTTGTTTAGTCTTTAAACAGATAAGATAATGTTTATAGACACCTTTTGGTTTCTTTATTAATCCAAATAGTCCAGCAGTTCTCTCTAAAGTTTTTGTTGGCATTTATTTTAAGGTTTTTTTTTGGGGGGGGTTGTCATTAAAAGTCAGATTTAACTAAAGCCTATGGTGAGCTGAAATTTTATGTAAACAAAGCCATACTTTGTTGCATGATCCCATAAATATAATTACTGAGTTTATATTCTAGGTCAACTTCAACTTACATAGAGGATTACTGAAAACAACACAATTCTCTCTGAGGTGGTGGCTCATAATTTGCCAGGTATTTTAAAACATTGTAGTGTCCTGTGATTTAAAAGGAGGAGGCAACTGGCCTGAGTTCCAAGTCGGCCTGACTCAAGACAAAAACAAAAATTTGCCTTAGTTTCTCCTAAGAAAAGCATTTCCAAGTGTGTTAGAGGTGTTGATAAAGATTACCCCCAAAATGATTGTCATGTTTTGCCTATATTCATAGAATTATAACTTAAAAGTGTATTTCATGGAGTTTATTAACAGGAGATATTTCAAATCGATGGGTTATATAAAAATTATAGGTGTATATATACTGGTATTATAAAACAAGTCTGGTTGTCAGGTAGAGATTTTTGGTGACATAAATACTAAGAAAGTTGAAGTTTTTCTGCTAATGCTGTTTCTGTACAGATTTCCAACAGTAAGATGGTTAACGCTTTGAAGCTAGCCTTCTTGCTACATTGTCAGTAGGTAGAGAATTGATCAATTTGGTGTGGTTTCTCTTAATAGTCTTACAAGAAAGATGGTTATTATGAGATGAGATGATTGAAGGAACTGGGAAGGAATTTTTCAACGTTGGACATAGAATGCTTGTCAAAAATGCTTTGGGGCCAGGAGTGGTGGCGCACGCCTTTAATCCCAGCACTTGGGAGGTAGAGGTAGGAGGATTGCCGTGAGTTCGAGGCTACCCTGAGAGTACATAGTGAATTCCAGGTCAGCCTGGGCTAGAGTGAAACCCTACCTCGGAAAACCAAAAAAAAAAAAAAAAAGTGCTTTGGAACTTAGATCAGAATGTTAAAGTATGTGGGTGAAGGTTGCATATGTAGACAAGATGTAATAGATCTAAAAAGACCAAATTTTGCCTAAAATTAATTTCCTTTTATAAAGAACAAAAAGCTAATTTTCAGGCTAAACATAAACACCATGCCTGAAGTTAAAGATTTTTTACCTGTTCACAGACTCTTAAGAATGCTCTAAACGTTTTATATAGGGACATAGACTTAATGTAAGTTCAGCTTACATTAGACACAGGTGATGTCCTGTGTTAGGTGGGTCACAAAGTCATAAGCACAGATGTAATTCATGTTATTTGGAGGTCTAATCAGGTCAGACATAGACAAGACCCTATCACCTTGTGTATTACAAATGGGCAAAATAAATTTCCTAGGTGAAAACAAACAACTTCAGAGCGAGAAAAGGAATGCCAGGATGCTGAGCTCTCTGCTCTGTCATTTCCTTTTGCTCGTGCTTCCTGTTATATGCTACTTAAGGTCATGGCAAGCTGGAATCTGAAAAAGGGATGACACCCCCTTTGTTTCAGACCCCATGCAAGTTTAAGCCATGTGTCCCCCTAACTCTGTCCAGAGGCAAAATGGCCAATTGTCTCCGACAAGGAAAAGGGAATGACAAACGGCATATAACTCTGGTTCTCTTGCCAGTTCCTCTCTTTGGAACACCTGAAGTCACGTCTGTTAGATGAAGTTTCTCACTAGACAAAGGGATCAAATTGATCAGGTTACAAACTCCTTACATAAGACAAGCATCAGGCTTACCAAAGCTGCCTATCAAGGTAAAAACACATGATAAAAAGACATCAAGGAAGTGATCTCATTATCCCTCTAATATCAACGAGCGGTAGGATCCCTATATTTAAGGTCATAAATGCAGAGATTACCTTTCAAACAGTAACAACACCCCTTCAGTCCCAAGCATTCACTGACCCATATTCCGGGCTCCCACAGAGCAGAGAAGGGAAAACGGTCCCAGGGAACCCCCCTCACCCCGCGAGCTATGGCATCTAAGCCGCCAAGAGGGGAGGGAGTGAGGGCAGAAATCTCCACACTTGTGCTTAGCAGGGCCAGGGGCAAACCTTATTTGCCATGATGTGAGGTGCACGCCGGGACTGGGGAAAAGTGTGGAGGAACCTGAGCTTGGCCTTGTGGGTGAGCATAGAGACCTACCCTGGACCTGCCTTGCTCCAGGAGGCACATAGACTATGTGTGTGTGTGTGTGTGTGTGTGTGTCCCTTTTCAAAAAAGATTTTACTTATTTTATTTATTTATTAGAGACAGAGAGGGAAAGAGAGAGAGGGAGAGTAAGAATGGGTGCACTAAGGCCTCCAGCCACTGGAGCAAATTCCAGATGTGTGTGCCCCCTTGTGCATCTGGCTTACATGGGACCTGGAGAATGGAACCGGGGTCCCTCGGCTTTGCAGGCACACACCTTAACTGCTAAGCCATCTCTCCAGCCCTGTGTGTCCTCTTTTGATTGGGGAGCAAACAGGGAAGTTTCAGCCAGGAATGCCAGTGCACGCCTTTGATCCCAGCACTCATGGAGGCTAAAATAGGAGGACGGCCATGAGTTTGAGGCCACCCTGAATTCCAGGACAGCTTAGGCTAAAGTGAGAGCTTACCTCAAGAGAAATTTCATCTCCCTAATCCAGCTGGAGGGATGCCCCCTCCAACAAGAAGATTTGAGTCAGGGTAGGGCATAACCTAACTACAGAGTCTTCTCGTTTTCCTCCATTTTGTTTCAGATGGGACAGCTGGCTTCCAGGATAGCCCAAAAGTCCCTGGTACCCTGTCTCTTGAGAAACGGGGCTCATTTAGATAATACAGGAATTGTCCATTTCTTCTCTCCAGAGGCTCAAGGAGACAATTAGAACACATACTAATGTAACTCCAGATTCCATGGAGGAGGAAATGCTTCTTAAAGATAAATTCTTACCTCAGTCAACACCTGATATTTGTAAGAAATTACAAAAATGGTAGCCAACCCAGATAAGAACTTAAAACAGTTGCTCCAGGTGGCAACTTCTGTTTTATTATAATCAGGAAGTAAGAAAAGAAAAAGAAAAAGGGACCAGAAATGGAGCTAAAGCAAAAAGGATAGATGTCACCAGTGAAGGTTGCCCTTCATTAAAACATTTAATTGGATAGAATGTAAAATGTGTTTGCTTGACATTGAGTTTAACTAGTAGAGAAAGTGAGTCTTACTGTTAAGGCCTCACTCATTAACAGCTCACTGATGCTAATTTGGTGTGGTTTAAGGGGTATAACTAGCTTTAAGACTCTCAGTAAAGCAGGTTCCTCTGTTCGCCAAGGTTTTAACTATCGGAGAAAGTGAGTCTTAAGACAAAGGTTCATGTATAAGTGTTTAATTCCCAAAGATGAGGTACTCACACCTAAAGACACTCTGACTGTAAAGACAGCTTCTGTTTTATTTATGCTAATTCTTTTGAATGGTCATCACTGGGTTTAACCACTTAGGTTTACGTGATTTGATTTTCATCTTCCTGTTAGGTAAAATATGTTGGGATAGCTTATCTAAGCTTCATCAATTTTAAGTCTGGGTAAAACATAAGTTATAGGGCTGGAGAGATGGCTTAGCGGTTAAGGCGCCTGCCTCCTAAGCCAAAGAACACTGGTTCCAATCTCCAATGGTTCCAATCTCCAGGTCCCACGTTTAGCCAGATGCAAAGTGACGCAAGGGCGCAATGCCACACTTGACCACAATGGGGCGCACGCATCTGTATTTTGTTCGCAGCAGCTGAGAGGCTGCTGACGCACCCATCTCTGTCTTCCTCTCCCTCTCTCTCTCTCTCTCTCTCTCTCTGTCTGTCTCTCCAAAAAAAAAATAAGTTATATTATGTTAATAAAAATTTATATGGTACATAAAATCAATTGCTATCAAGATTAAGCTAAAAACATTGGTTGTCAAATGGTGTTCTCTCTTTCAAAACAGATTTGTCAAGGGCTGTATTAGAGCTTAGCTGTTTGGGCTCAACAATGATCAGGTTCTGCTCTATTATATGTAAAGTAGCTGTCTCGTTTCTGGCATCTCAAGTCCAGTGCTTACAACAAAATTAACTCTTAAGACATATTCCCTACTTTAGGATCCAGCTTCCTGCTCAACCAGTGGTCCTCATCTGAGAGAAATAATTTCAGGCTCTGTGGTTCTGTTTTCAATGTTCCTTGGGTAATTGGTTCCCACACAGGTATCTGAACTAATCAAAGATGTATTTAAACACAGGTGCTAAGATTTTACACTGTCTTACTTGTCCTTTCCTGACAATTTCTAGGTTAAATTAATTGGTTTAGATTTGTATTGTTTTTCAAGACTGGTCCACATGACAATTAAGTTAAAAAAAGGTTGGACAAAATGACTTTAAGCTCTTATGATATTCTACAACCAGATCTATTCCAGTAATCAAATGTGCTACATGTGTGCATATATCCAGGTTAGTGTAACTTCCTTTCTAAGTGAATTAATAACCTATGTAGAAGCCAAAGCCAACTGGAATCACTGGAGCTGAAAAAGCCAAAATTTGGGCCTGTGCTCCCAGGCCATGAAGCCACTGGAGATGATGGGACACTTCAACACTGGCCCCCAGGTAAGTCACCTGTCTTCCTGATCAAGGAGGACATGGAAACCCAGAAACAAAAACAAAAACAAAATCAGTGTACAGTCTGAAACAGGAGAGTCACAACTGAGGAAAAATCAGTCCTCCTGGCTTCCCAAAGAAGGGAAAACTACTTCATCAGAATGTCCCTGACTCTTCCTAACAGACAGAAAACACCAGTATTGGAGAAGCTATACAGTCTCCTCTGGAGAGCCATTAGTGACCTCCAAAATTAATCCTTGATTAAATGTTGGCTATCTGCTTTGTCTTAAACACTCAGAGAGAAATGTACAACCAAAGATAAAGGGACTCCTCACATATATGAATGGTTATTAAGTAACACACACAACATGAGCTTTCCAAGAAGGGAAACAAGCAAGGCCTTAAGACATGTTGTCCCCAGCTCTAATAGCTCTAATTCAATAATAAGGAAAAACAACCATCAATGTCAAAAGGGTTATTTTCAAATCTAGAATATATATGTAGATGATAGATGATAGATAGATAGATAGATAGATAGATAGATAGATAGATAGATGACTCTGACCAAAGGTTGCTGAATTCAAAAGACTGTCTTATAGTGGGAACAATGGTGAATCTCTTCTCTTCTAAATTATGGCAGGACATTCTTAAATAAGTCCTGAGACCAAAAATATATTTGTACAGCCTTTAATGGTACCCAGTGGCTCTATGGTATCAACCTTCAGCCCTGGCTACTCCCAGGACAAATTTTTAAAAGTACACTATGAGCCAGGCGTGGGTGGCGCACGCCTTTAATCCCAACACTCTGAAGGCAGAGGTAGGAGGAGTGCCATGAGTTTGAGGCCACCCTAAGACTACAGAGTGAATTCCAGGTGAAGCTGTGCTAGAGTGAGACCCTACCTCAAATGTGTGTGTGTGTGTGTGTGTGTGTGTGTGTGTGTGGTATATTCACCATTATCAAAGTTAAATGTTGTGTGTTTGTTTCTGATAATTCTACTAATATCTCATCTGTTTTATAAGCCAAAGGGAAACATTCAGGCAATGACAAACACTACTGTGCGATTCAGTGAACAGTTCTAGAAGAAAATCTCAGCCAGCTGGTCCTGAAACAGTCCAACTCTGTTTCCCTGGGTTCCCTCGAGTGCTCCCCAAGGCCTAGAAGTCCACAAGAAGGATACCCCTGAAGACAACCGGTTTGCTGTGTGCTCACGTCTCACTGACTCCTTACTTTTATTCTTTCTCCCCAACAGTCTCTTCCAAGGTTATCTTCCTGCACTCCATCCACACACTTCCAAGGTCCTTGAGAGTAGTTCCCCTCTCTGGGAGAGACTCTAACTGCCACAACTTTGTGCCCCATCCGGCAGGAAATAGTTCACGATCTGACGTCATCGCTCCTGGTCCTCTAACAGCAGTTAGAGAGAGTGTCTTCTCATGAGGGGGCAAATGAGGGGGTGGGGAGAGCAGAGTTAGGGTGACTGGACCCCTGAAGGTTAAAATTTATTAGAGATGAACGGAAACCAACATAGGCTTACATGCTTGTAGCTTGTTTTGTTTGCTTTTTTAATCTTTTTAAATTTTAATTGTTGTATTTTATTTATTTGAGAGATAGCTAAAAAGAGAGAGAGAGAGAAAAGGGAAGGAGTGAGGGAGAATGGGTGCATCAGGGCCCTCAGCCATTGTAAACGAACTCCAGACACATGCACCACCTTGTGCATCTGGCTTACCTGGGTCCTGGAGAATCAAAGCTGAGTCCTTTGACTTTGCAGGGAAATGCCTTCACGGCTAAGCCCCCTTGCTTGCTTTTCAAGACAGGGCTTTGCTAAGGACCCCTGGATGGCCTGGAACTCACTTTGCAGACCAGGAAGGACTCAGAGTTGCAGTGGTTCTCCTGAGTGCAGGGATTACGTGCATGTGGCACCACACCCAGCTGGTAACTGCAGAATGTCTGGCACTTAATTAGTACTTAATTTGAACCCCTGTTCATTTCACACAAAACTCACAACTCAACAATAAGTATGATGAACTTACAAATACTGGAGGGATAGCAGGCCTTCAAAGGTATCCTTGTGTAACTCAGTCAGCTGATTGTCACTGAGAATTCTGGAGGATGAAAGGGTTATTTCAGGAACAGAATTCATCAAACAGATGGACAATATCCAGTGCTGAAATGGGGAGAGGAAGTGAATGCTGTCATATTCTGTTGCCCGGACGTAAACTGGTGCTACTTGTTTAGGCCAATGAAAATTTCTAATCTCCACCTAATAATTCCATCTCTAGATATCTAATCCATTAGAAATACTTGCTCTCCATTGCAGCCATTCCTGTAACAAGAAATCTGGGCCCTGCACTCAATAACAACAGGCTGTGATTCCATTCACCGTGATTTACACAAACTACAAATCATAATTCAGGACTTGAAATGAATGGGTAACCCTCTACACAGGATAAGGCGAAACTAGCAAGTTGCCGGATGTTACCATTTATGCAAAAGAAAAGATATGAAAATCACATTTTGCTGTATTTAACCATATCAGGAAAGCTACATATCACACTCAGAGTAGTGGTTACGTCGAGGCGGTAATAAGGAGAAAAGCAGAGCTTTCAATATACCTTGTATTTCATGTATATCCATTAAGAATGTGATCATGTGTTATTTCTACATTGAAAAGTGACTTAAGGGGCTGGAGGGATGGCTTAGCAGTTAAGGCATTTGCTTGCAAAGCCAAAGGACCCAGGTTCAACTCCCCAGTACCCATGTAAACCAGCTGCACAAGGGGGCGCACTTGTCTGGAGTTCATTTGCAATGGCTGGAGGCCCTGGCGTGCCCATTCTCTCTCTCTCTCTCAATTTCTGTCAAATAAATAAAAATAAAACTTTTTTTTTTTTTTTTTTTTTTTTTCGAGGTAGGGTTTCACTCTAGCTCAGGCTGACCTGGAATTCACTTTGTAGTCTCAGGGTGGCCTCAAACTCACAGCAATCCTCCTACCTCTGCCTCCCAAGTGCTGGGATTAAAGGCGTGCGCCACCACACCCAGCACAACATTTTTTAAAGTGACTTAAATTGTCCCTTATTTCAAAGAAAAGTCCACAACATTTAATTTAAAATTTTTGCAGTTGGTGAGGGCCCAATTTAGGGTCTCGTGCATGCTAGGCAAGAACTCAACCACTGAACTACGTTTCCAGCCCCTATGAAATTTATTTTTTTTAACAATCATAGAATTTCACTAAATACAGGTTGGATTTGGGTCACAGAGAGGAATACCTTTCCTCAAAAGTATTGACTTCAAACTTCTGAACAGCAACTACCCTGTAATGTTTTCTCTGGGATTCGTATTTGGAGATGACACACAGTTGCTTAGCCTAAGGGTGTTCTTTCCATACACTTATCGATGTAAGAAATTCTATTTCCTTGGAAATTTCTGTGAAGAAACACAGTCCAATTGCTTAAATAAGTAGGAAAAGCTGAAATAAATTGCTTGAACCTCATGGAGGTATTCAATGGAAAAAGAAAACCAACAGCTAGGGCTAGAGAGATGGCTTAGTGGTTAAGGTGTTTGCCTCAAAGCCAAAGGATCCTGGTTCAATTCCCCAGGACCCAGATCAGCCAGATGCACAAGGAGGCACACGCATCTGGAGTTCATTTGCAATGGCTGGAGGCTCTGGCTCACCCATTCTCTCTCTCTCTCTCTCTACCTCTTTCTGTCAAATAAATATATTTTTTTAATGGCTCACCCATTCTCTCTCTCACTCTCTCTCTGCCTCTTTCTGTCAAATAAATATATTTTTTTTTTAAAGAAAGCCAACAGCTATCCTAATTCAGAGCTATGCAGAGTTAATAAAATCCGGGGCCATTAGCACAGACAAGAATCATTTCCTCAGAAGCTGAACTTCAAAAAAAAAAAAAAAAAAAAGAGAGATAAGCCTTGTTTCCAATATATTTTATTTGAAATCAGACACTGACAGAGAATAGGGGACATGCCAGGGCCTCTGGGGACTACAAACAAACGCCAGATGCACGTGCCACTTTGTGCATCTGCTTTTACATGGGTGTACTGGGGAATCGAACCCAGCAAATGAGACTTTGCAAGCAAGTGTCTTTAACCGCTTTGTCATCTCTCCAGCCCAAGAGATAAGCCTTGAGTCCATGATTAGGTTGTGAGGTGGAGCACATGTGAGGGGGTGGGGGTCACGACCTAAATCCGCCGACTGCTCGTCCACTCTTGTGCAGTGTGAGTGAGAACACCATTATGCCCCCTTTCCTCTCCATCCTTTCTGCCTAAATGAGTGTCCTTCGTGAAGGAGGGAAATTGTCCAGTCACTGAGCCGGCCAATACCTTGACCTTGGACTTTCCACCCTTGGGAATTACAGGAACTATGTCTCTGTTGGTTATAAACGACCCAGTCTTAGATAATTTATTATAGCCACACAGTCTGAGGCAATACCCTTAGTTTTGTTTTTTTTGTTTTGTTTTGTTTTGCGTGTGTGTGTGTGTGCTGTGCACGTAACCTGTGTCCCTTGCAGCACTGCATCTGCTTACCCGCAGCCAGGTTGCTGACCCACGGGGGCTGGCATGGACTGTCGCTGTCCGTCCCACCCTGCAGCGGGGTCTCGTTTTGAGCTGCTCTCTTTGCACTGATTCCGGACACTGCAGGCGTGGATGGTTACCGAGTCTCTGCTCCCCTGAGGAACCAGAGTAACAGGTGGGCATGACCGTGCCCAACTATTTTACGTGGGATTTGGAGATTTGAACTTGGGAAGTCTCAGACCCCCTCAGACTCTCACGCTTACACAGGAAGTGTACCTAACCATTGAGCCATGTATCTAGCTCTATATTTTTTGCTTGCATGTATGTAATGTGGTGTGTGTGGTGTATTCACAGGTATGTACCCTTGCAGTGCTCCATGCCTTCACCCATGGCAGAGCACACTTGCCAGCAGTAGCCTGATGTCAGCTCTATGCTCTCTTTTCCTTTCAGTGGGACTGCAGTTACAGGCACTTGTAGCCACACCCAGCTACTTACATGAGATCAGGAGATTTGAACTCTTAGTCTCAGGGCCACTTGGGACCTCATGCTTGATGGGCCATCTCTCCAGCCCTAAAGTTCGATTTGGTTGTTTTATATATATATTTTTTATTTGAGAGTGACAAAGTATGGGCATACCAGGGCCTCTTGCCTCTGCAAATGAACTCCAGACACATGTGCCACTTTGTGTGCCTGGTTTTACATGGATGCTGAGGAATAGAACCTGGACCATCAGGCTTTGCAAACAAGTGTCTTTGACCAGTGAGCCATCTCTCCAGCCCCAAGCCTTAACTCTTTAAATAAGTCGCAAACACAAAAAGAGACATAGAAATGTTTTAGAGAGGAAAATCAAGTTTCCAAACACGCCCGGCCACAGTGAGGTGGTCTCACCTGCAGGGAGGGCATAGCAGTGGGGAAAGAGCAGAAGGCGGTCAGCCAGAGCACATCTGGGCATCGTCCAGGCCTGGAGTCCACCTGGTTCACTTCAGAAGTCAGCACAGGAAGTCAAACCGTGGGCACCTCCACTTCCTGTCCCCTGGCCCATAAGAAGACCATGCAGGTAAACCTTGTTGTGGACATTGCCTGTATGTGGGTCCATTCTTCTCCAACATGAAGACAGAGAGCACATGGGAAGCAGGGAGCTCTCTTGAGGCTGGGACTCTCCTGTTCTTGCCAAAATGAGGAAAAGCAGCCTAGAGCTTGGGCTTGTCAGCCAACCGGTGAAAGCCGGAGTCGGTGCCATTGGTGATGGGCACTGAGAAGGCAGAACTTCTCAGGTCCACGTGAGTCCTGACAGGCCTCATCTGCTCTACACCTTCTGGCGTGTGTGTACACCCCACACACAGCCACACACACTCGCTCACACACACACTCAAGACTGCTTGCCAAAGAAGGAAGAGAACAAGTTCAAGTCGGTTTGGCCTAATTACACGGCTCAGAGCCTCTTCCTAGTAGGGCCAGGTCTCTTCATGAGGAGGGACAGGTCATCCCCAGCCCCCACTGTCAAAGGAAGCTTTTGCTTTCTGTTTGCACAGATCTTTCTTCCGATATCAGGAAGTTACGAGAGGCTGCCAGTCCTTCGGAGTCCCTCCCTTGGGGTGATAAAAAGTACTTTGCAGGCGAGGCTGAGGCTTCCACACCAGAGTCTGGATACCCCAACCGGACACAGGCGCCCACGCACCACTAAACTCAGGTTATTTCTCAGTGGAGCTGGGTCCTCAAGAGTCGGAGGAGACACCATGGCTGGTCGCTTAGGTCATCTGAACTGAGGCAAAACTAGAAATGCCACCCTCATCAGATGTGGCTTTGTCCCCTTTGACTATTAGTACACGCACTGTGGCCATAACAATGCCACAGGTCAGCACAATAGTGAGAAGTATTCTGGGATGTCCCACGGGGCCAACTGGACTGACTGTAAGCAAGAAACATGAACACCTGAAAGCCCCTGTGTGACCTTGGCCTCTGTGACTTGTATGCTCCGGGGGCTGAGACCATCGGCATGAGAAGGAACTCAAGGAATGAGACGGTGTTGACAAGACACCAGGATGCTCTTGCCAGAGGGGTGATGGGAGTGCCAACAGGAAGGGTGCAGAGAAGCCTTCCCCCCGACGCAGGTATATGGTGCCGCCAGCACCTGTGACTGCGACAGCTGTGCTCTGGCACAAGGGGTCCCAACTAAGATGACCATGGGAAGGAAAACAACGGTCACCTGGCCTCGCTTCTCCGTGGTGCTGATTCTTCCAAGACTAACAGATGAGCCTGCCCTCAGCTGGCTGCGAGGACAGCCTAAGAGAAAAGTGTCTCCAAAGACCAGACGCATTGACTCTTCCTACAGATGGACTCCGACAGCATCTACTGCACAAAAGGCCAGCAGGACCATGGTGCTAAAGCCTAAAGGTCTCCAGTTTAGGAGAGAAGGATCTACTTGCTGTGGCACCAAAGCTGAGTGCTCCAGACATATCAACAGGTGCATGGGGCAGGCGCCCACTGGGGCTGAAACCCCACTGTCAACAGGTAGTTTTACAGTGGTGTTGGCAAACAAGAGGTGCTGAGATGCCGGCCCTGGAGCTGAGCATCCTGGCAGGAGTGCTGGCTGCACCAACAGAGAGAGGTGCATCCAAAGACACATCAAGTGCTGCCAGGGATGCAAAAGTGATTGACTTTCGCTCCCACTGAGTGGCTGGGTTGTGACGAAAGGTCAGTTAGGAGCTTATGCGGGAGCTGCCACATAGGACCAAAGAAACTCTGAAAGCTTGTGTTTGGGCCACCGATCAACCAAGCAGGCTAAGGTGGCGGCTATAGCTAATACAGTATGTCTCTAGGTAGGGTGCTATTACAAACAGTATAATCCCAACAATGAAAGAGAAGTCACTGGGCTGGAGAGATGGCTTAGCGGCTAAGGCGCCTGCCTCCGAAGCCTAAAAACACCGGTTCCAATCTCCAGGTCCCACGTTTAGCCAGATGCAAAGTGACGCAAGGGCACAATGCCACACTTGACCACAAGGGGGCCGACGCATCTGGATTTCGTTCGCAGCAGCTGAGAGGCTGCTGGCGCGCCCATCTCTATCTGTCTTCCTCTCTCTCTCTCACACTCTGTCTCTCTCTCCAAAAAAAAAAAAATAGTTGACGAGTCATCATTAGCAAAAGTAACAGTTAACTGTCATGTAATAAAACGATTCTCGGGATGGTGAAAGCCCAGAACCAACTTAGAATGGCAGAAATTAGAGTATACGGTTGGCCCTCCACATCTAAGGGATTCAACCCATGTGTACTGAAAACACTTTTAAAACTTTGCGTCTGCACACTGCCCTGCATATATATAGCCTTGTCCTCACCACTGCCTCCGTAACAGCTATTTACACTGGATTAGGCATTACAAGTACCATAGAGATCAGAAGTATAAGGGGAGGATTGCGTAAGGTGTATGCAAATATTATGTCATCGTACAGGAGAGTCCGTAGCCTCCACAGATTTTTACTTATGGAAAGGCTCCTGAAATCAATCATGTATAAAGACTGAAGGATGCCTACTGAATGCCACTTACTCTCCTTCTTTGGGGGGGAGATGGGGTCACAAGGGGTATTCAACAACCAACTGGATGATGACCTCATGCCTGCTAGGCAATAACACTACCACTGAGCTTCCTCTACGGCTTTGCTCTGCCAGTTCAATCTGAGAATGAAAATTTTTGGAAGTAGCTGGGCAGTTTCCTTTGCTCATTTTTTTTTTTCTGGACTGTGATATAAAAAAAATTTAATGTTACTTAAAGCACCTGGAAAAATGGCAAAGTGTTCTGGAAATGTCAAAATGTAAATAGCTTGACTAATTTCTTCCAGTTTGCCATAACCATTAATTTGCTACTGGGGCAATTAAGTTCCATTTGCTGTATCCGCTTTACCATCGCCCCGCTCATCAATGTTTTGCAAACAGCCGAGCACACGGAAGAGTTAGTACAAAATTATAAGTTGTTTTCTTTACTCACCCACACAAATTCTGGTTGAAAAGTATCTGTAACATAAGGGGGAGCCCGATTTAAAACTAAGAGACCCATTGTTACTAGATAAAAATTGTTCAGTAACCATCCACTTACTCAACATTCTATGTATTTTCTCATGGCCAACAAACTGATTTAAGTGGTTTAAGTTACCCCACCATTTAAAGAGAGAGAAAAGTGTTTTCAACAATTTTAAACCATAGGGTTTTTACCTGTGGTCAGCGTTAGACTTGGATTTGAAGTCGGCAGAGGTTCTGACTACAGGGGTAGAAATGCACTAAGGCAGAAGGAATTTGTAAGCCTGAAAACACATCCCTCCATTGCCCCTTAGATACCCCAAATTGAGCTGAATTAGATACCCCAAATTGAGCTGAATGGTAGCTCCTGGCCCAAACAAAGGTCAAAGGTCATGTTGTCAGAAATGCAAAAGGCTGGTGGAGCCTGCATCCTTGGCAAGTGATATCTCCTCTCCCCACCCTGGCCCCAGGCTATGAGTCTGCGCAAACAGGAAGGAGCTTGCCTTGAAACAAGGAAGCCACTGCTCTCATCCGTGTGGCTCCTACTCAAATGTACTGACTGTATGCAGTAAAGAAAGATTTTTCCCAAAACAGTATGCTCTGTTCCCCACCCCCCCATACACACCACACACACACACACACACACACACACACACACACACACTTGAGTTTTAGCCAGAGCTGAGCCCCCATGTGTTCCCACTGCAAATAGAGACGTTAAGCCATGTGGGACTGGCTCTGTACTGCTGCAGAGCTATTCTGTTTTGGTGGGGTTGATCTCAAGTTCTATGGCTGTAAACTAGCACAGACATGGCATTGGTCTCTTCCATGGAAACACAGATGTCCTCCCCACGGGTGTCGCAGGTGCTCGGAAGCACAAGGCTAGCCACGTGTGTTCCGGCATGGTGGGTCCCTGGAAAGGGACCACAACAGGTCCAGGAATTCTGCGAAGTGACGCTGACTCGCCCAATAGTTACAACTTTGCCTTTCACAAGGAAAGAACTTCTCCCCGGCCAGGCCTCGGGAGAAAATTCCAGGATGAGAGAAGTGGTGACGGACTCGGTGAAGCCCAAGTTCTAGGCCTGCGAAACACTCCGGCTGCGAAGATTGACCTTGAAACAAGAGCGTCAACCACGGGCTGGCACATGAAGACTAAAGGAGACTGTATGGAAAGGGAGAAGCCAGCCACACGTTCCGTGAGAGGATGAAGCTGGAAGAAGAGTTGGTGTCCTGAGAAGTGTGAGGACATCGGTCAAAGGAGGCGTTGCAGTTGGGACTGCGAGGTGAGAATGTGAGGTCTTCCGTTCTTATTCCTCCCTGCGTCCTCTCCCCCAGTACAAATACCAAAGAAAGGAGAGATGGGAAAGGAATTGTCTCGCTTCCTATTCCTTCTCTGAAGCGTGAGAAAAGGCAGAGAGGCAGACAAAATGTGGGGGGGGGCTAGCAGACAGCTCACACAAATCGGTGATGGAAAATATTTTCGTGGCCAAAAGATCTACAAGACAGGTTTGCCTTGTGGAGAAAGAGAGGGAGGTTGACACTGCCGCCCAGCGCAATAGGGAACTGTTGTGATGTGCCACTGAGCTGTCACCAGCCTTGGGTCTTAACGAGCACCATACACTGCTCAAAGAAGCCAGTGAAGTTAGGGCCACTTGCCTCCATCCCCCAACAGTACCAGGGTTGGTGACAAGCCTCTGTGAGGCGCTCAGTTCTTCAGAGAGGTCCGTCCATACCTGGGAGAAGGGTGCAGAGCCAAGCACAGAGCACCGAGCCTGCAGGAGCCCAGCCACCCTCTTCCCAGTGCTTAAAAGCTGAGGGAGGCCAGTGCAGTAGCATTGAAATGTCTATGGCCAGGACTTGCAATGGGGAGAAGTGGGCGATCAAAGCGTGTGGGAGCTTGTCTCTGCCTGCAGGAAACAGAGAGCTGGGCAGGTGGCGTTCATCAAATCACCCTTTGAGGCAGCAGTTAGCTTGACCAAGCCCGAGCTGGACACCACTGTTACCCGTGCAGGGATCAATGCTCTAAAGGGACACGACCTCCCCAGCTGTGTCATTGGTCAAAGAATTCACAGAACATGACATGGCTTTCTTACTCATGCCATCTTCCCCAACTTGCAAAGTCTCTCTTCAGACACCAAGGACCGTCTGCAGCGCGGGAAGGAAGCGAACACCCTGGCGTGTCGTGGAGGACCACATGCTGATAGTCGGACAGGCTTTTCTGTGCCCCCCCCCCACCTTTGGTCACTAGTGGGCACAAGCACAGATACAACCTCTGGTCGGGGTCTTGTGGTGCCTCCAGCTCAATCTCCCTGGAATGAGATGATCGAAGTCAGCAACATCGCATGCCCTAAAGACAACAGATTGGTCAAGTGGCAAACAAAGTGGGTCCATTTTGCTCCCGGAGGAGCGCAAGATGTGCGCTTCCTGGTGGCCCCTGGGCAATGATTATCTCAAGATGCACACTTCTTCAGAGATGCCCATCAACCCCTGGGGGGAAGGAGTCTGTAGAGCTGAGAACTGAGCTTGTAAGAACCCTTTCCGGGTGCAGTGAAGCCAAGGAGGTCCAAGCCCCAGACAGCACAGGCTGGGAGCAGAGGGCGCGGCGGGGGCGGCTTAGGTAGCACGGGATGCGCCCACGGTGGGCGCGCTCTCCACGGTTGCTGGCGAAGGCAGTTGCTCTGGGCAGCAGCTCGAGCCAGCGGAGGCCGTTAGCGCCCCAGGCCAAGCTCGTGGACCCAACGGCTACAAAGCGGACAGGCCAGTGCCCGTGCACTTCCCCGTGCTGGGTCAAAGCTTTGAGGACTCAGAGGACCCCTGCGCTGTTGCACGTGGCAGCTTTGGGGAAAAACAGTACCCGGATGTCCTCCTACCCTTTCCCTGGGGGTCCCTGAGAGTCAATGCCAGGGATCCAGGGCACCTCCTCTCCTGCCCCGGTGGAGGCAGGATTTCAAGGAGGGCAGACCCTAGAGGGTGGGGGTCTGGAGTCCAGGCACACCCTGTGTGTCTCTTGTGGTCACTAGGACAAATGGGGTCCGGGTGACTGCAAGCAGGACATGTGCTGGGGTGCCTAAAGCTTCCTGTCCCACAGACGCTGCAGATGACAACAATTTACACCCGGAAGTCCCGACGCGAACTTCACCTCCCTGTTCTCGTCACTCTCCCCTGATCCCCTTTCTTCCCTTCGACTTTTACGTCACATGTGTGATCCTCGGCGTCTGTATAGAGTCTAGGAACCACAAGGAAGAGATAATACATGACACTTGTCTTGGTGAGATTGGCTTAATTCACTTAATATGATTATTTCCAGTTGTATCCATGTTCTTGATGATGTAATTTATTTCTTTATGGCTAAAAACTTCATATATATATTTTTTTTCTTATCCCTACTTCTGTTGTTGGACACCTAAGTTGCTTCCATAACTATGGTGAAGATGTCCACAGTCAACATTGATGACAAGTGCCTCTGTGATTTGTCAACTTGGCATTCCTTGGTTGCCCTGCTTCTTATTGGTGACAAGGTGGGGACTGGAGCTTCTGTCCTCTGATGCTTGACATGAGCGCTATCACGGCACAACCATCCAGTGCTGTGAATGGGGAAAGGTTGTCCGCAACACCCAACCACACTTTGCTTGATTAGGCGATAAGAAGCTTAGGGCTACATTGTCAGATCACATCAGAATTTCTATGTGATAATGCCAGACCTTCATTAAGAACTGAAATACTGGGCTGGAGAGATGGTTCAATGGTTAAGGGGCTTGCCTGCAAAGCCTACGGACCCTGGTTTGATTCCCTAGTGCCCATGTAAAGCCAGATGGCACGTGATGGTGCATGCATCTGGAGTTCCTTCGCGGTGGCTAAAAGCCTTGGATCGCCCAGTCTTTCTCCCTCTTTCTCTTCTCTCGCTCTATTTCTTTCTATCTCTCTGCTTCTCTCTCATAAAATAAATAAATAAATAAATAAACCTCTTTTAAAAAAAAAAAAAAGAACTGAAAGATTCATTCATGTACTGTAAGGTCATGAAATAGAGAGAGCCAATTCTCTACACACCTTTGAAACTTGTGCTCTTCACCTCTGAGCCCCTTGTTCCATCTAGGCTATTCCATGGTCTTTGCAATAAAAAAAAAAAAAAGATACTAAGGCATTTATAAGCTAAGGACATACTTTTGAGTGGATGTCAAACATTGTATATGATAAATTGGTGTTTTTACCTCAAGTACTAAACAAACTTTATGCTTAAAAAAAATCACTGTGTTGCTGATAATTGAAATGGATTTACTTAGCTGGGTAGTTTTAATTAGTTTGCTGGTGTGCCAAAGACTTTTGGGTGAATAAGATTTTTTTTTTCTAATACCTGTGATGCATACAAGCGTTAAATCAAAGCTGACTCCAGCAAAATTTAATTCTAAAAGCCCTAGAGTAAAATCAAGATGAAATAATTCATACCACAACCACATCAAAATAGAAAGAACTCTGAATAGCCCAAGAGCTATCATCAGTATGATTGTCCAAAGAAAGAAAACCAGGAGATGGAATTTTTCTAACGAGTCCCATATTCGTTACATTGCCGTGGCTGCTTCCTGTCCAAGAGGGTAATCATCTCCAAAAACACACTAATTTGACGAGTGTACAATAGAGACTCGGAAGAAACACACACAAAAAATGAAAAGAGAGGCAACTCTGATGGAAGAATTATGTTTTTTTTTTTTAAATATACATTTAATATTGCTATGTGATGGTTATTTAAAAACCGAAAGGCAGGTGAAACTATGAGGCTGGTTAAGAACAACATTTCTACAGACAGTATTGCAGGACCACCGCCTTGCACTCTCAGCTCTCCACCCCACTGTACCTGAGCATCCCTGGAAGCCATGTGTTGACAAATAAAATGGGCTATCCAGTCTACAGCATATAGAAATGATCAATGTTGTCATACTGGGGAGATAGCTCAGTGGGTAAAACAATTGCCTTGGGAGCATGAGGTCCTGAGTTCAATTCCCAGAACTCACTGAAAATTCCAGGCATAATGGTACACACTTGTAATCCCAGCTCTGCAGAAGTGAAAACAGAAAAAAAGCTCCCTGGGGCTCACTGGCCAGCAAGCCTAGCCTAATTGGTGCGCTCTGGGCCAATGAAAGACCCTGTCTCAAAAGAGGTGGATAGTGGGCTGGAGGGATGCCTTAACGGTTAAGGCACTTGCCTGCAAAGCCAATGGACCTCGGTTCCATTCCCCAGGACCCACGTAAGCCAGATGCACAAGGTGGTGCATGCATCTGGAGTTCGTTTGCAGTGGCTGGAAGCCTCAGCATGCCCATTCTCTGTCTCTCTCCCTCTTTCCTCTCAAATAAATAAAAATTTTAAAATGTTTAAAAAAAAAAAAGTGGATAGTGCTTGAGGAATGACACCTGAGGTTGTCCTCTGGCCTCTACACCATACACACATACACACACAAATGCACACGCATAAAAAAATAGAAACACGAGGGCTGGAGAGATGGCTGAGCAGTTAAGGCATTTGCCTGTGAAGCCTATGGATCCATATTCAACTCTCCAGGTCCCACATAAGCCAGACGCACAAAGTGACACATGCATGCAAGGTCTCACATGCACACAAGGTGGAACATGTGTCTGGAGTTTGATTGCAGTTGGCTGGAGGCCCTGGGGCACCAATTTTTTCTCTCTCTCTCTCTCATAAAAAAGACCAGTCCCAGCTGGAGAGATGGCTTAGCGGTTAAGGTGCCTGCCTGCTAAGCCTAAGAACCCGGTTCCAATCTCCAGGTCCCATGTTTAGCCAGATGCAAAGTGACGCAAGGGCACAATGCCGCACTTGACCACAAGGGGGCACAGGCATCTGGATTTCGTTCACAGCAGCTGAGAAACTGCTGGCACGCCCATTCTCTATCTGTCTCCCTCTCCCTCTCTGTCTGTTTTCTCTCTGTGTCTCTCTCCAAAAATAAAAATAATAAAAATTAAATTAAATTAAATTAAATTTTTAAAAGACCAGTCCATTGGGCTTGCTTCAAAAGGAAAGGAAAGGAAAGGAAAGGAAAGGAAAGGAAAGGAAAGGAAAGGAAAGGAAAGGAAAGGAAAGGAAAGGAAAGGAAAGGAAAGGAAAGGAAAGGAAAGGAAAGGAAAAGAAAAAAAGAAAAGAAAAAAAAAAAAAGAAAAAGGCAAGGTGGTTCATGCCTTTAATCCCAGCACTCGGGAGGCAGAGTTAGGGGGATTGCTGTGAGTTGGAGACCACCCTGAGACTACATAGTGAATTCCAGGTCAACCTTGGCTACAGCAAGACCCTACCTT
This sequence comes from Orientallactaga sibirica, assembly GCA_036365145.1. Lineage (NCBI taxonomy): Eukaryota > Metazoa > Chordata > Mammalia > Rodentia > Dipodidae > Orientallactaga > Orientallactaga sibirica. Next base: position 20,990,257 of record JAEOAD010000032.1, on the reverse strand, counting down.
GAAAAAAAAGAAAGAAAGAGAGAGAGAGAGAGACAGAGAAAGAAAGGAAGGAAGAAAGAAAGAAAGAAAGAAAGAAAGAAAGAAAGAATAGAAACATGAGGGGGCTGGAGAGATAGGTAGATGGAGGAAAACACCAGTACATTCTACTTTGGTCTGCATGCACCACACAATCCACACACAAAGGCAAACCAGGTTGTACAAGCTTTTTGGAACCAGAGTTGGCAGAGGTGAAGAGGAAGAGGGGTTGAGCCAGGTTCATCAGTTAGGCTGAACATAGACTCCCACGAGCCCACTGGCGGACAATGTCTACACAGGTACTAATATCGATGCTGCCTTGCTCCTCCACCCAAAAATCACCTGCAAACTCTGCAGCTCCTTGGTGCCAAACGCCATGCATGGTGGAGAAATGAAGACAAGGAACAGTCAGACTATGAGGAGCTGGGATCAGAAAGCCTTGGCGTCCACCCCACCGCTGATTCTTGCTCTTCATGGTGCAGTCAAGTCTGTCTTCAGATGCCCTGGTCTGAGACTGAAGGATAATGGGTAGTGTTGGCAGGACCCCCCCCCTTGACAGTCTCCTTCCACCTCTTTTGAGATTGGGATCTCTCACTGTATGTTTTGCTGCTAATGCTGTTCAGCTTCCAGAATCTTCTGACTCTGCCTTCCATGCCATCCGTGTGTTGGAAATCACAGACACACATACCACTTTGCATCTGACTGTACATGGTTTCTGAAAAGAATCAAACTCAGGTAGGCAGGTTTGCAAACAAACACCTTTAACTGCCAGGCCCTCTCCCCACCCACTCTCCTGTCTTCTTTTATTATTTTTTTAATTTATTTGGGAGAGAAAGGGACGCGGGGAGAAGGGCAAGCCAGGGTCTTCAGCCACTGCAAACAAACTCCAGTCGCATGTGCCACTTTGTGCACCTGGCTGTCGTGGGTCCTGGGGAGATGAACCTGGGTCCTTTGGCTTTGCAGGCAAGCTCCTTGACCACTAAGTCATTCCTCTAGCCGGCTCCTATTATATTTGATGAAAACTATTCTAACAGATGTGAGACAATATCTCATTGTGGCTTCATCTTGACTTTCCCTTATAATTAGTGAGGCTGAGCATCTCTCCATGCACCTGTTGGCCTGCTGTAGATCTGCTTTTGAGAAATGTCAATCCAGGTGCTTTGCCCATCATTGACCAGTTTGTTTGTTTTCTTGCTTTTGTTCCTGACATGCCCTAGAGGATAACCCCTTTTCAGATGTATGTTTACAAATATTTTCTCCCATTCCCAGTGTAGTCTTTTCACTGAGTTAATAGTTTCCTCTGCAGTGCAAAGCTTTTTAGTTTAATGGAATCTTATTTGTCTATTGTTTTGTTGTCTGTACTTTCAGGGTCACACCCATAAACCCCTCCTATTGAGCTCTCTTTCTTTTTTTTTTTTTCTTTTCTTTTTTTTTTTTTTTTTTTGAGAGAGTCACAGAGAGAGAGAAGGGGGGTGCACCAGCAGCCTCTCAGCCACTGTGAGTGAACTCCAGGCATGTGCACCCCTTGTGGGTAAGCATGGCATTGCACCCTTGCATTACTTTACATCTGGCTAAATATGGGACCTGGAGAATCGAATGGGCATTCTTAGGCTTAGCAGGCAGGCGCCTTAACTGCCATCTCTCCAGCCCTATTAAGCTTTCTTATAACAACAGAATATTGTATCTACATATTTGACACAATTATGAGGGCTAACTTGGGCAATTTACTAAAAAAAAAAAAACAATAAATAAGCACTCCCAAACATGTTACACATTTGAAACTATTCATTTACATGAATCAGAAAACACAAAAACATGCAGTTAAATCAATGAGTAACCTTGCCAGTTAATAAAGCAAAACATGACATTTCTATGGTTTCTCACCAGGAACAAATGTACACACATCTTGCTTTCTGGGTCCTACAGGAAATAAAGAGTTACCAGAGAAGGCATGTCTCAAATTATTGGGCTTTTTGTCCACAGGAGAGAATACATTACTTATGTCCAAGTACACCTGATACCTGACCAAGCTGTGCATGTAAAGTATGACTGTAGAGAAAATGTCTAACCTATCTAAAAGGAAAAAGCAGTCCCCAAGGACACCCAGAAACCCATATGGGATACAAAAAGTATCTTGCGAAAACATCTTATCAGTTACTTAGTGCAGATAAGTGAAATACTCAAATCAAAACCAATGAAACATATAAAAATGCATTAATACAAAGTTGGATTTATTCCAGAAATGCACTATAACTCACACTGCTAACAGAAAACAGAAGAAAAAAAAATCAATGATCAACCCTGGTAAAAAGAAAAAGTCCTTCAACAAAACAGAACTCATTTAATCTCAAAGAGAATATTTACTCAAATAAAAAACCTGCCATAAACATTCACTTAATCGTGAAATGCTTGTATATTAGTTATGTTTCTAATTGTTGGGACAAAACATCTGACAAAAATCAGCTTAAGGGAGGAAGGGCTTATTTCAGCTAAGAGGTCCAGCAACAGGGCCCATCACAGCAGGGGAGGCACAGCAGCGGGGGGGTGCTGGGAGCAGGGGAAGGTGAAGTGTGGCAGGGCAGGCAAAGTAATCCACATCATGGTGGCCAAAAACCAGAGGGAGAGAACCTCTGCCTGAGCTAGCGGTAGAGTGGCTGTATAGCACACACTAGGCTTTGGGATTATCATCTTTCAAAACCAAGATATTGGAGCTGGAAAGGATGGCTCAGCAAGAGCCCTTGCTGCGCAAGCGTGAGGGCCTAAAAGGTCCTCATTCATCCTGAGTTTGACTCCCCAGCACCCATGTGATACAGCTGGACATGACTCTACATACCTATTACTCCAGACGTGTGACGAGCGGGCACTGGAGAATTGTTGGGGTTCACTGTTCAGCCAGTCTGACTGCAAATGGCAGGTTCAGTGGAAAACCATCTCAAGGAGACAAACAGAAGAGCAAGAAGGAGGACACCTGGCATTTTCCTCTGGTCTCCACTCATGCACACACACACACACACACACACACACACACACACACACACACACACACACACACCACACATACACACAAAGAGAAATTAACAAATAATTCAAAATGCCATTGGAAATACAAAAGACCAAAGATAATCAAGAACATTGTAAAAGATGAAAGTGGGAGGAGGATTCGCCATATCAGATATCAAGATTCATTGTTTTAAACATTTTTATTGACAACTTCCATAAATATAAAAAATATGTCAGGATCATAATCCCCTCCCTCCACCCCCATTTTCCCTCCTGTGGTGGTTTGATTCATGTGTCCCCCATAAACTTAGGTGTTCTGAATGCTAGGTCCCCAGCTGATGGCAATTTGGGAATTAAACCCTCCTGGAAGCAATGCACTGTTGGGGGTGGACTTATGGGTGTTATAGCCAGCTTCCACTTGCCAGTGTTTGGCACACTCTCCTGCTGCAGTTGTCCACCTGATGTTGGCCAGGAGGTGATGTCCACCCTCTGCTCATGCCATTGTTTCCCCTGCCATCATGGAGCTTCCTCTTGAGTCTGTAAGCCAAAATAAACTGTTTTTTCCCACAAGCTGCTCTTGGTCGAGTGTTAATGTGAACCTGACTGCAACACCTCCCAAATCTGGGCTCTGCCGAATCCCTTCTTCTTTCCAACTCGTCTCTCTTCTATTTTGATGATTATTTTTTTTCTCCTATGATGCAGGTCTTGTGTAGGTAGCATCAGCCACTGTGAGGTCATGAACATCAAAGCCACTTTGTGTCTAGAAGACAGTATTGTGAGCCCTCCTCCCCTTCCTTTGGTTCTTCATTTTTTTCTTTTCTTTTTTATGAGAAAGAAAAAGAGCAAGAGAGAGAGAGAGAATTGGTGCACCAGGGACTCCAACCACTGCAATCAATCTCCAGCCATGTGCACCACCTTGTGAGCAAGTGCAACCTTTGCGCTTGCATTACCTAATGCATCTGGCTTATGTGGGACCTGGAGAGTCAAACATGAGTCCTTAGGCTTTGCAGGCTAGCACCTTAACTGCTAAGCCATCTGTCCAGCCCGGTTCTTACATTCTTTCCACCACCTCTTCTGCAATGGTCCCTGAGCCTTGGAGGGTGTGATAGAGATGCCTCACCTAGTGCTGAAATGCCACTGTCACTACTCAGCACTTTAGTGACTTTCAAGTCATCCCAGTGGTCACACCTATCTGAAAAGAGAAGCTCCTCTAACCAAAAGTGAGAGTAGCATTAATACATTGGTATAAACATAAGTGTTTAGAGGGCATTTTGGTTGGCATAATAGATCCACTTAGCCAGACAACAATAGTAGTTCCCCCCCCTAGAGTTTATGACCTCCAAAACCGTAGGCTTTTCAATGCCTGTATCCCTCCCATAGAGCAAACTTCTAATCCAATCAAAGAGCAGTTTCTTTCCCCCATAACAGACCTGCCACTATTGTACCAGTTGAAATATTTGGCCGGCTGGCCAGCCATAAAGCTTGACTTTTCTCCCCCAACAGGTACATAGGTCTTCCCAGCATCCTGACAGTCCACAGGGAGGAGGCTTCCAGCTGAACTCCAGCTTGATTTCTCAGTGACCTGCAGCCCAAGCATGTGGAGTCTTCAGCAATAGGGTCTTACCAACTAGTTCTGGTGGGCAACCAAGAGCCTTGTCAATAGCCTGTAATGTTTTGGGAGCATCAGGGACCTCCCTGGCCAACAACTCACTGCAAGGTATCCCACCTCTGGCACTGAAATTTTTCTAATAACAATGTCTTCTGGGCCCTCGACTATCCACCTCCACAAAAATACTTCTGCCCAAACTCTCTCTTTCCATATATATGTATGTAAATATATGTATATATATTTACATCTAATATATATTTATAATTTTCTAGTGAAGAAGTAAGTTTCCGTATGGCTTATTCAAAACATCTTGAATTTTTATTAGTCCTCCTCCCACTCCTGCCTTCCCACCATCTGATATCAAGATTTAGAAAGCTACAATAATTAAAGTGGACTAGAAATAAACTGTAACAGGCGATAGTTTTACTGAAAAGTGGCTGATGACAGGACCGTAAGTTTGTTTTCAGTAAGGGTACTAAGTGCGCTGGATACTCTTCTAAAGAGAAAAACAACCTCAACCCAATTTCATAAACGAAAATGAACTCCGGGATACATTGTAGACTTGCATGTAAAAGTTAAGAGATTCTCAATGACAACACAGAATAATAACGTCACACTGTGGGAATCGAGATAGAGTTCATAAACAACATTAAAAGGAGACGTCTCATGAGAATGATTGATAATTAAGCTGTATTAAAATAAAAAGGACTAAAATTCAAAAGAAACTAATTTTCACTAGTATATACTATGGAGAGTGATAAATGCAAAGCACATAATAGAAAAAAATATAAAATATTTACAAATGTACTAAATGAGCAGCAAAAAATTCACATTCAGCATACATAAAGAATTTGTGCATGGCAGATAATGCAATAAAAAGCTGAATAAAAGACACATGAGATACTTTTAGGAGAGATCATCTGTATTGCTTTGTAAAAAGAAAAGGTAGTAAAAGGGCTGGGAAGATGGCTCTGCAGTTAAAGGCACTTGTTTGCAAAGCCTGCCGGCCCAGGTTAGAGTTCTCAGCACCCACATAAAGCCAGATGCACAAGGTCGCACATGTGTCTAGAGTTCTTTACAGTGGTAAGAGACTCTCCTCTCCTCTTCTTTCCCCTCCCTCCTCCCTCCTCCCTCCCTCCCTCTCTCTCTCTCTCTCTCTCTCTCTCTCTCTCTTTCTCTCTCTCTCTGCAAAGAAATAGAGCTCTCAAACTTTGGCCAGTTCTTCAAATCTCCACAGACCTTAAGCAGCAGAGACAGCAAAGAGAGGGGAGAGGCAGCGAAAGGCAGTGACCCTGTGCACCGGGAAGTCGTTCGTCTAGCCTTACTCACACAAGGGGGTGTCTGCATCAAGAAATCATTGAGATTCTCTTCAAAGTCAAGGAGTCACAGCAAGCAGCCTGGCTGCAAGTCAGCCTGGAAACGCTCCCAATCTGCCTGTTTAAACACACACCCTTGTATACTGAAGGGAAACCCCTGTCTCCAAATAACAGCAATAAGAGCTTTTCAAGTAAAAGAAGTGGACGTCACACCCCCCAGGGAGTTTTTTTCTTTTAAACATCCTTAAAGCTTCTCACAATAAATTAGGTGCTGTCATATTGAGAGAAGCTTGCTCGCTCCTCCGAGGGATATGGAATCAGTTTGGTTCAGTTTGTCAGGCGTCTGTGCGAGGGTACGTCCTAGCTACGGGAGATAAGCTGGTTTATTTATTTATTTTTGATAGGCAGAACAGGCTGTTGACTATTCTGCATAATTCGGAGAGGGGGGGCATCGCATTTTTCTGTGAATAAAACATTTTCCATACTATCCTGCCTTGAAACCTGAACTTCTCATATAAATCACAACTTCATGTCAAGGTATCAGAAATTGCCATGGAAAATCAAACGTTATGCCACGATCAAGCACGAGCCAGCAGGAAGAAACTGGGTGCTGAAATTATGTAGAAAGCTGAAGGCACAGATCATGAGGCCCGGGTGTTAAAAAGCTCAGACAGCACCTGTGCCTCTCCCAGAATGTATGCTTCAAGATCAAGAATTGACTGAAGGGCTGGAGAGATGGCTTCGTGGTTAAGGCATTTGCCTGAGGAGTCTAAGGACCTGGGTTTGATTCCCCAGGACATCTGGAATTCATTTGCAGTGGCTAGAGTCCCTGGTGCACCCATTATCTCCCTCCCTCTCTCTCTTTCTCTCTAATAAATTAAATAAATAAATAAATAAATAAATAAATAAATAAATAAATAAATAAATAAAAGATATTTAAAAAAAAAAAAAGAGTTTACTGACGCTGGGCATGGTGGCACATGGCTTTAAGCCCACCACTTGGAATCAGAAATAAGAGGATAGCTGTAAATTCCAGGACAATCTGAGACTACATAGTGAATTCCAGGTCAACCTGGAATAGAAAGAGACCCTACCTTGAAGAAAACTAAAAAAAAAGAGAGAGAGTTTACAGAAAAAAATTAAACCATAGGTGTTTTTGTTTTGTTTGTGTTTTTCTTTTTCGATATGGGGTCTGGCTCTAGCTCAGGCCAACTTGGACTTCACTATGTAGTCTCAGGGTGGCCTCAAACTCACGGTGATCCTCCTCCCTCTGCCTCCCAAGTGCTGGGATTAAAGGCGTGCACCACCATGCCTGGCCCATAGGCGTTATTAATTAGAGGACTAGAGCCACCTTATAAAGGACCCGTGATTCAGGCTGGCAAATCATCTGACCACCGGAGATGACAGACTGAGTTGAGATACTCACATGAGGGTACCTTGACACATGGACTAAATGCAGGTAGAACCACTGAGAAAGAGAGCCACACTGGAGCTGAAGATGTGGCTCATTGGGTAGAGGACCTGTTAACATGTGGGAAGCCTGGAGTTTAAACCCAGGACTACATACACTGGACCTGTTAACATGTGGGAAGCCTGGAGTTTAAACCCAGGACTACATACACTGGGTGTGCAGGGACAGGACTGCGCACACTGGGTGTGGAGGGACAGGACTACATACACTGTGTGTGGAGGGGACAGGACTACATACACTGGGTGTGCAGGGACAGGACTGAGCACACTGGGTGTGGGGGACAGGACTACATACACTGTGTGTGGAGGGGACAGAACTACATACACTGGGTGTGGAGGGACAGGCCTCTCCCCAGCACTCAGAAGGTAAAGGCAGGAGGATCAGAAGTTCAAGGTCATCCTTAGCTATGTAACAAGTTTGAGGCCAGACTAAGCTACATGAGACCCTGTCAAGAGAGACAAAAAGGGGGAAGGGAAGAGAGAGAGAAGGAAGAAAGGGAGGGAAGGAGAAAGGGAGGCAGGGAAGGAGAGAGAGGGGGATGGAGGGAGAGAGGGAGGGAGGTAGAGAGGGAGGAAAGGAGAGAGGGAGGGAGGGAGGAAACGAAATGGAAGTGAGGATAGGTAGCTGGACAGGAATAGACAGAGGATCTTCCATCAGAAACTCCATGAACTAAATACAGGATATTCTCTCCCCTCTTCCTCCTCTTCTTTCTTCTCCTCCTTTTCTTCCTTCTCCTCTTCCTCCTCCTTTTCCTCTTGCTCCTCTGTGGTTCTCTCTGACTCTCTCTCTCACACACACACACACCCTTGTCAGTACAGTCTTCCTGCTATAGTGGAAATGTTGAATGCCCCTACAAAGCCTATGGATTCAAATCTTGGTCCCCAATGTGACACTATGAGAGGCAGCAGAACTCTTAGGAGGTGAGGCATAGGAGAGCCCCTTCCGCCATCAAGAACATCCTTTAAAAAGCATTGTGGGGCTGGTATGACAGCTTAACAGGTAAGGCTCTTGCCTGCAAAGCAGAAGGATCCAGGTTCAACTCCCCAGGACCCACATAAGCAAGATGCACAAGGTGGTGCATGCATCTGGAGCTCATTTGCAGTCGCTGGAGGCCCTGGCACACCCATTCTCTTCCTCTCCATCTGCTGTTTCTTCACCCTCTCTCAAATAAATAAATTAAATATTTTTTAAAAATAAAATAAGTAAAAAAGCATTGTGGTACTCCAGCATCTTCCTCTCCCTTTTTGCCCCTATATCGTTATGTAAGCACTGTCATTGTGCCACACACTCCCTGCCATGCCGCATGCCCTCCGAAGACTGAAAACAGTGGGGCTTCCTGACATTGGGCTGGAACCTCCAACACTCTAAGCCAAAAGTACCCTCCTTCTCTTATGTTAATATTTCCCATATTTTGTTAGTAGTGATGGAACCCAGCCATTCCCACCCCCATGGCTGTTGGCTAAAACAAACCAGCCCTGGATTGGTACCCAGCTGCCTTGAATTTGGCAAGGGTAGGCAGGCTAGAAAGCCAGTTTGGACCTGTGGTGGATCGCGAGAACATAGAGACTCCAGCTGATCATCCCACAAATGCTTTGGTTTGTCAAACCCACACCAGGGACCACGTGCAATGAATTCATTGAGACTGACTGTTGAGTTCGTGGCTGATTTGGACTTTTTTTCTTTTTCTTTAAATCAGCCAGGGCTTTCTTTAGCCAGATCGGTTCTTAAAAAGATAATTACACTTTGAGACGCAGACATTAGCCATATCCCTAGGTAATGGATTTTGAACTTTGCAAGATTTATGGCCGCTTGGCTGTGCTTAAAGACACTCAGCTCAGGAGACTGCAGAGGTAAGTGGAAATGACAATTAGGCAACTTTTCCTTCCCTGAAAACCTTTGAAAGCAGGAAAGTCATCAAAGGGTTTTTCTTAAACTTCTTTTTTAAAGAAAAAGAAAATAGAGCTGAAAAACTCAGACATTTAGAAGTCTGGGGTTTTATTTTATTTTTTTTAATTATTTTATTTATTTTTGGAGAGAGACACAGAGAGACAGATAGAGAGGGAGAGGAAGACAGATAGAGATGGGCACGCCAGCAGTGTCTCAGCTGCTGTGAACGAAATCCAGATGCATGCACCCCCCTTGTGGGCAAGTGGGGTGTTGCGCCCTTGCGTCACTTTGCATCTGGCTAAACGTGGGACCTGGAGATTGGAACCGCTGGAGATTGGAACCAGCGTTCTTAGGCTTAGCAGGCAGGCGCCTTAACCACTAAGCCATCTCTCCAGCCTGAAGTCTGTTTTTTTTTTTTTTTTAAGCATTAATATTTTGTCTCAACCCACAGGACAATGGCCAGAATACATTAATTACTTTTTATGCATTTTGAGGTTTTTTAATTTAACATTTACATCGGCTTTATAAAGTAGGTGCAAAGCCCCATTTTCCAGATGAAAGAAATGAAACTCGGAGAAGATTCATAGCTCTGCTTAAGACACACAGATGGTAAATTGGAAGTGCCTGAGAGACAACTTTATTTCTGGCTTATCGCCCAACCTACGTTCCTGACCCTGTGATCTTAATTCCTGCTGGACTAATCTCACTCTTCCTCCACTGCTGTCTGCTGCACTGCCTCCCTCCTCCTTCCCAGACTTGAGATCCTCTATATCACCTCGCTTTTTACCCCCTAGCCCGCATTCACCCACTAAAACAACAGATGCTCCATCAGGAAGCAAATTTGTCTGTCAGGGTCACTGCTACTCCCTGGTCCTAGCACATAGTAGTCACTGTGATGGTGAATCACCACGCAAACAAATCTCTGAGAACTTTCTAGATTAGATGAACTGAGCAGAGAAGACCCACCCTAACTGGGGGTTGCACTAATTCTAGAGCTCGGGTCCCGGACTGAATACAAAGGAGAAAGCAAGCTGAGCACCAGAGAAGAAAAGAAAACTGTAGTGGGAAAGCTCCGAACAGAACAAGTAATAGAACGGACCAGAGCAGCTAACACAGGGAGAAGAGGCAAGCGAGGATACAGAGGAACTGGCTGAACCAGTGCTGCATCATGTCTGGGGCCATCTCATTCTAACTTGTGTTTTATAAAGATCAGTCTGGTGGCCTGTGTCAATAATCCAGAGGAGGGGCTGGAGAGGTGGCTTAATGGTGAAGGCACTTGCCAGCAAAGCCAAAGGACCCAGGTTCGATTCCCCAGTACCCATGTAAAGCCGGATACAACATGGTGGCACATGCATCTGGAGTTCGTTTGCAGTAGCTACAGGCCCTGGTGTGTCTATTCTCTCTCTGTGTCTCTCTCTCTCTCTTTCTCTCACTATCTCTCTCCCTATAAATAAAAATATTTTTAAATGTATTTGAGGAAGACAATGGAATAGGGAGATGGCTCAGCAGTTAAAGGCTCTTGTTTGCAAAGCCTGACTACCAAGGTTCCATTCTCCATCACCCTCTTAAAGCCAGACTCACAAAAAGGCACGTATGTCTGGAGTTTGTTTGCAGCTACAGGAGGCCCTGGCACACCAATACTCTCTCTCTCTTTCTCTTTCTCATTTCCTCCCTCTCTTTCTCGCTAAAGGAAGACAAAAGCAGATTCAGAATGCCAGTCAAAAGCATTTGCTAAACCCCACAACCCCACAGAGGAGGGCCTTGGGGAAATGGGAACAAGGCAGAGGGAATAAAAGAATAATCCCAGCACTCAGGAATCCCAGAGGTAGGAGGATCGCCGTGAGTTCAAGGCCACCCTGAGACTACATAGTGAGTTCCAGGTCAGCCTGAGCTAGAGTGAGACCCTACCTCGAAAAACCAAAAAAAAAAAAAGTATAATCTGTTTAAAAGGCTATCTAATTAAATGAAGCCCTAGCTGCAAATGGGCCACATCCTGTCACCAGCCTCCCCCTCACTGTCACCTCACAGTCCTTTCCCACTACTACTGATGCTATTAACCCTTGAGAACAGACACAAAAGCTCTCCAGTCACCCAAAAATGAAACTGAGAACACACTTTCCCAGAGCACCGAGACTGGAAAGCACAGTTTCGTTTCACACTTTAATTAATCTCTTAGTTCAGTGTGACAACAGTTCTCCTCAAACTTGAGCAGCTCCGTAATGAAGAGGGAATTCACACACTTCAAAAGATTCGGGCGGGGAGCCAGGTGTGGTGGCGCACACCTATTTTGCCAGCACTCAGGATGCTGAAGCAGGAGGATTGTTGTGAGTTCTAGGCCAGCCCTGGCTGCATGGTGAGTGAGTGCCTGGCCAGGCAGAGCTCCATAGCAAGACGCTGACCAGGGAGATGGCTCAGTCACTATTGACCAGGGCTCATATCCTCGGGAACCACCTAAATGCCAGGCAGGCATGACCATCTGCCTGTAGGCCCGGTGCTCAGGAGGAGGGGACCAAGATTCCCTGGGCAAGTTGGCTGCCTAGAAGAACCAAACTGGCAAGCTCAGGGCTCAAGCAAGAGACTTTGACTCAGTAAATATGGTGGAGCGTGAACACGAAAGATCCCCAGCACCCACTCAGGCTCCACATGCACACATGTGCGTACACACCTGCACACATATGCAAACACACATAATGATGGAGGATGAGGAGAAAAATGCAGAAATCATTAGAAAATTCCCAGAAAAGGGTTATGAAGATACCGGAAGGATTTATACATTGGTTCTACCATGCAAGGAAAAGACGTCAAAGGCATGTTCAAGGGTACTGAAGGTTTTACACAGATGATGAACAGAATAAAGAGATCGGGTCGTGGGCTGGAGAGATGGCTTAGCCGTTAAGGTGCTTGCCTGTGAAGCCTGAGGACCCAAGATCTATTCCCTAGTACTAGCGTAAGCCAAATGCACAAGGTGGTGCATGCATCTGGAAATCATTTGCAGTGGCTGGAGGCCCTGGTGTGCCAATTCTCTCTCTATCTGCTTCTTTCTCTCTCAAGTAAATAAATAAACTCTTTAACAATGTCATTCCTTACATGGAAACTTTGCCTTCCCTGGTGAAATCAATGAACCCTCCAGGTTGCAGGTAGAGGTGGGACCAGTGCCCCTTAGAGCAAGCTGCTTCCATACCCTAAGCCACCTAGGTAAAGACTCCTCTGCCCTTGTGTAGTGGCAGCACAGCAGAACACGGCCTGGTGAATAGAGGACAGTCCCTGGCAGCACTGGATTTGGCCTGGGTGGAGAGGGATCAGTTTGCACAGCAGAGGCAGCCGGGCTTGGCGAGCAGGAAGTAAGAAGGACGTGTTCCAAGGCGCACGTGGCAGACGGACATGGCGAGTGCTGGCGAGCTCTAGAGCCAGCACTTATTCTCTGCCTTGGGTTTTTCATCTATAAAATGAATAAAATAATAATAATAGTTTCTCTTTTAAAGAGGTTATCACAGAGGGCTGGGGGAAGGCCTCGAAGAGTGAAGTAAGAGCCTGCGTCTAGATCCCCAGCTCCCACGGAAAAGCCAGGAGTAGTGGCACGTGTCTACAATCCTAGAACTAGGGATACACAGACGGAGGGACCCCAAGACTTGCTGTTCAACTACTGCAGCCGTGTCTACGAGCTCCAGCTGCAATACAAGACCCTGTCTCAAAAATAAAATAAAACAAGCCGGGCGTGGTGGCGCACGCCTTTAATCCCAGCACTCGGGAGGCAGAGGTAGGAGGATCGCCAAGAGTTCGAGGCCACCCTGAGACTACATAGTTAATTCCAGGTCAGCCTGGACCAGAGTGAGACCCTACCTCGAAAACCAAAAATAAATAAATAAATAAATAAATAAATAAATAAATAAATAAATAAATACAAAACAAAAGGTGGAAAAGTGATTGAAGACACTTGAAATCGATCTCATGATACCACACACACATACACACACACACCTGCCCACACACATATACACACACCATATATAGAGAGATAAATAGATACATATATATGTGTGTATATATATAAATATACACGAAGGAATAATTCTGGCCTCCCAGATGGCAAAAATGCTCACTCACTCAAATCTGTTTCTCAGCAGGATGTGCCTACCTGCTGCTTGAGTGCTCGGGAGGATTCAGGAAGATTGCATGCATACGCTAATGGCTGCATTTACTCAACAGTTATGGGAGAAATGAATATTTTGACATAAAACAACACTTCCACCTTCCCATTACCAATTCAATTATTTCAGCACCAAAGTGCCTTCCCCACTAGGAAAGACGACTACGTGATTCTCAGTGGTCCACCGTAACGACTAAAGAAGGGCAGGGGCAACAGGCAAGCAGTTACCCATCACCCACTTCTGCTGCCTTTATCTGCTCTTTGTAAAATTTATTTGAGAGAGAGGGGGAGAAGGCATGGGCGAGCCAGGGCCTCCTGTCTTGGCAAGCAAACTGCAGCTGCATGTGTCACTTTGTACATCTGGCTTTACATGGGTACTAGGGAATTGAACCAGGACCATAGGCTTTGCAAGCAAGTGCATTTAACCACTGAGCAATCTCCCCAGCCCCCTTACCTGCTTTTTCAAAGAAGTTTATCTTCTTTGAACAGATGGCCTGAATGCTAGAACAACCTACAGTGATTTAAGCCCTCTGTAAAACATTGGTGGGGGGGCTGGGGAGATGACTCGGTTGCTAAAGTGCTTGCCACACAAGCCTGGGAACCTGGTTCCCATCCCTCCTGCCCTGTGGAGTGTCCTGTAATCCCCGCACTGGGGAGGCAGAGACAGGAACATGCTGGCTAGCTTATCAGACCAAACCCCTGAACTCTAAGTTCAGTGAGAGACCCAGTCTCAAAGTAAAAGACAACAGGAGTCAACCTCTGACCTCCACACACTTACACACACACACACACACACACACACACACACACACACATGTGTACCCACAACATATGCAACTACACACTTACAAACATGCATATGCACACACACACATAAACATGCACAAAAACATCTGGTTCGGTAAAAACTAATTACCATGCCTGACTCAAGCCAACATCACAGTGTGTGGTTCTCACACTTGCACACCTGCTCTCTAAAAGGTATGTCCTGCTCCACGGTGAGAGACGGAGGCTTATCTTCTACTCCTCCCACCCTCAGTCTGGTTTGTCTCCCAGGCTTTAAAGAAGAGTTCACTACTAACTTGTGCAGTGGCACGAAGGCACAAAGCACTCTGTTAGCCTAACTGGGAATCGTGTGCATACACGCATACACAGGCACACACACGCACGCACAGATACACACCTGGATGTCCCAGGGACAATGTCAAACTAGGAATGACTGGTATTTTGAGCAGAGACTTCAGGCAGAGAATTTCGGTTTTCACAATCTACAGAAGGGCTGAAGAAACATCTCAGATGAGACTGAAGATCAGCAAAGCAACCCGACTCCAAGGCTGCCGCCGGAGGCATAAACTCCAAGTCACACCCCTGCGGCTGGACCCCAAGAATCAAGAAGTAATGTCAGGAGACAACTGCCTTAGCTCCTCACATCGATGGAGACCCAGCTCTGGAATGGGGGGCCAGAAACAACTCCTACTTCCTCTCATTTCCTGCCAGCAACAAGAAAACAGGAGGCGGGAACAGGGCTTCCATCTCCCTCCAGTCTTGTATTTCTTGGAACAGAAATATCTAATTCAAAAAAAAAAATCAATTTTATACCCAGAGCTCTGTTGTAGGGCAATATTGGAAGTGTAGCTTTCAGCTTTTTAGCCTCCACATAAAGGTGAGTACGATGAAAGGTGAATAAAACAATCACAGGAAGTTGCCGCATGACTTCTACAAAGTTTCCAAAATGTATTCAGCCCTCCAGTGCAAGCCTACATGGAAATCTGCCATTAGAGAACATTCCCTGGGGCTAAGCTCTGACCTCTCCATGAGGGAGAGCTCATGGGACTTTCAGCCATGAGCACATTCCTGAGATTAGAGATTTAATCACTTCCTAGAGCCCAAATGGTACAGAGCAAGTCTTACACAGGGGAGGAGGACGGATTCAGAACCAGGGAACTTAAGTGTGAGCACAGCCACAAGCACCGGACACTGAAAAAATTCTTATTTTGGAGCTGGAGAGATGGCTTAGCAGTTAAGGCATTTGCCTATGAAGCCTAAGGACCCCGGTTCGATTCTCCAGTACCCACGTAAGCCAGATGCACAAGGTGGCACAGGCATCTGGAGTTCATTTGCAGTGGCTGGAGACCCTGGCACACCCATGCTGTCTCTCTCTCTCTCTCTCTCTCTCTCTCTCTCGCCCGCTCGCTCTCACTCTCAAATAAATAAATGCAAATAAACAAAAAACTTCTTATTTTTTATTTTGCCACTAAGGAGTAGGCTTAGATCTGAAATGAAAGCAGAGAATCTGTGTGCCCTCAATGGAGACACTCACTACTCCATATGTACTGGCAGTGCCCCACCACCACCACCACCAACAACAACAACAACAAGGACTGGCACTCCGACGAAAAACAAGGGGTGTGTCCCAAGAAGGATGGCCAATGCCAGCTGTTCCCAAACTGTTCACCCATGGAACAAACCCACCCTGATGTGTTTGATTCACCCAGGCCAGGCATTGTTGAGAAATAGTAATGTCTCCATTTCCATATGTACTCTGACCTGTGGGGTTTTCTTTCCATGTGTGGAGTGTGCATGTGTATACGTGATTGGGCACTTGTGTGGGTGGAGGTACACAGGCAAATGTGTGAGCGTGCATGTGGGGGGGCAGAGGTGTACTACGAGGGCCTTCCTCATTTGCTCGTCCGCCTTGTTTTATTGCAATATAAACATACTGCAAATCGGCCACATTCCCATCAGGTTATGTTCCCCACCCTCCACAACTTTTCCTGAGCTGTGGAGGGTGTCCTAGAAGTCTCCTGCAGTGTTGAGCTCTTGGCAGCCTTTAACTGTCTTCTTTGATGAGTTCTGAGTATCCTCCGTGTCTACAGCCATCTCTCTGGGGAGGGTCTCAGGCTAGCAGTGAGAGCGACCCTCATTTAATCCACCACACCCCTGTAATGTTTCCTGGGCTTTCGCTAATTTTTTTTTGAGATAAGTCCTCTTCACTGAACTCAGGACTGGCCAGTCCAGCTAGATCAGCTAGTCAACAAATCCTGGGAGTCCTCCAGCCTCCATCTTCCCAGCACTGGGACTTCAGGTGGATGCCACCACACTCAGCTTTTACCCGGGCACGGAGGATTCAAACTCAGGTCCTCGTGCTTGTGCATCAAGCACTCTACTGACTGAGCCATCTCCATGGTCCATCTCCTTTGTTATTTTTTTAAATTAATTAATTAATTTATTTATTTGAGAGGTGGGGGAAGGCAGATAGAGTGAGAATGGGCACACCAGGGCCTTCAGCTGCTCAAACAAATTCCAGATACATGCACCACCTGTGCATCTGGCTTAAGTGGGTCCTGGAGAGTTGAACCTGGGTCCTTTGGCTTTGCAGGCAAGCGCCTTAATTGCTAAGCCATCTCTCCAGCCCTGTTATTTATCTATTTATTTATTTATTTATTTATTTATTTATTTATTTATTTATTTATTGGTTTATTTATTTTACCTAACCACTTTCCACATTGACATTTCCATTCTGGCCATCCCTAGCCTGTCTGTTTTCCGCCTCGTGAGAGAGTTCAAAGGTCAAGCAAGGGCCAGTGACAAGGGACAGATCATGAAGCCCAGCAGGTAACTCCGGGGATTATTACATGGTAGACAAAACAATGAGAAACAAAAGGAAATAGATCAGAGCAGAACACTCCACTTCGCTGTCCCCAGCATCATGTGACACCAGGAAAGATAGTCACTTTGTGATTAGGGACCACAAGGCCAGTGCCCCTGAGTGTGTCATTTGGGCTGAGACTCGGAATCCGTGTGAGCACCAGGGGTCTGGGAGCAATCACCCCACCTCTGGGCAGCAGAGCTCTGGGAGGTCCTGGGGCAGTGCCAAGTAAAACCATTCAGCTGTGGCCTCAGTTCCAATAAAAGAAGGGAAGAGCCTACTTGGGCAACTGGCCAGGAGCCTGGGAACTTGTCCTGCCTAGGGGGGAGAGCATCCCAGGCTGGTTCACCTACAGGCCGGATGTTAAATTGTCTGCCAAGCGAGTGCAAAACCCCAAGCCAAGGCCTGATAATTACCCAGGCTGACCGCTCTTTGCCTGCGCTCCTCTCAAAGGCTTACCCTAGTCCCAGGGAACTATAAACTAGTTAACAACTCAAGTCTAATTAATAAACTCCGTAATGAAGATATAAATGCCCACACGTTATCCTTTACAATGTACTTTGGGCTCTTTTTCCCTTAAAGAGCTTAACTTCCTCCTTTTGCAATTCCCACATTCACGCTTGTGTCTGATCTCTAAATAACAGCCAACGCCTGCACAGCTGCTCAACGCCGTCTCATCCATTGGCCCCTGCTGTCCACACCTGTCTCTTAGGGTGTGTTGTGTGTTTAGAGGCACCACTGGCCAAGCTGGGAAGAACAGAAAGACTCGTTGTGGTTTTCAGTAGAAAGGGCAGAGGTTATGTGACTCTCTACATCTACTGAAGCCAGAGGAAATGTCAAGATGTTTAAAAAGAGTGAATGCAGTCATCATCATAAGAGAAAATTAAAAAAAAAAAATGGTGATGGGCAACCTCCATTGTACCTGCTCTTCTCTGCAGAGAGAAAATTCTAGCAGGATCCATTAGGCTGCCTGAAAGGTCATACGTGAATATCTAGAAATTTTTCTATTAATCTAACCTTAAAAGAGTTTTCTAAAATATTTTATTTATTTATTTTTATTATTTATTTATTTATTTATAGAGAATGAGAGAGCAAAAATGGGTACACCAGGGCCTCTTAACACTGCAAACTCCAAATGCATGTGCCACACTTTGTGCCTCTGGTTTTATGTGGGTACTGGAGAATCGAACCAGGGCCATCAGGCTTTGCTAGCAAGCGCCTTTAACCACTGAGCCATCTTTCTAGCCCAAAAGAGGTTTTTTTCAATTAAAAACTACATAAACATATTATAATCTGATCAAATCACTTTTGTTCCTCCTCCCCGATGCCTATTCCACTGAACAGTCCTCTTCGTTCCAAGTGGTCTGTCGATGTCTCTCTCCTTCGTTTTGTCCTCTGCCATCCATTGTGTCAAATTGTTGATGGACTCAATATTGTAAAACCTCTACTGTTCGTGCCCAGAGGACAGTGCCCCAAAGCACTCCTTCCCACCTTCTTTCTGGCCCTTCTTCCACAGTGTTCCCTGAGCCGTGGAGGGTGTAGTACTGAGGTCTGAGCAGCCTCTTCCTTCCGGCACTTTGATGAGTTTCCAATCTCCTCATTATCTGCCACCATCTCTACGGAGAAGCTCCTCTGGCCAGCAGAGAGAATGGCATGGCGAGTTTTCTCCTCCAGGATGTTCCCTGCACACCGGTGGATGTGACAGGGATGTGTCTTCCAGCACTAGGCACTGGTCTGTCTCTTCTCATCACCTTAGCGAGCCTTGGGCCTGCCTGGGATTCACCAGCATCCGCAAAGAGACGCTTCTCCAACCAAAAGTGAGAACACCCCCAATCTACGGGTATAAACGTAATAATACAGAGGGCAATGTGACAGGCACAATGCTCACTTAGCCAAAGGACAAGGGTAGCTTCCCCACAGTGGCCTAGGACCCTCCAAACCATGGGCTTCTGACTTAGTTATCAATATGAAGCACGGATCCTCTTCCCACATGGAGTGGGATTCAAATCCAATTACAAAGCAGCTTGTCATCGCCCCCCTCCCACCATAACTTACCTGTCACTATTGTACCACATTTTGACTGGCTGCAGGATCCACTGCTGGTTTAGACAGTCATTCAACTATGCATTTTTCCCCCATCTTCTTACAGTATAAAAGAAATAAATGTATGAAATTCAAAGAGAATAATATCATCTATCTGTCTCCTGGTTTCACTAAGAATCAAGTAGGGCTGGGGAAGTAGTTCAGTTGATGGTGTGTTTGTCTAGCATACACAGAGCCATGAGTTCAATACCCAGCACTGCATAAGCTCAGCATGGTGATACATGCCCATAAGACCAGCACTGGGAAGATGGAGGTAGGAAGAGCAAAGTTCAAGATTACCTTCTACTACATGGTGAGTTCAATCCAGCCTGGGATATATGAGACCCTGGAGAGAAAAAGAGAGAGAAAAAGGTATCAACATATGAAAAAATACAGAATAAAAACATCATTATAGATGACATCAAATTAAAAGAAAGACTAATGGAGAGAGGGAGGGTATATGATGGAGATTGGAGTTTTAAAGTGGAATGGGGGGAGGGGAGGGAAATATCAGGTGGTTTTTTTTGTATGTAAGTATAGAAGTTGTCAGTAAAAAAATAATAAATTTTTAAAAATCATTTTATAATCATGTTTCTTTACCCATTTAGCTATGCAATTTTCTCCACCTCTACAGAATTAACATCAAACAAATATGAAACATTTTATATTTCCCAAGTTCTTATGATATTTTGTAAGACTGATAGCTTCTAAGCTTTGGGCTTTGCCCGTGACTCTGGAGGTAGGCACACTGGAATCTGTATGTAAGCTGTACCATTTAGCACACCAGGTGTACCTGGAGTCTTTCTTAACACCCTTAATGCCCACCTCCTCGAGTTACTGTGAAGATAAAGGGGAGGTGGCAGGGGCCTGGCCAAAGGAAGCCTGCAGTGAATATTCATTTTGCAGCTGTGATGGTCAAATTCGGCTGTCAATTTAATCAAGTTGGGAATGCACAGACATTTCCTCTTGGGCAGGTCCCTGAGGTTGCTTCCAGGAAGCATTGACTTAAGGAGGAAGTCCCTCCCCCAGGGGGAGCCCGTCCCCAGCGTGGTGGCCCTCCTGGTGGTGGGCTATATGTAAGGAAGCTGTGAGAGGAGACACTCCCTTCCACAGCCTGGCTGCCTCCACTGCTTCCTGGTGAGGACCTTCACTTGTTCAACATCCATCCAGTTTGGCGATCCTTCGTCAGCATTACAGCCATGTTTCCTCAGCCTTCCAAAGTGAACTGAAGGTCAATGGCATCCAGCCACGTGGACTGAGCAACGACCAGGTTCAACTCTCCAGCCAGACTTCCTACAAACTAATCCGACTTCCAGTTTTTGCTTTTTCTTTTTGTTTTCTGAGGTATTTCACTCTGGCTCAGGCTAACTGCACTATTGGTGGCCTCGAACTCTCAACGATCCTCCTACCTCTGCCTCCCGAGTGCTGGGATTAAAGGCAAACCATGCCGGCTTTAAATTCCCTTTTGTTAATACAGTTCATTCTATCAGTTCTGTTTCCTTAGAGAACCCGGACTAACACAGCAGCTATCACCACTTCACGGGAACTGGAAGAGAAAGAACAAGTCAATCTTAGAAGAGAGCCTCAAATTTGTATCTGATGCCTGCTTTGACAACACTGCATGTTGCTCTGCTCTCCCAGCTTCCAATGCCTGTCACACAGAGAAGAAACCCCTTTATCTTTAAGCTTGAGTGCTCATCTCTGGGTACTTTCTTCCAAGACTTTGGGTGCAGGTCAAACTCACATTGTTCATTGCTCATTGAGCAAAACTCAGACGTGACCGAGATCTGTGGCTTATTTCTTTTGTTTCATTTTGTTTTGTTTCCCCACTGAGAAGCGGGGCTATCCTTCCAGGCTGTGCTTCACTTCCCGTAGTCGAAGCTCCTTGGCCTTTTAAATAATTAGCTTTGTAACATTCATTAGGATTTGATGTTATATAATGACAGGGCTTGTTTTGACTGTTCAAGGGTCGACTCCATGGTTCTTTGTAAATGGCGACATCTAGATGAACAACAAGCCAGGTTCTGTTTGCTTTGTATAGTGGTGGATGGACTGGATTTCCCAGCCTCCTTCTGTTTATTCATGTATCTGTCAGGGGTGTGGGGGTGTGCACATGTGTACTTATGCATGTGGAGGCCAGAAGACAAGTGCAAACGCTATTCCTCATGTGTCATCCACCTTTTCTGAGACGAGGTCTCTCACTGCCCTGGAACTTGCTAAGTAGCCTGGGCTGGCTGGCCAGTGAACCCCAGGGGTCCATCTATCCCCACCTTCTGGGATTACAGGCGCGTGTTCAGTTGAAGGACATAACACAGGTCCTCCTGCTAGGAAGAAAGACACTTTATGAACTGGGTCATGTACCCAGCACCCCGCTTCTATTTAGATGGAACCACGTGACAAGTTGTCAGCCGTGTAAAACCACTAGGCTTTTCAAAGCCAGGAGGATACCAAGACGTCTGTGACGGTTTGCTCCGTATCAGTTGACTGCAGCAAGGTCTTTCGAGTTAAATGTTTTTTTCTACATGTGTCTATGAGGCTAAGGTCAGCATTTATACGAGTGAACTCAGCAAACTAGACTGTCCTCCCCCATGTAGGTAGGCATTGTCCAGTCTTCTGAGACTGGATAAAACAACAGATAGAAGAAGGAAGAATGTACGCATTTTTCCTTCCTGCCTGTATACTTGAGTTGACACAGTAGACATTAGCCTACTGCCCTTGTGACGGGAGTTACCTCATCAGCTCCCCAGTTCTCAGCGTTTTGGATGAGATTAGACTACACACTGCGTTTCCTGGGCCTCCAGCTTGCAGACAGATAACTAGGCCTCTCAGCCTCTATAATTATAGGAGCCAGTTCCCGGTAATCGATGTTTTAAATATGCCTGGATGTGTTGTTTGTTCTGCTGTAGACTCCCAAGCCAGTGCTATAACGGCCTGCTGGGATGCGTGGCTTGTGCTGGCTTCCTGTCCTCAGCTCTTCTATTATGGGCTACATCACTGATGTCCTCACAGAGCTGGGGAAGGAGAAACCACCCATCCCCAGAGGTTGACGAATTTCTGGGGAGGGTATGGGGGTGTGCGGGAGGTTAAGGCATTTCTGGGAGGTTATGGGGGTGTGCGGGAGGTTAAGGCATTTCTGGGAGGTTATGGGGGTGTGCGGGAGGTTAAGGCATTTCTGGGAGGTTACGGGGGGAGGTTAAGGCAAAGGAGAGTTAGCATGCATGGAGCCTCACTACTATCATTTTGAAAGGTCGATTTTGTTTATTTTTTTAAAAAAAAAAATGCTTCTGGGAGGAGGAGACAGCACAATAGGTAAAGTGTCCACATGGCAAGCATGGGGACCTGAGTTCAAGACCCCAGACCCCACATGGTGGCATGCACTTGTGGTCTCAGCCCTGAGGAAGCAGAGACAGGTGGATCCCTGGACTTCACTAGCCAGCCAGTTTAACTTACTTGGTACATTCCAGGCCAGTGACCCTCAAAATAAAGTGTATGTCCCCTGAGGAATAATATTGAAGGTTTTCCTCAGGCCTCGTATGCATACACACACACACACACACACACACACACACACACACACTTCTAGTCTGATGATTTGACTGCCTCACCAGTAGTAATGTCTGCAGCCTTATTTTTGGGTAAAGCTGGATTTTGTGGCTTCAGGATCAGAAAACATTTGCAGTGACTATGCACCCTGTACCCAAGTGACCTCTAGGGTCTATGTGGTAGGAAAAGCCTCATGTTCTGTAAAGGTTATCGCCAGAAGTGGAGGAAACCCCAGTATGTGGAGATTATTCTGCTGATCTTCATAAGAAAGCAAAATCCTTAAGGGAATGAATTCTATAACAAGAAACTCACATGGAGGTCTTTGAAGGACACAGATCAAAAATTGTCAATCGCCTTTTCGACCAACCTAAATCATAGCATTATCTCTCTGAGCCCTAATCTTTTCCTTTAATATCCAGAAAAATGTAATGTTAAAATGCATCCAGCACCCAAGTGTTAACGAATGAGCAGGAAAAGAAAACAGATGTCAAACAGAACACAGGACCCAAGCCTTGCTTAGAGGTAGTAAATGAAGACGGTGTTAGCTGTGACCGAGATCCAGTCAGTGTCCAAGGTCCGAATAGACAATGGGTTGATCCCAGAGAACCAGGTGACTGTGCAGAGAATGGCTGGATCTTCAGGTCAATACCAGAATCGGTGAGGTCACAGTTTAATATCATGGGTTGGTGAGCAGAAATTCTTCTCACTTAAGATGGCTGCCCTGAGATCACAGTATGGTTGCAATAGTCAAAATAAGGGTCAAAAGCAGAAGAGAAAGTCTGAGACAAAAATCAGCTGTTAAATTACACTCACCAACTTTGATAAAGAGCACGTATTATTGCCTCTCCCAAAGGGGAAATGTATAGTGGA
Source organism: Orientallactaga sibirica (assembly GCA_036365145.1). Classification (NCBI taxonomy): domain Eukaryota; kingdom Metazoa; phylum Chordata; class Mammalia; order Rodentia; family Dipodidae; genus Orientallactaga; species Orientallactaga sibirica. The sequence continues at coordinate 20,966,668 of JAEOAD010000032.1, read as the reverse complement.
ATTTGACCACCATGACTAAGCGACGTCATATAGAAATGTTTCCCACTCTGATCCGGAGGTCCTGTGTGTTCTTGTATATTTCACTGTCACCTCCATACCTTCCGATGTGAAGTCCTAGGGCGGGGGGATTTCATGGCTGACTGAAACTGCACAGTACTTGATGTGTGTCTTCTCAGCATCACTCTCTGGGACACCTCCTCTGATTGCTTTTCCCTGATGTTGTGGTCAAAATCTCAAATAACGAAACAGAATATTTCCTCACACTGGTCTAATGGGGCAAGAAAAAAACTCATCAAAACAGAAGTTCAGAGGCTGTGAGAGCTCACCACGAAAGGAGATTTATAACATGCCCTCCAAGGATCAAGAAACGTTTCAAAAGAGAGGATGGAAAGAATGTAAGAGCCATGGAGTGGGAAAGTATGGTAGTTTGAATGTATGTCCCCCATAGACTCAAGTGTTTATTAAAACTTGGAAATGGGCCAGGCGTGGTGGTGCACGCCTCTAATCCCAGCACTCGGAAGGCATCATCATGAGTTCAAAGCCACTCTGACATGACATAGTGAATTCCAGGTTAGCCTGGACTAGAGTGAAACCCTACCTCGAAAAAAACAAAAACAAAAAACTTGTAAATGGGATCTCTAGCCACCTGGCTGGCACAGGTATCACCGGGGGCACAGATCCTGGGGTTCAACACTAAAAGGTGTGTTTGGGGGGATCAGAGTTCTAGCCCAAAGGTATGCAGAGAGGTCTGAGCTCTGCCTGGGCCCTGCTGTCTGTGCTTATTGCTTTCGGTTTTCATTCTCTCTGCTTGGGTGTAGGGAGGCAGCTTCCTGCACTATTGATGGACCGCCCTCCTGGATCTGTAAACTGAAATAAACACCTTCCTCCTATAAACTGTGTCTGCTCTGGATGTTCATCCCAGCAGCACAGCGTTGACTCCGACAGACAGTGTACTCTGAGACTCTAATCTCCCTCACCCCCAGGAACTGACTGGTGTATTCATGGCCCCACAGGAAGATCAACAGGCTCACTGAGGAGGGAACTCCGTGAAATGGATGCAGGGGGAAAAAAAGGAGAAATAAGTCTCCGGACAGGGTAATTCTCTCCTGCCCTAATTTATTCAAACCCTAACTGGTGCCATGACATTCATATATGTAAATAAGTTCAGCAGTAACCTACTAGAAAGATTAGAATTCTAGCAGTGCTTAACCTATGGAGAGCTTAGGAGGCATGCCACTAAATAACCCCTTTGCAGGATCCCATTGCATCCCTCAACAGTCCTACCAACCACTGCCTGCCATTCGACCATCGCCTGCCAACTGGAATCTACCATCGCCTGCATTTCAGGCAAGAAAAAGAAGCTGAGCCTGATCCAGTGATTTCCTCCATGCAGACGGGTCTGTGTGCTCGTTCTCCAGCCCAAGAAAATGTTTAACCTTTAACTCCAGCGAGTATGAACAAAAGAGGTCCATGCTTATTGTCTGAAGAGCTTCCATGGGCCTTCGGACCTCCCTGCAGAGCGGAAAAGGCAAGGTGCACCTGCACTATGCAAATGAGCAGCAGTAAATACAGCAGATGCATTCAGGTCAGCCCATCACTCAAGTCTATGTAAGCATCTCTCTATACATGCGTTGAAGTATAATAAAGACAGCACACACATGAAACGAACCCCTTCCTAGTCCACCCACAACAGGAGGCCATTTGTGAAGCTGCCCATAGCTTGGCCTCAGGGCTCCGTGCCCCGCATGAAAGCTGCCATGTCTCGGGCTGGATGGCAGTTCCTGCTGGGCCCCAGCTTTTATTTCACAAACCAGAGATTATAACCTTCACAAGAAGATATCGACCTGTACTACCAAAGCAAGGAGATTCCAGAGCTGGGGAGCAGCGGGAGCCTGGCACTTTTAATCAATATTTTCTTACTCATTAAAGCAGATGCCTGATTCAACTGTTGATGTTAAGCCAGACTCACAGACTGACAGTTGGTGTTCTGATGGTGTGGTCTTCACCTGACAATGACACTTCCCTATGGATCCACCTCTGTTTCTTTCTCTCCTGTCCTCTCTCCCTCTTAATCTTTTTATTTTGGGGGGGGGACATGTGTGTGCATGTTCATGTGGATTCGAGTATGTATGAGGGTGTGCAGGCATGTGTGTGCACATCCATGTGGAAGCCAGAGAACAACCTCAGGTATCACTCTTCTCCAGCACCGTCGGCCTGAAGCAGGCAAGCACAGGGAAGAGATTAGCAGCTCAGGAAACCACTCAATTAGCAGCTCAGGAAACCACTCAGCTGGTGCAGTAAACACCTTACAGTGCACCGAGCGTCCTGTCAGCAACCTGGAATTCCCACCTGCATCCAGCTGCCTGTACATCCTGCTGTCATTAAGCAACCTGGCGGTTAAGGATCCTGCCTGCTAAGCCTAAGAATGCCCGTTCGATTCTCCAGGTCCCACGTTTAGCCAGACACAAAGCGATGCAAGGGCGCAATGCTGCACTTGCCCACAAGGGTGCGACTGAGAGACTGCTGGCCAGCTCATTCTCTCTCTGCCTCTCTCTCTCTCTCTCTATCTTTCTCTGACTCTCTCAAAAAAAAAAAGGGCTGGAGAGATGGCTTAGCAGTTAAGGCGCCTGCCTCCTAAGCCTAAGAACGCTGGTTCCAATCTCCAGTGGTTCCAATCTCCAGGTCCCACGTTTAGCCAGATGCAAAGTGACACAAGGGCGCAATGCCGCACTTGACCACAAGGTGGGGCATGCATCTGCATTTCGTTCACAGCAGCTGAGAGGCTGCTGGCGCGCCCATCTCTATCTGTCTTCCTCTCTCTCTCTCTCTCTCTGTCTCTCTCCAAAAAAAAAAAGAAAGAAGAAGAAGTGTCTCCTCCCCTACTGACCATTAGTTACTCCCTTTTGTGGCCAATTGTGATGTATCTGCTGTCTGGAGGCAGGAGGCCAACTAGTTTGGGGTGTGTGTACACTAAGACAATGTCCACTGGGTGAACTTGTAGGAAGACTCCCCTATTTAGCATCTGATGCCTATGAATGATTGGGCACACATTATGATTAAGATCAGATGTGTCACCCAGGCATGGTGGCACACGCCTTTAATCCCAGCACCCGGGAGGCAGAGGTAGGAGGATCACCATGAGACTACATAGTGAATTCCAGGTCAGCCTGAGCTAGAGTGAGAACCTACCTTGGAAAAAAAAAAAGGGGGGGGGCTGAAGAGATGGCTTAGCGGTTAAGGCGTTTGCCTGCAAGGCCAAAGGATCCCGGTTCAATTCTCCAGGACCCACATAAGCCAGATGCACATGGGGGTGCACACATCTGGAGTTTGTTTGCAATGGTTGGAGGCCCTGGTGAACCCATTCTCTCTCCCTCTTTCTCTCTCTCAAATAAATACATAAATAAAATATATTTTTAAAAAAGAAAAAAATTAGATGTGGCTTGACAAGGAATATTAACAGTAGAGAAAAGGTTATATAACTCAGATCTGTCAATCCAAATGGAGAACCAGGGCCGGAGAGCTGGCTTAGTGGTTAAGGTGCCCACCTGCAAAGTCAAAGGACCCAGGTTTAATCCCCCAAGATCCACATAAACCAGATGCACAAGGTGACGCATGTGTCTGGAGTTCACTTGCAGCAGCTGGAGGCCTTGGTGCGCCCATACTCTCTCTTTGTCTCTGTCTGTCTCTCTCCTCTTTCTCTCTTTCTATCCTCCTTATCTCTCTCTCACCCAAGTAAATAAATAAAATTAAATTTAAAAAAAAATGTAGAACCACATAAGCAGCTCCTCATTCCCCTAAAATCCCATAAAAAGAAAGAGCCCTCAAAGTACTTCCCCATGCAGGTGGCCATGCAGCAATCTACTATACTTTCCTTACACGTGTGTGTGTGTGTGTGTGTGTGTGTGTTTTTCCAGTTCTTTGAAAAATCAGAAGCTGGAATCACCCACATAGAGAACAGCATTAACACAACTTTTTTTTTTTCTTTAGATAGAGTGTCTCGTTGGCACGGAGCTCACCAATTAGGCTAGCTGGCCAGCAAGACCCAGATTACCCCTGAAATAACCCAAGGACTCAACTGTCTCTGCCTCCCGAGCACTGGAATTGCAAACACGTGTTACCACGGAGCATTTATGCAAGCATTGTTGGGGGTCAATCTCAGGTCCCCACACAGCAAACAGTTTCCTAACTGAGCTACCGCGCCCAGCCCTTCTCCCTCATGTCTGGTGTTCTTCGTATTTTCCAGGCTTAAGGGCTAAATCCAGGCCCGGCAGATATTGGTGTTCTGCCACTTTTGCCTAGGAGCCTCCGTCTCTCAGGCACTATACCTGAGGTTTTCTTCTGGCTTCCACACACGTGCGCACACATATGCACGGGTACACACACCCACATGCGCACGTACATGCATACACATGCACACAAGGGAAGGTTAGACAGTTGCCGCTAGAAGCTCACGTCAGCCCTGTGTTGGGAAGACCCCTGCCCTTGCTTCTCTCTTCCAGTAGCGAGTCAAGGGTCCACTAAACTGCAGCAGCTGGAGTATGCAGCTGACCCTTGGCTTATTTGAGACGGCACTGCCAACTTGAGTCTCCAGGGCAGGCATAGGAAGGGTAGTGTTCATATGCAGACACGCCTCGCTCTGTCAAATAAATCAATAAATTACAGCCTTTAAAAAATAATAATTTTTCTTGAAAAAGAGAGGAAAAGTGAGTGGAAACAAATAAAATTAGAAAACACAGACAGAATATAATTAGTACGGTTGAAACAAAAGCAGTCAGGAGAGCTAGAGAGCTGGCTTAGTGGTTAAAGCACTTGCCTATGAAGCCCAAGGACCTGGGTTTGATTCCCCAGAGCCCATGTAAGCCAGCTGCACATAGTGGCACATGCATCTGGACTTATTTACAGTGGCTAGAGGCCCTAGTATGCCCATTCTCTCATTTTGTCTCTCTCTCTCTCTCTCTCTCTCTCTCAAATAAATAAATAATATATTTTTTTAAACTGCTCAGTCGCCATCAGCTTGGCCTGCAGAGCTCATAAAAACGAGGCTTGACCTTCACTGCTAGCTTCTGGCCTTTCACACGGTGAGAGGCATCATGTCTCCTAGGACACGGCCACAGCCTAACTCAATGTCCTGCTGCAAAGGCCCATTCCAGAGCCACTTCCTTGAGTGAGATGGATGCCGTTAACCCATTAGCACCCTTCCCTTCAGACCTGGTGGTTTTCCTGGTTCAAAAAGATCACTTTAGGACTGCAGAGTGCAAGCATTGTTCACCAATCTGCCTGTCCCCTTTTCGTGCAGCAGACAGTTTGCTGAGCTCATGCCATTCTTTGACCATTGCCCCAACACACGGTAATGTTCTTATGCAGACACGGTGTTCTTGCAGGGCAAATAAATCACAGCCTTTAAGCAAATAAAATTAGCACAGGCAGAATATAATTAAATCTTGGTGTTCTGGCAGATACCTGAGAGTAGCGAGTCAAGGGCTCAAAAGTTTCTAAGCACTACTTAGCATGATTCTCAGGGTTCCCACCACTGCAGAGCCAGCTGCACATAGCATGCACATGCAACCCATCTCTCTCAAATAAATAAAATTAAATTTAAAAAAAATGTAGAACCACATAAGCAGCTCCTCATTCCCCTAAAATCCCATAAAAAGAAAGAGCCCTCAAAGTACTTCCCCATGCAGGTGGCCATGCAGCAGACTTTCCTTACACGTGTGTGTGTGTGTGTGTGTGTGTGTGTTTTCCAGTTCTTTGAAAAATCAGAAGCTGGAATCACCCACATGCAGCATTAACACAACTTTTAGATAGAGTGTCTCGTTGGCATTTTCACCAATTAGGCTAAAAGACCCAGATTACCCCTGAAATAACCCAAGGACTCAACTGTCTCTGCCTCCCGAGCACTGGAATTGCAAACACGTGTTACCACGGAGCATTTATGCAAGCATTGTTGGGGGGTCAATCTCAGGTCCCCACACAGCAAACAGTTTCCTAACTGAGCTACCGGCGCCAGCCCTTCTCCCTCATGTCTGGTGTTCTTCAGATTTTCCAGGCTTAAGGGCTAAATCCAGGCCCGAGATATTGGTGTTCTGCCACTTTTGCCTAGAGCCTCCGTCTCTCAGGCACTATACCTGAGGTTTTCTTCTGGCTTCCACACAAACACACCATGGTGCAACATGCATACACATGCACACAAGGGAAGGTTAGACAGTTGCCGCTAGAAGCTCACGTCAGCCCTGTGTTGGGAAGACCCCTGCCCTTGCTTCTTTCCAGTAGCGAGTCAAGGGTCCACTAAACTGCAGCAGCTGGAGTATGCAGCTGACCCTCATTTGAGACGGCACTGCCAACTTGAGTCTCAGGGCAGGCATAGGAAGGGTAGTGTTCATATGCAGACACGCCTCGCTCTGTCAAATAAATCAATAAATTACAGCCTTTAAAAAATAATAATTTTTCTTGAAAAAGAGAGGAAAAGTGAGTGGAAACAAATAAAATTAGAAAACACAGACAGAATATAATTAGTACTCAGGAGAGCTAGAGAGCTGGCTTAGTGGTTAAAGCACTTGCCTATGAAGCCCAAGGACCTGGGTTTGATTCCCCAGAGCCCATGTAAGCCAGCTGCACATAGTGGCACATGCATCTGGACTTATTTACAGTGGCTAGAGGCCCTAGTGTGCCCATTCTCTCATTTTGTCTCTCTCTCTCTCTCTCAAATAAATAAATAATTTTTTTTTTTAAACTGCTCAGTCGCCATCAGCTGGGCCTGCAGAGCTCATAAAAATGAGGCTTGACCTTCACTGCTAGCTTCTGGCCTTTCACACGGTGAGAGGCATCATGTCTCCTAGGACACGGCCACAGCCTAACTCAATGTCCTGCTGCAAAGGCCCATTCCAGAGCCACTTCCTTGAGTGAGATGGATGCCGTTAACCCATTAGCACCCTTCCCTTCAGACCTGGTGGTTTTCCTGGTTCAAAAAGATCACTTTAGGACTGCAGAGATGGCTTCACGGTTAAGGCATTTACATGTAAAGCCAAAGGACCCAGGTTCAATTCCCCAGGACCCACATACGCCAGATGCACAAGGTGGTGCATGCGTCTGGAGTTCATTTGCAGTGCCAGCAGACCCTGGTGCACACCTATTCTCTCCCCCCCCCCACTTTCTCTCAAATGAATAAACATTTTTTTAAACTATCACTTTACAATTCATTCTCAGCACAGTGGGGAGAGGCATTCTAATCCCCACGGATGGAGGCTGCCCTCTGGAGCTCAGGTGAATAGCATTGTCCATTTCTATAACTCAGTGGGTAACCAGCACAGTGCACCAGGCACACGGCCATACACATGCACGCCACATCCACTTACAATGTGAAGAAACCAGCTACTTCCCAACATTGAATTAGCATCTGTACGTTTCATTTATCTTTTTTGTTTTCTTTTGTTTTGTTTTTGTTTTTCCGAGGTAGGGTCTCACTCTAGTTCAGGCTGACCTGGAATTTACTCTCAGGGTGGCCTCAAACTCATGGTGATCCTCCTACCTCTGCCTCCCAAGTGCTGGGATTAAAGGTGTGTGCCACCACGCCCGGCTTCATTTATCTTTTATTGGCATATATTCATTTCCACAATACTAGGTTTCATAAGGACCTTTTCACACAAGTATATAATGAATTGGGAACATGGCCCCCATATTTCACTACCCTCCCCTTCGCCCCCATTTGTTCCCTTCATTTCTCTAGACACTTCTTCCCAAAATATTTTATTTATTTATTTATTTGAGAGAGAGAGAGAGAGAGTGCCAGGGCCTCTTGCCATTGCCAGCTAACTTGTGCATCTGATTTTATGTGGGTACTGGAGGATCAAACTCAGGCCAGCAGGCAGGCTTTGCAAGCAGGCACCTTTAACCACAGAGCCATCTCCCCAGCCCTCTGGATACTTTCGCTTTTACTTTCATATCATATATACACACATGGTTTTATGCACCTATATAGAATCGAGGATCCACAAATGAGGGAAAAACATGATATTTGCCTTTCTGAGACTAATTTACTCAATATAATATTATTCAGTTGCATCCCTTTTCCAGCAAACTATTTAACTTTCTTCTTCTTTCTGGCTAAATAAAACTCCACTGTGTGTGTAGTCCATTCCCCCGTGGATGGGCGGGCACCTAAGCTGGTTCCATAACTGAGCTATTACGAATAGGACCGCAGTCAACATGGATGCACAAGTGATCTCTCACAGTTACTATGTTTATATCAGCATATCAATTAGTAATACAAGCCTCAGCGGATAAACACAGGTTTAAGTCTCAGCTCCAGCCCATCATAACTGGAGACATGAAGGCAAATATATGAATCTCTCTACACATCTGCTTCCTTGGGCTGGAGAGATGTCTTAGTGGTTAAGGCTCTTGCCTGCAAAGCCAAAGGATGTCAGTTAGATTCCCCAGGACCCACGTAAGCCAGATGCACAAGGTGGCTCATGCATTTGGAGTTCATTTGCAGTGTCTAGAGGCCCTGGTACACCCATTCTCTCTCTCTCTCTGTCTCTCTCTCTTTATCTATGCCTCTTTCTCTCTCTCAAATAAATAAATTAAATTATTAAAAAATAATTTTAAAACACATTTACTTCTTTGAGTGAAGAATGAGAACACTAGTAGCACCTACTATATAAGCAGGCTTAAGGAACTTAAAAGACGGGACATGGGGTGGGGTAGAGATGTAGCTCAGTGGTAATAGAGCTTGCCTAGCCCATGTGGAGCCCTGGGTTCAATCCCCAGCACTGCAAAAACAAAACAAACGTGATGACATGTGTATAAGGCAGTTAATATTCCAGGAACATAGGAACTACCCACTAAGTTATCAGCAGTTGTGACTATAGAAATGATGGAGGCAGTAATGGTAGCAATGACCCCAGGTGTGTGATGGTTTGAATCCGACGTCCCCCATAGACTCGTGTTTTGAATGTGTGGTTCCCAGTGGTGACAGTTTGGGAACTGGAGCCTTGCTGGAAGAGGTGGTGTTCCTGGGGTGGGCTTTGGGGTGTTATATATATATGCCAGAGCTCAGCTTCCTTTGGCTATTATTGTTGTGATGTCTAGCCTGGGCTCTACCACCCTTTCCCGCCATCATGACTCTAAAGACTGGAAACCAAAACAAACCCTTTCCTTCCATTAGCTACTTTTATCAGGTGTTTGTCCCAGTAATGCAGAGCTAACAACAATACAAGATAATATTACTATACAAATAATATGGGGAGGGTCGTCGTCTCACACCTCCACATTTCCATTGTAGTGTCCATAATTATTCAGGGTTTTTTTTTTTCCCCCTTTCAAATAAATACCCAACAGAGTGATTTTTCGGTTCTTTGGAAATTTAAAACCCTTCAGGAACTATCACTTATTCTGCAATATTACCCACATCGTCAGCAGGACATTACTCACCCTCCAGTGCTCCAGAGCTAGTCAAATCTGCTGACCTAACAGCAGTGCTGTTCTGGCACCTTCAGAGTACAGCAAGGGTTCCCGCACTCCCTGCCAGGCCCCATCATCCCCTCGCTTGAACCTCATCCAGACTCAGTCCCGCATTAGGAAGCGCCTAAGTGCTCCCGGGAGAATTCTCGCACTTAGCCAGGCCCTGAGCAATTAAACCTCGGTGAACTACTTTAAAACCAAAACAGGAGTGGCACAGAGTCATGGAGAGGGAACGAGAACAGAAAGGCCCATTAAAGTGGCTCAGCTGGGTTTGTGCTTCTGTTTGGAAGGAAGTCAAATGTTTTCATTGAAAAGTGGGCAGAAGGTTTTTAAGACTAAGGACACAGGCAAACTCGCACATCAGGCAATGAAGCCCCACCCACCCCCACGCAAGCCGGACAATCACATCTGATGTCTCAGCTGTCATAAGTGGAGTCTGGCCTGATGGCAAGAGGTGCGAAGAGTGACAATTGCTGGGTCCTCCGGGCCGGGAGGCTCTTATTCGAAGACTGGGTCTGCTGCGTGGTCGTTGCTGCTGCTCTGCGGCAGAGTTGTTCTTATTCCTGCTCATGTGCTTGTGACAGGAGAGGCCTTAAGCAGGGAGCTTCTCTCTCATGATTGGCTCATCCTCCGGTCCAGTCACAGCAACCCTAAAAGCAGCCCTTGCTCTCCACAGCATCTGAAGTCTCTTCAACAGGTCAGTCATCACACTAAGCTCAGCGCTTTTTTTAAATATTTATTTATTTGCAAGCAGAGAGCAAGAAAGAGAGACAGACCGAGAATTGGCACGCCAGGGCCTCCAGCCACTGCAAACGAACTCCAGATGCATATACCCCCTTGTGCATCTGGCTTAACATGGGTCCTGGGGAATCAAACCTGGGTCCTTTTGGCTTCATAGGCAAACGCCTAAACCAGTAAGCCATTTCTCCAGCCCCTAAGCACAGCTTTTTGAGACAACATGTTCCTATCGGCCATGTGCCGAGTGCAGGAACTGACTTGAGATCCTGTGAAAACACAAGATCTATAAAGTCCAGTCCCTGCTCACCAGAGGCTCACAGTCCAGCCACTCAGAAGGAGCAATTGTTCTGCCTAGTGCTCTCAGCGTGGCCCCAGGACTTCACTGCAGTCTGTTCTAGTCCACACTGACATACATCTCCTTCTCAGGAAACAGAAAGGAACGTGCTAATTTCTTAGATAGTGAGATGAAATAGCACAGGGGTTGGGAAGATGGCTCAGGGCCTAAAGGAACTTTCTTGCAAAGCCTGCCACCCTGGGTTCAATTTCCCCATCACCCATGTAAATCTGGATGGGAATTTGTTAGCAGTTACAAGAGTTGCTGGACACACACACACACACACACACACACACACACAAAAATAAATTTTAAGATAAAATAGAACAAAGTTAATCAAGTCCTGGAGATGAACTAGCTAATAAAATCAGACTCCAAGAAATGAATATTAAGTGGCAAGACATAGTTCAATGGCTCAAAACAGCAAAAGCCGTTTGCTGGGTAAAAATGAATACAGAGATGGGCATTTCTTCTCTCATCAAAGTATTATGCCCAAGACAAAAGAAGAGCTTAACTGGGTGTGATGGTACACGCCTTTAATCCCAGCACTCCAAGAGGCAGAGGTAGGAGGATTGCTGAGAGTTTGAGAGTTCGAGGCCACCCTGAGAATTCCAGGTCAGCCTGAGCTAGAGTGAGACCCTACCTCAAAAAAAAAAAAAAAAGAAGAAGAGGAGGAGGGGGAGTTTATCCGAAATCCTGAAGGCACAAAAAAATAAGTGTGTTATTTGTGTAATTCCGTGCCCACCCTCCAGAAAGATCCTTGCACACTCTCATGGGTTGAGCAGGAGATTCATGACCAGCAAAATTTAATCCCAGAAGGCCCTTCAGACTAAAGGACAGGGCCCAGCTGTCTAAGATCTGTCCCAACAACTCATACATGACTCTCCAAGAAAGGGTTATGATTAGCGTGCCTATGAATTTGGGGGCCATTTCTAGCCGACTTTTTAATGTGTGTAAGTGTGTGGCGTGTGTACATGTGTGTATGTACATGCGCATGTTCCTGTGGGGGGTTGCACGTGTGGGAGGGTACCCATGCATTTGGGGGTCAGAGGGCAAACGTGAGTGTCATTGTAAAGTATGCCATCCACCTCCTTTGAGACAAGATCTCTTATTGGCTTGGAGCGTGCCTATTTGGCTAGACCGGCTGCCAGTAAGACCTGGGGATCTACTGTGTCACGTCCCCAGCGCTGGGATTGCACACCAGCACCATCACGCCTCCCACTCTTGCTAAGAAGGCCCGTCACCCTGAACTTCTTGCATCTCCCGATTGTCTGATACAAAGTAGTTTAGGATCTGGGTCCCCTGTTCCTCCAGTCATTGTCAGATACTTTGACTACTCACGTCTCAACAAATAAAAATTGTCTATAATTAATGTGTACAGTAAGACGTTCCCCCTTGGATCCCTGCACCTTGAGCAAAAGGGGCTACAGCCCTGCCCATCAGGGGTCTTTGCTCACTTCAGCGTCCCAAGGCCCTAGAACAGTGCCTAACACATTGTATGCCCACAGACAATATTTGCTTAATTAAAGTGAATGAGGGGGCTGGAGAGATGGCTTAGTAGTTAAGGCATTGCCTTTGAAGCTTAAGGACCCAGGTTTGATTCCCCGGTACCCATGTAAATCCAGATGTACAAGGTAGTGCATGCATCTAGAGTTCCTTTGCAATGGCTAGAGGCCCTGGTGTGCCCATTCTCTCTCCCCCCTCTCTATCTGTTTCTCTCTCTCTCTCTCTCTCTCTCTCTCTCTCTCTCTCTGTGTGTGTGTGTCTCAAAATAAATAAATAATAGAAATTTTTTAAGGGAATGAGGGGCTGGAGAGGTGGCTTAGCACCTAAGGCACATGCCTGAGAAGCCTAAGGACCCAGGTTCAATTCTCCAGATCCCACATAAGCCAGATGCACAAGGTGGTGCATATATTTGGAGTTCCTTTGCAGTGGCTAGAGGCCCTGGTGTGCCCAGTCTCTCTCTCTCCCTCTCTCTCTCCCCTTCTCTCTGTCTCAAATAAAAATAAATGTAAAAGGTAACAGAAGCTAGAGAGATGGCTCAGCAGTTAAAGACATTTGCATGAAAGCCTGATGGCCTGGGTTTGATTCTCCAGTAAGCACATAAAGCCAAATGCACAAAGTGATGCATGCATATGGAGTTTGTTTGTAGTGGAAGGAGCCCTGGTGCACCCATATCCTCTCTCTCTCTCTCTCTCTCATGAATAAATAAAATAGTTGAGGTGAATGCACGAATGTCATCATGACTGAGGACCCTGAATCATCACCTGCACCTCACACAGCAAATCCACTTGTGTGGGGGTGGGGCAAGCTGTCTCTTATTTTGACTTAAAACTATCTATCAAGGAATGGATTGCCGAACACAGTTATTATAACCAGGACCCTGGTTAATCCGGCACAGCATTTGCATTACCCTTTGCACTCTTCAGTTCAGTGTTCCATTCATTATCTCGGTCCATCTTCATAATGATCTCATCTCCTCCACTCATTACAGATGAGGAATGAGGCAGAAAGGGAGCAGGGCTCTATCGGAATCACAGAGTAGTTAGGAAGAGAGTCAGGAGTCAGAACTGGAACCCAAGTGCAATGCCAGCCTGTCCTGGAACCCGATGCCATTTGCAGGTAGTCTGGTGGACAAAACCAGGACAGGCTGACTGATAACAGCATTCCTTTCAAAATGGGCCTTGATCCCCCCCTTAAGTCCCCGTAGGAATGTCACATATCACAGGAAGATCAAGTATGATGATAATACACGTCTCGGGCACTTTGAAAAGATAAGAGCATTAAGTTCAAATGAGACATTCTTCCTAGGAGGAGGAGATGAAGCAGTGTTTTCTTTGTCACGTTCAAATACAGCCTGTGGGAGGAAAGGATGATAAGAATTTCTGCACATTTTTCCCTAAAAAGTGAACTTGGAAAATTCCCCTTGATAACTCAGTTGGTAGAGTGCTTGCCTAGCACGCATGAAGCACTGGGTTCCTTCCCCAGCACTGCATGAAGCAGGCGTGGTGGTCAAAGTCTGTAAATCCAGCACTCAGGAGTGGAGGCAGGAGGATTAGGAGTTTAAGATCATCGTCAGCTATATAGTGAGTTAGAGGCCAGCCTGGGATCTCCCCATGAGACTCTGCCTCAAAAAAAGAAAAAAAAACCCATTTGAAAATTACAAAATGTCCCCTTGAGGATGACAAACACTAACTTGTGAGGAACAAGAAGGCTTGGGACTAAAGGTCAGTTGGCTAACAACTAGGGGAACACAATAAAACCTTGAAATGCTCTGCCCCGAGAGCTATTGCCAACGTGTAATGGAATCTAGCAAGAAGAAATAAAGAAACCGTAAGAGCTTTCCATTTTCTGCTAGTATGAAATTTCTGACAGCTCGCCTAACCCCTTGGTGTCCAGATCTCAGAAGTCACTTAATGAAACAGCGGTTGTCCCAGTCCAGAAGAACTGCAATAAGAACTTGTGAGCCACAAGTCAGAAGAAATAGATACGAGCTGACCCAGCCTTCCCTCCAAAGTGGTTCACAGACAAGAAAAACTGTGAAGTGGAATGCTTCATCCACATCCATGTAAGTGTGTCCATTATCTGGACAAGATCATAAGACATGTTCTGCTTGCTGAATGAACTGAACACCAGTCAAGAGAGAAGCTTCCGTTGTGCTCTGTCTGGCGTGATGGTTTGACTATAAACGTCCCCCATAGCCTCATGTGTCCGTGATTACGCCTCCTACTTAACCCCCAGGTGGTGGAGTCCTTAGCAGGTGGAGCCTTGCTGGAGGAGGTGTGCCCTGAGAATTGTACATCCAGCACCCCTTGCTCACTCACTCTGCAGTTTCCTCTGAGCTTCGACAAGATGTGACCCAGGCTCCATGCTCCGGTCTGTCCTGCTTTCCCAGCCAGGATGAAACTTCCCCTGAAAGCATAAACAAACCCTTTCCTCCCTCACATTTGCAATTTGAGCAGGCAAGTTCTCCATCTTGATGGCCGATAAACATCACGCTTCCCCTGAGACACGGAGACTTGACGTGATGAAAGGAGAAAGGAAAAGGTGTGTCTGCACTCTTTAATTCTAGCAAATTTGGGGGCCAACATTTATGTCACTTGTCCACCCACGTTTCTGTGGCTCCTCCCTGTTGTGAGAGGCTGTCTAACTCTTGATTAAACATGGTGTGAGTTCTCTGCAAGTGACCCAGGAGCAGAGAGTCTTCCAAGTGTCCACCCCTGTGGGACAGCAGGGAGAGTCACATAGGGCAGGACTGCTCCTCGGAGTAGCCCCTAGACTCCATTTCTGCAAAGATTCATTGGGTCCCCTCTTGGAAGAAATGACTAAGCAGTTAAGAGTCAAAAGACACACTCAGAGAAAAGAAACAAGAAAACCAGATTCTCTGAAAGTATTTTTTTTTTAATGCTAGATTTGAAATATCTAGTACGAGTTCCCTTTCCTGACTGGCATGATTTTTGTTTCCTAACCAATGTGGTCTCTGTTTCCTAACTAGATTCTGCTTAATGTCAGACACCTACGGTTTGGATGAGTAAGAACGGAACCTTGACTGGTAGGATATTCAAATGTGAAAGGTCCTTTGGGGACACCCACTTCTACCCCAGCATTTTATCTGTGCGTAACTTGAAATGCAAGAGAAGCTGCCTCACTGCTGGCCATGGCTGATAGTAGTGACTGGCCAGTGCTGGAGTCCTCTTTTCTTAACTCCAGGCCCCTGGCTCTTTCTGCTCCATCGACACAGGGCCACGTGCTCATGCCTGAAGTCAGTGGCGACAGAAAATGTCCAAGGAATAATCCTAACCGAGGACATAGTTCTGTCCGGCTAAATGTTTGCATTGTACAAGGACCTGAGTTCAATCCCCAAAACCTATATTTAAAAAAAAAAAAAACCTGGCATGGTGGTGCATACCTTTAATTCCAGCACTCAGGGGCAGAGGTAGGAGGATGGCCACGAGTTCAAGGCCACCCTGAGACTTCGTAGTGAGCTCCAGGTCAGTCTGGGTTAGAGTGAGACCAGGCAGATCCCTGGGGCTCTCTGGACAGCCTGTCTAGCCTACGTGGTGAGAACAGGATTAATGAAAGACCCTGTCTCATACAAAGGTGGGTGGCACCTGAGGAAAAAACCAGAGGTTGTGCCCTGACCTCCACACACATGAACATCACACACAGGAACGAGCACCACACTCACAAAACCAGAAAAAAGTCCCCGCTCGTGTCGTATCTGTTCTGTCTGTTCCGTTCGTCAGTCCACAAACTATGACTATCTGCTCTGGGAACTCTGTTCCTGGGGGGACACTTGGACTCAGCCCTTTAGGGAGGACATTGGTTGCTCATGACCAACATAGTCCACTCTGCCTCCTGAGTGCTGGGATTAAAGGCATGCACCACCATGCCGGGTTTTTGACCTTTTAAAAAAAAAAAAAAATGACAGCTGGATGTGGTGGCGCACGCCTTTAATCCCAGCACTCGGGAGGCAGAGGTAGGAGGATCGCTGTGAGTTCAAGGCCACCCTGAGAGTACATGGTTAATTCCAGGTCAGCCTGGATCAGAGTAAGAACTTACCTTGCAAAAAAATAAATAAATAAAAATAAAAATGTAGGTTTTGGGGATTGAACTCAGGTCCTCGTGCAATGCAAACACTTAGCCAAACAGAACTATGTCCTCGGTTAGGATTATTCCTTGGACATTTTCTGTCACCACTGACTTCAAGCATGAGCACATGGCACCGTATCCATGGAGCAGAGAGAGCCCTATAAGAGGAAGATGGTCATTTTCTTAAAATACTGAGATCAAGACAGAGACAACAGTGTTTGGATAATTAAAATGTGGCAGGACAGTAAGCACTTCTCTTAACGTCCACACCGATAGATTAATGCTACTCTCACTTTTGGTTAGAGAAGCTTCTCTTTTCAGATCTTGGCAACCTTGGGATGACTCAGAAGGTACCACGGTGCTCAGAAGAAGGGACAGAGGAGTGCTCAGCACTGACACATCTCAAACCCACCTTCCAAGGCTCAGGGTCCATTGCAGAAGAGGTGGTGGAAAGAATGTAAGAGCCAAAGGAAGAGTAGGACTCCTTACAACGTGCTCCTCCAGACACAAAATGGCCTGGATATCCATGACCTCGCAGTGCCTGACACTACCTACACAAGACCATCATAATAGGAGGAAAAGATCATGACATCAAACTGAAAAGAGAGACTGAGTGAGAGGGGAGGGGATGTGATGGAGAGTGGAGTTTCAAAGGGGAAAGTGGGGGGAGGGAGGGAAGTACCATGGGATATTGTCTACAATTAAAGAAGTTGTCAATAAAAAATAATAAATAAATAAAATAAAATGTGGGCAGGAACACAGCTCACACACACACACACACACACACCCCTGATGAGGAAGGGGCAACGTAACACCACTACCAAGCCCACTGCCAGCAGCTTTCCAACGCGGCTGAGCCACGCTCGCCTTTCTTCGTGCTCTGGTCCTGGGCAGCAGAGGCACGGCTGGGAGGCGAATAGCGGGCTGGCGAGGCACAGGAAGAACCGGCAGATGATGATGGAAGCTCCAGCTCTCTGAGCTCTCGTTAGGAAACATCCACCTTGAGCTTCAGCTTTCTCCCTTCCCGGGCAGCTCTGTGTGGGCTGTCGGGGTTTCAGTACCAGTTGTCACAGCAAATGCTGCCTGGCGGGAGCCAGGAGCTCAGGAGACTCTGCCGTGTGTGTGTGTGTGTGTGTGTGTGTGTGTGTGTGTGTGTGTGTGTGTAGGGTTTCAACATTGAGCCAGCTCTCCTTCAGTTTTCTTCTTTCTTTCTTTTTTTGTTTGTCCTTCCCAAATATAATACAGGGGTGAAAACTTCACTCATCCTGTTTCCCACACTGGGCAGATGTGACAGTTTTAGTTTTTTTTGTTTGTTTATTTTTTGCTTTTTGCATTTTGGTATTAAAGTACAGCCATAGATTTGCATAATTAAACCCAGGTCTGCCTCTCTCCCTGCTGCACCTACATCTGTCACTACTCACTGTGGAGCGTCTGCACAAGAGGGCACCTGGAAGCCTGGGGCTGGCATCACCCCCATCACCAGGGAAGAGTCTCGAATGGCAACAGACGATGGGTTCCGATGATGAGTAGAGGTTAGGGTTTGTCACCTTTCATGCTGCATCACAGGGTAGAGCTGGAAGGGACCATGACAATCAGCTGACACGGAGGCTATAAGCTACCTCTCCAGCTGAGGAATCTGGGACATACAGAGGTCAGGTGACTTGTCCAATGTCACAGGACTAGTCAGCAACTGAGCCAACCTGACCCATGCTCTCTTTTTTTTTTATTATTTTTTAAATTATTTTTTTATTGACTTTTATACTTACATACAAAAAAAAAAACCCACTGATATTTCCCTCCCCTCCCCCCATTCCCCTTTAGAACTCAAGTCTCCATCATATCCCCTCCCTCTCTCCATTAGTCTCTCTTTTAATTTGATGTCATCGTCTTTTTCTTCTGTTATGAGGGTCTTGCGAAGGTATTGCTAGGCACTGCAAGGTCATGGATATCGAGGCCAGTTTCTGTCTGGGCAGCTGCATTGTAAGAAGTCATACCCTTCCTTTGGCTCTTCCATTCTATCCACCCCCTCTTCCGCAATGGTCCCTGAGCCTTGGAGGGTGTGACGGAGATGTTTCAGTGCTGGGCACTCCTCCATCCCTTCTTCTCAGCACTATGTTGCCTTTTGGGTCATCCCAGTCTGACCCATGCTCTTTTTAAAAATATTTTATTTATTTATTTATTTGTTTATTTATTTATTTATTTATTTATTTATTTATTTATTTATTTGAGAGAGACAGAAAGAGGAAGAATGGGCATGCCAGGGCCTCTAGCCACTGCAAATGAACTCCAGACACATGCACCACCTTGTGCATCTGGCTTACATGGGTCCTGGGGAATCGAACCCAAGGTCCTTTGGCTTTGCAGGCAGGTGACTTAACTGTCAAGCCATCTCTCCAGCCCTTGACCGATGCTCTTGTGTGTGTGTGTGTGTGTGTGTGTGTGTGTGTGTGTGTGTGTGTTGTGTGTAGATGCACATGCCCCGGGCACAAGCTGTGGAAGCCAGAGGGGGTCATCCAGTGTCCCCCTCCATCACCCTCTTGCCTTATTTCCTTGACACCGAGTCTCTCACTGACCCAGGAGCTCCCTGTTTTTCCACCAGACTGGCTGAGCAGGGAGCCACAGGGATCCTCCTCTCTCTGTTCCTCTCAACAAGCATGTGTGGCCATTCCTGGCTTTCTATGTGGATGCTTGCCTCAAACTCGGGTCCTCACGCTGTGTAGCAAGTGTGCTTGCTCACTGTAGCAGCTGCCTTCTTGAAACAGCTGATGGAGAAAACGTTCAAGGCAAAGTTTCACCATGGTGGAGAAAGCACGGCAGAGTGGATGTCCGGGGCATCACGTCTTGTCAAAACAGAAGGGAAGAAGTAGCAGGAGCCAGCTAGCTTGCAAACCCAGGGGGCCAGACTAATGGACTCCAAGGCCCGTCTCCAGTAGCACACCTCCTCCAGCAAGGCTCCACCTCCCAAAGACTCCATCGCTCTCCCAAACTGCCACTAGCTGGGGACCAAGTATTCAAAACACATGAGCATATGGGGGACATTGAATTCAAACCACTGAGCCATCTCAGACCCTGAACTATACCCTTATACACCCCAGTGCACCCTTTCCTCCCTCACTCTTTGTTGGATATAAAGCCCTACTTTTTTTTTTTTTTTTTTTTTTTTTGGTTTTTCGAGGTAGGGTTTCCCTCTAGTCCAGGC
The DNA here is from genome assembly GCA_036365145.1 of Orientallactaga sibirica. Classification (NCBI taxonomy): domain Eukaryota; kingdom Metazoa; phylum Chordata; class Mammalia; order Rodentia; family Dipodidae; genus Orientallactaga; species Orientallactaga sibirica. The sequence continues at coordinate 20,947,343 of JAEOAD010000032.1, read as the reverse complement.
TGACCTGGAATTAACTATGTAGTCTCAGGGTGGCCTCGAACTCAAGGCGATCCTCCTACCTCTGCCTCCCGAGTGCTGGGATTAAAGGCGTACACAACCACGCCCGGCTAGCCCTACCTTTTTTTAAGACCATCCTTCAGACAGACACACAGACACACACACACACTCCAACAACCAGTCTCTTGAGCTTATCTCGTTAATCGGTTTTGATCCAACCAGCCCTGTCCTTTCCTCTACCTCCTGCCACAGTCAAGTAGGCCCAGCCAGGAATACTTTCCCTCCTGCCTGGACCAAGTAGTTATCATTTCAAAGATGATTGTTTACTCACGGTCATCATTACACTAATGCTTATTAAGCACACATTATTGCTGGAAGGGAGTGTGGCTGGCTCTTCAGCGAGTCATTAAGTGCCACCCACACTCATCAGAGGGATGGTAAATTGATGGCTGTGATAGTCCTCATTATCAGTTTCTGATGACCTCCTTGTTATCAGCATGAACGTGAGCAGTTATAGACCCTTAATAGTCCCCAGGCTGGCAAGACTATATCCACCTCCTGAGGAGACCAAAATACACCACAGCCACAAGTGCAAGGACAGGAGTAGGTTTGTGTACATACAGGTGCTGATTTAAATCCTGCCTTGTTTCCACTGACGATTACATAAAATCAGATTTTTATCAAAAGAAAACGTGGTTGAAATGAAAGAAATAGGGGGTGGAAAGCTGGCTCAGGGCACACATGAGGGCCTGAGAAGGCCTGAGAGATCACTCAAGTTCAAACCCCAGCACCCACATAAACAGCACAGCATGACCACACACATACGTAATCCCAGTCCTGTCCCGGGGTGTGGGGTGGGGGGAGACCTGAGAATAGCCAGAGCTCGCAACGAAAAGGACAGCAAGCTCTGGGATCAGTACGAGGCTGTGGCTCAAGTAAGATGGGGAGGAAGAGTGATGGAGCATGACTCTGGCCACTGCAGGTGAGCGCATGGGATGCCACATGAGAACACACACACACACACACACACACACACACACACACACACGCTAAAAACAGAAAGGGAGGGAGGGAAGGGGGACAGAGAGAGGGAGTAGGAGAGGGAGGGAGAGAGGGAAGAAAGGAAGGAAAGAAAGAGAGAAGGAGAAGAGAGGGTCCTAAAGTGGGACCAAGACGGAAGCTAAAAACGCATACACAGACATGCAGATTTGTCTCTTGTGATTTTAGGAGCTCACTGTAAATGGATAACAATAATAATAATAATAATAGCCATTCTTGGGCTTAGGTGGAAAAGTAACTGCACTAAATATGTCAACGTGAGCGTCTGTTACTTTTTTAAATTTTTTGTAATTTATTAAATTGTTGCCGAACTCCACCAAATCGGGTACATCTGTGACACTATCCACAACTACAGTGAAAACGCTAGTCAGCATCTACAAGTACAGCCGGGGAGCGTCACCTTGACTGCTGAGTCGATTTCCTGATCCTGCCTCTTCTAAAAGTGTGGCCTATCTGAACTTACTACTGACTTCAGCACGCATGCCTCTGGCTCTTATACCCCAAAGCTTGCTGATTTTCCCAGGAGCCCATACTCCAGATTTTGGAAACAAGACAGCTTGGAATTGAATCCTTGCTCTCTTTATGACTTTGAGTGGGATAATTAACCCTTTTATTATCTCTTTTTTTTATTGTAAGCTCCTCATAGTACCTACTTTGTAGGGTTGTTGTGAATATCTGTCATTGTTACTGTTGTTGCATGGAATCGTGCCTTACACAGATTTGTGGATCTTCCTCTCACTAAACAATAGCCACTGTGGCTGGGGATGCCACTTAGTCAGCAGAGCGCTTGTCTAGCATGCACAAAGCCCTGACCCCCAGCACTGTAGGAACCATATGTGGTAGTGCATGTTTGTTACCTCAGCTCTCGGGAGATGGAGGCAGGAGGACCAGAAATTCAAGGTCATCCGCAGCTACAGAAGGAGTTGGAGGCCAGCCTGAGATACATGAGACCCTGCCTCCAAAAAAAAAAAAGTGGGGGTGAGGGCAGGAGAGATGGCTTAGCGATTAAGGCGTTTGCCTGCAAAGCCAAAAGGACCCAGGTTCGATTCCCCAGGACCCATGTTAGCCAGGTGCACAAGGAGGTACATGCATCTAGAGTTCGTTTGCAGTGGCTGGAGGCCCTGGAGTGCCCATTTTCTCTCTCTCTCTCTCTCTCTCTCTCTCTCTCCCTTCCTCCCTCCCTCCCTCCCTCCCTCTTTCTCTGTCTCAAATAAATAAATAAATAAATAAATAAATAAATAAATAATAAAATATAGTTTATTAAAAAATGTGTGTGTGTGAACTATTGATTAAGAATACCATGTTTCTCTGAGAGTTTTCGGTCCATATAATAGTTGATAATGCAGCCATGAATCTCGGGCTATTCCATGGTTGGCCTCTCAATTATATTGTAAGTCCTGCAGGATGGTGTGTATCACCTAGAGCAGCCACCTCCTATACCAGGAGAAAACACATCTTTAAGTGATGTCTCTGCTGTCTCCAAGGTTAAACGTCCGGAGAAGGGCAGATCAGGTCAAGGAGGAGGACCGTCAGAGCACCGCCTCTCCCTACCGGTCCCGTGAAACACTGCCGTCTCTTGGACTCTATTCAGTCTCCAGGTTCAAGTTGCTTCCCAGATGTTCTTCCTCTACCCACACCCCTTCCACACTTCCTCCCAACCTACCTCCTGCTTAGCATGCTTCACCCTGCCTGCTCACAGGCGTGTCCGATGCTGCTTGTGCTAATGGAATTCACGGCCCTCTACTCTCACGAGGGCTCTGCGCGTCTTCTGCTGGTGACCCTAAGATCCACACAACAAGCAGAAAACTCGCTCTTACCCCTGAACCCTCCTTCATCCCAGCCATCAAAGACCCTGCTAGCTTTCCTTGCAAATTGTTTCCTAAATGTGTCTTCGGCCAGTAATTCGTAAGTCGCTGCCCTAATTCAGTTTGAACTTTTTGCAAACATTTGATTTGTCCCCGCGGGAAGTCATAAGTGCTAGAAGAAAACAGAAGGGGCGTGGCATTTACTGAGCCTAGTGCATGGCCAGACGCTGTGTTAGGAGCTTATACACGTTGTGATGAAAAACATATGACGTCCTAATTTTACAAATGGAGAAGCCAAATCTCCCTCACACTGTTTATAAATGAGGAAGTCATGCTTAAAACCAGCAAGAGAGACTGGAGAGGTGGTTCAGTGGTTAAGGCACTTGCTTGCAAAGCCTAAAAGCCTGGGTTCGATTCCCCAGTACCCACATAAATCCAGATGTAGAGAGTGGCACATACACCTGGAGTTTCTTTGCAACAGCAGGAAGCCCTGGTGTACCCCCCCTCTCTCCTTGCAAATAAATAAATAAAAATAGTTTAAAAACCAACACGATGGCTCAGCAGTTAAAGGCACTTGCTTGCAGAACCTGCAGGCCTGGATTGGTCCAGGCTTGATTCCCCAGCACCCACATAAAACCAGATCACAAAGTGATGAATGCATCTAGAGTTTTTTTTGCAATGGCAAAAGGCCCTGACATGGGGCTGGAGAGAGCTTAGTGGTTAAGACTCCTGCCTGCTAAGCCTAAGAATGCCGGTTCGATTCTCTAGGTCCCATGTTTAGCCAGAAGCAGTGACACAAGGGTGCAATGCCATGCTTGCGGGGGCACACAGGTCTGGAATTCATTCACAGCAGCTGAGAGGCTGCTGGCTTGCCTGTTCTCTGTCTCTTTCTCTCCCTCTCTCTCCCTCTCTCTCTCTCTCTCTCTCTCTAAAAAAAAATAAGGCCCTGACATGCTTGTTCTCTCTCTCAAATAAATTTAAAAATATTTTTTAAACTAACAAAAACTATTGCCCATGCCTATCCACCATCCCCGCCTTCTCCTGGCAGGAATACCCTAAGCCTGCTCTCCTTGGGTGTTACCTGTCTCATTATTTTGATAAAGAACCCCACAGAAGCAGCTCAAGAGGGGATTTATTCTGGCTCCCAGCTTCATGGGAAAGGTGTGATGGCAGAACGTGCAGTCCTTGGTAGCAGGAGCGGGTGTTGAAGACTCCCCACATTTCAGCAGGTCAGGAAGTGGAGAGAAGGGAGCCAGAGCCACAGCTTGGCTATCGCTCTCAAAGCTCATTCCTACTGACACCTCCACCAGCCAGACGCCACAACTTCCCAAAACAGGGCCACCAGCCAGGAACTAAGTGTCCAAATACATAAGCCTGTAGGGGACATTTCAGATCGAAGCCAGGGCAGAAACCAGAGGCTTAATGCTTAGGAATGAAGAGGGCTTTGGTGGGGAGAGAGCATGATTCTACATGAGAGCTGACATTACATGTGAATGGACAGTCCATCTTTCTGAGGCTTAGTCCAGCTTCTGATAAGTCAGTGTTGGAGGGGGAGAAGAAAGAAGAAAGGGAGGGAAGACTGGAGGGAAAGAGAGGAGAAAGGAAGGGAAAGAAAGAGGGAAAAGAAAGGAACAGATTGTGGTACCTAATTTGGAGAGATGTCTATGCAACTCTACTTTTTATTTTATTTACTTATTTGTTGTGTTTTTTTTGTTTTGTTTTGTTTTGATTTTTTGAGGTAGGGTCTCACTTATTTGTTGTTTTATTGTTTGTCTGAGAGGAGAGAAGGGGGTCAAGAGAGAAAGAGGCAGACAGAAAGAGATTGAGTATAAGCACACCGCCTCCTGCCACCACAGATGAATTCCAGACACGTGCGCCACTTTGTGCATCTGGCTTTACCTGGGTACTGCGGAACTGAGCCCAAGCTGTCAGGCTTTCAGGTCTTACAAGCAAGCGCCTTCGACCACTGAGCCACCTCTCCAGCCTGCACACTCTTACAGGCACATGCTACTATGTGCCTATAGTTTCCTTCCAGAAAGGGGGAAGCTGAAGGGAGAGTTAGCTTGGGAGTAAGGTGGAGATGGATTCTTGAACTGTATTTGAGCAAAAGCTCAAAGGAAAGAGATAAAACATATGAAGAATCGGTTGAAAACTGTTCATCCATCTTTTCCTCTCCATACATGAAAGTCTACACCTTGTACATCCCAGGCCAGTGGAGAGCTGTGGCATCACAGTCAGCCTTCAGAAAGTCCCTTTACTTATCTATCTATCTATCTATCTATCTATCTATCTATCTATCTATTTATTTTAGAGTCCTCTGGGTCTATTTCAGAGAAGCTAGCCTGATGTCAGCATATGGACAACAAACTATGGAACTATCCGGTTTCTTGGTTAGTCTTGGAGAGCTAAATCTATGGATTCCCCATACTGAAAGGCCCGAAAACCAAAGTTACGCCATGATAGGCTTCAGCTGCCTTGTAGGCCTCAGGCTAAACTCAGGTCAGGTTCCCAGAATGTAAGTCAGAACAAACAGTTACTGGAAAGACCATACTGACCCAGAATAACGAGCCAATTTGACAAAATAAGCTAAACGTTCCTCAGCTGCTGTATAACCAATCAACTTGTAACATGTAAATTCATGGTAAATGTCAACCAATCATATTAAAAATTTCCCCTCTCTTTGTTTGAACCCAATAAAAGCTTCTCCCAAATGCAACTCAAGGCTCTTGTATGAATCCACTGTGTTGGTGAAGTCAAGAGACCGAGCTTAAGCCCGAAATAAAGCTCTTTGCTTTTGCATACGTGTCTGGACTCCTTGGTGGTCTCTGGGGGGCACCGTGAACTGGGCACTACAATACCATGTGGATCTCATGGGCAGTCCACTTCACAACCGTGACCTTGTTTGTGTTTTTCGCAGCCCACCTCTAATGTATATTATTCTGCCATATGACATATACACTCACTTAAATCCTTTCTGGAGGAAAGAGGAGACGGAGTGAGCCCATGCTGAGTTTGAACTGCAGATGGGATGGTCTGATGGAAAGGTCGAGATAATGCAAATGTCCAAAATCAGCTCTTTGTTGGGTTCCGCATGTGGGAAGCCCTGTGGGAACCGCATAGACATTATGGAACCTGCAGTTTGAAGAAGCGATGGAAGAATCCTGCCGACGTCAGGATGGCATCGATGGCAGCCTTTCATACGGGACCTGATTCCCTGCCGGGTGAACATCATGGAGGGCTCAAAGAACGATAGTCATTCCTAGTGTCCTGCGTTCGTAAAACATCCCTTACGGCTGCTACACGATAAGCGGGGCTTCAGAGCCTTGAACACCACTTCTTCTGTATGTTCTATTAGTAACTCTGTGTTCAGATTTTCTCCAGATCAGCAGATAAATGTTGCTTTGGTAATTTGGGGTGTTTTGTTTGGTTCTGCTCTATTTCGTAGAGTTAAACCCACTGGTTTAATTGACAATCTGTTCACTCTCAAAAGACAGGGAATGGAATGAAAAGGAAAGGAACAACAAAAGGACAGGGGATACGACGTGGCCCCGGCCCGGGCCCCGTGGGGAGAGAGCTATGTCCCGTGAAAGAATTAAAAGCCCTTGGGGAAAACACCAAGTGTTACATACACATGACCAGGGATTTACTATGAGGGTATAAACAACAGTCATGGGAAGTTGAGGCAATCTTGGGTCAGTAAAGATATTTTGGAGCCACACAACTTTTCTCACAGTTCAGAGGTGGAAACTGTTCCTAAGCAGAGTTCTAGCACCCCCAGAATAAATAGAGAAATACCATCTGACTAAAGACGTAAAATGCCATTTAAACAAACTTTCCAGACCAGAAATATAAACTCTTGGATTTTCCCTTTGAAGGCATAACTGTGCCAAGGTCTCCCATCTCATTCTATACTATTTTTTTTTTTTTAGTTAAGGCCATCAGACTGGCCTTTTTTATGTGAGAGAGTGAAAGGAGAGTGAGAGCGAGAGCAAGAGAACTGGCGTAGCAGGAACTCCAGCCACTGTAATCAAACTCCAGATGTGTGCACCACCTTGTGTGTGTGTGCAACCTTGCACGCTTGCATCACCTTGTATGCCTGGCTTAAGTGAAATCTAAAAGTCAAACATGAATCCTTAAGCTTCGCAGGCAAGACCTTAACTGCTAAGCCATCTCTCCACCCCTATACTCATTTTTAAAACATTTTTATTTATTGATTTGCAAGAGAGAGAAAGAGAGAGAATGGGCACACCATGAATTTTCGCACTGCAAATGAACTCTAGATGTATGCTCCACTTTGTGCAACTAGTTTTACATGGGGACTGGGGAGTCAAACCTGGACTGGCAGGCTTTGCAAGCAAGCACCTTTAACTGCTAAGCTATCTTCCCAGACCCCTTAGTGTATCCTCTTAGATGTGTGTTCCCCTCACCTGGAGAATCCCTCCCTCTCATACATATCACTTCACAGGCTCTAAGGGAGACTCTACAAGAGGCAGCCACTCAACATCGTCACTGAGAACCTATGTGCAGGGCTGACTCTGCTGTACAACCGAAGCTCGGCATCTTGACTTTGCATCAATTCCAGTGACACTGAGGGCTTTGCTGTCCATGAGCAACCTCAAAACAGGAAGTGACTGTTCTGCAAGGGTCGCTGAGGCACAAGAGCACCACGGGATACAGCTGACCTCAGAATGAGAAGAGTAGCATCGTCTTTGCTCTCCCTGCTGATTCTAGACGCCAGCCTGCCAGCCTCTTGGCGTCATCTCCAAAAACAATGAAAATACCTGAAGCTCTGAGAACCCAAAGGAAGCTCTGATCGTTTCCTGTAAAAATATACAACAGGTGTGATGTAGTTAGCTAGCTTCCCATTGCTAGAACAAAGCACCCAGCCAAAAGTAGCTGATGGGAGGGAAGTTTTTATTTGGGCTTACAGTCTCAAGGGAAGCTCTGAGATGACAGGGGAAAAGCAAAGCATGAGCAGAGGCTGGACATCACTTCCGCCACAGCAGGCGGAAAACAGCAGCAAGAGGGGAGCTAAGCTCTAGCAAGAGGGAGCTAGCTAGAACATTCCTAAGCCTGTTCCCAATAACACACCTCCTCCAGCAAGGCTCCACTGCCCAAACTGCCATCAGCTGGGAACCAAGCATTCACAACACATGAGTTTATGGGGGACATCTGATTCAAACCACCACAAGCTGTTAGCTCCAGCTGAGCAGACATTCAAGAGAATCACCCTCCATGTCAGCTTCATCACAGCAACTTCACCCTCTCTCGGGTCTTAGAAGCCTCCTGGAATAGCTACTTTCACATAGCCATGACCAAATGAGGGAGGAAGAATTTATCTTGGCTTAAAGTTTCTAAGGGAATAGTCCACCAAGGCCAAGAAGATAGATGTGGCAGAGTTCACAGTGGTGGGAGCACGGGCTGGAAACTCCTCATATCGTGGGAAGTCGGGAAGCAGAGGACTCAGGCTGGAACCTGAAGTGAGTATCACTTTCAAGGCCTGTCCCCGCCCCACCAGCAACCTACTTCTGCTGGTTCAACCAGAGACCCAAAGGTCCACAAATCTCCCAAAACATCTCCACCAGCTATGGACCAAGCGTTCAAATGAATGAGCCAGTGGAGGACATTTCACACTCATAATACCTGCCCCTGACTGCAGCCCTACATGTTTGCAAGGCCACCTGTTATTCACCTGCCCTGATGATTTACCTAAAAACCATTGCCAGGAGTGTCCTGGTCAGATGCCCTCCTCCTGTGGAGCTCATAAAGGTCCACACCTTCAAGATAAGTTTTCTTTTCTTTCTTTCTTTTTTTTTTTTCAAGGGCGAGGTAGGGGTCTCACTCTAACCCAGGCTGACCTGTAACTCACTATGTAGTCTCAGGGTGGCCTTGAAGTCACGGCGATCCTCCTACCTCTGCCTTCCAAGTGCTGGGATTAAAGGCGTGCACCACCACGCCCAGCTAAGGTAAGTTTTCTTTTAACTTTTTATTGATAGCTTCCATAAGAATAGATGATAAAGCCATGATAATTCCCTCCCTCCACTCCTATCAAGATAAGTTTTGTTTTGTTTTGTTTTGTTTTGTTTTGTTTTGTTTTGTTTTGTGACAAGCCCAGCTGACTGGCCATTTTTTTATGCAAGAGAGAGAGAGAGGGACACACACAGAGAGAGAACTGGCTTGCCAGGGCCTCCAGCCATTGCCACCAGACACATGTGCCACCTTGTGCACATGTGCACATGTGCGACTTTGAGTGCTTGCACCTTGTGCATGTGGCTTATGTGGGACCTGGGGTCCTTAGGCTTCACAGGCAAGTGTCTTAACAGCTAAGCCCAAGATAAGTTGTTTTTTTTATTATTATTATTTATGAGGGAGAGTGAGAGAGCAAGAGAGAGAATTGGTGCACCAAGGCCTCGGCCACTGCAAACAAACTCCAGACACACATCCCACCTTGTGAATAGTCATCATCTGTGTGCAAGCATCACTTTGTGCATCTGGCTTACATGGGTTCTGGGGAGTCAAACCTGGGTCCTTAGGCTTTACAGGCAAGCACCTTAACTGCTAAGCCATCTCTCCAGCTTTCTTTTTTAAATAAAGAGGCAGGGAGAGAGAGAGAAAGAATGGGTGTGCCAAGGCCTCTAGACACTTCAAAGAAGCTCCACATGCATGTGCCACCTTGTGCACCTGGCTTACATGGGTACTGGGGAATCAAACCTAAGTCCTTAGGCATCACAGGCAAGCAAGCACCTTAACCACTAAGTCATCTCTCTGGCCCAAGTTTTTGAAAATCTGATTTTCTAGGCCTAGAGAGATGGCTCAGCAGTTAAAGCACTTGCCTGTAAAGCTTAACAACCTGGCTCAATTCCCCAGTACCCATGTAGAGCCAAAAGCCCAGAATGCTGCATGCGTTGGCAAGCCCATTCCCTCCCCGCCCCCCGTCTCTCCATGCAAATAAATAAAAAATTATTTTAAAAATCTGATTTTCTGAATCCCCTTGGCACCTCCTTCTTGTTCACCATGAATTACCAGGGCAGACAGATCTTAGCCCCCTTGAGTTTGGCCATGAGCGAAAGGGAATGACAGGTAAGCAGAAGACTAAAGGAAAAAATTTTTAAATAAAAATAAAAAAATAGGCTAAACGAAGTTCCTAGAGTAATATATGAATGTTTGGGGAGGGTCTAGAGAGACGATTAGTTGGTAAAGGGCTACCACGCAAGTATGAATATATTGATTGAGTCCCCACATGAAAACTGACTGTGACGGTCTGCAGCTAACCTCAGCACTGGCCCGGAAGCAGACACAGGAGGGTCCCTGGGGCATGCTGACTAGCTAGCCTAGCAAAATCAGTGAGCTTCAGGGTCAGTGAGATCCTGGCTAATAGGGTGGAAGAGTGATGAGGAAGACACCTGACATAGACCTCCCGCTCCACACACACTGCTCCAAGACCCTGCTCCCCCCAACTCCTCCTGCGCCCGGGACATCAGTGGCCATCAACCCCCAGAAGCAGTGAGGACCCTCAGTGGAGCAGCCATTTCCTAACTTGTACAAGAAGCAACAGAGAATCCAGTCAGGAGAGGAGAAGAAAGGGGGCTGAGGAAACAAAAAAGAATTGATGTCACTAAGTGCAGGTTTCTTAGCCCAGCACCCTTGGGGACTGCAGGGTTTGGGGAGGGAAGCTGCCCTGTTTTGCAGGTTGGCCAGCATCTCTGGGTTCTGCACACTAGAAGTCTATAAGCGCGTAAATGAAACTATCACTATCACTGCAAAAGGTCTCCTGTGTGGCAAAATTACCCCACCCGAAGAACTACCACCCTAACCAGACATTGTTTGCTTATGCTTCGACAGTCATTATTGCAGGCAAGTTGTGGGTCGTCTTGAATACTCTTTTTTCAGAGCCTGCACCAGGGCAGGAGAGAGACATTGGAGGATCCTTGGAGCCGCCTGGCTAACCAGTGTTACTTAACTGGTAAGTTCAGGCCAATGAGAGACCTTATCCCAACAACAAAACAAAACAAAAGAGGTAGACAGCATACCTGATAATTACAAGGCTTAACTCTAGCATTCACGTGCACACACACGTACCCACACATATATAAGCATGAATGCACAACACACACACACATACACATGCAAAAACATAAAGAGGGCTGGAGAGATGGCTTAGTGGTTAAGGTGTCTGCCTGCAAAGCCAAAGGATCCTGGTTCGATTCTCCAGGACCCACGTAAGCCAGATGCACAAGGGAGTGCATACATCTGGAGTTTGCTTGCAGTGGCTAGAGGCCCTGATGTGCCCATTCTCTCTCTCTCTTTCTTTGCTTGCAAATAAATAAATGAAATAAAATAATTTTTTTAACAAAAAGAAAATAGGTAGATATTCCTGTCATTGTTCCCTACATCTTGCTCTGGGAAGGCGTATTTACTGTGAAAATGTCAAACATTGAAAACTCTCCAAAATGCCTTACATGACAAGATGTCTGACACCTTGTTAATAATCGTGCCCGCAGTGGCTCTGGTGCCACCACGCAGTTCTGTGCTTCTGGAGGTCAGTGCACCCCAGAAACTATCCACATTACCACTGAGTTACACTAAAACTGGGCAAAGGAAGGTTTGCTTCCGAGTTGGACAGCTCTAAACAGAAGAAAAAAGGCAGATGGAGCAGAGATAAAAACAACTGCCTCAGGGTGTTCAGCTGAAGAGACTTTTGTAAAAAGAGATGATTTGCTGAGATGTGTGCCTGACAAAAGGAAACCTTTGGTGTGGATGGAATGTCCAGTGACTGCCCACAGGGGGCGCCCCGCAGCCTGCAGGCAGGAAGGTGCAACTAGAGGAGATGTGCTGAGAGCTGAGCGTGGGGAGCTGGGCAGAGAGGCAGTCTGTCCCTCAGGCGTAGCAGGGAAACTCCGGAACCTCCTGCCGAACTCCCTGCAGGTAAATCCAGCAAGGAGTACACTGGCAGGAAGCCTGAGCAGGGCCCCTATAGGAGCCAGCTTCCAAGATGGAAATCCGGAAAGGCCAAGAAGTAAAGCTGGGATGCAAACCTAAGGTCACACAGCCAGTCGGTCTCATCCCATTGCCAAACCAGTGACACCCCCAGGCTGCAGAGACGGCTCAGAGGTTAAGGCACTGAAATTTTCTAATAATAATCTACGACTTTTGGGCACACAATTATCCACCTCTATAAAATACTTCTGCCCAAACTCTCTTTGTTTATAATATACGTATCATTGGCTAGCAAAAAAAAAAAAAAATAGATTCCCATATGGCTTATCTTTTTAAATTTTAAATTTGCTCTCATCTATCTTAAATGACAAAACTATATAGACAAAAAAATTGTTTGAAAATAAATTTATTATGAGCAAATGTTTTATACTCCTATTTTACATACCCTGGGTTGTGAAAGACTTCAGATAAACAGGGGTTGGAGGAGGAAAATGTATAGGAAGCCTTCCCTGGGCAACAAGGTATGAATGGTCAGGGACTGGGGAGATGGCTCAGTCAGTGAAGTGTCTGCTTTGCAAGCATAAAGACCTGAATTCAGTCCTCAGAATCTACCTACAAATTTCAGGCATAGAGGCATGTGCTTGTAATCCCAACACTAGGGAAGCAGAGACAGGAGGATCCCTGGGACCCACTGGCCAGCCAGTCCAAGCTAACTGGAGATCTTCAGGCCAATCAGAGACCCTATTTCAAGAAAATCAGAGGTTGGGACTGGAGAGATGGCTTAGCAGTTAAGGCATTTGCCTGCAAAGCCAAAGGACCCCAGTTCGATTCCCCAGGACCCACGTAAGCCAGATGCACAAGGGGGCGCATGCATCTGGAGTTTGTTTGCAGTGGCTGGAGGCCCTGGTGTACCCATTCTCTCTCTCTCTCTCCCTATTTCTCTCTCTCTCAAATAAAGAAATAAAATATACATTTAAATAAATAAATAAAAATAAATTTAAAAAAAGAAAAACAGAGGTTGGATCTGGGCGTGGTGGTGCACGCCTTTAATCCCAACACTCGGGAGGCAGAGGTAGGAGGATCATCATGAGTTCAAGGCCACCCTGCAAAGACATAGTGAATTCCAGGTCAGCCTGGGCTAGACTGAAACCCTACCCCGAAAAACCAAAAACACTGAATGAAAGAAAGAAAGACAGAGGTTGAGCTGGAGAGATGGCTTAGTGATTAAGGTGCTTGCTTGAGAAGCCTAAGGACCCATGTTCGACTCCCCAGGTCCCACATAAGCCAGATGCACAAGGTGATGCAAGCGTGCAAGGTTGCACATGTGCACAGGTGGTGCATGCATCTGAAGTTCGTTACAGTGGCTGGAGGACCTGGAGTGCCAATTCTCTCTTTCTCGCTCTCACTCTCTCGCATAAAAAAAGGCCCGTTGGTTGGGCTTGCCTCAAAAAAAAAAAAAAAAAAAGTAAATAAATAAGCCGGGCGTGGTGGCGCACGCCTTTAATCCCAGCACTCGGGAGGCAGAGGTAGGAGGATCGCCGAGAGTTCGAGGCCACCCTGAGACTACATAGTGAATTCCAGGTCAGCCTGGACCAGAGTGAGACCCTACCTCGAAAAACCAAAAAAAAAGTAATAAAAAAAAAAAAGTAAATAAATAAAAGACAGACCCACAAAACATACACACGCACGCATGCACACACACACACACACACACACACACACACACAAATAAAACAAATGGTCAGCGGTCCACTTTGATTAAGTGCCCACAGGAGTAACAGCTCTCACTTTACAATTGAAAAGATCTTATCAACAGTGTTAGTCAAAAGCCTGAAAGCTACCAGGCCAGCCAGGAAAGGGGCAGGTGTGGGAGAAGTTGGTGCAGTGTCCTTTCTCAGAGCCAACTCCAAATCCAGAAAAACAATGGCCCTGAAGGGATGCTGTCTTTTCCTAATTCTCCTCCTTAACACAAATAAAAGCCTTCTTTTTGCAAGCCAAAGAGCCCCAGTTGATGCTGTGTTTTGCTCTGATTAACCTTTGGAGCCAACATTGTCTTTTGTTTGTCTTCCGGGTTGCTTGAGGCTCTCCTTAAAGGTCAGCAAGCATCACACCTAATCTGACTTCTAATTACTTCTGTAAACATTTCAGAGCGAATAAATGCCAATATAATTAGCCATCTATCCTATTATCTGCTCACTCTCTTTGCCATGAGGGCAGGGAGCCCACACAGGCAGCGCTCACTTCTCTGTACTTCCCACTGATTGTGGAAATCGGTTCCCCATGCTTGGCTGCCAAGCCACTACCCTAAGATAAGAATTATCTAAGAATCCCAGGGACACGCTCTCAGGACCCGGTCAGAGATGTTGATTTCTTTCTTTGAGTCGCAGTCTAGAAGAAATCTGTATTTCATTACTTTCCCAATGAATGCTGATGCAGACGCCAGGTAAGGAAACACCAGTTTAGATGGCTTTTCTCTCGGCACACAACCCGTCATAGTCAGCCATCTCTCTGTCTAGCCACACGTCCAAAGCCCTCCTTACCTGGAGACTTCATTAACTTACTTCTCGTGTGTGAGTACGTGTGTGTTCACGCGCACCTGCTCACGCGTGTGAGCGCAAGCCTGTGCATCCTACAGCACACACATTGAAGTCAGAGGACAACGTTTGGGTGTGTCCCTGCCTTCTACCTTGTTTGAGGTAAGGTGTCTCGTTCATCACCCCATTTGTGAGCTTCTGGCAAGTTCTCCTTCTCACAGTAGGTGGTCTGGGATTACTGAAGTCAGTCAGGGACTGAGAACAGTACAAGCGCTTTATCCACTGAGCCACATCAGGCTCTTTTTGTGACAGCTTTCTCTCCCAAGGAAAACACTCTGGCCTGGGCAGGCTCAGCCTCCCTTTGTCCCCAGAGCCTTCCAACCCCACCACCCCACACTTAACAGTCGTTCCCAACCTGCCCCACGTCACTCGCCCGCCAAACAGGTATTTAGAAATGGTGCGTGCGGGCGCGCTGGTTGTCATAGGAAAACGTCCTGGATCTTGTGAGCACGATTTATTCAGGCAGCAAAACGGTCCTGTTCTGTACAACAAAATACTGTCCCGCCCAAAATGCCATCAGGACACACACGGAGGAATCGGCCCCGCTTACAGTCTGAGCCACACAGCCTTGCCCTAAATTATGGCTTTGTCGGGAGGATTTATTGCTGCATTATTCAGGTAGCAAAAGCCTGGAAACAACCTAAAAGACCCTTGATAAGAGGCTATTAAATAAAGTGTGATGCGTTCACACAAAGAATTCCATTAGAGAAAATGGAGATCAATAGACGCTGATACAGGCCCGTATCTGAGGTGTTTTATGCATTTTAAAAAGCAGAATGTACAAAGGTACTATAAGAAGTCTCATTTGGGATTTTCCTTTAAAAAAAATGGTAAAGATGCCCTACGTACCTGTAGCATTGCATAAAGAGAACCCCTCCAAGAGGCTCCACCATGGAAGAGAAACCAGCTGTGGGGACAGGAAAGCTTCTTTCTACCATTACTGCGGGATTGTCATGTGCGGGTGGGTGAACTGGGAAATTCTGAATGCTCCCTAGCATGGTGCCAATGCTTTGTGTATTGTCTGCCTCACTCCCAGCCTCCCCCTTGAGTGTCTGCCTCACTCCCAGCTTCCCCCTTGAGTGTCTGCCTCACTCCCAGCTTCCCCCTTGAGTGTCTGCCTCACTCCCAGCTTCCCCCTTGAGTGTCTGCTTCACTCCCAGCCTCCCCCTTGAGTGACTGCCTCACTCCCAGCCTCCCCCTTGAGGGTCTGCCTCACTCCCAGCCTCCCCCTTGAGGGTCTGCCTCACTCCCAGCCTCCCCCTTGAGGGTCTGCCTCACTCCCAGCCTCCTCCTTGAGGGTCTGCCTCACTCCCAGCTTCCCCCTTGAGTGACTGCCTCACTCCCAGCTTCCCCCTTGAGTGTCTGCCTCACTCCCAGCTTCCCCCTTGACTGTCTGCCTCACTCCCAGCTTCCCCCTTGAGGGACTGCCTCACTCCCAGCTTCCCCCTTGAGTGTCTGCCTCACTCCCAGCTTCCCCCTTGAGTGACTGCCTCACTCCCAGCTTCCCCCTTGAGGGACTGCCTCACTCCCAGCTTCCCCCTTGAGGGTCTGCCTCACTCCCAGCCTCCCCCTTGAGGGTCTGCCTCACTCCCAGCCTCCCCCTTGAGGGTCTGCCTCACTCCCAGCCTCCCCCTTGAGTGTCTGCCTCACTCCCAGCCTCCCCCTTGAGTGTCTGCCTCACTCCCAGCCTCCCCCTTGAGTGTCTGCCTCACTCCCAGCCTCCCCCTTGAGTGTCTGCCTCACTCCCAGCCTCCCCCTTGAGGGTCTGCCTCACTCCCAGCTTCCCCCTTGAGTGACTGCCTCACTCCCAGCTTCCCCCTTGAGTGTCTGCCTCACTCCCAGCTTGCCCCTTGAGTGACTGCCTCACTCCCAGCTTCCCCTTGAGGGTCTGCCTCACTCCCAGCTTCCCCTTGAGTGACTGCCTCACTCCCAGCTTCCCCCCTTGAGTGTCTGCCTCACTCCCAGCTTCCCCCTTGAGTGACTGCCTCACTCCCAGCTTCCCCCTTGAGTGTCTGCCTCACTCCCAGCTTCCCCCTTGAGTGTCTGCCTCACTCCCAGCTTCCCCCTTGAGTGACTGCCTCACTCCCAGCTTCCCCCTTGAGTGACTGCCTCACTCCCAGCTTCCCCCTTGAGAGTCTGCCTCACTCCCAGCTTCCCCTTGAGTGTCTGCCTCACTCCCAGCTTCCCCCTTGAGTGTCTGCCTCACTCCCAGCTTCCCCCTTGAGTGACTGCCTCACTCCCAGCTTCCCCCTTGAGGGTCTGCCTCACTCCCAGCTTCCCCCTTGAGGGTCTGCCTCACTCCCAGCTTCCCCCTTGAGGGTCTGCCTCACTCCCAGCTTCCCCCTTGAGGGTCTGCCTCACTCCCAGCTTCCCCTTGAGGGTCTGCCTCACTCCCAGCTTCCCCCTTGAGGGTCTGCCTCACTCCCAGCTTCCCCCTTGAGGGTCTGCCTCACTCCCAGCTTCCCCCTTGAGGGTCTGCCTCACTCCCAGCTTCCCCCTTGAGGGTCTGCCTCACTCCCAGCTTCCCCTTGAGGGTCTGCCTCACTCCCAGCTTCCCCCTTGAGGGTCTGCCTCACTCCCAGCTTCCCCCTTGAGGGTCTGCCTCACTCCCAGCTTCCCCCTTGAGGGTCTGCCTCACTCCCAGCTTCCCCCTTGAGGGTCTGCCTCACTCCCAGCTTCCCCCTTGAGGGTCTGCCTCACTCCCAGCTTCCCCCTTGAGGGTCTGCCTCACTCCCAGCTTCCCCCTTGAGGGTCTGCCTCACTCCCAGCTTCCCCCTTGAGTGACTGCCTCACTCCCAGCTTCCCCCTTGAGAGTCTGCCTCACTTCCAGCTTCCTTCCTGCATCCTCCTTTTGGGCAGAGAAGCTCCCTGGGGCCGCTCTACACAGAGCAGGCACTTCATGTGTTTCTGTTGGTTTAGAATTTAATGACTTTCTGAAAGAACTGGAGCTGGGAAAAGAATTCTTTTGAAAACCAAAATACCTGCCAGACAGAGAAAACCTTTGGGGAGCTTTTTCCATCCTGGCGTTTCATACCTGGTTCTGATCAGAGGGTCTACAGATAAAATTTTTAGTAAGCCAAGCACAGTGGCATGCACCTGTGATCCCAGCTGCACCCCCAAGTGGCTCAGGCATCTAGAGTTAATTTGCAGTAGCAGGAGGCCCTGGTGCACCCATACTGCCACTGCAAGCTCCAGCCCCATGAACCACTTTATGCATCTTCTGGGGAATTGAACCCCAGCCATCAGGCTTTGCAAGCAATCACCTTTAACCACTGAGCCATCTCTTCAGCCCCTTCTTCCTCCTTTTATACTACCAGAGTTGCCCTTCCATAATTTCATAATTTCAAAGGGTAGCATTCTCTATTTTAACATGTTCGTTTTGAAAATTCCCAACATTCATTCATTGCAAGATATGGGTGACCCGCTCTGTTCTTTAAAAAAAAATTATTGTGGGGCTGGAGAGATGACTTAGTGGTTAAAGTACATGCCTGCGAAGCCTAAGGACTCCAGTTCGATTCTCCAGGTCCCACGTAAGCCAGATGCACACGCTGGCGCATGCGTCTGGAATTCGTTTGCAGTGGCTGGAGGCCTTGGCGCGCCCATTCTCACTCTCTCTTCCCCCCTTTCTCTGTCTCTAATAAACAAATAAATAAAAATTTTAAAAAATTATTGTAAGTCGGGTGTGGTGGCGCACGCCTTTAATCCCAGCACTCGGGAGGCAGAGGTAGGAGGATCGCCGAGAGTTCGAGGCCACCCTCAGACTACATAGTGAATTCCAGGTCAGCCTGAACCAGAGTGAAACCCTACCTCAAAAAACCAAAAAAAAAAAAAAAATTATTGTGGTGAGGGGCTGGGGAGGTGGTTCAGTGAGTAAAATGCTTGCCTTTCAAGCTAGAGTGTCCAAGTTCAATGCCCAGACCCATGTAAAAAGCCAGAAGCTGCGAGGAGCTTCTGTAATCCCAGTACACTGATGCTGACAGTGGAATGGGAAATGGAGAAAAATGGATTTCCCTGGAAGCTCACGACCAGCAGAATGAAAAATCCCAAGTGAGACACCCTGCCTCAAATGAGATGGAGAAGTGAAGGCTGACACGCAAGTTGTCCTTGGACCTCCACATATGTGCCATGGCATGCACGCGCCCACACACACGCACGCACGCACGCACATGCACACACGCACGGAATTAAAGTTATTGCAATCCTGTCAGCATTCCTAAGGACTTTGACAGGGGAATTTGTCTAATTACCATTGTTCAGAAAGCACAGCAGTTGGCCTAACAAGACAGGTCCGACGTGGCCCCAGCAGAGTAGAAAGGTATAATAGACAATTAATTGCTTTTGACCCTCATTTCATTTTGGTTATGATGAGCGCAGTAATAAAAACAGGCATTTCTTCCTAAACCGTTTCTACTTGGAAGTTCAACTTGGGTATGAAATTGTTCACATTATTGCCTGTGACAATCATCTCATTAATTAATTGAAAATAACAGAGGGAGTGACGTCAGCAAGATGGCAGAACAGGAAGCCCCCTGCTCATATCCCCATAGCAACAATAACTTGGCAGCTGCTCATGCACAGGTGCCTGGTGGGAGCTTTGTGATCCAGACAGGAGGCTCATCCCGAGCAGTGCCACTCTGAAGTGGTAGCGGGATGCCCAGGTCCAGCTTGCTCATCAAGGCCACACATGGAAGTAGCTCTGTTGCCCTGTAGATTTGGCTACAGCCAGATTCATTGAGGCTTTTATTGCTTTGTTTTTGTGTTTGTTTGTTTGTTTGTTTGTTTGTTTGTTTGTTTGTTTGTTTTGGAAATAGGTTCTTACGTATCCCAGAGTGGCATAGAACATACAGTGTAGTTGAGGCTGACCTTGAACCTCCTGTGTGATGAGACTATAGACAAGCCCCATCATAGCCTGTATGTGCTGTGCTGGGAGTCAGGAGGGGGACTTGAATCCAGGGCCTTGTGCATGCTGGGCAAGCACCTGACCAACTGAGCTACATTCCCAGCCCCAAACTTGCCTTTGGTCCTACCACAAGCGCCATCTACCAAGGGGTCTAAGAGGAGCCTAAAGGAAATGGAATGATATAGTCATAGTGCTGAAAGAAAACCCTGCCAGGCAGGAGAGCTATAACTGGCAAAGACTGCCTATGGTTAGAACAGTGGGAGAGGGATGGGGAGATGGCTCAGCAGTTAAGGCCTAAGGACTTGAGTTCAATTCCCCAGGACCCACATATGCCAGATGCACAAGGTGCCACATATGTCTGGAGTTTGTTTGTAGTGGCTAGAGGCCCTGGCACATCCAATCTGTCTCTCTCAATGAAATAAATTAATAAAATATTTTTTAAAAAATAACTGCAGGATTGTGAGAAAACTAAAAAATCAGTATTCCAGTTAAAACGGAAACTGCTAAGTAACAATATGCAAACATATAAATGCATAAAAGTTTCTAGCAGGTGTAAACATATATAGTCAAATTTAGAATACTCACACCACAGTGATCGTGGGACATTAAGCACTTTTCACTCTCGGATAAAGAATAAACGGTAAGTGTTCAAATATAGCTATAACTGAAATTATTTATTATTATTATTTTACATCTTCTTATAAGATGTAAAATGTGACAATGGTAGCCTAAAAGATGGAAGGGATGCAGGGAGAATGTTGTGGTTACCTTCTCATTGCTGGGACAAAACTTCTTGCAAAAAGCAGCTTTCGAGGCCACCTCAGACTACATAGTGAATTCAGGTCAGCCTGAACCAGAGTGAAACCCTACCTCAAACCAAAAAAAAAAAAAAAAAAATTATTGTGGTGAGGGCTGGGGAGGTGGTTCAGTGAGTAAAATGCTTGCCTTTCAAGCTAGAGTGTCCAAGTTCAATGCCCAGACCCATGTAAAAAGCCAGAAGCTGCGAGGAGCTTCTGTAATCCCAGTACACTGATGCTGACAGTGGAATGGGAAATGGAGAAAAATGGATTTCCTGGAAGCTCACGACCAGCAGAATGAAAAATCCCAAGTGAGACACCCTGCCTCAAATGAGATGGAGAAGTGAAGGCTGACACGCAAGTTGTCCTTGGACCTCCACATATGTGCCATGGCATGCACGCCGCACGCACGCACGCGCATGCATGCACACGCACGGAATTAAAGTTATTGCAATCCTGTCAGCATTCCTAAGGACTTTGACAGGGGAATTTGTCTAATTACCATTGTTCAGAAAGCACAGCAGTTGGCCTAACAAGACAGGTCCGACGTGGCCCCAGCAGAGTAGAAAGGTATAATAGACAATTAATTGCTTTTGACCCTCATTTCATTTTGGTTATGATGAGCGCAGTAATAAAAACAGGCATTTCTTCCTAAACCGTTTCTACTTGGAAGTTCAACTTGGGTATGAAATTGTTCACATTATTGCCTGTGACAATCATCTCATTAATTAATTGAAAATAACAGAGGGAGTGACGTCAGCAAGATGGCAGAACAGGAAGCCCCCTGCTCATATCCCCATAGCAACAATAACTTGGCAGCTGCTCATGCACAGGTGCCTGGTGGGAGCTTTGTGATCCAGACAGGAGGCTCATCCCCGAGCAGTGCCACTCTGAAGTGGTAGCGGGATGCCCAGGTCCAGCTTGCTCATCAAGGCCACACATGGAAGTAGCTCTGTTGCCCTGTAGATTTGGCTACAGCCAGATTCATTGAGGCTTTTATTGCTTTGTTTTTGTGTTTGTTTGTTTGTTTGTTTGTTTGTTTGTTTGTTTGTTTTGGAAATAGGTTCTTACGTATCCCAGAGTGGCATAGAACATACAGTGTAGTTGAGGCTGACCTTGAACCTCCTGTGTGATGAGACTATAGACAAGCCCCATCATAGCCTGTATGTGCTGTGCTGGGAGTCAGGAGGGGGGGACTTGAATCCAGGGCCTTGTGCATGCTGGGCAAGCACCTGACCAACTGAGCTACATTCCCAGCCCCCAAACTTGCCTTTGGTCCTACCACAAGCGCCATCTACCAAGGGGTCTAAGAGGAGCCTAAAGGAAATGGAATGATATAGTCATAGTGCTGAAAGAAAACCCTGCCAGGCAGGAGAGCTATAACTGGCAAAGACTGCCTATGGTTAGAACAGTGGGAGAGGGATGGGGAGATGGCTCAGCAGTTAAGGCCTAAGGACTTGAGTTCAATTCCCCAGGACCCACATATGCCAGATGCACAAGGTGCCACATATGTCTGGAGTTTGTTTGTAGTGGCTAGAGGCCCTGGCACATCCAATCTGTCTCTCTCAATGAAATAAATTAATAAAATATTTTTTAAAAAATAACTGCAGGATTGTGAGAAAACTAAAAAATCAGTATTCCAGTTAAAACGGAAACTGCTAAGTAACAATATGCAAACATATAAATGCATAAAAGTTTCTAGCAGGTGTAAACATATATAGTCAAATTTAGAATACTCACACCACAGTGATCGTGGGACATTAAGCACTTTTCACTCTCGGATAAAGAATAAACGGTAAGTGTTCAAATATAGCTATAACTGAAATTATTTATTATTATTATTTTACATCTTCTTATAAGATGTAAAATGTGACAATGGTAGCCTAAAAGATGGAAGGGATGCAGGGAGAATGTTGTGGTTACCTTCTCATTGCTGGGACAAAACTTCTTGCAAAAAGCAGCTTTTAGGGACTGGAGAGATGGCTTAGCAGTTAAGGCGCTTGCCTGCAAAGGCTAACGACCCATGTTTGACTATCCAGGTCCCATGTAAGCCAGATGCACAATGACGCAAGTGTGCAAGGTTGCACATGCATGCAAGGTGGTGCACATGTCTGGAGTTCTATTGCAGTGGCTGGTGTCCCTGGAGTGCCAATTCTTTCTCTCTCTCTTTCTCTCTCTCTCTCGCTCGCTCGTTATCACTCTCTCACATTAAAAAAAAAAAACAGTCTATTGGGCTTGTCTCAAAATAAAAAATGAAAAGTATACAGTTTTTGTGTGTGATGGAAGTTAAGTTGTTACCAGCTAAAAGTAGACTAATGTCAAGCTGGGTGTGGTGGCGCACGCCTTTAATCCCAGCACTCGGGAGGCAGAGGTAGGAGGATCGCCGTGAGTTCAAGGCCACCCTGAGACTACATAGTTAATTCCAGGTCAGCCTGGGCCAGAGAGAGACCCTACCTTGAAGAAAAAAAGAAAAAGAAAAAAAAAAGAAAAAGAAAAAAGAAAAAAAAAAAGTAGACTAATGTCATCATAAGATCGTTTTTGCAAACGTCATGGTAACCACACAGCAAAAGACATCTAGTAGATCCACAAAAGAGAAAAGAATCAAAGCACACCACTAAAATATATTAACAAGTCACTAAAGAAGACAGCAGGAGAGAAAACAGGAACCAAGGACCTAACCCGCAGCGCTCAGAAAATGACATGGGGTTCTCCTTGACATTGGCAATATCCTCGTGGATTTGACACCAACAGCACAAGCAATATAATCAAAGAAATGGGTCTCCATACAGCAAAGAGCCCTGTGGAGTGGGAAAAGACATTCCCAAACCCCACATCTGATGAAAAGCTAACACACAAAGTCTATAAAAGATGCTTTCAAGCCAGGCGTGGTGGCGCACACCTTTGATTCCAGCACTTGGGAGACAGAGGTAGGAGGACTGCTGTGAGACCCAGGTCAGCCTTGGCTAGAGTGAGATCCTACCTTGAAAAACAAACAAACAAACAAATAAAAGATGGTTTCAAAATTGGAGATGGAACTAGAGGTGTATTGCTCAGTGGTAGAATGTTTGCCTACCACACAAGAACCCTGAGTTGTATGCCCAGTACTGTTTTTAAAACTGGAGAAAATGGCTTACAGAGATATTTCTCACAAGAAAGCATGCAGATGGCCAACAGGTATATGAGAAGTTACTCAAAAGTCACTAGTCTTAAAGAAGTGCGAGTCAGAGCTACAATGAGATATCCCCTCTTATCTATTGAGATGCTGGTTATCAAAAAAAGGAAAGATACCTGTTGTCAAAAGGGTAGAGAAGGGCTTGGAGAGATGGCTTAGCAGTTAAGCGCTTGCCTGTGAAGCCCAAGGACCCCGGTTCAAGGCTCAATTCCCCAGGATCCATGTAAGCCAGATGCACAAGCTGGCACATGCACCTGGAATTCATTTGCAGTGGCTGGAGGCTCTGGCACACCCATTCTCTATTTGCCTCTTTCTCTGTCTGTCACTTTCAAGTAAATAAATTAATTCTTTTAAAAAGGGTAGAGAGGGCTGGAGAGATGGCTTAGTGGTTAAGGCGCCTGCCTCCTAAGCCTAAGAACGCTGGTTCCAATCTCCAGCGGTTCCAATCTCCAGGTCCCACGTTTAGCCAGATGCAAAGTGATGCAAGGGCGCAATGCCGCACTTGACCACAAGGGGGCGCATGCATCTGGATTTTGTTTGCAGCAGCTGAGAGGCTGCTGGCGCGCCCATCTCTATCTGTCTTCCTCTCCCTCTCTCTCTGTCTCTGTCTCTCCAAAAAGAAAAAAGGGGTTAGAGAAAATAGAAGTTCTTACACACTGTTGGTTGGAATATAAATTTGTGCAGCCATTGTGGAAAACATAAAATAGTATGAAAGAGCCTCAAAAATTACAAACAGGACTACCACACAATCCAGCAATCGTATACCACGCAAGAGTCTACAACTAAAGGAAGTGAAATCAGCGTGGTAAAGAGACATCAGATCCCCGTGCTCTTTACAGCACAATTCAAAACAGCCAAGAGATTTTAAAAAAAAAAAAAAGACCTTAAATATCTGCTGAAAGACAAGTAGAAAAGAAAATGCAATGTGCAATGCAGCACAATGGGGCATAACTCAGATGTTAAAAAGAAGAAAAGGCAGCCATTTTAACAACACAGATAAACGCAGAGAACACTGGGATAAGTGAAAAAGACACAGAAACCCATGTGAAATCCACAAGGTCACAGAAACACAAGGTCCAACGGAAGACGCCCAGGGGGGAGGGGTGCAGGATGTGCAGGGGTCATGGGAAATGTTGTGCTAGCGTCCAGTCCTAAGATGAATTGAGTGCTGGGCTGGGGTAGAACACTTACTTAGCATGTACAAGGGCCTGGGTTCAATCCCCAGGAACACACTCAGGCATGCATGCGCTAGCGCGCGCACACACACACACACACACACACACACACACACACAAAGAGGACTATATTTTGGAAGTCTAGTATACCACATTGTGACTGACGATAGCTACCAATACTCTACCATGTACTTGAAATTGGCTAAAAGATTTTTTTTTTTAGTTTTATAAGATTGAATCTTTGTTTCTGTTTTTTTTTGTTTTTTGGGTTTTTTTGTTTGTTTTGTTTTTTCTGGGTTTTTCTAGCCCAGGCTGACCTGGAATTCACTATGTATTTCCAGGGTAGCCTCGAACTCACAGTGATCCTTCTACCTCTACCAAACAAAATGCTGGGATTACACGTGTGCCTCCATGACTGGCTTTTTTTTTAAGATTGGATATTAAATATTTACCACACCAAAAAATTATAACTGCACGAATGAAGAATGTGTTAATTAGCCTCATTAAGATAGTCATTTTATAGAACATACATATACAAAATCATCACATTGCACATCTGTATTATAATAGTTTTATTTGCTAACTATGCCTTAATAAAACTACATGGGGGGGGGACATGTATTTGTACTGAAGTTCCAGATGTGACTAAAACAAATTCTTATATCTTTTTATTAATATTATTTATTACTATTATGATGATGATGATGAAAAGATGCTGGTAAAATTATACAATTCAGCCTTTTTCCACCCCTAAGAAAAGGCAAAGGGAAGTAACTTCGGACCTTCAGATTTGGATCACTAAACAACAATGCCAAAATTACCCAGGGTACATTGTCTAAATGTCTAAAGCCAGCACCCATTCAGAGAGGAGACCGTGACCCAAATGATTAGGAAACATGTTCCGCTCTACTTGGTAAGTTCTAGTACCAAAAACTTAGACTATTATTTCCAAGGGGTAGGGGTCTGCTGAAGAGGGACTAGCCTGCTTTTATGAAGACAAGGAAATGGCTTGCATTGTTAAAGGGCTCCGTGCTGAGTAGTGAAAGTCTTGGCTTTGCTGCCATCTGCTGGTCTCTCTGGGCAGTGCTTGCAACTCTCACCCAGGCTTTATTTTCTGAACCAAGCTTGGGTGGCTGTTTGTTCTCTCCGGGAAGGGGCTGAGCAGCTGGGCCTCATCCTTGAGAAGCCAGGCTTCCTGTTTCAGGGAGGGAAGGTGCAGTACTGCAGGATGGGAAGTATAGTGGTCTCTCTCTCTCTCTCTCTCTCTCTCTCTCTCCTCTCCCTCCCTCCCTCCCCCCTCCCTCCCTCCCTCCCTCTCTCTCTCTCTCTCTCTCTCTCTCTCTCTCTCTCTCTCTCTCTCTCTCTCTCTCGTTGCCAAGGCCTGAAACAACCAGTAATACCTGCCCACTTTCTACCCAACCCAGAGCCCAGCCTGAAGGTTATGATCCCTGAAAATTCCATCCTCCTTCCCCAGGCCCCTCCTCCACAGGCTTCGCTTTCTAATGTGACACTTAAAGTGGACGCGGGATAGAGCTCAGAAAAAAACTCGCATGCTCAATCGATATTTAACAACAAAAAAAGCAAAGGTGATTCAATGGAGAGAATCTTTTCAACAAATGGCACCAGAGAAATTAGACATAAACGTTCACAAAGCTAAAGCGTCTCCATCCATGCTGCGCGCGCGTGTGGGTACGTGTGTGTGTGTGTGTGTGTGTGTGTGTGTGTGCGCGCGCCAGGATTTCTCTCAGCTTCAGAGAGCACCAGACACATGCGCCACTTTACATGAGTGCTGAGCATTTGACAAACTTGACAAGCAGATGTCTTTAAGTCCTGAGCCATCTCCCCAGCCCTCTCATCAAAATTTTAAGCCTTGGTTTCATAAATGACAAGACAGACTATGTGGAGGAAATAGTCATAAATCGCATATTTGAAAAAGGACTTGTATTCAGAATACATATTTTTTAAACTTTCAGAATGGAAATCAAACCAATCCAATTTTTCTAACCAGTAAAGATTTCAACAGCTACTTTACCAAAAGGACATGTAAATAACCAATAAACTCGTTATTTCTTGTGGCAGTTTGAATGTAACATGTCCCCCATGGCTTCATGTGTTAGATTAAGCCTCACACTCGGGCTGGAGGGATGGCTTAGCAGTTAAGGTGTCTGCCTGCAAAGCCAAAGGACTCCGGTTCAACTCCCCAGGACCCACGTAACCCAGATGCACAAGGGGGCACATGCGTCTGGAGTTCATTTGCAACAGCTGTAGGCTCTGGTGTGCCCATATTCTCCCTCTCTCTCTCTCTCTCTCTCTCTCTCCCTCTCCCCCCCTCCCCCTTCTCTCTGTCAAATAAATTAACTTTTGGGGGGAAAAACAAAAGCCTCCTACTCAATCCCCAGCTGGTGGAGCCTTTGGGCCTTGGGGAGGGAGCCTTGCTGGAGGAAGTGTGTCCCTGGAGTTGGCCTTGAGGTTCACTGGTCCAGCCCTGCTACCAGTGCTGGCCGCGAGCTCCCCTGCTGCTTCTTCACAGCCAATGTGACAAGATGTGAAGCCCTTCCTGCCACGCTGTCCCCATAACGCAGCTTCTCTTGAAGGTGTAAGCCAGAGCAAACTCTCTCCTTCCTCTGGAGGGATGTTTCCTCCCAGCAACAAGAAGGTAATTATAACAAATACATGCAGCATAATTAGTCATTAGGGAGATGCCAAGTCAAACCACAATTAGGTCCAACCAGTTATTAGAATGACTCATTGAAAGAAAAGAAAACTAACCCTATCAAGTGTTGGCAGGGACACAGAGCAACGGGGCTTCACGTAGAGTGCTGGAGGAAATGCAGCTGGCACGACCCCATAAATGTGTTTCTATCTTAGTTTTATCTCTACCTCGCTATCTTCTTAACATCTTAGAAGTTGAGGATTCTTAGCAACAACAACCAATCCCACTTCTCGAAACTCATCCAAGTAAAATCAAAACCTTTTGTATTTATGCAAAAGCCAACATGCAAATGTTTATAGTGGCTTTCTGCCTAATCACAAAAGACTGTGAATAAACAGTATGTCCTTCAACGTGGGAGTCAATAAGCAAACTGTGGTATCTCAATTCAACGGACTTCTGCCCAGAAATAAAAAGGAACCAACCTCCTACACGTGCAAGGGAGGACTCTCAACCTCCTACACGTGCAAGGGAGGACTCTCAACCTCCCACACGTGCAAGGGAGGACTCTCAACCTCCTACACGTGCAAGGGAGGACTCTCAACCTTCCACACATGCAAGGGAGGACTCCCAACCTCCCACACGTGCAAGGGAGGACTCTCAACCTCCTACACGTGCAAGGAAGGACTCTCAACCTCCTACACGTGCAAGGGAGGACTCTCAACCTCCTACACGTGCAAGGAAGGACTCTCAACCTCCTACACGTGCAAGGAAGGACTCTCAACCTCCCACACGTGCAAGGGAGGACTCTCAACCTCCCACACGTGCAAGGGAGGACTCTCAACCTCCTACACGTGCAAGGGAGGACTCTCAACCTCCCACACGTGCAAGGGAGGACTCTCAACCCTCCTACACATGCAAGGGAGGACTCCCAACCATCTACACGTGCAAGGGAGGACTCTCAACCTCCTACACGTGCAAGGGAGGACTCTCAACCCTCCTACACATGCAAGGGAGGACTCCCAACCATCTACACGTGCAAGGGAGGACTCTCAACCTCCT
This sequence comes from Orientallactaga sibirica, assembly GCA_036365145.1. Classification (NCBI taxonomy): domain Eukaryota; kingdom Metazoa; phylum Chordata; class Mammalia; order Rodentia; family Dipodidae; genus Orientallactaga; species Orientallactaga sibirica. Next base: position 20,919,195 of record JAEOAD010000032.1, on the reverse strand, counting down.
ACACGTGCAAGGGAGGACTCTCAACCTCATACACGTGCAAGGGAGGACTCTCAACCCTCCACACGTGCAAGGGAGGACTCTCAACCCTCCACACGTGCAAGGGAGGACTCTCAACCCTCCTACACGTGCAAGGGAGGACTCTCAACCTCCTACACGTGCAAGGGAGGATTCTCAACCTCATAAACGTGCAAGGGAGGACTCTCAACCTCCTACACGTGCAAGGGAGGACTCTCAACCCTCCACACGTGCAAGGGAGGACTCTCAACCTCCTACACGTGCAAGGGAGGACTCTCAACCTCATACACGTGCAAGGGAGGACTCTCAACCCTCCACACGTGCAAGGGAGGACTCTCAACCCTCCACACGTGCAAGGGAGGACTCTCAACCCTCCTACACGTGCAAGGGAGGACTCTCAACCTCCTACACGTGCAAGGGAGGATTCTCAACCTCATACACGTACAAGGGAGGACTCTCAACCTCCTACACGTGCAAGGGAGGATTCTCAACCTCATACACGTGCAAGGGAGGACTCTCAACCCTCCACACGTGCAAGGGAGGACTCCCAAAAGCATCCTTCTGAGATGAGCCTAAGTGTAGACCTCAGTTCTATGACATTCTGCAAAAGACAAGCTAAGGATCCGAGAGCAGAGCAGTGGTTGCCAGGGTCCGGGAAAAAGGGAGAAGCTTGGGCCAGCCTGGGTTACATGAGATCCTGTTGGACATCAAACAAAAAAAAAGGAGAAGGGAGAGAAGAGAAGGAGAAAATGAAGAAAATAAGAGGAAGAAGAGGATGAGGGGAGAAGAAGAAGAAACTGATCACATTCAGTGCAAGTACTGTCATGTGCAGCACCTTGGTGGGCTTTATCAAAGGAGTTCCCTTTGGTGACAAAAGTCCTACTGCTTCTCACCCCAAGATCAGCGGCCTTTTACAGCACCGCCAGACCCCATCTTCTCCCTGCAGTGCCCACATGCTCAGTCTGCCTGTCCTCTGCCTGAGCTGTGGTCCGTTCATCTGCTCCCCCACCATCCTGAGCTCCTCCAAGCTTCTCTCACCCTCCACAACCCAGCAAGCTGCTCAGTGACCCACACAAGTATTCATTGAGTAAGCGAATGAATGAGCCCTCCGGAGACTCATGAACAGCCACTCATGGTGATGTCTCTTTCCTGCCACATCCCACAGGACTTTTCGTCTCTTATGTGTCATAAGGAAGGACATCAGACATGGATAGAGCAGTTCCTGCCCAGGTAGACTATGAGCTCTTCTGTGGAGGGAGAATAAGTCTGCAAATATCCTTATTCCCCGGAGAACCCTGAATAGCTCCGTATTCAATGTTAATCAATTGGTCGGTCAAAGAAACAATTTTTTAAATATTTTATTTCTGCTTATTTATTTGAGAGAGAGAGAGAGAACAGGCATGCAAGGGCCTCCAGCTGCTGCAATTGAACTCCAGATGCATGCACCACCTGTGAGTCTACCTGGCTTATGTGGGTCTTAGGGAATTGTACCTGAGTCCTTTGGCTTTGTGCAGGCAACAGCCTTAGCTGCTAAGCCATCTTTCCAGCCCAGAAACAATTCTTTTTTAATTTTTTATTGACAGCTTCTATACTTACAGACAATAAACCATGATATTTCCCTCCCCTCCCCCATTTCCCCTTCACAACTCCAATCTCCATCATATCCCCTTCCTCTCTCCATTAGTCTCTCTTTTATTTTTTTTTTGCCTTTTTTTTATTGACAACTTTTATACTTACATACAAAAAAAAAACCTGATATTTCCCTCCCCACCCCCCATTCCACTTTAGAAGTCCAATATCCATCATATCCCCTCCCTCTCTCCATTAGTTTCTCTTTTAATTTGATGTCATCATCTTTTTCTTCCATTTTGAGGGTCTTGCAGAGGTAGTGCTAGGCACTGCAAGGTCATGGATATTGAGGCCAATTTCTGTCTGGGCAGTTGCATTGTAAGAGGTCATACCCTTCCTTTGGCTCTTCCATTCTATCCGTCCCCTCTTCCGCAATGGTCCCTGAGCCTTGGAGGGTGTGACAGAGGTGTTTCAGTGCTGGGCACTCCTCCATCCCTTCTTCTCAGCACTATGTTGCCTTTTGGGTCATCCCAGTGGTCATTGCCATCTGAAAAGAGAAGCTTCTCTAACCAGAAGTGAGAGTAGGGCTGGAGAGATGGCTTAGCAGTTTAGGCGCCTGCCTGCTAAGCCTAAGAACCCGGTTCCAATCTCCAGGTCCCACGTTTACCCAGATGCAGTGACCCAAGGGCGCAATGCCGCACTTGACCACAAGGGGAGCGCATGCATCTGGATTTCGTTCACAGCAGCTGAGAGACTGCTGGCGCACCCATCTCTATCTGTCTCCCTCTCCCTCTCTGTCTCTCTCTCTCTCTGTGTCTCTCTCTCCAAAAATAAATAAAATAATAAAAAAAAATTTTAAAGTGATATGAATATGGACATTAAGTGTAGTGCTTTCAGGGCAGTTTGGTGAGCATAATATATGCATTTAGCCAGACAAGAGCAGACGTTATACCCTTAAGGCACATGAGCCCCCACCCCCGCCATAGGCTTTTCATTAGATTTTCAGTACCAGGTATGTATTCCCTCCCATAGAGCAGACATTGAGTCCAATTAGGGAGCAGTTGGTTTCCCCCCAGCATACATGCCACTATTGCACCTGTTCAGTCATTTGGCCTGTCTGGCCAAACTTAAGGCTTCCAGTGTCCACTGTTCCAGAAACAAATTTTTTAAGTATATATTTTGTTTTAATATTTATGTATTTGAGAGAGTGTATGGGCACACAAGGCCTCTTGCAAATGAACTCCAAAAACTTACACCATTTTGTGTATCTGGCTCTATACAGGTGCTGGGAAATTGAACCTGGAAAGGCTTTGCAAGCAAGTGTCCTTAACTGTTGAGCCATCTCCCCAGTAAAATATTTGATTTATTTACACATATGTGTTGGTGGTGATGCCAAGGTCTGTTGCCACTGCAAATGAACGCCAGAACAGGCACCGCTTTTTGATGTGTCTGGGTCTATGTGGGTGCCAGGGAAGGGAACCTAGGCCACAAGGCTTTGCAAGCAAGTGTCTATAACCACTGAGCTCCCTAGTCCAAAGAAACATTTTTTTTCTTAAATTCATATGGAGAGAAAAAAAACAGGCTACAGCACTTGGGAGGCATAAGTAGGAGGATCGCCATGAGTTCGAGGCCATGAGTTCGAGGCCACCCTGAGACTACGTAGTGAATTCCAGGTCAGCCTAAACTAGAGCGAGACCCTACCTCGAAAAACCAAAAAAAAAAAAAAAAAAAAAAAAAACCAGGCTACAAAGCAGAAAAGGACACTTAGATCAAATTACATGATTTTTCATTGGCAAGACTTTTTTATCTTGGTTTTACATTTTTTTGGATTGTTTATTTGTTTTGGTGGGTATTTTTTATTTATTATTTATTATAAAGAAAGTGTATAGGCATGCCAGGGCCTTCAGGCACTGCAAATGAACTCCAGACACGTGTGTCCCCTTGTGCATGTGTGCAACATTGCATGGTTGTGTCACTGTACTTATGTGGGACCTGGAGATTCAAACATGAGCTCTTAAGCTTTGCAGGCAAGCACCTTAACTGCTAAGCCACCTCTCCAGCCCAGTGTGGTTTTTTAATTTATTTTTATTAGACACGGACATATTTAGTATATAAACAACACATGTTGGTGCCATCCTTTCCCTCCTCTCTGTCCCTTTTCTGAAGAGGCCCTCCTCGTTGGGAATGCAGGAATTCACTATGTAATCTCAGGGTGGCCTCAAGTTCATGTCAGTCCTCCTACCTCTGCCTCCTAAGTGCTGGGATTAAAGGCGTGTGCCACCACACTTGAATAGGGTTCCACCTTTTAGTCTGACTTCCAGGATATAGGATTCTGTGGTACCAGTTCAATTGGGGTTCAGTTTTGTGTCCCCCCCCCACACACACACACTTTCCCTTCCCCCAAGCCTTACCCTCCCTATAGTCCAAGTCTCGAGATGCTATTCAGGTATGTCAGCAACTCAGGCTGATCCATGTTAGAAACCACAGATGAGTGAGACCCTGCGACAGTTAGTTGTCTTTCTGTGATTGTGTGAGTTCACTTAGAATGATCTGTTCCAGGTTTGACCATTTTTCTACAAATTTCATTGTATCATTTTTTTTCTTACTTCTGAGTAGAATTCCATTGTGTAGATATACCACACCTTGGTTATCCATTCATCCAATGATGAGCACCTGGGATGATTCCAGTTCTTAGCTATTATGAATTGAGCAGCTATAAACATGGTTGAGCAAACTGAGATGTGGAGCTTTTAGGGTAAATGCCCAGTAATGGAATAGCAGGGTCTGTTGGTAACCCTATATTCATCCTTTTCAGGAGTCTCCATATTGATTTCCATAGTGGTCATACCAATTACATTCACACCAACAGGGAATAAGTGTCCCTATTTTTCCACATTCTCAGTAACATGTGTTGTCATTTGATTTTTTAATGTTTGGTATCCTTACTGGGGTAAGGTGGAATCTCATAGTTGTTTTAAATTGCATTTCCCTAATGGTTAGGAATGTTGAACATTTTCTTAAGTGTGTGTTAGCCATTTGTAATTCTTCCTCTGAGAACTCCCTATTCAGTTCTCTGCCCCACTTTTGGAGTGGGTTTTTTTTTTATTGTTTAGTTTTTGGAGTTCTTTGTAGATTCTAGATATTAGGCTTCTGTCAGTGGTATAGCTTGCGAAGATTTTCTCCCATTCAGTGGGTAATCTATTGGCTCTGCTTATGGTATGTTTGTCTTTGCAAAAGCTTTTTAGCTTCATGAGATCCCATTGGTTAAGAGATTGTTTAATTTCCTGGGCTACTGGGGTTTTGTTCAGGAAGTCTTTCCCCACTACTCTATCATGGAGAATGCCTCCTATTTTTTCTTCCAGTGGGAGCAGAGTTTCAAGTCTTATATTGAGGTCTTTAATCCATATGGACTTGATTTTTGTTTTTGTTTTTGTTTTTGTTTTTTGAGGTAGGGTCTCACTCTAGCTCAGGCTGACCTGGAATTCACTATGTAGTCTCAGGGTGGCCTCGAACTCATGGCGATCCTCCTACCTCTGCCTCCCGAGTGCTGGGATTAAAGGCGTGCTCCACCACGCCCAGCTCAGGACTTGATTTTTGTGTATGTGTGGTGTCACGGAGACCAAGCTGGCCTAGGACTCACTATGTACCAAGGATAACCTTGAACTCCTGATCCTCCTCCCTCCACCTTTGGAGTGCTAAGATTGCAGGCATGCCCCATGTCCAGATTAAGGTTTTAATTTTCTTCCTTTGCTAACTGGGACATACATTGGTATGAAAGAATTAAAATGCATCAAAGGATTAATGCTAAGGAAAAGAGTGCAGTGCTGGTCAACTGAACATGCAAACATCTTCCTCTGTGTTTTCCTAAGTGAAACGTCTATATTTCTGTATTCTTTTATACCTCTGGGGAGTCTTGGACAGGTGATCAGAAGCCTTATGGAGGGACACAGATCAGTTTCCAGCTTGTTCTTAAGGTCATCCATGCCGTAAGTGAAACTAAATCATAACAACAATCTTCTGTCTTTCAATGGGAGGAGCAACTGCAAGGCATTTCAGAATTTTTGAGGAAATGAGAAAATAACTATTGGCAGCACTTTCAGGATGGGTGTTGATAATAAAACAGTACGAGCACATGGGGACTCAAGGTGGGGTGACCAGCCATGAGTGCAACACCAGGTCCCCACTGACCACCAGTCAGTCACCACCTGCTACAATCAGATATGTGTCATCAGTGTTGAAGTGAATATTAAATACATTGAGGGGCTGGGGAAATGGTTCAATGGGTAAAATGCTTGACTCAAAAGCATGAGGACCTGAGTTCAAGCCCCAGAACCCACATTTTTTAAAAGCCTGCTACACGGTACAATAGTGGTACCCAGCCTATGTGGGTAATCAGGAGCTCTCTGATTGGATATGAGGTTCATTCAGTGGGAGAGAACTTGTACCTGGTACTGAGAACTAAGTCAGAATCCTATGGATAGGAAGGTCATAGACTCTAAAGGGAAGCTCCCCCTGTTCTTCGGCTGAGATGGCGTGCCCATCAAAGTCTTTGAAATGACTACCCTCATCCCATTTGATCCACATTGCTCTCATTTGGTTGGAGAATCTGTTTTTCACAGGTGGCAGTGAATACTGGGGAGACCCAAGATCCATCAGTATAACAAGAAAAGAAAGCCAACTGCCTAGCACAAGACCACTCATCTCTATCACATCCACCAGAACCTGGAAGACACTGCAGAGGAAATGATGACTTAAACACTAGAGCTGCTCTCACTGCTCGCCTGACAACCTCCTCCAGGGAGTTGGCGGTAGACACTGAGAAGACTCAAAACTCACCAAAGCAGAAATTCAGAGGATTCAGAAAACTTGACACTACAGGAGACTTATAACACACTCTGCAAGGCTCAGGGGACATTGGGGAAGAAGGGGCAGGAAGGAGTGTCCTGAGATATTGCCCTACCCCCCCTCCCGCCGAAAGAATACCACAGTGAATGCTGTCAATGGAACAGGGGTGAGGGAGAGGTGCATAAGACTACAACCCAATGGAAATGGGACCAATAGTCAATATGTCCATACTGTAAAGTTCACAAGTGATTTTATTAAAAAGCCTGGTGTGGTGGTGGGCTTGAAACTCAGTACAGGGGAGGCAGAGAAAGGTGAATCCTTGAGGTCAGCCAGTCTAGCCTAATTATCAAGTTCCAGACCGATAAGAAAGCCTATATCAAAAAATCTGGGGGTCCAGGCCAGCCCGAGACTACATGGTGAATTCCAAGTCAGCCTGGGCTAGAGTGAGACCCTTGAGAAACAAACCTAATAATGATGATGATGATAATGTTAATAAATTTAAAAAGCTTTGCATAGTGGCATATGCCTACAATCCCAGAATTTGGAATGTGGAGCCAAGAGGATCAGGAGTTCAAGGCCAGCCTCAATAACATATTGGGTTCAAGGCCAGGCATGGTGGTGCACACCTTTAATCCCGGCACTTGGGAGGCAGAGGTAGGAGGATCACTGTGAGTCTGAGACCATCCTGAGACTACATAGTGAGTTCCAGGTCAGCCTGGGCTAGAGTGAGGCCCTAGCTCAAAATACACACACACACACACACACACACACACACACACACATAAATAAATACATTAATATTGAACAGTGAATTAATCTGTAAACTTCATAGACTGACAATGTTCTTCATACACAGTCACTTATTTAACCCTTACTGAATCAGTCTATATCAGTCCTCATTGGGGGTAGGGAAGGATTAGAACCTGAGAAGCTGCTGACTCACCCTGCTAGTAACATAGCCAATATGGAGCAAAATGGGAAGTTACCCTCCAACCTCTCTCAGCACCTTTTACAATGGCACCCTCTTACACAGTCATGGAGGCTGTGGGACCCAAGGTGTAAAAAAAAAAATTTTTTTTAAAACTTTTTTCGAGGTAGGGTCTCACTAGCTCAGGCTGACCTGGAATTCACTCTGTAGTCTCAGGGTGGCCTCGAACTCATGGCGATCCTCCCACCTCTGCCTCCCCGAGTGCTGACATTAAAGGCGTGCGCCACCACGCCCGGCTCTCCAAGGTAAAAATTTTTTGAGATAGCATTTTGCTACATGGCCTAGGCTAGCCTTGAACTCAGGATCCTCCCGCCTCGGCCTCTAAGTACTAGGATTACAAGTGAAAACCACCACGCTTTGCTCTGTAATCTTTTCTTCCTGTGCTAGGAGTATGGAGGACAGGGCCTTGCACATGTTAAGCAAGCGTTCTACCACTGAGCATACCCCAGCCCTTGTAATACATTTTGAAATCAAATAAAGCTAAACTCCCACTCTTTCATACCAGTTTTCTTGGTTATTCTTGCTTACATGCTTTTCCACACTTACTTTAATTAAAAGTCATTTGTCGAATTCCAAAAAAAAAGCTTCCACTTGTGTTAAACTTGTTAATTGGGATGATTTAATAATAGCTGTTATTTCAAGTATCCTATCCAAAAACCATGGTTTCTCTCCATTTGTTCTATTTTTACAGTTCTCAGGTTTCTCGAAGGTAGAATTTGTATCCTTCTTTTTTTTTTAATTTTTTGGTTTATTTTTATTTATTTATTTATTTGAGAGCGACAGAGAGAGAGAGAAAGGCAGAGAGAGAGAAGGGGCGCACCAGTGACTGCAGATGAACTCCAGATGCACGCACCAGTTTGTGCATCTAGCTTATGTGGGTACTGGGGAATCGAGCCTCGAACCGGGGTTCTTAGGCTTCAAAGGCAAGCTCTTAACCACTAAGCCATCTCTCCAGCCCCAACAATCATTTTGAAAACATTCTTAATCATTCTAAAGACAAATGGAGGGAAAGAGAAGGGACGTGTGCTAGAGTCTGTTGCCTGTGTTCCCCAAAGCAGATCCTTCCTGTTCCCTCAGGCACCCTCACTCAGATGTCGGGTGAGATCTCACTGTGACAATCAGAACCCTCACAGTCCCTCAGCCAGAGCCCCGGCGGGCCAGCAACGGCCCATTCTGTGTGCACAGCAGATCTCCATTTACTCACGCTTGAAATAGGCCACCTGGCTGACTGCATTCCAAGAAAGCCATTGATCATCATCTCTAAGAAGCCGGGATCCATCTGCAGGCTTAGCAGTCTGGTTCCCAGTACAAATGGAGCTGGCCTCTGGTGAACCAGGAAGGAGAATCAACCCTTCTCAACCTCCCCCACACACCCCAGTTCTCTTTTGAACTCTTTGACCCCCCCCCACCTAGGTGCTCTTATTCCTCCTTTGGGCTTTTGGGGGTGTTGCAGTCAGGTTCGCATTGCTCGTAGATTGGAACCGGTGTTCTTAGGCTTAGGAGGCAGGCGCCTTAACTGCTAAGCCATCTCTCCAGCCCCCTGTTTAGGCTTTTAACTGTCCCTTGGCCGGAGGTGGAGGTGGGAGCACACGTTCAGACATTTGTGATATGGCACAAGGATTCAGAACCCATGCTCTAGAATCAAATCCCAGTGACCTGGCCAAGTATTTCCCTTCATTTAAATAATAAAGAGGACTGGAGATGGCTTAGCAGTGATGGTGCTTGCCTGCAAAGCCAAAGGCCCCAGGTTCAATTCCTCAGGAACCCATGTAAGCCAGATGCACAAGGTGGCACATGCATCAGGAGTTCATTTGCAGTGGCTGCATGCCCTGACGTGCCCATTCTCTCTGTTTCTCTCTCCCTCCCTCTCTCTCTCTCTCTCTGTGTGTCTGTGTGTGTGTGTGTGTGTGTGTGTCTCCTCTGTCTCAAAATAAATTAAAAATAAAATATAAAACAATGTAAATAAGAGGGGAACAGTGACTCCTACTTCAGAGGGATTAATAAGCTGTCCAAAGCGCTTGGCATACAGGGGCATATGGCAGCTAAATGAGGAGGGAGGGTGAGCACATGTGCCATTAGCCATCCTGTGGAAAGTGACTGCCCATGCCTCTGCTTGCTGGGGCGGGCAGAGGCAGGTCCTGAGAACAAGCACACCCACCCTTTACAAGCGCTCCAGCCCCAGGGTGTTCCCAAGGTTAGGCAGCACTCCTCCGGTAGACTTCAGCACTCCAAACGCTGGACTCTAGCCAGGCTTTCAAGGCTTTGCAAGAACTCAGAGGCCTTCACGGGAGCCTCCAATCTGTTCTGAGGAAACACCTCTTGTTGTCAATCCACCAAGAAAGCAATTTTTCCAAGAGACCCAGATGCAGGGAGGGGAGAGTCGGCGGTCTTTGGAGATTTACCGCCATCTAGCGGATGCTGCGCTGCAGTTTAAGACTCACATGAAGGTTTCCCCCTTGGGTGGGCTGCAGCATGGCACAGGGCCCAGTGCCAGGAATTGACAGAGCTGCCTGTCATCCAAGTAGGGGCAAGATGCCAGTTAGGAAAAAACGACGTCAAAATACAACCCTACGCTTTGTGCCTGCAGTTTCTGAAGTGCTTGATTAAAAAAAAAAAAAAAAAAACTGACGTCTTGAATTGGGGAGATGAGCAAGAGGGCTGCTTCCATGGTGAGCCCCACAATCAACCTCAGGGTGAAGGAGACAGACCCTGAGGACACTCCACACCTACCAAAGCAGAGATCCAGAGGCTTCTAAGAGCCCATCACTGAACTAGACTTAAAACTGACCCAACATGACTCAGGGAATTTTGTGGAAGAGGGGGTGGGAAGATTGTTAGAGCCACAAGTTGGGCCATTATGCCCACAGTCCCCACGGAGATACACCTGTATCCCCAAAGAGAAGAGCCCCTTCGGAAAAGGGGCAGGGATGAGGGGCTGGGTGGTATCAAAATGTGTTGTTTCCATACGAAGTATGTCCATAATTAATAAAAATAAATTTTAAAAAAACTGACCTCTTTAATTTCTTGGAAATTTTTACTTATCACAGATTCTCACGAGTACTTTTCTTGAAATTTTCAATGTAAGTATTTGGAGTGAGCAAATGAGAAAAAGAAATATCGAAGAAAAGAAATATAATGATGTGTTATCCAGGCCGTCTTTGTAAGGAACAGGGCCCCTGATAAACACCCAGGACCCCTCCGTGCTGCCAACCTGAAGGATGGGGGCTGGAGAATTTATCCGCTGGTTCCAATGCCCACCAGTTGAGCACTGAGCTAGGAAAAGGTCCCCTCATATTTCTAGGTTACTAGTTCTTGTACATGGTCCAAGGGGCTTCCACAGAATCAGAGGAGGCCTGAGGTAGGCATTAGAAAGATACACCCAGGGCTGGAGAGATGTCTTAGTGGTTAAAACACATGCCTGCGAAGCCTAAGGACCCTAGTTCGATTTTCCAGGTCCCACATAAGCCAGATGCACAAGGGGGCGCAGGCATCTGGAGTTCATTTGCAGTGGCTAGAGGCCCTGGCGCACCCATTCTCACTCTCCCTCTCTCTCAATCTCTGTCTCAAATAAATAAATAAAGATAAAATCTTAAAAATTTTTTAAAAAGAAAAGAAAAGAAAAAAGATGCGTCCAGCTGAGCTCACCAGAACCATCTGACTCAAACCACAGGCAAGTGGGCAGGGAAGGTGCAGAGGATAAATGCCTCACTCTGCCACTCTCCTGTCATGTTAGACTTTGTTCGAGGAGCCCCAAAGCAGGGACATGTGTGCTTCAATGTCACTGTCATAGAGTTGCGCTTTTCATGTTTCCCTTGGAGCTTCTAACACGCATGCACTCATAAATATCCACTGCAACAGACAGGAATGACGAATCCGAGGTAGAAGAAGAGATGGTTTTAGCTCACTGCTCCCGCTGCCTTTGTGAGCCAAAGCTAGACGCCTAAGGCGTGCATGGTCTGTGAACACAGCAGGTACCCTGGAGCGCCTAAAGCAGCTTGACCTGATGACATTCAGGCCAAGTGGGCAGGAAATCTCCTTGTCTCTTGCACTGGAACAGTGACTCCTACAGACCCCCAGCCTCGACAAGGCTTCCCCTGTCCACGTGGGTCTAAACACCTGTGAGTTGAGTTGCCGCACCAGACCCGGACTTATATGTCCCCAAGAGGACTTACGCGCCGCGCTCTGTTCATTTAACAACCTCCTGGACGTTTCTGCTCGGCTGCCTCGAACTCCACATGAATAAACCTGAACGCGTTTCTCCTTCCCAGTTCTCCCACAAATCTCCTTCCGGCTTTCAGTGTCTTCTGGAAAGGGGCCTCATCCACTCGGTAGCCCATAGTCTCGCCTGAGCGTCACTCCAGGTTTCACCTGTCTTGGGTCCCCCTATGCGCAGTTCATCATAAAGCCTTTCCACGGACAATGAAACTTAGCCTAAAGGGAATTTTTTTTTCAAGGTAGGGTCTCACTCTAGCCCAGGCTGACCTGGAATTCATTATGTAGTCTTAGGGTGGCCTTGAACTCACGGCAATCCTCCTACCCCGGCTCTTTTTTTTGGGGGGTTAAAGTGAATTTTTCTAAAGTTTACCTGAAACCTATTTGCCTAATGAATACACATATATGGCCTAAAATTCTGAATTAATGGTTAAAATTAAGAGGATATTTATTTAAATATAATTTATTTATTTATTTATTTATTTATTTATTTATCTAAGAGAGAGAGAGTGGGCACACCAGGGCCTCCAGCCACTGCAAACAAACTCCAGATGCATGCACCCCCTTGTGCATCTGGCTTACGTGGGTCCTGGAGAATTAAACTGAGATCCTTTAGCTTTGCAGGCATTGCCTTAAGCACTAAGCCATCTCTTCACCCCCAAGAGGATGTTTTTTAATATTCATGTATTTATTTGAGAGAGAGAGAGAGAAAGAAGCAGATAGAGTGAGTACGGGCACACCAAGTCCCCCTGCCACTGTAAATGAACTCCAGATGCATGCTCCTCTTTGTGCATCTGGCCTTACTCAGATATTGGGGAATCAAACCTGGGCCATGAGGATTCGCAATCAAGCGCCTTTCACCACTGACCCATATCTGTAGCTCCCAAGAGGATTTTTTTACAATTAATATGCCTGACAATTGAATATTTGATATAATTATGCACTATTTTGCAGCATACAATCTTTGGTACATCTACATTTTGATGCACCTTTTTCTATTCTTTTTTTTTTTTCTTTTTTGGTTTTTCAAGATGGGTCTTGCTCTAGTTGAGGCTGACCTAGAATTTGCAAACTCTCTCTCTCTCCCCCTCAAATATATAAAATATTTTTAAAAATTTTATTTGTGGGCTAGAAAGATGACTCAGCTGTCAAAGGCACTTGCTTGCAAAGCCTAATGGCCTGGGGTTTGCTTCCCCGGTACCCACGTAATTCCAGGTTCACAAAGTGGAGCATGTGTTGAGTTCATTTGCAGCTGCAGGAGGCCCTGGCATGCCCCTACTCACTCTGTCTGTCTGTCTCTCTGCCTCAACTAAATAATTTTTTTATTTTATTTATTTATTTACTTATTTGTATGTGGGGTGGGGCATGCCATGGTCTACATGAGCCCCTTTGAGGACGAGTTATGAGAATTATTGATGTCATGATTTGCACATTCACGAAAAGTCCACATTTATGTAATTAGCATCGTAGGGGCAAATGTATCTATTTTGTATTAACTTCTTTCTTTTTTTTTTAATATGAAAGAGAGAGAGACAGAGAGGAAGAGGCAGAGAGAGAATGGGCATGCCGCTGTGAACAAACTCCAGATGCATGTGCCCCCTTTTGCGCATGTGCAACATTGCACGCTTGCATCACTTTTGGTGTGGCTAAATGTGGGACCTGGAGATTCAAACGGGTATTCTTAGGCTTTGCAGGCAGACGCCTTAACCACTAAACCATCTCTCCAGCCCACATATTAACTTATTTCTGTCCTCAATCACAAAGAGCTTGAATTTCAGAATCAACCCCACTCCAGGGGTGCACAGGTAACCTTCATTACTGCCCTCCCCCTTTGGGTATGAATGAACATCTGTATACCACCATAAGTGGAGATGATTGTGAGGCCAAAGGAACCAGGGGTTAATGTCCTTTGTATCTGCAATGTCATTTCTATCTTCCAGGATTTTTTCCCAGCCTCCTTTGTATAGCAAAGATAGCTACCCTGCGTGCCTTTGGGATCTGTCTTCCTTGACTCCACACACTTCTGATAGAACTGACAACCACAGGGTGCCAACTGGTTTCAGAGAAGCTGAAGCAGATGACCTAAGCTGACCAATCGCTTATCTTTTTTAAATCCTATTTTGTTATTTATCCATTCATTCATTTGAGAGAGAGACTGAGAAAGAGAGAATATGGGTGGACCAGAGCCTCTTGCCGCTGCAAATGAGCTCCAGATGCGTGCACCACTTTGTGCATCTGGCTTTATATGGCTATTGGTAAATCGAACACAGGCCATCAGGCTTTGCAAGCAAGCACCTTTAATCACTGAGCCATCTCCCCAGCCCTCAATCACAGGAATTGGACCCAGGTCTGAACACATGACAGCAGTCTGGCCAATCAGAATTCATTACTTGTGTTTGAAAATATAATCATTAAAAGAAATTTTCTATTTTATGTCAATAATTATAAATCTATAACTTCAAAACATCTGACCAAGATAAGAACCTGTATAAAATTTTGAAGGATGTATCATAAATGTTGGCTACCCAGCCTACGTGTGTGTGTGTGTGTGTGTGTGTGTGTGTGTGTGTACAATGTTCTACAACCATCCCTCAAACAGTCACATAAACATTCACACACTTCCTATTTTATTGAAGGGAGAAATACTGAATAAGAGAATTTATACCAAAATATAAATGGTGTCATGAATTATCTACTTGCAAGAAAGAAGATGAGTTACAGAGGGATACTTAACCTAAAAGAATGAATCTCTCAAATGGAAGAATTTCAAAGCCTGCACCATTTCATGCAGGGGAAAAACTATACTGAGGTACAGAATTCTTCCAAGTGGCTCCCAAACCACACCACATAAATAATTGCTTATTAAATGTACAGTCAGCCAGCTCTAAGCTCCTGGCAGAAGGACAGTGTCTAAATATAAAGCCCCTCATTGATCTGAATTTCATATGAGGATTTTTTTAGCTCCAAATTCTTTATGTAATTTACTCCTTTCCATCCTGCATTGTGTCAAAAACTATAGCTCATCATTTCACATTCTATTTAGAGAAACTGTCTCCCACTTTCTTATCTTTCCATGCTTCATAGACCAGAAGCCACGGTGATTCATAGGATATGTTGGAAGAGACCTTAGAGGCTTTATATAAACTGATGTTTAAAGCCATTTGGGGAGGGGAGCTGGAGAGATGGCTTAGCGGTTAAGGCGTTTGCCTGCAAAGCCAAAGGATCTCAGTTTGACTCTCCAGGACCCACGTAAGCCAGATTCACAAGGTAACGCATGCATCTGGAGTTCATTTGCAGTGGCTGGAGGCCCTGGCGTGCCCATTCTCTCTCTCTCTCTCTCTCTCTCTCTCTCTCTCTCTCTCTTCCGTCTCTCTCACAAATAAATAAATAAATGAAATACTTTAAAAAATGTTTAAAGCCATTTTTTATTATATTTTATTGACAACTTCTATACTTACATACAAAATATTTCCCTCCCCTCCCCCCCCATTCGACTTTAGAACTCCAATCTCCATCATATCCCCTCCCTCTCTCCATTAGTTTCTTTTAATTTGATGTCGTCATCTTTTTTAAAGCCATTTATTTTTTTCCCCTCTGGAATAGGATAAAATTCCAGCTGCCACTCACATATGAAAATTCATTCCTTCTGAACAGAGAAATGACAGTGAGCTATCTTAGAGAAGCGTGTTAACATCTGCCATTCACACGTGCCTGGGCACACACATGCAGACCCACACACCTGCCACTGCCGTGATGGATCAAGGCCGTACTTCTCCCGCTGGGAGCTCACTCCGTTGATTGGCTGAGGCCGCCACAGTGGAGGCTTACGTGTCACTATTCGGAAAGCTACTATTGGTCTGTTCAGGTGCCTGCCTTTGGCTGAGCAACTCCGCTGATAGCGCCAGATTGAGGCCCACGGGAGCTCAGAGGCTGGTGTCCAGGTAAGTTAGCTAGGCAACTTCAGAATGACTCCCCTCCACAGCACCACCTGAAACGCATGCCCAGAACCCCAGGGTGGTGGTTAAGCTTGTCAACTTGACACCATGGAAAACAAACCTCTGGGAATGTCTGTAAGGAAGTTTCTAGATTGGGCTCAATAAATCAGTCGAGGTGGGAAGACCCACCCTAATATGGACAACAGCATTGCATGGGCTGGGGTCCTGGACGGAATAAAAAGGAGAAAGTGGGGCTGGAGAGATGGACTCTGCAGTTAGGTGCAAACACAGGGCCTGAGGAGGCCTGAGACCACCCGAGTTCAGTTCCACCCATGTCAACAGCTGGGCATGGCCACCCACGTCAGTAACCCCGGTCCTATGGGGAGCAGAGATAGGAGAATCACTGGGGCTCATGAAAAATGGCGAGTTCCGGAATCCGTGAGAGCCTGTCACAAGGAAGTGCAGGTGACGGAGACATGGGGTGGGGGAGACATTTGACATTTTCCTCTGCCTTCACAGGCACGTGCAGGTGCCTGCATCAGCGCACATATGTGCATCACACACACACACACACCACACCACATACTCTCCGCTTCCTGACTGTGGACACAGTGTCACCAGCTGTTTCAACCTCCCTCCTTACCCTCCACGATGGACTGCACCCTCAAACCACGAGCCAAAATCAACCTTCATCACGTAGCTTCTGTCACAGCGCTGAAGAAAGTAAGTAATACGCCACGTGCACTATCAATCAAAGCCAGTGTGAGCGGAAGTTCAATTGGCTTTCAGTTTTCCACGTCACGTTACCTAAGATTACAAACAGTCCTGTAATGATTAAGACTAGAACTTCTCTTTCCATAGCTGCTTCTAGTGGGTATTTTGTCTCAGAGACGTGAAAGTAACATCTCATGGCGCATTGCTATAGGCTGTCTCCCTATAATGCCTTTAGCTCCCAGCGGCCCCACTTCCCTACATCACAGCCTTCAACCTAGTCTACGCAGGCTCAATGACTTCTAACATCTTCTGAAGAATCTCCCCCTTGAGTTCAAGGTCAGCCTTGATGGTAGTTTAACACACAGACCCATCCACGTCCACCACAGGGTCACTGAGAACCTACCATAAACTATCCTTAGCTTTATTCATCAAAAGGAATAGAATTTTGTTTTGTTCTGTTTTGTTTTAAATTTGGGGTGCAACCTGGAAAGGTGTCATGCTAAATGACAAAACTCCATCTCCCCCCATGGTACACATCAACACTATTCTTAGCCGAGAAGTCACTCACTGTCAAGTTCCCTCCCTATTTGTCAGCCAAAATAATAAACCCACCGAGTAAAATGACTGTGACAAAGTCAGAGCTTCCTCCTGCTCTCAGAAATGATCAGAGCTGGGTGAGTAAACTCTGCAGGCGTCTGAGGCTCCTGACAGAGCTTAGTTTCCAGCTGACACAGAACCCTGCTTCAGGAGCTAATTAGCTAAAAGCCTCCCTCGTTCTTTTTTAACAGGCCCAGCAAATCAAGACCTTTCCAGAAAAAAACAAAAATTATGTGCCCTCTGAATGACTATCATTTGGCAATAAATATTTTAATTACTTTCTAATCCCTGAGATAGAAAGTGTGAGTGAGAGCTACCATGAGATATGTGTGAACAAGGCTCATATTTCACAGGCAGTCAGAAGATCCAGAGAGAAACGGTGAGTTATGTGATATTACAGGGAGAGGCTGAAATTTGAGCTCCAAGCTGTCAACACCCAGTTTTGTGATTGCTTCCCTAAAAATGATTCCCCTCACCAGGCTAGCATCCTTAGCAGGGTCCTAAATTCAACCTTGCCAAGATGTGTGAATGGACCAAACCATCTATATCCATTCAGAAGTTTTAAATGCAAGACTAAGCTGTCAGAATTTTAACCCTCACATGACTCACAGAGTATCAAAGGAAGTACCAGCTTCTGTCTTGTTTCCAGGCTCAATGGACCGCAGCTGTCATCCGACACTTTTTTTTATTTGACAGAGAAAGAGGGGGAGAGAGAGAAAGAGAGAATGGGCACAACAGGCCCTCCAGCCACTGTAAACGAACTCCAGACGCATGTGCCCCCTTGTGCATCTGGCTAACGTGGATCCTGGGGAATCGAACCCAGATCCTTTGGCTTTGCAGGCAAGCGCCTTAACCACTAAGCCATCTCTCCTGCCCTCATCAACACTTTTAAGTACGAACATACGTTGAAGAACACTGCACTAGCCCGAAGAAGCTCTTAATTGACAGAATCTCATCTTAATTCCACAAAGAAAACAATGAATATTTTCCTGCCAACAAGTTCATTTTGTTTGAAATTTCTATAGAATTAAACTGTCCTATGAGAAGGCCACTGTGGGTGGACAAACTCTCTGAGTAAGTTTGAAGTTAATACAGGCTCCACTAAAATTCTACCATTAACAATAAAATTTGATTAAGGGGAAAATTCAATGTAACTACATAATATTTTTTTTCTCTGCTGTTCCAACATCAGATCAAATATGGAGACAAGCACTTCTATATCTCCCAGACAGTGGAGAAAAATCACTCTCAGCTAATGCCCACCCTCAACACAGGGCCCAACTGCCAATCACACAGCATGGTCTCCAGGCAGAGATGAAGAAAGTGCACCCTCATTTTCACTCCAGACACTGGACCCAACGTGAAACCCAGATTCAGTGCTTGAGACAAATACAATTAGGAGAAACTAAAGTATAGCCACTGATATAAAAATAAACATTCAGGGCTGGAGAGGTGGCTCAACAGTTAGCTTGCCTGCAAAGCATAATGACCTGGGTTCAATTCCCCAGTACCCATGTAAAGCCAGAAGCACAGTGGCACATGCATCTGGAGTTTGTAGCAGATGGAGGCCCTGGTGTGCCCATCCTCTCTTTCTCTCTCTCTCTCCCTCTCTCTCTCTCTCTTTCCTTGCAAATAAAAATATTTTTAAAAAATAAATAGATAGATAATCTCATATGGTGAATAATTCCAAGTCCCAAAGTCTAAGGAGAGAGAAAAAAACATATGTGTATATGGTACTATATGGTATATATGGTAAAATGATATGTAATGAACACTCTCCTGTTTTTCATTTAGCAACATTATTTTCTCTCTATAGTCCTGTGAAAAACTCAATGGAAAGTATTTTTTAACTTAAAAATAAAAATGGACCATGTGCAGACATAACATACACCCTGTATGAACACAACTTCTTACAATCCTCACAACTCAATAAAGTAGATTTCCAGGATTATGCCCATTTTAATGAGCAAACAGAAGTTCACAGAGGTTAACTGACTTCCCTAACGTTCCACTGGGTAATCAGCTGAATGCTGCGTTCTATAATACAAGAGATACACACTGTAGAAGCTGGGCATGGTGGCCTTTAATCCCAGCACTCTGGAGGCAGAGGTAGGAGGATTGCTGTGAGTTCAAGGCCACCCTGAGACTACATAGTGAATTCCAGGTCAGCCTGGACCAGAGTGAGACCCTACCTTGAAAAACCAAAAAAAAAAAAAAAAAAATAGATACACACTGCAGTTTTCACCATTGAGAACATGAATCCCTGACTCTGGCTGTAGTAAGAAAACCTGGAACTAGCCAGGTGTGGTGGCGCACGCCTTTAATCCCAGCACTTGGGAGGCAGAGGTAGGAGGATCGTCGTGAGTCCAAGACTACCCTGAGACTACAGAGTGAATTCCAGGTCAGCCTGGGCTAGAATAAGACTCTACCTCAAAAAACAAACAAATAACAACAAAAAATATATATATATATAGAAAACCCGGGAACTGTAAAAGCCCCAATACCACCCAGCAGTTCGGACTTAATTGATCTTGTGGGGGGACAGGCAGCACTCATCCGCTGAGCTAAATCCCCTACAAATGAGTGTGTTTTTAACGAAAGTGAGCAAGCTTAAGTCGTACGGAAAATAGTGATCCAGTAAAGGTTTTCATTTTTTTTTGTATGTGTGTGTACATGTGGTATGCTTGTACAAGTATATACAGGTGTGTGTACATGTGGAAGCAGTCAATATTCAGTATCTTCCTCCGTTGCTCTCCACCTTATTATTTTTACATTTATTACTTATTTATTTATTTATTTGAGAGAGAGAGAATGGGTGCACCAGGGCCTCTAGCCACTGCAATCAAACTCCAGATGCATGCACCACCTTGTGCATCTGGCTTATCATAGCATCTGGCTTATCATAGGCACTGGGAAGAACCTCGCTAACCTCTCTCCAGAGTCCTTAGGGCTGGAGCACAGGCAAGAGCCTTAACCCTAGGGATCCTCCTGCCATCTCTCCAGCCCCACCTTGTTTTTGAGACAGGGTCTGAGTTCACTGAGGCTGGGAAATTCACCAGGCTTTGTATGTGGCTGGAGACAAGTGTTGTAGCCAATGAACCCAGGTGTTGGGATCCTCCTGTCTCCACCTCCCAAATGTTGGGGTTACAGGTACAAATCACCATGCCTGGCATTGTATGGGGGGTACTGGAGATGTGAGTTCAGGTGTTGTACGTGGGTCTCACTCTGGTCCAGGCTGTCTTCCTCTCCCTCTCTCTCTGTCTCTCTGTCTCTCTCTCTCTCTGTGTCTCTCCCCCCAAAAATAAAAATAAAATGTCCATGGTCTAGTACAATGCCACCAGGGCTAGAGTGCCTTTATAAATCATAAGGCGACAGGTCATGCACACCTATAACCCCGGTCCGATGAGGGGTGGAGATCTGAGACTAGCTGGGGCTCTCTGGTCAGCCAGGCAACTACAACAAAGGTTTGAAGAGGGGCTCTGTCTCCAAGAAATAGACACAGAAATGATAGACAACATCTGGTGTTCTCCTCTGGCCTCTACATGCACTCACAGGGCAGGCACATCTGTACACTTGCTATGTACCACACCATATACACTACACACACACACATGCAAAAAAAAAAAAAAAAAGGTGAAAATTTAAAATTTATAAAAAAGGGAGCAGATTTCTCAGTTGTTAAGGTGCTTGCCTGCAAAGCCTAACTACTCAGGTTCAATTCCCCAGTACCCACGTAAAGATACACAAAGGCGTGCATAAATCTGGAGTTCATTTGCATTGGCTAGAGGCCCTGGCATGCCCATTCATTCTTGTTCCCTTTCTCTCTCTCCCTCTCTTTCTCTCTTTCTCTGTCTCTGACTTTCTTCTGTCTTTCTCTGCTTAAAATAAATAAATAAATAAATATTTTAAAAGTCATATTTAAAAAACCAGCAATCTAAAACTTAAGAAGAGGGTGATGCAGAGTCTGGGCGGCTCAGTACTTGGATTCAGACATCTCGGAGTTTCGGCCTCACTGTATGGGGAATAAATGAAGTAACACAGGAAGCCTGGTCACCTTGTTGACGAGCTGACTGATCACCCGTCCATGAAGGACAGTCACACAGGAAGTGCGATGGGAAAAGCCAGGGCTTTGCAGACAACCATTCTCCTGTTATTTATCAGCTGTCAGCTGTGTGTCCTTAGGCAACTTATTTAAGTTCTCTGAACTTGAATTTCATCACCAGTGAAATAAATATTAAAATACCAGTACTGGTTAAAGACGCTGACTTGCTTGCAAAGTTGGCTGGCCTGGAGTTCAACACCCCAGTACAAAGTGGTGCATGCATCTGGAGTTCATTTGTAGTGCTAAGAGGCTCTGGTGTACCATACTCATATTCTCTCAAGTACAAAGTGGTGCATGCATCTGGAGTTCATTTGTAGTGCTAAGAGGCTCTGGTGTACCATACTCATATTCTCTCTCTCTCTCTCTCTCTCTCTCTCTGAAATAAATAAATAAATAAATAAAAACAAATCAACAAACCAGTCTTTGGGCCTAGGGAGATTGCTCAGTGGTTAAACGTGCTTACTTATAAAGCCCGCTGGCCTGGCCTGGTTCAATTCCTCAGTACCTATGCAGGCAGGTATTTGATTGCCGATGCAATGGGGTTCATGTGTGCAAGCACACACAGACATACAAATAAATAAAAATACCAGTCTTGGACTAGAGAGATGGCTTACAGATCAAGGCACTTGCCTGCAAAGCCTAAGGACTCAGGTTCAATTCCCCAGTACTCATGTAAGCCAGATGCACATCATGGTATATATGTCTGGATTTGTTTGCAGTGGCTGAAGGCCCTTGTACACTGACTCTCTCTCTCTTTCTGCCTCTCTCTTTCTCTCTTTCTCAAATAAATAAAAATAAATACCAGTCAAGGTTGGAGAGATGGCTTAGCAGTTAAGGCGCTTGCCAGCAAAGCTGAAGGACCCAGGTTCAGTATATGTGTCTGGAGTTCATTTGCAGTATCTGGAGGCCCTGATATGCCCATTCTCTCTATCTGCCTCTCTCTCTCTCTCTCTCTCTCTCTCTCTCTTTCTCTTTCTCTCTCTTTTTCTCTCTCAAATCAAATAAATAAAAAAATAAACATTTTTAAAAAACAGCCTTTCAGAGAGGGTCTGTCATTTGTATAATCCATGCCATCCAACAGAAAATTTAAAATTACTAATAACTTTAGAAATTAGGTTCTGTGTTCAAAAGCAACTAATAATTCTGTCATCACCAGACAGGCCGGCCCTGCTTTCAGAGCCCTTGAGAGGAGAGGCCATGTATGAGAAAAGTGTCTCCTTATGCAGTAAAATGTATTTATTATGAGGATAAATGACAGTTTGACAAATTTTCCTAGCAGATCCTATCCTTGCCACTTTATCAATTCTTTTGTCGCTAAGATGAAAAGGAATTGGCTGGATCTACAGATGATGGCCTCTAGAAATATCTGACAGAGTAAAACTTAAAATTGAATTTTCAGATTGGAAGTAATAGCTCACTTTTTTTTTTTTTTACCCAGAACTGCTACCAAAACAGTGTAGGTCCTGAATGAGAAACTTCTTGAGAATTGCAGAGAATGGTGATCTACAGAGAACTGACAAAAATGCCTCCCCACTTAGGCTGACAGCTCAGTATGAGAACAGCAAGTGATGTAGGCTTGCACACACACTTTAAAAGGTAAAGAATGTTGAAGTGTATCTTTATTTCACAATAAAAGCATTAGCAGGCTGGAGAGGTGGCTTAACGGTGAAGGCGCTTGCCTGTGAAGCCTAAGAACTCATGGTAGAATCTCCAAGTCCCACATAGCCAGACGCACAGTGAAGCTCACATGCACGCAAGGGGGCGCACACTTCTGGAGGCCATTCTCAGTGGCTGAAGGCCCTAGCACACCCATTCTTTCTCTCTCTCTCTCGAAAAATAATAATAAGTTAAAAAAAAAAAAAAAAAAAAAGAATTAGAGGGGCTGGAGAGATGGCTTAGCAGTTAAGATGTTTGCCTGAGAAGCCTAAGGATCCAGGTTTGAGTCTTCAGGTCCCACGTAAGCCAGATGCACAAGGTGGTGCATGCATCTGGAGTTCGTTTGCAGTGGCTAGAGGCCCTGGCACGCCCATTCTCTCTCTCTCCTCTCTCTCCCTCTCCCTCTCCCTCTCTTTCATAAATAAATTTTAAAAATTCAGTGTTCCTTCACAGAAAAGAGTGTGCCTGCACACCTAGAATCCTGCCGCTGTGGGAACGGGGTCACTCCATCTCTCCATCTGGAAGCTGTCCCTGCACCCTTCCCCTCTCTACTGCATGGCCCCAGCAGGCTCTGCCATGTTCAACTTAAACTCCCCCCCCCACCCCGGGGACATAATGGAGTGGGTACTTTGTCCAACCCAAACCAACCAGAGACTTGCCCCTGTGACCTTTCTTACTGAAAGAGAGAAACCATCCCTTTCCAATATCCCTCTGGGAGCCGGGTGTGGTGGCGCACGCCTTTAATCCCAGCCCTTGGGAGGCAGAGGTAGGAGGATCACCATGAGTTTGAGGCCATCCTGAGACTACATAGTGAATTCCAGGTCAGCCTGGGCTTAGAGGGAGACCCTACCTCAAAAAAAAAAAAAACAAATATCCCTCTGGGGCTATCAAGAGCCATGTTTCCTATCCCACTTGGGAAAAAAACGAAAAAGAAAAAGAAGAAAGCCACAGCACTCCAACTAGGGAGCACTCCTTGTGGAGACCGAAGCGTGACCTTCGGAAGCCTCGGTGTTTTCTCAAAGGCTGAAGTTGCATGGTGTGACAATAGAATGGGACTTGCTTTATCCTAGGGGTTCCAGCATTTTCCTTCTCCAGGCCAGTGTCCTCTGTCTCCCTCTCCTGCTGACGTGTCCCTGGGCTTGGCTTTCTGACTTGTCCCCAGGGCTGCTCCTGCTTTGTAACCTGCTTTGCCTTTTTTCCAGATGCAGCTCTCTTTAAATGATCACGACTGGAAATGACTGGAAATCCACGTGAACACTGACGACCAACGGCTAATACAAAATGGGAACTGAAAGTCTCCTCGCCTCGGGACGAAAGCCACACATGCAAACACTTAATGAGGGCGTTACCAGAGTAAACACAAGACAGGGACTCGGATACTGAACCAACAGAGGAGGGAAGAGAGGGACTGAGAATGAAAAGGGAACAAAAACTCCACGGTCCCAAGATACTTAGCTGCCACATTTAATGAAGATACATTACAGGGGCTAAAGGGGAAGCTGGATGCTAGTAGATTTTTTTTTCCTGGTATGTTGGTTTCTTTTTTTTATTTGTTTGTTTATGAACGGGAGAAAGGCAGAGAGAGAGAATGGACATGCCAGGACCTCCAGCCACTGCAAATGAACTCCAGAAGCATGCACTACCTTGTGCATCTGGCTTACATGGGTCCTGGGGAATCCAATCTGGGTCTTTAGGCTTCTCAGGCAAGTGCCTTAACAGCTAAGCCATCTCTCCAGCACTAACGTTGGTTTCTTGAGACACACAACCATGCCACTTATGTATTCCAACAAGAACCTAGAATGTGGTGGGAATCTGAGAAACCCCAGTGCTGGTCGTTTCTGACACAAATGACACAGGGGGAAGGCTCACACAGACGCTGACAGCAGCAATTCCACTGGGCAGGTTGCAGTGTGGGATGGAATGGTGGAGGGAAAGCACCAAGCAGGCATGGCAGCGGCCCTCAGCATGCTCCCCATGCACACAGGCCTTTGACATGTGAGGAAGCTGAGCCTCAGTATGTGCCCCAGTTAACATACAGTCTATTTGACCTGCAGCCTTGGCTATATGACCAACTGTGCTGGTGAAAAGCAAGGACTAGCATGACTCTCCTTTGATTTAGACATTTGCTCTGTCCTGGGGAAGTTTTGTATCAAGTGAAAATTTGAATCCTAAAGCCCAACTTCAATGTTATTTTACAAGAAGCAATATGTGGGCTGCAGAGATGGCTTAGCAGTTAAGGCGCATGCCTGAGAAGCCCAAGGACCCCAGTTTGATTCTCCAGGTCCCACGTAAGTCAGATGCACAAGGGGGTGCATGCGTCTGGAGTTCATTTGCAGTGGCCAGAGGCCCTGGCATGCCCATTCTCCCTCTCCCTCTCTCTCTTTCCCTCTCTGTCTCTAATAAATAAATAAATAAAAATTAAAAAAAAAGAAGAAGCAGCAATATGTAATACTAAACCAGGATTTTATTTATTTGTTTATTACTGAGAAAGGGGGAAGGAGAAAGAGAGAGAATGGATGCACCAGGGCCTTGAGCCACCGCAAATTTACTCCAGTGCCACCATGTGCATCTGGTTTATGTGGGTGCTGGGGAATCGAACCTGCCTGAGTCCTAGGCTTTGCCGGTAAGTGCCTTAGCCACTAAGACATCTCCCCAGCCCTGAACCATGATTTGTTTTTAGTTTTTTGGTTTTGGGGGGCATTTGTTTTGTTTTTTGGGTTTTTTTTTTTTTTCTTTTTCGAGGTAGGGTCTCACTCTAGCCCAGGCTGATCTGGAATTCACTATGTAGTCTCAGGATGGCCTCGAACTCACCATGATCCTCCTACCTCTGCCTCCCAAGTGCTGGGGTTAAAGGTGTGTGCCACCACTCCCAGCTAAACCATGATTTTTAATCGGTTTTTTTTTAGACAGTGAAGCATGAAATCATTTCTCCTCTCTTTATTTCTTCTGCACAGATTTTGAATCACTTGAGGAAGGCGGCGAAGCTCTCTGATGCGCTAACTACTCCAAACACAACCCCAGTGACCATGTGTGAGGACAAGAGCATGCAGACATCCTCCAGCAGGAGAGCAGGAGGCGAGGCACACGCGATTCCAGCATGGGGAAACTGAGGCAGGAGGACTGTGAGGTTAAGCTTAGGCTAACAATAGCAAGTTTGAGGCTCACCTGACTACATAGAAAGACCATGTCTCAGAAACGAGAGGATGATGGGTCTGGAGAGATGGCTTGGAAGTTAAAGGCACTGGCTTGCTAAAACTGATGGCCTGGGTTTGAATCCCCAGTACTCACATAAAGCCAGAGGCACATGTGTCTGGAGTTCATTTTACAACAGCAAGAGGCCCTGGTGCACCCATATACTTTCTCTCTCTCTCTCTCTCTCTCTCTCTCCATATATATATTTTTTTTTTAAATAAAAAAAATCAAAAAGAAAAGCATGAGCCGGGCCTGGTGGCGCACGCCTTTAATACCAGCACTCTCGAGGCAGAGGTAGGAGGATCGCCGTGAGTTCAAGGCCACCCTGAGACTACATAGTGAATTCCAGGTCAGCCTGGGCTAGAGTGAGACCCTACCCTGAAAAAAAAAAAAGAAGAAAGAAAGAAAAGAAAAGGATGATGAGGAGAGAGGGAGAGGCCAGGAGTTCCTTGCTGGTTGCTTGGTAAAGTTCACTCTGGGTTCACTGGGGGAAGTCAAGGGCTAACAAGGGGAAATTAGCCCAAATGATCCAGCTGTGCAGCTAACTATGTGACAGGAGTGCTACTGCCCACCCCCCCCCGCCCTCTCCATCAATGGACTCTCCTTCAGGGGGCCGCTTACCCAGGAGTGTCTCTCAGTTGGGGTACATTGTCACAGGCAGCTCTGACCTTCACCTTGAGGGTCTTGTCACCCAGCCCTTCTCTTGGGCCTGACATCTCTCAGGACATCAGATCACAGAGCTGAACAGAGCTCAGCAGAGGTGGGATTTTGGATTCTCTCTCTTGTCCCCAGATGTCTCCCTCCCAACTTCTGATTTCACTATCTTCCGTATTCCCCCATGGGATGACGGAGGTGGAGGGTAACCCCAGCTGTACCAAACATCCAAGGTGAAGAGTACTCACACTATAATTAAAAAAAAAAAAAAAAAAAAAAAGCCAAGACTGGTAAATAGAGCTGCCTAGCAGGGAATGGAGCCCATAGAGAAACAAACATCTTCAAAATAATATTAACAAATGATACTCAGCACATTACATGTGTCAGGTGCTGGTCCAATAATCCACCTACAATATTTTATCTTATTTAATTCTTTCAACAGTCCTCTGAAGTCCATATTATTACCGTTCTCATTTTGCAAGTGTGGAAACTGAAGTTCTAAATGGTGGAAGAAAGATGGTAGGAAAGTCAGAATTCCCATCCCAGGACCTGAACCTAGTTACACTGCTTCTACAGTAAATTATCCCTCCCGTTAAAATCTCTGTTTAGTAACTAGTCCCTAAACACACTTAAAACAAAATATTAAAATAAAATATTGTGCTGGCCAGGCGTGGTGGCACATGCATTTAATCCCAGCATTTGGGAGGCAGAGGTAGGAGTAAGACCCTACCTCAAAAAACCAAAAAAATAGATAGATAGATAGATAGATAGATAGATAGATAGATAGATAGATAGATAGGCCAGGCATGGTGGCACACGCCTTTAATCCCAGCACTCGGGAGGCAGAGGTAGGAGGATCGCTGTGAGTTCGAGGCCACCCTGAGACTACAGAGTGAGTTCCAGGTCAGCCTGAACTAGAGTGAGGCCTCGAATAAACAATAAATAAATAAATAAATAAATAAACAAACAAACAAATAAATAAACAAAGATAGATAGATAGATAGATAGATAGATAGATAGATAGATAGATAGGGCTAGAAAATACAATGGTTGACAAATTGACATATTTGGTTTTCCTGTTTAGATGGATAGGTAAGTAGACAGATGGTAGGTAGAAGATAGGTAGATAGACACATAGATGATAGACATGATCAATAGATTATGGATAGATAGACACATAGATGATAGATAGAGATGATCAATAGATTATGGATAGATAGACACATAGATGATAGAGATGATCAATAGATTATGGATAGATAGACACATAGATGATAGATAGAGATGATCAATAGATTATGGATAGATAGACACATAGATGATAGAGATGATCAATAGATTATGGATAGATAGACACATAGATGATAGAGATGATCAATAGATTATGGATAGACACATAGATGATAGAGATGATCAATAGATTATGGATAGATAGACACATAGATGATAGAGATGATCAATAGATTATGGATAGATAGACACATAGATGATAGAGATGATCAATAGATTATGGATATAGATGATAGATAGAGATGATCATAGATTATGGATAGATAGATAGAGATGATCAATAGGTTATGGATAGATAGACACATAGATGATAGAGATGATCAATAGATTATGGATAGATAGATGATTGATAAACAGATAGATGATGGACAGGTAGATATATATGAGATATATGATTGACAGATAGGAGACAGGCAGACACGTGATGGCCCACACATGGCGGATAGGTGACAGGTAGACACGTGATGGCCGATACATGATAGATGATAGAGAGAGAGAGATAGGAAGATAAAGAGATAGGAGAGAGATAGCAGATAGCTGCACAGATACATGAGAGTCTGGATAGAGGGAGAGAGATGACACATGGTTTTGCAGAACCACTTAAGAATAGCTTTTTTATCCTGCCTAAATACTACAGCTGGTATCCCCTAAAAGAACATTCTACTGCATGGCTACATATCATTTTCCACCAGAGAAGATGAATAATAATTTTCTAATGGCATTCAAACTTATCTAAGAATTATCTTCTAGCTTTTATTGAAACAAAATATTTGCTTAAATAAACATCTAATCAAAGTTCACACACTGGTTTTCTGTTGTGCCCCTAATCTTTTTCATCCCTTTTTTTTATGACATCACTATTTTGTTTTTAAAAAAAAATAGCTGACCTAATTGTCTTTCTGTTTCTCACTTCCTTTCATTTGGCCCAGATTCTGAATTTTTTCTGAACAATTTCTAGTGGGATCATTCAGGGCCCGACACTCTTCCTCCTTGGCTGACAGGGCCATCAGTCCTCCTAAAAGTGCTCAGTCACTCTTCAATTATTCCTTTCCCTTCTGAGGGCCAGCCCTGCCAACCTGTCCCCTTCTCTTCTTTTCCAATCAGTTACAGTCATCATTCTTTCTTTTTAAAAACATTTATTTATTTATTTATTTATTTATTTATTTATTTATTTATTTATGAGAGAATGGGCATGCCAGGACCTCTTGCCACTGCAAATGAACTCCAGGCATACGTATGCACCACTTTCTGTGTCTGGCTTGACATGGGTGCTGGGAAATTGAACCTGGCCAGGCAGGCTTTGGAAGTAAGTGCTTCTAACTGCTGAGCCACTTCCTCAGACCCACAGTGACTATTCCATTTTAAATTCAAATAATCTTCCAATAGGAGCCCTTCAAGTTGTCACAAATATCCTTTTAACACGCCTTCATTGGTCATTGAACACTTCCCTGACTTCTGGCTCAACAGTATGTCCCAGTTCCTTCTGTATTTCTCCTGCTCCCAACTAGAACCAGCCATCTCTCCAGGAGCCCCACAGAATCTGCATATCTTATATTTCTAAAAGACAAAAATATAATTAAAATCCCCAAAGCCATCAGTACCAACTAATACCTTTAATAGAGTATAGTGAAATAATTTTCTAGTTCATTAATTAAAGTCATGGTTAGATTTTTATTATCACAATGTGAAGGTGATAGGTTTTATTTTCATTGAAATCATGGCTCCCTAAGGAGATGAACGATGATGGATGAGTCAACCCGGAACTCGGGGACTTGCTCCTCATGGTGGAGAGCCAGGCTCAGTCTATAACTTTGTGGGCAACCAAAGCAATCCCACTTAATCTGACAGTCCTCCCAGAGGGCGTATAAATGAAATTTAATTCATTAACTTGCTAATTGCCACTGTTAATATCATGACATATCAATCACATCAGCTTTCCTAAATCCTAGCGGGACTTAGCTCTGATCCTACTTTATACCCAACATATGGGTATTATAAAAACAAAGCAGGTCACATGAACCAGAAATTTCCCCTTTGTTTCAAAATAAAGTTCTCCTAAATCCCAAGAAATTTCCCAGAAGACAAATTCGGCCATGTTCCTCTAAACAAAAGCCTATTCATGTAGTAGCTAATTCACTTTTGCGTTTACCTAGAGCATAAACCAAATTAAATTACTCTAGAACACAACCTGGGACTGACTGAGCATTGTGATCAGATCAAGCGTGGGCTTGAATCCCAGCTCTGAAATTTACAGTCTCTGTGCCCTGGGCGCGGTCTCGGTTCTCGGAGGTCTCTTTTTTTTTTTAATATTTTTATTTCTTTGTGAAGAGAGAGTACCAGAATGGGCATGCCAGGGCCTCTTGCCACTGCAAACAAACTCAGGCCAGGTTCAATTCCCCAGTACCCATGTCCATGTAAACCAGATGCACAAAGTGGCGTGTGAGTATGGAGTTTAACTGCAGTGGCAAGAGGCCCTGGTGTGTATATTATCATTCATATTCTCTCTCTCTCTCTCCCCCTTTCACTGAATTAAATAAATATAAATATTTTTTAAAGATTGAATATTCCCAGGAAACCCCGTGCTATCCTTCTCTGCCTTAAAGCTGAAGGGTGGATAGATGTGGACCAGGAGCCTCGGGTCAGCTGCCCACCACTTAGAAACATAATTCTGGATTATTTCCGTCTCTCGTATAAGTACTAGCTATAATTTCCATCAGAATCTGCTGCTAGAGCTGAAAGTGTCAGGATTTTTTAATAGTAAACAATAGGATCGGCCCTTCTCTATGAAGGAAAGAAATGTTTGCTGGGACTATTTTGTAGTGGTCAGAATCCTGAAGGAAATCCTGCACAGCACAACCCTGGGAAGGACGGGAGGAAGGTCACTCCAGGAACTGAGAAGCCATGATGGCTCGATGGCAGCTTTGGCCCCAGCCACCAGATGGCCCACTGTGTACACCTTCTGAGTAGACGTCCTGCTGAGTAAAGTGCCTGAAAAAGACCCTGATGTCTTGTCTTGGGTCCCCTGCCAACACCTATCCCCTCCCCCCACCCACTCCGCTCCGAGCTCCGAGCGCAGGATGGACAATCGCACACACACGGGGATGCCGGGAGGGAGGAACGTAGGAGATGTGTCTCACACCCTCTCAGCCGAGAGGAGAGCCAGTTCACTTCCTTCCTGTCATTTCTACCCTTTCTAGTGAGTGCCTTGCTTCCTGCTCCCAGAGCTGTCTTTCAGTGAGGTTCCCCCCAACACACTGGGCTTTGATGGCTAATGACTCCCAAGGAAGAATCGTTTCATTTTGTTACCAACTAAATGTACTCGTTCCTAGCAGCCATTCAAAACCCAGGGGCAGACCAAAATGTCAGGTAATGTGAGAAAGAAGGAGAAGGAAGTGTCAAGACCCATGTAACAAATCGATTCTTCCAGATCTCCACATGACGCAAGCAAAGGAATGAAGGAAGCATGTGCCCCGTCCTGTCTTCTTCTTCTCGACTGGCCTTAAGTTTCCCTGAGTAATTATAAAATTCTTTGGCTGATCATCAATGTCTGTGAAAAGAGAGGGGAGTTGCTTTTCTTTTTCTTTTTCTTTCTTTTTTTCTTTTCTTTTACAAGCAGAGAGACAGAGAGAGAATTCATACCCCAGGGTCTCCAGCCACCACTTTGTGCATCTGGCTTTAAGTGGGTACTAGGGAATTGAACCCAGGTCATTAGGCTTTTCAGGCAGGCACCTTAACCACTGAGCCATCTCCCCAGCCCACTTGTCCTTATCTTATTCACCCACGTCCACCTTCCAAAACGAGGCGAGGACATCATGTCCTTCAACATGCCCCGTCCCAACCATGGCCAAAGCCGCCTCTCAGTGCGTGTCCACCTCAGCCTCAGTTGAGTTTAATTATCTGCTTCTTGTGTTGCTTGTGACAGAGGTTGTCATTTGACAACAAAGAATGAGAGAAAAACACGATTTTTAACAATGGCTTGCTACTCTATTCATTTTTATGAAATTCATCCTTGGGGTCCTTAAAGAGGGTGAAAATAAGTAATGTAGAATCTTTATTTACTTATTACTTGTATTTTTCACAGAAAAAAAAATGAAGTTCAGGCTGGAAAGATGGCTTAGTGCTTAAGGCGCTTGCCTGCAAAACCTAAGGATTCAGGTTGGAGTCCCCAGCATTTCCATTCTCTCCCTCTCCCTCTCCCTCTCTCTCTCTCTCTCTCTCTCTCTCTCTCTCTCTCTCTCTCTCTGTCTGTCTTTCTCCCTCAAATAAATGAAACATCAAAAAAAAATGAAATTCAAGTAAGAAACCATATTGCCTGAGAAAAGATAAAAAGATGGAGACGTGAAACATATGT
Source organism: Orientallactaga sibirica (assembly GCA_036365145.1). Taxonomy (NCBI): domain Eukaryota; kingdom Metazoa; phylum Chordata; class Mammalia; order Rodentia; family Dipodidae; genus Orientallactaga; species Orientallactaga sibirica. Next base: position 20,887,075 of record JAEOAD010000032.1, on the reverse strand, counting down.
GATAGTCACTTCTAATGGAAACAGATCACTTAAATTAAAGCTGCAGAATGCAACGAGGAGAACAGAACAATCCCACACCCAATCGTAAGCGAAGGGGCAGAAAGGAACGCTGCCTCCATTCTGTTCGTGGACAAGCTATTTGTTTTTCTAAGAAGGAACTGCATTTTCGAAGGAAAGGGGTCCTGGGGGAAAGACCTCCTCAAGGTTGCCGGTGGGAGGGCCGGGGGAGGAGGTTTGCTATTTGTGACAAACCCATGACCACGAACCCACGAACATTAACAGCTAAAAGAAGAAGGGATCCAACAGAGCCAGCAGCTGCTTCCTTCCCTTTGCATCACTGACATGCCTCAGGCATTAGCATGTGAACCTACTGAGGAACATCGGAAGACAGGGCTTGTAGGAGGCATTCATCTTTTAAATAGATCTGAATAGATTTAGTGTGTGTGTGTGTGTGTGTGCATGTGTGTGTGCCACAGCATGCATGTGGTTGTGGGAGGTCAGCCTCAGCTGTTGGTCCTCGCGTTCCACCGTGTCTGAGGCAGGGTGTCTTGCTCACACAGACTGGCTTGCTGGCCTCGGGTTTCTGACAGGTTCTCCTGGCCCCCTCCAGCCCAGCTGCAGGCTCACTAAGGGTGACAGACACACGCATGCCACTGTGTCTGTCTTTAGGTGGGTTCTGAGGATCGAAACTGGAGTCCTCACACTTGCACAGCAAGGCCTGACCCACTGAGTCATCTTCTCAGCCCTAGATTTGCCTTTTTAATCTGCTTTTAAATTTGTGACCTGTAATTTAAAAAAATAATAATCTTAAGGGGCTAGAGAGATGGCTTAGCGGTTAAGCGCTTGCCTGTGAAGCCTGAGGACCAAGGTGCGAGGCTCGATTCCCCAGGACCCACATAAGCCAGATGCACAAGGTGGAGCATGTGTCTGGAGTTTGTTTGCAGTGGCAGGAGGCCCTGGTGCGCCCATTCTCACTTTCTCTCTCTCTCTCTTTTCTCTGTCTGTCACCCTCAAATAAGTAAAAATAAATAAATAAACAAAAAAAATTTTTAATCTTAAATAGCAAATCTCAAAGCAGGAGAGGTCATTTACATTCAAGGAGGCAGAAGCGGTTAATTACAACTAAACAGTTATCACTCTTCTGGGTGTGCACTTCACTGTGTGCTGACATCTACAGCGTTGTTCTGAACAATTATAAAACAAACCTGAATACGAGAAGCCATGTCTATGGAGGAATGTTTTGCAGGTTTAATGGCTATTAATAAAAATCTTTCTTTTCATCTTCTGGCTCTCCTACTAGCATATCAAATTAAAAACAAAGTTGGTGGGGCGCGGAATGTAGTAAATGTGATTTTGCCAATAGTGAAATCCACTCTAGACAATTGGGACTAGCTGGGTCTGCCAGTAGGGGGAGCCCAAGGCAAATTTAGCAAGAGTTTCAGCAATGGGAGTTTGTGAGAGGAATGGATTAGATAGATAAGAGCATGCATGATAAAATGACTCGCGCCACATTATTGGTGGAAGAGCTTTTTTTTTTTTTTTTTTTTTTTTTCAATTTACTTTTTCTTTTTTTTTTTAACTTCTATACTTACATACAAAAAATGCATGGTATTTTCCCTCCCCTACCTGGAAGAGCTTTTGTTGGGACAAGAGCATGGATCTCAGATGCTTGAAGAGAAACATCCCTCGCCTGGGGTAAGCAGCTCTTTCGGGTAAAGCCGAAGAGACTGTATCACAATTTATTTACCCTTTTATTTCTACACACAACCCATGTTTTGTTTGGAGGTTTTGTTGTTGTTGTTGTTGTTGTTGTTTGCTTGTTTTGCTTTTGCTAGCTCACATAATACTGGGATGTCTGTCTAAAATACCAGCTCTTGGGCTGGAGAAATGGCTTAGCGGTTAAGGCGTTTGCCTGCAAAACCTAAGGACCCCGGTTCGATGCTCCAGGTCCCATGTAAGCCATGCACAAGGGGGCGCATGCGTCTGGAGTTCATTTGCAATGGCTGGAGGCCCTGGTGTGCCCATTCTCATTCCCTCTCTCTCTCTCTCTCTCTCTCTCTCCCCCTCTGTCTCTAATAAATAAATAAATAAATAAATAAATAAATAATAATAAAATCTTTTTAAAAATAAAATACCAGCTCTGGGGCTGGAGAGATGCCTCAGTGGCCATGTGCTTGTCTTGCAGGCATAAAGACCTGAATTTGATCCTCAGCACCTGTGGAAAACGCCAAATGTGGTGACACGTGCCTGTAACACTGGGAAGGCAGAGAGAGAGCCCTGGAGACTGCTGGCCTAACTGGTGTGCCCCAAGCCACTGAGAGATCCTCTCTCATAGGAGGTAGAGACCATACCTGAGGATAGCATGCAAGATTGTCCTCTGACCTCCACAAGCCCACATATGCACACGCACGCACACATGGAAGCACACACAGACATATACACCAAAAAAAAAAAAAAAAAACGCCGGGGGGTGGTGGTGGCGCACGCCTTTAATCCCAGCACTCGGGAGGCAGAGGTAGGAGGATCACCGTGAGTTCAAGGCCACCCTGAGGCTACATAGTTAATTCCAGGTCAGCCTGGGCTAGAGTGAAACCCTACCTCGAAAAAAAAAAAAAAAAAAACCCGACCAGTTTACAAGTGGATCACTCATTTCTTTCATAGACCTAACCTCCATTTTGTAATTCCCACTCGATGGGAATTACAGTCTAGATAAAGATAAAATCTAGATAAAGATCGTTGGTTACCCAAATCACTTAAGTTTGACTTCAGGTAATACATAGTATTCTAGTCAGGTTAACCGAGTGTGGATCCTTTTCCTTTGTGACACATTCAAAGTTAAACTTGAAAAGAAAAAGTTCTCCCTCTCCCTACAAGTTGCGGATCCATCTAATTTTCAAGAGAGGGCCTTCAAAATTCTATGCCAGCTTTACTCTCAATAAACAACAGGTCTTGGTCTCTGAAAATAGTATTGGACATGCGGGAAGATGAGCACCATGCCAAATGTTGCTTTAGAAAACATTCTTTTTTTGCATAATTGAGAAAACACGTTTTCAGAATTGAGGCGTGTGGAAAGGTGGCAGCATCTTTTCATCCCATGTCAAGCTAAAGAGACAAGCTCTTTCGAACAGCTTCAGACCTCCAATAACCTTAGTCTCAAATAATACTTTTTGTTTAAAAAAAAAAGTTTGATTTATTCTGCACGTGTGTGTGTGCGCACATGCACCAGGGTCTCTCGTGGCTACAAACAAATGCCAGATGCTTGCACCACTTTTTGCGGCTGGCTTTGCATGCTTGCTGAGGAATCAAACCCAGGCCAGCAGGCTTTTGTCCATTGAGCCATCTTCCTAACCCTCAAATAGTACTCTTGAATTGACTGAATAAGTGATGTTAGAAGCCTTAACCCTCCAAGACTGTCTCCTTATGAAACAGGGCGCGCACCGCTGCCTTTTACAGTAGTTCCGAAGAGTCAATCTCCATCACGTCACAGGCAAATGATCAGGAAACAGTTGTCACTCTTCATAAAATGGCAGCTTAACTTTACGTCCTCATAGATACACTTCCCAGTTCCTTCTAAAACAAATAATAAAGCCTCCACTAACATGTTCGCATTGCACAACTGATTGTGGGTGTCTGTGAAGGGGTCAACTACCAGAACTCAGTGTTGTGCTCCCCCACCATTCCTCTCCCTGGAGGAAACAGAGATCTGGCTTCAACAATGCCACCCTGCCTGAGAGGTTTAAAAAAAAATGTTTTTTAATGCAGCTTCCTTGCAATAGATAAGATTGTCACTTCTCAGCACTTTGACCAATTTTGAGTCACCCAGTGGTCACCATCATCTGAAAAGAGAAGCTTCTCTAACAAAAAGTGAGAGCAGCATTAATATATGGGCCTAAACATAGGTGCGGAGTGTTCAGCACTAAGTGAGGCATCTCTACCACACCCTCTAAGGCTCAGGGACCATTTACAGAAGAGGTGGTGGGAAGAATGGTAAGAGCCAAAGGAACAGGAGGACTGTATACAGTACTGTCATTGGGACACAACGTGGCCTTGGTGTTCATGACCTCACAGTGGTTGACACTACCTACACAAAACCTGCCTAATAGGAGGGGGAAATGATCACATTAAAATAAAAGACAGTCTGGTTGTATAGAAGAAGGAATTTGGTGGAGGGTGGGTTTGGGAGGGAGGAAAGTGAATTATGATCATGGTATACTGGCTATGTTTATAGAAGTTGTCAACAAAAAATGGGATGGGGGCTGGAGAGATGGCTTAGTGGTTAAGGCGCCTGCCTGCTGAGCCTAAGAACCCGGTTCCAATCTCCAGGTCCCACCAGATGCAAAGTGACGCAAGGGCGCCATGCCGCACTTGACCACAAGGGGGCGCACACATCTTGATTTTGTTCACAGCAGCTGAAAGACTGCTGGCGCGCCCATCTCTATCTGTCTCCCTCTCCCTCTCTGTCTTTCTCTCTCTGTGTCTCTCTCCAAAAAATAAATAAATAAATAAATAAATAAATAAATAAATAAATAAATAATTTTTAAAAATGGGATGGTTGCACACACCTTTACTCCCAGCACTGGGGAGGGGGAGGTAGGAGAGTGGAGAGTTTCAGGCCAGCCTGGGCTAGAGTGAGATCTTGCCTCAAAAACAAAAAATGATATTTGACTAGCGAGACTACATTCTTCATGCCCTGGCCCTGGAGAGAGAGCAGATGAGAGGACAGAAATGAAAAACCAAGCTGAGCCAAGAGACAACACTTTCAAAAGACATAGAAACAGTGTGGGGAGGAGAAGATTTAGTCTTAATTCCAGTGGGTGTCAAAGAAATGAGAATCCTACAGGTTTGGATGTGTGTGCACATACATACACAGAGAGGAGAGAGAGAGAGAGAGAGAGCTGGTGTGAGAAAGGAGCATCAGAGATCAACAAACAACACAGGAAATGAAATCAGTCTGATCTTTGAAAAATGCACTTGATCTGAAAGACGCAAATGAAAAACAAACACTCTAACAGCAAAAAAGGAAGACACATGGAGGATTTGAATACACAGTACGGCTGGCCATCACGTTTGCCACAGCAGACGGACAACAGCAGCAGGAGATGAGCTGAGCTATGGCAAGCGGGAACTGGCTATAGCACCCCTGAGCCCATCCCCAACAACACAGCTCCAGCAAGGTTCCACCTCCCAAACTGCCACCAACTGGGAACCAAACATTCAGAACACATGAGCTTTCAGGGGACATCTGATTCATACCACCGCACCCCAGTACCAAAACCCGTAATCCCAGCACAGAGGAAGCTGAGGTGGAATGATCATAAATTAGAGGACAGGCTGGGCTACCTAACAAAACCCTCCACCTTAAAAGAAAAAAGAAAGAAAAAAGAAACACAAAGTTACACAAGCCCTCCAGAAATTAAAGAGCCTGGCGTGGTGGCACACGCCTTTAATTCCAGCACTCGGGAGGCAGAGGTAGGAGGATCGCCATGAGTTCAAGGCTACCCTGAGACTACAGAGTGAATTCCAGGTCAGCCTGAGCTAGAGTGAGACCCTACCTTGAAAAAACAAACCAAGAAAAAAAAAAAAACCTTAAAGATGTGAAAGGCAGGAATTTTGCTGGCTTCTATAATGCTGCCTTCAAGGAACAAAAAAATTCCACTAGTTTCAGACTTTTGTAGCATCACGAGGAGACGAATAGGAATGTCTTTTAAATTCTAAGGAAAATATTTTAAACTTAGGATTCCAGTCAAAGTAAAAAAAAAAAAAAAAACTATCTGTCAAATGTGGATACACAGTAGACTTTTTCAGACAGACAGAACTCAGAAAGCGGAACCCCCTTGAGCCCATTTAAAATTTGTTCAGACGAGGACTTACTACAGTAAAACTTTACCAAAGGGATCCAAAGGTGAGAAGAAAGAAGTGCAATGAATGGCCCCAAGAGCATTCCTGAAGAAATACTGTGTGTCGGGATGGAAAACAAATGATTCCAGATTGGAACAGGAAGTTGGAGTTCTGTGAAGAATGTTGTTAAAGCCAAGAGAAAATTTTATTACATGAATGTATGAGTAAGAACCAGAAAGTTCCAAGAGACAATAAAGGCACTACATCTTTTTTTTTTTATAAAGCAGAAAAAGAAAGTCAGTTTAAAAATACCAAGAAGGGGCTGGAGAAATGGCTTGGTGGTTAAGGCATTTGCCTGCGAAGCCAAAGGATCCCGGTTCGATTCTCCAGGACCCACGTAAGCCAGATGCACATGGTGGCACATGCATCTGGAGTTCGTTTGCAGTGGCTAGAGGCCCTGGCATGCCAATTCTCTATCTGCCTCTCTTCTATCTCCCCCCCCCTCTCTCTCTCTCTCTCTCTCTCTACTTGCAAATAAATAAATAAATAAATTTTTAAAAATACCAAGAAGAAGGCTAGAAAGATGGCTTAGCAATTAAGGCACATGCCTGCAAAGCCTAAAGACCCCAGTTTGATTCTCCAGGTCCCACATAAGCCAGATGCACATGGTGGCGCACGAGTCTGGAGTTCGTTTGCAGTGGCTAAAGGCCCTGGAGCACCCATTCTTACTCTCCCCCCCCCCCGCTCTCCCTATCTCTGTCTCTAATAAATAAATAAATAAACAAAATCTTTTTTATAAATACTAAGAAGACAGGCATGGTGGCACATGCCTTTAATCCCAGCACTTGGGAGGCCGAGGTAGGAGGATCACCAAGAGTTTGAGGCTGCCCTGAGACTATATAGTGAATTCCAGGTCAGCCTAGGCTTCCAAGCACTTGCCTTCAAAGCCTAAGAACCCAGGTTCAATTCCCCAGAATGCACAAGCATCTGGAGTTCGTTTGCAGTGGCTAAAGGCCCTGGCATGCCCATTCTCTCTATATATCTGCCTCTTTCTCTCTCTCTCTCTCTCTCTCTCTCTCTCTCTAATAAATAAATAAAATAAAAATTTTTAAATACCAGGAAAAAATTAAATACTATATGAGGACGTCATTGAGGTAATGTAATACAAACTGTAGCATGATGCACTTGGGGTCATCTATTGGCTTTGGAAGTGGAGGGGAAAAGACACCCATTTACTCTTAGCACTTGGGACATTTTCTTTATCATTGGCTCAACCCCTTGGTTTTGGAGTAGGCATTTGCTGTGTGCTGTGGCTTGAATATAAAAATGTCCCCCATTGACTCGTGCATTTGAACACCTGGTCTCCAGCAGGTGGTGCTGTTTCGGAGGCTGTAGAACCTGCAGGACATGATCCTTGCTGGAGGAAGTGGGTCACTGGGGGGGGCCTTGACATCTTATAGCCTTCCTGTTACTCTTCTCTTCCTGTCTGTGGATGCAATGTGACCAAACAGCTTCCGGATCCCCTGGCCTTGTCACATTCCCCACCATGATGGAACAGATCACATGGAGCTGTAAACAGAATTAAACCCGTTCTTTCCTTAACCTGCTTCTTGTCAGGCATTTTGGTCACAACAAAGCCTAAAATAAGTGCAATACTGTCACTGGTGTTCTGTGACACATAGATATTGCTTCATGGATTTAAAATCTTAAGAGTCAATCAGCCAGACGTGATGGCTCACATCTTTAATCCCAGCACTTGGAAGGCAGATGTAGGAGGATTACCAGTCAAAGCTGGGCAAGTTCCTGAGTTCCACGTCAGCCTGGGCAAGATAGGTGGTAAATAGATAGAACAACAGACAGAGCAGGGAAAGATTAGATGATTGATTGATTGATTGATTGATAGATTGATATGATATGATATGATATAGATAGATGATAGATAGAAAAAATATATATATATATATATATATGGAGAGTCAATCTACCCAGAGTGAAAATCAAGTGTAGCTTATAGAACAAAATGAAAATATTAACCTCTTAAGATTAAAGCAATGACACAGCTGCGATGTCAAAAGCAAAGAGCGGAGGAGGTGGAGGAAATGTCCCAAGCGTCTCATGTTCTTGAGAACGCCACAGTGACCAGGCGGCAGGTCTTAGAATCACCCAGCCAAACCTCTGATGGGCTCCTCCCGGTCCTCGGAAACTGCGGGAGGTCATGCGTGTTTATGATATTGAAGCGCCGACGTTGTGGAGTAATTTGTCATGCAGCAAGAGATAATGAGTTCAGTCTGCTCTGCCTCGAGAAGAAAAGGCAACTGAGGAATGTATTTTTGCAAGGCTCAGAAACTGAAACTAGGAACTGAAACACTGAGGTTCTGATCTCAGCAAAGCCCTGGCCGGCGACATCAGTGGTCACACCAACTGGGCTTCAGTGACCCGGAGAACTGCCTCAAACTCAGCCATCAAACTGGAACCCATCCAGTTGCCTCTCACCCACGCTTTTCTATTCCTCCATGTGGGCTCACCCTGTACACCCAAGCCTGACACGGCCGCTGTGATTTGAATGTGGTTTGTCCCCACCAAGACTCTGTGAGGCTCAATTCCCCCAGGTCGTGATGTTAAGAAAGATGGATGCCTTTCTCACACGACTGGATTAGTTCTTAGAGGAATGAATGTGTTCTGCAGAACACAGGCCATCATGACACGTCTAACACGTGCTCCCTCCACCCACACCTGCCTCCTCTTTGGCTGTCCTGCCATGCATGGGGCTGCAAGAGACCCTCATCAGAAGGAGAGCAGATGCCAGCATTGTATTCTTGGAGTGATAGAACCACAAGCCAAAATAAACCTCTTTTTAATATACTGCAGTCATTTCAGAAGTTGCCACATCTTTGGGTAGATTCAATTAATTTGGGGTTGAAAATACTTAAGAGAAAACATCTGCATTTGTACTGACTGCACAGGGTTTTCCTTTTATCATGTTCCATACAGTGTATTATATAACAATTACTTTTAAATTTTCTTAATTTGGGCTCAGAAATGGCTTAGCAGTTAAGGTACTTAACCTGGAAAGCTTAAGGACTTGGGTTCGATTCCCCAGGACCCACATAAGCCAGATGCACAAGGTGGCACAAGTGTCTTGAGTTCAGTGGCTAGAGGCCCAGGCATGCCCATTCTCCCCTCTCTCTCTCTCTCTCTCTCTCTCTCTCTCTCTCTCTCTCTCTCTCTCTCTCTCTCTCCCTCAAATAAATAAAGTTGTTTAAAATTTCTCAAATTTTATAATCCCATACATACATAATTTATTTTGATCATATTACCCTCTCTTAGCGCCCACGAATCCCCTTTCACTAGACCCCTTCTTTTTCCCCAACTGTCCCCTGACTATTTTCATAGGTTTTTGTTTAGTTTTGTCACCCACTTAACCCAGATGCACAAGGTGGCGCATGCATCTCGAGTTTGTTTGCAACGGTTGGAGCACCTGGAGCGCCCATTATCTCTATATATCTGCTTCTACCCCTCCCTTCCCCACCTCCCCCACCCCCGCCGCCATTGCACGCATCAGGAAGCACAGAGTGTGCTAGAATGGGCACTATAAGGTCCCCCCAACACATTCTTCCTCCAGCTAGACAGCACCTAATGAAGGAACCACCCCCTCCCAAAACAGCGCCACCTGCTGGGGATCGAGAGCCTATGCAGGAGATTTTACATTAAAGCCTACCACCAAGGGAGGTCCTGCACCCATTCTCCCCCAGATACTGAAAAACCTCTGTGCCCAGTCTCAGCTACTCTGTTATCACCTCACCTCAGAAAAATGCAGTGAAGCAGCGCCTGCTCCTGGGTTATCCCAACAGCAGAGTCAAAGATGATCGCTTAACATTCAAAGACGACCACTTACATTCAAAAACGACCACTTCCATTGAAGTCCTTTGTGAGTGACCAGGTTCCGGGAATCCAAAGTGGGAGATGGGGTTGGGGGGAGTGTGGGGGATGTAACTCAGTTGGTATAATTCTTACCTAGCATGCACAAAGTTCTGGGTTCAATCCCCAGTACCACATAACCCCAGCATGGTAGCACATGCCTGTACTAACCCCAGCACAGCACTTGGGAGGTGGAGGTAGGAGGGTCAGAAGTTCCAGGTGATCCTCAGCCACACAGCTGAGTTGCAGGGATACATGAGACTTTGTCTCCAAACAAAACAAAAGTGAGAGACAGGAGAGGGAGATGGGGAATGAATGAACACAACTAGGCAGTGTCAAGCTGGGCACCAGGTCCTCTGTCATCACCTTTCAAGGGTGTCTTAGGACTCCCGTAGGAAAAAGACAGTGCGTGTGTGTCTACTTGGCTTCCAGCAAAATGGGTAGAGAATTAGACATAGGGTATTGGCTCCCGGGTACTCCCCTCTTATGCCAGACAGGTCCTCGTTGTCACAGAAGCCTGAGGCCAGAAGTGAGAGTGTGGTCAGGTTAAAACTGAGCACAGCTGGGCTGGAGAAATGGCTTAGTGGTTAAGGCGTTTGCCTGCAAAGCCAAAGGATCCCAGTTCCATTCTCCAGGAGCCACGTAAGCCAGATGCACAAGGGGGCGCATGCATCTGGAGTTCGTTTGCAGTGGCTAGAGGCCCTGGTGTGCCCATTCTCTCTCTGTCTGCCTCTCTTCTATCTCTCTCTCTGCTTGAAAATCAATCAATCAATTAATTAATTAATTAAAAATAAAAGAAAAAAACACTGAGCACAGCTGCTGAAAACCTAAGAGGAGCCCGTTATCAGAGCTCTGGTTGGAATAACAGGCAAGGATTCGAAATGAAGCAAGGTGTGTTCAGCATCACCCACATCTAAAGGTTGCCCAGCCCTGCTTCCACAGGGACACGTTCCATCCACCTCCTCCCCTTGGCTCTGTTCTCACAGCCACTTACTCAGCCTGGCCTCTCACTGCCTCTTACCACAGCCACCTGACTAGAATAACTCCCAACGTGAGTTCTCTTTCATCAAGCAATCCCAATCACACGAGGCCAGAAAGTAACAGTAAGAGCAGGGGCAATAGCTCGGTTGGTGACATTCTCACAAGTGCGAAAACATGAGTTTGAACCTAGAATCAACATTCAAAAAAAAAAAAAAAAACAAAACAAAAACAGACGTAGTGGCACAAGTTTGTAACCCCAGCTCTGGAGAGATGGAGACAGATGGATTCCTGAGGCTTGCCAGCTAGACAGTCTAATTGGCAAGCTCAAGTCCAGGGAGAGATCAAAAAAAAAAAAAGAGTGGATAGTGGGCTGCAGAGATGGCTCCCAGCTGTTAGGCAGAGGTAGGAGGATTGCCAGCAAGGCCACCCTGAGACTACATAGTTAATTCCAGGTCAGCCTGGGCAATTCCCTACAGGACCCACATAAGCCAGGTTCAATTCCCAGGACCCATGTGTCTGGCAATGTGTCTGGAATTTGAAAAGAAAAAAGAAAAGTGGATAGTGCCTGAGGAACAACTAAGGTTGTCCTCTAAACTGCACAAACACGCAACGTACATGCACACACAAAGTCACAACAGGCGTCCAACCCACCCCAACTCCTGTGGGTGATACAACCCAACCCACAGCTGGACTGGACTGGTGGGAGGGATGTAGGCAAGGAAAGTGATTCTCTCTATTGAGCCAGCATGTCAAAGGTCTGCATCCAGGAGATGGCTGTTTGACCCGTTGGTTAGTTGGTTTGTCGGTTTGCCAGTCAATTGGTTGGCTGGTTTTGCCCCTTCTGCTGTGGCGGAAGTGGAGTTAGTAGAGGAGACGGTGGTGACTTCAGGTCAAGAGGGGAGGATCTTTCATAATTCTTCACTGAAACTCTCAAGAGCATTTCAACATTTCCAACAACCTACTATACAACTTCAGAGATGATTCCATTATAGGTGGTGTCTTGCCAGGGGAAATTCATCCCCTTACGTACCTTCTGAATTAAAATACTAAGCAACATCACAGAATATATTTTAAAACTTAATGATGGTGGGGCTGGAGAGACAGCTTAGCGGTTAAGGCATTTGCCTGCAAAACCAAAGGATCCCAGTTAGATTCTCTGGGACCCACGTAAGCCAGATGCTCAAGGTGGCACATGCGTCTTGGAGTTCGTTTGCAGTGGCTAGGGGCCCTGGTGCACCCATTCTCTCTCTCTCTCTTTCTCAAATAAATAAATAAAAAGTTTTTTTGAATAAAAAACTTGATGATGGAAAGCTGGGAGTGGTGGCACACGACTTTGATCCCAGCCCTCAGGAGGCAGAGGTAGGAGATTGACTGAGAGTTCAAGGCCACCCTGAGATTACATGGTGAATTCTAGGTCAGCCTGAGCTAGAGTGAGACCCTACCTCAAAACCAAAAAAAAAAAAAAAAAAACTTGATGATGGAGTCATTAGAGAGTTTTCACAGCAGATACATTGGCTTGATTCCTGCCTATTTTACAAATTTGCTCATTGAATCTGAGGAAACCAGAGGCTGGCTTCCAACGTTGTGGTTCTATGCATACCACAAAGCTAATGTACCTTAATTACTTGTTGTTAGCTGCATTGTAAGCTCAGATCTGTTTAATTGGTTTTCATTAGTCTCATCACAAACAAAAGAGCTGGTGGTTCCAGGTTGTCTTGGTACACTGGTGGTGAACACCTGGAGTGGATAATTAGCCTCAACAACAACAAAGAAACTTGGACGACCAGCTGTCGTTGGTAATGATTTCACCACCTTTCTGGGGAGAAACTGGAGATTAAGATCATAGGACACAGCCAGAACAAAGTCAAGTTGACTCTTTCCAATGGTCCAATAGTGGTAACGGGATGAAGAGATGGCTCAGCAGTTAAAGGCACTCACTCGCTGGCAAAGCCTGCTAGCCCAGGTTCAAATCCCCAGCACCAGTGTAAAGTCCAATGCAAAAATTAAAAAATGGCACAAGCATTTAACAAATGACCCTGATTTTTTTAAATAAAATAATAATGATAATGGACTTTTGTCTGTCTTACTGCTGTTTCTCAAATGAGATGCATCTGTGTAAGCGTGTATATGTATAAATCTAAAAATCTTGGGCTGGAGCAGCCAGGCGTGGTGGCACATGCCTTTAATCCCAGCACTCAGGAGGCAGAGGTAAGCGGATTGCCATGAGTTTGAGGCCACCGTGAGACTACAGAGTGAATTCCAGGTCAGCCTGGGCTAGAGTGAAATCCTACCTGAAAAAAAAAAAAAAAAATCTTGGGCTAGTTAAGGTGCTTGCCTGCAAAACCTAAGAATTCATGTTCAAATCTCCAAGTCCCACGTAAGCCAGACACACAGGGATGCAAGTGCGCAATGTTGCACATGCACACAAGGGGCGCACGTATCTGGAGTTTGTTTGCAGTGGCTGAAGGCCCTGGTGCTCTCTCTCTCTCTCTCTCTCTCTCTCATCTCTCTCTCTCATTCTCTATCTCTGCCTCTTTCTGTCTTTCACGCAAATAAATAAAAATCTAGTCATGTGGGCATATTAACATTCACACACATATGTACATACGTTTGTGAACACATATTTTATACATTTTTAAACTCCAGACATTGTCTTTATGGACACCAGACTTAAAATAGAAAAGAAGTTTACTGGCACATTTAACAAAGAGTTACTAAGAACATCAAATCACCAAAGGCATTTTTCCCATAACCTCGTGATGAACAGATTTTTTTTTTTCTTTCTGAGAATGAGCTTCCTTGGAGACATAGCCTTCCTTTCTGGGTAAATTTTGGCCGCTAAAAGTCCACAGAGAGAAAGACTACATTATAATGTTAAGTGGAAAATGCAGGGCACGAAACTGGATTAGCAGTCCCCACTATGTAAGCAATATGTTGAAAAAAAAAAAAACTTGCAAAGAAATGTGCCAAGATGATAAAAATGCTTGTTTTGAGAGAGGTTTTTTTTTTTTTTTTTTTTTTTTTTTTTTTTTCTGCCTGTATTTACAGTTTCCAAATCTTTATATAACAATCTTGGGTGAATTTTATCATTGAAAAAAAAAATAGTCAACTAAAAAAAAAAAAAACATGGAAATCTTGATTATAGAGAAGCCCACGAAAAAGCCACATTGGCCAGGCAGAAAATGCCAAGGTTGTTGCAAAGAACTTCTCTTTGCCTCAGGGTGGAAAATTAGAAATTGAATTTGTTTTGCAAGGCTTTGGCTTGGGGAATTTCAGTGGTGGAATCTGAAACCCTATTTGAAAGATAAGCAGACAGAAGCAGGCTTTGAGAGACGGCATAAAGTACTCTTTTAGCCATGATGATGCTACTTCTTTTGGTGAGAACATCTTTGAAGTTATATAAAGACCGTTCACATCATAAAATGCCACAATGAACCAAGGGGCCGAGGCCAGAAAACCTCAGTGTGAGTCTGGTTTCCTTCTCTGGAGGTGGCAATAATGAACTTAAATAACATTTTGTGAACTAGGAAAAGTTCTAAAAATGTCATGGTAAGGGATAGAGGTGGGTATGTCATAGACATTTTGATTTTATTTTATAAAGTAGGGGAAACTGAGACACACAAAAACTACAGTGATGGCATCCCAAATCTCAGGAGAAAGAACTGGAACAATCCATGCATCAGTCCATCACCTTGGAATGAGTTACAAAAATGAAACAAATTAGAGCAGCATTGACCAACGAGTGTGAGCTTCACAACTGGAATTATGAAACACAAAATGCAGCTGTGTGATAATACATAGAGCACGTTATCATGTTTAAAAGCATCCAGGGGCTGCAGGGATGGCTTAGTGGTTAAGGCTCTTGCCTGCAAAGCCTAAGGACCCATGTTTGATTCTCCAGATCCCACATAAGCCAGACACACAAAGTTGAGGCAAGCACAAGGTGGCACATGCCCACTAGGTGGTGCCAGTGTCTGGAGTTTGATTATAGTGACTGAGGCCCTGGCATGCCAATTCTCTCTCTCTCTCTCTCTCTGCTCACTCGCTCTCTCTTGCTCATAAAAAAAAAATACAAACGGTATGCTATATATAATCACTTTTAGTAAAAGTTGGAAGGCACCCATGGGAATCTAAATACCAATGCTGGATTGTGTTGGTATATGGGAGGAAGAGGGGCAGAGAAGAATGAGTGTGGACTGTTACCTTAATTGTGTTGAAGGGTGAGTACACTGGTGTTCAGCGTACCATTTCCTCTACTTTCCATGTCAAAGTATTGGAAATTATAATTACCCATGGCCACTCCCTTTGTATCCGCTTATGCTGTGACCTACTTAGGTTCTCACAAAAGCCCGGAGGACGGCGTGGGAATGGCAGGTCTCAGAATGAAAGCTGCGCATGCGTGAAAGAGCCTGCCGGCTGGCTGACTGTTGAGAACGGTCTCTGATCGGGGACAGCTGGAATGTTGCAGGTTTGGAAGCCAACATAGCTCAGCTTGTGCCAAGTCCCCTGAATAGCAGTCTGTGGGTGACCCAACAACCTTGCAACTGTCGGAATGTTCAAACAGACCCCAGTTTCCACCAAAACCAAGAGTGGGAATGTCATCAGCTAACACCTGAGGCCTATAAGCACACACTTCCCCCACTTGGCTATAACCCGCCTATCTGACATGCCCACTGATGTTATATATATATATATTTTTTTTTTTTCTTTTTTGAGAGAGAGAAAGAGACAGAGAGTCAGAGAGGATGGTCATGCCAGGGCCTCCAGCTGCTGCAAACAAACTCCAGACACATGCGCCACCTTGTGCATCTGGCTTACATGGGTCTTGGGGAATCGAACCTTGGTCCTTTGGCTTTGCAGGCAAGCGCCTTAACCGCTAAGCCATCCCTCCAACCCCACTAATGTATTTTTAAAGTATGGTGGTTCATGATTGTCTTTGCTCTGTCACTATAAAAGCTTCATGAAACTGTTACCCCATTGGGACATGGAATTCAGGGAAACCTGATCCTATGTTCTTAGACCCTGGTCACTCATATTTGGTTCCAGCTGGAATATATTTGGTTCCAAAATAAACTGCCTCTAATTCCCTTTGAGTGGAGGGCCGCGTTTTTTGCGCCAAAACTTGCTAACCCGCTTTAACAGGTGAAGGACTCAGCTGCGTTCCTCAGACACACATCTAAAGCCACTCGCCTCACGTGTGGGCCGAGGAAGGCCTGGGACTCTATAGCATCCCTTCGCTCTGCTCTCAAGGACATTACAGCTTACACCAAAGCCTCCTTCACTGAGGCACCAAACACTCCAGTTGTTAGAAATAACACTTTAGGGGCTGGGAAGGTGGCTTGGTGGTTAAGGCCTCTTGCTTTGCAAAGCCTGTTAGCCCAGGTTCGATTCTCCAGCCACCCATGCAAAGCCAAATGGACATGTGTTTGCAACAGCAAGAGATCCTGGTGCACACGCATGCAAGTATGTGCAAAGAAAAAAGAA
Organism: Orientallactaga sibirica; assembly: GCA_036365145.1. NCBI lineage: Eukaryota > Metazoa > Chordata > Mammalia > Rodentia > Dipodidae > Orientallactaga > Orientallactaga sibirica. The sequence goes on along the minus strand of JAEOAD010000032.1, from coordinate 20,870,854 downwards.
AAAGAGAAAAAGAATACTTTGGACAGAGCTGGGGCTGTTCCTCCCAGTTAATTTGAACTTTTTTTTTTTTTTTTTTTTTTTTTTCGAGGTAGGGTCTCACTCTGGTCCAGGCTGACCTGGAATTAACTATGTAGTCTCAGGGTGGCCTCGAACTCATGGCGATCCTCCTACCTCTGCCTCCCGAGTGCTGGGATTAAAGGCGTGCGCCACCACGCCCGGCAATTTGAACTTTTGCCTTCTCGATAAACAAGGCAAACCTTCATGCCTCAGCCACCCCTTCACGCGGGTCCCGTCACCACCTCCAACACCCTTTCCCCAAGGAGCTGTCCGCTGGGTCTCAGGAAGTGAGTGTCTCTGGCAGGTGGTCAAGGCCTTTTCCCTTCTTGGGCAAAGCTTTCTTCACACTACACCCTGTATGTGTTTTTTTTTTTTAGGGGTTGGATGGGAGGAATGAATAATTGGCCTTGAACAGGAAGGAAAAAAAATGTAGACTGTATGACTTAAATCCTGAGGGCCTCGTCCAGTTCATGATCTCAGCCTGGATTTTGTTGTACTTCCAAGGGCAACAGAGTTTAGGGGTTTAGAGTTTAGAGTTCCTGTCACCACAAAGCCAACCTCCCTGGAGGTTTGTAAGTTCTTATTGTCCCCCATCTGCACACAGTCTCTCCTTTGGCCAGCAATGGACTGCCCCTTGTCACACAGCAAGAACAGAGTGTGTATTCCATGGTGGTTCCAAAACTACAGACCAGAGGGACTGTGACCAGAGGGACAAAAGGATTCTGACTCGGCTTCTACACGTGGGCTCTCCCCATTCCTGCCTGTTCTCCCATTACTGAAATGACGAGGCCAGGTTTAACGAGCTCCAGAGATCCTCCTAGGTTAAATGCTGTGCTTCCCTGCACAGAGTGGAGAGGATGTCCGTCCCATGGCAACTCGGGTATCCTGTGACAACACTGGTGACCTTGTCCCCTGTGATTATGTGTCAGTGTTGATCAAGATGGTAGACTTGGGAAGTTAGTCCAGACATCTCTGGCATTGCCAGTTTGGGGATCCTTGTTTTGTGCTAGGTGACCTTGGGACATGCAAAGTGATCCCTGACTAGCTACCGTGAAAGACACACAAAAGTCAGATAAGACTTGAGCGGTCTTTGGACACCCAAATTCAACGCAAAGAGGACATATGCTAAGGTTACCAGATACAGCAGCTACCTTCTCGGCGCCGGGACAGAGCACCTGATCAGAAGCAGCTTATGGAAGGAAAGGGTTTATTTCCAGTTTCAAAAGAAAGTTTCCTCGTGGTGGAAAAAGCATGGCAGAGCAGGAAACTGGCTCAGTCCCCGCAAAGAAGTGGTATACAGGGGTCAGAAATAAATGTAAAATATACCAAGTGCTCTCACCCCCTCAAATGCCCAAGAAATCACAGTGATAGTGAAGCTTGACGGGACAGTCCCTTGTCCCATGACACACACACCAGTCCTGACTGGGGGGAGACTCCCTGGGGAGGGCTGAGCCTCCTGGAAATAAAGGTGTCCTCTGGATTCCAGGAAAGAAACCTCTCTGAGGGAGTTTGCAGATATGGGTTATTCCATGTCTTGGTCACGTTTCTAACCTAGTGTATAATGCTCCCGTAGCTTCATGTGTTCTGAATACTTAGTCCCCAGATGGTGGCAATCCGGAGAAATGGTGGAGCCTTGCTTAGAGAAGATGTGCTGCTGTGGGCGGGCCTCGCAGTCTATGAGTCCAGTCCTATTGGGCGTTCGGAGCTCTTATTCGCTGTTCCCACCCTGCTCCTGAGTAGAGGCATGCATCACCACACCTGGGAAACTCTTGGTAAAAACAGTTCATGAGCAGGGCATGGTGGCGCACACCTTTAATCCCAGCACTCAGGAGGCAGAGGTAGGAGGATCGCGTGAGTTCGAAGCCACCCTGAGACTATATAGTGACCTTCAGGTCAGCCTGGGCTAGAGTGAGACCTAAAATGTTTCATGATGGAGAAGTGGGGATGTAGCTGTGGGCTTTGTTAAATTCGATATGTGGTTTTCACAGCTCACACTTCTGGGGAAATCTCACCAAAATTCAGTGCAAGATGGAAGAAGTACATTATTGGATAAGTTACTAATGTCATATTTATTTATTTATTTATTTTGTTGTTTCTACTGGGCTTTTTTTTAAATATTTTATTATTTATTTATTTATTTATTTGAGAGAGAGATACAGAAATAGGCAGGGGAAGAGAGAGAGAGAGAGAGAAAAAGGGTGCGCCAGGGCCTCCAGCCACTGCAAACGAACTCCAGATGCATGCACCCCCTTGTGCATCTGGCTTACGTGGGTCCTGGAGACTCGAGCCTCGAACCGGGGTCCTTAGGCTTCATAGGCAAGCGTGTAACCACTAAGCCATCTCTCAAGCCCTTTTTTTTTTTTTTTTTTTTTTTTTTTTTTTTTTTTTTTTTTGAGACAGGGTTTCATTCTAGTGCAGACTGACCTGGAACTCACTATGTGGTCAAGGCTGGCCTCAAACTCACAGCAGTCCTCCTATCTCAGCCTCACAAGTGCTGGGATTTTAAGCATGAGCCACCATGCCCAACCATACTTAGTTTTTAATACCATACAGTAAATGTGTAAAAAGCACCATTTCTGAAGTTTCCTCAGAAAGAATTTCATCTTCTTTATGACTCTCAGTTGTCATCAGACTAACTGGAAAATGTTACAATATGAATTCTTAATAGATGGGCTCAATACTTTTCAGAAATTTTTCACCGGAACGATTACTTCATGGGTTAGAAATTTTTGTTTCCAAGTTTAAGTTCCTATGTTTTCTTCTACCAATTTCAAAGTTCCAGTTCTTATATTAAGGACTTTGTGTGTGTGTGTGTGTGCGCGCACGTGCATGTGCATGTTGATTTTTGTACAGGGTGATAGAAATCTAGTTTCATTCTTGTACATGTGGGTGTCTAATTTTCCCAGCTTTTGTTACTATGGCTGTGTAGTATAATTTGGGATCAGGTATTATAATTTTTCTAGCATCGTTCTTTCTAGCTAGGATTGCTTTTCTTTTCTGCTTCCATATGAATTTTAGGATTTTTTTTTTTTTTGAGGTAGGGTCTTGCTGACCTGGAATTCACTATGTAGTCTCAGGCTGGCCTCAAACTCACAGCGATTCTCCTACCTCTGTCTCCCCAATGCTGAGATCAAAGGTGTGCGCCACCACACCTGTCTAGGATTATTTTTCTATTACATGGTGAAGAACGTCACTGTAATTTTGCTGGGGCTTGAGCTGAATCTGTAGATTGGGAATCTAGCCATTTTCAAAATATTAATTCTGTCGATTCACGAACATGGGAGCTCTTTCTATCTTCTAGTGTCATCTTCAATTTCTTCAGTGTTTTATTCAAGTTTTCATTGTCTTTTATCTCCTTGGTGAACATTATGCCTTGGTATTTTTCAAGCTATTGTAAATGACCATTTTTTTCCTGATTGCCTTGTCATCAAGTTTGTTATAGATGTTTAGAAAAGCTGTTGAATTTTAAATGTTAATTTTATAGTCTGCTACTTTGGGAGACGAAATGGGTTATTTATTTATATTTGGTGAGTGGTGTGTGTGTGTGTGTGTGTGTGTGTGTGTGTGTGTGTGTGGTGATGATGGCTTGGGAATTGAACCCTGGCCAAACTGGCAAGCAAGTACCTTTAACCACTGAGCCACCTTCCCAGAACCCCCCATACCACCACCACCAATAGTTTTTTTCCAACTTGCAAAAGTGATCACACTTATATTTTACATGCATGGAGAAAAATATTCCATCATACTTAGGTTTCCATGTGGTGTATCATTGAAGGCCTGGATATTAGTTATTTCCGTCACTGCTGTGAGCAAATACCTGGCAAAGGGCAGCTTAGGGCAGGAAAGGCTTTCTTTCAGCTTACAGTTCAAGGGGCTTCCTTCCATCAAGCAGGGAAGACATGCCACAGTCGTCTGGCACGGTCACTTGTATTTACATTCAGGAAGCAGAGAACAGACAGGAAGTAGGGCCAAGCTATAAGACCCACTTCCTCCAGCAAGGATCCACCCCCTTAACAGTCCCACAACCTCCCCAAACAGTGTCACCATCTAGGGACCAAGTGTTCAAGCACACAAGACTATGGGGAACATCTCACATTCAAACCACAATAACTTGGCAAAGCATTTAACAATTATAAAACAAAACAAAACAAAACACAGAGATCTCTACGGAATCAAACCGCTATCACCCAAACAGTAGACTTTTCCTCAGCAGTAGTCAAAGGAATGTCTACTGACAGGGAAATGAAATGCAAACCTGGCACTGATATGCATTAACTAGGAAAACTAAACATTTGCTTTCAAGTAGAAAGATGCACTTTGAATGGCACAGAGCCCGTCTTGACTATCAGTCACCAAGCACGCAAGATGAAGACATTTAGAATCCTATGGAAATGGCTTTTTTTTTCCTGCAAAATTCAGCCCCACAACCTGTATTATCAAGGGCCCCCGAGACACTGGAGAGGCAGCAGAGCCCCAAAGGCCCTGTCCTCTCTGCTGGTCCTGTGAGGCCCACTCTCCACCACTCTTTACACTCAGGGTGGCCACTTGGCAGAGTCTGGGTTGTAGTCCTCAGAGTTTCCAAGAATCATGGCTGAACCAAAGGGTGGCATCCCACCAGAAATGCAGACGAGGGCTGGAGAGATGGCCCAGTGGTTAAGGCATTTGTTTGCTAACCCTAACAACCCTGGTTCAATTCCCAGATGCACAAAATGGCATATGTATCTGGAGTTTATTTTCAGTGGCTAGAAGCCCTAGAATGCCCATTCATTCTCTCTCTCTCTCCTTGTGAATAAATAAGTATAATATTTTTTAAGGCTGGGTAGATGGCTTGGTAGTTAAGGCACTTGCCTGCAAAGCCAAAGGACCCAGTTTTGATCCCCAGGACCCACATAAGCCAGATGCATGCATCTGGACTTCGTTTGTAGTGGCTGGAGGCCCTGATCTGCCCATTCTCTCTCTGTCTCTCTCTCAAATAAAAAATAAGCCGGGCGTGGTGGCACACGCCTTTAGTCCCAGCACTCGGGAGGCAGAGGTAGGAGGATTGCCAAGAGTTCGAGGCCACCCTGAGACGACATAGTGAATCCCAGGTCAGCCTGTGCTAGAGCGAGACTCTACCTTGAAAAAAAAAAAAAAAAAAGAAAAAACAGAAAATTCGGATGAGTGCTGGGGAGATGGTTAGAGTGCTTGCAGCATGAGCCTGAGGACATAAGTTTGAGTCCAGCACCCACGTAAAAAGTCAGGCATGCTGGCACAGTCCTGTGATTCCAATGCTCAGGAAGGGGGAGAAAGGAAGGTCCCTGGGACTCGCTGGCTCAGCCAATCTCACTGAAAAACAGCAAGAGACTCCATCTCAAGGAAATAGGGCGGAGAGGAATGGAGGAGGAGCCCCAGTGTCTTCCTCTGGCCTCTGCACACATGTACACGGGCAGGGGGAGGACACACACATCAGTACACATACATGTACACACCACACACTGAATACCCTCACAAAACCAAATAAAATCAAATACACTGGATGTGATGGTGCACACCTTTAATCCCAGCACTCCGGAGGCAGAGGTAAGAGGATGGCCATGAATTCAAGGCTAGCCTGAGACTATGTAAGTGAATTCCAGGTCAGCCTGGGCTAGAGCAAGATCCTATCTCCAAAAACAAAAACAAACAAACAAAATCAAGTACAGATTTCAGGGTATGAAGGTCATTCTGTAGATTGCATTACACGTGGACTCCTTTGGGAAGCAGGCTGACCTGGAATTCACTATGCAGTCTCAGGGTGGCCTTGAACTCACAGCAATCCTCCTACCTCTGCCTCCCAAATGCTGGGATTAAAGGCATGCGCCACCACGCCCGGCAAAGCGTCCTTTCTCTTTAGCTAGATATTCTGTCGTCCGGGATGCTATCCTGACTCCTTTGTTGTGTGCGCTCTGGTGCGTGCAGCGAAAGACCCAACTCTTGCTGCATACTTCTTGCTCTGGCCAGCATAATCTATAATGTAGAAACTGTCTATCCGGTCATCGCAGGCCATCGCTTTGTAATATGGTCCAATATGAAGTGCCCGCCTTCATCTCTAGGGCCAGTGGTCACACCCTGCACGCTCAGGCCACTCGATAGATCTTTTCTGCCAGTCAGGCCAACACGTTTGGGAGAACATTCTTCCGCGTAATCTGAGATGGTTTCTTTCACATCCTTTTCTGGGTCAGTGGTGATGAAATCCAGGGATAAATTTGCAGAGGCGGAGTACTGTCTATTTCATCCACAATTTGAGTCTTTTTTTTTCCTGGACAGATATCAGGGCTCAGAGGGAAGACATGTGACAGCATTGGTCAGTGCTGGGCTGTCCACCATGAGTTGTGAGGGAAAATGGTCCCCAAGTAAAGGTTACCCATCATGTGCCTCGCTATCATTCCTGCTCCCACTTCTGTATCTCATTTTTCTCTTTTTGCTCATTTTGATCCCTCTCTCTCTCTCTCTCTCTCTCTCTCTCTCTCTCTGGCTGGCCTCAAAGTCATAGTAATCCTCCAACCTCTGCCTCCCGAGTGCTGGGATTAAAGGTGTGTGCCACCACACCTGGCTTTTATTTTGATTTTTGAGACAGGGTCTCATGCAGCCTGGCTAACCTTGAACTCAGCTATATAGCCAAGGATCATCTTGAATTCCTGATCCTTCCGCCTCCACCGCCCCCAGAGTGAGCACTGAGATTCTAGCCCTGCACCACCACACCCAGTTTTATGGGGTGCAGATGGTGGAGCCCAGGGCCTCGTCTCTCCCAACTGAACTACAACCCCAGCCCTGTCTCTTATTGCTTCGAGGACTTCATTCTGACCAATAAGGGGTCTCTAGTGGTCAGCGTGAATGCCAAACACTTCCAAGAAATGGGCTCGTACAGAGCCTGTTCAAGTTCTCTCCTGAAGACTGACTGACGCCAAGCAACCCAGAAGACAAGGAAGAAAGTCCAGGGTCCAGGAAGGCAGGCTGGGTTGAGAAAGCAGTCAGGCCAGGCCAAGCGGTGTCTGAGTTCATGACCAAGTGGGAAGGAAAGGTCACCAACTACTGACAGCAGCCAGCTGGAAGGACTCTAGCTGTCCCCTGGCCTCAGGCTTCCAGAGGCCCTTGAGCTTTGGACCTGTGACCTGACGGTGGCGACATCACTGGGCTAAAAGGCTGGCTTTGCAGAACAACCTCAGGGAGCCACTCACAGACCTCTCCACGGGCCCTCAAGCCCAGGTCCATGAGGTAAGAAAGTATGAAAGATGGCCACCTAGTGGCCGCAGTATCCAGCCAGCGCTTCATAATGACCCTGCCACGAACTTAGGAGACACCGATATTAGGTTTTAAACTTTTATTTTAATGGTCACAAGATAAACCGCAACATTCTCTGTGGTACAAAATTCTTTCAAAAATTCCTCATGAGAAATGAGAGGCAAATTGATCATGTGCTTTCACTCAGATGTGGAACATACATACATACGTATGTCATGTATGACATGAAGCAGAAGAGAGATCTGTTGAGCCAGTGAGATGGGGGGGGGGGGACAAGACAGAGTAATGAGAGGAGTAAATGTAAACAAAGTACAAGAAGAAGGGACGGAGGAGTGCCCAGCACTGAAACACCTCTGTCACACCCTCCAAGGCTCAGGGCCCATTGCGGAAGAGGGGGCGGATAGAATGGAAGAGCCAAAGGAAGGGTATGACTTCTTACAATGCAACTGCCCAGGCAGAAATTGGCCTCGATATCCATGACCTTGCAGTGCCTAGCAATACCTTCGCAAGACCCTCATAATAGAAGAAAAAGGTGATAACATCAAATTAAAAGAGAGACTAATGGAGAGAGGGAGGGGATATGACGGAGATTGGAGTTCTAAAGGGGAAAAAGGGGAAGGGGAGGGAAATATCATGCATTTTTTGTATGTAAGTATAAAAGTTGTCAATAAAAAAAATAAATTAAATAAATAAATAAATAAATACACAGGTATACCTGTATAGAAATGTCATGATGACACCCAGGTTTATATGCCGAGTGAAGATTCTCCTATCGTTACTGTTAAAGGCATTGTTTTTCTATAAACCTGTTAGGTACATACACACAAATATGCAGTGAGGCCGAATATTCCAAAAGTGAGGACGGGAGACTCAACACCTCTGTGTTGGGGAACCCCACTCGCCTGTCAGGATTGGTCTCTCTTCTTCGGGTCATTGTCAGCACATATCGCAGACTTTAATATATTTTGTTGCTGTTGTTTATTTGAGAGAGAGAGAAAAAAAAGAGGCAGAGAGAATGAATGTGGGTATGCTAGGGCCTCCTGCTACTGCAAACGAATGCATGTACCACTTTGTGCATCTGGCTTTATGTAGGTTCTGGGGAATCACACTCAGACCAAAAGAGTTTACAAGCAAGCGCCTTTAATCAGTAAGCCATCTCTCTACCCCACCAGACTTTTCATCCAGCCACTTTTCTCCCCAAATCTGAAGAGCAATCATAGCACTTGGCTATGATGACCTTCAGGGCAAAGCCAGGTTTTCTTCTGTATGTATGCATGTTCCTAGTTCCTAAGGCAGGGTTAGGCATGTTGGTCTCCTAGCAAAACTTACTGTTAAGTCTTTGCTTTGGATGGAGTGATATTAATGTCTTGCCAACAGGACATTTACTCCAGATGTTTCAAATAAAGAAAGGTTTGTGAGAGCCCTTGTAGTGCTCAAAGCAGTTTAAAGTCTAAGGCAGCCAAAGAGTAGACTTAGGAGAGAGAGCGACTGTTAGCCAGGCACAGGACCTGGGGAGCTAAAACCGTGATGGAGCAGCACCAACTAGCATTCCTGCTACCAGGGACCCAGGAAACACAGGGACCCAGCAGCCCGACCTCTGCTGGCCAAACCCACCTAGAAGACAGACAACAAATAGAGAGAAAGGTTTTAAAAGGTCGGCCTAAGCTGGGCGTGGTGGCGCACGCCTTTAATCCCAGCACTCGGGAGGCAGAGGTAGGAGGATCGCCAAGAGTTCGAGGCCACCCTGAGACTACATAGTTAATTCCAGGTCATCCTGGACCAGAGTGAGACCCTACCTCCAAAAACCAAAAACCAAAAAAAAAAAAAAAAAAAAAAGGTCAGCTTGTGGGCAAGAGCAGGAGTGAGCAGAGCATCGAGTAGGAACCACACCAAGACCAAGCAGCCCAGATGGGAGATGCTGGCTTTGAGCCTCAGGTCAGCCCTGCAACACAGTCTCTCACAGAACCTGGAGCTCCTGGTTCTTGGAAGACTCATTGACTATCCTGCCCTCACTCAGCCACACATTCTCTCAAACTCTTGTACTCTGGTATCTGCACCCTCTGTTTGAATCAGGCTCCACTGCTTATCAGCTTCATGAATCCAGGGCGGCAGGTTGGATCTTCTTTGTAACGAGGGCTTAATGATGTATCATCCTTAGGGAGGACGGAGTGAGATCACCTGCGTTAAGTGCTCGCTGCAGAGTTCGAGAGAGTTCTCAGTAAACTTATTGCTGATCACGTGGCAGACATACTGGTAATTGTGTGTGCACAGGTATGATGTGTTATAGGTGTGTATATTATATGTGCGCATGTGCGTGATGTGTGTGTGCGTGTACATGATGTATGTATATGTGTATGCAGTATGTGTATATATATATGTGACATGTCTGCATGATGAAATTTATCCTATTAACTATGAGCTGGAAATTAACCCTTTACTTCGAAAAAAAGATGGCAGGAAGAATAGTGTCAGCTTGAAGCCTTGGGCTAGAACTCATCCACAGTATAGGAAACATCTTCCTTTGTAATTTTTTTAGATATTTTATTTATTTATTTATTTGAGAGAGAGAGAGAGAGAGAGAGAAGGAGAAACTGGGCATGCCAGGTCCTCAAGCCACTGCAAATGAACTCCAGACACATGAACCACCTATGGATCTGGCTTTATGTGAATCCTGGGGAATCAAACCCAGGTCCCTTTGGCTCTACTAGCAAACACCTTAACCACTAAGCCATCTCTCCAGCCCACCATCTTCCTCTTATTTGGGGGACAGGACTGGGGTAAGATACTCTCTCTACTAACTCAGACACCCATCAAACTGCTCATTTCCCATGTCCGCTGGGAACTACCCATGCTTGTTTTCTCTGTGGAATCTGAAATTGTAAACACTATAATACCTATGGGCTTTTTAAAATTTTTGTTTTCACTTTCGGAATTCACCTACTCTAGAGAAATGAACTCTGCAAGTTCAGTTGCAAAAGTGAAGATTAGTGCCAGGTGTGGTTCACACATGCCTTTAATCCCAGCACTCAGGAAGCAGAGGTAGGAGGATTGCCATGAGTTCAAGGCCACCCTGAGACTAGAGTGAATTCCAGGTCAGCCTGGGCTAGAGCGAGACTCTACTTTAAAAAAGAAAGAAAAAGTGAATATTAGTTTAAAAATGAGTTTTCGGTCATGAGACTAAAATTGTATCAAGTACTCAGATGCTTTCAGCTTAGTACTACACACATAACTTATTGAGCAAGCTATCAACTGCAAGTCAGCATGAGAAATTCAAAGATAAATCACAGATGGTCCCTGGCCCTCCCTTCAGGGATGGTCCAAACATCTGTCCAAAGCAGCCGATGATGGATGTTCTCATGAAGATTAGCTGTGGGGTCTGGGGGGGGATGACTCAGCAGGGGAGGGCACTTCCTGTGCAAGCACGAGGACCTAAGTTCGACCCCCAGTACCCATGTAAAAAGCCAGGCATGTGCATGCATGCCTGTGACCCCACTGCTGGGGAAGGCAGAGTCTGAGGATTTCTGAGCTTACTGGACAGCCATTCTAAGCAAAAATCCTCCAGGTTCAGTGATTCTGTCTCAGGGAAATAAGATGGAAGAATGATAAAAGAGGACAGCAGATGTCTTCCTCTGACTTCTGCAGGTGCATACCAAGGGCATGTACTTCTGCACACATGTACATACATATCACACACTATACATATACCAAATCTGTAACAGCAAGCAGAACCAGTCAGTTTTAGACAAGTCTTAGATGAGCGAGGAGCTGGAAGGAGACCTCATGCAATGGTTGATGTTTTTCCCTCTAAAATTTACATTGAAATGTGACTGCCATTGTGATGGTGTTAGAAGGAGGGACCTTTGACAGGTGATTAGCCCACGGCTGTCCCTGTGAGTTGATTCATTATAAAAGAGCAAGTTTTTTGGCCGGGCGTGGTGACATGCACCTTTAATCCCAGCACTCGGGAGGCAGAGGTAGGAGGATCACCGTGAGTTTGAGGCCACCCTGAGACTACATAGTGAATTCCAGGTCAGGTCAGCCTGGGCCAGAGTGAGACCCTACCTCAAAAAACCAAAAGAATAAATAAATAAATAAATATAATAAAAAATAAAAGAGCAAATTTGGGGCTGAAAAGATGGCTCAGCAGTTAAGGCGCTTGCCTGAAAAGCCTAATGACCTGGGTTCAATTCCCCAGTACCCACATAAAGCCAGATGCACAGGGTAGCACATGCATCTGGAGTTCATGTGCAGTGGCCCTGGCACACCCATTCCCTCTCTCTCTCTCTCTCTCTGTCTCTCCCCTTGCAAATAAATAAAAATAGAAGAGCAAGTTTGCCTTACTTTTACTCACTCTCTCTCCCTCTCCGTTTCTCCCTCTCCCTTTTTCCCAGAACGGGATTTTTGTTTGTTTTGTTTTCTGTTTTTTTCATGATAGGGTCTTATTCTAGCTTGGGCTGATGTGGAGCTACTCTGTAGCTCCAGGCTGGCCTCAAACTCCTGGTAATCCTCTTCCTTCAGCCTCCTGAGTGCCAGGATTAAAAGTATGTGCCCCTACTCCTGGCTGCCCTCTCCCTCTCTCTCCCTTGCCCTCCTCTCTCAATCATGATGATGCAGAAGAAAGGCTCTCACCAGATGTCACCACCGTGATCTTGAATTTCCCATTTCTCCAGAATTGCAAGCCAACAAACTCCTCTTGACTACAAACCACCCATGCCTAGTATTCTATTCGACTGCAGGCCTGAGTAAGACATTTCAAATGAAGAAGAAATCATTTTACTTCACTGCTTTCTCAAACCAAGAACTTGTAAAGTCAATCATTTTAACGAGTCAAGTCAGATGAAAACAAAAATGAGGATGAAGACTAACATCTGACAAATGCAGTATCTGGCTGAAATTAATAACCACACCCCTGTGAGGTCTGTGAGCTCAGACCCAGAAATTAATAACCACACCCCAGTCAGTGAGCTCAGACCCAGAAAGAGTCCCTCAGCTAAAACATTCCCAGGGACAAAATCCTGTCGTTGAGAAGCAGTTTGGAGCTGGTTTGAAAACTTCTAAAACAATTTCAGAAAAGTCTCTTTTAATCGTGAAAAGGGAGGAAGCTGGGCAGTTCTGTTTGTCTCCACTCCAGCTCTGCCCTGCTCCAGAGGACAAGAATGCAACAGTAGAGAGTGAGAACTGAGTTTTTCTTGATGGTTGTCAATCCTGCCCTAAAAATTCATGAGAGAATAAAAACTACTAAAGCCAAGCTAGACATGGTGGTGCACACCGTTAATCCCAGCCCTCGGGAGGCAGAGGTAGGAGGATCACCATGAGTTCAAGGCTACCCTGAGACTACATTGTGAATTCCAGGTCAGCTTGAGCTAGAGTGAGACCCTACCTCGAAAAACAAAGAAAGAAAGAAAGAAAGAAAGAAAGAAAGAAAGAAAGAAAGAAAGAAAGAAAGAAAGAAAGAAAGAAAGAAAGGATGAAAGAAGGAAGGAAGGAAGGGGAGGGAAGGAAGAAGGGGAGAGGAGAGAGGGAGAGGAGAGGAAGGAAGGAAAGGAAGGAAGGAGAGGAAGGAAGGGAAGGGAAGGAAGGAAGGAAGGAAGGAAGGAAGGAAGGAAGGAAGGAAGGAAGGAAGGAAGGAAGGAAGGAAGGAAGGGAGGGAAGGAAACTATTAAAACTGCCAGGCACGGTGGCACACTCCTTTAATCCCAGCACTCAGGAGGCAGAGATAGGAGGATCACTATGAGTTTGAGGCTACATAGTGGATTCCAGGTCAGCCTGGGCTACAGTGAGACACTACCTTGGAAAACCAAAATAAATAAATAAATAAAAACTATTAAAACCAAGAAAGATGGAGTCTCTTTATTTCAGCTAAAAAAACAGTACCAAATGAGGGGCTGGAGAGATGGCTTAGTGGTTAAGGCGTTTCCCTGCAAAGCCAAAGGACCCAGGTTTGATTCCCCAGGACCCATGTAAGCCAGATGCACAAGGTGGCGCATGTGTCTGGAGTTCATTTACAGTGGCTGGAGGCCCTGGTGCCCCCATTCTCTCCCTCTCTCTCTCTCTCTCTCTCTCTCTCTGACTGCCTCTTTCCCTCTCTAGCAGTCAAATAAATAAATAAAATTTTAGAAAAAAAATGTTAAAAAGTACCAAGTGGATACTAAATGCGTCCTGCTTTTAAAAATGTCATTTTTAAGATTTCTCCTAAATAGTCAACATTATGATTCCAGACTTCACTACCAGGCACAGCCCCACCTAAAAAGCAACTATTGTTTCAGGAGATAAAATACACGCCATGCAGCCATCACTGTTCTAACTGCTGATGAAATTCCCCTTCAGGGCTGGGTGCATGCTTGCCTGCCAGACTGGGTTCAGTTCCCCAGTACCCACACAAAGTCAGACACAAAAAGTGGTGCCTGAAGCCTGGTGTGGTGGTGCACGCCTTTAATCCCAGCACTCGGGAGGCAGAGGTAGGAGGATCGCCAAGAGTTCAAGGCCACCCTGAGACTAGTTAATTCCAGGTCAGCCTGGACCAGAGTGAGACCCTACCTCGCAAAACCAAAAAAAAAAAAAAAAAAAAAAAAAGTGCCTGCATCTGGTGTTCTTTTGCAGTGGCAAGAAACACTGGCACGTCCATAAAAACCCACGCAAACATGCGCGCACACACGTACACAAACAAGTAAATAATCCACTTCATCCCCCATTTAGCAGATGAGTGAAACTGAGGCACAGAGAAACGAGGGAACTTGCCACACAATTATTGGACTAACAGGATTGACAGAGAAGACACAAGGTGCCCAGCTGAATTTGAGTATCAGATAAACAACAGAAGCCGGGCGTGGTGGCGCACGCCTTTAATCCCAGCACTCGGGAGGCAGAGGTAGGAGGATCACCATGAGTTCGAGGCCACCCTGAAACTACATAGTGAATTCCAGGTCAGCCTGAGACAGAGTGAGACCCTACCTCGAAAAACCAAAAAAAAAAAAAAAAAAGAGAGAGAGAGAGAGAAATAGGTATTTTCCATACGGTATTTATTTAGGGAATACATATACTGAAAAAGTATACATTTTTATTTGAAATTCAAATTAACTGGCTGGCCTGTATTCTTACTTGCTAAATCTGGCAGCTACTAGCTCAAAGAGCGACTGGATAATAAATAGTTCACCAAGGAGTCTTTGAGGCCCAGAAATACCAGGGCAGGGTTGGAGAAATGGCTCAGGAGATAAAACGCTTGCTAAGCATGTGTGTGGCCGCCTGAGTTCAGATTCCCAGGGCCTGGGTAAAGCTGGGTGTGATAAAGAGCAACTGTATCCCCAGTGCCCCTGGGGGGAGATGGGAGAAGACAGACCATCCCACCCCCCTCCAGGCTGACAGATCAGCCAGCCTCGGATATAAAGCAGCAAGGGGATCCCGGGCCGCAAACAAGGTGAAAAGTGAGGGTGTCTTCTGACCTCCACGTGTGCCATATCATGTGCGCACCCACACTCACACGTGAATATGCACACACAACACACACAGAGAGAATTGCTAGTATATCTGTGATGTGACTGGCATGAAGCTTACTGAGAACTTTTTAAAATATTTTATTATTTATTTACTTGAGAGAGAGAGAGAAAGAGCCAGACCAAAACAGAGAGAGAATGGGCACACCATGGCCTCCTCCAGTGCAAACGAACTCCAGGCTCACGCACCCCTCTATGTATCTGGCTCTGCATGGGTATTGGGAAATTGAACCCAGGACTGCGAGACTTTGCCAGTGAGTGCCCCTAGGTGCTGAGCCATCTCTCCAGCCCACTGAGCACTTCCCACGGACGATCCTGCTCGTCCTCACCAGGATGCTACATTATTAAACTTTTGTTACAGATGAAATGGGATCACCTGCCTGGTTCCAAAAAGCTGGTAAGCAGTGGAGCCTGGTTCAGAGGGTGGAGAAGTCAGGTCCCAATGACTCTATGCCACCTCAACATCTCTTCTGCTAGAAAGTTGGAATCAAAATATGTCTGAATAAACTGGGCGTGGTGGCGCACACCTTTAATCCCAGCACTCAGGAGGCAGAGGTAGGAGGATCGCCGTGAGTTCTAGGCCACCCTGAGAATACACAGTGAATGCCAGGTCAGCCTGGACTAGAATGAATCCCTACCTTGAGAAAAAAAAAAAAATATATATATATATATGATGTCTAAATATATGTCTCGCGGAGATTTCCGACTTCAAAAGATGACTACAGTCTTTATCTTAGCTATCTTTGATTCTAAACCAGCAGTGTCCTGTGGACAGGGTTCTGACTGGCTAAAACTGTGCTTTAAAAAAGAAAACTTGAAAGCCGGGCATGGTGGCGCACGCCTTTAATCCTAGCACTCGGGAGGCAGAGGTAGGAGGATCGATGAGAGTTCGAGGCTACCCTGAGACTACATAGTTAATTCCAGGTCAGCCTGGACCAGAGTGAGACCCTACCTTGAAAAACCAAAAAAAAAAAAAAAAAAAGAAAACTTGAGCCAGGCATGATGGCGCACACCTTTGATCCCAGCACTCAGGAGGCAGAGGTAGGAGGATCGCTGAGAGTTTGAGGCCACCCTGAGAATACATATGAATTCCAGGTCAGCCTGGACTACAGTGAGACCCTACCTCAAAAAAAAGAAGAAGAAGAAGAAGAAAGAAGGAAGGAAGGAAGGGAGGGAAGGAGGGAGGGAGGGAAGGAGGGAGGGAGGGAAGGAGGGAGGGAGGGAGGAAGGAAGGAAAGGAACGAAGGAAGAAGACATGCAAGCTTGGGCTGAGGAGATGACTTAGCAGTTAAGGTGCTTGCCTGCAAAGCCAAAGGACCCAGTTTCAGTTCTCCAGGACCCATATAGCCAGATGCACAAGCAGCTGGAGGCCCTGGTGTGCCCATTCTCTCTCTCAAATAAATAAATAAAAATAAAATATTTTAAAACTTTATGGCAGCTTCCATAAGTATAGATAATAAACCATGATAATTCCCTTCCTCCACTCCCATTCTCCCCCTTTCAAATCTGCTCTCCATAGAATCCCCTCCCCCTTCCAATTAGTTTCTCTTTTATTTTGATGTCATCATCTTTTCCTCTTATTATGGAGGTCTTATGTAAGTAGTACCCGGCATTGCAAGGTCACGGATATCCAGGCCGTTTTGTGTCTGGAAGATGGCATTGTAAGGGCTCCTCCCCTTCCCTTGGCTCTTACATTCTCTCAGCCACCTCTTCCACAATGGACCCCGAGCCTGTGTCGGGGGTGGGGGTGGGATAGAGATGTCTCACTTAGTACTGAGCACTCCTCTGTCACTTTTTCTCAACATATGTTGACTTTTCAATCACCCCAGTGGTCACCATCATCTGAAATGAGAAACTTCTCTAACCAAAAGTGAGAGTAGCATTAATGTACAGGTATAAACATTTTTTTAAAGTGCTTACAGAGGCGGGGCATGGTGGCGCACGCCTTTAATCCCAGCATGCGGGAGACAAGAGATAGGAGGATCGCCGTGAGTTCGAGGCCACCCTGAGACAGGGGCCAGACTTGATGCCTCACACCTTAAGCCCTCACTCAAGAGGCTGAAGTACAGGGATTTCTGTGAGTTCAAGGCCAACATGGGCTGCAGAGTTAATTCTAGGTCAGCCTGAACTACAAGGATACCCTACCTCAAAAAAATAAATCAATAATTTGGGGCTGGAAAAGTGGCTCAGTGGTTAAAGGTGCTTGATTGCAAACCCTAACAGTCCAGGTTCAGTTCCCCACATAAAGCCAGATCCACAAATGCATCTGGAGTTCCTTTGCACTGGCAGGAATTCTGGAGCACCCATTCTCTCTCTCTCTCTCTATCTCTATTCTCTCTCTCTCTCTCTCTCTCAAATGAATAAAATAAAATAATAAAAAAGAAAGAAAAAAACAGGCAAGACCAGCCTGAGACTACATAGTGAGTTCCAGATAAGCCTGGGATAGAGTGAGACCCTACCTCAAAAATCAAGCAAACAGGGGCTAGAAAGATTGCTTAGTGGTTAAGGCACTTGCCTGCAATGCCTAAGGATCTGAGTTCAATTCTCCAGTATCCACATAAGCCAGATGCACAGAGTGGCACATGTGTCTGGAGTTTGCAGTGGCTGGAGGTCCTGGTGCACCCATTCTTTCTCTCTCTGCCTCTTCCTCTTTCTCTCTCCTTCCCCCTCTCTCAAATCAATAAAATATTTTTTAAAAAACTGAAATGCAACCATGTATGTTATCAAACAACTAAGTTAGCACTCTGAGCTTCCTTAGGAATCTTTAACATCCCAATTACCCATGGTCCTCTGCTAGAAGTCCTGACATCCCCTCCACCCAGGAACTAAAAGCACAAAAAGACTCCGGTGCTATGATCAATCTATGTCTCTCCTGTTTGGTTGATGGCTCTATTAAATTCTTTGAAAATTGCCTATGTATTTCATGCATCAGGGAACTTAACTTTTACATTATTATTATATTCTTAGAGACGAGACTAAGATTAAAAGATGTCAGAAGCTGGGCATGGTGATGCACACCTTTGATCCCAGCACTCGGGAGTCAGAGGTAGGAGGATTGCTGTTTGAGGCCACTCTGCGACTGCATAGTGAATTCCAGGTCAGCCTGGGCTAGAGTGAGATCCTACCTCGAAAAACCAAAATATAAAAGTTAAAAAAAGAAAAAAGATGTCAGAGACTTGGCCTAGGTCATGGCTCACAGGTGGCAGCATTCTGATTTTATCAACTGGATTCTGAGCTCCTGGTCCTTCTAGAAGGGCAGATTTTATGCCAGAGACTGTGGGATCTACAGTTGAATAGACAGATCATACTAAATAAATCAGCGGGAGAAAGATAATTTCCAGAAACTTCCTGCTTTAATGACTCAGAGAAATCTGTTAAGAATGTCAGGCCCTTCAGTCCCCCATCCAGGCACAATGCTGAATTTCTTCTACAGAGGGGAGGTAACATGTGCCTCCATGGCGACATTTAGAGTAAGTGTTATCGGTTCATCTAGCAGAAAAAAAGCTCTAATTCCTTTCTTCCATTCCTTAAGTTAAACTGATCCCATCCCAGATGCTATGGTTATTGGCCTCTAGCTTCCAAAACAGAAGTGAAATAGTCAAGCCATCTGTCCAAAACTGTCATCGGAGAAGGTCGCTCGCCTCCCTCATAGCCTCTGCGCTCCTGCTGAAAAGTTAACCAAACAGAAAGGGTTTCTTTAGTACAGACTCCCACGCTGCTTCGAGTCTTAAGAGCAGGGTCAGAAAACAAGGTTCGATTTAGGTTGCTGTAATACATGAGTAAGAATTTCATCGAGGGACTGGGGGGATGGCTCAGTGTGTAAAAACACTCACTGAACAATTATGAGGACCTCAGTTCAATCCCCAACACCCACGTAAGAAACCAGGAGGGTCACACGCTCCTGTGACCCCAGCCTTGAGTCGAGAGGAGACAGGAGGATCAGTAGAGCTTGCTGGTCAGCCAGTCTGACCCAGAAGTGGTAAGTTCCAAGTTCAGCGACTGGCTAAAGGAAATTAGTGAAAAAGTAACACACACACATACACACCACATACTTTAAAAAAAATTTTTTTTTTTGGTTTTGCGAGGTAGGGTCTCACTCTGGTCCAGGCTGACCTGGAATTCACTATGTAGTCTCAGGGTGGCCTCGAACTCTCGGCAATCCTCCTACGTCTGCCTCCCGAGTGCTGGGATTAAAGGCGTGCGCCACCCCGCCCGGCTTTACTTTAAATTTTTAATCAAGAAGTTAGAAAAAGGGATGTGGAGAGAGATGACTCTGGTTAAAGACGTTTGCTTGCAAAGCCTGATTAGTTCTGGTTTGATTCCCCATTACCCATGTAAAGCCAGAAGCACAAAGTGCACAAAGTGCATTTTCAGTGGCAAGAGACACTGGCATGCTCATATTCTCTCTCTCTCTCTCCTTACAAATAAGTAAATAAAAAAATATTTTTTAAAAAAATGTTACTGCCAGGCATGGCAGAGGATCACTGTGAGTTCTAGATCAGCTTGAGACTACCTAGTGAGTTCCAAGTCAGCCTGGGCTACAGAGACCCTACATAAAAAAAAAAATAGGATATAAGGGGGCTGGAGAGATGGCTTAGAGGTTAAGAAATACACCTGTGACGCCTAAGGTCCCACATGGCACATGGCATCTGGAGGTTGTTTGCAGTGGCTAGAGGCCCTGGTGTGTGCATTCTCTCCCTCCCTCTCTCTGTCTCAAATAAATAAATAAAATCTTTTTAAAATGTATATGATATAAAAAGAACAGCAAAAGCTTAAGGAAAATAAGGACAAATTAGAAATTAAGAAATTAAAAGACCAAGTCCAAACAGCAGCTTATACAAAGAAAAGTAGATTGATAGATACATATGTGGGCAAAAACAGACTCATCATTTCAGTAGATCATATAGAGCCTGTTCAGTAACCAAAGAGCCCCTAAAATGCACTGAAGAAAATTCTTGCTTTTGAGATAGATAATAATATATATGCACAAATAAATACCTAGGTGGATATCAATCAAAACGTTAGCAGTCTGTATCTCTGGATGACAGATTCTTGAGCTATTTTTCTTTCTTCTGTCTACTTCTGTATATTTCCTGAATTGTTTACAATGAGCATTTGTCATTTTTATAGCCAGAATAAAAATTCTAAAACCCTTTTCATTTTCCTGACTATCTCAAATGTGATTTAGTGTGAATGTGACAATATATGAAAAACGACATGAAAACCTGAAACAAATCATCATCGTTTTTGTTTTATGAGATAAGCGTCATACATTTTGTATTCCTAATGGATAGTAGCAGACAGTTCTTGTGAAATAACCTGCCAATCTCCTCCTCAGATTGTGCCCAATACAGTGGCATTGTTATCCATAGTAGGCCCAACCCAAGGAGGAGTGGATACCGGGGCTGATCATCATCTCAGAGGACGGCCCACTGCAGCCCCTGGTGGAGTTTGGCATCTCCAAGATCACACCTCAGAGAAACCTAATAGTTACTGTTGCAGTCAGCTCCACCTTGCTGGGACGAACAGCCAACCAGACAGTGTTTATGGGAGGAAGGAATTTATTTCAAGCTTATATATCCAGGGGGACATTCCATCAAATGGTGGAAGAAGCTGGCTCCCTTTCATAAACCCAAGCTGGGAGAGAAACCAGCAGCAGCCAGCAGTCACCAAAACGCAGCAGCAGGGCCCGCAGAGCTCAGAGCTCTGCACACCTTTGGGCTGGAATTCGGATCTGCCTCAAACACACCTTTGGGCTGCACGCTCGGATCTGGCTGGGGTGACACCTCCTCCAGCCAAACTGTAATAAAAACCCCTCAGCCTACGGGGGGGGGGGCATGCACTCAAACGACCAGATGCGTACAGAACACGTCTGCTCTAGTTTGTGGGGTCCTCTGAATGGCCGCGTGTTAAAGGCTAGACCCCCAGCATGATGACAACCCAAGTTGGTGGGGTCTTGAAGAAGTAGGGTTCAGTTTGAGGTCGTTAGGTTATTGGTGGCTGACCTTGAAGGCGCTTGTGGAGACCCAGGCCCTTCCCTTTTCTTTTTGTTCCTTAGCAATGAGGTTAACCACTTTGGCTCCGACTTCCTGTCTAGTGATGTGCTAACCTTACCACAGACCCAAAACATGGAGTCAACTAATCATGGACTCAAACCTTCCCAACAAAGCTGTTTTTTTTTCTAATCTGAGCACCTCCAGTATTGGTTATTGTAATAGAAAGCTAACACAAAAGCCTACAAAATTGAAGTCCAGTGGGTAAACTTGATGAAGTCTAAATTGTTTTTCACACTCAAACTTGGGAAAACACACTTCCTTTAGAGTTTTAGACGTATTTTCAAATATATTTTATTTATTTATTTATTTAAGAGAGAGAGAGAAAGAAGCAATGAGAGAGAGAGAGAGACTGGGCGCACCAGAGCCTCCAGCCACTGCCAAAGAACTCCAGACGCATGTGCCTCCTTGTGCATCTGGCTTATGAGGTTTCCTGTGGACTCGAACTGGGGTCCTTTGGCTTTGCAGGCAAACACCTTAACCACTGAGCCATCTTCTCCAGCCCTTAGATGTATTTTCTAATCATTGATGTGAGGTAGATAAGGCAGGCATCTATAAATTTGTGTGTATGAATCCCTTCCTTATGTGGTATGATGAACGTGGACATGTACCCAAACCTAGCTAGTCATGCATGCAACATGGAGAGGGATCAAAAACAAGACTCATGAGGGTCCCCACTACCACCACCATCACAGTGAGAGTAGAATGAGGACATAGAGGGACTCGGAGGACTTACGCTTTAGTGAGCATCTGTGATCGCTAGAGCCAGTCTTGGAAGGTGTCTGGGAATGGCCCAGGAAATCAACAGAACAGAGGAACCCAGAGACAGGAACCCCATGACCCCAGGGTCACTGCTTTACACCAGAGACAGGAACCCCATGACCCCAGGGTCACTGCTTTACACCAGAGACAGGAACCCCATGACCCCAGGGTCACTGCTTTACACCACAGAGACAGGAACCCCATGACCCCAGGGTCACTGCTTTACACCACAGAGACAGGAACCCCATGACCCCAGGGTCACTGCTTTACACCACAGAGACAGGAACCCCATGACCCCAATGTTACTGATGAACCACCCCCAAATCCAATGCCACCTGCTTGAGTTGTGTCTTCTTTATTTGTGACTAACCTCTATTGGCTACAATGTCATAGCTCCCACCCTCATCGTCACAGTGAGGTGTGTCTACATAGCACTAGGCGCTGTCCTCTGTCCTGCAAGAATCACATCTCTTCATCTTTTCTTGGTGCCTCTCATGTTATGTGTGCTTTCAATAAATGAGTGAGTGAATGAATGATACAAAAATTCCAAAAAGAATTGCACAGGTCAATTTGATCAATGATGACACGTGTTCTTTCATTAAGTGATTAAATTTACAAAAACAATCATGAGAATTCCTTCAAGACACAGAGTAGGTAAAGAAATGAAAACCTGTGAGGCTCAGGAAATGGCTCAGCAGATCAAGCATTTGCCACACAAGCAGAGTTTGGACCCCAGAACCCAGGTAAATACCATTTGGGCATGGTGCCCCCCCCGTGATCCTAGTGCTTGTGAGACAGAGATAGGAATCTCCCGGGGAAGCTAGCCAGCTAATGGAGCTAAATCAGCCAGCTCCTGGCACAAGTGGGAGACCCTACCTTGGTAAATAAAGAGGACAGCAATTTGAGGGCTGGGGAAATAGCTTGGCAGTTAAGGCGTCTGCCTGTGAAGCCTAAGGACCGGAATTCAATTCCCCAGGACCCACGTAAGCCAGATGTGTCTGGAGTTCGTTTGCAGTGGCTGGAGGCCCTGGCATGCCCCCACTCTCTCTCAAATAAATAAAATATCTTTTTTAAAAAAAACAGGCATGGTGGCACATGGTGGCCTTTAATCCCAGCAGTCACTTGGGAGGCAGAGGTAGGAGGATCACTGAGAGTTCGAGGCCACCCTGAGACTAAATAGTGAATTCCAGGTCAGCCTGAGCTAGAGCGAAGCCCTACCTCGGAAAACAAAAGAGGACAGTAACTGAGAAAGACATCGGATGTCAACCTCTGGCCTCTGGCCTCCACATGCACACACACACACACACACACACACACACACACACACACACGGGAACCCACACACGCGTGCACCTGCACATACACACAACTTTTTCTGTCTCTGTCTCTCTCTCTCTCTCTCTCTCACACACACACACACACACACACACACACACGAAAAAGAGAAGGAGGGGAAAGAAATAAAAGCTTACAAAACAAGTGAGTGGAAGTGCTGAGTAGTTTCCCAAAATCTGTTTCCAGGAGATTCCAGGTGGAGCCGTGGGGAGAGGGCAGGAGGTGGGATGCTGGAGGCCAAGGGGAAGCGAGCTCTGCCCGGGAGGTTTGGCAACGTCCTGTGGTTAGTCCTGGAACTGTCTTTGGCCCACAGAACATGTTAGGTCTGTGCTGGTCTCTTTTAAACTCTTTCAGAACTTTGCGTTTGAATGTCATGAGCTGGGAGTGACGCTGGCTGCGCAGGCACTCTCTTGTAAGTGTTTTGCATACTTGAATTCATCAATCCTCTGCAGAACATTTGTGGAGGGCTTACAATATGCCCAGCTCTATTTCAAGCACTTTCTGTATATTAACTCACCAAATGCTTGAACAGCCCTACCTCCACATGGCGAAAACTCAGGCAGAAAGAATTGAGTCATTTGCCTCGCTCAGGTCCTCCTCTGCCAGGATTTAAAAGTGAGCATGTGAACCCTGAAAATGCCCAGTTACCAACCACGCTGCAGGGCCTCCCCGGCTCCATCTTACGTCCACGCCTTGACAGCTGCAGCGCGGGGGTCCTTGTGAATAGTAAAGTGCGGACAGCAGGGTCACTGTGACCTGTGTCCATCTTCTGTGGTTTACACTTTCAATTTTCATTGTTAACACTTTACACATGTGTGTAATATGTTTTGATTCCCCAACTACCCTTCTTCTTCTTTTTTTTTTTTTTTTTTTTTGAGGTAGGGTCTCACTCTAGCCCAGGCTGACCTGATATTCACTATGTATTCTCAGGGTGGCCTTGAACTCATGGTGATCCTCCTACCTCTGACTCCCTCCCAAGTGCTAGGATTAAAGGCGTGCGCCACCATGCCTGACTTACTACCCTTCTCTTAATTTTATTTATTTTTTTTATCATTTGTAGGAGGTGGCACCAGGATCTCTTGCCTCTGTAAAAGAACCACAGACACTTACAATACTTTTTACAGCTGCCTTTTTTTTTTTTTTTTTTTTTGGTAATTGTTGTTATAGTTGAGTTTGTTTGTTTTGTTTTGTTTTGTTTTGTTTTGTTTTGTTTTGTTTTGTTTTATTCGAGGTAGGATCTCACTCTAGCCCACGCTGACCTGGAATTCACTGTGTAGTCTCAGGCTGGCTTTGAACTCACAGTGATCCTCCTACCTCTGCCTCCCAAGTGCTGGGATTAAAGGTGTGTGCCACCATGCCTGGCTTATATCTGTGGGGGGTTTTTATTAACTTTTTATTAACTACTTCCATAAGTACAGACAATAAACCATGATAATCCCTTACCACATCCCTATTTTCCCCCTCCTAATTCCTCCACTCACTGAGTCCCTTCTTTCCAATTAGTCTCTCTTCTATTTTGACGTCATCATTTCCCCCTCCTTTTAGGAAGGTCTTGTGTAGGTAGCATCAGCCACTGTGAGGTCATGAATAAAGGCCACTTTGTGTATGGATGACAGCATTGTAAGCACTCCTCCCCTTCCTTTAACTCTTACATTCCTTCCCCCATCTCTTCTGCAGTGGTCTCTGAGCCTGGGAGGGTGTGTACATCTGGTTTTATGTGGGTGCTAGGGAACAGGACAGGGCCTGGTGGGCTTTGCAAGCAAGTGCCTTAAACCACTGAGCCATCTCCCTAGCCCCCCAGCTACCCTCCCACTAGAACCCTTTCTCTTCCCAATTAATCCCCATTCTATTTTCATGTCTTGGTTTATCTTATTTTTAATTTTATTTATTTATTTATTTATTTGCAACCAGAGGGAGACAGACAGAATGGGCACACCAGGGCCTCTAGCCACTGCGAATGAACTCCAGATGCATGTGTCACGTTGTACATCTGGCTTTTCCTGGGCGCTGGGGAATTGAACCTGGGTTGTTACGCTTTGCAGGCAAGTGCTTTAACTGCTGACCTCTCTGTCCAGCCTTTGTTCTATCTCATTTTATTATGACCCACTGAGTAAAAGGAGGGTTGCCTGCATGAGCATGGATGTGAGGTTATTTAGTAGAGGACGGGAAGATTACCAGTGGCCGCCTCGTGAAAGGACGCGACTCCCCCCCCGCTGCCATTTGCTACTTTGAGAGATGTGAGGTCCTATGGGTCCTTGTGGGGGTTGTTTGTTTGTTTGTTTGGAGAGAGAATGGGCATGGGCACATCAGCAGCTCTCAGCCCCCGTGAACAAACTCCAGACACATGCGCCCCCTTGTAGGCAAGTGCGGCATTACACCCTTGCATCATTTTTGCATCTGGCTAAATGTGGGACTTAGAGAATCAAACAAGTGTTCTTAGGCTTAGCAGGCAGGTGCCTTAACTGCTAAGCCATCTCTCCAGCCCCCCCCTTTTTTTAGTAGTCTCCTTGGAATGAGAAGGTGAGAGGTTACCCCCACAGTGAGCAGCACTTGGCACACCCATGTCTGGTGATCACAGCAGGAGAGGTAGAGGTACAGACATGTCTGTCACTGATACTTCAGTTAAATCCTGACGGTCACCATCCCACTGGACCCCTCAAAATCTGCTAAACCTTGAACAAGGAAAAAAGATAGAAAGAAAAAAGAAAAAGAAATAATCAGAATTAAAAGGTTTTAAGCATGTAAGTTGCCTATAATGAATAGGACTGGGAGAATTTCTCTCATTATTACAGTAAAATACTTTAGGAAATTTTTAAAAAAGGTTTTAAGCCAGGCATGGTGGTGCACACCTTTAATCCCAGCACTCAGGAGGCAGAGGTAGGAGGATCACCATGAGTTCGAGGCCACCCTAAGACTACATAGGGAATTCCAGGTCAGCCTGAGCTAGAGTGAAACCCTACTTCGGAAAAACCAAAAAAAAATTAAAAAAAAAAAAAATTAAAATTTTTTGTTGTGTCGGGCATGGTGCACACAACTTTAGTCCCAACACTAGGAAGGCAGAGGTAGGAGGATCACAGTGAGTTTGAGGCCAGCCTGAGACTGATGAGTGATTTCCAAGTCAGCCTGGGCTAGAGCGAGACCCTACTTCGAAAAACCCAAAAAAGGTTTTATTAAGGACTGGAAATATAGTTTACCAGTAAAAAATATTGAAAATGTTAAATTATTTACTATTAAAAGTATTATTTATTATTATTAAAATTATTTTGAAGTTTTTTAACCAACTGTGGTGGCACACGCCTTTGACTCCAGCACTCGGGAGGCAGAGGTAGGAGGATCACTGTGTGTTCAAGGCCACCCTGAGAATGCAGAGTGAATTCCAGGTCAGCCTGGGCTAGAGTGAGACCCTACCTCGAAAAACCAATAAATAAATAATAAATAGAGGACGTGAATGATGTTTCTCCAGCCGAGACACGCCAGTGTCAAGCATCAGGGAGCACAAGGAGGGAGCTGATGCTGCGTGCCACGTGCTGGGAGGGCCAGTCAGAGCGAGGCGAGTGTCAAATAAATGCTGCTGTGCCCAGAGCAGTGTCCACCATGGCCAAAAGGCAGAAGCAACTCAACTCTGTTAACCAGTGCACGGGACAGCAGATGGAATGAAGAGATTTTTCTTTTTAAGATTTTATTTTTACTTATTTATTAGAGACAGGGAGAGGGAAAGAGAGAGAGGGAGAATGGGCAGGCCAGGACCTCTAGCCACTGCAAATGAACTCCAGACGCATGAGCCCCCTTGTGCATCTGGCTTACGTGGAGAATCCAACCAGGGTCCTTAGGCTTGGCAGGCATGTGCCTTAACCACTAAGCCATTTCTCCAATCCCTGTTTTGCTTTTGAGATTGGGCCTCATGTAGACCAGGCTTGCCTCTAACTCACTGTGTCTAACTCAAGATGGTCTTGTACTTGCTATATAGACGAGGATGGCCTTGAATTCCTGGTCCTCCTATCTCTGCATTATATAGACTTTCACTTTCATTAAATGTCATTAAATGAGGGGACTCTAATCTTCAGTCAGAGTCATTCAAATGGATGTCAATTTAATTTTTTTAACTTTTACTTTATTTATTTATTTATTTATTTGCAAGCAGAGAGAGAGAGAGAGAAGAGAAACAGAAGAGAGAGAGAGAGACAGAAAAGAGAGACTGGGTATGCCAGGGCCTCTAGCCACTGCAAACAAATACCAGATGATGCATGTGCCCCTTTGTGCATCTGGATTTACATGGGTACTGGGGAACTGAACTCAGGTTGTTAGCCTTTGCAGGCAAGCGTCTTAACCACTAAGCCATCTCTCCACCCCATCAACTTAGTTTTACCACACTATTGAGAGGCTGAGTGTCATTCAGTCTTACAAAGGGGAAAAAAAATCTGAAACATGCTTAACATGGCTGAACCTTGTGAGACATCATGCTAAGCGAAGTAAGCCAAACACAAAATGACAAACCCATACAGTTCCTCTCACAAGAGGTGCCCAAAATAGAATAATAGGCATGAAAAGTAAAGTCGATGTTACCAGTGGTCAGGGGGAGAGGAAGTGGGAAGTTATCATGTCATGGATAGATTTTCTATCTGAGGTGGTGAAGTTCTGAAAATGATTCTTGCAATTGTGCAATGCTGAGAATACACTTAGTGCAGCTGGATTTATACTTAAAATGGCAAATTTCATGTTATGCATGTTTTTCTTTTCCTTTTTCTTTTTGGTTTTTTGAGGTAGGGTCTTGCTCTATCTCTGGCTGTCCTGGAATTCACTATGTAGTCTCAGGGTGCCCTCTAACTCATGGCGATCCTCCTACCTCTGCCTCCCAAGTGCTGGGACTAAAGGAGTGTGCCGCCACGCCCAGCTCCATCAGTATATTTTAAATAAATTTTTTAGAAAGCTGTAAACTGCACAACTGTAGAGCAAGGTCACAGGGTTATTGATCACTCTGCAGTTCTCTGGGTCTTACCATAAAAAAACACATAACACAAAACTGGCCATTTTAATCATTTAAGTATAAATTCAGTGGCACTAAATATATTTGGTAGAGAGAAGCAAAAACACATCATTAAGAGAAAAGACAGAACAAAATGTCCGGATTGGACTATGTACTTTCATAAATCTGTCAATATTCTTTTAGACTCTCTAAACTTACTATCAGGGCTGGAGAGATGGCTCAGCAGTTAAAAGCACTTGCTTGCAAGCCGGGCGTGGTGGCTCATGCCTTTAATCCCAGGACTCGGGAGGCAGAGGTAGGAGGATCACCATGAGTTCAAGGCCACCCTGAGACTACATAGTGAATTCCATTTCAGCCTGGGCTAGTGTGAGACCCTACCTCGGAAAACCAGGAAGAAAGGAAGGAAGGGAGGGAGGGAGAGAGGGAGGGAGGGAGGGAGGGAGGGAGGAGAACAATTCTCCAATACCCACATAAAGCCAGATGCACAAAGTGGTGCATGCATCTGGAGTTTGTTTGCGGAAGCAGGAGGACCTGGTACACCCATTCTCACTCTCTCTCTCACTCTCTCTGAAATGAATGAAAATAAACATTCTCACCGGGCGTGGTGGTGCACGCCTTTAATCCCAGAACTCGGGAGGCAGAGGTAGGAGGATCGCCATGAGTTCAAGGCCAGCCTGAGACTACATAGTGAAGTCCAGGCCAGCCTGCACTAGAGTGAGATTCTACCTCGAAAAACCAAAAAAATTAAAATTAAAATTAAAAAATAAACATTCTCATCTTGTGTCACAGCTGCCTACACCCTTGTATGACCCTCAGCTTATTCGTACATGTCCCTTTGGTCCATAAAGGGTTTTTAATTGTCCAGTTTCGCTTCTGAAAACATTCCAAATTTGTACCCAAAGCATGCCTAAAATTCAGCACTTGGGAGGGTGAGGCAGGAGGATGACCACAGGTTGAGACCAGCCTGGGCTATGAATGCAATGAGTTCTAAGTCAGTCTGGGCTACAATGAAACTCTACCTCAAAAAATATTCAATATTCTTTTGCTCTTATTCTGTGCATAATCTTATTTTCAGACCAAACTCTTTTTCTCAGAAAAAAAGAAAAGAAACCCTGCTGCATAGTGTTTGCTTGGTTCTTTTCTCCATTGAGTCAGGAGGGTGACATATGTGTAAAGTAGGAGGCTAACGGCATGCAGACGGGATGTGGACCAGGTCCAACCAACTGCCGCCCTTTTTCTCTCCTGGCTGGATGGCCAGTCCCCAAAATAGACTCCAGAGCTGTTCTCTCCTTGTATGGCTCCTCTAAGGATGAATTCATTTCTGCTTCAAGTCTCCCCACTTGGGAAAACCTACATCTCACCAACGACAGCTTGAGACTAGAGAAGAGACAGAAAGCAAGAAAGAAGACTTAAAAACTAAAATCCCCAGCCGTGGTGGCGCACGCCTTTAATCCCAGCACTCTGGAGGCAGAGGTAGGAAGATAGTGATGAGTTTGAGGCCACCCTGAGAATACATTGTGAATTCCAGGTCAGCCTAGGCTAGAATGAGATTCTACTTCAAAAGAAAAAAAAAAAAAACACCTAAAATTGGGCTGGTGAGATGGATTATCAGTTAGGGCACTTTCCTGTGAAGCCTAAGGACTCAGGTTCAATTCCCCAGGACCCACATAAGCCAGATGTGCAAGGTGGCGCATGAGTCTGGAGTTTGTTTGTAGTGGCTGGAGGCCCTCAAATGCCTATTCTCTCTCTGTCTCTGTCTCTGTCTCTCTCTCTCTCTCTCTGTCTCTCTCTCTCTCTCTCTCTGTCTCTCTCTGTCTCTCTCTCTCTCTTTCTGTGCCTCTCGCTTAAATAAATAAATAATTTTTGTTTGTTTATTTTGTTTTTTGAGGTAGGGTCTCACTCCAGCCCAGGTGACCTGGAATTCACTATGTCATCTCAGGGTGGCCTCGTACTCATGGCGATCCTCCTGCCTCTGCCTCCCGAGTGCTGGGTGGTTTAATGTTTTGTCCCAGCAATGAGACAATAACTGCACCACACGTGCATGCACGCATGCGTACAAACATACACCCCACATACTATTAAAAGGACATAGAACCCATTTTGTCTTATTCCCAGCATTTAAATACTTTTCTCTGAACTTTTTTTTTAAAGATAACTTTTTTTAATTTTTATTTATTTATTTGCAAGCAGAGAGAGAGAGAGATAGAAGAGAGGCAGACAGAAAGAATGGGCACGCCAGGGCCTCTAGCCACTGCAAACAAACTCCAGATGCATGTGCCCCTTGTGCATCTAGCAAACGCCTTAACCACTAAGCCACTTCTCCAGCCCCCATTTTCTCTGAACTTCTTAACGTAAATCTCATTTGTGACAGAAGCCCGGGAGTCACATTCCCAAACTCTCGAAACCTGGACTGAATGTACAAATTGCTGACTTTGGCC
Source organism: Orientallactaga sibirica (assembly GCA_036365145.1). NCBI lineage: Eukaryota > Metazoa > Chordata > Mammalia > Rodentia > Dipodidae > Orientallactaga > Orientallactaga sibirica. Next base: position 20,840,475 of record JAEOAD010000032.1, on the reverse strand, counting down.
TTGACCTACTGGCAAGAGGAATGGGGTGTGAGGAAAGAAGAGACTCCTGATTAGAAAGGTCATGCAGATGGCATGAGGAACAGCTCCCGCCCCCCGCCCCGCCAGCCCCAGCCATCTGCCAGCCTGCCAAGCCCTTGCAGACAATGTCACACTGACGTCTGGCGTCCCCCTCTCCCAGAGCTAAATGAACCACCTGAGCGTAGTTTCCTGGAGGGGAAGGCATGACAGTTAGAAACCCAAATGTGTCCCCTGCAGACCTAAAGCTGCCTTGGCTGGAGGGGGACACAGGCTACCGTTTAGAGCAGTAGAATCCAGCTTGGAGAGCCCTTGAAAGAGAACCAGGATGGGAAGCATCTAGCATGATGGTTCGGGTGAAGCTGATCTGAAAAGACGAGGTGGCTGGCTGGGGTTAGTATGAGTGGACAAAAGGGTCTGATTTCCCTCCCCATGGCAAGCTGGAGGCATTCACCTACACCTGATCGCTTAGCTCCTCCCCTTGTCCCAAGTCTTCAGAGATAAGGATGTTCCTTAGCACTCTCTCTCTCTCTCTCTCTCTCTCACTCACTCATTCTCTGTCAAATAAATAAATAAATAAAAAGAAAATTTACACTAAATGAAAGAACTCAGACACAAAGCTCACATTTTTATCCCATTTACATCATCTAGCAGAAAGATAAATCCAGAGACACATACAAAGGAGATTGGTGACTGTCTGGATGAGGAAAGGCATAAATAAAAGTAACTTGTTGGGGGCTGGAGAGATGGCTTAGTGGTTAAGGCGTTTGCCTGCAAAGCCAAAGGACCTCGGTTCAATTCTCCAGGACCCACGTAAGCCAGATGCACAAGGTGGAGCATGTATCTGGAGTTCCTTTACAGTGGCTGGAAGCCCTGGTGTGCCCATTCTTTCTCTCTCTCTTGACCTCTTTCTCTCTCTCAAATAAATAAATAAAGTTAAATTTAAATAAATTTTTAAAAAAATTTAAAGTAACTTATTGGAAACAAGGTTTTACTTTGGAATGAGAAACATCGTGGGCATCTGACAGAAGCTGGTTGTGAATATCCTAAATGCCATCGAATGGTGCACTTGAACATGGTTAATTTTACATTATGTGAATTTCCCCTCAATGTTTAAAAAGTGAGGCAGGAGATCTCAGCAAAGACAATGGTAGCCTGAGTTTCACGCAGGGCTAAGCGTCACGTTGGTACCGTGGACGTGAAAAAGCTCAGAAGCAAGCTTGAACAGAAGAGGGAGCAAGAAACACACAGAAATATAGAACTGAGGCTGGAGAGATGGCATAGTGGTTAAGGCACTTGCCTGCAAAGCCTAAGGACCCAGGTAGGATTCCCCAGGACCCACATAAGCCAGATGTACAAGGGAGCACACACATCTGGAGTTCATTTGCAGTGGCTGGAGGCCCTAGTGCACCCATTCTCTCTCCCTCTCTCTCTCCCTCTCTTTTTCTCTCCCTATTTCTGTATCTCTCTCTCTCTCTCATAAATAAATAAATATAGAATCGATGTAAAAAATAAAAAGAGGTTCTGAAAATACAATTATGCCATTATTCTTCTCTTTGGATGAGCTATCACCTCTAAAAATAGAAGATAACATTTGAAAGTTTAAAAAGGAACCAGATGTGATGACTCCCACCTTTACTATTGCTTTGGTTTTGATTTGGTTTTGAATTAATAGCAATCCTTCTACCTTAACCTCCCTAATGCTGGGATTAAAGGCATGAACCACCACCCCTGGCTTGACATACACCTTTCACCCCAGCACTCAGTAAATTGAGATAGGAAGATTGCTGTAAGTTCAAGGCCAGCATGGGCTACAGAGTTCCAGGTTAGCTTGAGCTAGTGCGAAACCCTGCCTCAAAAAAAAGGGGGGGCTGGAGAGATGGCTTAGTGGTTAAGACGTTTGCCTGCAAAGCCAAAGGATCCCAGTTCGATTCGCCAGGACCCATGTAAGCCAGATGTACAAGGAGTGCATGCATCTGGAGTTCCTTTGCAGTGACTAGAGGCCCTGATGTGCCCATTCTCTCCCTTTCTCTCTCTCTCTCTTTCTCTCTGCCTCTTTCTCCCTCTCTCATAAATAAATAAATAAATAAATAAATAAATAAATAAATAAATAAATAAATAAAATATACTTAAAAATGAAATTTTTTTTTTTTTTTGTTTGTTTGTTTTTTGAGGTAGGGTTTCACTCTAGCCCAGGCTGACCTGGAATTCACTATGTATTCTCAGGGTGGCCTTGAACTCACGGTGATCCTCCTACCTCAGCCTCCTGAGTGTTGGGATTAAAGGTGTGCGCCACCACCCCAGACTCAAAATGAATAAATAATATTTTTTAAAGTTCTCAACAACAAGGAACATCAAAGAATCAGGGTTCACAGCATATAGGCTCGACCTGAAAGATCCAGAGATCAAACACATTTCCCAGCTTCCATGTCAGCAGGTGACTGGGTATTCTGCAACAGAAGCTTGCACTGTGGTAGTTAGTGTTTGCTAATTAAAAACAAAAAAAAAAAAAAAAAAAAGCAAAGCTGGGTCTGGGAAGATGGCTCAGAGAAGGTGTGAGGACTAGAATTCCAACGCTCGGCACATAAATGTAGACACGGCATCCCTCCCAGGGCCCCAGTGGAGACCCAGGATCCCTAGATAACCCAACCCAGAAAGCTTTTAGCTCCACTAAGAGAACCCCAACCCAGTAAACAAAAAGGAAAATGATGACAAACACACCCCAAGTCAATCTCTGGCTTTCACACACAGTTGCACACAGAGACACCCATACACACATACAAACATGCACACACACACACACACGCCGCACGTACCTGCAAAAAGAAAACATGCCAAAAAAAAAAAAAGAGAGAGAGAGAAAAGAAACTACAACTGTGCTCTTTCCTTCTTTCCTTTCTTCTTCTCCTCCTGAATTGCATAACTAAAATGTTCCCAGGCTCAGAGCAGATCAGTGCCTGCCACCCCTTCTCAGCTGTTCAGTACTCACAGCCAAGAAAAATCCGGTTAAAATTAACAACTCTAGACCAGCTCTACAAGGAAACACCCCTTATCTGCAGCCTGGCATGCAGCCTAGGAAGTCAGTAAAGAGAAGGTCAGGTTCTGCTTCAGTCCTGGGTCAGGACACTGAGTCAAGAGACTGTGTGTAGCTGGGCGTGGTGGCACACGCCTTTAATCCCAGCAGAGGTAGGAGGTAGGAGGACCGTCGTGAGTTCAAGGCCACCCTGAGATTACATAGTGAGTTCCAGGTCGCCTGATTATAAATAAATAAAATAAAATAAAATAAAATAAAATAAAATAAAATAAAATAAAATAAAATAAAAAGAGACTGTGTGTTTAATCTGAATGACACCTAGGGTCCACCACCTGGATCTGAACTCCTGGCCCAGGTACTTTCTTCTGGATCTTTCTCAGATCTTGCCTTCCACCCTCAGGAGCCTATCAAAGCAGTTTCCTAAACAAAACCCTTCCTCTCCTATCGCCTGCAGTCAAAATAACATTGCTGTAACCAACTGCATACAGGAGCGCTTTCAAACTTGCAAGAGCATTCCCTGTGTCTGCTCATCCTAATGCCAGTTACTGTCCCACGGCCACCTCCTTGCAGAACGTCCTCAAAGTACAGGGTCTGCGGGAAACACCCTGAAGGTGCTTAGATAACCATGACAATCAGATAATCATGAAGGAAAGTGGGGGTGTCCACCCGAGGTGGTTAATCTCTGGTTATTAACAGGACTTAGAATCTCCATGGAACAAATCTATGGAAATGTTTGTGAGGTATCTCCCAGTTTAGGTTAATCGAAGGGGAAGGTTCTACCATGTGGGCAGTACCATGCCATGGGCTAGGATCTGGAACACTCATCGCACTCTGCTCCCTCACTGTGGACTGAATGTGAACAGCTGTCTCAAGCTCTTGCCACCATGACAGACCCTAACCTGGAACTGGAAACTGAAATAAGCCCTTCTGAGAGGCAGCCAGGTAGCTCGGTCAGGCAGTGAGGGTGACCTGGTCCCTGAAAGCATCCTTGCAGCCTCCATTTTGCTAGAGATTAAAGTATGACCTGACTCTTACCTCGTCCCTAGATCTGTTTTTCTACAAACAACTTGGGCCCCTCTTGGTCTTTCCTAGGATTTAAACATTGTGGTTGGTCAAGTGCAGCCCCCAGAACATGGCATCATGGCTATGAGAGAGGCCCTAGCCCAGATCAATCACCTCAGCCAGAAGGTAGGGCCCACCATCATGGGGTTATAAATACCTTTGTGAGGGGAGGACAAGATAGAGGGCCGCCTGACCACCCATGAACCTCCAGCTTCTGGTAAGTTTCTCAGCTTGGCCCAGCCAGGCCAAGCCCAGGGGAGGAAACCCCCCTCCTGATCTCCACACGGCAGGAACTCTTCATGCTTTCTTTTCTGTCCTCGCTACGGTTTTTCCAGCCACACAAGGGTATGCATTTTCTTTCTATACTTCCCTAAATAAATATAATAATTTAATAATTTTCCTTCTCAGTCTTATTTTATTCAGTTCTTTGATTAAAAATAGACATGAGGGCAAGGCGCGTGAGTTCAAGGCCACCCTGAGATTACATAGTGAGTTCCAGGTCGCCTGATTATAAATAAATAAAATAAAATAAAATAAAATAAAATAAAATAAAATAAAATAAAATAAAATAAAAAGAGACTGTGTGTTTAATCTGAATGACACCTAGGGTCCACCACCTGGATCTGAACTCCTGGCCCAGGTACTTTCTTCTGGATCTTTCTCAGAGCTTGCCTTCCACCCTCAGGAGCCTATCAAAGCAGTTTCCTAAACAAACCCCTTCCTCTCCTATCGCCTGCAGTCAAAATAACATTGCTGTAACCAACTGCATACAGGAGCGCTTTCAAACTTGCAAGAGCATTCCCTGTGTCTGCTCATCCTAATGCCAGTTACTGTCCCACGCCACCTCCTTACAGAACGCCCTCAAAGTACAGGGTCTGCGGAAACACCCTGAAGGTGCTTAGATAACCATGACAATCAGATAATCATGAAGGAAAGTGGGGGTGTCCACCCGAGGTGGTTAATCTCTGGTTATTAACAGGACTTAGAATCTCCATGGAACAAATCTATGGAAATGTTTGTGAGGTATCTCCCAGTTTAGGTTAATCAAGGGGAAAGGTTCTACCATGTGGGCAGTACCATGCCATGGGCTAGGATCTGGAACACTCATCGCACTCTGCTCCCTCACTGTGGACTGAATGTGAACAGCTGTCTCAAGCTCTTGCCACCATGACAGACCCTAACCTGGAACTGGAAACTGAAATAAACCCTTCTGAGAGGCAGCCAGGTAGCTCGGTCAGGCAGTGAGGGTGACCCGGTCCCTGAAAGCATCCTTGCAGCCTCCATTTTGCTAGAGATTAAAGTATGACCTGACTCTTACCTCGTCCCTAGATCTGTTTTTCTACAAACAACTTGGGCCCTCTTGGTCTTTCCCTAGGATTTAAACATTGTGGTTGGTCAAGTGTAGCCCCAGAACATGGCATCATGGCTATGAGACAGGCCCCAGCCCAGATCAATCACCTTAGCCAGAAGGTAGGGCCAACCATCATGAGGTTATAAATACCTTTGCGAGGGGAGGACAAGGTAGAGGGTCGCCTGACCACCCATGAACCTCCAGCTTCTGGTAAGTTTCTCAGCTTGGCCCAGCCAGGCCAAGCCCAGGGGAGGAAACCCCCTGAGCCCTACTTTCCACCCCCTCCTGATCTCCACACGGCAGGAACTCTTCATGCTTTCTTTTCTGTCCTCGCTACGGTTTTTCCAGCCACACAAGGGTATGCATTTTCTTTCTATACTTCCCTAAATAAATATAATAATTTAATAATTTTCCTTCTCAGTCTTATTTTATTCAGTTCTTTGATTAAAAATAGACATGAGGGCAAGGCGTGGTAGTGCATGCCTTTAATCCCAGCAGTCAGGAAATAGAGGTAGGAGGATCACCAAGAGTTCGAGGCCACCCTGAGACTACACAGTGACTTCCAGGCCAGTCTGAACTAGAGTGAGACCTTACCTCGAAAAACAAAAAATGAGAGCCGGGCGTGGTGGCGCACGCCTTTAATCCCAGCACTCGGGAGGCAGAGGTAGGAGGATTGCCGAGAGTTCGAGGCCACCCTGAGACTACATAGTGAATTCCAGGTCAGCCTGGACCAGAGTGAGACCCTACCTCGAAAAACCAAAAAAAAAAAAAAGGAAAAAAAAAAAAAGAGGGGGGAGGGAATAGACAAAAACTAGGGTGAGGGGTTCAAGGACTTTCCTGAACCCCCCAGTTATATTTCTGTGAGGGTTGGTATCAGCTATCAACTTGATGAGACTTATAATTGATGAAATGAGCCTCTGGACATGCCTGTGAGAAAGCATCAGCGTTTACTGCTGTCTGCTTCCTGGTTGCCAATGTGACCGGCTTGGCTTCATGCTCTTGCCGTCATGCCTTCCCCCGTGATGGACTGTGACCTTGAACTATAAGCTGACATAAACCCTTCCTCCTTCAGTTTTCAGATACTCTGTTGCGACAAAGAGAAAGGTAACTAGTTTAGCTTTCTCCCTTAAGTTGCGTCCTTTCAGGTATCTGTTCACAGCCAGGAGAAAGTGACTGATAACCACAAGAGTGAAACCACAGGCTTCCTCCTCTAAGAGGCTGTAGAAACCGAATACCAAAATCTAATTCATCACTATTTAGCACATACTTACCATGCCAGCAATGGGAGGCTGGGGCCTGAGGATGGAGTTCAAGGCCAGCCTGCACTACATAGTAAGCCCCCGTCTCAAAAACGAGAAGGGAAGAAATATTTGGCTTCATTAAATTTTCAAAACATTTACCCCATTTTCATTAAATTCATTAGGTCAATGTTTTAGCCATTTGTAGCACCTGCTTTCTTGGAATGACTGGGGCTGGAGAGATTGCTCAGCAGTTAAAGGTGCTTGCTTGCAAAGTCTGATGGCCCAGGTTCAATTCTCTGGTACCCACATAGAGCCAGATGCACAAATTGGCACATGTACCCGGAGTCTGTTTGCAGCGGCTAGAGGCTCTGGCATGCCTCCCCCACCGATCCCTCACCTCTCCTTGCAAATAAATAATTTTTTTAAAGAGAATTCAGTTGGAGGCTGGAGAGATGGTTTAGCAGTTAAGGTGCTTGCCTGCAAAGCCAAAGGACCCAGGTTCAATTCTTCAGGACCCACAGAAGCCAGATGCACAAGGGGGCGCACACATCTGGAGTTTGTTTGCAGTGGCTAAAGGCCCTGGTGTGCCCATTCTCTCCCTCTCTCTCACTACCTGCCTATTTCTCTCTCTCTCTCTCTCTCTCAAATAAATACAAACAAAAAGCTGGATGTGGTGGTGCACGCCTTTAATCCCAGCACTCGGGAGGCAGAGGTAGGAGAATTGCCCTGAGACTACATAGTGAATTCCAGGTCAGCCTGGACTAGAGCAAGACCCTACTTGGAAAAATAAAAATAAATAAATAATAAATACAAATAAAAATATTTTTTAAAAAAAGAGAATTCAGTCAATGTTATCTATGGTTATTCTTCCCCAAAAGAGGCTTGTTAGCTGGGTGTGGTGGAACATGCCTTTAATCCCAGCACTAGGGACCCTGATATAGGAGGATTGCTGTGAGTTCAAGACAGCCTGAGACTACATAGTGAATTCCAGGTCAGCCTGAGCTAGAGGGAGACCTTACCTCAAACAAACAAAACAAAAAAAAAAAAGAGGCATGCTAATCTCTCTTTATCATCGAAAAGAACTTGTTCCCTGTCATGAATGGACCACTATTGATTTTTTCCCCCTTTTTGGCAGTGCTGGGGATCAAACCCAGAACACTGTACATGCTAAGCAAGTAAGCACTCTACCCCAGAGCCCCCTCACCAACTGTGGGCAACTTCTCTCAAGCAGCATTTAATCCTCTGATCTGTCTTTTCTGTGCCCAAAAGGAATTCATGAGTCAGAAAAGCCTGACCTAGAATCCTATCAAAATTTATTTTCTGGGCTGGAGAGATGGCTTAGCAGTTAAGACGCATGCCTGTGAAGCCTAAGGACCCAGGTTCAACTCTCCAGGTCCCATGTAAGCCAATGCACATGGTGGCACATGCGTCTAGAGTTCATTTGTGGTGGCTGGAGGCCCTAGCATGCCCATTCTCACTCTCTCTGTGTCTCTCTCTCTCCTCTGTCTCTAATAAATAAATAAAAAATAAAATCTTTTAAAAACTATTTAAGCTGGGCGTGGTGGCACACACCTTTAATCCCAGCACTCGGGAGGCAGAGGTAGGAGGATCGCCGTGAGTTCAAGGCCAGCCTGAGACTACATAGTGAATTCCAGGTCAGCCTGAGCCAGAGTGAGACCCTACCTCGAAAAACAAACAAACAAAACTATTTTAAAAAAAAACTTATTTCCTTTTCAACATTCCAGAAATCCTTTGATTGAATATACCTGGCAACAGGAAACTCACCCTTTCTCCAAGATTTGCATTCCATGTTGGGGTGACCAGTGCCTGCCATCACCACTCAATTTCCCTCCTATGGGCTATCCAGCAGAAATTCCACACACGCACCCCGTTTTTCCCACATGCTTATAGATACTACCATGCTTCCAGGCTAAATATCCAAATATTCCCCACTTCCCTAAAACCATTACCCCAGGGAATTCTGCTTACTAGCATGGCTCAGAACTGAATGGGGAGGGTGGGGGCAGTCTGCCCAGAGGGAAAGCCCAGCTGGAGAAGAAGATAAGGAGGCAAGATCTCATCTTCATCCTTCCAACTCTGGGAATCCGCGAAGACGGAACGCTGGCTTTCCTCAGCCGTTTCCTCAGTTGGATGAGTGAGAGTCCGCGAGCTCTCAAGGAAGACCTGGCTGGCCGATGTCTGCCTGGCATGCGGACCAGATTCAGGAGGCCCCCAGCCTCATGAATCCCAACTTCCGGTCCTCATCCAAGTCATCAAAGAAGTGAAAACTTGGACTCAGAGAAAGATGAATGATGAGATTTATTTTAGAAAGAGTCAAGATAAGAGAAAAAAATAAATAATCCAAGCCAGAAGTGGTCCTCCCCCTTCCCTGCCTGGCTGGAAAAAAAAAAAAAAAATCTCCCTAACACAGGGAAAACTTTCACAGGGGAGGAAGCCTCTGGGGAAGGGAAGAAGGAAGAAGGGGAAATGGAAGGAGAAGGGCAGACGGCCATTACACATGTGTCTCAGACATCTAAGGAGAATGAGCCTCATCTCATCGCCAGGCACAGGTGTGCAGGGAAGAATCTGATTGGCTGGCATGCCCTGGACAGGAGTGCAGGGAAGAATCTGATTGGCTGGTGTGTCCTAGAGACACTCACGAGAGAGTCTGAGGAAGAAACAGGAAGTTGTTGCTGTTGCTGAGGTGGGCTTAGGAGGCTGTCATTTCCATCGCCTCAGATGAGACTAGGTAAGATGCACGTTTTAGTCCTGCCAAGGCAGGCAAGCTGGCACCCATGGCTCAGGGAAGTCTAGCAGCCTTTGATCAAAAATGGAGTAGTTGAGGGTTGGAGAGATGGCTTAGAGGTTAAGGCGCCTGCCTGCGAAGCCTAAGAACGCCTGTTCGAATCTCCAGGTCCCACGTTTAGCCAGACGCAAAAGTGATGCAAGGGCGCAATGCCACACATGCGCACAAGGGGGCACACACTTCTGGAGTTCGTTCACAGTGGCTGAGAGGCCCTGGCACACCCCTTCTCTGCCTCTTCCTTTCTCTCTCTCTCTCTCTGTCTCTCTCAAATTAAAAAAAAAAAAAAAAATGGAGTAGTTGAGCCAGGGTGTGGACGTAGTCATTGGACAAGAATGCCCACACTAGACTCACCTTCAGGCTCATGACAAACCTGCTCAGGGGTTCAGTTTCTGAACAGAGGCTGACTCACAGGGTGTCAACGACCATGCTCCCTGATTCCCCTCACCAGGCCACCGCTGGAATGAAGTACCTCCCCACACCAGACCTCAGTTAGGAACCACACAGCCCACGGGCTGCAATTCACCATGGCTTCTTCCAGTCAGTGAAGCGGGTTTTGTTGTTGTTGTTGTTTTTCATTTGTTTTGGGGTGCTTTTTTGAGGTAGGGTCTCACTCTAGCCAAGGCTGACCTGGAATGCACTATGTAGTCTCAGGGTAGCCTCAAACTCAAGGCAGTCCTCGTACCTCTGCTTCTTGAGTGCTGGGGTCTAAGGGTGTGCACCACCACACCCAGCTAGGACTTTATTTATTTATTTATTTATTTATTTATTTATTTATTTATTTATTTATTTATTTGAGAGACAAAGACACAGAGAAAAAGGCAGACATAGAGAGGGTATGAGTGAGCAAGCATGGGCACTCCAGGGGCCTCCTACCACTGCAAACAAACTTCAGAGCATGCACCACTTTATGCATCTGCCTTTATGTGGGTACTGAGGAGTCAAACCCAGGCCATCAGGCTTTGCAAGCAAGTGCCTTTAAGTATTGAGCCCATCTCTCCACCCCCCATAATCTGCTTTTCTAGGCTGGGTTGTCCCACCTCAGAATCACAGTACTTCCGTATTCCTTTCTCGTGTGGTGACCCCTTGGCTGATATGTGGACAGTGGCTTTTGTTTACCCAGCACCCAGGGTCATCGCCTTTCCCTTGAAAACAGCCTCAGCAAGATTCCTGGTCAAGGAGCTCTGACCTCCGCCAACCAAAGATGGCGTCAGACCCAAACAGTTCAGACTCCTTCCACCATAATTGTGCTTTTTGAGTGTTGTGACTCACAGAGAAAAAATCTCCTGAGAGCTGATTTATACCTCCATCCATACACTTCCAAGACATGTGGTTTGTGCTGTTCTAAAAATTCTCCTTTCTAACTCTGGCTCTTCAACTCTTCAGTCTTCCAAATTCCTTTTTAGCTAGCTATGGTGGCGCATGCCTCTAATCCCAGCACTCCGGAGGCAGGGGTAGGAGGATCACCATGAGTTCAAGGCCAACCTGAGACTACATAGTGTCTGTGTATGGACTATGTACATGCCATGATATACATACAGATATTAGAGATCAGTGCTCTATTTCCACCTGCCCTTTTTTTTTAATTATTTTAAATTTATTTGCAAGGAGAGAGAATGGAGGATCCAGGGCCTCCTGCCTCTGCAAATGAACTCCAGACACATGCACTACTTTGAGCATTTGCTGTCATATGGGTACTGGGGAATCGAACCTGGGCTGTCAGGCTTTATAAGCAAATGCCTTTAACCACTGAGCCATCTCTCCAGCCCATCCACCTTCGTCTTGAGACAAGGTCTCTCTTGTTGTTTCTGCCATTGGACAGGCCAGTTTGAGCTTCTGGATACTCATGGGCCATTTTGCATCCAACTCTATGTGGGTGCGAGGATGGAACTCAGGTTGACAGGCTTGCAAACAAAAGCTTCCAAAATATAGGGTTCTATATAGGGTGACAAAAATTACTGGGTTTTAAGTTCAACCCCTGACTCCATTGCCTCCACCTGGCTAACAATGGGGAAACACTGAACGTTAATAGCTTTCAGGGCTGGAGAGATGGCTTAGTGGTTTAAGGCACTTGCCTGCAAAGAATGAGGACCCAAGTTTGATTCCCCAGTACCCACATAAACCAGATGCACAAGGTGGCACATGTATCTGGAGCTCGTTTGCAGTGGCTAGAGGCCCTGGTGCACTCATTCTCTCTCTCTCTCTCTTTCCCTCTCCCTCTTTCTCTCTCAAATAAATAAATATAAAATAAAAAGTTACTTTCCAAGCATTTTCTTTAAAAAAGAAAAGAGAGCCAGGCATGGTGGCGCACGCCTTTAATCCCAGCACTTGGGAAGCAGAGGTAGGAGGATCACCATGAATTCAAGGCCACCCTGAGGATACATAGTGAATTCCAGGTCAGCCTGAGCTAGAGTGAGATCCTACCTCGAAAAACCAAAAAAATAAAATAAAATAAAATAAAGGAAAAAGAAAAGAGAGCTTTCAGTTCTGACTTTAAAGCAGAAATTGTAACACCCTAACAGCTTCTGATGCTTTTTGTGTATGTTAAGGAAGATTAGCCTTAACGGTCCCTTGTAAATGGGAAGGCAAATGTCACAGATTGTTCCTGGGTCATTCCCAACTTCAGACGTACCACCATCAGGACATAGCGTTCCCCAGTCAGGGGCACACACCATTCTACAATTACATCCAGGGTTGAGTAATGACATATTGAATAGCAACTGTCAGGAGCCACAGCCATCTCGACATCGCCAGATAGAAAACAGAGAGAAAGAAATTGACAAAATGGGCTTTATTTTAAAGAGACAGGATGGAATCTGCGTCGAAGAAATAGAAATAAGAAAAAGAACCGGGCATGGTGGCATATGCCTTTAATCCCAGCACTTGAAAGCAGAGATAGGAGGATCACCTTGAGTTAGAGGCTACTCTGAGACTATATAGTAAATTCCTGGTCAGCCTGGCCTAGAGCTAAACCCTACTTTGAAAAAACAAAAGAAAGAAAGAAAGAAAGAAAGAAAGAAAGAAAGAAAGAAAGAAAGAGAAAAAGAAGAAAAAAACGAAAAAGGTTGGCAAATTAAAAATTATTGGAAACAAAATGCCAGGACAGAGGAAGATGAGAAATGGGCAAAAGCAGAGAAAAATAAACCCATGCTGGTCACGGTCAGAGCAGCAGAGTCAAAATAAGAACCCAGACAGGCCTGGTGACTCATGCCACAAAGTCCAGCGCTCAGGAGGTTAAGATGGGAAGATCACTATGAGTTCAAGGCCAGCTTGGACTATGGAGTAAAAATTTCAGGTCAGCCAGGTGTGGTGGCGCACACCTTTAATCCCAGCACTCAGGAGGCAGAGGTAGGAGGATCGCTGTGAGTTCGAGGCCTCCCTGAGACTACATAATTAATTCCAGGTCAGCCTGGGCCAGAGTGAGACCCTACCTTGAAAAACCAAACAAAGCAAAACAAAACAAAATTCCAGGTCAGCCAGGGCCTCAAAACCAGAAAAAAAAAAAAAAAAAAAAAAAAGAAGCCATGAAATAGATAGATGGAGTGCTTCCCTCAGAACAGGGAAGTATCGGGAGAGAAAAAAAAATCAGTTCTATCCATGAAATGTTGGGAAAGAAGGAAGGCAAAGAAAGCTGGGGGTGGGGAGCGGTGAAGTCAAACTCAGAAAAAAAGAACAAGACCCCTTCGAGCAAGAGGAGAGCGTGAGAACTACCCCACGTGGACATTTCAAGATAGAAACAGAGAAACATTCCACAGCACAAGGAAAACCTCTTAGCAGACGGGAAAACACATGTGCAACATGTCAGTAGCTCCCACCCACCCGCCTTGCAGATGTGACTACCAGACCTGGGTGAAGCCGGCGCCTTCGGCCGCTCTATTACAGAGGGGGAGCCAAATCCCTTTAACCACTGAACCATCTCCCCAGCCCCAAAGGTCTTTTTGTTTGTTGTTTGTTTGTTTGTTTTGTTTTTCTAAGTAGGGTCTCACTCTAGCCCAGGCTGACCTGGAATTCACTATGAGGTCTCAGGGTAGCCTCGAACTCACGACGATCCTCCTACCTCTGCCTCCCAAGTGCTGGGATTAAAGGCGTGCGCCACCACACCTGGTCCAAAGGTCACTTTGTTGTTGTGTTGAGGCAGGGTCTTGCTCTAGCCCAGACAGATCTTGAACTCACTCTGTAGCCCATGCTGGCCTCAAACTCACAGCAGTTCTCAGCCTGCCTAGTGCTTGGGATTGTAGGCAAAGACCACATGTCTTTCAAAGCCTTGGTAGGAACTGGAGGGGGTTTTTTTTGTTTTGTTTTGTTTTGGTTTGGTTTGGTTTGGTTATGTTTTATTTTGGGTATTTTTTTGTTGTTTTTGTTTTGGTTTTGGTTTTTCGAGGTAGGGTCTCACTCTAGTCCAGGCTGACCTGGAACTCACTATGTAGTCTTAGGGTGGCCTTGAACTCACAGCAATCCTCCTACCTCTGCCTCCTGAGTGCTGGGATTAAAGGTATGTGCCACCACACCCGGCTTTTGTTTTGGTGTTTTAAGGTAAGGTCTTGCTCTATCCCAGGCTGACCTGGAATTCATTATGTAGTCTCGGGCTGGCTTCAAACTCACAGCAATCCTCCTACCTCTGCCTCCAGAGTGCTGGGATGAAAGGCGTGTGCCACTGGAGTTTTTATTCCCTTGAAGGAAAAAGTTGATTTCGCTTTACGTGGGTCTTTCCATGTTTCAGCCCATACGTAAATATCAGTGTATTTGGCATATGGATGAATGCTCGAGTTACTTTTTCATTTGCTTTTGATTCTTGTTTAAAATAGAATTGGCTGTGATGTTAAGGTTCATACAGGGTGTTCCCTGCAAAGGTCCTCTGCATGGGTGTTCTTTTTTTTTTTTTTTAAGATTTTATTTATTTATTGGCAGCCAGGCGTGGTGGCGCATGCCTTTAATCCCAGCACTTGGGAGGCAGAGGTAGGAGGATCACCGAGAGTTCAAGGCCACCCTGAGACTACATAGTTAATTCCAGGACAGCCTGGACCAGAGTGAGACCCTACCTCGAAAAACCAAAAAAAAAAAAAAAAAGATTTTATTTATTTATTGGAGACAGAGAGAGAGAGAGAGAGAAAGAAAGAAGGAATGGGCATGCCAGGGCCTCTAGCCACTACAAACGAACTCCAGATACATGTGCCACCATGTGCATCTGGCTTATGTGGTCTGGAGACTCGAACCTGGGTCCTTAGGCTTTGCAGGCATGTGCCTTAACCGCTAAGCCATCTCTCCAGCCCTAATGCCTTTTTTTTTTTTTTTTTTTTTTTTTTACCCATTGAGTTAAATTGGGTTTGCCTTGGACTTTTGAACAATGTTGAGATTGGAGGGGGAAAAAAAAAAACCTATGGAACTTTTAAAGTTAGACTGAACACATTTGCCATCACAAGACGTTGATGGGTCCGTGGGGACCAGGAGTGGAATGTGGTGGCTTGAATCAGAGTCCCTTGTAAACTCAGGTATCTTGAATGCTTGGCTCTGGCTGGAGGCAATGTAGGACATGGAGGCTTGCTGGAGGAGGTGTGTCAGGAGGTGGGTGCAGAGGTACAAGGTTGCAACCTTCCACAGAAGCTCCAAGTTATGAACTTGAGAAGCGGGAACTGAGCTAGGACCGAAGGTGTTCTCTGCATCCCCCCCCATGTGCTGGTCCTCCCCTCACAGACTGCCCTGCCTGTAAGTGGGAAAATGTGCATGAGGAGATGAGTTCAGGTTCACAGCACACATGTAAAAAGCCAAGTACGGAAAGCCAGGCGTGGTGGCGCACGCCTTTAATCCCAGCACTCAGGAGGCAGAGGTAGGAGGATCGTTGTGGTTTCAAGGGCACCCTGAGACTACATAGTGAATTTCAGATCAGCTTGGGCTAGAGTGAGACCCTGCCTCGGGGAAAAAAAAAAAAGTATGGCAAATGCACTTGTAATCCCAGCACTGGGGAGGTATAGACAGACGGGCTCCAGGGGCTTGCTGGCTGGCTAATCTACCAGAATCAGTGAGTTCCCAATTTAACAAGAGACCCTGTCTCAAAAAATAAGTTGGGGCTGGAGAGATGACTTAGTGGTTAAGGCGCTTGCCTGCAAAGCCAAAGGACCTCGATTCGATTCCCCCGTACCCACATAAGCCAGATGCACAAGGTGGCGCATGCATCTGGAGTTCATTTACAGTGGCTAGAAGCCCTGGCACTCCCATTCTCTCTCTCTGCCTCTTTCCCTCTCTCAAATAAATAAATAATAATAATAATAATAAAGAAAATATTTAAAAAATAAGGTGGAAGCCAGGCATGATGACACATGCTTTTAACTGAAGCACTCGGGAGGCAGAGGTAGGAGGATCTCTGTGAGTTCCAGGCCACCCTGAGACTACATAGAATTCCAGATCAGCCTGAGCTAGAGCGAGACCCTACCTCGAAAAACCAGAAAAAAAAAAAACAAGGTGGGGAGCAATTGAGGAAAACACCTGCTGAAGTCAACCTCTGTTCTCCACATGCACATGCACACCACCCCATACACACACACACACACACATACACACACACACACACACACACACAAAGAGAGAGAACATGTCCTAATTTAAAACACAAGCAATATCAATAAAAACCAGTTTCCTTATTTGCCCTGCAAACACTGTTTTCACAGGACTGTGCTTAGGACAAAGAGCAAGGCATCCCGAGGTGTTATCCACCACCGTGTCTCCAGGTGATTGAACACATTTTCCTCCTTGCAGACAGGTCAGACTCCAAATGAGAAGCTTCTTGCATGACACTGACCCCGTTCCGCTGTACCCACCCGGGCAGGGACCTTGTGATCAGAGTCCCACCCTCTGCTTCCTTTCAGTTACTACACTTCAGGGCAAGTCCTCACGAGCTGACAAGTGACTTTCCCAACTCCAGTGTCAAAGGCAGCTGAGACTGGGTGTGGTGGCTCACAACTCTAATCTTAGTCCTGACAGATAGGAAGCTGAGGCAGGAGAATTGCCACAAGTGCAAGGCGATCCTGAACTGCATTGTGAGGACCAGCCAGGGTTACATAGCAAGACGAAGCCTCCCACCACCACCAAAACAATAATAATGATAAACCCGGGTGTGGTGGCGCACGCCTTTAATCCCAGCACTTGGGAGGCAGAGGTAGAAGGATCGCCGTGAGTTCAAGGCCACCCTGAGACTACAGTTATTTCTAGGTCAGCCTGGGCTAGAGTGAGGTCTTACCTCAAAAAACCAATAATAATAATAAAATTTTTAAAAGGGTGGAAAGCAGACTGTCTAAGCTATTCCATGTCATATAAGGGCAGCATTATGCCAGGCCAGTGGGACAAGCAACATGCCTGTGCCCTCGTTATCTGTTCACCCTTGCTGGACCCTCTCAAAGCACCTGATGTAACTTAACTACCTCAGGGCTTACAACAACCTTTGCTTTCACGTCATCAATAAAGAAGCTAGGGCATGCAGTTTCATTGTTAGCTCTCTGTCTTCCCAGAGATAAACAGTCCAAGGTCTTCACAGAGCTACAACTGGTGCAGCTGAGATTCGAACCCAGGCTGATTTCAGGGGCTGCACTTGACCATGAGGTTGCGCTGCCTCTTGAGGTTGAAGATCAAGTCATCAGGGTGCTCTTTCTTCTTCTTTTTTTTCTTTTCTTTTCTTCTTTATTTTGTTTTGTTTTTTCAAGGTAGGGTCTCGCGCTAGCCCAGGCTGATCTGGAATTTTCTCTGTAGTCTCAGGCTGGCCTGAACTCATAGTGATCTTCCTTCCTCTGCCTCCTGAGTGCAGAAATTAAAGATATATGCTTGGCCTCTTTTTTTTGTTTTGTTTTTTGTTTTTTGTTTTTTACAAGGTAGGGTCTCACTCTAGCCCAGGCTGACCTGGAAGTTACTATGTCCTCTCAGACTGGCCTCAGACTCATGGCAATCCTCCTACCTCTGCCTCCTACCACGCCTGTCCACAATATATGGTTCTGTTGATCACAGCCATTCGCATGGTCTCACATACTATCTGTTGGGTGGCTGACAGTCCCCAGACACCAAAACCTAAGAGATTTGTTGTCTCACCTTTTATCAAAAAACTGTTGCCAGCCGGGCATGGTGGCACACACCTTTAATCCCAGCACTCAGGAGGCAGAGATAGGAGGATCGCCGTGAGTTCAAGGCCACACTGAGACTATATCGTGAAAACTTCCAGGTCAGCCTGAGCTAGAGCGAGACCCTACCTTGAAAAAACACCACAAAAATAAAAAAATGTTGCCAGGCGTGGTGGCATACACCTTTATTCCCAGCACACAGAAGGTAGAGAGGTAGGAGGATCACTGAGTTTGAAGCCAGCCTGAGACTAATTCCAGGTCCCTCCTGGGCTAAATGACACCCTACCTTGAAAAACCAAAAACAACAAAAAAAAATGTTATCCAAGGGTTAGGGAGATGACTCACCAATTAAAGGTGCTTGCAGAGCCTGATGGCCTTGGTTCAATTCCTCAACACCCACGTAAAGCCAGATGCACCAAGTGGCACATCATACACCTGAAGTTCATTTGCAGCGTCAAGAGATACTCCTCCCTGACTCTGTGTCTCTGTCATTGAAGGAATACGCTGCAAGCTGACTCGTTCAATTATTTTAGATGGGCATTAGAGGTATATGTTAGAGGTTGATAAGAACTGTGCTGCTCCAGGCTCAGTGAAAGACCCTGTCTTAAAAAATCAGGTAGAGGGCTGGAGAGATGGCTTAGTGGTTAAGGCACATGCCTGTGAAGTCTAAGGACCCCAGTTTGATTCTCCAGGTCCCACATAAACCAGATGCACAAGGGGGCACATGCGTCTGGAGTTCGTTTGCAGTGGCTAGAGGCCCTGGCGCACCCATTCTCACTCTCCCTCTCTCTGTCTCTAATAAATAAATAAAAATAAAATCTTTTTTAAAAAATCAGGTAGAGGGGGCTGGAGAGATGGTTTAGCGGTTAAGTGCTTGCCTGTGAAGTCTAAGGACCCCGGTTCAAGGCTCAATTCCCCATACCCACGTAAGCCAGATGCACAAGGTGGCGCATGTATCTGGAGTTCCTTTGCAGTGGCTGGAGGCCCTGGAGTGCCCATTCTCTCTCTCTCTCTCTCTGCCTCTTTCTCTGTCTGTCACTTTCAAATAAATAAAAATAAAATAAACAAACAAATTTTTAAAAATCAGGTAGAGGACTGGAGAGATGGTTCAGTGGTTAAGGGCATTTGCTTATAAGGTTTGACAACCTGGGTTCATGTCCCCAACACCCACATAAAGCCAGATGCACAGAGCAGTGAATGCATCTGGAGTTCATTTGGAGTGGTGGGAGGCCCTTGCATGCCATACTCTCTCATTCTCACACACTCTCTCTTTCTCACTCTGTCTGTCTCTCTCTTCTTGGAAAAGAAATAATATTTTGAAAAAATAAGGTGGAGGGACTGGGAAGATTGCTTAATGGTTAAGGCACTTGCCTGCAAAGCCAAAAGACTCAGGTTCGATTCCCCAGGACCCACATAAACCAGATGCACAAGGTGGCACATGAGTCTGGAGTTCCTTTGCAGTGACTAAAGGCCCTGGTGTGCCCATTCTCCCCCACCCTCTCTGCCTCTTTCTCTCTCTCAAATAAATCAATGAGAAAATAACATTTTTTTTTTAATGAGGTGGAGAGTGGGAATGGAGGGATGGCTCTGTGGGTCAAATGCTTGCTACTCAAGCCTAAGTACCCGACTCCATGGAAAATCCGAAAAGCAGAGTCAGGCTTCTGTAATCCCAGCATGCCAAAGGGGAGATAGGAGGTGGAACCAGAAAATGTGCCTGAAGTCCAAAGACCAGCTAGCCTGAGAAGCAGCAAGCACAACAGTGACCAGCTTCAAATAAGGTGGCCCTGCCCCTGACATCATCCGCCACATGCACACCATGGCATGTACATGCTCACACTCACACACAGAACCATGCACACACATTTACAAAGGGAAGGGGAGGGGAGGGGAGAGAAGGGAAGGGGAGGGAAGGGGAAGGGAGAGGAAGGGAAGGGAAGAGAAGAACAGGGAAGAACAGGGAAGGAGAGGAGAAGGGAGGGAAGGAGAGAGGAAAGGAGACTGTCACTGCCCTTCCTGGTTGGTTGTCTGCAGAGCTCTGCCATTGTCTGGAGACAAAGGGTGAACAAGAGTTCTCAGGCAAACGAACCAGGACCCGCAGGCATCTCTGGGTATTCCCGTCTGCTTTCAGCCCATCTCAAGGACTCTAAAGACTAGAGACTGTCTGGAGATGCACAGGGCGTTCACAGACTGTGTGAGACAATAACTATCTTCTGCTTCTCCTGCTACTTGTTTGAGGCAATTTGGTACCTAAGTATGGTCATGAATACATAAATATTTGATGCATTACTCTTCATATTATTCTGAATACATAAAGAATATCATAATAATATAATTATTATTATTTATTTTACTCATTTAATTAATTATTATCAAGAGTATTTTCCCTCTTGGGGGATGGAAAGGTGGCTCAGCAGTTGAAGGTGCTTGCTTGCAAAGCCTACCAGTCAGGGTTCAAGACCTAAGTACCCATGTAAAGCCAGATGCACAAAGTGGTGAATGCATCTGAAGTTCATTTGTAGTGGCAGGATACCCTAGCACACCCATTCTCATTTGTTCTCTCATCCTCTCTCTCTCTCTCTCTCTCTCTCTCTCTCTCTCTCTCTCCCCTTGCAAATTAAAATATATAAATGTATGTATTTTTTCAAGGTAGAGTCTCACTCTGGCCCAGGCTGACCTGGAATTCACTATGTAGTCTCAGGGTGGCCTCGAACTCATAGTGACCCTCCTACCTCTGCCTCCCAAGTGCTGGGATTAAAGGCGTGCGCCACCATGCCCATCCATTAAAAAATATTTTTAAAAAGAGGATTTTTGCCCCATGTTTACAGCTGAAGCTAAGACAAAGGAGTCTTGTGGGAATTAGTATATTGGGGGGATTTAGACACGTGTCTCCAACTTGGATGAAAAGTCTTGAATTCTCCTGAAGGGACCCTAAGATAAACCATGCTTTCGAAGCAAAACATGTCACACCATGACTGATTCTCAAATCAAATTAATGACACAATCTGCAAAAGCAAAGGTTGTTGGCAATGGGGTCATGTGATACCAGCAAGTGCAAGAAGGCGGAGGCCCAAGAGGGACAAAAAACAACACTTCTGCAATGCATATTGTGGACACTTGATGGCGGTCAAGTTGTGTCATGCAACTATCCCCGCGGTTTGGCCAGGATTGCCCTCAATGAGCACTCAAAAGAGCTCAAGAAACTCTTAATTTGCTTAGTTGCCTTAAGTTACGTATATTGATTTGTAATGTACACTCATTTTTTTGTTTGTTTTAGTTGTTTTTTTGTTTTTTAAGCAGAGTCTCATGGTAGCACCGAACTGACCTGGAACTTACTCTGTAGCCCAGGCTGGCCAAAAGTCACAGTGATCCTCCTACCTCAGACTCCCGAGTGCTGGTATTAAAGGCGTGCGCCAGCACACCTGGCTTTGAACCCCTTATTAAAAGAGGGAAATTTGGGGCTGGAGAGATGGCTTAGCCATTAAAGCGTTTGCCTGCGAAGCTGAAGGACCCAGGTTTAATTCCCCAGGACCCATGTAAGCCAGATGCACAAAGTAGAACATGCATCTGAGTTCGTTTGCAGTGGCTGAAGGCCCTGGCATGCCCATTCTCTCCCTCTCTCTCTGGCTCGCTCTCTGCCTCTTTTTATCTCTCTCTCAAATAAATAAAATAAAATAACTTTTTAAAAAAGAGAGAGGGAAAGTTGAGGCTGGAGAGATAGTTTAGCATTTAAGGTGCTCTCCAGTACCCACAAGCCAGATACACAAGGTGGTATGTCTGTCTGGAGTGGCTAGAGGCCCTGGAGCATCCATTCTCTCCCTCTCTCTCTCTCTCTCTGCCTCTTTCCCTCTCCCTCTCTCTCAAATAAATAAAATATTTTTAAAAGAGAGAGAAATTTTAATGTATTTATTATTCATTTTATGAAAATAAATATCTAAATAACTTTAAAAATGCTTTGATCGCTGTAATTTTGTTTGTTTGTTTTTTTGTTTTTCGAGGTAGGGTCTCACTCCGGCCCAGGCTGACCTGGAATTAACTATGTAGTCTCAGGGTAGCCTCAAACTCATGGCGATCCTCCTACCTCTGCCTCCCGAGTGCACTGTAATTTTTTTTTGTTTGTTTTGTTTTGTTTTGTTTTTCAAGGTAGGGTCTCAATCTAGCTCAGGCTGATCTGGAATTCACTATGTAGTTTCAGGCTGGCCTCAAACTCACGGTGATCCTCCTACCTCTGCCTCCCGAGTGCTGGGATTAAAGGCGTGTGCCACCATGCCCAGCTGATCACTGTAATTTATAAGTATTCATTTAGCTATTACTAATCTTTAATTTGGGGTAATTTAGCACACAGTGAAATACAATATGCTTTTGAAAGACTGATACTTCGAGATTAATCCAAGAATGTCTTCCAAATAATTACAGTTCTTTCTCATTCCTTTCCTTCAAATCATTCCCTATCAGAAGGGGTTGTCTAGCTTAATAACTAAGAGCACAGACCTTGGAACCAGACTGTGCAGGTTTAAATCCTTTGTCTATTTTCAGTGACATCTCATTATCTTCTTCATAAATAAGTCAAAAGTGAATCACTGTCCACAGAACACCAGAAATAAAACTTGGTTCCTAGAGATGTTGTTTAAATATTAACTATTTTTACTTGTCCACAGATGCGCCCTGTCTCTGAAGTCCAATGTGCTACGCAAATACACAGGAACAGCTGCAACACAGAGCCATCCACGGAATCACAGTCTGCAGATACGAGACAACAGTTGCCCCCTGGAAGTGCCCTTCGCTGTTGACAGAGAAGGCATGCTGTCCTAGGGCAGGAAGGAACCAGAACACAAGGCTTCTATGTCTGCCCTTCCATCACAGCTTCACAGATCACTCTTACTCTCTGACTGAAGAGATCCCCAAAAGACAAGTGTTCAGAGGTCAGTGTGGACATGTGAACCATGAACTTCCACTCGGTCCATCCACCTCCTCCTGGGATTGCCACATAGCCCTGGGGGAGGGGCATTCCACCTGGATGGCCTCAGAGAAGGGATGACACAGCAAAATCCAGAAAACCAACTGCCTTTACCAGCTCGGGCCCAGGCAGTAAGAGAAAAGGTTTGGAAGGTCAGAGCTCACTCAAAAAGCGACCCCACTAAGGAGGGCACCACGTGGAGTAGAGACAAAGAGGAAGGGAATGATGGTACCAACACGATGGACCCATACAAAGTTTCTACTTAAAAAAAAGAAGAGGGCTGGAGAGATGGCTTAGTGGTTAAGGCACATGCCTGCAAAGCCTAAGGGCCCCAGTTCGATTCTCCAGTTCCCACGTAAGCCAGATGCACATGATGGCGCATGTGTCTGGAGTTTGTTTGCAATGGCTAGAGGCCCTGGAATGCCCATTCTCACTCTCTCTCTTTCTCTCCCTCTCTCTGTCTCAAATAAATAAAAATAAAAATATTTTTAAAAAAGAAGAAGAAGAAGACAGGTGTGGTGGCGCACGCCTTTAATCCCAGCACTCGGGAGGCAGAGATAGGAGGATTGCTGTTAGTTCGAGGCCACCCTGAGACCACATAGTGAATTCCAGATCAGCCTGGGCTAGAGTGAGACCCTATCTCAAAAAACCAAAATAAATAAAACAAATAAATATGAAATGAAAAGAAAAGAAAAGAAAAGAAAAGAAAAGAAAAGAAAAGAAAAGAAAAGAAAAGAAAAAGATACCTCTGATGTAGGGGTGGGGACATGACTCGGCAGGTAGTGAGGACCTGAGTTCAGTCACCAGCACCCCACCAGCATGGCTGTGCCTGCCTATAATCCCAGTACTGAGGAGGGGAGGAGACAGGAAGATTGCCAGGGACCGATCCCTGGTCAGCCAGTCTAAGCAGAAACCAGGAAGTTCCAGGTTCAGAAAGAAACTCTGTCTCAAAGAAATAAGGCAGAAAGGTTATACAGGACACCTGATGCTCTCCTCTGCACATACTCCATGCACACACACACATGCATATAACACACACATACCACATACTACACACAAGGGAAAAAAAACAGCCAGGCATGGTGGCCCACACCTTCAATCCCAGCAGAGATAGGAGGATCACCTTGAGTTCGAGGCCACCATGAGACTATACAGTAAATTCCAGCTCAGCCAGGACTACAGCAAGACCCTTCCTTGAAAAACAAAATGTTTCCCTGATGGAGAAAAACAAAGAAATTCGAAAGAAAAGCTGAGTATTGAAAATGAGCTCCAGGTCTGGCCCCATCCCCTCCCTAGGCTGAGGTCTCCCCTTGAGTGCAGAGAAAGGAATATTGACAGAATATGTGGGGCTCCTGGAGGTGGAAGCTGGGAGCTGGAGGGTACTCTAATTTCAGTGCCCAGTGCTCTGGAGCCAAAGGAAGTCAGCAGGGTGTGTGGAGGCAGACGGTCCTGTGAAGAGCGCACACAAGGTCCTGAAGCCACTACGTGGTCAGGTGGCAGCAGGCTGGCGCCAGAAATGCGAGGTGAGCGCAGGCGACTGCTCTGGTTGCAGCCGGGGAAGAAACATTAGACTCACCAGCCACGAAGCTGACCCTCAGGAACAAGCACAGAAGCAACAGAAGGGTGGCCATCAGAAACAAATGAGGGCACTGCAGGGGTTCCCCGGAAAGCGGGTGCATCCCTCAGGATGTGGGATGAGCTGCTTTTCAAGAATATCAAGATAGGGGCTGAGGGCTGGAGGGATGGCTTAGCAATTAAAGCGTTTGCCTGCAAAGCCAAAGGACCCAGGTTCGATTCCCCAGGCCCCACATTAGCCAGATGCACAAGGGACACATGTGTCTGGAGTTCGTTTGCAGTGGCTGGAGGCCCTGGTGTGCCCATTCTCTCTCTCTCTCCCTTCCTCCCTCCCTCTTTCTCTGTCAAATAAATAAATAAATATAAAATATTTTTTTTAAAAAAATAGGGCTGGAGAGATGGCTCAGCAGTTAAGGCGCTTGCCTGCAAAGCCTAAGGACCCAGGTTCGATTCCCCAGTACCCAGGTAAAGCCAGATGCACAAAGTGGCACATGCGTCTGGAGTTCCTTTGCAGCAGCTGGAGGCCCTGGTGCACTCATTCTCTCTGTCTTTATTTTCTCTGTCTACCTCTCTCTCTGCTTGCAAATAAAAATATTTTTAAACCAGGCGTGGTGGCGCATGCCTTTAATCCTAGCACTTGGGAAGCAGAAGTAGGAGGATTACTGTGAGTTCAAGGCCAGCCTTGAATTCCAGTGAATTCCAGGTCAGCCTGGACCAGAGTGAGACCCTACCTTCAAAAACACATACACTTTTGGGGGCTGGGAAGATGACCCAGTGGGTAAAGGCCCTTGCTTGCAAAGCCTACTGGTCCAAATTCAACTCCCAAAACACCCACATAAGCTGGGTGCAAAAGTGATACAAGCATCTGGCATTTGATTGCACATTGCAAGGGGACCTGGAGTACTCCCACACAAATGCATATAAATAAATAAAAATAAAAATAATTTTTAAAGCCGGGAGTGGTGGTGCACGCCTTTAATCCCAGCATTTGGGAGGCAGAGGTAGGAGGATTGCCATGAGTTTGAGGCCACCCTGAGACTACATAGTTAATTCCAGGTCAGCCTGCGCCAGAGTGAGACCCTACCTCAAAAAGCCAATAATAATAATAATGATGATAATAATTTTTAAATATTTATTTTTATTTGAACATAGGTGTGTGTTAGTATGGGTGTGCCAGGATCTCTTGCCATTGCAAATGAACACCAGACACATAAACCACTTTTTAAAAATATATTTTATTTATTTGCAAACAGAGAGAGCCAGAGAGAGAGAATGGGTGCGCCAGGACTTCTAGCCACTGCAAACAAACTCCAGATGCATGTACACCTTTTGTGCATCTGGCTTTATGTGGGTCCTGGGGACTCGAACTCAGATCATTCAGTTTTGAAAGCAGGTATCTTAACTACTGCGCCATCTCTCCAGCCCCCATATACCACTTTTTGTGCCTGGCTTTCCATGGAGACTAGGGAATCGAACCTGGGATGGCAGGCTTTGCAAGCAGCTTCTTTAACAATTGAGCCATCTCCTAGCTCACTATGAGTTACTCTTTCTCCCCCTTCTTCCCACCTGGCTGCCAGTGCTAATTGCTGCCTTCCAGGGTGAACAGAAGACCAGCATGGACTCAAGAGCAGCGTCTTTCCAGGAATCCTCCAGGACTTCAGTGCTGGATTGGGATTGCTGAGGCATCCAGCCTCGTGGACTGAGCAGCTACGGGGTTCCTTGACTCTCGGGCCTGCAAATTGCTATTTCTTGTTGGACTGTTGTAAGTTAATTCAATAAATCCCATTTTAATACAATTCATTATATTTAAAAAAAAGAGTTATTCTTTCATTTGTTTGCTTGCTTTGTTTTTTGTTTTTCTTTTTTTAAATTTTATTAATTTATTTATTTGAGAGAGAGAAAGATAGAGAGAGAATGGGCACACCAGAGCCTTCAGCCACTGCAAGTGAACTCCAGACATATGCACCACCTTATGCATCTGTCTTATGTGGGTCCATGGGGAATCAAACCTAGGTCCTTTGGCTTTGCAGGCAAGTGCCTTAACCACTAAGCCATTTCTCTGGGTTTTTTTGTTTTCCAAGATGGGGTCTCATTCTAGCCCTGGGCTGACCTGGAATTCATATATAGTCTCAAACTGGCCTTGAACTCAGAACGATCCTCCTACCTCTCTGCCTCCCAAGTGCTAGAATTAAAGGTGTGTGCCACCACATCTGGCAGTAACAGTTATTCTTAATTGATATTGCTGAATATGAAAAAAAAAAGTTATGGTTCCTTATAAAACCAGAATAAATTTGATTTTTTGCAGTTGTGATATAGTAAAAAAGTCAATGTGTTGTTAGCTACATATTTAAATCTTCAATATTCAAAATAGTTCGTCACATCTATGTATTCCTTTTATTTCTATTTTTTCTTTGTTTTACTTTTTTTCTTCTTCTTTTTATGAGGTAGGGTCTCACTCTAGCCCAGGCTGACCTGGAATTCACTATGTAGTCTCAGGGTGGCCTCGAACTCACGGTGATCCTCCTACCTCTGCCTCCCAAGTGCTGGGATTAAAGGTGTGCGCCACCACACCCAGTTGTATTCTTTCTTTATTTGATTTCCAAATCCCTAAGTAATTTAT
The DNA here is from genome assembly GCA_036365145.1 of Orientallactaga sibirica. NCBI lineage: Eukaryota > Metazoa > Chordata > Mammalia > Rodentia > Dipodidae > Orientallactaga > Orientallactaga sibirica. The sequence goes on along the minus strand of JAEOAD010000032.1, from coordinate 20,813,721 downwards.
TCCCCAACTTCTTTCCCCAGATGTTTGAAATCATGCTTAAAGACTCAAGAGTCATTAGCCCACAGGCTAACAGGGGTCTATCAGATAGCTTGAAAGAAATGTTCTGCCCAAAGGCAAAAACAAGCCAACCAGATTATTGCTTTGGGCATCTGGGCCAGAAGAGCCTGTGACAGAGCTGGCAAGAGAAGCAGAACCTAAGTCAAGCCACTGGCCTTAAGGCAGCAGGAAAGGTCACAAGACACCACACGCTGCATATGCACAGGACGTTAGAGAAATAACCATTGGGAGGGGGTGACCCTATACTACACTGTCTGTCATGCAGTGAAGTCCCAGGTGTCTATTCTGGTCAGTGAAGGTGAAGTGTCCTGTCAAGTATCACCTCCAAGTCAAGGTCAGTGAGACCATGGTCCCCCATCCGTCCTCCTGTCACTTAGGCACACGTGAGCTGAGCGTGGAACATTAGAGATGGCGAGGTCCGGGGTGTCTGCGTAGATGGGAACCCCTGCTGTCTCCACCACTGTATGCGCACAAGAAATGCATTTGTATTGTGGGAAACCCTGGAGATTTCAGAGCTGGTCTATTGGGGCAGCTCGTGGTTAATTATATAACTAATGGAGCAATCAAAATGCTTTCGTGCTCGCCATACTGTAATTATTCCACGGATGATAACTGTACCATTGTAACTTATTAAAAAGAACCCAGTAAGCCTGGAACACTTGTTTGTAGTTAGTGGTCATCCCAACCCTGGTGTTGCCTGCATTATCTCATAGGGTAAATATTTCCCATAATGCCCTATTCATAGAGAAACTGCTTTTCCTATGCCCTGCAGTTTACACTACCAGTGAAAGCTTAATAGTGTAAAATAGGAGCGTGGGGAGAAACACTTACAATGTTGTCTTCCCGACACAAAGTGACCTTGATATTCATGACCTCACAGTGGCTGTCATCAAAATAGAAGAGTCTAAATGGAAAAAAGAAGGGTTCAATGGAGGGGGATTTGGGAGGGGGAAGTGAGGGCCGTAGGAAGAGGTTATAATCATAGGGTATGTTGTCTGTACTTATGAAAGGTTTCAATAAAAAACGTTTAAGAGCGGGGCGTGGTGGCACATGCCTTTAATCCCAGCACTTGCCACCCTGAGACTATATAGTGAGTTCCAGGTCAGCCTGGGCTAAAGTGAGACCCTACCTCAAAAAAACAAAACAAAAAAAAAATAGTTTAAGAATGTCGGGCAGGGTAATGCACACCTTTAATCCCAGCACTCAAGAAGCAGAGGGAGGAGGATTGTTGTGAGTTCAAGGCCAGCCTGGGAGTTCCCGGTTAGCCTGAACTTGAGTGAGACCCTACCTTGAAAAAAACAAAAGAAGTGTTTTAAAAATGCATTACGGGGCTGGAGAGATGGCTTAGGGGCTAAGGCGCCTGCCTGCTAAGCCTAAGAATGCTGGTTCCAATGTCCAGCGGTTCCAATCTCCAGGTCCCACGTTTAGCCAGATGCAAAGTGACCCAAGGGCGCAATGCCGCACTTGCCCACAAGGGGGCGCACGCATCTGGATTTCGTTCACAGCAGCTGAGAGACTGCTGGCGCGCCCATTTCTGTCTCCATCTCTATCTCTCTCTGTCTCTCTCTCCAAAAATAAATTTTAAAAAATGCATTACGTACATGTATGAAAATTGTCAATAAAAAGTTTTTTAAAGGGCTGGGGAGATAGTTGAGTGGTTATGGGTGCTGCCTGCAAAGCCTATCTGCCCAGGTTTGAGAACCCCGTAGCCCATAAAGCCAGATGCACAAGGTGGTGTGTGCATCTGGAGTTCGTTTGCAATGGCAGACTTGGTGCCCCCCATTCTCTCCCTCTCTCTCTCTTTCTCCCACAAATAAATAAAGTAATATTAAAAAAAAAAAAAAAGAGATCAGCGTCTCTTGTGAATGCCTAGGCTGTAAAACAAGGTGGCTGGCTGGGGTAAGTGTGACTGGACGAAAGGGTTTGATTTCCTGATGGCAAACACGGTGTGATCGTCTAGCTCCTCCCCTTGTCCCAAGTCTTCCGTGATAAGGATGTTTCTTGGCTCTCTAAATTCAGGGCCAGCCCTCTGACATAGGGACTCATGACCTGCCTCACAGGAAGGTCAAAGAATTCTTTGATGGCTTGCTTCAGGGGAAAAGGGAGGGAGCTGGCCAGAGTCCTTCCCACATCTACTGTTTTATCTAATGACAGCCCATGGTAGAATGGCATGTCCTGAATCCTTTATCAGAAGTGATGCATTGAGTAGAAACTTGCTCTGTCCCACAGGAGAGATGATAGGAAGCTTAAAAACAGGGAGTGAGGGCTGGAGAGATGGCTCAGTGGTTAAGGACCACTCTGAGACCACACAGTGAATTCCAGGTCAGCCTGGGCTAGAGTGAACCCTACCTTGAAAAAAAAAAAAAAGAGTCAATTTCGGAAGTTTAAATATAGCCTACATTATAGCTGCTTTCCCCAGAAGAATAATTGCGTGAAATCAATTTTTTAACATGAAAGTAGAGATTGTAAGTTATTTTGTAACCAATAAAAGAACAGAATCATTAACTTCTAGGTCATGACTTGATTTGGAAGCTGAATGTGGGTCAAGTTATTTTTCTTAAGTCAATCCCCCAGTGAAGCATTTTAATAATGGAAAATATGGTTGAACATTCTATAAAGGCTCCACCTTGGGCTGGGGAGATGTCGCAGAGATTAAGGGGCTTCTTGCAAAGCACACGGGCCAGTATCCACTTAAAGTAGCATGTGCGTCTGGAGTTCATTTGCAGCAGCAAAAGGCCCTGGCACACCCCCTGTGTGTGTGTAATAAAAAATACAGGGCTGGAGAAATGGCTTAGCAGTTAAGGTGCATGGCTGCGAAGCCTAAGGTCCCCAGTTCGATTCTCCAGGTCCCACATAAGCCAGATGCGCATGGTGGCATATGCATCTGGAGTTCATTTGCAGTGGCTAGAGGCCCTGGCACACCCATTCTTTCTCTCTTTCTCTCTCTCTCCCTTTTTCTGTCTCTACTAAATAAATAAAAATAAAATATATATAGTCAGACATGGTGGCACATGCCTTTAATCCCAGCACTCAGGAGGCAGAGGTAGGAGGATTGCCATGAGTTCGAGGCCACCCTGAGATTACATAAGTGAATTCCAGGTCAACCTGGGCTAGAGTGAGACCCTACCTTGAAAAACAAACACCATGAAACCGGGAGTTTTCATGATCCTCCTACCTCAAGCTCCCCAGTGCTGGGATTAAAGACATGAGTCACAAATGCCTGGCTAGCTTTATGGTTTTTTGTTGTTGTTGTTGTTGTTGTTTTGAAAGAGAGAAAGAGGCAGAGAGAGAGAGAGAGAATGGGCGTGCCAGGGCCTCTAGCCACTGCACACCAACTCCAGATGTGTGCACCACCTTATGCATCTGGCTTACGTGGGTCCTGGAGAATTGAACCAGGATCCTTTCGCTTTGCAGGCAAGTGCCTTAACCGCTAAGCCATCTCTCCAGCCCTGGCTTTATGGTTTTTATGCCATGCTGACAATCAGTTCCATGGCTTCCTATATGCTAAGCAAGAACTCTACCAATCGAGCTACCGCCCCCACCCCAGAGAATTCTAATCTTCTTTATGTCCAGGATGACCTGATAAACTGATCTTTAAGCTGAATTCAGCCCACGAACCTATTTATTTTGTCAGACTGTATACTGAAAAAAAATTAACAAGCCGGGAGTGGTGGCACGCACCTTTAATCCCACCACTCGAGAGGCAGAGGTAGGAGGATCACTGTGAGTTCAAGGCCAGCCTGAGACTACATAGTAAATTCCAGGTCAGCCTGGGCTAGAGAGAGACTCTACCTCAAGAAAAAGAAAGAAAGAAAATTAACAAATATTTAAAATTTAAGGACTTTCACAACATAAAAAATGGAAAAGCTAGCCAGTCCAGTGACCCTCATTCCCAGTGACGACGGGCTTGAGCTGTGTTGGGTAGGTCGTGACTTTTTTCATGCTGTGGTTTGAGTGTAGAATGTCTCCCCATAAGGTCATGTGTCTGAACACTTGATCTTCCAGCTGGTGGCGCCATCTGAAGGGGTTGTGGAACCTTCAGGAGGCAGAGCCTTGCTGCCTGCTGAGGAAGAAAGGGGGTCGATCAGGGTCAGCTTTGAGGTTTTAAAGCCTGGCCCCACCTTTCTCTTGTCTCTCTCGCTCTCACTTCCTTCCTCACTATGGATGCAATGTGACCAGCCAGCTTCCTGCTTATGCCACCATGCCCTACCCACCATGGTGGACAGTACCCCCGGAAATGGTAAACCCAAATAAGCCCTTCCTTAAAACTATGTTTTTTAAACCAGGTATTTGGTTACAGCAATAACCATGAATCCTCCCCAAAACTGGCGCTACAGAGTTAAACCTGTCATTTTTCATGCTGTTGTTACCTCTGTTATAATATAGCTGCCTGGCCCGTGAGGTCTACAGGAAAAGGAGCCAGATCACCCCCCACCGACCCACCCACCCACCAGTCACCTTAGGAACATTAAGGATGAATTAGGCCTAGATAAAGCTTAGGGCATTTGCTGAAAAATCTATGCAGCTGCTGAGATGAGAGAAACAGAAAAGGTTTAATGTGGAAAAGATCATCCCCACATGGCATGGAAGAGGAAACAGCGGTCCCAGAAGGCTCGGTGACTTGTGTCTCTCACACAGTGTATTTGTAGAACAGCCCAGCCCACAAGCCCAGGTCCCTGAACTGCGGGCTCTTTCTACTGTAATAACAGAAACGGGGCAAGAAATAACCCTGAGAAAGGCAGGCCAACGGGGACACTTCTCCCTCCCCACCCCCCTCCGGGAGGGTGGCAGGCGGCCAACTGGAGCTTGCTGCATATTTAATTTAAACCTTTGTCTGCCCTGGCAAGGACGAAGTACAATCTGTTTTATGTAAAAAGTCTTCCCTGAGGAACGCCCGAGACTCCAGCTGCGAAATGGATTGGTGTTCTAAAAACCCCCAGGAACCTCTGCTGGGATCCGAGGCTGCGGGTTTCCAAAAAAAGACTTTTGTGAAAAGGAAAGCATTGCAAACAACAACAACAAAATTCCCCCTCAGTTATTGTGTTACTCTCAATCTGGGAGAATTAGCCTGAAACAAGAGGGATAAACGTGCAAATAAAGCTGATATTTTATAAGCAGATTTCAGAGTCCCAAATGGGAGGAGCTGGGATGACAAGCTGCTGGGGAGACTGGAGGTTTGTCTGGGAGCCTGATGTTCATGGCAAGCATTCTGCCTCCCCTTGGATGGCCTGCTCCAATCAATAAAGCTATCAAAATGTCCCAAAGATGTTTTAACCACACTCACTGAAAGCATTAATATATATATATATATATTCACTATTGGGAGTGTTTGAGAAATGTCCTGGTGGAGATTGAAATCCATCTGATTTTGAGAGTTTTGTGGGTTTCCTGGTAACCTGTGTCAGAGTCCCTGACTTTGGGTCACGTGTCTTTCGAAACCAAGGCCAGTACGTTGTAACTCACCTCCAAGTGTTCTTGGCTAGACCAGAGGAGGGGGCTCTGCTGGACTTCTCCCATACCCTTTTGTGACCTGGACATCAGCTGCTAGAGAATAACACTGAAGTGTCCCCAGGAAACCAAGGGAGGGCAGAACCACTAGAAAAGTTCCCAGGGTGACCAGAGTTTGGCCATCTCCCCTCCCCACTGCGCCTGGCCCCTGTGGTGTGCACACTGGCCGGGGAGTGTGGGTTAAGAGGTTTGCCCTCCCCATCTGGCTCAGGAAACAGACTGCAGCTTGGAGTCAGAACAAAGCCACTGCCAGGTCGGGCTAAGGGGCTGGAGTCTGTTTTGGGACAGAGCCAGGACCCAGAAACCATTGCCATGAGCGAGCCACCAGCTGGCTCAGGTCCCAGGAACATGTACAGCTGCTGTGGGGGCCAGCCCGGGCCTGCAGACTGTCACCGTGCCAGCCCCTCCATTAGGCCTCCTGTGTCTGCTCTCCCCAGGCTCACACCCAACACCCTGTGTACTTTGGCTAACTCCTGCCTTTAGGTGTGTCCTGGGATGACTGAAGAGACCTTCAGAACGGTCGCATGACCGGCTGCCTCTTATCTTTCTGGACATTACACTGTTGTTCTAAGTCTATAGAGGACAGGGTACCTTCCAAATCTCCTGCAATGAACATGAAGGAAGGAGCTGTTTCCCTGGCCTCTGTGTGGTCTGCCTGAAGTGCCTGTCATGGGTGCTTCTAAGGAGAATACAGGCATCAGAGCCAAGGAGGCAGAATCCCTCCCCATGGCCCGAATGGCGCAAGCAGACTCGACGAATGGTCACATCGCCAGCTGTTTCCGGAAGGGCTTCTAGGCATCTTGGGCATTCAGCTTTGGTAATAAAGCGATACAGTCACGCTGGGGAAAGGTTAGAGAAGGGCAAGTCTCTGTTTATAAAAAGACCCCGCTGCTCTGTTCAGATATCATAGATCATCTCTCGGTCTGCACCTAGTTGCCAGAGACGGCTGCTCTCACGGATACTCCCCGTACACGGTCTGAAAGACCTGGCCTCTCGCCCCAATCGTGTTTCCTCTCAAACCTGTTATGCCTTCTCCAGCATGGGTACGAATTCCAGCAATTTCACAAGTTGTACCTAGTCCATCTTTAGAATCTCTTATCACCAGGCGAAGGTCCACGTAGGCTCTCTGGAAGCCCTGGCCTTAAGGCATACTCCCTAATACAGAATAAAGGGCAGGATGCCACAGTGGGTCACGTGAGCTCCATCTCATGGAGGATAGCCCAGTGGGGCTTGCACAGTGAGGGTGAGTAAGATAAGGGCTCAGGGATACATGGTCTAGGGGAGTCTACGGGTACCTGGCTTAACAAGGGTAATAAGTGGACAATAGCAGCATGGACCAAGTGCCATGGCAGCTCAAAGGAAGGGATGACTACTGATTAAGGATCTGGCAATGTTTTACAGAGTACAAAGTAACAGCTGAGCTGAAACGTCAATGCCCAGCAGGCTTTGATCAGGAGGACATTTAGAGAGCAGAGGGCTCAAAAGACATATCCCAGGAAGAGGTAAGAAGTCTTCCCGACACAGAGACGCGATCACGCGTGAGAGGTTGGAGAACAGCGGGCCTTCTGGAACATCAGTTACCATCTCATTACAGAGATTAAAACAACCGACCAGAAGCAGCTATGGAAGGGAAGGGTTTATTTCTGGCTGATAATTTTGAGGAGAAATGTCATCACGGTAGAGAAATCAGAGCAAGAGTAGATAGCTGGGTGCCATGTCTCCACAGTAGCAGGGAGGAAGGGCAAGAGTGAGCAAGCTGGCACTGGCAAGTGGGGCGGAACTATAAAACTGCAAGGTCCAGGGGCTGGAGATATGGCTTAGTGGTTAAGGCGTTTTCTCACCAAGCCAAAGGACCCACGTAAGCCAGATTGCGCAAGGGGGTGCACACATCTGGAGTTCGTTAGCAGTTGCTGGAGGCCCTGGTGCACCCATTCTCTCTCTCTCTCTCTCTCTCTCTGCCTCTTTCTCTCTCTCAAATAAATAAATAATATATTTTTTAAAAAATTGCAAGGTCCACCCCCAGTGACACATCTCCTCCAGCAAGGCTCCTCCTTGCAGAGCCTCCACCAGCTAGGGCTGAAGGATGGGGCTTAGTCACAAACACAGAAGACCACGGGGAACATTTCACATTCAGACCATCACAGTTGGGAATGTATAGGGTCACGTGGGGAGAAAGGCGTCATAAGAAACACTGAAGGGTTACAATAAGTCCTGGAAACCAAGTCCCCTGGACTTTATCCTAAAGGGGTAAGCCTGCCCCGCCCCCCGAGGCTAACCTGGAACCACTCTGTAGTTCCTGGCTGGCCTCGAACTCACAGCAATCCTTCTACCTCAGCTTCTAGGATTAAAGGTGTTAAGCTGCTCTCTAGGTAAAGGGATTTAAGTCAGCGCGTATGACAAGCAAAAGTATCTAAAGCTGATGCTAGGAAGTCCCTTTGGATGGTATCAACAAGCCAACTGGAACAGGAGCTTCCTCTCCTCCAAGTGAGGTGGACTGCCCCAAACTCAGCCTCAACCAGGACTAGCAACTTCTAACCCACCCCAGCCAGACAAGCCACAGCACCCCTCAAGCCTTGACTCCCCATAGCTGGAAAGACGGCTTTCCCAGACAACTTCTCAAACTCTAACGCCTCACTCAGGCTACCTGGTACCCCCATGTCAGTCTGTGTCCCAATGACAGCTGCTTCTCACCGCTTCTCCATGTGGAAAGCAATAGTGGGCAGGGTCCTTCCTCTGGAATATACACCGCTGCCATATTGTAATAGCTGCCTTGTCGTGGATTATTGGGATGCTAAAGATTGTCGATGCGTATTCTCTCTTATGACGACAGCTTTGGAAATTCCACAATAAAGCCTGTTTTGGAATCTATACCCCAGGGTGTTATGAAATGCTTTCTGACCTGGGTGAGTGTGGGTTTTTTTTTTTTTAATTTTTGTTTATTTTTATTTATTTATTTGAGAGTGACAATGAGACACAGAGAGAAAGAGGCAGAGAGAGAGAATGGGCATGTCAGGGCCTCTAACCATTGCAAACAAACTCCAGATGCATGTGCCCCTCATGCATCTGGTTTACATGGGTCCCAGGGAATTGAACCTGGGTCCGTTGGCTTCGCAGACAAACGCCTTAACCACTAAGCCATTTCTCCAGCCCCTCTGCCTTATTTTTGTGACAGTCTCTCCCTGAACCTGAAGCTCCACCAGTTTGGTTACACTAGGTAGCCAGCAAGCCTAATGGATCCTGTTGCCTCTGCCTAGAGTTCTGGGATGACAGGCGTATGCCACGGCCCCCAGCTTTTATATGGGTGCTGGGGACCTGAACTCAGGTCCTAATACTTGCACAGCAAGCACTTCAGCAACTGAGTCATCTCCACACCTACATTCAGGTGAAATGGCTTAGGAATGGAATCAGGCATTTCCCATTGGTGATTCATATCCTTTCTGTTATAACACAGAATCCAACTTAAAGTGACTTGAAGGTGAGAGAGATTTACTGGTTCACACAACTGTTGGGATAGACGGGATAGACATCAGTTAGGTAATCATGTTTCACTGTTGTTTTTTTTTTTTTTGGAGAGAGACAGAGAGAGAGGGAGAGGAAGACAGATAGAAATGGGTGCGCCAGCAGCTGATGCGTGCGCCCCCTTATGGTCAAGTGCAGCATTGCGCCCTTGCATCACTTTGCATCTGGCTAAACGTGGGACCTGGAGATTGGAACCAGCGTTCTTAGGCTTAGGAGGCAGGCGCCTTAACCGCTAAGCCATCTCTCCAGCCCGTGTTTCACTGTTCTTAATGGCTTATTCTTTTCTCTCTACCCCGATTTCAGTAGGGTGAGCTCATACACACACACACACACACACACACACACACACACACACACACACATATATATATATCCAACATCAGACAGGACTCTAATTCTCAAATTGCCACCTGCTGGGAACCTAGCATTCAGAACACATGAGTTCAAACAACTATACCCAGTGCCCACGTAACACTGGATGCAAAGTGGCACATGCAGTTGGCATTCATTTGCAGAGCCACGTGACACACATGCATGCCCATGTGTACAAAACAATCTTTTTTTTAAGAATGGAAAGGAGAAAGAGAGAATTAGATTAGCGCTGGGCATCTAAAAACAGCTCACACCATCTTCCTACTGAAAATATGGCTCAAGGACCAGTATCTCTGACATCACCTGAGAGCTTACAGACACAAATCACAGGTAGTGTCCCACACTAAGGGGTCATTTTTTTTTCAAGGTAGGGTCTTGCTCTAGTCCAGGCTGACCTGGAATTCACAATGTAGTCTCAGGGTGGCCTCGATCTCACAGCGATCCTCCTACCTCTGCCTCCTGAGTGCTGGGATTAAAGGCATGTGCCACCCACCATGCCCAGCCTAATGGGTCATTTTTATAAGATTCCCAGAACAGCCATAGACCAGAACGTTGAGAAGCACTCCAGTTCAGGATACATAAAAATAGTAGCATGATTCAAAATGGAAGGAAAGAGGTGAGAGAGCCAACCAAGTAAATTGTGGTGGACTGCTTCTCCTAAGGGGGTGACTGAGCAGGGAAGAGCAAGTGTCCAGGGCAGCCACTGTATGGATGGTTCTGGGAACTTGAAACTTGAATGCTGAGAAACAGATAAGGAAGTCTGCTGGAGCAGAGGGACAATTTTCCAGAGCCCCGAGAGAGTCAGAAGTATGTAATATATGTATATCCAAAGTATTGGAGAATGGTCAACTGGTAATTTCTTTCATGTACCCACCCAGTATCCCCATTTTAGTTTAAACTTACAGAAAGGGATTTCTTTTTCTTTTCCTTTTTCTTCCTTTCTCTCTCTCTCTCTCTCTCTCTCTCTCTTTTTACCGAGGCAGGGTCTCACTCTATCCCCAGGCTGACCTGAATTCTATGTAGTCTCAGGGTGGCCTTGAACACATGGTGATCCCCCAACCTCTGCTTCCCGAGTGGTGCTGGGATTAAAGGTGTGTGCCGCCACGCCCAGCCAGAAAGGACTTTCTATTGCTTGGTATCAAATCAACCTTGATTTGCATGGCTTTGACTTTCTCACAACAGTTATCTGCTGGGGTTGGCAGTGTTTGGTCTGCCCTGAGGGACCTGACATGCTTGTCCTCCTCAGTCTCCAGATTCGACCCTCATAGAGGGCATGGCCATTGAACTGCATTCCTATTTGACAGCAATAACAAAGTCATTTGTACCATATTTTAAAACGCATACATTGTCTGAAAATGCTGGTGGTTTCACAACAAATGTTCTACTTTTGGTTTCTTTTCTGTATGTAAATGAATGTATCTTTTTTAGTTTTTTTTATTTGTTTATTTATTTGACAGAGAGAGAGAATGGGCATATAAGAGCCTTCTGTCAGTGCAAACGAACTCCAGATGCAAGAACACTTTGTGTAGCTGGCTTTACATGGGTACTGGGGAATCAAACCCAGGCTATCAGGCTTTGCAAGCAAGTGCTTAACCACTGAGCCATCTCCCCAGCCTGGAATGTATCTTTTTTTTTTTTAATTTATTTTTTGGAGAGAGACACAGAGAGACAGAGAGGAAGAGGGAGACAGATAGAGATGGGCGCGCCAGCAGTCTCTCAGCTGCTGTGAATGAAATCCAGGTGTGTGCGCCCCCTTGTGGGCAAGTGCGGCATTGTGCCCTTGCGTCACTTTGCATCTGGCTAAACGTGGGACCTGGAGATTGGAACCGCTGGAGATTGGAACCAGCGTTCTTAGGCTTAGGAGGCAGGCGCCTTAACGGCTAAGCCATCTCTCCAGCCCTGGAATGTATCTTTTATAAAGACAGTTCGACAGGTGTGGTGGGTGCACGCCTTTAATCCCAGCATTTGGGAGGCAGAGGTAGGAGGATCACCTTGAGTTCAAGGCCACCCTGAGACTATGTAGTGAGTTCCAGGTCAGCCTGGGCTAGAGTGAGACCCTACCTAGGGGGGGAAAAAAAAGTGACTCCAGAAAAGATCAGTTCACGTGTTCTCTTTCATTTGACCATCTATTGTTAGTTTTTTCCAAATGCAGTTGACTTTTAAATATATCTCCCAAAGATTTCATTATTTCAATACCATTTTTTTCTTTTAAATGCAACATGTTTCCAATCAAATGTTGCCTAATAATTAGGCTATTTTGGAAATTAACCAATGTAATAGATGGGGAACAACCATATGGGCAATTAAAACTTACTTAATCCTTTTGACTCATTGTAAGAAAATCAAGACATTCTTAACTAATTTGATTTTGTACACTGAGAATATTTCATCTTATTCTACAAGACTCTCTTTTCTTAAAAATAAAAAATAAAACCCTTCATACAACAAAACAATGAGGAGATCAAACCTTCCAAGGAACAAGTCTGATACCCTCGTGAGGTGAGTCACTGCAGCCCAGGGACTGATGAGGACTAAACTGACTCATGTCTTTCTGGGCCAAGAACCAATTCCAGTTGTATCATGCTGGAAAATGACTCACTTGTTACCTTTTATTAGGCTCCAATCAAGATCAAATCAGATCCAAATTGGAGGAAGTTTCTTGAAACGCAAGTGGTTCTGCTTGAGCAGTTACTGTCCATCACACACAACTGAGTGCTCATCTGAAACTCAGTGGTTATTTTTAAAATATTTTATCTACTTATTTACTTATTTAGTTTGGTTTTTCAAGGTAGGGTCTCACTCTGGCTCAGGCTGACATGGAATTCACTATGTCTCTCAGGGTGGCCTCGAACTCGTGGCGATCCTCCTACCTCTGCCTCCCAAGTGCTGGGATTAAAATGTGTGCCACCACGCCCGGTTTTACTTATTTATTTTTGAACAGAGAGAAAGAATGGGTTTGCCAGAGTTTCTTTCCACTGCAAGTAAACTCAGATGCTTGCACCACTTTGTGCATCTGACTTTACATGGGAATCAAACCCAGGCCATCAGGCTTTGCAAGCAAGTGCCTTTAACCACTGAGCCATCTCTCCAGCCCATCACTTGTCGCTTTGTTTTTTAAAGATTTATTTTTTTATTTATTAGAGACAGAGAGAGGGAGAAAGAGTGAGAATGGGTGTGCCAGGGCCTCTAGAAACTGCAACCAAACTCCAGACACATGCACCACCATGTGCATCTGGTTTACGTAGGACCTGGAGAATCGAACCGGGTCCTTAGGCTTCACAGGCATGGGCCTTAACCACTAAGCCATCTCTCCAGCTCCCAATCACTGGTTGTTTTGCCTCAAGAATACAAGTCCTGGGGCCAAGGAGATGCCTCAGCCATCTGGGTTGACTCCCCACTGCCCCATATAAAGACAAGGTGGCTCGTGCATCTGGAGTTCATTTGCAGTGACCAGAGGCCCTGGCACACCCATTTCTCCCCCCTCCTCCCTCTCCTCTCTCTCACACACACACATACGCACACAAATAAAGGGGAAAAAGAACACAAATCCTGCCTTGACAACACTGTGGTGCTCTTGTCTGAGGGAAACACATCTAAACATTGACTAGCTATAATCTTTGTGGTCTCCACCCATGGATAAGCAACTGGTTGATTATAAGTCTATCTTTGCTCGTGTTGTAGTGACCGGTCGTTGAAATAATCTGGGAAAGCAGCTATCCAGTTAGTGCTTTGTCAACAGAAAGGCAAAGCACAGCCATAGATAACAGCTCTCTTTTTGCCCTGTGGTTACCTCTGCAAGTACACAGTACAACAGAGAACTGCCCTGATAAAGTCTTCTAGTTAAATAAATAAAATATATTTTAAAAATCGGGCTTAGGGTTTGAGAGATGGCTTAGCGGTTAAGGCGCCTGCCTGCTAAGCCAAAGAACCCAGTTCCAATCTCCAGGTCCCACATTTAGCCAGATGCAAAGTGACACAAGGGCGCAATGCCGCACTTGCCCACAAGGGGGCTCACATCTGGATTTCGCTCACAGCAGCTGAGAGACTGCTGGTATGCCCATCTCTATCTGTCTCCCCTCTCCCTCTCTCTGTCTCTCTCCAAAAATAAATTAAAAAGTAAAAAAATAGGGCTTAGTTTTGTTAGGGCGTTTGCCTGCAAGGCCAAAGGATACCAGTTCGATTTTCCAGGACCCACGAAGCCAGATGCACAAGGTGGCGATGTGTCTGGAGTTCGCTTTGCAGGCTGGAGGCCCTGGTGCACCCATTCTCTCTCTCTCTTTCTCTCTCAAAACAAAAAATAAAATATATTTTTAAAAATTTTAGGGGTTAGAGAGATGGCTTGCAGTGGTTAAACACTTGCCTGTGAAGCCTCAAGGACCTATGTAGTTCGAGGCTTGATTCTCCAGGACCCACATGATTAGAAGATGCAATTAGATGGTGCATGCATCTGGAGTTCATTTGTATAGCTGGAGGCCCTGGTGCTCCCATTCCTCTCTCTCTTACCTGCCTATCTCTTTGCCAGCCTGGAATGTATCTTTTTTTTTTTTTAATTTATTTTTTGGAGAGAGACACAGAGAGAGACAGAGAGGGAGAGGGAGACAGATAGAGATGGGCGCGCCAGCAGTCTCTCAGCTGCTGTGAATGAAATCCAGGTGTGTGCGCCCCCTTGTGGGCAAGTGCGGCATTGTGCCCAAAAAAAACTTTGCATCTGGCTAAACGTGGGACCTGGAGATTGGAACCGCTGGAGATTGGAACCAGCGTTCTTAGGCTTAGGAGGCAGGCGCCTTAACCCCTAAGCCATCTCTCCAGCCCTGGAATGTATCTTTTTATAAAGATCAGTTCGACAGGTGTGGTGGTGCACGCCTTTAATCCCAGCATTTGGGAGGCAGAGGTAGGAGGATCACCTTGAGTTCAAGGCCACCCTGAGACTATGTAGTGAGTTCCAGGTCAGCCTGGGCTAGAGTGAGACCCTACCTAGGGGGGGAAAAAAAAGTGACTCCAGAAAAGATCAGTTCACGTGTTCTCTTTCATTTGACCATCTATTGTTAGTTTTTTCCAAATGCAGTTGACTTTTAAATATATCTCCCCAAAGATTTCATTATTTCAATACCATTTTTTTTCTTTTAAATGCAACATGTTTCCAATCAAATGTTGCCTAATAATTAGGCTATTTTGGAAATTAACCAATGTAATAGATGGGGAACAACCATATGGGCAATTAAAACTTACTTAATCCTTTTGACTCATTGTAAGAAAATCAAGACATTCTTAACTAATTTGATTTTGTACACTGAGAATATTTCATCTTATTCTACAAGACTCTCTTTTTCTTAAAAAATAAAAAATAAAACCCTTCATACAACAAAACAATGAGGAGATCAAACCTTCCAAGGAACAAGTCTGATACCTCGTAGGTGAGTCACTGCAGCTCCAGGGGACTGATGAGGACTAAACTGACTCATGTCTTTCTGGGCCAAGAACCAATTCCAGTTGTATCATGCTGGAAAATGACTCACTTGCTACCTTTATTAGGCTCCAATCAAGATCAAATCAGATCCAAATTGGAGGAAGTTTCTTGAAACACAAGTGGTTCTGCTTGAGCAGTTACTGTCCACCACACACAACTGAGTGCTCATCTGAAACTCAGTGGTTATTTTTTAAAATATTTTATCTACTTATTTACTTATTTAGTTTGGTTTTTCAAGGTAGGGTCTCACTCTGGCTCAGGCTGACATGGAATTCACTATGTAGTCTCAGGGTGGCCTCGAACTCGTGGCGATCCTCCTACCTCTGCCTCCCAAGTGCTGGGATTAAAGGCGTGTGCCACCACGCCCGGTTTTACTTATTTATTTTTGAACAGAGAGAAAGAATGGGTTTGCCAGAGTTTCTTTCCACTGCAAGTAAACTCCAGATGCTTGCACCACTTTGTGCATCTGACTTTACATGGGTATCAAACCCAGGCCATCAGGCTTTGCAAGCAAGTGCCTTTAACCACTGAGCCATCTCTCCAGCCCATCACTTGTCGTTTTGTTTTTTAAAGATTTATTTTTATTTTTTTATTTATTAGAGACAGAGAGAGGGAGAAAGAGTGAGAATGGGTGTGCCAGGGCCTCTAGAAACTGCAACCAAACTCCAGACGCATGCACCACCATGTGCATCTGGCTTACGTAGGACCTGGAGAATCGAACCGGGGTCCTTAGGCTTCACAGGCATGGGCCTTAACCACTAAGCCATCTCTCCAGCTCCCAATCACTGGTTGTTTTGCCTCAAGAATACAAGTCCTGGGGCCAAGGAGATGCCTCAGCCATCTGGGTTGACTCCCCACTGCCCCATATAAAGACAAGGTGGCTCGTGCATCTGGAGTTCATTTGCAGTGACCAGAGGCCCTGGCACACCCATTTCTCTCCCTTCCTCCCTCCCTCTCTCTCTCTCTCTCACACACACACATACGCACACAAATAAAGGGGAAAAAAAGAACACAAATCCTGCCTTGACAACACTGTGGTGCTCTTGTCTGAGGGAAACACATCTAAACATTGGACTAGCCATAATCTTTGTGGTCTCCACCCATGGATAAGCAACTGGTTGATTATAAGTCTATCTTTGCTCGTGTTGTAGTGACCGTCGTTGGAAATAATCTGGGAAAGCAGCTATCCAGTTAGTGCTTTGTCAACAGAAAGGCAAAGCACAGCCATAGATAACAGCTCTCTCTTTTGCCCTGTGGTTACCTCTGCAAGTACACAGTACAACAGAGAACTGCCCTGATAAAGTCTTCTAGTTAAATAAATAAAATATATTTTAAAAATCAGGCTTAGGGCTTGAGAGATGGCTTAGCGGTTAAGGCGCCTGCCTGCTAAGCCAAAGAACCCAGTTCCAATCTCCAGGTCCCACATTTAGCCAGATGCAAAGTGACACAAGGGCGCAATGCCGCACTTGCCCACAAGGGGGCTCACACATCTGGATTTCGTTCACAGCAGCTGAGAGACTGCTGGTATGCCCATCTCTATCTGTCTCCCTCTCCCTCTCTCTCTGTCTCTCTCTCTCCAAAAATAAATTAAAAAGTAAAAAAAAAAAAATAGGGCTTAGCAGTTAGGGCGTTTGCCTGCAAGGCCAAAGGATACCAGTTCGATTTTCCAGGACCCACGTAAGCCAGATGCACAAGGTGGTGCATGTGTCTGGAGTTCGTTTGCAGTGGCTGGAGGCCCTGGTGCACCCATTCTCTCTCTCTCTTTCTCTCTCTCTCTCTCAAACAAATAAATAAAATATATTTTTAAAAATTCTTTAGGGGCTAGAGAGATGGCTTGGTGGTTAAACACTTGCCTGTGAAGCCTAAGGACCCCAGTTCGAGGCTTGATTCTCCAGGACCCACATAAGCCAGATGCATTAGATGGTGCATGCATCTGGAGTTCATTTGCAGTGGCTGGAGGCCCTGGTGCTCCCATTCTCTCTCTCTCTCTCTACCTGCCTATCTCTCGCTCTTAAATAAATAAATAAATAAATAAATAAATAAATAAATAAATAAAATTCTTTAAAGTCTCCCAGTTAAAACTGGGGAGGCTGACCGCCTCAATGAGAGCTCCCCCACCATGACACGCTCCCCAGAACATCTTAGGTAAGTGACTTGTAAAGCAATAGTAGAGCCGGTAACACCTGGAAGTATAAAATGGACTGTTTTTATTGTGTGTGTTGACAGCAGAGTTTCCTATCTGGCTAACTTCGTGAGAACATGAAGGAATTTCACATACATATCCAGACATCTGACGTCACACTTCCATGTGACAACAGCTGTCTCAGACATCACATCAGAACATCGGCTGCTCTTTCTGGAGAACATATTTAAAATCTCATCTCTCCAGTGATTTTCACTTCTCTACAGTCCTCAATACTCCCTTTTAAAAAAATATTTTATTTATTTAAAAATATATTTTATTTATTTATTTGAGAGAAAGAGGGAGAGAGAAAGAAAGAGAGAGAGAGAATGGGTATACCACGGCCTCCAGCCACTGCAAACGAACTCCAGATGAATCCGCCACCTTTGCATCTGGCTTATTTGGGTTCTGGAGAGTTGAACCGGGATCCTTTGGCTTCCCAGGCAAGTGCCTTAACCGCTAAGCCATCTCTCCAGCCCCAGTGTAAAACTTTTAAAGTTCATCAGGAATAATGGTGCACATCTGTAATCTCAGCACTTAAGAGAGAACAGGGGATGGAGGACGAGAATGTCAACATCATCCTTGGTTATACAGCAAGTTAAAGGACAGCCTGAGCTACATGAAACCTTGCTTCAAAACATAAAGAAACAAATGGGCAGGAAGCCAGGCATGGTGGCCCACACCTGTAGTCCCAGCACTGGGTGGTAGGAATAGGAGGACTGCAGAGCGTTCTAGGCCAGCCTGGGGTTACAGAGTGAGTTCCAGGTCAGCCTGGGCTAGAATGAGACCCTACCTCACAAAAGGGGGCTAGGGACATGGCTCAGCTGGCAGAGCGCTTGCCTAATGTGCATGAAGCTCCAGGTTTGAGCACCAGCAGCCCCCACCCAGGAGTGGTAGCGTATACCTATAATCTCAGCATTTGGAAAGGAGAGACAGGAGGATTTGAAGTTCAAGGTCATCCTTCGTTAGCTACCTAGTCATCTGGAGGCCAGCATAAGACATGAGATCCTGTCTCTAAGCAAAACAGGGACAGTGGGACATTTTAAAAAGCTTAACCAAGCCGGGCGTGGTGGCGCACGCCTTTAATCCCAGCACTCGGGAGGCAGAGGTAGGAGGATTGCCGTGAGTTTGAGGCCACGCTGAGACTACATAGTGAATTCCAGGTCAGCCTGGACCAAAGTGAGACCCTACCTCAAAAAAACAAAACAAAAAAAAGAGCTTTTCACATTGTAGCCAATCTCATCCCACTTCTCAGCGAGCTCTTTCTTCACCAAACGTGTGTTGCGCGTTGTATTTGTGCAAGACAGTGTGTTAGACGTTGTACATGAGTATGTGACGTGTTGCTCTTGTCCTTGCGTTGCTTGTGATGTGATTGGATGGACAGGACTGCAAAGCCTAAGGACCCAGGTTCGATTCCCTAGGACCCACAGAAGCCAGATGCACAAGGTGGCATGTGCATCTGGAGTTCATTTGCAGTGGCTAGAGGCCCCGGTGCACCCATTCTCTCTATCTGCCTCTTCCTGTCTCTCTCTTAAATAAAAAAAGAAAAGAAAAGCCAGGTGTAGTGGCGCATGCCTTTAATCCCAGCACTCACGAGGCAGAGGTAGGAGGATCACTGTGAGTTTGAGGCCACCCTGAGACTACATAGTGAATTCCAAGTCAGCCTGGACCTACTGTGAAAGAAAGAAAGAAAGAAAGAAAGAAAGAAAGAAAGAAAGAGAGAGAGAGAGAGAGAGAGAGAGAGAAAGAAAGAAAGAAAGAAAGAAAGGGAGAAAGAGAGAGAGAGAGAGGGAGGGAGGAAGGAAGGAAGGAAGGAAGGAAGAGAGAAAGAAAGAGGAAAATGAAAAGGAAAGGAAAAGGAAAAGAAAAAGAAAAAGAAAAAAAGCAAGAAAAGACAGATCTCATAGAATTTACCCCAAATGACAGAGTAGACCTTATCTCTCCCAGTTCATGGCCATCCCCGTAGGAAACACCAATGCACCCTACTTGAACACTGTGTTCTAGATACTACAGGGCACAGTCATCAACCTCACGAAATCTGCATTCCAGTAGAACTGCAAAGTCACTAAGCAAACAATTCAAACACCTGCCCACGGGTGATGAATGTTTCACAGGGGGCTAAACACCCACTGCTCCATTCCCACCCATCTCCTGGGCAGATGTCTGAGAAGACCTGAGTCTTGAGAGACTCTTGTGCCCACGTCATCCTTGACTGCATGATATAAAGCCAGCACCAGGGCTGGGAACCGGCTGACGAAGAGCTGAGGTTTCCCTGTAAACCCACACAATTCTGACGAGTGACAACAGGGAAAGTTGAAGCAGGGAAGTAGTGGTGGGGGCGGGAGGGAAGTGGAAGAAAAACAGAAAGTCCCCAAGGGAAGCGGCTTGAGCAGAGACTCCAAGAGCCACGGAGAACCTCTGAAAAGTTCCTCTTCCCGTCCCTGTGGCCTCTGCCACTGCCTTTCCCAGCCTGCACTCAGGTTTTGCCAGCTATGGGGATCCAGAGAGGTCAAGTGGGATCAGACAGTGTGAACGGCCCCAGTTTCTTCACAGCAGGATCCATTGCTCCTCTGTTCACCCTTTCCATCCCTCCCACTGCCACGCTGACCCGCACCTTCCTGTGGGCTGGCCTTTCCCTGACACCCAGTGTCTCGGCTGCGCTCTGTGCTTGGCCTGTGGGAGGCACTGGCTTGACAGTGTGGGGAAACCTGAACTCGCCACTGTGGCTTCACCTGGGTCAGACAGACAGGCCTCGTTCATTCCCAGCGCTTCCAGGTGACTGGATCCAGGAGCCTTCTCTCCTGCACCTCTCCCTCTGTTGACAAGTCCCTGTTTGCCATGCAGCCTGTCCATCCCCGTGTAAGTAATTCCCATGTTGAATTTCTCCTCCGGTAAATGCTTAAAGTGGTTTCTTATTTCCTTGCTAGATCCTGAATACCTGTATTGGTAAAGAATTGATTTGCCAGGCTGCAGAGATGGCTTAGCGGTTAAGGTGCCTGCCTGCTAAGCCAAAGAACCTGGTTCTAATCTCCAGGTCCCACGTTTAGCCAGATACAAAGTGACGCAAGGGCGCAATGCCGCACTTGACCACAAGGGGCGCACACATCTGGATTTCCTTCACAGCAGCTGAAAGGCTGCTGGCGTGCCCATTCTCTATCTGTCTCCCTCTCTGTCTCTTTCTATGTCTCTCTCCAAAAATAAATAAAATAATTTAAAAAAATTTAAATAAAAAAAAAAGAATTGATTTGCTGTCACAGTGACTTTGCCAAGCAGCCGAGCTGCAATGTTCAAGAGTGGATCACCAATACTAGGCTTTCTCTCACCCTCTTCCCAATACGGAGGGATTGCATAGATGACTGTCCAAATAGAAGATCAGCTACATGAGACTCAGAAAACCAGGTCACCAGCTGAGTACAAGCAGCTGTTATATGAACCCACTGTTCTTGAAGGATGATGCCACCAGCAACTAAGTACCCCAGCATTACCAGACCACTGACTCATCTAGGAGAAACCACGAGAATGTGATGACCACATGGCGCTGCCCACAAACTCGGGCATGCCGAGAGCTCAGGCGGTTCTTGGGTTTATTTAAATTAACAGACTATGGGAGATGGATCAGTTAAAGGTACTTGCTTGCAAAGCCTACCAGCCCTGGTTCAATCCCCAGTCACCCTTGTAAAGCTGGGTGGGCGTGTGTTTTGCAGTGGCAAGAGACCCTAGTGCATATACACACACACACACACACACACACACACACACACACGCACACACGCACGCACACGCGCAAATAAATAAAAAGTGAAAAATTAAAATAAGGGGCCAGAAAGATTGTTTAGCAGTTAAAGGCACTTGCTTGCAAAGCCTGATGGCTGATTCCCCAGAACCCACATAAAGCCAGATGCACAAAGTGGTGCATGCATCTGGAATTCATTTGCAGCAGCTGGAGGCCCTGCCATGTCCATCCTCCACCTCTCATTCTCTCTCACTGCTTGCAAGTAAATTAATTAATAAAACAAAATAAAAAATAAGGGCTGGAGATATGATTTGGCAGTTTAAAAAGCTTGCTTATAAGGTCTTATGGCCTGGGTTCAGTTCCCCAGTACCCACATAAAGCCAGTCGCACAAACAGGACACGCATCTGAAGTTCATTTGCAGAGACAACTGGCCCTGATGTGTGTATTCTCCCCCACTCTCATAAATAAATAAAATACTTAAAATTTTTTTATATTTCAAAGAGGTGGTTGGAGAAGAAAGCAGAATATGTGTATATATATATATATATATATATATATATATATATATATTTTTTTTTTTTTTTAAGAAGCCAGGTATGGTGATGCACACCTTTAATCCCAGCACTCTCGAGGCAGAGGTAGGAGGATCACTGTGAGTTGAGGCCACCCTGAGACTACAGAGTGAATTCCAGGTCAGCCTGGGCTAGAGTGAGGCCCTACCTCGAAAAAAAAAAAAGTCGGGGTTCACTGATGTGATAGGCAAAGCATCAGTCCCCAGCAGGAAAGGAGACACAGAAAGAGATGAGCAAGTGGCTGAAGGAGGAAGCAAGAACGTGCCAGTTCCTCGGTATCCGGAGCCCTTGCGGCTTCACAATTCAGTGGAAATGCCTACAATTTGGAAAACTAGACATTCTCAGAAAGAAAAAAATATCCTGCATTTCACAGTAAGTAAAGAATGACTTGCAAATTGACTTTCTTTTATACAAATTCAAATTTTAAAAAGCTCTCTCATCAGGGATGGAGAGATGCCTCTGCAGTTAAGGCGCTTGCCTACAGTTGCCCCAGTTTGATTGCCCAGTACCCACACAAAGCCAGATGCACAGTGGTGTATGAATCTAGAATCTGTTAGCAGCAGCTGGAGACCCTAGTGTGCTCATTTTCTCTTTCTCTCTCTCTTTGTCTCTCTGTGTATCTTATCCCTCTACATCTTTCTGCTTGCAAATAAATAAATAAATTTTTTGAGGTAGGGTCTCACTCTAACCTAGGCTGACCTAGAATTTGCTATGTAGTCTCAGGGCAGCCTTGAACTCACAATGTCCTCCTACCTCTGCCTCCCAAGTGCTGGGATTAAAGGCATGCGCCACCACACTGGGATAATAAATAAAAATTTTTATAAAGGATGGTTTACATGCTAGATTTCTATTTCCTCATTACTTATGAAAATATTTCATAAATTATTTATATATGCAGACAAAATGTATCCATTTATAAAATTTATACAAATCATATATTTCCAAGCCATTAAACCTTTTTTTTTTTTTTTTTTTTTTTTTTTGGTTTTTCAAGGTAGGGTTTCACTCTGGCCCAGGCTGACCTGGAATTCACTATGTAGTCTCAGGATGGCCTCGAACTCATGGCGCCCGGCCCTTTAAACCAAATTTTCTATTTCATCTCCCAGAACCT
This sequence comes from Orientallactaga sibirica, assembly GCA_036365145.1. Taxonomy (NCBI): domain Eukaryota; kingdom Metazoa; phylum Chordata; class Mammalia; order Rodentia; family Dipodidae; genus Orientallactaga; species Orientallactaga sibirica. The sequence continues at coordinate 20,791,199 of JAEOAD010000032.1, read as the reverse complement.
GTTGATGTTTAGAACACACACACAGATATACCCAATCTATTTGCTTCTCAAGATATTTTTAATTAACTTCATTTACTTAAAAAAAATAAGGCCGATGTTTTTAATACTCTATACTTAATATTCCATGAAAAAAAAAGTAATAAAAATGCAGGCACTTGCTGGAAATACTGCATTAGAAAACCAGCTGTGCTTTCTACAAAGCCCTGCCCTAGAGAAAAGGCACCCTGGACAATCCCCGCAGCTGGCACACTCTGTTGTGCAGCATGCTCATTACCACAAGGAAATAAAGTCAGTAAATTACTGGTGAGGGCAGGAGCCGCTGTGAGTGGAGGAAACCGCCCTTTCGTCAAACTCTCTGCTCACTGTACATTGCCTGGGCAGAAAGCAAATAATGATGATCGATGGGGAATTAATATTTGAGTCAAAGAGGAATGCAGATGAAGGCACACTCTGAATTACTATCAGTCCTTGTACTGTACCCCTCAGCACAGCACGCCATAGGCTTCTGAAGAAATGGCGTATGCGTCTTCCATCGACCCAGGGCTGCATACTCCAGCCAGTGAATAATGGCCGCAAAGCCGCAGACCTCTGAGACATTCGAGGCAGAAATTTATACCCGACTCCCTCTTTCTGTAATAGAATGTGAGCCAAACATAAATATGCCTATGTTCCTATTTACATAAACATACCTGTTTTTACATGAGGTGTCTATAAATATGATCGTGGTGTAGTAGTAGCAAGAAGGTAATCACTAGTGGAGCTAGGATGAAGACTGGTCAGTTCTTGCTTGACCTTGGTTATGACCAAGGTCATAGAGACACCTTTAAACCTCTCTGGCCTCAGATTTTCTCAACTATAAAGGGTCTGATCGTAGGTGACCTTGAAGAATACCTTTAGCTTTGAAATTCTGCACAATTTTAGAACGAGCAGATTATAGAAAAGACTGAGGAAAAATTATCAGGGCTCCAGAATAAAAAAATAAAAAACAAATATAGGGCTGGAGAGATGGCTTAGCGGTTAAGGCGCCTGCCTCCTAAGCCTAAGAATGCCAGTTCCAATCTCCAGGTCCCACATTTAGCCAGATGCAAAGTGACACAAGGGCGCAATGCCGCACTTGACCACAAGGAGGGCGTATGCATCTGGATTTTGTTCTCAGCAGCTGAGAGACTGCTGGTGCGCCCATCTCTATCTGTCTTCCTCTCCCTCTCTCTCTGTCTCTCCAAAAAAAAAAAAAAATAATAAAAAAAATAAAACTGTTAGGAGCTGGGCGTGGTGGCACACACCTTTAATCCCAGCACTTGGGAGGCAGAGGTAGAAGGTTGGCTATGAGTTCGAGGCCACCCTGAGACTACATAGTGAATTCCAGGTCACCTGGGCTACAGTGAGACCCTACCTAGAAAAACAAAACAAAAATTGTTCAAGAGAAAGTAGGGGAGGGAGTGGGATTATCACAGTTTATTGTCTGTAATTATGAAAGTTGTCAATAAAAAGTTTAAAAAAAATTTTTAAATTGTTCAGTTCTTTAAATCAGTAAAACATCTGCTGATACAGCGAGAGTATATACTGATATAATTATATGCATATACAGTCACACGTGAATATCAGTTGCTGCTATCTTAATGAAAAAAGTAGTTCTGAACTAATAATTAGTCACATGAGCCAAAGCAGTTTACATTTGCATAGGAGCTGGCCATGCAAGTTACGTAGAAATTTATTAAATCATTAGCATAGAACAATTGAGAAATTGTGCTACTTAAAATCCTGTGTAATCATAGACTTGCAATTTCCTGGATGTGCAATTCTCATAAACTAAAGGGAAGACAGCACTATTTTCCTCCAGTGCTGGGTATTGAACCCAGGGCCTCCTCATTCATGCACTCTCAGCTGAGCTGTCTCCCAGCTTTACCGTGTGCTTTGAGAGATCCTACATAATGACTTGACTCTTATTTGCTAAGAACCCACAAGAACAAGCCGGGCGTGATGGCGTACACCTTTAATCCCAGCACTAAGGAGGCAGAGGTAGGAGGATCGCTGTGAGTTTGAGGCCACCCTGAGACTACATAGTAAATTTCTGGTCAGCCTGGGCTCGAGTGAGATCCTACCTTGAAAAACAAAAATAAATATAAATATAAATAAATAAATAAATAACCCACAAGAGCAAGTGAGGCTGAGACAAGCCTACTTACAGGCAGGGGGGTTGTTTGTTTGTTTGTTTGTTTGGTTGGTTGGTTTTGTTATTTTAGATTTTATTTTCATTTTTTATTTACTTATTAGAGACAGACAGAGAGCGAAGGAGAGAGAGAATAAGCACACCAAGGCTTCTAGTCACTGCAAACAAACTCCAGATGCATGTGCCACCATGTGCATCTGGCTTATGTGGGACGTGGAGAATCGAACCTGGGTCCTTAGGCTCTGCAGGCATGCACCTTAACCTCTAAGCCATCTCTCCAGCCCCAGGCAGGTGTTTGATAAACCAAAAACACCCAGGAGAGATGGCAGGGGGACTGTGGGGACAGAAATCAGAAATCATCCAGGTAGCTAAGGATTTGTTTTGAAAATAAAGGCGAAACCTCTGACTCAGCCCTGTGTCACCCAAGAGTGTTTGTGCCTTTGGAAAGAAAGTAGTGGGTGTCACAGCTCAAAGAAGATTGGAGACCACGGAATCATGTTCATCTTACAGGTGAAAAGGGCAGACAGGGTAAGTACCCGCTCTGTGCTGAGTATCTGTTCAGTCAAGTCTTCGACTCCCAACCCAGCCTGCTCTACCTCACTGCTTCCTTTTCTTTTGCGGGAATCCAAAACAAATTCTTCCCTGCTTGACTTCTGGCAGTGGTCCTCCGGGGATGAATAGGACAGTCTGTGTGTGACCTCACCCTCCCTGAGCAGGTCCTTCCAAGCCATAAAGTTTTTCCCAGGCTGACTCATGCCCTGCGTGGTCAGAACAGGGTTTGAGCCACTGTTCTCAATATCCTCTCCCAGCAGAGTGACCTAAGAACCAAACAACACACTCCCACTGACCTGGCTAGGAAAGGAAGAGCCAGCATGTGTGACCTCACGGACCCAACAGCAGGCAAAGAATAGACGGGAGGTGGGAAGTGGGATTCAAATCTCTCTGTACCTGTGATCCAAGGGCAAAAGTTCATTTAAATTTCCAAGTCAACAAAAAAGTAACTATTAACACCTTTTCTTTCTTTCCTTCTTTTTTCCTCTTCCTCCTGTTTTTTTTTTTTTTTTTTTTTTTTTTTTTTGGTTTTTCAAGGTAGGGTCTCACTCTAGCCCAGGCTGACCTGGAATTCACTGTGTAGTCTCTCTCAGGGTGGCCTTGAACTCATGGCGATCCTCCTACCTCTGCCTCCTGAGTGCTGGGATGAAAGGCGTGTGCTAGCACACCCAGCTCCTCCTCTTCTCTTTCTGGTCAGGGTCTCATATTGTTCAGGCAGGCCGCAAACACACGATGTACGTGACAATGATCTTCAGCTCCTGCCTCCACTTCCTGGCCGACCTCACAGACATGTGCCACCACTCCTATTTTATGTGGTGCCAAGGCCCAACCCGGGTTTCATGCATGCTAGGCAAGCATTCTACCAACTGAGCTATATCCTAGCACCTTAACATCTTAAAATCATATTTCATAGACACAAATTTTATTCCTCAAGTAGGAAGTAGGTGTCTAAAATTATGCCGGTCTGGGGAGATGGCTCAGTAGATAAAGCACTTGCTGTGGATGTATGAGGACCTGAGTTCCGATTTACCCATGTCAACACTGGGTAGGTGTAGCAGCTGTCCTAGAATTCTAGCACTCAGGAGACAGAGGCCTGGTATCCCCAGGGCAAGCAGGCTAGCTAACGTGGCAGAATCCGTGAGCCTAGGTTCAAATGAGAGACCTGACCTCAGTAAATAAGGTAGAGAGTGATGGAGAAAGACCTCTGTCCTCCACATTCACATGCACACAAGTGCACACCCACCTGCCCACACATGTGTAAGCAGGAACACACATCACACACATACCAAAAATATATAAACAAATAAATTATTACGTTATCTCTTCATTCCACAAGAGAAAGCAATGATCAGAACACTGTTGATTTGTTCCACATCACCTATCTAGATGGTTCTAGAGTTGAAGAAAAAAAAAAACCAGGTTTTGGCTCTATGACAGATATCTACGTACACACTTTTCAGAGTGCTATAAAAATATGACAGTCTAGAACTTGGAAAGCTATGCACTCATACTGAATCTTGGTAAGACACAGGATGGCAGTCTCCTACATTGTCCAGACGGATTCCCTGCCCCCACCTCACCCCCCACCAAATTAATTGCATTTCTTGTCAGTTATGAGGTGAGCCTTTACCATGTAATCTCAGATCCAGACACTCATACAACCTAACACTTTGAGTTTCTCAAGCCGGTCATGATGAAAGAGGAAGTGAGAGGAAGAACTGAGTCCTGAAGTGCTACTTTGTAGAGCCGGACATCCCCCCATGCACAGAGGCCTCCCTAACCCTGCCCTCCTTCTCCATGGGAGCCCAGCCGACCTCTCACGTCTGATGACTTTCTGGTGACTCAACTCAGGCTCTTAAGCACCTGAGCGGATCGGGACGACGATGCCAGGTGGGGCAGAATGGACTTCCTCTCCCTCGGCTCTCGGATCTCTCAGATCTGCCCTGTAATGACTTGGCACTCGCCTGAGGGCAGTGGCACCTACAATGTTCACCCGAGTAGAAGCAGCCTGATCAATATTCCCCTGAGGTATAAACTCCATCCCACCAAGCCCCCTTGGGTTCTGCGGGGGAAAACAGTTTAAAATAACAAAAGAAAGAAAGAAAAAAAAAAAGAGTAGGGGGCTGGAGAGATGGCTTAGCGGTTAAGCGCTTGCCTGTGAAGCCTAAGGACCTCTGTTCGAGGCTCGATTCCCCAGTACCCATGTAAGCCAGATGCACAAGGTAGCACATGCATCTGGAGTTCGTTTGCAGTGGCTGGAGGCCCTGGTGTGCCCATTCTCTCCACCTCCCCCCCTGCCTCTTTCTCTCTGTGTCTGTTGCTAACAAACAACAAAAAAAAAAAATAAAAAAATAAAAAAATAAAAAATAAAAAAGAGTAGGTTCTGAAAGACACAGGATCCAGAGTAGGGACGAGCAGGCCAGGAAGCAGTACAGGAGCTACTGGAAAATGGAAACTATTCCCCATTACGAGCTCCCCTAAGAGGGCAAAACCATCTCCTAGACCATTCTTCTCTGTACAAAACAATTCATCTAAGCCGGGCGTGGTGGCGCACACCTTTAATCCCAGCACTTGGGAGGCAGAGGTAGGAGGATCGCTGTGAGTTCGAGGCCACCCTGAGACTACAAAGTTAATTCCAAGTCAGCCTGGGCCAGAGTGGTGAGACCCTACCTCGAAAAATCAAAAAAAAAAAAAAAAAAAAAAACCACCAATTCATTTGACTTTAAAAATATATATCATATTATTTTAATCTATTTGCAAGTAGGGAGAGAGGGGGAGAGAGAGAACAGGCGCACTAGGGCTTCCAGCCAGCCACTGCAAACAAACTCCACTTTGTGCTTTCATGTGGGTACTGAAGAATCTAACTAGGGTCCATAGGTTTTGCAGGCAAGCACCTTAACCACTGAGCTGTCTCTCCAGCCCCGTATTTGTTGTTTTTCTGAAGCAGGGTTTCACTCTAGCCCAGGCTTACTGGAACTCACTCTGTAGTTCCAGGCTGGTCTTGAACTCACAGCAATCCTCTTGGGTGCTAGGATTGAAGGCATGTGGCACCACACCCGGCAACAATTCAAAATAATAATTTTTTTTAAAAAAGAAGAAGAAGGCTTTTTCCTTAAAGATGGGCGTCATTTCACAGACCCAAAATCAGACCACACTGAAGCTCTGTCTGCAGAAGTAATGGTTTTTCCTGACATTTTAAACAGCACAGTTTAACGACTCCGTGTTTCATCTGACATTTAAGAAGTCATCCATCTCCAAGAAGTGTATTGGCAAATCTTCTCAGTTCCAGGAATTAGCAAATCCAGTGTTCACGAAAACACATCCACAAGAGCCCGAAACACCCTTTAACAAGGAAGCCCACGAGGCTGTGCATAGCTAGTTATTAGCCGCTCTGAGCTGGGCCTGCCCTTGCCTCAGGCCCTGCCTAGGCTCTCTGTACAATTACTGACTCTCAAAAGGTTAACCCCAGTTCATGCAGTGGAAAAGTAGTTGTTCAAGGCAGAGACTGCTTGGGTTGGAACTGTGGTTGCTCTGTAGAGGAAACGCTCTGTTATACGACACGTTACTTAACCTCCCTGTCACTTGTGTCCTCATTTCTTTCTTTCTTTTCTTTTCTTTTGGGGCGGAGTTGGGGAGTGAGGTAGGGTCTCGCTCTAGCCCAGGCTGACCTGGCCTCTAACTCACAGTGAGCTTCCTACCTCTACCTCCCAAGCTGGGATTAAAGGTGTGCACCACTACACCTTTAAAGGTTTTAAAACTTTTATTTAGGGCTGGAGAGATGGCTTAGCGGTTAAGGCGCCTGCCTGCTAAGCCTAAGAACACTGGTTCCAATCTCCAGGTCCCACGTTTAGCCAGATGCAAAGTGATGCAAGGGCGCAATGCCGCACTTGACCACAAGGGGGCGCACGCATCTGGATTTCGTTCACAGCAGCTGAGAGACTGCTGGCACGCCCATTCTCTATTTGTCTTCCTCTGTCTCTCTCTCTCTCTCCAAAAAAAACTTTTATTTAAATTTTAGTTTTTTACTTCATTACATGTACATAGTGATTTTTGACCATTTCATCCCTTATTAATTATCTTCTTTTATCCTACTTCTTCTAAACCCCTTTTCCCATTTAACCCCCGTCCTACTTTCATGTCTCTGTGTGTGTGTGTGTGTGTGTGTGTGTGTGTGTGTCCCGCTGAGTTTAATTAGAACTGTTTGTATGCGCATGGGTGGAGCTGTTTGCTGGAATAAGAACAACTTACCACTGGCCACAGCACCACACCACTGAAGAATGTTTCCCCCTCCCCAGCAACTGTGAATTGCAGTAGTTACCCTAGGAGGGGTGTTGGCAGGCTTGTGAAGGTGTTTTCTTCCTTTGTTAATGGTGAGAAGAACAGTTCTGAGCCGGGCATGGTGGTGCACTCCTTTGATCCCAGCACTCAGGAGGCAGAGGTAGGGAGGATCACCATGAGTTCAAGGCCACCCTGAGACTACATAGTGAAGTCCAGGTCAGCCTGGGCTAGAGTGAGACCCTACCTTGAAAAACCAAAAACCAAAAACAAACAAAAAAGAATAGTTCTGGTCTTGCTAGCTTTGGAAGATTTAAGACACATGTGTCTGGAGGGCATATGCAGTGGCAAGAGACCCTACAGTGCCCATTCTCTCTCTCTCTTTCTCTGTTTCCTTGACTTAGCAGTTAAGGCACTCGCCTGCGAAGCTTAAGGACCCGTGTTCAATCCCCTAGTACTCACGTGAGCCAGATGCACAAGGTGGCACAAGTGTCTGGAGTTGGTTTGCAGTAGTTAGAGGCCCTGGCACACCCATTCTCTCTTTATCTGTCTTTCTCTCTCTCAAATAAGTAAAATAAAAATATTAAATATAGGTGGGCTAGAAGAGGGCCCACGCATATAAAATTCGCTATAAAATAACTATGGCCATTTCCTCTATCTAGTGCTACTCTCTCCATTGGAGAATTTGCTTATCTTTTTCAGATGGATGATAAACCTGAAGGAAGGATCAGCCTATCACACCTCCACAGGTCCCCAGCTGAAACCATAGAGTAATGCAGGGGAAGGGCAAGAGTACAGCATTCTTGGGGATCACGACACCAGAAAAAGGCTGAAGGAGACAAACACAGAGAACATCCAACTCCTACTAAGCCAGATATCCAGAGACACAGAGGCTCCCAAAACCTCATCACTGAAGTAGAACTAAAATGATTCCAACGTGGCTCAGGGAAATTCTCTGAAGAGGGGGCGGAAAGAGTGTTAGAGCCACAAGTTGGGTCATTATGCACAGAGACTTGGCCTATCCCCCATAATATTTGACTACAGTGCAAAACCCACATTCCCCATTGATGAGGGTCCCTTTGGAGGGGGGAGGACAGGGAGGAGGATAATGGAGTCACCAACATGATTGTAAAATTAGAATAATATAAACAAAATAATAAATTATTTAAAAATATTATATATATAAAATTTATTTATTTATTTATTTATTTATTTATTTATTTATTTATTTATTTGACAGAGAAGAGGAGGGGAGGGAGAGAAAGAAAATGGGCACACCAGGGCCTCTAGCCACTGCAAACGATCTCCAGACGTGTGTGCCCCTTGTTCATCTGGCTATCGTGGGTCTTGGGGAATCGAACCTGGGTCCTTTGGCTTTGCGGCCAAATGCCTTAACTGCTAAGCCACCCCTCCAGCCCCCAAGTATATAAATATATTTTAATGTCTAATTTGACATTTTGATTTTCGTCAGGTCACTTCACCTTTCCTGGTCTGTTTTTCTATCTGCAAGTTTAGAATTGAAGTTAATAATCTTTTTGGATTTTTTCAACCAAAAATTTGATGATGCCTAAAATTAAGATCTCCTTGGACACCTTCAAAATTTCTGTCAAGCTCACTTTTTCCATTCTCTATAAGGCCAAGAGGAATGATTCCAAAGGAATGACTGGTTTGCTTGACTGTTTATGTTTGGCTGGTTGGTTGTTGGGCATTTAAAAGGTGGGATGGGGAGAGAGTGAGAAGGAGTTGATCTGTAATGAGTTACGAGTCTCCGACAGCCTGGCCTCATTTCGTACATCACAACTGGAATTCAGCGTCTTCTTTTTGTAGGAAAGATTGGGTTAAAAAAAGGACTAACTGGGTGTTTTTTAATATTTAATCCCATCATTTGAGAGGCAGAGGTAGGGGGATTGCTGTGAGTTCCAGGGCAGCCTGGGCTGGAGTGATGGTTTATACCTGAAATCTAAGCACTTGGGAGGCAGAGACATTCAAGGTCGCCAGGCGTGGTGGCACACGCCTTTAATCCCAGCACTTGGGAGGCAGAGGTAGGAGGATCACCGTGAGTTTGAGGCCACCCTGAGACTCCAGAGTGAATTCCAGGTCAGCTTGAGCTAGAGTGAGACCCTACCTCAAAAAACCAAAAAAAAAAAAAAAAAGGTCATCCTTGGCTACATAGTGAGTTGGGTACATGAGACTTTGTATTAAGATTAAATAAATAAAATAATATGTTTAAAACTTGATAAGTACAAGGTGTGGTAGCACACATATGTAACCCCAGCACTGGAGAGGCAGAGGTAGGAGGATCACTTTGAGTTCAAGGCCAACCTAGGACTACAGAGTTCCAGGTCAGCCTGAGCTAGAGTGAGATCCCACCTTGAAAAACATACGGAAAAGCTGGGCGTGGTGGTGCACGCCTTTAATCCCAGCACTCGGGAGGCAGAGGTAGGAGGATTGCCAAGAGTTCAAGGCCACCCTGAGAATACAAAGTGAATTCCAGGTCAGCCTGAGCTACAGTGAGACCCTACCTCAAAAAACCAAAAAGAAAAGGAAAAGAAAAACACATGGAAAGAAAGAAAGAAAAGAAAAGGGGGCTGGAGAGACGCCTTAGCAGTTAAAGCACCGGTCTGTGAAGCCTAAGGACCCAGGTTTGATTCTTCAGGTCTCACGTAAGCCAGATGCACAAGGTGGCACATGCATCTGGAGTTTGTTTGCTATGGCCCTGGTGTGCCCATTCTCTCTCTCTCTCCGTCTCTAATAAATGAATAAAAATAAATAGAAAATATTTTTTAAAAAGAGAAGAAAAGGTTTACTGGGAGTGGTAGCACACGCCTTTAATACCAGCACTCAGGAGGCAAATGTAGGAAGTGAGTTCAAGGCCACCCTGAGACTACATAGTGAATTCCAGGTCTGGGCTACAGCAAGACTCTACCTTGAAAAAACAAACAAAAAAGAAAAAGGAAAAGAAAAAAAGAAAAGGTTTGGCTCTTGCCATCTCTTTCTCTCTCTCACACACACTCTCTCTCTTTTTTTTGGTTTTTTGAGGTAGGGTCTCACTCTAGCCCAGGCTGACCTGGAACTCACTCTGTGGTCTCAGGCTGGCCTCAAACTCACAGTGATCCTCCCACCTCAGCTTCTTGAGTGTTTAGATTAAAGGTGTATGTCCCCACACTTGGCATCTTTATTTATGGAACAAATAACTTCTTGGAATTCTCTGGAACATTTTGGTTGACATCGTATTTACATAATCCCTTTTACTCCTGTATTCAATTTCAATCCTAAACCACTAATTGTAGGGTTGGCTTTATTCAAAGTAGAATTAGCTCTGTGTGTGTATGGGTGTGAGTGTGTGTGTGTGTGTGTGTGTGAGAGAGAGAGAGAGAGAGAAAAAGGCAAGGAATTAGATGTGTGCGGCCAAAGCAAGAACTATTTCCTTCTTTAAAAGAAACTCAAAGAAATTAGTAGTGTATATGCCAAGACAGCAGCCAAAGGAGGGACCAGCACTGACCCCAGAAGGGAGCCAGAGAAAGTTGAGCCAAATACAATCTGGCTGAAGGAAGGAAGATGAGAGATGATGAGGCTAGGGAGTGTCTAACACTGAGAACATTTAACCTCTTATTGTCATCACTGATGGGTTTCCTGTATGGGTTTTTAATTTTTATTTATTTTATTTTTCTGAGCCAGAGTCTCGTGTAGCCCAGTCAGGTCTCTCTAGACAGCAGAAGGTGACTTTGCACTCGTGATCCTCCTGTCTCCACCTTCAGAGTGCTGAAATTTAGGGGCATGGGCCACTACTCGGGGTATATGAGGTACTGGGGACTGAACCCAGGGTTTCATGCATGCTACGCAAATAGATATTGAAAGTGAATATTGAAAGGGAGTATTCAGATAAATCCAGTGTGCTACAGTCCAGAAATCTAAGTTCTGACTATGTTACTATATTGTACTAATTTCTTTTCTTTTTTTTTTTTTTTTTTTTTTTCGAGGTAGGGTCTCACTCTGGCTCAGGCTGACCTGGAATTCACTGTGTAGTGTCAGGGTGGCCTCGAACTCATGGCAATCCTCCTACCTCTGCCTCCCGAGTGCTGGGATTAAAGGCGTGCACCACCACACCCGGCCTGATTTCTTTTTAAAAAAAAAAATATTTTATTTATTTATTTGAGAGAGAAAGAGGCAGAGAGAGAGAGAGAATGGGCACGCCAGGGCCTCCAGCCACTGCATACGAACTCCAGATGCATGTGTTCCCTTGTGCATCTGACTTACATGGGACCTGGAGAATCGAACCAGGGTCCTTTGGCTTTGCAGGCAAATGCCTTAACCACTAAGCCATCTCTCCAGCCCCTGTACTAATTTCTAAAAAGGAGAAAATCATGCACCTGCAGAGATGGCTCAATGTTTAAAGGCACTTTCTTTCAAAGCCTGCCAGCCTGGGTTCAATTCCGCAGCAAGCACCCACGTAAAGCCAGATGCAAAAACTAGTACAAGCAAACATTTAATGTTAGTTTGCATTGGCAAGAGACCCTGGTGCACCTCCCCCCTCTGCACATGCAAATAAAATTTTTTTAATTTAAATTTTTAAAATAATGTTTTATTTATTTGAGAGAGACAGAGAGAGAGAGATAGAGAGAGAGAGAGAATGGTGTGCCAGGACATCTAACCACTGCTAAGGAACTCCAGATGCATGCTCCACCTAGTGCAACTGGCTTTACAGGGGTACTGATGAATCACACCTGGGTCCTTAGGCTTTGTAGGCAAGCGCCTTAGCCACCGAGCCACCTCTTCAGCTCTAAAAAAATGTTTTTGATGCAGGGTCTCACTCTAGCCCAGGCTGACCTGGAACTTCATAATCCAGGCGGGCCTTAAACTCGTGGCAAGCCTCGTACCTGTTTCCTGTGTTCTGGGATTATACATGTGAGTTAACAAGTGTGGCCAAATAAAATATATTTTTTTAATAAAATAAGGCTGGAGAGATAGCTCAGTAGTTAAGGCACTTGCCTACAAAGCCTAACAACCCAAGTTCAATTCTCCAGTACCCATGTAAAGCCAGATGCACAAAGTGGCACATATGTCTGGAGTACATAGGCTGTAACTAGAGGCCCTGGCATGCCCATTCTCTCTCTTTCCCTTTCTCTCTCTCTCTCCTCCCTCTTCCTCTGTCTCTCTCTCTGTGTCTGTGCTAATAAATAAATAAATATTTTAAAATAGAATTAAGCTGGGCATGATGGCACATTTCTTTAGTCCTAGCAATCGGGAGGCAGAGGTAGGAGGATCGCCATGAGTTCAAGGCCACCTTGAGACTATAGAGTGAATTCCAGGTCAGCCTGGGCTAGAGCGAGACCCTACCTTGAAAAATGAAAAAAAAAAAAAAAAAAAAAAGAGGTAAAACATAGCTAGAGGAAAAATATACTGGCATCGGTCACACGGGTACATACAGCAGGCTGTAGTTACATAACACATTTGAAAGTAGAATCCTGGGGACTCACCCAAGCTCTGCCTCCAGCCAGCTAGCTGTGGGTGTGTTATTTTTGTTGGGGGAACTGTCTCAGGGGCCAGTCTGCTGTCTTTGGGGAGACGGCCTGTGCTTCTGAGCTCCACCACCGAGGAATGGCCTCACGTGTTACTTTGCATCTGATGCCCGAATCCTTGAAGAGTCATTTTCTGCAAATGCAAATCCATGCGTCCCTTGGGACAGGGTACTCAACTCCGATGAGTCCCCCATTTCCTAATTGAAACCTACCAAGGGTCCGACGTGTACTGGCCGATGGGGATGATGGTTATTTATCTTCGTTTTTAACTCTAGTCCATGCATCTCATTATACGTGATAAATGTGACTCGGCCTTTCGTTGTGACATATATGAAATACAGGTGGCCTTATTTCCTGTATCACAGGCATTGTTCCCTGCCAGTCTTGCTCACAGTTGGTGAAGTCATGTGTTTAACATGACAGATTTATCATAAAATGGAAAGCTATGAGTTCGGGGAGTTAGTAGGAGTTATGGAGTCTTGTAGGTTGGAGGAAGGAGGCAGGTTTGGAAATAGTACCAAATGTTCTTGTAATAAATTTCCCTGAACAGACTTCAGAACAAAGGACTGGAATCTTGAAACCTTCATAATCTGTTGTCGTTCTTTTTCTATCATAAGTAAATATTCCCATTTATATTTCAGTTTAGATTTATAATCTATGCCTTTTTTTTTTTTTAACATGTATGAGACCAAGAATCCCTGGCTGCTACTTAGCAGACAGGTATAGTTAAGAAACAATATTGTTTTGAGCAGGGGGAATGACAATATAGCACATGCCAGCTATACTGTAGTTAAATCATCTATACCCTTTTAAAAATCAAATGAGACCCTGTGGTGGTTTGATTCAGGTGTCCCCCATAAACTTAGGTGTTCTGAATGCTAGATCCCTGTCGGACACAGGCAGGACCCAGGTGACAGCAGGCCCAAGCTATCAGATACGACTAGAGCCCCCAGGCTATGGAGAGGTCGCGGCAGCCTGAACCCTGGGCGAATCTCAGGTCCCGGAAAACCAGCAGGAGTAAGGCCCCTCCCCCCTCCCGGGGGTCACAGTGAGCCTGGCCCCTTGGACAAATCTTGGGTCCTAAGACTGGCAGGAGAAGGGCTGTTCCCTCACCCCAGCCCAGGGTGCCTGGACATCCTGATAAGACTTAGGCTTTACTCATAGCCCTGTGACCTTTGGCTAGTTACCTAGGAAACTCCTTATATGGTATCAGCCAAAAACCTTTACACAACCCCATTCCCCTATGACTCATACCCTGAACCCTCTCCCTACATACTGGAATGAACGTCCCTATATGCCAACTAGGCATCAGCAAACAACTTCTGAACCCACCAATCCCCTTGGGACCTGCTTCCCACTCTCTCTCTCTCTCAACTGCTTATAAAAACCCAGTTCCTTGTTGAATAATAGAAAGCTGTTCTCTGAAGCTGTCTCCCGGGTGTTTCTTCCCATCACACTCATGGCTGCTCGAGACCCTGCTCCGCCGTTGCCTGGATGCCCCTGGGACACCAAGGTGCCACGGCCCCAGGATGACAGGGAACCATAGATCCCCAGCTGATGGCAATTTGGAATTAAAGCCTCCTGGAGACAGTGTACTGTTGGGGGCAGACTTACGGGTGTTATAACCAGCTTCCACTCGCCAGTGTTTGGCACACTCTCCTGTTGCTTTGTCCACCAGATGTTGGCCAGGAGGTGATGTCCACCCTCTGCTTGTGCCACCATTTTCCTCTGCCATCATGGAGCTTCCCCTCGAGTCTATAAGCCAAAATAAACCCTTTTTCCACAAGCTGCTCTTGGTCAGGCTATTTCTGCCAGCAATGTGAACCTGACTGCAACAGACCCCCAACTGAAATTATTTTAGACTCCACTAAACCTAGAATTTTTTTCTTTGAATATGTGCAATGGAAGAGTTTTCTGGAGCAGAAAGGGTCTCCCATATGGATTCTTTCGAAAAGTCATTCTTCTGTGTGGACCTTGGCTTTCTCACTTTAGTTTTTGTTCTGTTTTCAGGTTTTTGTTTGTTTATTTGTTTGTTTTTGTTGAGACAGGGTCTCATGTAACCCAGGCTGGCCTCCAGCTCCAGATGTAGCCAAGAACAACCTTGACGTTCTGATCCTCTTGCCTCTACCTCTTGAGTTCCGGCATTACAGATGTGTGCTCCCATATGGGGTTTCCTAGGTGCTGGGGATCAAATGCAAGGCTATGTGCATGCTAGGCAAGACTCCACCCACTGAATTACACCCCCAACTTGTTGTTTGAGATAGAGTCTCACATAACTCAGCCTCAAACTTGAGGTGATTCTCCTGCCTCAACCTTCAAGTGCTAGGATTGCAGACGGGCACCACCACACCTGACACCATTCTCATTTAAAACATGCGGATTAAAATTTTTTTTAAAAGGTGGGGGCTGAAGGGATGGCTTAGCAGTTATGACATTTGCTTGAAAAGCCAAAGGACCCAGGTTTGGTTCCCCAGGACCCACATAAGCCAGATGCATAAGGTAGCACATGCTTCAAGAGTTTGTTTGCAGCTGCTGAAGGCCCTGGCGTGCCCATTCTTTCTATCTCTTTCTCCCTCTCTCTCTAATAAATAAGTAAAAATTAAAAAAAAATAGAACATGTGGATTTGATGCTGCAGGTGGCATTCTGGTCACTGCCCACCCTACTGCTCCCTTGTAGTGTACTCAGCAAGCTGTCTTTTCTTACGTGGGGCGATGGCTCAGTGCTAAACGACACTTGCTTGTAAAGCCTGCCAGCTCTGGTTTGATTCCTCAGCACCCACATTAGGCCAGAAGCAAAAAGTGGTGCACCCATCTGGCATTTCTTCACAGCAACAGGAACCCTTGTGGACCCATAGACATATGAACGTGCGGGCACACACATACACACAAATAAATAAAAATATTTAAAACAGTCGGGTGTGGTGGCGCAGCACTTTAATCCTTTAATCCCACCACTGGGGAGGCAGAGGTAGGAGGATGGCCATGAGTTTGAGACCACCCTGAGACTACAGAATGAATTCCAGGTCAGCCTGTGCTGCAGTGAGACCCTACCTTGAAAAAACAAACAAACAAACAAACGAACAACAACAACAACAATATATAACAGAAAAATGGTGACAAGTGCTTGGTATGATTCATTCCAACTTCAAACATAACAACCAATTCCATTATACCTATCTGTGATACTGCCAATAATATAAATAATGATTTTTTTTCAAGATAGGGTCTCGCTCTAGTCTAGGCTGACTTGGAATTCACTAGGTAGTCTCAGGGTGGCCTTCAATTCATAGTAATCCTCCTACCTCTGCCTCCAGAGTGCTGGGATTAAAGGTGTATGTCACCATGCCTGGCTAAATAATCAGGTTTTGTTTTTGTTTTTGTTTTTCGAGGTAGGGTCTCACTCTAACTCAGGCTGACCTGGAATTAACTATGTAGTCTCAGGGTGGCCTCAAACTCTCAGGGATCCTCCTACCTCTGCCTCCCAAGTGCTGGGGTTAAAGGCGTGTGCCACCACGCCCAGCAATAATGAGTGTTTTAAAAAAACATTTTTATTTATCTGAGAGAGAGACTGCATGGGCATGCTAGGGCCTTGTTGCTGCCAATGAACTCCAGATGCATGTGCCACTTTGTGAGTCTGGCTTTACATGAGACCTGGGGAATCAAACTGAGCCAACAGGCTTTGCAAGCAAATGTCTTAACCACTGAGTCATCTCCCCAGCGCATGGTTTTTTGTTTGTTTTGTTTTATTCTCTTGAGGGAGGGTCTCATTCTAGTCCTGGCTGACCTAGAACTCTCTTTGTAGTCCCAAGCTGCCCTCACACCACGGCTGAGCCATTTCTCCAGCTCTCACCTGCTGGTTCTTGCTTCCACCGATGACAACACTGCTTGTGAAGGTCGTTGATCTCACTGCCCAGAATACTACACTCTGAAAGAGGAAGAGGCACTTTCGCTGCCCCAATGAAACTAACATCTCTGTGTAAACCATGCAGTTTTCGAAAGCAGGAGCAAAATAGAGATGTTTATGAGTGCTCGGTGACAGATGTTTTTCTTTTGAGCTTAAGTATTTGACAAGATCTGAGAATGCTTTAACAGGGAGAAAAATGATAACTCAGTTAAATCCTCAAGGAAAAAAATAAGTCAAAGGTTGGAGATGTTCTGTTGCAATGGTAAATTCCTTTTAATTCTTTTTTAAAGATAGAGTTTTTTATTATTTATTTTATTTATTTGAGGCAGAGAAAGAGGCAGAGAGAGGGAGAGAGAGAACGGGTGCACCAGGGCCTCCAGCCACTGCAAACGAACTCCAGATGCATGCACCCCCTTGTGCATCTGGCTTATGTGGGTCTTGGGGAATCAAACCAGGTTCCTTTGGTTTTGCCGGCAAATGCCTTAACCGCTAAAACATCTCTTCAGCCCCCTTTTAATTCTTATATTTAAAAATTATTTATTTATTTGCAAACAGAGAGGGAGAGGAAAACTTGCCTGCAGAGCCTAATGACCTGAGTGCAATTCCCCAGTACCCATGTAAAGCCAGATGCACCGTCAACCAACCAAAACGGAAGTGTGAAAAATCTACTCTTGAATAAGTGGGAAAATGGGGAAAATCATGATCAGTTTTCCATGTTTGGTTAATCTGACTAGCTCAAGCTTTCTTGCGGACATGTCAGTCAACCAGTGGAGTGACCATCAGATGACAATTTGTCAAGAAGGAGCCGGCGTTTCACTTCTTTAAGGCAATATCTGTCAACTTGTCTGCATTGTTCTTACAAATGTTTCCCATTGTATCCTGACTTCTCTTCCCTCCCATGGGTGACGTGTTGCAATAGCCCATGATTTCCCGTGTTGCCTTGGGAATCACAGCCATCTTAGAGATTCAGGAAGCACACACCCCAAAAAAGACTCAATTGTGAAAGCTCAGTTCCCTTAAGCGGAGCTGGTCCTCAGCCTTTCTTCCTTCACTAAGCAATGTGCACAATAGCTTGTAAGGTAATTACACATTCGTCCTGTGACTTCAAGAACAGGGGACTTGGGCACAATTTTCAAAGCAAAGAAAACGATCAGACAGTTTTCGTGTCCTAAAGGTTTAAAATCTGCCAAATAATTCCATTAAAATGCCTAACACACACACACACACACACACACACCTCACAAACCAGAACTACATTCTTCCTGAATATATTTGTCCAAAGTGTTTTTGCTTGTTATTCTTATCTTTTCCAAAGAAAAATATTTAAATTCCACTTACTCATTTTCACTTCAGAAATCTAAATAGAATTTTTTTAATAAACACGTCAATAAAAAAAAGCAGACAGGACAAAGGGACTCCATTTTAAACCTAGCAGTACTATGCTCAAAAAAGCTTTCTTGATAGTCAATAGACCTTAAATATTCGATACAGTAAAGTATGAGGGCCTGAGAGAACCTGATTTGCCTAGAGTTCAACTCTCCAGTACCCACGTAAATAGCTGGACTGGACATGCACACCTGTAACCCCAGTCCTGTGAGATCAGAGAAGCCCTGACGCCTGCTGCTTAGCCAGCCTGACTGAAACAATGAGAGACTCCATCTCGAGGAAAGTGGATGAGCAAAAACAAGAGGGTACTCAAGGTTCTCCTCCGGCCTTCACACGCACGCACACAGGGCACACTAATCTGCACCCACGTGTGCATACACACCACAAATATCACCACACATATGCACCCAAAACAAGATATTACTTGGAAAGTTTTTTTTTAAGCTTTTGCTTTTGTGTTTTATTTTTATTTATTTATTTGAGAGCAACTGACAGAGAGAGAAAGGGGCAGAGAGAGAGAGAGAGAGAGAGAGAGAGAGAGAGAGAGAGAATGGGTGCACCAGGGCCTCCAGCCTCTGCAAACAAACTCCAGATACATGTGCCACCTTGTGCACCTGGCTTATGTGGGTCCTGGGGAATTGAGCTTCAAACCGGGGTCCTTAGGCTTCACAGACAAGCACTTAACCACGAAACCATCTCTCCAGCCTGGAAAGTTATTCTTTTAAGTTTTTTTTTTCTGTTGTTGTTATTTTATTTATTTCAGAGAAAGAAGGAGAGAGAGAGAGAGAGAGAGAGACAGAGAATGAGCACACCAGGCCCTCCAGCCACTGCAAATGAACTCCAGATACATGTGTCACCACGTGCATCTGGCTTACATAGGTACTGGGGAATTGAACCTGGATTCTTAGGCTTCAGAGGTAAATGCCTTAACTGCTAAGCCAACTTGCCAGCCCTGGAAAGTTCTTTTATTTTATTTTATTTACTTATTTGAGAGAGAGAAAACTGCAAACAAACTCCAGATGCATGTGCCACCTTGTGCATCTGGCTTACATGGGCCCT
Source organism: Orientallactaga sibirica (assembly GCA_036365145.1). Taxonomy (NCBI): domain Eukaryota; kingdom Metazoa; phylum Chordata; class Mammalia; order Rodentia; family Dipodidae; genus Orientallactaga; species Orientallactaga sibirica. The sequence goes on along the minus strand of JAEOAD010000032.1, from coordinate 20,772,334 downwards.
AGGGAATCAAACCTGGGTCTGTAGGCTTCACAGCCAAGTGCCTTAACCACTAAGCCATCTCTCCTGCCCAGAAAGTTTTTAAAATATTTATTTATGAGAGAGAGAGAGAGAGAATGTGGGCACACCAGGGCCTCTTGTCACTGTAAACGAACTTCAGACACATGTGCCACTTTGTGTGTCTGCCTTTACCTAGACACTGGAGAATTGAACTCTGGCCATCAGGCTTTGCAAGCAAGGGTCTTTAACTGCTGAGTGAGATCTCTGGCCTACATGGGAAGTTTCAAGATGGCATATTATTCACCATTACAGCAACAGAACCCACCACAAAGAATACCAGGATAGCACCCAGAAACCCCGACCTTCTCTCTCCCCTCTGCCCCACACAGGGGCAAACCGTTCCTTCTCATGCCCCCTAAGCTGGAATCATAACAAATGTTTCTTCCTCCTGAGAATAATAGAAACATGAAGGTTTGCAACAGTGCCTTGAGCCACAACATAAAATCTTATTTTTAGTTCAGAAAACCTAGAAATAAATGCCATATGGCCCTGACGTTTCTATTACAATAATTGGTCCAAATTGTGTTTTGTGTGGGACTTTTATTTGGCTCTTTGTGCAAGAGGTAGACAAAAAGGAAAAAAAAAAAGGCTTGTGAAGAAAGATAAATAGGGAAAGGAAATAAAAGAGACAACTTTGATTAATGCATTATGCTAAAAATGACTGCAAGAAATAAAAGGGTGATGCTAAATTAGACAGCTACAAGCTACCCGACAAGAAATCCCCTTCCTGAGCTATTTCAAACCAAAGCGAAAGAGATTGAACCCAAACGGAGAACATATGGCGCTGCGGAATGAAGTGTCAGCGTGTGCAAGAAGCTCAATGTCTTCCTTGATTAGAAATGAAGAAGAGGGCTGGAGGGATGGCTCAGCACTTAAGGCACTCGCCTGAAAAGCCAAAGGACCCAGATTCGATTCCCAGTACTCACATAAGCCAGATGCACTAAGTGGTGCATGCACGCACCTGGAGTTCATTTGCAGTGGCTGGAGGCCCTGGCTCACTGATTTCATTTATCTATCTATCTATCTATCTATCATCTATCTTTCTATCATCTATCTATCTTTCTATCATTTTCAATCTATCTATCATCTATCTTTCTATCATCTATCTATCATTTATCTATCTATCATTTTCAATCTATCATCTATCTATCTTTCTATCATCTATCTATCTTTCTATCATCTATCTATCTTTCTATCATCTATCTACCTATCATCTATCTATCATCCATCTATCTATCATCTATGCCTCTTTCTCTCTCATCGAAATAAATAAAATATTAAAAGAAAGAATGAAAGAGAAAGAGAGAGAAAGATAGAAAGAAGGAGGAAATACATTAGCAAGTGGATCCCATTGTCAAGAGAGAGGGAGAAGATCTCCTAAGTTAGGTCAAGATGTTCTCTCCTAATTCTGAAAGTGAAGCAGTGTCAGAAATTTTGGGTTCTTAATTTAATTATGAAACATTTGGGGGCCTAGGGTAGTCTCTGAACACCCACAGTCATTTTCTTTTGTTTTGTTTTTTGTTGTTGTTTTTGAGGTAGGGTCTTGTTCTAGCCTGCACTGACCTGGAATTCACTATGTAGTCTCATGGTGGCCTCACACTCACAGCGATCCTCCTACCTCGGCCTCCTGAGTGCTGGGATTAAAGGTGTGCGCCACCACGCTCTCCACAGCCATTTTCGTCTTCTCTCAGAAAAGACCAAGGCCTCCACATTCAAACAACATCCACTCGAAGGCTTATATATCTAGTTGTTTGACAATTCATTTACCAAGTAGGAATAAAAGTCAGTAGCAGAAGCCAGTAAGCTAGAAAGGGGATATAAAAGGAATAGAAAGGGAAGGAGGGGGGACTTAATAGGATGGTATTGTATATGTGTAAGTAGAAGAACAGATTAATGGAGGTGAAAAGGCCTAAGTGAGGTCAGGGGAAGAGATTGAGTAAAGGAAAGGTGGAGGGAGGGCTAATCAAAATCTAAGAGAAGGGGCTGGAGAGATGGCTTAATGGTTAAGGCATTTGCCTGCAAAGCCAAAGGATCCCGGTTTGACTCTCCAAGACCCACGTATGCACAAGGTGGCGTATGTGACTGGAGTTTGTTTGCAGTGGCTAGAGGCCCTGGCATGCCCATTCTCCCTCTCTCTCTCTCTCAAATAAATGAATAAATAAAATATATTTTAAAAATGTCATCCTCTTTCTATCTGCCTCTCTCTCTCTCTTAAATAAATAAGTAAATAGATAAATAAAATAGTTGGGGGAAAAAAGGGCTGAAGATATGGCTTAGCAGTTAAGGCACTTGCCGGCAAAGCCAAAGAACCCAGGTTCGATTCCCCAGTACCCATGTAAAGCCAGATGCACAAGGTGGCGCTTGTGTCTGGAGTTTGTTTGCAGTGGCTGGAGGCCCTGCTGTGCCCATTCTCTCTCCATGTGACTCTTTCTCTCTCTCTTTCTCAAATAAATAAATACCCTACCTCGAAAAACAAAACAAAACAAAAACAAGAATAAAAAATGTAGGCAAATGAAAACAAACCAGCAAACTGTGGTGTAGAAACTATTTTAGTCAAGGTGTAGCTTAGTGTGTAGGTCAAAATTATAGGAAAAGCTTCATTCAAGGACCAGGCATGGATTCATGCATCTGTAATTGCAGCTACTCGGAAATGCAGAAAAGATTGCTTAAATCCAGGAATTTGTGTCCAGCCTGGACAACATAACAAGACCCTGTCTCAAAAAATAAATAAATAGGACTGGAGAAATGGCTTAGCTGTTAAGGTGTTGCCCTTCGAAGCCAAAGGATCCTGGTTCGATTCTCCAGGACCCACTTAAGCCAGATGTGCAAGGGGCACATGCATCTGGAGTTAGTTTGCAGTGGCTAGAGGCCCTGGTGTGCCCATTCTCTGTCTCTAGTCTCTCTCTCTCTCTGCTTGCAAATAAATAAATAAATAATTTAAAATAAATAAATAAATAAATAAGTAGCTGGCTGTGGTGGCACACACCTTTGATCCCAGCACTCAGGAAGCAGAGGTAGGAGGATCCCCATGAGTTTGAGGCCAGCCTAAGACTCCATAGATAATTGAGGTCAGCCAGGGCTAGAGTGAGACCCTACCTCAAAAAATTAACTAAATAAATGGAGGGACTATAGAAATGGTCCTAGAGGACCTGAGTTTGAGTTGGGGTCACCCACTTAAATGCCAGGCATGGTGGTGTGTACCTGCCATCCCAAGACTACAGGGGCAGAGACAGAAAGTCCCTGCCACTCACTGGCTAGCTAGTCCAGTTGAATTGGCGAGCTCTGAATGCAGCACGAGACTCTCAAAGAGTTAGGTGGAGACCCCCAACATCAACCTCTGGCCTCCACTCACATGTGGACATGTGTACATATACACTTTCATACACACATGCACTTACCCACATACAAACATGCACATACACGTATGCTTATCACACACGCACACACACAAGTCATATTCAGAAATATAAGTCTGCGCAGGGTAGACTGCCATCCTCTCCAGGGAGTGATTAGAGGTCAGTGGGAAGTCTGGCGAGAAGGCTTAAAATGAAGAGAGATTTGGGGTCAAATGACATTGTCTAGTATCTAAAGTCAATGTGGACTTAATTAAAACACCAATCTTCCCAAGAAGATTCTGAAAGGCAGTAAACAACACTAAACCCGGCTGGATGGGAGCCCGGAAAGTCAGACAGAGTCGGAGTGCACATGAAGGGGAAAACGCTGTGCAAAACTTTGAAAATTGACCAAGGGTTTGGAAGGGGCAGGCCAGGGAAGGGCGTGCCGAGAACAAAGGAAAATCGCCCCCTCGCCTCTCGCTGTGGGCCAGGAATGAGACACGATCACCCAGAGGAATCTGTTTCCTAGGCCTTTCTTGCAGCTGTACAATTCAAACTAAGCCTTTGCAAAGGCAAAATGAGGACAGGGTAGACAGACAGCCCGACTGGCCTTCTACGGGCCATGAACGTTCCTAAGACAGGCACCAGAATATATAGATCCACCGCAGTAACACTCATGTCTCCTTAGCCTGAGCCTGCCCCTGCCCATCACACATGCAAATTCAAATGGCAAAACGTGGGATTCTGTCATTCACATATGCTTTATCAGATAGATTTGGATGGGGTTTTGGGGGCCGGGCATGGCGCATGCACTTTAATCCCCAGCACTGGGGTATGCAGAGGTAGGAGGGTCTCTGTGAGTTCAAGGCCACCCTGATAGTACATAGTGAATTCCAGATCAGCCTGGGCTACAACGAGAGACCCTACTTTGAAAAAAAACCTAGGGCTGGAGAGATGGCTTAGCAGTTAAGGCGCAAGCCTGCAAAACCTCAGGACAGAGGTTCGATTCTCCAGGTCCCACGTTAACCAGATGCACAAGGGGGCGCATGCGTCTGGAGTTCGTTTGCAGTGGCTGGAAGCCCTGGTGCGCCCATTCTCTCTCTCTCTCTCTTTCTCTCTCTCTCTCTCTCAAACAAATAAATAAAATATATTTTAAAAAATTCTTTAGGGGCTAGAGAGATGGCTTAGTGGTTAAACCCTTGCCTGTGAAGCCTAAGGACCCCAGTTCAAGGCTTGATTCTCCAGGACCCACATAAGCCAGATGCATTAGGTGGTGCATGCATCTGGAGTTCGTTTGCAGTGGCTGGAGGCCCTGGTGCACCCATTCTCTCTCTCTCTCAAATAAATAAGTAAATAAATAATTATGAAAAAAATATCTAATGGGGTTTTGTTTTGTTTGTTTTGAGACAGCATCTGATAAAACTATGAACTTGTTATGTAACCGAGGATGGCCTTGAACTTCTGATCCTCCTGCCTTCACCTCCTGAGTGCTGGGATTACATGGTAGATCACCACACCTGGTTTATGTGGTGCTGGGGTTGGAACCCCGGGATTCATGCATGGCAGACAAGCAGCACTCTACCAGCAGAGCTATAGCCCCAGCCTCTAATGTTTCTCTGAACACACACAATGTTTGCTGGCCAGGTATTCAGCCTCAGCCAAGGTCTGGACCTAATGTAGAAACAGTTCAGATCAGAATTAGTTCAAATTACTGGAGGCTGGATCATAAATTTAAGTTTGCAGAGCTCACTGTCTACCTGGTCAGAAAATTCTACTAAACATTTTTTTTTTTCCTGAAGTAGGAGCTCGCTCTAGCTCAGGCTGACCTGGAATTCACTATGTAGTCTCAGGGTGGCCTCGAACTCACGGTGATCCTCCTCCATTACTAGCCATCAATTAAATAAGGATCCAAATGACTTTGGGGAAACTCCATTAACAAATAACAACCACTTAGCCAGGCATGGTGGCGCGCGCCTTTAATCCCAGCACTCGGGAGGCAGAGGTAGGAGGATCGTCATGAGTTCAAGGCCACCCTGAGACTACATAGTGAATTTTCGGTCAGCCTGGGTTAGAGCAAGATCCTACCTCAAAAACAAAAACAAAAACAAACAAACAAACAAAAAGAATAACAACGACTTGATAGCAATCTGAATGGCCTCATTTCTGTGATGACAAAATAAGCCCAAGTCTCCGTGGATTGACCCTGCATCGTTCTTTGGTTGCTCACGCTGGGTATTTTCATCAGCCAGAACCACTCCACCCAGCCAGTGAAGGGCTGCCTGCTGAAAGCTCCATCAGGTCACAGCTGCACTGGCAGAGACACGTGGCCAGTGAGGGCAGCTGGAAGGGGAGGGAGACACTGGGGAATCCCTCACATGTGCCACTTCTCCTATTTCATCAGCAGGGACGAATCCCCATGGCTCATTCCAGCCACCACGGGACGGGGAGAAGTGCTGTGTCAGTCGTGCCTGGAAGGGGGAAGAAACTGGATATTGGAGTCGTTTCTTCCACACCCTTCCCTCAGTGATCCACATCTTTGGATGCATTCCTAGAACAATGTAAGGAGAGAAAGAAACGGGCCCTGACAGGCATCGCGGAGGCTACAGAACAGAAGGCATTAGTCATGGCTCGTGCCAAGGCCACAAGTCATCGAGGAAGGAGATTCGGAGAGCTGTGAGGAAGTCAGGCAGTAGCAAGGGAGTAGAGTGCTAAGAGGCCTAGGCTAACCTGTCGTAAAGTTATCTTACTTGACTGTTTTCACACACTGTGACACTTTCTTCCGGGCATATTAAATATGTCACTCGATATCTGACATTACCACTGTCTGTTTTCCCTAACACATGGCCCTTGTGTCATCTTCTGACCCACGAATTCTTATGCCTTCTAGACTGTGGGATTCTCGGCTTTAGATTCTGCCAGGATCTGGGGTGGGCCCTAGTTGAATGTCTACACCAGCCCTGGTCATTGGGCAGTCTATCCTAAGACCAGGGACACGTGGTGAGATCAGAACTAGGCTATCTGTAGGGCCGGGTCAGTGCAGTGCGTGCCTGCAAAACGTGAGGACCTGAGTTTGCTCTCCAGAACCCATGTTAAAAAAACACGACGTTGGGGCTGGAGAGATGGCTTAGTGGTTAAGTGCTTGCCTGTGAAGCCTATGGACCCTGATTCAAGGCTTGATTCCCCAGTACTCACGTAAGCCAGGTGCACATGGTGGCGCATGCGTCTGGAGTTTGTTTCCAGTGGCTAGAGGCCCTGGCGTGCCCATTCTCTCTCTCTCTCTCTCTTCCTTTCTCTCTCTCTAATAAGTAAATAAATAAATAAAACACAAGGTTTGTTTTTAAGTGTCTGTAATCCCAGTCCTGCCAGGGGAGGCAGAATCAAAAGGATTCCTGGGGCTCACTGGCCAGTCAGAAGCCCAGGTGAGCTCCAGGTCAACGAGAGAGACCCTGTCCCAAAGGAGATGGATGACCTTCCTAAGGTTGTCCCCTGACCACCACATGCATATGCATACACACACATGCACGTGCTCAGACATACACATTAAAAAATTAGAGTGGAGGAGGGGAGGGAGTTATCATGGCTCATTGTCTATAATTCTGGAAGTTGTCAATAAAAAAGTTTTTAAAGAATTAGGCCACGTGGAGACTGTCGTTGGTTAGGAAGATTGACTTTGAGACCCTGCGAAGCTGTTTGGGAAGGACTGGTGGAATGAAGAATGGTTTCAAGGGCAGCGGGATGTGGAGTTTCTAGAGCCTCATTTACAATTCTGGTCTGCGTCTCTGCAATTTATGGTGCACCCAGTATGCTAATGAGAACCAGTTTCAAACATTTGTGAGTTATACCCTCCAAATACATAAAATCATGCACTTTTGTCCACATTGTGATTTGTCAACCCAAGACTCATTTTGTTTGGATGTCAGCATTTCCTCTCAATATTATAGAATGAGGAGATTTTTTTTCAATCTTCCTATGGTTTTATTTATTTATTTTTCAAGGTAGGGTCTCACTCTGGCCCAGGCTGACCTGGAATTCCCTATGTAGTCTTAGGGTGGCCTTGAAGTCACGGCGATCCTCCTACTTCTGCCTCCCGAGTGCTGAGATTAAAGGCGTCAGCTACCACACCTGAATTCTTTTAATTTTTATTTATTTTATAAAATTCTTTCATTTATTTGAGAGAGAGAGACAGAGAATGAGTCTGCCAAGGCCTTGTGTCACTGCAAACCAACTCCAGCGGGCATGTGCCACTTGCTGCATCTAACTTTACACAAATCCTGGTTAAGTGAACCTGGGCCAGCTGGCTTTGCAAGCAAGCACCTTTAGCCATTTAGCCATCTCCCCAGCCCTGTTTTTTTTTTCATTCTATTTTTGATATTTTCGTACATGTATATAATGTGAGAGCACCTAATCCTAACCCCTAGACCACTAGATAAGGCATTATAATGTATTTTGACTTTTTAAACACATTATTAACAATATTCATACATTACACATATGTTTTTTTTTTTTTTTTTTTTTTTTTTTTTTTTTTTTTGGTTTTGCAAGGTAGGGTCTCATTCTGGTCCAGGCTGACCTGGAATTAACTATGTAGTCTCAGGGTGGCCTCGAACTCTCGGCGATCCTCCTACCTCTGCCTCCCGAGTGCTGGGATTAAAGGCGTGCGCCACCATGCCCGGCTCACATATGTATTTTTTATTTTATTTATATATTTATTTGAGAGAGAAAGAAAGAGTTGGGGGCAGGGGGTAGGGAAAGAGAGAGAAAGAATGGGCACACAAGGGCCTCTAGCCACTGCAAACAAACTCCAGATACATGCTCCACTTTGTGCATCCGGTTTTACGTGGGTACTGGAGAATTGAACCCGGGTCCTTAGGCTTTTCAGGCAAGTGCCTCAACTGCTAAGCCATCTCTCCAGCTGGACATTTTAATCATAATCCTCTCCTATTACTTTAATTTTCCTCCTTCCTCCATTGTCCTTCCACTGACCCCCTTCTTCTTTCCAACTAGGCCCTCTCCTCCTCCTCCTCCTCCTCCTCCTTCTTATTTTGTTATTTCAAGGTAGGGTCTTGCTCTAGCCCAGGCTGACTTGGGCCTGCACCACTTCATCCAGCTTCTATTTGTTTTTTTTTGTTGTTGTTGTTGTTTGTTTGTTTTTCTTGGTAGGGTGTCACTCTAGCTCAGGCTGACCTGGAATTCACTCTGCAGTCTCAGGGTGGCCTTGAACTCATGGCAATCCTCCTACCTCTGCCTCCCAAGTGCTGGGATTAAAGGTGTGCGCCACCACACCCGGCCCATTTGTTTTTTTTATTGAACTTATTGAGAAGATATTGCATACTGGTCATATTCCCATCAGGTTGCACTCTTCTATCTCCTCTTCCCTGTCCCCGTTCCACTGAGGGCGGCTCCATTAGTGGGGTTCTCGGTGTCCCCTGTGCTGTCATGAAGGCACCACTCACTCTGGGGGGGAAGGGGTATTGCTTCAGGTACGCCTTTCCACCTGTGGCTCTCATACACTTTCTGCCCCTTAGAATAAGCGGTTTTAAGCACTCATTCACTATTAATTTGTGTATGTGTGTGAGTGGGTGGTGTAATATGTGTGATGTGGTTATATGTGCAGTGTATGCATGTTTGCGTGTTTGTAGATGTGTATGCACAGATGCATATGGCTGAGGAGGCCCGAAGATGACCTTGGCTGTCCTCCTCTTCCACTTGTCCACTTTATTTCCTTGTGGTAGACTTTCTCACTGAGCCTAGAGCTCTTTTTTTAAAATATTTTATTTTTATTTATTTATTTTTGGAGGGAGACAGAGAGAGAGACAGAGAGAAAGGGAGAGGAAGACAGAGATGGGCGCACCAGCAGTGTCTCAGCTGCTGAGAACGAAATCCAGATGCGTGCGCCCCCTTGTGGTCAAGTGTGGCATTGCACCCTTGCGTCACTTTGCATCTGGCTAAACGTGGGACCTGGAGATTGGAACCGCTGGAGATTGGAACCAGCGTTCTTGGGCTTAGGAGGGAGGCGCCTTAACCCCTAAGCCATCTCTCCAGCCCGTGCCTAGAGCTCTTGTTTGTTGTTGTTGTTGCGTTGGCTGAGCAGTGAACCTCAGAGCGGGAGGTGCACAGGGGCTCCCAGCCACACCTAGCTGAACTCAGGTCCCCATGCTGCTACCACAAGCACTTTTACCCACTGAGCCATCTTCCCAGGCCTCACCACTAACTTTTGTGAGTTACGAATATAACTCAGCATTGATGAAATTTGAAGCCATTTCAAAAGATGGTGGTGAGGCCTGGGATGACTCAGAAGGCACCACAGTGCTGAGAAGAAGGGACAGAGGGGTGCTCAGCACTGAAATGTCTCTATCACACCTTCCAAGACCCGAGGCCCATTGCGGAAGAGGTGACGGAAAGAACGTAGGAGCCAAAGGAAGAATAGGATTCCTTACAATGCACTCTTCCAGACATAAAATGGCCTGGATATCCATGACCGTGCAGGGCCTGACACTGCCTACACAAGACAATCACAATAGGAGGAAAAGATGATGCCATCAAAATAAAAGAGACTGATTGAGAGGGGGAGGGGATATGATAGAGAATGGAGCTGTGAAGAGGAGAGTGGGGGGAGGGAATTATCATGGGTTATTGTGTATAATTTTAAAATATTTAAAAAATAAAAACAAAACTTTCAGCCGGGCGTAGTGGCGCAAGCCTTTAATCCCAGCACTTGAGAGGCAGAGGTAGGAGGATCGCCGAGGCCACCCTGAGACTACATAATTAATTCCAGGTCAGCCTGGACCACAGTGAGACCCTACCTTGCAAAACCAAAAAAAAAAAAAAAAACTTTCTGGTCTGTGCGTTTTGTTTTCCCTCCTTCTTACTGAATTTAAGAGCTCTTGTGCCTTTATTCCCTGGCATATGCTTTTCTTTCATTCTTAAAATGTTCCCAGTAGCCATAATGGAATCTTAAAGTTTACACTAAAGGGGACTATCTCAACATAAAACACATGTATAAGCTTGTCATGGGCAAAATCACTTTCAAATATGGGAGAAAATTAGGGTAGGCGTATGTTTGCATATTCATGGGAGAAGATTGTCCTGGAGAATAGATGCCTATCCATGTACAAAAGTTATTGTTTAGCTGGCTGTGGTGATGCACACCTTTAATCCCTGCACTTGAGAAGCTGAGGCAGGAGGATTGCTATGAGTTTGAGGCCACCCTGAGACTATATAGTGAATTCCAGGTCAGCCTCAAAAAACCAAATAAATAAGGCTGGGGAAATGGCTTAGCAGTTAAGGCGTTTGCCTGTGAAGCCTGAGGACACTGGTTCGATTCCCCAGGACCCACATAAGCCAGATGCATAAGGGGGTGCATACATCTGGAGTTCATTTGCAGTGGCTGGAGGCCCTGGCGCACCCATTGTCTCTTTCTCTCTGCCTCTTCCTCTCTCTCTCTCTCTCTCAGATAAATAAATAAAATATTTTTAAAATAAAATTAAAAAACAAACAAATAAATATAATCCCAGCACTTGGGATGAAGAGGTAGAAGGATCACCATGAGTTCAAGGCCAGCCTGAGACTAGAGTGAATTCCAGGTCAGCCTAGGCTAGAGTGAGACCCTACCTCGAAAAACCAAACCAAACCAAACAAAAAAAAAAAAAAACCCAAAACCAAAACAAATAAACAAACAAACAAACAAATAAATAAAGGTATTGTCTCATTGTTACATAAGCAATGGAGAATTCTAGGGTGACCTCCAACCTCTTTGGCCTACAAACCATCCTCCAGTAGCTGCCTGGGGTGGAAACTCTTGATGCCCGATGGGGAAAGGAGAATTGGCTCCGTGTCCTTTACAGCCTCATTGGTTTCTGGAGAAGGCAGAGAAGTAGAAAGAGGAGATCTGCATTCGAACCAGATGATCACCGGCTTTCATTTGCTTGTAAGGCTCTGTATGCGGATACTGACATCGAAAACACCCGAAAGTCTAAGAGCAGCCTTTTCTACAAGGAATTAATGTAAATGTATACATTAGAACCAGGTGGGAAGCATTCATAGTCTACATCTCCTGTGGTTTTCTTTTCTTTTTAATTTTTTTAGTTTTTCCGAGGTAGGGTCTCACTCTAGCTCAGGCTGACCTGGAATTCACTATGGAGTCTCAGGTGGCCTCAAACTCATGGTGATCCTCCTTCCTCTGCCTCCTGAGTGCTGGGATTAAAGGCATGCACCACCATGCCCAGCTAAATTTTTTTTTACATTTATGCATTGATTTATGAGAGAGGGAGAGAGGATAAGTAGAAAGAGAGAAAGAAAGAGAAGGGGGGAGTGAAGGAGAACGTGGATATGCCAGAGCCGCTAGTCACTGCAAACAATACTCCAGACACATGTGCCACTCTGTGTTTGGTTTTAGGTGGGTACTGGGGAGGTGAAAAGGGACAGCAGTCTTCACAGAAAGTGCCTTGAGGGACTGGAGGAATGGCTTAGAGGTTAGGGCGATTGCCTGCAAAGCCAAAGGACCCAGGTTCAATTCCCCAGGACCCAAGTAAGCCAGGTGCACAAGGGTGCTCATGAATCTGCAGTTCACTTGCAGTGGCTTGAGGCCCTGGCACGCCCATTCTCTCTCCTTCTTTGCTTGCCTATTTCTCTCTCTCAAATAAATAAAGAAAAATAAAATATTTTTAAAAATTGAGTTTGCAGCTTCTGCCCCTAGCAGCAGACAATGGAAGGGAGGGGGCATGTTCCTCAGGGCAGATTTGAATTCCAGCCTGAGGCATGCAGCGTGAGCTCTGCTGGGCTTCCTGTTGTTTTGCTTTGCTGGTGGTTTGGTGCTTGGTTTTGGTGTATTGAGGGTGGTTTTTCTCTGCCAGGATCTGTGAAAGGGGGCCAGCTTCTTCCACCATTATGGAACTTCCCCTAGATCTATCAGCCTGAAATAAATCCCATTCTTCACATAAACTCTGTTTGATTTGGACGTTCATCCCAGCAGTGTGGAGCTATCTCACACACACACACACACACACACACACACACACACACACACGTATAAATTAATATATTAATTAATTATTTTTAAAATATGCTGGGATTAAAAAAAAAGGTTTACAAAAAGTATGCTGGGGGTGGGGGGTGGAGGGATGGCTTAGCAGTTAAGGCATTTGCCTGCAAAGCCAGAGGATCCAGGTTCAATTCCCCAGGACGTTAACCATATGCACAAGGGGTCGCATGTGTCTGGAGTTCATTTACAGTGGCTGGAGGCCCTGGTGTGCCCATTCTCTCTCTTTCTGTCTACCTCTTTCTCTGTCAAATAAATAAATAAGTAAAAATAAAATATTTTTTTAAACTACCTCTTTCTCTGTCAAATAAATAAGTAAAAATAAAATCTATTTTTTTAAAGTATGCTGGGGAGCACAGAACCAGAATAGCATACAGAACCTCAAGTGCTACAGCGCCGCCTCTGCTCTGAGGAGGGGACACTTCATTTACATTCAATTATACCATCACAGGTGACCAAGAAGCAGAAAGACCCCAAGCATGACTAGAAACAAGCCCTTCCTTCCTTCCCTGATACAGTCCTAGCAGGAGTTGCACAGGGTTGATAAAATGACACTGTGACAGTCCGAAACGCTGTGTTCCCCATGGGGAAGGCTTTCCATGTGTTCTGGCAGATGGTTCACACCTGGGCGAGGGCTCGGGGAATCTTCTCTCTACATCCCATTCCCTAAAGAAAAGAGAACTCACAGTGTGGCTGTTGGCCGGGCCTCTGTGAGTGGCTCAGGAGATCTCACAGTGTGGCTGGTGACCCGACCTTGGTCACTGGCTAAGGACCAGTGAGTAACACAGTCTGAGCAGGGAGCGAGCCCTCCTGGGCGACAGAACAGTCTAAACAAGCATGGCGTAATGAACCGCAGGTTCACTGTCAAATTATATAACCTTCTTTCGTCTGGTGCTTGACACCAGACAGTAGAGTGAGTAAATAAGTTACGACCGAGTCTGTTCCGATGTTATGACTGTGGGATTTGTGATAATTCCTTTAATCAGCTCTGTGAAGAGCGGAGTCTCCTCGGTGTCCTGATCTAGAGGGGGTATCTTTCACCATGACTTTCAGAGTCCTGCGGTGATAAAGGATTCCCAGCACTGGCGAATACAGATTTAAGTTTTATGACTGAATTTCCTGGAGATGAATGAATGAAAAACCTCTGGGTCTCATTTCATGGTGGAAGCAATTACTAACATTTAAGGGCTGCTGAAGGACTGGGGAAAAATACATAAAGTTATATCGTTTTAGTTTTTGAATTTGAAATAGAGATTCCCAAAGAAGCCAACTTATCAGCATTCAAAAGAAAGCTTCAACCTCCAACCCTTAACCTGCAACCTTTTTACACAACTTTTCACATGCTCTCATCTTTCTTTCACAACGCAACTACCAAGTACCCTTGGGCTGATCCTAACTGCTAATGGTTGTCTAGAGGTAAGTAAGGGCTGTGAGAGTGAGTCTGGACTAGGAATAGGCAGAGGGGGGCTGGAGAGAGGAGCGAGAGGTGATGAGAAGGGGAGGGGCCTCAAGAGAAACCGTGTACTTAGAAAGGCATGAGTGGAGAAGGCACAATGGGGAAAAGGGAACAAAGAGAGAGGAAGGGAAGCAACAATGTTTGATTAAAATGCAACCTAAGGAAGCCCAATTCTCTATACACTCATAAAAAATTAATTAATTAAGCTGGGCGTGGTGGTGCATGCCTTTAATCCCAGCACTTGGGAGGCAGAGGTAGGAGGATCACCGTGAGTTCGAGGCCACCCTGAGACTACATAGTGAATTCCAGGTCAGCCTGAGCTAGAGTGAGACCCTACCTTGAAAAAAACAAACAAACAAAAACAAAAAATTAATTAATTTAAAAAGTTATCAAGTCCAGCATAGGAAACTGTTCTATTTCTGTGGTGACTGGGATGAAGTGAACCACTAACCAGACTGTCATGGATAATTTGAAATCACTAATGAACAAAAACAAACAAAAAAATATCTCATGAGTCCAAATCATGCGATTAGAGTGAGGAAGTGTTTGGAAGATTCACAAATGATGGGACCTTGGGCTCCTGTTTCACTGAACGGGTTGGCTCTCAAAGCTGCTGTATCAGAGCAGTTGGGCAATGATTAAATAATATTTTATTCTAGATCAGCGGCTGTGGACATCAGCTTTACATTCACATCATGGGGGAGAGAAGCTGCTTCAAAATGTTGAAGCTGGCCGGGCGTGGTGGCGCACGCCTTTAATCCCAGCACTTGGGAGGCAGAGGTAGGAGGATCGCTGAGAGTTCGAGGCTGAGAGACATAGATGGGTCAGCCTGGATTGAGACCCTACCTTGAAAAACCGGAAAAAAAAAAAAAATGTTGAAGCTGGGGGCTGGAGAGATGGCTCAGTGATTAGGCGTTTGCCTGCAAAGCCTAACGACCTGGGTTCAGTTCCCCAGTATCCTTGTAAAGCCAGATGCAGAAAGTGATGCATGTATCTGGAGTTAGCTTGCAGTGCCTAGAGGCCCTGGCATGCTCATTCTCTCTCTCTCTCTCTCTCTCTCTCTCTCTCATTCTCTCGACTTGCAAATAAATAAATAAGCTAGGCATGGTGATGCATGCCTTTAATCCCAGCACTCGGGAGGCAGAGGTACAAGGATTGCTGTGAGTTCAAGGCCACCCTGAGACTACATAGTGAATTCCAGGTCAGCCTGGGCTAGAGCAAGATCCTACCTCAAAAAACCACAAGTAGATAAATAAACTGTTTTTAAAAATGTTGAATCTGCAGGGCGCTCACGCCTATGCTCCTAGCACTTGGTTGGAGGATCGCTGTGAATTTGAGGCCAGCCTGGGCTACAGAGTGAGTTCCAGGTCAACCTAAACTAGAGTGAGACCCTGCCTCAATCAACCAATCAATCAATAAAACAATATTGATGCTCAGACTGTCTCCAAGAGATTCTGATGTAATTAGTTTGTGGTGAGATTATATATTGTTTTACAGTTGTGTTTATGCAAAACGACCCTCACGACGACCCTCACGCCACCATCCCTGTCAAAGCGATTCTATTATGAAGTCAGATTAAAAACTGTCTCTTTGGTCTGTAAATATAGAAGTTGTCAGTAAAAAAAAAAATTTTTTTTTAAAGATTAATACAAATGAAAATGTCAAAACACAAACAAAAACTGTCCCTTGGGACTGGAGGAGATGGCTTAGCGGTTAAGGCATTTGCCTGCAAGGCCAAAGGACCCAGGTTTGATCCCCCAAGACCCACATAAACAGATGCACAAAGAGGCACATGCATCTGGAGTTCATTTGCAGTGGCTAGAGGCCCTGGCACTCTCTCTCTTTCTCTCAAATAAATAAATAAATAGATAGATAGATAAATAAAAGGTATTTTTTTAAAAACTGTCTCTTGGTGGGGGGAGGAACTGTCCCTTCAATCTGCTATAACAAGTGATCACAGACAGGGTAGGTTATAAGGACAATGAACATGCACACACACACACACACACACACCCCCCCACACACACACGCTACACCACACATAGAAAACACACACACATGCACAGAAAGGGGAGGGGGCATTGTCTGAGCATCAAGCATACAATGGACGCAAGTACCTTTTCCACTGCTCACATGAAACTATTTCCCACCCTAAGGAAAAGAGGAGTGAAGTCAAATTTCTATGTTTAATGAGTCAATAAACCAAGAACAAAGTTCTTTACCATAGCCTATTGACTACCCTGATTCTTCCACAGGCCATGGGCAGCAGGGTAATATGTGAGATGGTGTGTGTGTATCAGTCAGAGAAAGGCCTACGGCACAGTATGGCATGCACTCAGCAATGTCATTTTTTAAATATTTCTTAAATTTATTTGCAAGCAGAAGGAGACACGGAGAGAGAGAGGGAATAGGCACACCAGGGCTCTAGCCAGTGCAAACAAACTCCAGATGCATGCGCCACGTTGTGCATCCGGCTTTATGTAGGTAGTGGGGAATTGAACTCAGGTCATTAGGCTCTTCAGGCAAGCTCCTGAACAGCTGAGCTATCTCTTCTTGGTAAGCAAATTGCATTTGCATCCTAAATAGATCCTGTTATGGGGAACATTCTTCCATGGAGCCCACCACACCACTTCACAGAGCATAATTAGTAACATTAGTAAGCAGGCAGTAAGCATGAACAAAATTGCCAAGGAAGACAATACCTTCCCCTCAGAAATCCCGTAAGTCATTAAGGTGGGAAGGGGCGGGGGACGAGCTTCATCAGCCAAGTGAACAGCGAGGCTGATCCAAGCACTGATGTCACGTTGGATGCCAGCTCCCCCATCTTACCACACTCTCCCTCCGAGGTGACCTGAGATGATATGATCTGCAGACTTGACACTTTGATTCCATTTATATTGTGTTTCCGGGGAAGGAGGACCAAATCGACCAAGAAAAGAAACAAGTTGATACCCTTTCCCATCAAATGAGCCGCCTTCCTGCCAAGTAAATGCCATCATCGGGCCAAGGGTGAGCCTTCCAATCAGGAAACCCGCGGAGGGCGAGGTGACAGCAGGCTCACTTTCCAGGCCTCCCGCTTGATTAATGGCACTGTCGGGGATGAAGAGGAAGAGAGGCTGTGCCCAGATGATGTCATCTGCTTCACAGAGCCACACTGCACTGCTGCCCGCCACCGCCACTGCAGCCCACCTGGAAGTCGGATCAAGGTCACAGCTGACAGAACAGAAAGTGCAGCTCCAAAAAAAGGAAAGTCTGCCGTCTGTCTGTTCCTTTTCCTGAGTTACCTCACTTAAAATCTGAAGCTAGGCTGTCTCATTTCTGTGAAGTGTCTACAAATGAGTGTAAGTGCTTATTGCTTTGAGTTAATGAAATGAAACTTGCAAGAAAAAACATGATTTTATTCTATTCGTTAATTCCCTCAATAAAAATGCATCACACCGATCGTGTGCTTTGTAGACAACGAGATACTTTCTGTCCCTCTGTGCCATTACCATCCAGTGGGTCCAGGGAAGAGACAGCAAACAGGTAAAAACAGTAAAATCACAGGGATGATCAACCAGGCAGCAGGAAAAGAGTCGACACGGGAGCGCACGAGAATAACAAAGGAGTTTGCTTTAGATTCAAGGGAGGTTTTGACACCTAAACACATCCAGACCAAGACATGTCAAGCTACAAAGGTCCTAATGCAGAAAAGCACTTTAGTTACCAACCAAAATACAGTGAGTACTATGTAGGCTGTAAAGGAGACAGGGACATGGGACTTAAGGATCAATGGGGGTCTGTCACTTTGAGAGCCCATAGGCCATGATAAGAGTTTGAGTTTTCATCTTAATGGAAGACATCAGAGATGTCACTCAATCAGAAGATGATACACTGATGTAAGGGGTATGTGTGTGTGTGTGTGTGTGTACCACAGTAGGTTGTGTGTGTGCATGTGTGAGTGTACCATGGCTGTGTTCAATTTTACCTTCAATAAAAGAGTTTACATAGCTGGGTGTGGTGGAGCACGCCTTTCATCCCAGCACTCCAGAGGCAGAGGCAGAGGATTGATCCCTGTGAGTTCGAGGCCACCCTGAGACTACATAGTGAATTCCAGGTCAGCCTGGGCTAGAGTGAGACCCTACCTCAAAAACAAACAAACAAACAAACAAACAAACAAACAAAAGAGTTTAAATAAGAGGAAAATATCCAGATTTCCTACAGTGAGTGTGAGATATCAGAGAAGTTTCAACATTGCAATGACTCATCTGAGAAAAAGATTTGCTTGCCTGACTGATTTCTTCACTCTCCCAGGGATCCCAAAGCCAGGCAGATGTTGGGCTGAACCGCTGAGCCTGCCAAAAGAAGAGTGCAGGAAAAAGGAATTAGGACATAAGACTTCTAGACGAAGGTGACATCATGAGAACACTGTCCCTTATCAGAAAGACACGTCATGGCTGCAAGCCTCCTTGACGTTTTCCAGGACCTTTCATTATCAACACGGAGGAGAGATATGACATCATAGAAAACTGTAACCACAGGGTGAGAAAGAAATCTACAACAGCATTTTGAAAATAGAAGATCCCCTTAGGATCTAAAATGTAGATTTTCATTCAAAGGAGGGACTTGACATTCTACACGTCTTTTTTATTTTGTTTTGTTTTATTTTATTTTATTTTTGGGTTTTCGAGATAGGGTCTCACTCTGGCTCAGGCTGACCTGGAATTCACTATGTACTCTCAGGCTGGCCTTGAACTCACAGCGATCTTCCTACCTCTGCCTCCTGAGTGCTGGGATTAAAGGTGTATGCCACCACACCCGGCTCTATTTTATTTTATTTTATTTTATATTTTATTTTATTTTATTTTATTTTATTTATTTTATTTTATTTTATTTTATTTTATTTTATTTTATTTTATTTTATTTTGAGGTAGGGTTTCACTCTAGCCCAGGCTGACCTGGAATTCACTATATAGTCTCAGGGTGGCCTCGAACTCACAGAGACCCTCCTAACTCTGCCTCCCGAGTGCTGGGATTAAAGGTGTGTGCCACCACGCCCACTTTACATTCTACTCTTCTAGCCAAATGCCAGGGGAAGCTTTACATATCAGAAGCAATGCAGAATATGGTGTCCGTTCCCACTGGTGTCCCACATCCTCCTGTGACTTCTGTACCAAGCTGTGTGAGTTGTGTTCCCTTATGGATCCTGAAACAGAACACTCCATGGTATCCACGACACACAGATTATACAGCTGTGTAGAAGGTAGCCCCCAAAGTTCATTTTCTGGGGAGTTAATCCCCAAGGCAACAGTGTTGAAAAGTGAAAATTAAGTCGTGAGGTCTTGGTTCTCATGAATAGGCTCATGTCCTTATTGCGGGAATGAATTCATCACTTGTGGGGCTGGAGAGATGGCTTAGCGGTTAAGGTGCTTGCCTGCGAAACCTAAGGAGCCAGGTTCGATTCCTCAGAACCCACGTAAGCCAGGTGCCCAAGGTGACTCATGCACACAAGGCGGTGCACACATCTGGAGTCTGGTTGCAGTGGCTAGAGGCCCTGGCACACCACCTCTCTCTCTCTCTCTCTCTTGCTCTATCTCATCTAATAATAATCTCCTTGGAAGTGGGCTTTTTGACCCTGGACTTCCCAGTCTCCAGAACAACAGGAAGTAAATCTCCCTTCACGACAAAGCACCCCTTTCACATATTGTGTTACAGAAGTACAACGTAGTCAAAACACTCAACCATTTGTTGATATCTTGGGTAATCGATGGGTAAGTGACAAGGAACAAGGCTAACAGATCCGTCAGCCCTCAATGAAAGCCTGCCAACCTCATGATTAGCAACCAGGGAAGTGCTTATTCTTTATTCTCTCTCCCTAGTTTGAACCATGAAAACATGTTTAAACTGAATCAAAGTTTTGTTTCTCTAGGATTCAAATTATTGGTCCTAGGTCAGCCCTCTGTGAAAACATATAATAGGCTTCTTTAAAAAATAAAAATTATCCTGACACTGCAAATGAACTCCAGATGCATGTGCCACCTTGTACATCTGGCATTATATGGCGACTGGGGAATTGAACCTAGGCTGTCAGGCTTTGTAAGTGAGTACCTTTAACAAAAGAGCCATCTCTGCAGCCCACTCTTCTTTTTTCTTTCTTTTGTTAATTTTTTTTTTTCCAATTTCTCGAGGTAGGGTCTCACTCTGGCTCAGGCTAACCTGGAATTCACCATGTAGTCTCAGGATGGCCTTGAACTCATGGTGATCCTCCTACCTCTGCCTCCCGAATGCTGGGAATAAAGGCGTGCGCCACCACGTCCGGCTTCCAGTCTTCTTTTTTTCATATAATCAGGATTGATATTTGCTTAGTTAGCAATAAAAATTTAGTGAGCAAAAAAGGAAAACAAAGTAACTGAAAGGGCCATGGGTTGGTTGTCTGTTTGCTGGGAAGGCAGAGACAGGAGGACCCCTAGGGCTCACTAACCAGCCAGCCTAGCCTAAGTGGTAAGCTCCAGGACAAGGGGAGACCCTGTCTCAAAGGGGGATGCCGGAGACTGTCCTCTGACCTCCACATGCCCATGCCCATAAGCGCATACACATGCATACGTGTCCCCACACATGCAAATACGCACACACACACACACACACACACACACACAGTTCATGTACACAAGTCTATCCAGAAGTGCTTCATCTGTCAGTGCTTAACCTGAAATTTACAGACTGAAAGTATGTTTTAAATTATGCCTTTGTTCATAAAGTATTTTGCTTAATCCACAGCAAAACACAGAACTTCTCACGGAGGTCCTAACATTGTCTTATATTTGTACAGGGCTGGTGTGGTTTCATGTCCATTATCTTGCTGAAATGTCAAAGCCGCCGTGGGAAGTCATTGGGATCCTTCTCATGTTGAAGACAATGAAGTTCAGAGGTGGCCCGGGACCTGTGCTGTATATAAGATGGCTAGTGAGAAAGTAACACACAGAGAGGTAGAGGAGACCCAGTTCCGTGTGTGTGTGTGTGTGTGTGTGTGTGTGTGTGTGTAAGCCAGAGGACAGCTTCAGGTGTCACCTTCAGGAAACTTTTGACAGGGTCTCCCAAAAGTGACCTGGAGCTGGGCGTAGTGGCACACGCCTTTAATCCCAGCACTCGGGAGGCAGAGGTAGGAGGATTACGGCAAGTTCAAGGCCACCCTGAGACTACATAGTGAATTCCAAGGCAGCCTGGGCTAGAGTGAGGCCCTGTCTCAAAAAACCAAAAATAAAAAAAGTGACCTGGAACTCAGGCTGGAGAGATTGCTCAGTGGTTAAGGTGATTGCCTGCAAAGCCTAAGGACCCAGGTTTGATTCTCCAGGTCCCAAGTTAGCCCGCCGCACAAGGTGGCACATGTGTCTGGAGTTTGTTTGCAGTGCCTAGAGGCCCTGGGACACCCATTCTCTCTCTCCTTCTCTCTCTGTCGCAAATAAAAATAAATTTTAAAAAAGTGTACTTCTCTCTCTCTTTCAAATAAATAAATATATATATTTTAAAAAGTGGCCCAGCCAGATGTGGTGGTACATGCCTTTAATCCCAGCACTCGGGAGGCAGAGGTAGGAGGATCACCATGAGTTCAAGGCAAGCCTGAGACTACAGAGTGAATTCCAGGTCAGCCTGAGCTAGAGTGAGACCCTACCTCAGGGAAAAAAAAAACTTACCATTTAGGCTACACGAGCTTAGTCAGCAAGTCCCAGGGACCCTCTTCTCTCCACCTCCCAGTGTATACCACCACGTTCAGTATGTAAATACTGAGGGCCAAAATCAGATCCCAGGCTAGACAGATGACTCAGTGGTTAAAGGTATTTGCCTGCCAAGCCTAACAGCCCAGGTTCAATTCCCTAGTGCTCACATAAAGCCAGATATATCTGGAGTTCCTTTGCAATGGCAAGAGGCCCTGGTGCCCATTCTCATTTTGTGTGTGTGTCTGTCCTTGCAAGTAGATAAAAACATTTTTTTAAAAAAATTCAGGTCTTAGCCTAGAAAGATAGCTTAGTGGTCAAGGCACTTGTCTGCAAAACATAAGGACGTATGGTCGACTCTCCAGATCCCATGTAAGCCAGACACACAAGGAGACACATGTGCAAGTCACACATGCGCACAAGTTGGCATATGCATCTAGAGTTCAATTACAATGGCTGGAGGCCCTGACATGCCAATTCTCAATCTCTCACTCTCGTTCGTTGTCATAAAAAAAAAAAAAAAAAAAAAAAAAGGTCAGTCTGTTGGGCTTGCCTCAAAAATAATATAAAAATTCAGGTCAGGCCGGTTAGATGGCTCAGTGGTTAATGATCTTCCTTGCAAAGCCTGCTAGCCTGTGTTCAACTTCCAAGGATACATGTAAATCCAGACCACAAGAAGTAGTGCATGCATCTGGCATTTATTTACAGTGGCAAGAAGGCCTGGAGTGCCACCTGCCCCTCCCCTCTCCCCCCTCCCCCCCACAATGCAAATAAATAAAGGAATTTACAAATTTTAGGTCCTAGGGTTTGTAAGGCAAACACTTTGCTAACTGACCTGTTGCCCCAAGCCAACCTCTGTTTTGTTCCTGCTTTGAAATTTCCCAAAAGTATCACTCAAAGCCAAAGACAGTGGGACTTCTCTCCTTTGACCCTCTGACCTGGAGATGCCCCAACCTGCTGAAAAATGAAACAGTATTAAAGGGTTAAAGACCCTTCTTCCTTCCAAGAGTGTGTTAAAGCCTCTAAGATGAAAGTGAAATCAAATTAATTGGGACGTCTCTTTTTTGTTAATTAGTTTGTTTTGGGATTTCGTAACATGTCTTTTTGGATAATATCACAGAACATTTTCAAAGCAGCCCAGAGAATCCTTGCATGATGTTGGCTTAGCTTGGAGGATTGTCATAACCGAGCCGTAACGTCATGACTGGCTTGTGATAAGTCATCTTCTCATTTTGTTACAGCAAAGTATACGTGAAAAATCAAAGGGTTATTTAAGAAGTAAACTACATGACACATTTCTATGTAGGTCAGTGAATAAATATAGAAACTCACAAACAGGAAAAAATTTTTTTCAGCAACTCTGAATCATTCTGTGATTGGATCACTCCTTGTTAGCAACTTTAATGACCTTTCTTGACACTCAAGGTGAGAAATTCAAAATTCAGAGGGAAAAACATAAGAACAAACCTATGAATCATTTAGTGTGAATTTGATTTAAATTTATTCCACCTGAGGGAAGCTTCATTATTACTATAGCAAAAGAGCTGGTCCTACCTAGCTCCAGATTTGTTTAAATACAACATGCCAGCCGCACGCCTTTAATCCCAGCACTTGGGAGGCAGAGGTAGGAGGATCACCATGAGTTTGAGGTCACCCTGAGACTACATAGTGACTTCCAGGTCAGCCTGGGCTAAAGCAAGAACCTACCTTGAAAAATAAAAAAACAAAAAATGTTAAGCCTCATACCTCCAGTTATGATTCAACCATCCATATCTGTTTTTGAACTCTAAATAATGACATAAGAAAGGCTTTAGCAATTTGTATTTTGTCAAATTGTAGGCTCTTCTTTCATATTAGGTCTGGGGACATGGCTCAGTGGTTAATGGTGTTTGCTTGCGAAGGCTGCTGACACAGGGTCAATTCCCCAGTACCCACATAGAGTCAGATGCACAAAGTGGTGGGCACATGCATATGGGGCTTGTTTGTGGTGGAAAGATCCCCTGGTGTGTCCATGCTCTCTCTTTCTCATATAAATAAATAAATAAAAATTTTTTAAAAAGTCACATTAGGGCTGGGAAAATGGCTTAGTGGTTAAGGCGGTTGCCTGCAAAGCCAAAGGCCCCAGGTTTGATTCCCCAGGAACCACGTAAGCCAGATGCACAAGGTTGCATATGCGTCTGGAGTTCATTTTCAGCAGCCAAAGATCCTGGTGCTCCCATTCTCTCTTTCTCTATGTTCCTCTCTCTCTCAAATAAATAGATAAATATCTTTTAGAAATGTAAGATTAAAGATCTACATCTAGGACTGGAGAAATTTCTCAGCAGTTAAAGGCACTTGCTTGCACAGCCTGATAGCTTGGGTTTGATTCCCTAGTACCCATGAAAAACATGGGTTCTGGGGTGTTGGATTCAGGTCCTCATGTTCTACCGCATGTGCTTTATCCACTGAGCCGCTCCCTATCCCCACCCACCTTTTTAAAATTACGGTCTAATCTCATGTAGCCCAGGCTGGCCTTGAACTTTGGAACTTCTGATTCCACCTCTCAAGTGCTATGACCACAAGCAGGCACGCAACACCCTTTCCATTATGTGACGCTAGGGGTTGAACCCCAAGGAACTGAACCCAGAAACTTGTGCATGCTAGGCAAGTGGTTTTTTTGTTTTTTTTTTTTCACTAAAGAGCTACATTTCCAGTCCCAACCTACTGACTCTCAAACCCCAGGTTCAGTGCTAAGAATCTAATAAAGCAGAAGTTGTGATGGTTCATAGACGGAGGCAAATAACTGAAGTTTGTTAATTTATGGTGTTTTAGGAACTCAGCCTGTGCAACAAAAGAAAACAGAAAAATATTTAGGTCCTTTGTTTTTATGGCACAAGCAGTTCCCAAATTCAGAGGAAGGAAACTTCAGTACTTCCTTACACCAAAAGCCCACTGAGCCATGCGACTTCATTTACCTGAGAGTAGGAAGTTATGTGATTACCAATTCCAAATATCTGAATTATACAGCAAATTCTCCTAGGATATAACTTCTAATTCACATGTGCCAGAAAGAAAGTTTTGTGGGGTTTATTTTTCTGCCTCCCTTGGGAACTTGCTTACTTAAAAAAATTTAGTTATAGGCTGGGGAAATGGCTTAGTGGTTAAGGCGTTTGCCTGTGAAGCCTAAGGAACCCAGTTAGATTCCCCAGGATCCACGTAAGCCAGATGCACAAGGGGTGGGGCTCATGTGTCTGGACTTTGTTTGCAGTGGCTGGAGGCCCTGACACCACCATTCTCTCTGCCTCTTCCTCGCTCTCTCTCTCAAATAATATTTTAAAATTTTATTTATTTATGAGAGAAAAGGAGACAGAAAGGGAGAGAGAGAGAGAGAAAATGGTCACACCAGGGCCTCCAACCACTGCAAACTCCAGATACATGCGCCCACCCCCCATATATCTGGCTTATGTGGACTCTGGGAAATTGAACTAGGGTCCTTAGGCTTTGCAGGCAAGTGCCTTACCCACTAAGCCCCTTACTCACTTTTAACAGCAATCTAAACAAGTAGAATTTATTTTTATAAACTTTTTTTCTACTCCCAAAATGTAAAATGTTACCTCACTGTTGATAAAGAGTTGGGAATCCTTTCTTTTCCAAGAGTGTCTAAATGGCTAAACACTGATGATCCCCTACCATTTCAATATGTTTCTAATGTAGTTTGTATCCACTGTATTAATAACTCTTAAAACTGTAGGGGGGCAGCTCAACCCATTTTAACAGGTAAGAAAAAAGGGGCTCAGGATGGGTCACACCCCTCACTTCCTTGAACAACTCACAGAGTTATTTAACCTCCCCAAAAGATGAGAGGGATGGACTGTTTTCTGAGATCTCTTACAGTGCTAAAAATCCTTTATTCCAAGTGATTGGGCCACGGTATGTAAATTTCTTATTGGTTCTGGGACCTTGATCTGGTTACTTTAATCTCCCTGAGCTCTCAGTTGCCTGGTGTGAACTATATTTCTTTTCTTTTTTTCTTTTTTCTTTTTTTTGGTTTTTCGAGGTAAGGTCTTGCTTTACTTCAGGCTGACCTGGAATTAACTATGTAGTCTCAGGGTGGCCTCGAACTCACAGTGATCCTCCTACCTCTGCCTCCCGAGTGCTTGGATTAAAGGCATGCACCGCCATGCCTGGCTAGAATGTATTTCTTTAATTGATTTATTTGTATACGTGTGTGTGTGGGGGGGGGTGCATTAGGGTCTCTGGCTGCTGCAAACAAACACCAGACACGTGCACCACTCTTTGCATTTGTTCTATGTAGGTGGCTGGGGAATTGAACCTATGTCAGCAGGCGTTTAAGCAAGTGCCTTTGACCTCTGAGCCCCTGTGTTCCTTACTTGTAATTCTGATAACTCTGATTTTCTGTAACCATACTACTTTCCCATCTGTTGTATTCATGGCAACTTTAGTCAAACCCACCATTAGAGACACAGTAGTTGTGACCTATTGACATTTCCAATGTAAATTCTGATGTTGTATTGCAGATGTATTCATGTTTTTACGTTGAAAGCTAAAAGAGCCTCAGATAGTCTTTGTATAACTGTAGAATTAGAATTCTGTTCTATAAGACTAAAAAAATGTACCGATATGCTTTAAAAAAAATACTTTTTGGAGCCTGGTGTGGTGGCATATGCCTTTAATCCCAGAGTTCGGGAAGCAAAGGTAGGAGGATCGCTGTGAGTTCGAGGACAGTCTGAGACTACATAGTGAATTCCAGGTCAGCCTGAGCTAGAATGAGACACTAACCTGAAAAAAATATATATATATATTGGGCTGGAGAGATGGCTTAGTGCTTGAGGCACTTGCCTGCAAAGCCAAAGGACCCAGGTTCTATTCTCCAGTAACCACACAAAGCCAGATGCACAAGGTGGCGCATGTGTCTCTTATGCAATGGTTGGAAGCCCTGGAGCATCCATTCTCTCTCTTTCTCTCTTTACTTCTTTCTCTCTCAAATAAATAAATACATAAATAAATAAAATAGTTTAAAAAATAAAGGTGGGTGTGGTGGCACATGCCTTTAATTCCAGCACTGGGGAGGCAGAGGTAGGTGGGAGCTTGGTTACACTGATGCCCCTATCTGTATCTATCAAGTCCAGCTGACAGCACGAGCTGATAGCTTAGACTTGCAGTGTGAGGGGTGAGGAGGGTCTTAGTACTCAGGGAAAAACGTCTCAGGGGAGGGATGAGAGAAAAGTGTTATGAGAGACATGTTGTAAGCAAAAGCAGGACTATAGCCCTGACCACAGGAACCACAGTTCTCCCTTCCACAACCGTGGACTCTCCATTACAGTCCTTCCTCAGTTGCAGAGTCACTCCTCAGACCATAATCATGGCCAGGGTGTGAAAACACTGCCTTTTTTGTGCAGGAGATAGAAAACTTTAGTAACAGAAGGATCTGTGGGCATAGAAACTTTATATTGTAGATATATTATAATTAAATACATACATACTTCTTACGTCTAATACATACCAACGTGTATGACGGTAACATAGCCATTGCATGCTTCAGAAGATGTTAATATTTACCTGGCTATAGGTACGGTATCTTGCTTTATAGCTCAGTGTGGGTCTGTTTCCTTAGCTTCTTCCATTATACTCCATGACATTTTCTCAACCCCAAAGCCAAAGCCCTTCCCTTCCCAAGGGCAGCTCCATTATACACAGAACACATAAGCTGAACACAGCAATCTTTGAAACCAAAGGATGTTAGCAGAGGAAGAGCGCGACCAAACCTTTTATACTTTAAAGCAGAGGAAATCAACCCTTGGAGAATTTGGAAGACTTCCATAAGTTCTTTTTCTTGTTTGTGTATTTGTTTTGTTTTCAGAGGTAGGGTCTCACTCTAGCTCAGGCTGACCTGGAATTCACTCTGTAGTCTCAGGGTGGCCTCAAACTCACGGCAATCCTCCTACCTCTGCCTCCCAAGTGCTGGGATTAAAGGCGTGCGCTACCATGCTGGACGACTTCCATAAATTCTAACACCTGCCTCTTAGATGAGGGGCCTGCCTCTCCCCGGGGCACTGGACACACGTTAAGCATTGTGAAAGTCCTGGTAAAGTCACTATTCGGGTTCAGGATAATTTCTTCAATCTTACAAGCCTCTCCCACTTTTTTTTTCTTTTGGTTTTTCAAAGTAGGGTCTCACTCTAACCCAGGCTGACCTAGAATTCACTATGTAGTCTCAGGGTGCCCTCGAACTCATGGAGGTCCTCCTACCTCAGCCTCCCGAATGCTGGGATTAAAGGCGTGCACCACCACACCTGGCTTATAGGCCCCTTTGATGTTTATTTTCCTGTAAATAAGATGCTGAGCCTGGGAGAAGGTAAGTGTCGAGTAAGCAGCTTAGAGCATTTCGTTGTTGCCCTGTTGGCTTCAGCTACATGGTGATGGGACAGACAGACAGACACGTGCCTTGTGTCAGCACCAGTCATCTTAAAATACTTCGTGCATATTTTCAGATAATCACACAAAGAGGCAGCTTTTTTCCTCCAGATCCTGAAGACACAACCCCAGACATTTTGTTATCACCGCTTGGATAAACTCTAAATGGTCCAGCAAGCATTTCCACCCTGGCCAGAGGGACAGCACCTCCCCTCCCCCCCAGGGGGGGAGTAGAGGGACTGCTGTGACTGGAGCTAAGAAACAAGACTGTGATTGGTTCAAAGCTGTGACTGCCCCCTAAACGAATGGCTGCTTTGGTCCAAACACCCTTCTTGGGTTAGAGAAGCAGGCTGCCCAGGCCCACCTTCTCTTATGCTGCCTCCCAGCTGTTGCAGCATTATGCCCATAAAAGGCTTCCCTCAAGAAGTCTTTCCTAGCCAATTTTCAGCAACGTGAATTGAGCTGGAACAGGAAGAAAGGAATCTCGGAGTGGCAGTGATGGGACAGACAATGGGACCTCCTCGGCAGCTGGTGACAGCGGCAGCGGGAGGCAGCGGTCTATAGCGGTTCAGTCAGCGGGACAAGCTGTGAAAACAGCAGGGCAGCCAACGGCTTGACGGCGGAAGGAGCTGGTCTGATCCCTTGACTGTCCCCCCTCCATAACCAGCCCCCCAGCAGCCTGGCAGGCACCCCAGCTCCTAAGCAGCTTGGGTGCCTATTCCCTCCCCTCCACCACCAAGCAGGCGGGCACTCCAGGTAGTTCCGGTGCAGCTGAGTTGTAGAAAAGGTCAGGCAGCCAGTGACCTAAGAGGTGAAGAAGAGGCTGAAGAGTTCAGGAGCAGCCTGGGCAGGAAGGACAGTGGAGTCACAAGAGCGAACAACTGACCCTGAAGAGAGATCCAAGGCTGTGAGCAGGGCTGGAGAGATGGCTCAGTACAGAAATTGCTTTCCACCCAAGCACAAAGACCTGAGTTCAGATCCCCAACACCCACGTAACAACAGCTGGCCATGGCAGAATGCAACGGTAAACCCAGGGCTGGGGGACCCTAGGACTTGCAGGCTCGCTAGATTAGCTGAAATCAGTGCACTCCAGGTTCTGTGACGAGAGAGGCTGTCTTGAAAAAAAAAAAAAAGGAAGAGACCAATTGGTATAGACACCTGATGTCTGTCTGTGGTTTCCACACACATGAGCACACACGTTTATGTATGTGTACTTGGACACACATGTGCCCATAAACTCATGCACACGCACCACCCACCATACAAATGTTTACAAACAAAAGCTGTAGCCGGGCATGGTAGCACATGCCTTTAATTCCAGCACTGGGGAGGCAAAGGTAGGAGGATCGCCATGGGTTCAAGGCTACCCTGAGACTACATAGTGAATTCCAGTTCAGCGGGCTAGAGTGAGACCTTACTTCAAAAAAAAAAAAAAAAAAAAAAAAAAAAAAAAAAAAAAACAAACAAACCAAACCAAACAAAACAAAACAAAAAGGCTGTAAAGCAGCTAGAAAAGAGAATCCATAGGCCTTAGTTCCAAAGAGCTGTCAGATCTTCAGGGACGCATGGGTCTCAGACCCCAGGCAGATGGTTATAACACTGGTCGGTCGCTACCCAGGTGTAAAGGTCCCCATACCAGAGGCCTGCATAAGGACTGTGACAATAGAGAGTGCCACTTGCTGTTGCTTGTGCCTGCCTTCTGCTGCCCCTCCCTGCAGTTAAGCACTGGGGGAAAGGGAGACACCCAGACCAGCTTCTCCTGCCCAAACACCATTTCTAGCCAGGTGTAGCGAAAGGACTCAGCAAAATGACTGGTGGCAGCTTCTGTACTCAATAACCCCAACCTTTGACCTTTTCAGAATTCTTTATGCATATTGAATACTTTTCTTTAAAAAATTTTATTTTAGCCAGGCATGGGGGTGCACGCCTTTAATCCCAGCACTCGGGAGGCGGCAGAGGTAGGGGGATTGCCGTGAGTTCGAGGCCACCATGAGACTACATAGTGAATTCCAGGTCAGCCTGAGCTACAGTGAGACCATACCTTGGAAAACCAAAAAACAAAAAATTATTTTTATTTATTTTCTATTTATTTGAGAGAGAGAGAGAGAAAGAAAGAATGTGTGTGCCAGGGCCTGTAGCCACTACAAACGAACTCCAGACGCATGTATCACTGTGTGCATCTGACTTAAATGGTTACTGGGGAATCGAACCTGGGCTCTTAGGCTTTGTAGACAAGTGCTTTAACTGCTAAGCCCTCAAATACATTTCTCAGTTCTTAGATTTTTCACTTACTACAGGGGCTGCATCAGGTTCTTTTATTACATTAGTAAACGGAGAAGGACTTAGGCAGAAAAAGGAAAGCAATATACTTCTTTTTTTTTTTTTTTTTTTTTTTGAGACAGAGTCTCTCCATGTAGCCCAGGCTAGTTTCAAACTTACTGTCCTCCTGCCTCAGCCTCTGAAGTGCTGGGATTACAGACTGCTATATCAAATTCAGCTAATACACATTTAAAATACATTTTCAGCATTCTAGTGTAATTTTCTCAAAAAAGAATGATCTGTGGGAAATGGCTATAATAGGAAACTTGAATATCAAATCCCTTTTTTTTTCCCTTCTTCTTCCTCTTTTGTCCATGCAAAATAAATACACAGCTCTCACCTCACAGGGGTTAAGAGATAGTTTATTCTGGAGCCAAATATGAGTGACCACGGCCCAGGAACACAGATTCAGGATGTCCCAAATTCCCTGTTGCAATGTGTTAACAATTGTATGAAGGTTTATAGACATCAGGAGGGTGGGTAACAGCAAAGGGTGGGGTGTGTATGTGAAAATCTCTATGGGCTTGTGATACTATCTCATGACATCCTTAGCTTTTGGGATGGGGAAAGCTGGTGGTCTGGTTGCATATTCCAAAAAGGTGTCACCTTGGGACCTGACAGTCACCAGGAAGTTAGGTCAGACATAGGCTGGGCAATAAACGGCTGTGAAAAGGCTAACGGTAGCCCAAGCTAATATGGCTCTGTTCCTGCAGTGCGTCAGCTCTCCATGATCACTGGGTTAGTTATCAGTCCATTTAGCCTTGTTCTATCTAGGTAGATGTAGAGCTTTTTTGGGAACTTGGGTTCACTCACTCTCTCCTTTCTTTTTCATTGAGACAGAATCTCAACTTTAAACTTGGTATAGTGAAGGATGGCCTTGAACTTCTGATTCTCCTGCTTCTACCTCCCAGTTGATGGGATTACAGTTGTGCCCCCACCATGACATTTGTATTTATTTATTATTTATTTATTTATTTATTTATTTATTTATTTATTTATTTATTTATTTTTCAAGGCAGGGTCTCACTCTAGCCCAGGCTGACCTGGAGCTCACTGTGTAGTCCCAGGCTGGACTCAAACGCACAGCTATTATTCTACGTCTGCCTCCAGAGTGCTGGGATTAAAGACATTTACCACCTACGCCCCAGCAAGGACCAAAGTCTTAAAAAATTTTTTGAACTTTCGTTGTTTGTATGTTTATTTATTTATTTGAGAATGACAGAGAAAGAGGCAGATAGATAGATAGAGAATGGGCACACCAGGGCCTCCAGCCACTGAAAACGAACTCCACCAAGCCATCTCTCCAGGCCTTTTAACACTTTTAATTATTTTATTTATTTGCAAGCAGATAGAGAAAACGGGCGCGCCAGGGCTTCCAGCCACTGCATACAAACTCCACTTTGTACATCTGCCTTACGAGGGTACTGGGGAATCGAATCCGGGTCATTAGGCTCTGGAGGCAAGCATCTTAACCGCTGAGCCATTATCTCCAGTCCCCAACGTCTTTTTTTTTTTTTTTTTTTTTTTACCCCCGAGGTAGGGTCTCCCTCTAGCCCAGGCTGACCTGGAATTCACTCTGTATTCTCAGGGTGGCCTCGAACTCACGGCGGTCCTCCTACCTCTGCCTCCCGAGTGCTGGGATTAAAGGCGTGCGCCACCTCGCCCCGCTTCTCCAACGTCTTTTAACATCATTTTCCTACTGGTTATTTTTCTTTTAGGAGACCCACCCCTCACCTCCCGTGGTCTTCTGCTTGTCACAAAACATTTGCGCAACGACCTGGGGTGTTATGACACTCTTCGATAAAAATCTGAGGACAACCTGGACGAAGGACAACTTTTAAGTAAGCACACAGTCTGCCCTCGCCTTGGTTAAACACATCGAGTGGACACGATTTGTTCAGACGCGAGCATCCAATGGACAGAGGCGGGCTCTCCGAGCTGGAGCTTGGCACACCCCGCTGCTCAGCAAGAAGCCGCCGCCGTGGGCGGGGCGGGGCAGAGACCTCCCCGGGCTCCCCATGCGCCGTAGGGACGGAGGTGACCCGGGTCAGCCAGCCCAAGACGCGAGGGCCAGAAGGAGCGGTGGACGAGGGCATCACGACCCCGCCCCTCCGTCCGCCCCTGTCTCCCGGGACCCGGGCGGAGCCAAGCGCGCCTTGGGCCGAGCATCCATCCTCCAAGCCCGCTTCTGCGCGTCCGGGGCGGGGCAGCTCCCTGCAGGGAGGAGGGGGTGAGAAGTACCCCGCATCTGGCATCTGGACCGGGGTGCGACGGCGGGGACTTCCACCCTCCCCCGGGGTCCTCCTCCCTCCTCCTGGGCTCCCGAGCATCCGGCGCGAGGTTTGGGGAGGCGCTGCGGGAGCCCCGGGGACGGTTCCCTCCGTGCGCAGCACCGCCTAACCTAACGGAAAAGTTTCCAGTCCCCACCCAGAGTGCTTCTTGGGAATTTCTCAAACCATCCCTGGGAATGATTAAAAAAACAAAAACAAGAGATGGCTTAAAAAGCCAAAATACACTCTCCAGGACCCTGATGAGATGGCATCTGGAGTTCGTTTGCAGTGGCTGAAGTCCCTGGCGTGCCCGTTCTCTCTCTCAGGTAAAGTATATTCAACAACAACAACAACAACGACGACAAAACCCCACAAGAGTATGGCTTAGCGGTTAAGGCTTCCAGGTTCGATTCCCCAGGACCCACATAAGCCAGATGCACAAGATGGCACATGCGTCTAGAGTTCGTTTGCAGTGGCTGGAGGCCCTGGCATGCCCATTCCCCCCGTGCCCCCCATCTCTTCCTCTATCTTTCTCAAATAAATAATTTTTTTTAAAATAATTTTTAAAATATTTTATTATTTATTTATTTATTTGAGAGAGAGAGAGAGAGAGAGAGAGAGAGATACAGAAATAGGCAGGCAGAGAGAGAGAGAGAGAGAGAATGGGTGCGCCAGGGCCTCCAGCCACTGCAAATAAACTCCAGATACATGCACCCCTTGTGCATCCGGCCCGCGTGGGTCCTGGAGAATCGAGCCTCGAACCGGGGTCCTTAGGCTTCATCTCTTTACCTCTGTCTCTCCAGCCCTCAAATAAATAAATTTTTAAAAATTAAATCTTTTTTTAAAAAAGCCAGTATTTTTGACCAGGTGACCCTAGTGCTGGCCTGCGCCGGGGCTGGAGATGGGCGGGCTGCAGAAGCACCCAGGGCGATCCGCGCCAGCGCCAGGAGGACAGTGGTGCATAGAAGCTGGGGTCTGAGCCTCCGGGCACGGTAGTTCAAACCGGGAGAAGGAGCCCCGCGGAGCCCTGTGACTCAATCCCCTTGGAATGTGCCTGGAATTACAATGGAGACGTGGAAGGGTTTCAGGGCCGGCGTATCTGGTGGAGACTGGCCCGCAGGTCTGCCTTGGCGGCCGGCCAAGGGGGGCAGTGTTGCCTAATGCTGGGCCACAGCGCCAGCGAAGTGGACAAAAATAGTCCGAGCATCTGGTTTAAATCCACCGAAAAGCATTTCTATCGGCTTAATCCTACATCCTCAGTACCGGCAGAATGGGACCAGCCAGATATATATATGCCGGGTACATTTTTTTTATTTTAAATAACAATTCAGTAATAGACCCAATCACATTTGACTGCTGGGACTTCTAAGTGTCCCCAACGTCCAAGTGGTGTTATTTTATAGATATTGCAAATTTAACTTCCTTTTCTGAGCTTGTGGGTGGGCATGTGTTCCAGCATTTTCACCATACCCTTTGCTTTTTGTATGCAGCCAAAAACAAAAAAACAAAACAAAACACCACCACCAACAACAAAGAAGTATCTAAGGCCGGCATATGGGTTGCTTACATACTAAATATATAACCCCATTTCCCTCAACGCCCTGTTCAGAATTCCAAAGGCGAGTTGGAACAAAAGGGAAACGTGTTTGGGTGTAATGGGTGAACTTGTGCCAAGAATTACAGTCACAGGGTAGATAACCTTATTTTCTCCTTGGGCAGTGGCTGCTACCAACCCCCTCCCCCTTCTTGGAAGGGGGCCCTCCGTCTGGTGGAGGGTGCTGCTAATTAGAGAGAGCCCATAAACCTCTCTGTCAGAGAGGGCATGTGACCTTCAAGGCTAAACAATAAAAGCTGGCGAGCTGCTGGCGGCGCCCAGCACCCAGTCCGAGGCTTCCCTAAATAGGAACAGGAGAAAGGCCCTGCTGGAGGGGTCAGCAACGCTCTCACCCTTTGAGGAGCAGGTCCCTCCACTTCCCAGCAGATTCCAGAATCCATTGAGAGGAGCAGAGAGTTCATGAGGAAGCAGTCCTTGCTGCTGGGTCTCAAAACCCTTTCAAGGACAATTAATGGGTGCCGTTTCTCAGAAAGTTTTTGTTTTCTGATATGTCTCCCCCAACGCCTTACCCACCCACCTGTCCTCGAGCCCCTGACCTCAATATCCTCTATTTACTGTGGTGTCCTTTGCCTTGTGACCACAGAAAATCCTCACGTGGGCGACCCACAAGGAGTGACTAAAAGGCCAAGGAGGTTTATTGAGGAAAAAGGTGATAAGGCCCCAAAGTGTGGGGACAAGCAAGCGAGCATGCTTAGGGTTTCAGCCAGCACCCAGAGAAGAGAGAAAGGAGAAAAGGAGCTGAACTTGGGAGACAGAGGTAGGGGGAGCGCCATGAGTTCAAGGCCACCCTGAGACTACAGAGTGAATTCCAGGTCAGCCTGGGCTAGAGTGAAACCCTACCTCAAAAACCAAACCAAAACAAAACAAAAACAAAAGAGCAGAGACTGCTTTTTAAGAGAAGTGGGCAGGCTTAGCAGTGAGGAAACTGACGAGCTAGGCCCAGGGGGCTGGGGGTGCAGGACATGACTTCATCAAGAGATAGCTGTTCCCACCTCTACATCGGCATAGTGCCTTAGTGGTAGGTATTACAATGCTGAGTGTGCTTACAGCTATCTATCTTCTCAGACTCTGGGAAA
Source organism: Orientallactaga sibirica (assembly GCA_036365145.1). Lineage (NCBI taxonomy): Eukaryota > Metazoa > Chordata > Mammalia > Rodentia > Dipodidae > Orientallactaga > Orientallactaga sibirica. The sequence goes on along the minus strand of JAEOAD010000032.1, from coordinate 20,737,064 downwards.
ATGGGAGTTCTGTCTTCCCATCCTTGTCTAATTTCCCTCACTGGGAGCCTCCTTGCAAGCTTTAATTTTATACATCGTGTTGTAAACTATAAATAACCCAGCTCCAACTTTCCTAGAACACAGCATATGGAAACTGTCGCCTGCTGTACATCCCCACCACACTCCCTTTCAACTTAAAGACCGAATAAAGTTAATCCCCTGTGTAAAGAGGCATCAGACCTTCGTGTGTTTTATTAGCTGAAACCCACTGTGGAACAACACAAGGAATTCTTCATGCCGTGAACAGAGCACATAAAAGGGGTTACAAAGTGTGGTCTGAAGGGAGGAGGCAGGGAACAAATGGTGGTGGGAGGGCAAGGGAGGAAGGAAACACTTCCTGAGGATTCTCCTCCCACCAGTCCACATCCTCTCCTCAAACTCTTCCTGTCTGTCTGTCTGTCTGAGCCAAATAATGGATGGCGAGTGAAAGACTTGTCTTTTTTTTCCCATTCAACTGAAAAGCAAATGGAGACGTGGAAGGGTTTCAGGCCGGCGTATCTGGTGGAGACTGGCCTGCAGGTGCCCTGGCGGTCGGCCAAGGGGGCAGTGTTGCTAATGCTGGGCCACAGCGCCAGCGAAGTGGACAAAATAGTCCGGCATCTGGTTTAAATCCACCGAAAAGCATTTCTATCGGCAATCCTACATCCTCAGTACCGGCAGAATGGGACCAGCCAGATATATATATGCCGGGTACATTTTTTTATTTTAAATAACAGTTCAGTAATAGACCCAATCACATTTGACTGCTGGGACTTCTAAGTGTCCCCAACGTCCAAGTGGTGTTATTTTATAGATATTGCAAATTTAACTTCCTTTTCTGAGAGCTTGTGGGTGGGCATGTGTTCCAGCATTTTTACCATACCCTTTGCTTTTTGTATGCAGCCAAAAACAAAAAAACAAAAACAAAACACCACCACCAACAACAAAGAAGTATCTAAGGCCGGCATATGGGTTGCTTACATACTAAATATATAACCCCATTTCCCCTCAACGCCCTGTCAAATTCAAAGGCGAGTTGGAACAAAAGGGAAACGTGTTTGAGTGTAATGGGTGAACTTGTGCCAGAATTACAGTCACAGGGTAGATAACCTTATTTTCTCTCTTGGGCAGTGGCTGCTACCAACCCCCTCCCCTTCTTGGAAGGGGCCCCCTCCGTCTCTGGTGGAGGGTGCTGCAATTAGAGAGAGCCCATAAACCTCTCTGTCAGAGAGGGCATGTGACCTTCAAGGCTAAACAATAAAAGCTGGCGAGCTGCTGGCAGCGCCCAGCACCCAGTCCGAGCTTCCCTAAATAGGAACAGGAGAAAGGCCCTGCTGGAGGGGTCAGCAACGCTCTCACCCTTTGAGGAGCAGGTCCTCCACTTCCCAGCAGATTCCAGAATCCATTGAGAGAGGAGCAGAGAGTTCATGAGGAAGCAGTCCTTGCTGCTGGGTCTCAAAAACCCTTTCAAGGACAATTAATGGGTGCCGTTTCTCAGAAAGTTTTTGTTTCTGATATGTCTCCCCCAACGCCTTACCCACCCACCTGTCCTCGAGCCCCTGACCTCAATATCCTCTATTTACTGTGAGTCCTTTGCCTTGTGACCACAGAAAATCCTCACCTGGGCGACCGACAAGGAGTGACTAAAAGGCCAAGGAGGTTTATTGAGGAAAAAGGGTGATAAGGCCCCCCCAAGTGTAAGGGACAAACAGTTTAGCATGCTTAGGGTTTCAGCCAGCACCCAGAGAAAGAGAGAAAGGAGAAAAGGGAGCTGAACTTGGGAGACAGAGGTAGGGGGAGCGCCATGAGTTCAAGGCCACCCTGAGACTACAGAGTGAATTCCAGGTCAGCCTGGGCTAGATAGAAAAACCTACCTCAAAAACCAAAACAAAACAACAAAAAAACAAAAGAGCAGAGACTGCTTTTTAAGAGAAGTGGGCAGGCTTAGCAGTGAGGGAAACTGACGAGCTAGGCCCAGGGGCTGGGGGGGTGCAGGACATGACTTCATCAAGAGATAGCTGTTCCCACCTCTGTATCGGCATAGTGCCTTAGTGGTGGTGAGTATTACAATGCTGAGTGTGCTTACAGCTATCTATCTTCTCAGACTTGGGAAAATGGGGAGTTCTGTCTTCCCATCCTTGTCTAATTTCCCTCACTGGGTGCCTCCTTGCAAGCTTTAATTTTATACATCATGCTTTGTAAACTATAAATAACCCAACTCCAACTTTCTGAACACAGCATATGGAAACTGTCGCCTGCTGTACATCCCTACCACACTCCCTTTCAACTTAAAGACCGAATGAAGTTAATCCCCTGTGTAAAGAGGCATCAGACCTTCGTGTGTTTTATTAGCTGAAACCCACTGTGGAACAACACAAGGAATTCTTCATGCCGTGAACAGAGCACATAAAAGGGGTTACAAAGTGTGGTCTGAAGGAGAGGAGGGGTAGGAACAAATGGTGGTGGGAGGGCAAGGGAGGAAGGAAACACTTCCTGAGGATTCTCCTCCCACCAGTCCACATCCTCTCCTCAAACTCTTCCTGTCTGTCTGTCTGTCTGAGCCAAATAATGGATGGCGAGTGAAAGACTTGTCTTTTTTTTCCCATTCAACTGAAAAGCATCCTCTCTCCTTACTGAGGCTACTCTGGGCCAATCCTACGGCTAAATTCAATAGTTGATTCTATTTCATCTTCTGGTGACTATCTGAAACTTTGAAACACTAAGAATCACTTCCAGGCTAACCTTTTCTAGTATCATGTGTTTGTCAGACATAATTTGGTCACAATCAGACAACAGGACTCCGTCATTATACAGTCCCGAGCTCTGTTAAGAGGGAAGGGATGGTCTTTCTTCCCAAAGGGTGAAAGCAGACTTTTATATGTGCTTAGTCAGCACAGTGAACTGTTAGGGACATCAAAGCCTATGAGTTACCTTCTTATTGCTGGGACAAACACCTGGCTAGAAGCAGCTGATGAGAGAAAAGGGCTCAATTCAGGACTGCACAATCCAGGGGACGCTTCGTCGCACATCCATAGCAGAGACAACAGCAGGGACCAGCTGGCACAAGCTGACTCTGAACACGTACCTTAGGGTTAGACTCTAGATCTGTCCCCAGTGACACAGCATCTCTACCTACATAATCCCAGCACTGGGGAGGCAGAGGTAGGAAGATTGCCGTGAGTTCAAGACCACCCTGTGACTACAGAGTGAGAGTGAGATCCTACCTCAAAAAACCAAAAAATCAAAACAAAACAAAAAAAATCGGAGACTATGGGGCCATTTACATTCAAATCACCACAGTGTGATCATTCTTTTCCCAAATAAACTCTGTGGTGCAATAAATACTCCCTTTCCTTCTTTTTCTTCTCTTTTCTTTCTTTCTTTCTTTCTTTCTTTCTTTCTTTTTCTTTCTTTCTTTTTCTTTCTCTCTCTCCTTCCCTCCCTTCCTTCTTTCTGCCTTTCTTTCTCTTTCTTTCTTTCTTTCTTTCTTTCTTTCTTTCTTTCTTTCTTTCTTTCTTTCTGTCTCTCTCTCTCCTCCTTCTCTCCCTCCCTCCCTCCCTTCCTTCTTTCTTTCTTTTTCTTTCTTTTTTTTTCAAGGTAGGGTTTCACTCTAGCCCAGGCTGACCTGGAATTCACTATGTAATCTCAGGATGACCTTGACCTAACAGTGAACCTACCTCTGCCTCCTGAGTGCTGGGACTAATAGTGTGAGCCACCACACCTGGCCACTACCTTTCTTTTTTAGATAAGATCCAGGATTTTTGGTTTCTAAACATTAAGTAAATCAAATGGTTTTACATTTTAATTCCTTTGGAATTAAAAAAATTATTTAGTTTTTTTGCAAACAAGCCTCTAATCCCAGAAAAGAGAGGCAGAGGTAGGAAGATCATGCATCAGTTCTTCTTGCCATCCTGAATGAACTCCCATAGTGACATTTAATCAGCTGGCCAGAGTGAGACCCTGAGGATCGAAAACCAGGTCATAGGCTTTGCAAGCAAGTACCTTTAACTGTTGGTCCATCTCTTTATGCCCTCTTTTGGAATTTAAATTTAAGGATATGGTGATGGTTAATTTATGTGTGGCACCCAAACATTTGATTAAACACTAGTCTGGAGGTCTTTCTCTTTTCTTTCTTTCTTGCTCCCCTCTTCCTTCCTTCCTTCCTTCCTTCCTTCCTTCCTTCCTTCCTTCCTGCTTCCTTCCCTTGTACTCCCTTCCTCCTCATTTCTTGAGAAGATAGCATTTCACCTTCACTCTCCATCCTCCAATTTTTACAGTACAATTAATGTCCTTCCACAAAGTTCCTAAGCAGCTGGATGGGGGTCTGATTAAACCTTTACTCAGGCTGACAGACCAGTAATCACTTCCTGGCACATTGATACTCTTGCATAGCTCTCAAATTCACAGTAACTGAAGTTGGGCTACTGGAGGAGGGAAGATCTGGGAGGCTTCACCCATCATCTTGAGAATAATAGAGATAGTGCTGCGGAATTTGACTTGGATGTCTTCAGCCAGAAAACAGTAGTAGGCTTCTCAACCCCCTCTGTCTTCGCTCCATCTTGGCAGGTGGAAGAGAATTTCCCTCTCCTGTGGAGCTGCTGTGCAACCAATCAGAACTGCTGATCAGTTACTCCCTTCTCATGCATGCCTTCTTGCATCAGTTGGCAGTGTTCATCTGGCATGTCATTGAAAACAAGCACAGGCTCCACAGCTGGAGCACTCAACATTAATGTCTTGTTTAAAACCTTTCTGGAGTGGGCGAGGCGTGGTGGCGCCGCGCCCCAGCTCAGTTCCGAGGGAGGCAGAGGTGGAAACATGTGGTTTCAAAGCTAAGAGGGACTACTCATAGTTTTGTTGTGGTCAGCCTGGACCAGGTGAGACCCTGGGACAAAAAACCAGACAGAGGCACAAAAATGGAAGGAAAAAACCAAAACAGCTTTAGGAATTTTTGGGCATGGTGTTTTCTTTTTAAATTTTATTTTATTATTTATTTATTAGAGGCAGAGAGGAGAGAGAGAATGGGCGCGCCAGGACCTCTAGCCACTGCAAGCGAATTCCAGATGCATGCGCCACCATGTGCATCTGACACATGGAACCTGGAGAATCGAACCGGTACTTGGAAGCGCGGGCATGCGTAACAGCTAAGCCATCTCTCCAGCCGACACATGCTTTTAATCCCAGCACTTAGGGAGTCAGAGAGAGGAAGTAAGAGGCTCGCTGTGAGTTCGAGGCTAGCCTGAGATGACATGGTGAATTCCAGGTCAGCCTGGGCTGAAGTGAGACCCTACTTTGGAAAGAAAATTATTCCTGGAGTACTCCAGGTGAGAGTGTCGCTGATGGCCTGGGTTAAGCTGGTTGCAGGAGGCGAGTGTGAAATGATCACACTCCAAACATGTGACCAATGGATCTATAGATTGGCTCCATGTTAGTGAAAGGAGGGCTGGGGATGGGAAGAAAGATGCTTACAAAGCCTGTTGGCCTTGGTTCAATTCCCCAACCAGATGCACAAAGTGACACATGCGTTTGGAGTTTGTTTTGTAGCTCTGGTGTGCCCATTCTCTCTCAAATAAGTAAAATTAAAAAAAATTTTTTTTTTTTTTTTCAGGTAGGGTCTTACTCATGCCCAGGCTAACCTGGACTTCACTATGTAGTCTCAGGGTAGCATTAAACTCATGGTGATCCCTTCTACTTCTGCCTCCTGAGTGCTGGGATTAAAGGCGTGCACCACCACGCCTGGCTAAAATATTTTTAAAATATAAATATAATGGTAAAAAGAAAAGGTAAAACAAGTATTAAAACTTTTTTTCGTGGGGAGTTTTCAAGGTAGGGTCTCACTCCAGCATGCTGACCTGGAATTCACTATGTAGTCTCAGGGTGGCCCTCGAACTCACAGCCATCCTCCTACTATGCCTCCGAGTGCAGGGGATTTAAGGGTATGTGGCCACCAAGCCTGGTCAATTATTAAAACTTATATCTGTATCTGTCTCAAAGGAATCAAATGAATTATTCAAGAACCTACAAGAAATCTAGACTAATCAAAATGTTGATTTGATAAATGAATTCACTCTTCAAAATTAATTGTTATGTTAGCCTCTTGAACACAGGCTTTGTGCAGATAGTACAAGAGTGGGCAATCAGTGGATATTACTGAGTGTAAAAAGCTGAGGCTAATCTTGATTTGCACATCCACAATATCACCTTTCTTTTTCTCCTTCCCCTCTCAGAACGGGCTGGGTTGGGGGTGGACAAAGACTTAACAAGGCCGTTTTCCAGTTCTGTTAAGCACAGTCCTTCAATAATCACCAACGCCATTAACCAACAGCTTGAAGACTCAAGGGTCAGGCTGCAGAGATGGCTCAGCAGTTAACGACAACTGCCTGCCCTGGTTTGTTTTTCCCAGCACCCAGGTAGAGTCAGATGCACAGCGGCACATGTGTCTGGAGACTACTACATAGTTAATTCGGGTCAGCCTGGACCAGAGTGAGACCCTACCTCGAAAAACCAAAAAAACAAAAACAAAAAAAAACAAAAACCAAAACAGCAAGGTTAGCTGGGCATGGTGACCCAAGCTTTTTTAAAGATTTTATTATTATTTATTTATTTATTAGAGGCAGAGAGAAGGAGAGAGAGAGAATGGGCGCGCCAGGACCTCTAGCCACTGCAAACGAATTCCAGATGCATGCACCACCATGTGCATCTGGCTTACATGGGACCTGGAGAATCGAACCGGGGTACTTAGGCTTCGCAGGCATGCGCCTTAACCGCTAAGCCATCTCTCCAACCCGACACATGCTTTTAATCCCAGCACTTGGGAGTCAGAGAGAGGTAAGAGGCTCGCTGTGAGTTTGAGGCTAGCCTGAGATGACATGGTGAATTCCAGGTCAGCCTGGGCTAGAGTGAGACCCTACTTTGGAAAGAAAAAATTATTCCTGGAGTACTCCAGGTGAGTGTCGCTGATGGCCTGGGTTAAGCTGGTTGCAGGAGACGAGTGTGAAATGATCACACTCCAAACATGTTGGAAAGCCAATGGATCTATAGATTGGCTCCATGTTAGTGAAGGAGGGCTGGGGAGAGGGCTGGGGATGAAAGACACGTGCTTACAAAGCCTGTTGGCCTTGGTTCAATTCCCCAACCAGATGCACAAAGTGACACATGCGTTTGGAGTTTGTTTGTAGCTCTGGTGTGCCCATTCTCTCTCAAATAAGTAAATTAAAAAAAAATTTTTTTTTTTTTTGGTTTTTCTAGGTAGGGTCTTACTCATGCCCAGGCTAACCTGGACTTCACTATGTAGTCTCAGGGTAGCATTAAACTCATGGTGATCCTTCTACTTCTGCCTCCTGAGTGCTGGGATTAAAGGCGTGCACCACCACGCCTGGCTAAAAATATTTTTAAAATATAAATATAATGGTAAAAGAAAGGTAAACAAGTATTAAAACTTTTTTTTTCGGGGGGAGTTTTCAAGGTAGGGTCTCACTCCAGCTTATGCTGACCTGGAATTCACTATGTAGTCTCAGGGTGGCCTCGAACTCACAGCCATCCTCCTACTATGCCTCCCGAGTGCAGGGATTTAAGGGTATGTGGCCACCAAGCCTGGTCCAATTATTAAAACTTATATCTGTATCTGTCTCAAGGGAATCAAATGAATTATTCAAGAACCTACAAGAAATCCTAGACTAATCAAAATGTTGATTTGATAAATGAATTCACTCTTCAAAATTAATTGTTATGTTAGCCTCTTGAACACAGGCTTTGTGCAGATAGTACAGAGTGGGCAATCAGTGGATATTACTGAGTGTAAAAAGCTGAGGCTAATCTGATTTGCACATCCACAATATCACCTTTTCTCTTTTCTCCTTCCCCTTTCTCAGAACGGGGCTGTCAGGTGGACAAAGACGAACAAGGCCGTTTTCCAGTTCTGTTAAGCACAGTCCTTCAATAACTACAGTCACCAACGCCATTAATTTTGAGCTTGAAGACTTCAAGGGTCAGGCTGCAGAGATGGCTCAGCAGTTAACGACAACTGCCTGCCCTGGTTTGTTTTCCCAGCACCCAGGTAGAGTCAGATGCACAGCGGCACATGTGTCTGGAGTTCGTTTGCAGGGGCAGGAGACTTGGGCACGCCCATGCTTTCTCTCTAAAATAAAGGCTAGACCATGAGGATGGGGTTTCAAGGCTAGAGGACTGTGGGGTAGGTAAAAGGGCAGAATGATTTTTAGAGAGCAAGGAGTCTGCATCTGATATGACTCTGGTTCCATGAATTTCTTTTATTTTTTTAAAAATATTTATATTTATATTTATTTATTTGACAGAGAGAAAGAGAGAGAATGGGCACACCAGGGCTTCCAGCCACTGCAAATGAACCCCAGATGCATGTTCCCCCTTGTGCATTTGGCTAACGTGGGTCCTGGAGAATTGAACCTGGGTCTTTTGGCTTTGCAGGCAAACACCTTAACAGCTAAGCCATCCCTTCAGTCCGAATTTCTTTTCTTTATGAATGTGTTTTTATTTTTCTTATTAGAGAAAGAATATGGTCATGCCAGGGCCCCTTGCTGCTGTAAACAAACTCCAGGCTTCACCACTTTGTTCATCTTCCTTTATGTGGGTACCGGGCTGGCAGGCTTTGCAAACAAGTATCTTTAACCACTGAGCCATTTTTCCCAGCCCTGAATTTCTCTCTCTTTAAAATTTATTTATTTATTAAGCCGGGCGTGGTGGCACACGCCTTTAATCCCAGCACTCGGGAGGCAGAGGTAGGAGGATCGTCGAGAGTTCGAGGCCACCCTGAGACTACATAGTTAATTCCAGGTCAGTCTGGACCAGAGTGAGACCCTACCTCGCAAAACCACACACACACACAAAAAATTATTTATTTATTTACTTATTTGAGAGAGAGAGAGAGAGAGGGAGGGAGAGAGAGAGAGAGAGAGAATGGGCATGTCAAGGCCTCTAGCCACTGCAAACAAACTCCAGATGCATGTGCTGCCACCTTGTGCATCTGGCTTTATGTGAGTAGTGGGGAATCAAACCTGGGTCCTTTGGCTTTGCAGGCAGGTTAAGCCATCTATCTTTACAGTCCTGAATTTCTCTTTTTTAAGAATTGTAAGCCGGGCATGGTAGCACATGCCTTTAATCCCAGCACTTGGGAGGCAGAGGTAGGAGGATCGCCATGAATTCGAGGGTGAGACCCTACCTCCAAAAAAAAAAAAAAAAAAAAACCGTGAATAAGAGGCTGGAGAGATGGCTCAGTGGTTAAAAGTGTTTGCTGTGTAAGCCTGACAGTCTAAGTTTGGATCACCAGAACCCTCATAGAGCTGGACAGTGTAGCTAGCTCCTGTCTGTAATCCCAGCATGCCTAAGGGAAGAAGGGGAGGCAGAGACAGGACAATCCCTGGAAGTTCGTGGGCCAGTGAGCCTGGCCTATGTAGCGGTGAACAATGGGAGATCTTGCCTCCAATAAGGGGGAAGGTGAGGACTGGCATCCAAGGTTGTCCTCTGACCTCCACACGCATGCCCAAGAACAGTGAACCATTTCAAGGGAAAATATACCCTGAGGCAAAACCAATCATCTTGTGAAATAGCTTGCAGATACATTCTGGTCTTCTGAACTTTTATCTGAATTTCTACTCTTGTTTGATCATCACAAAGATATAATGAAAATAAAACTCCATTTCCAATGTTCTCTGGGAGCACTTTCCCATCTATTACATACCATAATGAAGCAACCAGGAAACTTTCCTAAACATAGGATTTATCTGTGAAGCTTAAATGTGAAGTAGACAGACGCCTGACTTTCAAACAGATGGGACCTCAGAACATTTCCAGGCTACATAAATCTGAATTTTCTCTTACATTTTATGCCTGAGACAGCTAACCAATCAGTTGATGGCAAGGGTTTCTGTACTCATTGTTTTCCTAAACATCCAATTTAGCAATTCACTCAAACTTCTGAGGCCTGTGCATGAGCATAATAGAATGGATACAATATTGCCGGGCGCGGTGGTGCACGCCTTTAATCCCAGCACTTGGGAGGCAGAGGTAGGAGGACTGCTATGGGTTCAAGGCCAACCTGGCATTATAGAGTGAGTTCCAGGTCAGACTGGGCTAGAGTAAGACCCTACCTTGGAAAAAAAGAAAGAAAGAAAGAAAGAAAGAAAGAAAGAAAGAAAGAAAGAAAGAAAGAAAGAAAAAAAAGGGAAATACAAACTTGATTGGTTAAGTGCTTGACTTGAAAGCATGTGGTCCCAAGTTTGATCGGTCACCTGAAACCATGTAAAATGCCAGGTGTGCTGGTGCATGCATCTAATCCAACATGGGGAGGCACAGGCAGGAGGATTCCTGGGGCTCACTGGCTAGTCAGTCTAGGTGAACTGGCTCCAGGTTGTAAGAGACCCTTTCTCAAACAAGTTGGGTAAGAGCAGGGCAAGGTGGGACATGCCTTCATCCCGCCCGCACTTAGGAGGTTGAGGTATAGACAGCCTGGGCTAGAATGAGACCCTGCCTCAAAAAACCAAAAATAAAAAAATAAATAAAAAGGGGCTGGAGAGATGGCTCAGCAGTCAAAAGCTCTTGCTTGCAAGGCCTGAAGGCCTGGGTTCAATTCCCCAGTACCTACATAAAGCCAGATGTTTAGAGATGTTCAGATGCACATGCATCTGGAGTTTCTTTGCAGTGGCTGAAGACCCTGGCACACACATATTCTTTCTCTCAAATAAATACATATATTATATATATTTTTAAACAAAGGTGGCCAGTACCTGAGGAACAACACCCAACACACATATTTGCACACATGTACATGTGTAACTGCACACACATGAATATGGACACACATTCACACATGAATATAATAAGGAAATATAAACTGTCACTAATATAATTAGTTTATTTAATTTAAAAATTTCCAAAAATACCCTTGCAAAATCACCCATATTCTGGGCTTTATTAAAGATAGCCTTTACAAAGAGATTAAAATTTTGTAAAACTATTTTCTTTTAGCTATTAAAGCACACAGGTATAAAAGTTGTTAGAAGAGAACATGTTAACTCATGGTCAATGTTTAAAAGTGTTAAGATACAGCTGTAGTACAGTTCCAAAAGGCTAAGTCTTAAAAGCATTTCAGGGAAAAAGCTAAACATTTCTTTTGAAAAGCTTTAATCATAAAATGATGTTTACTAAGAAAAATATACTGCCAATCACCAAACAATGATCCTCTCAAAACTGACTCAACTGGCTTCACGAATATATCAACCTACAAAGAAGACCTAGGAAATTGCTTTTAAGACTATATTAGCGCCTTAGTTTTCTTTTCTTTTTAATTTGTTTCTCGAGGTAGGGTTTCACTCCAGCCCAGGCTGACCTGGATTCACTATGTAGTTTCAGGGTGGCCTGAAATTCACGGCAATTCTCCTAGCTCTGCCTCCCGAGTGCTGGGATTAAAGGCGTGCACCACCACGCCCGGCAACCTCCTTAGTTTTTTTTGATAAACAATTTTTAAATGTGAATCTAGGCTTTTCCAATTAAAAAGTTACTTGTGCTTAGTATAAGATAGTGTTATATATTTTAACATAAAAATTCAAGCATTTTCCAAAAGTACAAAATGAAAGAAAACACATTTGTTTAACCAGTGTTTTACAGAAATTTGGAATATTTACATACTTCTAACACTGTAGAAATCTTTGGTGGTGATATATGGAGTAAGATCCCTGAAAATACATGAGTCACTGTCTTATCATCAGCGTGGTAGAGTGTTTATAATTTGCAATGGTGACACAATTATCTTTTAGCCTTATACAGCATACACAGTGGTGTGTGTGAAAGGGATCTTAAGTAGGATCCAGGTAAGTTTGTGTATTAATTACTTAGCAATAGGCTTGTTTCTGGCTCTTTTTGATAGCAGATAAGACAAAAGAGATGCACTATAGATTATTTCTTACTCCTAAACAAACATGGGAAATAGGTATTAGTGACCAAGTGGAATGAATGTGTCGTAAAATAAAATAGCAGTAGCCCACAACTTCTGGATAAATTCCCACAGCTATGAAAACAGTGTACTACATGGATATCTTGTACCCAGCACCCCAGTGCACTGGGTTAAAATCAAGGCACTGTGGTCTAGGAATGAAATGACATCTCCTAAGATCAGAACTCAGCAGCAGAGAAACAAGCAATATGACCCGCTCAAACTACCAAAAGCAAAGACGCCTCAGCTTGGGATGAAGAACACGTGAAGAGAAAGCCCTGTGACGATGAAGAATATGCCAAGAGAAAGCCCCGTGATGATGAAGAACACACAAAGAGAAAACCCGTGACGATGAAGAACACGCGAAGAGAAAGCCCCATGACGATGAAGAACACGTGAAGAGAAAGCCCCGTGACGATAAAGAACACGTCTGAAGAAAGCCCGTGGAATGAAGAACACGCCAAGAAAGCCCGTGGCGAAAGAACCCCAAGAGAAAGCCCCATGACGATGAAGAATATGCCAAGAGAAAGCCCCGTGACGATGAAGAACACGCGAAGAGAAAGCCCCGTGACGACGAAGAACACGTCTGAAGAGAAAGCCCCATGACGATGAAGAACACGCAAAGAGAAAGCCCCGTGATGACGAAGAACACGCGAAGAGAAAGCCCCGTGACGATGAAGAACACGTGAAGAGAAAGCCCCGTGACGACGAAGAACACGCGAAGAGAAAGCCCGTGAAGAACATGAAGAAAAGCCCGTGGCGCTGAAGAACACGAAGAGAAAACCCGTGACGATGAAGAACACGCAAAGAGAAAGCCCCGTGACGATGAAGAACACGTGAAGAGAAAGCCCCGTGACGATGAAGAATATGCCAAGAGAAAGCCCCGTGACGACGAAGAACACGCGAAGAGAAAGCCCCGTGACGACGAAGAACATGCGAAGAGAAAGCCCCGTGACGATGAAGAACACGCGAAGAGAAAGCCCCGTGACGACGAAGAACACGCGAAGAGAAAGCCCCGTGACGATGAAGAACACGCTAGAGAAAGCCCGTGAACACGCCTGAAGAGAAAGCCCGTGACGATGAAGAACACGCCAAGAGAAAGCCCCGTGACGATGAAGAACATGTCCGAAGAGAAAGCCCGTGACGACGAAGAACACGTCTGAAGAGAAAGCCCCGTGACGATGAAGAACACGTCTGAAGAGAAAGCCCCGTGACGACGAAGAACACGCGAAGAGAAAGCCCCGTGACGACGAAGAACACGCGAAGAGAAAGCCCCGTGACGACGAAGAACACGTCTGAAGAGAAACCCGTGGACGACGAAGAACACGAAGAGAAAGCCCGTGGCGATGAAGAACACGCCAAGAGAAAGCCCGTGACGATGAAGAACACGCGGCAAGAGAAAGCCCGTGGCGACGATGAAGAACACGCCAAGAGAAAGCCCGTGACGATGAAGAACACGCTGAAGAGAAAGCCCGTGACGGCGAAGAACACGCCAAGAGAAAGCCCCACGTGACGATGAAGAACATGCCAAGAGAAAGCCCGTGACGATGAAGAACACGCCAAGAGAAAGCCCGTGACGACGACGAAGAACACGCCCGTGAAGAGAAAGCCCCGTGGCGGCGAAGAACACGCCAAGAGAAAGCCCGTGGCGACGAAGAACACGCCTGAAGAGAAAGCCCGTGATGATGAAGAACACGCGAAGAGAAAGCCCCGTGATGATGAAGAACACGCGAAGAGAAAGCCCCGTGACGATGAAGAACACGTCTGAAGAGAAAGCCCCGTGACGATGAAGAACACGTCTGAAGAGAAAGCCCGTGGCGAAAGAACACGTCTGAAGAGAAAGCCCGCGTGGCGATGAAGAACACGCTGAAGAGAAAGCCCGTGGCGATGAAAGAATATGCCAAGAGAAAGCCCGACGATGAAGAACACGAAAGAGAAAGCCCTGTGACGGCGAACACGCTGAAGAAAAGCCCGTGACGGCGAAGAACACGCGAAGAGAAAGCCCGTGACGCGAGAAGAACACGCTGAAGAGAAAGCCCGTGACGAGAAGAACACGCCTGAAGAGAAAGCCCGTGATGATGAAGAACACGCGAAGAAAGCCCGTGATGATGAAGAACACGAAGAGAAAGCCCGATGAAAGAACACGGAGAAAGCCCGATGAAAGAACACGCCTGAAGAGAAAGCCCTGTGACGATGAAGAACAAGTCTGAAGAGAAAGCCCGTGGCGTGAAGAACACGCCGGAGAAAGCCCGTGGCGAAAGAACACGCCAAGAGAAAGCCCGTGGCGACGAAGAACACGCCTGAAGAGAAAGCCCGTGAAGAAGAAAGCCCCAAAGCCGATGAAGAACACGCGAAGAGAAAGCCCCGTGACGATGAAGAACACGCCAAGAGAAAGCCCCGTGACGATGAAGAACACGCGAAGAGAAAGCCCCGTGACGACGAAGAACACGCGAAGAGAAAGCCCCGTGACGACGAAGAACACGTCTGAAGAGAAAGCCCCGTGACGATGAAGAACACGTCTGAAGAGAAAGCCCCGTGACGATGAAGAACACGCGAAGAGAAAGCCCCGTGACGATGAAGAATATGCCAAGAGAAAGCCCCATGACGATGAAGAACACGCACACGCCCGTGAAGAGAAGAACACGCCCGTGACGAAGAACACACGCCAAGAGAAAGCCCCGTGGCGAAGAAGAACGCGCCCGTGATGAAAGAACACGCGAAGAGAAAGCCCCGTGACGACGAAGAACACGTCTGAAGAGAAAGCCCCGTGACGATGAAGAACACGTCTGAAGAGAAAGCCCCGTGACGACGAAGAACACGTCTGAAGAGAAAGCCCCGTGATGATGAAGAACACGCGAAGAGAAAGCCCCGTGACGATGAAGAACACGCCTGAAGAGAAAGCCCCGTGACGATGAAGAACACGTGAAGAGAAAGCCCCGTGACGATGAAGAACACGCGTGAAGAGAAAGCCCGTGGCGATGAAGAGAACACGCCTGAAGAGAAAGCCCGTGGCGATGAAGAACACGCGTCTGAAGAGAAAGCCCGTGGCGATGAAGAACACGCCAAGAGAAAGCCCGTGAAAGCCCCGTGACGATGAAGAACACGCGAAGAGAAAGCCCCGTGACGATGAAGAACACGTCTGAAGAGAAAGCCCCGTGACGATGAAGAACACGCGAAGAGAAAGCCCCGTGACGATGAAGAACACGCGAAGAGAAAGCCCCGTGACGACGAAGAACACGCGAAGAAGAGAAAGCCCGTGACGATGAAGAACACGCGAGAAACCCGTGACGATGAAGAACACGAAAGAGAAAGCCCGTGGCGATGAAGAACACGTCTGAAGAGAAAGCCCCGTGACGACGAAGAACACGTGAAGAGAAAGCCCCGTGACGACGAAGAACACGTCTGAAGAGAAAGCCCCGTGACGACGAAGAACACGCGGAAGAGAAAGCCCGTGGACGAACACGCCTGAAGAGAAAGCCCGTGACGACGAAGAACACGCCTGAAGAGAAAGCCCGTGACGACGCCAAGAGAAAGCCCCGTGACGAAGAACACGCCTGAAGAGAAAGCCCGTGTGACGACGAAGAAGAGAAAGCCCGTGAAGAGAAAGCCCCGTGGACGACGAAGAACACGCCTGAAGAGAAAGCCCCGTGACGACGAAGAACACGTCTGAAGAGAAAGCCCCGTGACGAAGAACACGCGAAGAGAAAGCCCCGTGACGACGAAGAACACGCCCGAGAAAGCCCGTGACGAAAGAACACGCCTGAAGAGAAAGCCCGTGGCGATGAAGAACACGCCAAGAAAAGCCCGTGGCGACGCACGCGAAGAGAAAGCCCGTGAAAGAACACGCCAAGAGAAAGCCCGTGGCGATGAAGAACACGCCTGAAGAGAAAGCCCGTGACGATGAAGAACACGCCAAGAGAAAGCCCGTGGCGATGAAGAACACGAAAGAGAAAGCCCGTGACGATGAAGAACACGCCTGAAGAGAAAGCCTGAAGAGAAGAACCCGCGAAGAGAAAGCCCCGTGACGACGAAGAACACGCGAAGAGAAAGCCCGTGACGAACGGAACACGCCTGAAGAGAAAGCCCGTGGACGACGAAGAACACGCCGAAGAAAGCCCGTGACGACGACGAACACTGAAGCCTGAAGAGAAAGCCCGTGGCGACGAAGAACACGCGAAGAACACGCCTGAAGAGAAAGCCCGTGACGCGACGAAGAACACGTGAAGAGAAAGCCCGTGAAAGAACACGCCTGAAGAGAAAGCCCGTGACGGCGAAGAACACGCCTGAAGAGAAAGCCCGTGGCGCACGAAGAACACGCCTGAAGAGAAAGCCCGTGGACGACGAAGAACACGCCTGAAGAGAAAGCCCGTGGCGATGAAGAACATGTGAAGAAAAGCCCGTAGCGTTGAAGAACATGTGAAGAAAAGCCCGTGGCGGCGAAGAACACGCCTGAAGAGAAAGCCCGTGGACGGCGAAGAACACGCCAAGAGAAAGCCCGTGACGAGAAAGAACACGCCTGAAGAGAAAGCCCCGTGACGACGAAGAACATGTCTGAAGAGAAAGCCCCGTGACAATGAAGAACACGTCTGAAGAGAAAGCCCCGTGACGATGAAGAACATGTCTGAAGAGAAAGCCCCGTGACGATGAAGAACACGCGAAGAGAAAGGCCCGTGATGATGAAGAACACGTGAAGAGAAAGCCCCGTGACGATGAAGAACACGTCTGAAGAGAAAGCCCCGTGACGATGAAGAACATGTCTGAAGAGAAAGCCCCGTGACGATGAAGAACACGCGAAGAGAAAGGCCCGTGATGATGAAGAACACGTGAAGAGAAAGCCCCGTGACGATGAAGAACACGTCTGAAGAGAAAGCCCCGTGACGATGAAGAACACGTCTGAAGAGAAAGCCCCGTGACGATGAAGAACACGCGAAGAGAAAGCCCCGTGACGACGAAGAACACGTCTGAAGAGAAAGCCCGTGATGAAGAAAGCCCGTGGCGATGAAGAACACGTCTGAAGAGAAAGCCCCGTGACGATGAAGAACACGCCTGAAGAGAAAGCCCCGTGACGATGAAGAACACGCGAAGAGAAAGCCCCGTGACGATGAAGAACACGCCTGAAGAGAAAGCCCCGTGACGATGAAGAACACGTGAAGAGAAAGCCCCGTGACGATGAAGAACACGTCTGAAGAGAAAGCCCCGTGACGATGAAGAACACGTCTGAAGAGAAAGCCCCGTGACGACGAAGAACACGTCTGAAGAGAAAGCCCCGTGACGATGAAGAACACGTGAAGAGAAAGCCCCGTGACGATGAAGAACACGTCTGAAGAGAAAGCCCCGCGAGGCCTCGGAAGCAACATGTGAGAGACATGACGAAAGCGAACTATAGAAGGACAAAATGGCGTCGCCTGCAGGTGAGGGTCCAAGAGTGCAGACACCAGAGGAAAGACTGTACGTGTGGAAGGACAATGGCACGGAGCTTGGTACTGGAGACTGGTGTTGTCTTTGATTAAGCATTCTGCTTCTAGAAGAAAAATAGCTCTTCCTTTTCCACATGATACAGGAGGCTGGCCAGGGCGGGCCTTTGATTCTCCACTCAGGGCTGAGGCGGAAGGAATGCCCTTGAGTTCGTGACCAGCCTGGGCTACAGAGTGAGACCTTGTGTCAGAACGCAATCAACGAACCTCCCATGCTCCCCTCCCAAATAACCAAAAGCAAAACAAATAAAGAAAAGAACACTCGCTTACTGATGGACAGGTGGTCTGGTTTGGTCTGCTGTGCCAAGGCCTGGCATATGCCCAACGTGGGGTCTGTCACTGAGCCACGGTCTAGCTCCAAAAAGGTAGGGTTAATACTGAGATTGCACTGGAAAAAGACAAGTGGTGCCAATGAGCCCCAGAGGCAATGTTCTAGATGCAAGTCTCAAACTTACCAAGTCACCTTCTCAAGAAATTCCAGGCCCTCAGCCCTGAGGAAATATGCACGCGGCCAGCGCCACCGCGGGAAGCACAGTGTCCAATGAGATAAACTCTGACTTCTTCCCAGGACTGAGACTTTGAGTTCACAGGGACTCTGAACAGAAATTCAACTCTCCTCAGAAACTAAGAGGCTAAAAACGAGTCAAAGCAAAGCGCGGGGACGTATTTGTAGAACCAACCTTAGGAGCACAGACAACTGATGGTGTGTGTCAGGAATGGGAGCGCAGAGACAGGCGCGGCTGATAGCAGCTCGGCGAGCAAGCCCGGCTCCCGAGTCCTGTAATACACTACCAGCTGGCTTTGTTTGTTCAAAGGTAGAAAGGTCAAAGGTCACGCAAATCTCTCTCATTCTGTTCTGTTTGGGGCAAACCTCTCCAATAGCCAGGGAAATTACCTAAACAAGCATGGTATCTATGATTTACACTATTTACCATCAAAACTATCACACACACACACACACACACACAAACCCACTGAGCTCAGGTTGACAATGCATAGCTATTGTACATACTAAAACAACCAAAAACGATGATTCTAAATCTCTTAGACTACAAGAGTGTATTTTTCTGGTAGCTTCTGATATGTAGGATTAACGCTGTCTGTGTTTTGTACTGGCACTTCTCTTCAGGGACTCATCTCAGCCAGAAAAAGATTCCAATGATTCTAGTCAGTGCCAGACTCCCGGACCAGCAGCACCCAGCCCTGCCAAGCTTGGGAACGGGTGGCTACGGAGGATTTTGTGTGTTAGAAAAGGCCTGAGTGCTGTATTGGTCTGTGATTTTACTTCATAAAAGTGAAAAAATCTAACTGGTGTTGACAAAAACATGCCAGATTCAACTATATTATACAGCTAAGTACAGAAACCTGGTTAATGTCTAAAATAACTTCTCATATGCAAAGAAGATAACTAAAAGTACTTAAAGTTAGCTGGGTGTGGTCACACACACCTGTAATACCAGCACTGGGGAGGTGGAGGCAGGAGAATCAGAAGTTCAAGGTCATCCTCAGCTGTCTAGTGAGTTTGAGGCCGTTCTAGGTTACATGAGACCCTGTCTCAAAAAAGTTGAAATTGAACAATTGTATTTGTATATTATAAATCCACTGAATTAAAAAAATAAAACCAACAGGCAACAGAGATGACATATTTAAAGGCATAATTTTGACGTGTCAGAATGTGACAGACAAAAAGACGGTCAAGAGAAATGAAGGTAAGTGTATAGTTGTAAAACAAGTAAACATTTCAATGTGCAAAACTCGTCAGAACCGTGCTATGTAGGCACCCGCCTTTCAAATATTTCTTTCAAAAACTTGCAGTTAGTGGTGGAAAAGAGAGTCTTTATCACCTTACACGATGCTCTTTTGTTTCTGCCTGCTCAGAGATGGTTCCATTTCTACCCTTACGAGCTAGGTGAGACCTAGGTGGAGGGAACCCAGCGTGCCACCAGGACAGCCGGTGCCCAGAGCAGGAAGGGTTTGAAGACTCTGGTCTTGTGTTTCATCTTCTGTCCCAGGCACTCAAGGTCGCTGAGGAACTTGAAACCAGACAACATGACTTCCTATAGCTTCTGTCATTTACACATGTATATTAAACCTTGCTTAACTACCTGTAATAGTCAATATTAGAAGGTACTTTTTAGAGAAGCAGGGACTACTTAAACCCATGCAAGTACGTCTTGTCATTGCCACAATTTGCAGAATTAACATGTAAGTCCTCAAAATCCATTATGTAGAAAAGCTTTGTGGTCCTGGGATCTCAGAAGCGTGGAGGCCTAGAAGTACACCTGCGGCCTCTTCTTCACCTTATACTTGAGCGAGCCGTACCGCACCTGAGGAGAGAATGTATCACCATGAACAGACAGATGGCTTTTTGAAATCAGGTTGTGCACACTCCTAGTAGTCATTACCCTTCCTGACAGAAGTGATCAACTATCTTGCCAGGCTTAGGGCACTGGTCTCTTATCCCAGCTACTGGGAAGGCTGAGGAAGGAAGAGACCACAAGTTCAAGACCTGCCTGGGTAAAAAAATGAATTCAAAGTCAGCATGGGTAACTTAGTGAAACTCTGTCTCAAAATAAAAAACAAAGGGGGTGGGGAATGTAGCTCGGTGACAGGCTAATGGTGGAGTATGCTAAACCTGGGGTCAATCGCCAGCACCAAAAAAGAAAGAAAAATCATATTCATATATGCATATAAATGTAGTTGGATGTATGCAGCATGTTATTATTACTAATTACAAAAACATTAACTGACGACGGGTGTGGTGGCGCACGTCTTTAATCCCAGCACTCAGGGAGGCAGAGGTAGGAGGATCGCTGTGAGTTCGAGGCCACCCTGAGACTACAGAGTGAATTCTAGGTCAGCCTGAGCCAGAGTGAGACCCTACCTCAAAACACCAAACAAAAACAAAACAAAAGACCAAAAAAAAATTAGCTGGGTTTCCTTTTATTTTGCTCAGTACCACGTGACTGGACACTAGTTCTCCACTGCGTCCTGGGTACAAAGGCACCATGACATTTGATCATGTGATCGCCGTCAGCCATCCAGTTATCAGTTAGAAGCTTTCCTTGTTTATACTCAGGTCGGAAGAAGCGTTCATGACAACCATGTGCTTTGCTATGTGGAAATGCCATCTTCTACATATAGTAGGAAGAGATACTTACTACAATTCATTTAAAAAACACCACCACATGTACCACTTTTTGGGTCTGTTTTTATGTGGCTGGCTGGGAAATTGATTCGGGCCCCGCAGGCTTTGCAAGTCTCCCCAGCCTTTCTCCCTTACATTTGATTTTAAAGAATCTTAAGGGGCTGGAGACATGACTTAGTGGTTAAGGTGCTTGCCTGCGAAGTCTAAGGACTCAGGTTTGATTCCCCAGAACCCATGTAAGCCAGATGCACAAGGTGGCATGCAAATACATCTGAAATTTGTTTGCAGTGGCTGGAGGCCCTGCTGTGCCCATTCTCCCTCTGCTTCTCTCTCTTTCTCAAACAAATAAAGTATTAAAAATATATATATTTTATTTTTATTTATTTGACAGAGAGACAGAAAGAGAAAATGGGCATGCCAGGGCCTCCAGTCACTGTAAACCAACTCCAGATGCATGTGCCACCTTGTGTGTCTGGCTTACGTGGGTCCTGGGGAATTGAACTTGGGTCCTTTGGCTTTGCATGCAAATGCCTTAACCGCTAAGCCATCCCTCCAGCCCTAAATAAAGTTTGTTTTTTTAATCTTAAATATAACTGCTGCTCTCCTCTTCTCATCCTTCCCTGAGGTAATTTAATACCCGTAAAGATAACGCAGCAGGGAAATCTCGAAACTCATCACTAGGAAAAGCACTCTGTCCTCGGCACTGACCTCCTTGCGGCCTTTGGTGGTCTTCACAGACTTCATGCTCTGGGACCTTCGAAGCCCTCTGTGAGTCACCGTCTCGTCGTCTGAATACGGCCCCTCAGCCTCTTCCTCCGTCTTCTCTCCTCCATCTTCCAGTGGAATTCCGTAGGCTAAACAAGTTGTCAAAGACAGTATGTTTCGGTAAGAGAACAGCAAGCCTGGCTCTGCGCCCAGCCCAGCTCTGCTCTCTGCTGTCTGCGGCCTGCTCGGGGCCTCCTCTCTCCTTGCCTGGAAAGTTCTCTCTGCTCTTCAGAATGAAGTTTTTTTCTTTCTTTTTCTTTTTTGCTGCTTGCACTACTTTTTTCCCCCCTTTTTCTGAGAGAGTGTCTCATGCAGTGCAGACTGGCCTTTAACTTGCTATGTAGTCAAGGATGACCCTGAACTCCGGACCCTCCTGTCTCTTTCTCCTGGGTTCTGGTGTTACAGGTCAGGTTTTACCTGGGCTGGGGATGGAACCAGGACTTTATGCACACGAGGCAAGCATTCCAGTACTGAGCCACCCCCTAGACATTCTTGCATCAGTAAAAATGAAGCCCATAACTCACTTCCTCCAAGAAGTTCTCCAGCCCAGTCTTATTTATTGATCTTTGCAACAGTGTCTCACTCTGTAGCCAAGGCTAGCCTGGAACTTACTATGTAGCTCAGGTTGGCCTCAAACTCACAAAAATCCTTCTGCCGAAGCTTCCTAAACTGGGATTATAGACATAGTTACCACACCCAATGGACCATATTATTTTCACTATGGATATTTTTTAAATTAAAAAATAAGTGGCGCTGGGTGTGGTGGCGCACGCCTTTAATCCCAGCACTCGGGAGGTTTACCAAGAGTTTGAGGCCATCCTGAGACTACATAGTTAATTCCAGGTCAGCCTGGACCAGAGTGAGACCCTACCTCGCAAAACCAAAAAAAAAAAAAGTGGCCAGACATGGTGGCTCACACCATGAATTCAGGGCCAGCCTGGACTATATACCAAGTTCCTGGTCAGCCTGGACTAGAGTGAGACCCTGACTCAAAAAACAAACAAACAGGCATGACATGTATTGTAGCATAGCAAATTTCTCTTCGTGGGAAGCAGTGAACAATTTTTTTTTTTCAAGGCAGGGTCTCACTCTAGCCCAGGCTGACCTGATTTCACTATGTAGTCTCAGGCTGGCCTTGAACTCATGGCGATCCCCTGATTCTGCTTCCCAAGTGCTGGGATTAAAGGCGTGTGCCACCACGCCCAGCTTACCTGTGTCTTTTCATGAGCTCCAAACCAAAGTATTTGTGTGTTCAGACAATCATTTGTGTCTTTGACTTTAATTAAGAATTAAGCCCTTCCCCCAGCTTGTCATCTTCGCTCAAGACTGGGAACAATCTTGGAATCAAGGAAGACCCAAAGGGGCTACAGCTCAGGGCAGCTCCCTGGGGGGCAGCATGGGTATTACACAAGGCCTGTTGTAGTGTAGAGTCAGTCAAACCAGCTGTAGTGATTAGAAACTCCACAGGCCATGCTGACAGATGTTAGCAAAACCGCAGCATCAAGGTCAGCAAGAGACCGTGTGGGGGAGCTAACAGTGTGTCAGGTGGAGCTATAAAGCTCGGCCAGTATGCAAAGTCCCAGGCAGGCTGGGAGCATCCCCAGGCTGGCACTCAGGGGAAGACTTCTCCCATCCCCGGAGCAGAATTTCTTAAACACGAACACATCCTGGTTGACAGGAGAGCTTGCAGTCTACCTATGTCTGGACTTCACTGGCCCCACCCCCAGCCTGTGGTTCAGCAGACCTGGCATGGCGTCTGATCCAACAAGCTCTGGGGAGACTTTATGTAAAGTCTGACAAGCAAGGCCTCGGGCTCCTGTTGAAAGCAAGAGATGGGGTGGTCTGAGACAGTGGGAATGCTGGGCTGAGTGCTGTGCCTTTTCCCGAGCCCATGGCTTTGATAAAGCACACAGGTAAGAAGCACTGCTCGGGGCTTCAGAAGGCGGCGGAAGGAACTCCTGTCCTTCCCAGTGGAGAACACTGCCCTGAGCCACTCTGACTGTGACTCGTCTGCTCTCCCGGGACAAGGGTGATCGGTCTCGTTCTACAGACCGGGAACACTTGTTAGTAAGCTTCTTGCTCTCACACTAACACAAACAACTTCATTATATATTAGGCAAGTGCAGTTTGATGCTGTCAGACTTCTTTCTACGCTAGAAATGAGCCAGGATTGGAAGGCGGGATCAGTCAGTCTTCCAACAGGATCCTTTGTGTCCTGGCCCGAGCCTGACAAAGAAGTGTGTTCCAAGGAGGACAGAGGGAGGGGCATGTGGGGCTGGGGCTGCGTGGAGGAAACGTCAAGGTGGCCAGGACAGGTCAGGGCCTACTCCACAGATCCGGAACAGTATTCCCAGGGCAGGCGTGTGTGGGAGGGCAGGGGACGGAAGCACCTAGGGAATGAAGGCTGGAGAAGAAGAGACCATCACACCTCCTGGAAGTAGCCTCTTAGGTCGTTTGGGGGGTGGGGGTTTGGGTTTTTGAGATAGGAGCTCACTCTGTAGCCCAGGCTGGCCTTGAACTCACGGAGATACTCCTGCCTCAGAAGTCCTGGGATTCCTAGCATGAAACACCACCATCCTCGGTCTTATTGTAATTTTACATTTAAACTTTCTTTTCTTTTCTTTTCTTTTCTTTTTTTTTTTTTTGAGGTAGGGTCTCACTGTAGTTCAGGCTGACCTGGAATTCACTGTAGTCTCAGGGTGGCCTCGAACTCACAGCGATTCTCCTACCTCTGCCTTTCGAGTGCTGGGATTAAAGACGTGTGCCACCACGCCTGGCTTAAACATTCTTTTTTAAATTTGCTAAATATTTCTTTAAATTTAGAATTCCTCGCCAGGCGTGGTGGCACACGCCTTTAATCCAGCACTTACAGGGCAAGGTAGGAGCATCACTATGAGTTCACAGCCAGCCTGGGGCTAGAGTGAGTTCCAGGTCAGCCTGGGCTAGAATGAGATCTATCTCAATGTCCCCACCCCCTGAAAAAAAAAAGAAAAAAAATTCCTTGGGCTGAGGAAATGGCTCATTGTCTAAAGCACCTGTTGTATAAGCAGGAAGACCAGAGTACAGACCCCCAGTGCTCATGAAAACGCCGGGCAAGGGTAGCAGAGGCGGTTTTGTCAACCCAGCACTCAGGTGGAGATGGGCCTCCTGGGTCAAGCTGGCCACTTAGACAAGCTGAATTAAAAAATGCTGTGTGGGGCTACAGAGATGGCTTAGTGGTTAAAGCATTTGCCTACAAATCCAAATGACCCAGGTTTGATTCCCCAGGACCCATGTAAGCCAGATGCACAAGGTGCCCATGTGTCTGGAGTTCCTTTGCAGCAGCTGGAGGCCCTGGTGTGCCCATTCTCTCTCCCTCTCTCTCTCAAATAAATAAATAAAATGTTAAAAACATGCTGTGTTTAAATGAGACTGTGTGTCAATAAGTAATGTGGAGAGCATCTGATGTAAACCTCTGACCTCTATATAGAAGTGCACACATGTGTATCCAAACACATGTGTGCCTACATACATATATAACACACTTATGGATACACAGAGAATGCATACCTACATATCATTCTATAAATGATGGAAATAAATCAGAGGTGGCCATTTCTAGATAGCTTTCCATTTAATAAGTTTTGCAGTGCTGATGTAATCTCAGGACCTCACACATGCTCAGCAACTGCTCTGCCATTGCACTACACCCCAGCCTAGATTCTTTTTCTATTGCTGTTGCAATACACAATATTCCAGATCCTGGAATGGGAAAACAGAACCAAACGAAGAAAGGAAGCAATTATGATCTAAATGCCTGCAGATGCTGCACACAAGTATAGTTCAAAAATATTGCCCCTGCGATTTTAACTGTTTCATTTTGTAGGAAGAATTGGAATTTCATTCTAAAGTTGATTATATGTCGTGGCCTTTCCCTTTTTCCTATTTCCAGCTAAAAAAATGATCTTACTGGCATGCTATGTAATGGATCAACTTGTTATTCCAGAAGTTTGACATATTCTAGAAGTTTCTTGCTCAGATAAAGGGAGGCAATACTGCTCACTGAGACTGTCATCTAGGATTATTACATTTTAAAGTTTTTTTTCCTCCTCAGCATGCTTCCTGAGGTGCCCTTAAAACATGCATAACAACTCTCTGACACGCTTTCTCCCTTCCCTTTAATCTCATAGGCCTTTGGAGCTGCCTCAATCAAATCTTACAAAAATGTGGCAAAGTCATTCAGCAGGATTTCTGCCAGGATCTGCTGGGACTCTGGCTCTGGGAAGCTTCAGCTGCCAGGTAAGTCCAAGTACTCAGACCAGGAGACCAGGAAGAGAAGCCCCGTCATCCAGGCGCCTGCTGGGACACCTGTGAGCTGTGAGCAGAGTCCTGACTCTAGTCCTGGCGGCTGTCGGACCCCAGCTGTCCAGGCAAGAACAGGATCTGCTTTGCAGAGACTGGTCGCCCACATATTTGTGAGCAAAGGAAGTGCCTGTAATTGCTTTAAGCAACTGTTTTAGAGTGTTTTGTTACACAACAGCAGATAACTGGAGCAGTTGTCAGCACTGTTAATTAAGAACATGCGGGGGGGGGGGGCGGGGGCGGTGGTGGTGGCACAAGCCTTTAATCCCAGTACTTGGGAGGCAGAGGTAGGAGGATTGCATGAGTTCAAGGCCACCCTAAGACTACCGAGTGAATTCTAGGTCAGCCTGGGCTAGAGCAAGACCCTGCCTTGATAAACTAAAAAATAAATAAATAAAATAAAATAAATAAAAATTGGGGTCAATCCGATGAACAAAATATACTATTCTTACTATTGTAGTTTATTTATTTGAAGCTGAAAAATCATTTTCATGTATTTCTTTGTCACCTGGACTTTGGAAGAAATAATATTTTTTGCTTTTTATTTACTTATTTATTAGAGAGAGGGAAATAGAGACAGAAAGAGAATGGTTGCGCCAGGGCCTTTAGCCACTGCAAATGAACTCCAGACGCGTGTGCCCCCTTGTGCATCTGGCTTATGTGAGACCTGGAGAATCAAACCGGGGTTCTTAGGCTTCCCAGGCATGTGCCTTAACCACTAAACCATCCCTCCAGCCTGAAACCACATTTTTTAAACCAGGGTCTCATGCAGTCCAGGCTGGCCTTGAACTCACTATGTAGCCAAGGATGACCTTGAACTCCTGTCTCCACTTGGGAATGCACAACCCCATCTAGTTCATAAGGTGTTGAAGGCTGAACCTAGGGCTTTCTGCATGCCAGGCAAGTTCTCTACTCACTGAACCCCAACCCCAGCTCCTTAAAAAATTTTATGATCAAAAATCAGAGGTAGAGACACAACTCCAACCTCTACCCACCTTTAAGTCTAGCAGGTATCTTAACCATATTAAAAAATAAACCTGAAGTTATTTTAATTTCATTGTTTAAAAATAAATTTAAAAAACAGCACCCCAGCATTTTAAATTTTAGTCCACACTGTTTTAGATGTAATAGATGAATATCATAAAATTCGTGGTTTAGGTTTATAGTCCTAACCTTGTGCTCATTTAAATAACTGGAATATAAATTCTAAGTGGTTTATTCTTTCTTCAGTGCTGGGAGTAAACCTAGGGCATTGTACTTGCTAGGCAAATACTGTGAGCGACCACCCCAAGAATAGAATTCCTAGTGAATTCTCAACTATAACATGAAGAAACTATTGGTAAAACATTCAAATATCTGGTCTCAAGCAATAAAATTTACTATCTAGAGCAAGTCCCATAATCAAAACCAATGTAACTAATTTTATTTAATTTTTAGGTTTTTTGAGGTAGGGTTTTGCTCTAGCCCAGGCTAGAGCGGTTAAGGCACTAGCCTGCAAAGCCAAAGGACCTTGGTTCGATTCCTTAGAACCCATATAAGTCAGATGCACAAGGGGGCCCGTGCATCTGGAGTTTGCAGTGGCTGGAGGCCCTGGCATGCCCATTCTCTCTATCTCTGTGTCTCTTTTTCTCAAAAAAAAAAAAAAATAAATAAAACTATTAAAAAAAGAAATGTCTGTTTTGCAAAGTGTTTTCATCAACATTATTAGCATACTAATGTGGAAGGTGACTCACTGTTCCATGGGTCCTCCTTAAGGGTCAAACAATAGCCACCATTTGTAGAGTTCCTCATTTTCGTAAGAATGAGGCAAATGTTCATAATATTTCCTTTTTACAGAGTGCTGGGCATGGTGGCTCACAGTTGTAAGCACAGCGTTTTGGAAGCTGAGTCAGGAGGATTGCCACAAGTTGGAGGCCAGCCAGGAATGTCTCAGAGGGAGGGAAGAGAGAGAAGGGTTGGGAGAGAGATATTTTATTTTCCAAAGAGTCTTTAATTATAATAAAGTATAGGTTTTTAGTCTCTCTCTAAAGAAAATGTCGACTTTGTTGTTTGGCATATGTGTGTGTGGTGCACATGTGTGCATGTGCATATGGAGGCCAGATGTGGATGCTGGGTGTTTCCCTCTATTGCTGTCCATCTCATTTATTGAGACACAGTCTTTCACTGGATCTACAGCTCATTGATTTGAGTAGACTAGCTAGGGAGGCCCAGGGACTCACTCCCTAGCTCCCGGAAGACAGGCGCTCAACATGATGCGGACATCTTATCTGGGTGCTGGGATCTGAACTCAGGTCCTTAGCTTTTGTGGAAAGCACTTTACCTAGTGAGCCATCTCCCTAGTTCTGAAAATCTTACACTTTGAAAGGTTAACAGCTCACACCTTATAGCCTTATAGAAGCACTTTAATAAGGAGTGTCCTGCTAACTTAGCTCCCAGCCTTGCCTTGAATTAAAACTTCCTTAGAGCTGGGTGTGGTGGTGCACGCCTCTAATCCCAGCACTTGGGAGACTGAGGTAGGAGTTTGAGGCCACCCTGAGAATACAGAATGAATTCCAGGTCATCCTGGACTAGAGTGAAACCCTACCTTGAAAAAAAAAAAAAAAAAAGGAGAATGGGTGCACCAGGGCCTTCAGTCACTGCAAATGAATTCCAGGTGCGTGTGGTCCCTTGTGCATTTGGCTTACGTGGGTCCTGGGGAGTCAAACTGGGTCCTTTGGCTTTGCAGGCAAGTGCCTTAACTGCTAAGCCATCCCTCCAGCTCAGGAACACTATCTTATTTCCAAGCATGCTTCCAAGATCAGAACAGTTCATTAAAGTATGAAATATAGGCTGGGCATGGTGGCCCACACCTTTAATCCCAGCACTTGGGAGGCAGAGGTAGGAGGATCACAGTGAGTTTGAGGCCACCCTGAGACTACACAGTGAATTCCAGGTCAGACTGAGCTGCAGTGAGACCCTACCTTGAAAAATCAAAAAACAAACAAACAAAAAATAAATAAAATATGAAATACAGCCATGATGGCATGCTCATAATTTCTAGAATCTACCTACAAGTTAGCTTGTGAACTAGAATATGTTATTTGATCATATTTTCCACTGAAGCCATCCTGCTTTCAAGCTGAGTCATCTTCATCTTGTAAGCCCACACCCTAACCCTCCACAGGACTTGCAACGAAGAGCGCTGAGCTGCGAGTCAGTCCACAACTTAAGAGTGCTGGTGGCTGCTCACAACTAGTGCTGGGGCGAGGTCGCCACACCTGCTTCTAAAAGTTCATAGCAACCCAAGAGGGGACTGCCGGTTTCTATGTTGCATGACTTCCACATTAGCAAAAGGTATACACTAACCTTATCGAGAAGAACTTGACAGAAAAGAGACTAAAGTTACATATAAAACTCAAAATACATGCTTGAGCTGGGGATGTGGCTCAGTGTTCAAATCCTTGCCTAGTGTGCACACAACCCTGGGTTCCCGCCCCAGCACTACATAAAATTGGGTGCCATGTTCGGGGACAGGGGGATGGCTCAGTGGTTAAAGGCACTTGTTTGTAAAACCTGATGGCCCGGGTTTTGATTCCTCAGTACCCATGTAAAGCCAGATGTCCAAAGAGGCACATGCGTCTGGAGTTTGTTTGCAGTAGCTAGAGGCCCTCGTGTGCCCATTCTCGCTCTCTCTCTAATAACAATATTAAAGAAAAAACTGGGTATGGTGATTCATGACTGCAGTCCTAGCACTCCAGAGGCAGAGGCAGGAGAATTAGGAGTTCAAGGTCATCCTCTGCTGTTTACCAGTTGAGGCCAGCCTGGGCTACATAAGATCCTGTTTCATGCAAGCCAACACACACACACAAAACAACAACAAAACAAAAACAATGCTGGGCGTGGTGGCGCATGCCTTTAATGCCAGCACTTGGGAGGCAGAGGTAGGAGGATCACTGTGAATTCAAGGCCAGCCTGGACTAGAGTGAGACCCTACCTTGAAAAACCAAAAAAAAAAAAAAAAAAAAAAAACAAAAACAAAATCAAAAATTAACCACCAAGCATGGTGGTGCACTCCTTTAATCCCAGCACTTAGGAGGCAGAGGTAGGAGGATTGCTGTGAGTTCAAGACCATCCTGAGACTACATAGTGAATTCCAGGTCAGCCTGGGCCAGAATGAGACCCTACCTTGAAAAACCAAAAAAAAAAAAAAAAAAAAAAAAACACCAAAACAAACCAAAACAAAAACCCCCAAAATGATACACTTAAGATCAATTTAGTCTCCGTGAATTCAAATGGACACCATGAGTTATTTTGGCTCGCATACTGGTCCACAGTCCACTCATGACAGGGCCACACTCCGGAACCAGCGAGCCTACCTCCTGCGTCACTGGTGCCAGCCTTGCTCTTCTTCTTCGCCTCAGGGAAGGGCTGATAGGAGGGTCTCTGTCCCACAGGCTCGTCCCCTTGGATGGCTGTTAAGTCGTGCATGCTGAAGCTTCGCAGGCGTTCCGTGATGGCTCCTTGGCTCTGTTTACAGAAGAGAGAGACCCAAGAGAAGGATGATTTCAGAGTCACATCGACTGTTCTACGTGTTAAAACATTGTGAAACACAGGAAATTCTTAAAGATCTTATTTAATTTTTTTCTTTATTTGCATATGTGTATGTATGGGTGTGCCAGGGCCTCTTGCTGCTGCAGACGAACACCGGAGGCTTGTGCCACTTTTTGTGTCTGGGTTTACATGGCTGGCTCAATAGAGTGACTATCATATACTGTTTATACCTGATTATATGTGCTTTATGATAGAGCTACTATCTAGCCTCCATTAATCCATTTTATCTTTTAAAAATGATTTTCAAGGTATGTACTTCCATGTAAATATTAGACATTACTACATTTCACCCCAAACATTTCAACACCACACTTAATTTAAAAATATTAATTGAAGCCAGGTGTGGTGGCGCACGCCTTAAATCCCAGCATTCGGAAGGCAGAGGTAGGAGGATCGCCGAGAGTTCGAGGCCACCCTGAGACTACATAGTTAATTCCAGGTCAGCCTAGACCAGGGTGAGACTCTACCTCGAAAGACCAAAAAGAAAAAAAAAAATTAATTGAGCCAGGTGTGGTGGTGCACGCTTTTAATCCCAGCACTCAGGAGGCAGAGGCAGGAGGATTGCTGTGAGTTCAGGGCTATCCTGAGATTACAGTGTCAGCCTGGACTAGAGAGTGAGACTCTACCTCAAAAAAAAACAAACAAAAAAAAAAGGAAAAAAAAAAGAAAGGAAAAAAATAATTAAAACAGTGCATGAGAAAAACAGCTAACTAAGTCTGATTCAGTATTCTGGATTAGTGATACCAAAACCAGTGTATGGGGCTTAAAGTTTATTATATAACGTTAGGATACTGTTTTAAAGCTAAGTCAGGAATGTGAGTAACTGACCAGAACAAGGCAGAAAAACTTAACAGCCAACACATTTTGGATATGAAATGATAATTAGGCAATGAATTCATTATATGGTTAAGATGTGCTTATCACCACATAATCTGACTTCAAGTTATTTTGTCTTAATGCAATAGACACAATTGAATACTGAAATTCAAATAACTCAAATAAAATAAAAGTTGGCTTCCTTCATTGCAGGGTCCACACTAGAGATGCTCAGTAGCTATGTGTGGCTGTGGTGGCGCGACTCTGGCTGGCGTAGAAAGCATCTCACCACGGCAAACGCAGCTCCCAGAGGGACAGCTTCTCAACCTTTCATGTATAGCCCCCAAATTATAAAGCTTGGTTAAAAGAGAAAAATTCCTACATAGATGCACTTTAAATTTGTATAGCATATAGATGATTCAATTTTTATTTATAGCTAGATTAAAAATATTCTTCTGAAGGCTTTTTACACTTATTATTTCTTCTCGCACATGTGAATTTCTGTCTGCCTCTACTTCTAACGTTACCATAGAAACTCATCCAAATGGTTCACCTCTGAACTTCAAAGGCAGAGGTGCCATGAGCACTGGGGCCTTGCTGCTAGCTTGGATTTCACTTAACGAAGAAGGTCTTGATTCAGGAGTTTTGAGTCAACATTCTGAGCTACTAATACCATATTACATCAATCCATTCCCCATTTATGCTGATATTTCAACCATGTTTTTTGAACTGTGGTAAGAATTATTAAAGAGTCTATTTCTCCTTGACATAATTGGATTTCACACATTTAAAAATTATTCTTGGGGGCTGGGCAAGGTGGCGCTCATCTTTAATCCGAGTATCTCAGGAGGCAGAGGTAGGAGGATCAAACCAAACCAAACCAAACCAAATGAAACCAAACAAACAGGGCTGGAGAAATGGCTTAGTGATTAAGGCACTTTCCTGAAAAGGCTAAGGACACAGGTTCGATTTCCCAGGACCCATGTAAGCCAGATGCACATGGTGTTTCATGTGTCTGGAGTTCATTTGTAGTACCTAGAGGCCCTGAGGTGTCCATTTTCTCTCTTTCTCTCACAAATAAATAAAATAATTAAAAAATATTAAAATAAAAACCCACAATTATTCTTGGGCTAGAAGTGGTGGTACACACCTTGAATTCCAGGAGGCAGAGGTAGGAGGATTGCTGTGAGTCTGAGCCCAGCCTGGGACTACAGAGTTAATTCCAGGTCAGCTTGGGCTAGAATGAGACCCTACCTCAATAAACCAAAATAAATAGGTAAATAAATAAATAAATTTTTTTTCTTGCTGGGCGTGGTGGCGCACGCCTTTAATCCCAGCACTTGGGAGGCAGAAGTAGGAGGATCGCCATAAGTTCGAGGCCTATCTCAGGTCAGCCTGAGATAGAGCAAAACCCTACCTTGAAAAACCAAAAAGAAATTAAAAATAATTTTTTTCTTGGCATGGTTTGGTCTCTTACTCGCTTCCTCTTTCCCAGATAACATCTTGTGACACGGGTGGTGGCCAGGACAGTGGAGAGACACTGAGGAAGTGACCAGAGCAGAGCTCACCTGAAAGATGCCACCTTGCTTTAGGAAGGACAGTTTCTTTAACTTGCCTTTTTATTTCTACATCCTTCCTCAGCAATTCTTGATTTTTAACATGCACACTCATACCCACATGCATGCATGCACACAATGGAATACATGTCTATTGTTATTGTTGGGCCTTAAACTGCCTTCAAAGCCAACGTGATGTGGTCCCCAGCCCCTGGTGCTGACTGGGAAGTGGAAGGACTTTCAAGAGGCAGATCTAGTGGAAGGAGGCCAGGCCACTGGACATGCCCTTGAAGGGGCATTGGGTCCCCCATCCTTTCTCTTCCTGGTGTCATGAGGAGAACAGATTGCTTTGCAAGCTTACGCTACTTGATTCAAGTCTAAGCAACAGGGTTAGCCAACAAGCGTGGACTGAAATGAAAGCTTTCCTGCTAAAGCTCATTACTTGATACGTTGTTATACTAACAGCTGATCAATATGATGCCCTCCTCGGCCTCACTCAGCTCTCATTCCTGCCTTCTTCCTTCCCTCTCCCGCTCTCTCCTTCCTGTCTTTGAGACAGGGTCTTATTCTAGCCCAGGCTGACCTGGAACCCACTCTGCAATCCTAGACGGGTGTCGCCATCAGAAGTGCTCCTCAGCTCCCTCGAGGTTGAGATTAAGTGGGTGAGCCACCATGTCTGGCTTCCTTGGATACAATTCCCGAGATGGCTTTAATTGGTGGCAGTGTCACTGAGCCAGGCTGCGCTGACAAGCACGTCCTTGCAGGCTTCGGTGCTGGAGTCAGGACAGTCAGCAGACGTCACAGGCCTGACCTCACACGTGAATCTTGCCCTTGCTGCTGCTCGTGCTGTTTCATGCACATCTGCCTCTAGAGCGAGAGCGAGACTGAGATGCTGGAGCCGAGCAAAGACTCAGGCTTCAGATCTCCTCACGCTCTGATACTGCGCGTTTAGTAAGTGAACTAAGTACCCTTTTATGCCTCTTCTTCCTTACTCTTGATTACTGAAGAGTTCGCCATAGATTGCAGCTGTTTATTTTTGAAATGGACTCTCATATAGCCCAGCTTGGCCTCAAATTCACTATGTGGTCAAAGATGACCTCGAACTTCTGATCCTCCTATTTCTCCGTACCAAGTGCTGGGATTACAGGCAAGCACCACCATGCTGGGGACTGAGCCTAGGGCTTTGCGTATGTTGGGCAAGCACTCTACCCAGAAGCCATACCCAGCAGCAGCGTGTTTTCATATGAACTCTGAGTTGCACTCAGGTCCAATGCAAGCTTCTTGGCAGGTGCGCCAGCTCTGCTTCAGCTTAGAGTAAGAATGGGAAAGTCCAACTCTGCTATCTGGGGATCCATTCACTGCCTGGATTTTAATTTAGCCGTTGAGTAAACCAGCCTATTATTATCAATACCCTCCAGGCTTCAAAGAAGGTCAGGTGCTGTACAGAAAGACAAACATGTGAGGACAGCCTTGTTTGGAGACCCCAACATTTCAACAGCAATTATTACCTTTGAAACTTGGATTTTTCAGCACGTATATTTTTTTTAATTTTAATTTTATTTATTTATTTGAGAGAGAGAGAGAGAGAGAGAGAGAGAGAGAGAGAAATAGGTAGAGAGAGACACACACAGAGAATGGGCACACCACGGCCTTCAGCCACTGCAAATGAACTCCAGATGCATGCACCCCCTTGTGCATCTGGTTTACATAGGTCCTGGGGAATTGAACCTGGGTCCTTTGGCTTTGCAGGCAAACTCCTTAACCGCTAAGCCATCTCTTCAGCCCTCACCACATGTATTTTATGGGACTAGAATAGAACTAAAATGAGAACACAGAGTAGTGTATATTGCCAATTTCAAGGATATTACAATTACCCAATGTGATCACTTTGAAAGAGAGTAGTAATTACAAAAGAATCACACCTCATGTCCCACCTGTTCCCTTTAGCTTTTCATAACTTCGACATGAAAAGCCCATTAGACAAGGATTGGGTTTGCTACATGAAGTTAAGTGGAAATACCTTTCCTTGACTCCAGAATCCTAAATTGTGAATGAAGTGTGAAGGTGTCCAAGACAGTTAAAGTAGACACACATGCAAATACGCAAATACTTTCCTGTTTAGGTAGTTAAAGTACACACACATGCAAATATGCAAATACTTTCCTGCTTAGGTAGTTGGAATGGGTGATTTTTTTTTCTTCAACTATTTCTTTAATAATACAGTTTAGAGATGGTAAATGAAAAAATTTTTAAATGTTAAAAAATTTTTTATTTATTTATTTGAGAGAGGTTAAGAGGCAGAGAGGGAAAGAGAGAGAGAGTGAATGGGGGTACCAGGACCTCCAGCTACTGTAAATGAACTCCAGACACACGTACCACCTTGTACA
Source organism: Orientallactaga sibirica (assembly GCA_036365145.1). Lineage (NCBI taxonomy): Eukaryota > Metazoa > Chordata > Mammalia > Rodentia > Dipodidae > Orientallactaga > Orientallactaga sibirica. Next base: position 20,702,010 of record JAEOAD010000032.1, on the reverse strand, counting down.
TCTGGCTTACATGGTACCTGGGGAATTGAACCTGGGTCCTTAGGCTTCACAGGTAAGTGCCTTAACCTCTAAGCCGTCTCTCTGGACTAAGAACTGACCTTTTTTTTTTTTTTTTAAAGCATGATCAGGGCTGGAGAGATGGCTTAACAGTTAAGGCGCTTGTCTGCAAAACCTAGGGACCCAGGTTCGATTCCCCAGGTCCCATGTAAGCCAGATGCATGAGGAGGCGCATGTGTCTGGAGTTCCTTTGCAGTGGCTGGAGGTCCTGTTGCTCCCATTTTCTCCCTCCCTCTCTCTCTTTCTCTGTCTCAAGGAAAAATAAATAAAAAAATTTTTTTAAAAAGCATGATCATTTAAAGTCAATTAGATTTTGGCAACTTCACCTGTGAAGCTTTAACTTCTTTTTTTTTGGGGAGGGGGAGGGACGCACTCCAGGGCTTACAGCCACTGCAGCAAATGAACTCCAGATGCATGCACCCTCTTGTGCATCTGGCTAACATGGGTCCTGGGAAACTGAAACTGGGTCCTTTGGCTTTGCAGGCAAATGCCTTTAATCGCTAAGCCATCCCTCCAGCCCAAAGCTTTAATTTCTATAAGTTTTTCCAGTCTTCTAAAGAACTCACCAAGAAGAGGCTGACAGAAAAAGCAGAGATGGCCAAAGGACCATGAGCTCTGCTCTTGACCTTCCTTCATCCCACTAGGGCCAGTCACCTGCAGATGCTGCCGGCATACCCACACGACAGAGATGGGTGTGCGCACCCTCGGCAGAGCCCTTGAAGGTCCTTCGCACAGCTGTGCTTTGCTCAGCCAAAATAAACATGTACGGCGCTGACCTTGTGAGCAGATGCCCAGTAATGAGGCCAGAGGATGAGTAACGTTTTCAGAGAATTGCTTTACAGCATAAGACATGTTCTGATTAGAGTCCTGTTGTCTCTGATGAGCTCGGGCAGTGTGACTGGGAAGCCCAGACAGGGTACCACTGTTTGCTAAGATCATACCAAGAGCCCAAGACCTTATTCCTAACAAACTGTGTGGTAAAAACAAAGAATGCTCACATTTTACTATTGGTGTTCTTTTGTTTCTCCTTAAACTTGATCTACGTCCTATTCCAGCTTCAATTTACTCAAGAGTGTGAGATAAAACTGCCTTAGGTCATTTTATCAGGCAGATCTGCTTAGGAGAGGAGAGGTGAGGTGAGGTGAGCTCCTCCACTCCCCTCTGGGTGATCCTGGAGTCTACTCATGCATTAGGAATGCTCATTCAGAGCAGGGCAGGGCGGCTCCCACCTGTAATACCAGCACTGCAGAGGCTGAGACAGGAGGATCACTGTGACCTCCAGGCAAGCCTGTTACAGTGAGACCCTGACTTAACAAATAAGCAAAAAAGATAGATTACTAAACTATAAAGCAGCATTCAAATGCTCAGAAGTATGCTGTTTTATAATTTATTAAGCTAGCGTTTTGTCTGTTTGCTGAAGCAGACCCCACTATAGCCCAGGATGACCTGGAACTCACTCTGTACCCGAAGCTGGCCTTGACCTCACAGTGACCTCGTACCTCAGCTTTCTGATGCTGGATGCAAGGTGTGCACTGCCACACCCACTACTGATCTAATCTTGATATCAAAACCTTTAAAGGCAGGAGCGCCTTTAGTCACTGAACTGAAGAGGCAGAGGTAGGAGGATCGCTGTGAGTTCGAGGCAGGCCTGGGACTACAGAGTGAGTTCCAGTTAAGCCTGGGCCAGAGTGAGACTCTACCTTGAAAAAACAAAAACAAAAAAAGTCAGGTAATAGGAAAACTCTACTACATTATATAGTCTACCATATTGTAATCCACAACTTTTTTTTTTTTTTTTTGGTTTTTCGAGGTAGGGTCTCACTCTGGTCCAGGCTGACCTGGAATTAACTATGTAGTCTCAGGGTGGCCTCGAACTCTCGGCGATCCTCCTACCTCTGCCTCCCGAGTGCTGGGACTAAAGGCATGCGCCACCACGCCCGGCTTCACAACTATTTTTAATACGTTACCTTATACACGCATGCTCCACAGTCAGTTAATGAATTCCCATTTAGTCCTCACTACAGGACTGTCTACTGGAGGCCTTCACCTTCCGCTATGTTAACTTTGATAGAGGAGCCACAGGTCTCTTAAAGTGAAAGTGCCCTCTTTTTATTTTTTGTTCCTGAGGTAGGGTCTCGCTCTAGCCCAGGCTGACCTGGAACTCATGGTGATCCTCCTACCTCTGCCTCCCGAGTGGCATGTGTCACCACACCTGGCAAGTGCCCTCATCTTTATTCTATAAAATCACCAAGTCACTGGTATTTCCGGCGTGTTGTCGTTTAGTTCAAGGCAACTGAGAGCCAGACTTGAGCAGTAATGAGCTTCATTTGAACCTGACACACCATCAGTGTTCCGGGAGGAGCGTTCCTGTTTGCTCCCATAGACACGTGACCCTCATCTTACACACGAAGCAGCGGAGGCCCACAGTGACAAGCAGACCACCTATAGTGACTTAGAAAGTCACAGCCAGCACTTTCTGGAAGTGACAGCCATCATCTTTCCATGTATCCAGTACGCCACTTAAGATATACCACACCAATGACAACATGCAGACAAACCCAAAAGCCATGATGCATATCTCCCAGGAGACATTCCTGACAAGCTGGCTGGTGAGCACAGCAAATGGCATTAGTAATTTGCTAAGTCAAATTTCAAGTTTGACAAACAGGATTTTTTTCATGCCAATTTTGAAGAGCCAGTTACCTCGAATTGATTGAAGGAGAGGTGTAGAAGGGAGCCAGAAATCCTAGCAAGTTATTGCCATCGAGAGAGCACCAAAGACAGAAAGAAGAAAGGTCATCTTTACAAGGATAATTTACTTAAACCATCTCAAGGTTATGAAGTGGGAAATCATGAGAGAATGACATTTTCAGGGATGCTTTTTTTTTTTGTTTTTGAGGTAGGGTCTCACTCTAGCTCAGGCTGACCTGGAATTCACTAGGTAGTCTCAGGGTGGCCTCGAACTCATGGCGATCCTCCTACCCCCGCCTCCCGAGTGCTGGGATTAAAGACGTGCGCCACCACGCCCGGCTTAGGGATGCTTTGTTAATTAAAATCCATAGCATAGAAGACAAAATGTTGAAATATTAAAAAAAGTATCTTCTGGATTATTTCAGTAATAAAATATAAACACAAAGCAAATTCTGTTACAATTTTTATAATGAGCTCAAATTAAAAATCCACTTCACCTGTTGATATGACATGCGGTAAAAACTGCAAATGCAAAACTTACCTTGACGGCAGCAGTGACAGCAGCAGTGGCTGCCAGATTGAGACCTTGCCTTCCGAAGTTCACCATCGTCTCATAGCCCCGCTCCTTTGCCTGCACAATGTACTCATCGATCTCCTGAAGCAGAAACAACCCAGTAAACCCAGGTGTGGGGCGCAGGCGGGGGAGCTCAGTATTGCCAGGAGGAGGATGGGGTGGAAGGGCAGCCTTGGCTATACAGCAAGTTTGAGGCCAGCCTGTGCTACATGAGACCCTGTTTCAAAAAAAAAAAAAGGAATAACCAAACCAAACAAAAGGCCAGGTGTGATGGTATACACTTTAAGTCCATACACTGAGGCTGAGGGAGGAGGATCACTATGAGTTCAGGGCCAGCACAGGACTACAGAGTAAGTTCCAGTTCAGTCTGGGCTACAGTGAGACCCTACCTTGAAAAAAATAAAAACAAAAAAATTGAAAAAAAAAACAACCCTACAAACAACAACAAAACAAAAGAAAGCACAGATGTTAGTATTATTCAGAAATCATATTAATAAGACCTAAGGTATGACATTCTCATAGCACAGCTAAGTTCGCTAGTGTCACAGCACAGAGTACGTGCTCATGCACGTTTCCAGAAGCGGGATATGAGAACAGCTTATCCGCCTTACCCTTTCCTTTGAGGAGAGAAGCGGGTGCAGGAACTTCCTGTAGATCAAGCTGGCGCCCCGGGTGTAGGGAGAGAGCAGCCATATGACGAAGGCGACCTTCAGCTCGTAGTACAGGGGAAACCTTCAAGAAATAGGTGGGGAGAAACCTCTTGGCTTTTTTTTGGAAATAATGTGGAAATCAGAAAAACACTTTTAATAATGTTTAGTCCTTGTATTTTGTTTTCATGTGTAAAACTTCACACCTGTCACTTAAAAATTGTTCATTTAGGGCTGGAGAGATGGCTTAGCGGTTAAGGTGTTTGCCTGCAAAACCAAAGGATGCCAGTTCGAATCTCCAGGACCAATGTAATCCAGATGCACAAGGGGGCGCATGCATCTGGACTTTGTTTGCAGTGGCTGGAAGCCCTGACGTGCCCATTCTCTCTCTCTCTCTGCCTCTTTCTCTCAAATGAATAAATAAAATATAAAAAACAATACTGATGGCAAAAAGATTTATAAAAAAAAATTGTTCACTTATTTATTTAAAAGAGAGAGCGAATGGGCACGCCAGGGTCTCTAGCCATTGCAAATGAACTCCAGATGCATGCACCACTTTGTGCATCTGGCTTTACATGGGTGCTGGGGAATCAAACTCAGGTTGTTTGGCACTGCAGGCAAGTGTCTTAACTGCTAAGCTATCTCTTCAGCTCATGTGCCACTTTTCGTGTCTGGTTTTACATGTGTGTTGGGAATTGAGCCACTCCATCAGGCTTTGCAAACAAGAACCTTTAAACCACTGAACCATCTTCCTAGACTTTTATCTTGTGGGGTGTGTGTGTGTGTGTGTGTGTGTGTGTGCGCGCGCACACGCGCGTGTGTGTATATTTGTTCAAGAGGAGGCCAGAAGTTGATATCAGGTGTCTTCCTCAATATCTTTCTACCTTTTTTCCCCCCTTTGAGGCAGGGACTCCTTCTGGCCCAGCCTGACCTGGAACTGGCCTCAAACTCAGTGATCCTCCTACCTCTGCCTCCCGAGTGCTGGGATAAAAGAAGTGCCCTGCCGCACCCAGCTCTACCTTGTTATTTTGATACAGGGTCTCTAAGCCCGGAGCTCACAGATCTGGCTAGACTAGCTACTCCGCAAGAACCAAGGGTTCTCCTGTCTCCACCCCCTCCTCCGCCCCTCCCCCTCTGCACAGTGTGGTTGAAGGCCTGTGCCACCATGCCCATCTTTTATGTGAGCGCTCTGGCTTGAACTCGGGTTCTTCTGCTAATGAGGCCAGCAATTCACCCACCGAGCCACCCCACCATGTTAAAGGACTGCACATGGTGCAGTACTGGGTGGGTGAAACACACTACTGACACACAGCAAGAGGAGTCAGCTCATGTGTGTTGTTGCTCCCTGGTACAATATGACTTCTGTGAGGGAATGAACACTCTCTGATTTTGCCTTATGGTGTTTGGCACAGAGCTGCCCAGGAGCTGGCGCCGCGTGGGCACCCACATGGACCCTGACGTGGTATGGTCTGAACGCTCGCAGACAGAGATATAAAGATGAGAAGGGAGGGCTGAACCAGATGCCAGGCATTGAAAGAGGAGTCATCTCGGAAGAGATGGAGAAAAACAGTCTGAAGCCACCCGTGTGGAAAGCAGGTGACATCAGGGCTCTATTTTAAGATCCTGGAGAAGAGGAGGGAGAGGGCGCCTGGGGAGGGAACCCCTTCATCAGAGGAGCTGCACAGAAAGCAGCGCTCCTGTGGGGAAAGGAGCTGGATAATCAGGCCGGTGGATCAACTTCCAGCTAGGGAGGAATGTTGCAGAAGGAGAGAGGGGGATCCAAGAGAAGCACTGAGACACCACATGGGGGTCCCGAAGCCAGCGACAAAGACAGAAGCTTTGGTACCAAGGAATAAAGCAAGGTGTCTCTTCTTGAAGGTTTCTGGGAGTGGGGACAAGTTCCACTCCTATTTGCTAGGAGCCGTGGAGATGTTGGATGAGTAGCTGGGGGGAGTCAGGAAGGCATGAGATAGACCCCATCACCCTAATTCAGGTGGCCTTGGGACCCCTGGTAACAGGGGACTCGTCTTGTTCCCCACTGGCCTTGAGCGCTGGGCAGCATCTGGTCTCTTAACCAGAGCACATGTGTGTTCTAACCAGCAACAACCAGGTAAGAACTTGGGACACTGGAGATAAGTTCCATGGTTCCTCGCAGCCGCCGCCGCAGAACTCACCAGGCAACGGTCTGATCTGCGATTGTCTCCGTCACCGTGTAGAGAGCAAAGACAATCCAGTACATCATCCAGCGCACCTGGAGATAAAGACAGACCCGTGAAACCTCTGGCCAGAAGCTCTGTCGGCATGGCAGCTCATGTCTGCCATCCCAGCACTCAGGAGGCTGAGAGGCTGAGGTAGAAGGAGCACCACAAATTCAAGGCCAGGCCTGGGTTGCAGACAGAAAGCTTACCTCAGGGCTGGAGAGATGGCTTAGCAGTTAAGGCGCACGCCAGTGAAGCCTAAGGACTCCGGTTCAAGTCTCCAGGTCCCATGTAAGCCAATGCACAAAGGGGCACATGCGTCTGCAGTTCATTTGCAGTGGCTGGAGGCCCTGGCACACCCATTCTCACTCTTTATCTTTACTCTCTATGTTCTCTCACTCCCTCTCTCTGTCTCTAATAAATAAATAAATAAATAAATAAATAAATAAATAAATAAATAAAAAATAAAATCTTTAAAAAAAGAAAGCTTATTTCAAAACTAAATATAACCAGGCAGGTGTCTTTAATCCCAGCCTTTAATGACTTTAATCCAAGCACTCACACTTGGGAGGCAGAGGTAGGAGGATCACTGTGAGTTTGAGGCTAGCCTGGGACTAGAGGGAGTTCTAGGTCAGCCTGGACTAGAATGAGATGCTTCATGAAAAAAAAAAAAAAAAAAGGAAAGAAAAAAAGAAATACTACCCCCAAAAAAAAAACAGGGGTGGAGAAATGGCTTAGCACTTAAGGAGCTTGTCTGCAAATCCAAAGGACCCAGTATCAATTCCTCAGGACCCACGTAAGCCAGATGCACAAGATGACATATGTGTCTGAAGTTTGTTTGCAGCCGCTGGAGGCCCTGGCACGCCTATTATCTCTCAATGTGTCTTTTTTCTCTCTCTCTCTCACAAATAAGTAAATAAAAAACAACAAACAACAACAAAAATAAAACCAACAACAAAACAGAAAACGAACTATAATGTGTGTGAGTGGCAGCTGGAATAATATTTTGTTTGTTTATTTGTTTTGTTTTTTGTTTTTCCAAGGTAGGGTTTCACTCTAGCTCAGGCTGACCTGGAATTCACTCTGTAGTCTCAGGGTGGCCTCGAACTCATGGTGGTCCTCCTACCTGAGTGCTGGGATTAAAGGCATGCGCCACCATGCCCGGCGAAAAATTTTATATAAATGTGTATTTATAGATATATGGTGTAGGTCAAATGTAGAAGATGATGGCTCAGTTTTCACAACAGTTTTGTTTTTGATTTTTAGAGATAGGGTCTTGCTCTAGCCCAGGCTGACCTGGAGTTCATTATGAAGTCTCAGGGTGGACTCAAACTCACAGAGATCCTCCTTCCTCTGCCTCCCAAGTACTGGGATTAAAGGTGTGCCTCCATGCCTGGCTGAACAGGTTTTATGAATGAGTTCTTTACATTACTACACCACATATCTTGAGATACAAGACTCAACGAATGCAATATGATACACTACAGCTCAGGAATCTACAGCAAAGAGTGGAAAACGACCTTTTTCTTCTAGATGGAGACCATCACTTGTTTAATCAGCACATTAACAACACCTAATGAGCATGTCTTTATGAGTTTGCATTCCCTATTTCTCTACATACAAAAACACTGGTCAGAAGCCAAGAACAACTCTAGGGCTGTTACTTCTATTAAGGACACGTCCATCCCATCATGCCAGTCACTCAGCTTGAGGGTCCAAGGGTGTAACAACTTCTTCCTCTTCCCTTCATGGAAGCCTGTGGCCCTGCCTGTGTCTTTGTCCTTCCATTCCAACCCCCATGGCAGTTCGGGATGGTTTTACCTCATGCCCGCAGAACATGGCTCCCTGACTGGCTCCTCACACTCTGCTTCCTTCAGTACCAATCTTTTTTTTTTTTTTTTTTTTTTTTTTTTTTTTTGGTTTTTCGAGGTAGGGTCTCACTCTAGCTTCTAGCTCAGGCTGACCTGGAATTAACTATGTAGTCTCAGGGTGGCCTCGAACTCATGGTGATCCTCCTAAGTGCTGCCTCCCAAGTGCTGGGATTACAGGTGCACCCACCACGCCTGGCTAACATCAATCTTTCACAGACTGACTTTCAAGTTAGTTTTTCTTCAGCTTGTTCATGATGCAAATGTACACCTTTTCTGCGCCAGTAGACACTTTCTTCTTTTCTGCCCAGTATATAACAGCAAATGCACAACCCCACACTAACTACGGACTGGGAACTGCTACACGCATGGCATATTAATAATCACCTTAATCCCTATAACAACACGATGAAGGAGGAAGTAGAATCACTTCCACCTTAGGTAACAAAAAGGTGGCACAGAGAGGAAGAATAACTCGCTCAAGCTCAAGGTCATTTTAGTGCTGCTTGGATAGAGGCTGCTTGACTCTGGAAGTGATTAGTCAACTGTGCCATATATGGAGAAAAAGTTGAGAAAAAAGTTGTGTAATGTCGAGTCCAATAACCAATTCTCCTGTGCTCACCCTAATCAGTGTCTAAAACAAAGTAGGTACTTACAAACAGCTCAAATATTTTAAAAAAAGTTCAAGGGCTGGAGACATGGATCAGCAGTTAAGGTGCTTGCTTGCAAAGCCTAATGACTCAGGTTTGATTCCCAAGTGCCCGTCTAAAGCCAGATGCACAAAGTGGTTCAAACACCTGGAGGCCCTGACAACCTCATTCTATCTCTCTTCCTCCATTTCTCTCTGCTTGCAAATAGATAAATACATAAATAAATAAAAATTTAAAAATTTAAGTTAGCATACAAAATAATGGGTGTCACTAAGGCATCCACCTTAGAGATTTGGTTTTAAGAAGGATGCTTGTTTGGACTGGGGTTAGCTCACCACTATAGTGAGCTTAGCATACTCAAGGACTTGAGTTCAATCTCAGTGCTATAAATTAACACAACAAAAAACTGTAACTCAAGCAGTTTTTTGTTTTTATTTATACAGACAAAATCAATTTAAAAAAACCATAAATGAAGCAACTCTACAGTGAAATATGAATAATATCAATGCAATCCAATTTATGAAGATTTTGAACACCTAAAAATTGCCCAAAGCATTTAACATGGTACAATTATCTATCCCTGAGGTAATGAAAGTGAATTCATAACATTATTAGAACATATACAAAAACAATGTCAAGTCTTCTCTTTGGTTTCTGCTTTTCATGACTTCCTTGAAGTCCTTTACTGCCGCCAGTCCAAGCTAATGTCTGAGCTGGGCCTGGAGTCAACCCCATGCTGACCTGTGCTGGCCCGCCCTCCCACAAACCTGACCCCACCTTTAAAGACAGCAGGGACACTACCACAGCCTGTTCCCTCAGTGCTCCAAACCCAAACAGAAAGTTAGTAAGTACTTTCACCTCACACACGCATTCACAAGGTTATCGGACTTTGCTAAGAAAGAAATGAATTAAAAATTGACTGCATGCCAGACATCTTGGTGCATACCAACAACCCCAGAACTGGCTGAGGTAGGAGGACTGCAATGGGTTCAAGGCCAGCCTGGGATAGGGTTAGACCCTGCCTCCCAACAAAGACAAGCAAGTGCTTTAACAATTATGACGCATACTTTAAAGATTTTTATTTACAAGTTTCATAAACACACACAATATACCATGATCATGTCATAATCCACTCCCAATACCACACTTTCCCCTTCCCAAATCCTCCCTCCACTGAATCCCTTCTCCTATACAACTCAACTCAATTTTGATGTCATCATTTTCCCACCTCCTATGATGCAGGTAGCATCAGCCACTGTGAGGTCATGAATACCAAGGCCACTTTGTGTCTGGATGACAGCATTGTAAGCACTCCTCGCCTTCCTTTGACTCTTACATTCTTTCCACCACCTCTTCCGCAATGGCCCTGAGCCTTGGAGGGTGTGGTAGAGATGTCTCATTTCGTGCTGAACACACCACTGTTACTTCTTAGCACTTTGGCCATTTTTTAGTCACCATCATATGATATATAGAGAGGGAAAGAGAGGGAGAGAAACGAATAGGCACACTCTAGCCTGCTGTCACAGCAAATGAACTCCAGATGTGTGTTCCACTTTGTGCATCTGCCTTTATGGTACTAGAGAACTGAACCCAGGTGGTCAGGCCTTTAACCACTGAGCAATCTCTTCAGCCCCAACATTTCTTACAGAGGAGAAAAATGAGCTATTGCTGTTTTAGCTTTTTTTTTTTTTTTTAAACAAAACCACCAGCATACAACCAAGTATACAATCAATAGGGTTTTCTGGATATTGTGCAAGGGTATTCACCTTTTTATTATTATTCTTATTTTTTATTTATTTATTTATTTATTTATTGTGGTTTCTGAGGTAGGGTCTTGCTCTAACCCAGGCTGACCTGGAATTCACTATGTAGTCTCAGGCTGGCCTCAAACTCATGGCATTTCCCTATTTCTGCCTCCTGAGTGCTGGGATTAAAGGTGTACGCTACCATGCCCAGCCTTTATTGTTCTTTTTTTAAAAAAAATTTTTTTAAATTAATTAATTAATTAATTAATTTTTGAGACAGATCTCAGTCTGTAGCCCAGGCTGGGCTTAGACTCATGGCAATTCTCCTGCCTCAGATTCCAGAGTGCTGAGATTACAGGCAAGAGCTATCATGCCTAACACCAACTACAATTTTATATAAGGAAAAACCTATGGTTTTCATTTGTCATTTATGAGTAAATTCTTGACAAACTGCTCTTTCAAATGCATGGATTTTTCATTTTCTTTATCAGAAATATAGACCTCAAATATAGGTGAACTCAATAATTGAGTATAATTCAGTGAGCACGTGTGATTCTCAGGAGCAACCACAAAGAAATCTAGCCTTGAAAATGTATGACTTTGTTTTTCACTAATGCATTTGGTTGGAATTTTATGTGAAATGATTACTCAGCAAAACTTATTAAGCCCATAACTCAAGCCACTCAACCTACTGTTTAAGGTTTTGCCAAAGGAAGTAACAGAGAAGTCAAGGTTAAATGAGAAAGAGAGAGAAAACAAGTTGTAAAATTATAATTAAATCCATGTGAAGATAAAGATCTTACATCTTTCGATCAGGTGAAAACACCAGGAGTAAAATCAGCATTAGTATCAGAAGCTGGTGGGGAATCAGTGATCGGTCCTGATGGTACAGGATTTTGACTTTGTAATGCAGGAATGGGTTCCACAACTCCTCCAGGAATCAAAACCGGCCACTGCTCAAGTCCCTTCTACAACATGGACGGAGTCTGCAAACAACCTATGCACATCCTCGTGCACCCTTTTATCTCTAGATGACTTATAATTCCTGGTAAAATGGAAATGCATGGAATAGCTATAGTACTAGACTTTTACACAGGAATGACAAGAAAGTCTGAACACATTCAGTATGGAAGCAGTTTTGTTCACAAGGTTTTGTGGGTTCCTATGTTTGTGTGTGTATGGATGCACACAGCTGGACGTGCACGTGGAGGCCAGAGGACAGCTTGAGATGTCCTTCATGAGCACAGTCCACATCTCTCAACATGCATTTCCTCCCCCACCAAGGGCACCAAGGGCAGGGTCTCATTCTAGTTTAGCCTGACCTGGACCTAACTTATTCTGGTGTCGCAGGCTGGCCTTGAACTCATGGCCATCCTCCTAACCTCAGCCTCCTAAGTGCTAGGATTACAGGATTGTGCCAACAAGCCCAGCCTCAAATGGATTTTTTTAAAACAGTGACCTTCTTTTCTGTTCCTTTCGTTTCCTTCTTGTTTTGTAGTTCTGAGAACTGGACCCAAGGCCTCATGTATACTTGGCAAGCGCTCTACCACTGAGCTATATCCCAGCTCAAATGAAATCTTAAAATCATTCAGATATCAAAAGAAGTTCATTTGCCAATGAAATATTCTCGTATAATTAGGCAAGTTCTTTTGAAGATTATGGAGCTATCTGTGATAGAAAACCATAGTATCTAAAATTACATTCAAGTTTACATAGTACACGGATCGGATTATTCTTCTTAACGAGCCGGCACTTGCTTTATTATTATTGGAAATCTATACAGCTTTTATAAAGCCTCAGCATTTCAGAAACCCAGACAGTCACGTGATGGAGTTCTTAGCTTCGTGCTCCCCACGGAATCAGAAGACATTTAAAGCCTGAGTGATGTGCCCACAGGCTAACCTCACTCTCAGCAGACCCCGCTGCACCTCACAGGACTGCACTCACACACTCTGATGCCCAAAGAAGAGTTGGCCTCCTTTCATGACTGATCCACATGCTTCAATAGAACAAGCTTTTACGTAGATCCCAGGATACACAGCTGCCCCTGTGAAGTGGCCCTCCGGATTTCCACTACAGAGAGCAGTCCCCAAGCTCTGGTAAGCTGGGGAGTGTCTTGCTCTGGTTATGTAAGAATATTGCTATGGTTTTATAACACTCACAGAGAACAGCATTTTCCTTAAGTTGTACCTTTGTATAACTTATTCTCATGCTGTTACCAGTGTGGTATTATAATAGTGACAATAACATGTTCAGTGATACAACATAGTATGTGATTAGAAAAATTAAAAAAATCAATTATTTTTTGAGGTAGGGTGATAAGTTAATTTGACAAACATTACTTAGGGTCTATTATGGACAAGCCTTTTTTTGACACGAACTAGTAAGAAACTATTACGTCAAGGTGCCCCTACCCCCTAGAAGCATCCATGAGTGGGTGTGAATTGAAGAAGACATGTAACAGGGTAAGAACAAGTGATGGCAGCAAGTTCCTTGATTCAACATACAACTATTAATATTTTATTACAGGTTACATAGAATTTACCAGCTTGTCTCAGTGCCGTTTACTTTTAAAGACTTCTGGGCTAGGGAAATGGCTCAGTGGTTAAAGATGCTTGCTTGCAAAGCCTGCTGGCCTGGGTTCAATTCCCAGTACTCATGTAAAGCCAGATGCACAAAATGATGCATGTATCTGAAGTTCACTTGCAGTAGCAAGAGGCCCTAGTACACCCATACTATTTCTATCTCAAATAAATAAAGGAGCAAAAGACTTCCTTAGTTACCTGACCCCCTACAAGGTCACACATACTCTGTGCATTGTGTGTCGGTGTATTGAACAGCATCTGGACTATAATGAAGAAGAGACTCCAGCGTCTTGCTTATCATCATTTTCCCAGCACCAGAGGAATCTCTCCACTGATATCTACTGCTGTCTCTCGGTCTGTCTCAACAGAGTCTGGATAGCCTAGCCTGGCCTGAAACTTCTGATGTACCCAGGCTGGTGTCAGCCTTCTGAGTGCTGGGATAACAGGCGTGAGCTACATCTGGTTTATTTCTAAAGACTGAGGGTCTAAATTGACACGAGAGTGAAAGAAATGCACCAAAGCAGCAGTTTGTTGCATACAAAATAACTATTTTGTCACAGTTGTTTACAAAATTATTAGACATTAAAAAACTTTCCAACTTCTCTCTCTCTCTCTTTTTTGGTTTTTTTTTTCTTTTTCTTTTTTTTGGTTTTTCGAGGTAGGGTCTCACTCTAGTTCAGGCTGACCTGGAGTTCACTCTGAATTCTCAGGGTGGCCTCGAACTCATGGCGATCCTCCTATCTCTGCCTCCCGAGTACTGGAATTAAAGGCATGCGCCACCATGCCCAGTCCTTTTTTTTTTTTGGTTTTTCGAGGTAGGGTCTCATTCTGGCCCAGAATTCACTCCGTAGTCTCAGGGTAGCCTCAAACTCACAGCAATCCTCCTTCCTCTGCCTCCAGAGTGCTGGGATTAAAGGCGTGTGCCACCACACCCAGCTCCAACTTCTCTTAATTAAAGAGATCTCTGAATCCTATAGCTACTAAGTCTAGTTTTTTTTTTTTTTTTTTTTTTTTTTTGCTTTTCTGAGGTAGGGTCTCACTCTAGCTCAGGCTGACCTGGAATTCACTATGTATTCTCGGGTGGCCTCGAACTCACAGCGATCCTCCTACCTCTGCCTTCCGAGTGCTGGGATTAAAGGCGTGCGCCACCACGCCCGGCTAAGTCTAGTTTTTTAAAATCAAATATGCCTAATGATTTCAATTATAAGCACAAATCCAGAGGATAAAGGTTATAAAACATGCTCCAATGGAAAAGAAAAAAAAAAAAAAGAAGAAAAACAACTTTGCTGAGTCTAAAGTGAAACAAACACTGTGAAGACCACCCAAGGAGAACTTTATTTTCTGACCACTATTAGCTACTCAGTGGGGTCATTTCACCCAGAACACTCCATCACACCACATTTCGGAGGAAGGAGACTCTTAGACGAAGTTCTTTAGAAATGGTAGAGTTGAAAAGATTTCATCTGTTTCATTAACGTTATGCAATAATTTGGTTATTTCATAACAATTCTCTCCCTTTTAAAACAAAGAGGAACAAAATGTGAGAAATCAAATAGAAAACTCCCTCTTTTATCCAACCCAGATGGCTCTGCGATGACATTTTTTCTCAGTGCTGTGCCAAGTGAAAGGCACAGTGGAAAAGAAGCTGGCTGCGCTTAAATTCCAAGCGGAGACAGACAGTGGCTCAACACGGGTTTTGAAAAGAGAGGAAGCATGTCAGGTACCAGCAGGTCACTCTGGGAGTGTCTCTTCCCTAGTGTCGCACTTGAGTGGGTCTTAAAGGCCTGTGGCTCACCGGGACTCGGGGGGTCAGAAGTCTCATGACCCTAGTATGAGCTCCCAGTAGCAGGATTTCCCTGCCATTTCTGGTTATGGCTGCCCGCCCTCACAGCACCCACCCTGCTGCTTGGAAGCGGAGAGCCATACTTTACACGGGTACTTTGGGGGTCCAAGTGATTTCAGCTGGGACCGACTGAAGTCAGAATCAGAGGTCTGTCACCAGCCTATATGCACCCCTTCAGGACCTGGACTCAATGAGGCCCCTCTATCTCAGCCCTGACCTCCGCAGGACCTGAGAGACTCCAAAGAAGGAAAAGTGCAGAAATGTCTCAAAACTAGATGATAATTAATTTAAAAAGTGTTGAAACGAAGATGCAAAAAGCAGGAACTGCTTAAGGGAACTGTTCCCAGGAGCAGAATTTAGGAAGGAATGACTTCTTAGTCCCAAAATAACTCTTTCCATCCACACTGGCCGAGCAGTCACATGTCACTGCCTTTTCTTTTCTTTCTTTTGTTTTCTTTTTTTTTGTTTAAAGTCCTCTTGATTTATTTGGAATGATACCCATTTGTAAGAGAAACGGTTCCCTTTAATAACTCTGTACAGAATTTCTCAGGGTTTTAAAATGGGAAGGAAAGAGCTGATCCCAACGGGGAGTAAAATGAGCTAACTGGTTATCCGATTGGTGAGTGTAGCTTCCAAGCTAAACTGTTAGCCTACTTTCTTCTTTCTCTTGGTGTTTCCAATGTTTTGACCCATTGTGTTTGCTAATTTGAGGTACCCAAGGAGGGGTACCCTTCACTGGGCCCAGTTCCTCATCTCCATCCAGTCTATTCCCAAGTGCACTCACCTAGTCTCTGACTGCACCACCCATGGGAATTTCTCTCCTTAGCTAGGAGAACACAGTAGCTGTACAGGAAAGGCTCAAGGCACACTCTTAACATGTCATCGGTATTCAAATGAATCGAGAACATCAGTCTTCCCAAGAAAGCAAAGACAGAGAAAAAAACAAAGAGAAAAACTACAGGAAGAATCAGTCCTTCGTGACTAAACATGTATCTGTGCTATCAAACCACTTCTCTTCAGAGAGCAAGGCCCACGGTGAGGGAGGGTAGGAGCAGCACAGGACACTTGGGTCAGGAAGGGCCACATTCTGTGCAGGCCCTGGGAAGCAGCATGCGAAGAGTAAGAGGGGCAGAGGGAAGCTTCACTCACAGACATTAGGCCAGCCCCCAAACCATGGAAACCAGGAGCAAGTCCAACCCAACATCCTGCCCTAACTTTACTGTTCATTTTGTTAAAAATGTTCGTTTCGGGCCAGGCGTGGTGGCGCATGCCTTTAATCCCAGCACTCGGGAGACAGAGGTAGGAGAACTGCCATGAGTTCGAGGCTACCCTGAGAGTACAGAGTGAATTCCAGGTCAGCCTGAGCTAGAGTGAGACCCTACCTCGAAAAACTGAAAAAAAAAAAAAAAAAAAAAAAAAAAAAAAAAAAAAAAAAGTTAGTTTCCTTTACTTTATCTCAAGTTGACTATCAACTTACATTTCTAAAGCAAACGATTTGTTATGTAGTGCTCATTTACATATGTAAACTTACTAGTATAATTTTAAGAAGCACAGTGTGCTCTGGAGAGGTGGCTCCGCAGTTAGATACTTGCCTGCAAAACCAGATAGCCAGGTTCCATGCTCCAATACCCATGTCAAGTCAGACACACAAGGTGCCACGTGTTGTCTGCAGTGTGTTTTCAGTGGGTGGAGGCCCTGTCGTGCCCGTACTTACTCTTCCTTTCTGCCTCTTTCTTTCTCTCTCTCTCAATAAATAAATAAATAAATAAATAAATAAATAAATAAATAAATTTTTAAAAAAGCACAAATGGTGACAGGGATGTGGTGAAGGACTGCCTCAGTAATATAAGACACCTTTTTTTCTTCTTCTTTTCTATTTTTTGTGTTTGTTTCATTTAAAAAAATTGTTTATTTATTTTTATTTATTTATTTGAGAGCGACAGACAGAGAAAGATAGAGAATGGACATGCCAGGGTCTCTAGCCACTGCAAATGAACACCAGATACATGCACCCCTTTGTGCATCTGGCTTGTGTGGGTCCTGGAGAATTGAGCCTTGAACTGGGGTCCTTAGGCTTCACAGGCAAGCACTTAACCACTAAGCCATCTCTCCAGGCCCTTGTTTCATTTTTTCTGAGGTAGGATCTCACTCTAGCCCAGGCTGACCTGGAACTCAGCAGCTTAGATTGGCCTGGAGCTCACTCACAGTTATTCTCTTCCTTTGGCTTCCTGCGGTGGTTTGAATGTGAAATGTTCCCCACAGCCTCATGTACACTCAGTTCCCAGTCAGTGGACGACTGCAGGGTGGGGTCTGGCTGCAGGAGGTCTGTCACTGGGCTGGGCTGGTTTATTCCTTCAGCCTTCCTGAAGGTTCACTAGCTCGGCTCAGTCTTGCTACCGCCTTTCAGCTGATGTGACAAGATGTGAAACTTCTCAAGACTGTAAACTGAAATAAACTCTTTTCACCCATAAACTGCTATAGTCCTGGATGCTGGGATTAAGGGCGTGACCCAGCATGCTACCATGTCTGACATGTTTCTATTTTGTTGTTGTTTGTTTTTGAGGCAGGGTCTCATGTATCCTAGGTTGGCAATGACCTTCCTGTGCAGGTGAGGATGATTTTGGACTACTAATCTACCTCCTAAAATGCTGGGATTATGGGGTGAACCAGCACATCTGGGGCTAGAACCCAGGGCTTTGTGAAGGCTAGGCAGGTACCAAGCTATATCTTAGTACTGTATTTTTTTAAAAAATAATCCTTAGTTCGCATTCAAAATAATGGTGTTCATTATAACATTTTCATACATATATATTTTTGTACTTTGCTCATATTAACTTCCCATTAGCCTCTCATTTCCCCTCCCCAGCATCCCTTCTGCCTTCCTGTCACGTGCCACATGCACGCAGGTGCATGCGCGCACACACAGAACTTAATTGGACTCTGTGTGAGAGAAACATGTGACATTTGCATGAGATGTCAACTGTTTTCATCTGGGCAGTGGGCAGGGCTAGAAACAAGTACGTAGATTGCTTCATCCTCTTATCACACGTGCAGATTGCAGCCAGTGAGGCATCTGACAGGCAGATTCCATTCATGCTTTGCACATAGTTGAGAACCAGTGTCACTGTGGTCTGTACAAACCAGCAGCACTGGTATTGCCTCGTGCTGGCTGGACATGCAGGATCTCAAGTCCAGGTCAGACCCACTAAACTAGACTATGCACTTTCGCCAGCATGGAGGGTTCGGGTCTGATAGCTGGCGCTGGGCATCCACTCCTGTGGGTTCTATGACACCTCCAGAGGAAGGTGCCATCCACATAGACAGTGTAAGAGCCTTAGGTCTGGGGAAGAGACAAACCTGGTGTTGTGAAATGACTTGTTCAAGGTCAACACGTAACTGTAACCTTACTTTCACAACGCTACACCCCTTACGCAGGTTACCATTTCGGAAACTACTGGGCTGGGGGTGGCTGTATGTAAGAGTGCTTGCTGGTGAGTATGAGGACACGAGTTTGACCTTCAGAACGTACCCAGAAAGTGTGGTGTGACCACATATGCCTGAAACCTGATGTCCTCTGCTTGCCTCCCTCCACAGGTGTGTGCATGGGGTGCACACACCTACATACACCTGTGCACACCACATACATTCATTCCCCCCCCTCCCCATCAAGAGGCATGGTGACTCTTGCCTGTAATCCTAGCACTCAGGAGACTGAACTGAAGCAGGAAGATTTCTATGAGTGTGAAACCAGCTTTGACTACATACCGAGTTCCAGGTCAACTTGGGCTGCAGAATGAGACACTGTCTCACAAAAAACAAAGCAACAATTCTTCAAGGTCTCCAAAAAGTAGAGTGAGCAGGGCCATTAGCACACCTAGCAACCAGCAGATAAAAGCTTTACCTATTTCTCTGCCCCCAAGTCCATGAGCAACAGTCTGTTGTGCACCTGTTACAAGAGGCAGATCTGTGTGGGTGTGGAGGAGCCATGGGGCTTCCTCCCCACCCCAAGGACTAAACCCACTTCGAGTCAGTTTCCTAAGAGTAAGTCTGTCTCCTGCAGGGGTAAGGTAAGAAACCTTATCAGAAAGCTGACTGCAGCCATTAATTCTGAGTCTGGCAAACATAACAAAGCCAGTGTTGAAAGACTCCTGTTTGAGACCTTTGGAAGGGAAGCTTTGGAAGTCACTAGGAGTTTGTAAAATATAAATGACTAAGACCTTTTGAAATTTTATTTCCCATTGTATCTGAAGAATTTGATGTGTATTTAACGTGCTTTTCCTTTTTCTTTTCAATAAAAAATTCTGATAGCCAAGAGATGAACAAGATTTAAACTAAAGCATATTTGAATATATTTAAAATAAGAAAAATAATTGTGAGCACATGTGTGTATGTTTGTGTATGCATGGATATGCCAGGGTCTCTTGCTGCTGCAAATGAACACACATCCAGCTTTATGTGGGCAATTGGGGAATTGAACCTGGGACAGTAAGCTTTGCAAGCAAACCCCTTTAATTACTGAGCCATCCCCACCAGCCCATATTTAAATTTTTTTTTTTTTTTTTGGTTTTTCAAGGTAGGGTCTCACTCTGGCCGAGGCTGACCTGGAATTCACTATATAGTCTCAGGGTGGCCTCGAACTCACAGTGATCCTCCTACCTCTGCCTCCCTCCCGAGTGCTGGGATTAAAGGCATGCACCACCATGCCTTTAATCCCAGCACTAGGGAGGCAGGCAGAGTTAAGGGGATCACCGTGAGTTCAAGGCCAGCCTGAGACTACACAGTGAGACTCTACCTCGACCCCCCCCAAAAAAAAGACAGTATTTTCTTATGTTTATCTTATGTTTCTGAAGTACCATCTTTCTCATGTGCTTTTAAAATTCCATGCAGTTCTGGGGAAAGACTTCACTTCTCACAGTTAACACTTCCAGGAACAGCCTGGCCTTCAGGACTGGAGGGCCTCTACCAGTGCTGTGGATCTGGTTGACACTGCTGGTTGCACCTGTATCTGGTAGAGCACACACTGTTTATAAAATCACAGAACGGAAGGACGATGACGATGCACCTGCTGAGCATTCGAGGGGCAGGTCCCGGCACAATGCGGTAGGGACGTTAACACATCATAATAGAACCTTTAACTGAGTGGGACAGACTTCAGGTATAGTCCATAGTATTAGGGAAGACCTCATATTTAAAAAAATGTGTTTCTCCCTCCTTCTCCGACCCTCTTTTACTGAATCCTTTTTTTTTTTTTTTTTTTGTTACTTTTGTTTTTTCAAGATAGGGTCTCGTTCTAGCACAGGCTGGCCTCAATCTAACAGCTATCATCCCACTTCTCTCCCAAGCACTGGGATACACATGGTGTGCACCACCATGCCGGCTGGTTTTGTCCTCTTTCTCATACAGGATGGAATGTTCATGGGCCCAATACACTGTAGGTAACAAACAACAGCTACTGTGAGATTATGAATGCAACCGACACTTCAAGTCCAGAAGGAAATACCTCCTATTTTTAGGAATTAAAATTATAGGTAAGGGGACTGGAGAGATGGCTTAGCAGTTAAGGAGCTTGACTGCAAGACCAAAGGACCCAGGTTTGATTCCCCGGGACCCATGTAAAGCCAGATGCTCAAGGTGGCACATGTGTCTGAAGTTCGTTTGCAGCAGCTGGAGGCCCTGGTGCACCCATTCTGTCTATCTGCCCTTTTCTCTCTTTTAAATAAATAAATAAAAATATTTTAAAAAAATATGGAGGCTGAGGAAATGGCTTAGCGATTAAGGCATTTGCCTGTGAAGCCTAAGGACCTGGGTTCGACTCCCCAGGATCCACGTAAGCCAGATGCACAAGGGGGCACATGCATCTGGAGTTCGTTAGCGGTGGCTAGAGGCCCTGAGTGCCCATTCTCTCTTTCTCTCTATCTACCTCTTCCTTTCTGTCTATCAAATAAATAAAATAGAAAAAATATTTGAAAAATATAGGCAAATGGGCTGGGGACATGGCTTAGTGATTAAGGCATTTGCCTGCAAAGCCTAAGGACCCAAGTTCAATTCCCCAGGACCCACATTAGCCAGATGCACAAGGGGGCGCACATGTCTGGAGTTCATTTGCAGCGGCTGTAGTCCCTGGTGTGCCCATTCTGTCTTTCTCTCTGCCTCTTCCTCTCTCTTTCAAATAAATAAATATATTAAAAATAAAACAAAAAATAAAATATAGGTAAGGCCAAGGAGATGGCTCAGCAGTTAAAGGTGCTTGCTTACAAAGCCTGCTGGCCTACGTTCAATTCCCCGGTACCCATGTCAAGGCAGATGCACTAAGTGGTGCATACATCTGGAGGTTGTCTGCGTGACAAGCAGCCCAAGTATGCCCATACTCTCTTTCTAATAAGTAAATAAAGAATTTTAAAAAATAGGTAGTATAAAACCGAGTGTGGTAGTTTATGCCTTTAATCCAGCACTCAAGAGGCTGAGGTAGAACTGGGAGGCAGAGTGGAGGATCACCATGAGTTCGATGAGACCTTTTTCCCAGCACTTGGGAGGCAGAGGCTGGAGGATCACCATGAGTTCACCATGAGCCACCCTGAGACTACACAGTTAATTCCAGGTCAGCCTGGACCAGAGTGAGACCCTACCTTGAAACCCCCAAAAAAAAAAAAAAAAAAAAGAGGCTGAGGTAAGGGGATGAGTGTGAGTTTACAGTGAGTTCCAGGGTAGCTTGTGCTAGAGTGAGACCCTGTCTCAACAACAACAACAACAAAAGGTAGTTGAGTATTTGTTTGTCATGTGGCTTGATTAAACCCTCTTGCTTATCCATTTGTTGAACCTCTCCCCTGTGGTTTCCTACCTCAGGTCTCTCAAGTGTTTGTGGTGTTGTTTCCTTTTGCTTTGTTTTGAGTCAGGCTCTCATGGAGCCATGACACCTTAGAACTTGTCATGAAGGCAGATGATCTCGAACTGCTGAGTCACCTGCCTTCACCTCCAGAGGGCCGTGACGCCGGGTGTGCACCACCATGCCTGGTTTGTGGAGTACTGAGGACTGAACCCCAGCCTCTGTGCATGCTAGGCACTCTATTACCTGAGCCCCAACCTCAGCCACTGTTTTTTTTCTTGTTTGCTTATTTGTTTTTAAATATATTTTATTATTTATTTGAGAGAGAGAGAGAGAAACTATGAAAGCGCCAGGGCCTCTAGCCACTGCAAACAATCTCCAGATGCATGCGCCACCTTCTGTATCTGGCTTATGTGGGTCCTGGGGAATCAAACCTGGGTCCTTGGCTTCACAGGCAAGCATCTTAACTGCTAAGCCATTCCTCCAGCCCTTGTAATTTGTTCTTTTGAGGCAGAGTCTCACTCTAGTCACAGGCTGGCCTGTAACTCACAGCAATCCTCCTACCTCAGCCTTCTGAGTGCTGGGATTATGTTGTTCTGAGACATGGTGTATTGTGACGCGGAGGCTGGCTCTGAGCTACGATTCTCCTGCCTCAGACGCCCAGTGCTGAGGTGACGGTCACGGTGTCACATCCAGCTTCTGATGTTTGTCTTCTCAAGCTCAGCCAAGTGAGCAAATCCGGGATGAATTAATCCCTGGATGGTGTTGTTATATTGTTTTGCGTATCCCATTGTCAGTTTTGCTTTTAGTTTTCAAGGCAGGGTCTCACTCTAGCTCAGGCTGACCTGGAGCTCACAGCTGTCCTTGTACCTTCGCCTCCTGGAGAGCCCTGCTTTGCTTATTTTTATTTATTTTTGCATGTGCCTCTGTGCAGTATGTATGGTGTGACGTTGTGGTGTATGTTGATGTGTGGTAGAGCACTGATTCATAAAACACCACACTGGGAAGATGGTGCCTGTGTTCAGAGGGGTGGCGGCCAGGAGCACATCTGTGTCCCTCCTCCATCACGCAGCTGGGCTCCCTTGAGATGGAGTCTCACTGATTCTGGAGCTTGCCGTTTCCCACAAGCTCCAGGGATTCTCCAGTCTCTGCCTTAACTGCTGAGCCATCTCTTCAGCCCACTTTAGAGACTTTAATTCTGGTATTTTTCTTTGCTAGCTGGAATTGCAGTTTTTTTTCACCTCTTTCAAAGCGAAGTCTTAAAGCTCTCATGTTCAAGAATATAAACTGTGGCTGGGCATGGTGGTGCACGCCTTTAATCCCAGCACTCGGGAGACAGAGGTAGGAGGATCACCATGAGTTCGAGGCCACCCTGAGACTACAGAGTGAATTCCAGGTCAGCCTGGACTAGAGTGAGACCCTACCTTGGAAAACAAAACAACAACAAAACAAAACAAACAAACAAACAAACAAAACCAGAATGTAAACTGTGAAGTGCATTACTATCCCCCCAGGACTGATCTGAGCTTCCTCCTACAGCCAGTGGCTCTTTCTTCTTTTTGGAACTTACTGGGTTTTCTTCCGTGGTGAGGTTTGAGTAAACTGAAGGAAGGAACACAGAACACTGGCTGGGAGTGCAGATCTCCCTGAGGTGAGGGTGGAGCAGCAGTTGTCTGGACCTTTTTGGACCCTGAGCTAGCTGTTCTCTCACTAGGGATCAGGGTGGAGGTGGCCAGGCCTCTCTCCAGTTTGCTTCTTAGCAACATTGCCTTTAATGGAAACAAGTTTGTCTCTGTTTCAAACTCCATTTCCACTGGCACCACAGTTGGTAAAATTCTTCCTAGATAATACAAGTCTGACTTAGCCTCTTAGGTTAGTGTCACTGTGAGAAATTTTCCTCTGTGCCTTCCAAAGCATTTTCCCGGAAGCTAGGAAAGGACAGGCGGCTTCCGCTCATGGAAATGCTTTCAATTTACCTCAGAGAAGTCAAGGGTCACAGGAATTGACATTCAAAAATGTTAGAAGGAACTATGTTAGGCATTTATGTTCAATTTACAATGATATAATCTTGTCCACATTTAACAGCTCTTCCTCAAGTTACATGCATTGTCATGACCCCGGATGGGCATTTTCAGGAAACATGAGAAGGAGCCACTTAGGACAACAGTGTATCCATACCAGCCACTCCAGGAGAGAAGTGAGGTTTCTTTTTTGAGATTTGAAACAGGGTCTTATATGGCACAGGCTAGCCTTGCTATGTAGTTGAGGATAACCTTGAACTTCCGTTTCCCCTGCACTGACTTCCCAGTGCTGGAATCAAAGGTATATCCCATCACAAGCACTTTACGTGGCACCAGGGATCAAGCTCTGGGCTTTGAGCACGCTAGCCACGCACGCGACTCAATGAGCCCCAGCCCCAGCGAAGTCACCCAGACACATCAAAAGTCAGGTTTACAAAAATAATTATCACATAATTTGAGTACATTTAAATAGATTTACTTCATTAAAGGACAATGAATTGTCAATTTTATTAAAACAGTGATTTATTTATCTGATCGTAACTTAAGGACGGAGGGTGCAGCTCTGAGGCACACGTTGTGGCTCATGTACGACCATGGATTGGATCTCCAGCTCCACAAAACCCAAACGGGACTTATAAATACTCAAACCCACGGTGAACACACAGTGCTCATCCTGACCACTAATACTAAATTTAAAATTGCTTTCCAGGGTTAAGAATATGATAATATGCACTACGTTAAAATCCACTCTTACAGACTCACCTTTAGGAACCAATGTTACTGAGAGGTCTCATTTAGTATCACAGTATAATCCAACGATCGCTACCCCAATCACAGAGCTAACTTGATAGTCTGGGTGAAGATGACAGATAGGACATACATGCTCCAGGTCTCTCTGTCTGCAATCTCACTCAGCAACAGTAAAATAGGATTTTACAACAGTTAAGAGGTCACAGAAGAGAAGAGAAGAGAAGCCTCTCAGTCGGGAGTCTGGAAGGAAGTGGGCGAGCTGCAGCTTACTTAGGAGACCTGCGCAGTGAAGGAGTGAGCCGGCAGTGGGGAGACCTAAGACCCACGTGACACAGCAGAGCTCAGTGGTGAAAGGCACGTGCTTACAGAGCCTGCCAGCCTGGGTGCAATTCTCCAGCATCCACAGAAAGCTGGATGCAAAAGGTGGAGTATAGCTGGGCATGGTGGCGCATGCCTTTAATCCCAGCACTCGGGAGGCAGAGGAAGGAGTTCAAGGCCACCCTGAGACTACACTAATTCACTAATTCCAGGTCAGCCTGAGCTAAAGTAAAACCCTACCTCGAAAAACAAGCAAACAGACAACAACAACAACAAAAAAAGGGGAGTATGCATCTAGTGCTCATGTGCAGCAGGAAGAGATCCTAGAACACGCATGCACACATGCATGCATGCATGCATGCACATAAGTCAGTATTTTGAAAAAGACAGGGCTACAGATAGAAGGTAGGATGATGTGGGTCTGCTTCAGAAGCATGGAGCACCCCCACCCCAGAAGATCAAAGATACCTAGAGAGGCCTGGAGAGACAGCTCAGCAGTGAAAGCAGCTGCTTGCAAAGCTTGATGGCCTGGTTTCTATTTCCTAGGGCCCACATAAAGCCTGAGGCATAAAGTGATGTATGCATCTGGAGTTTGTCTGCAATGGCAAGAGGCCCTGGTATGCCTATTCTCTCTCTTCCTCTTCTCTCTCCTTGAAAATAAATAATATGTAAAATATTTTTTAAAAATACCCAGAGCTACTCCTTGACAGTAGAGAAAAGTTCTTTAGCATATTTCCCCCTTTATCTCCACCTAAAACTACTGGGCAGATCCAGATGTTACCAATGAACAACAGCTACAGAGTGTGCACATGGTATGTTTGCTCATGCACACTACCTAAACATTAGTCAAACACCAGGTCACTCTGAACACTCACAGACTTTGAGGACCATTTCTAGGTCTTTCCCTGAGACATCTTCCATTCGACGTTTTCTTCTTTCCTCTGGCTCACAGGGAGTCTCAGGACCAAATGTCTGACTTTAACTTTCAAGTGAGTTTAGCCAATCTTCCTAATACTGCTTTCTCCAGCATTCTTAGTACAAGAACCCTTGGCTTCCTAGAAAAGCTACAGCAATTACACATGACTTGCAAGTAAACAGAGGGTGGGTAGGAGCCTGAAACCCTCTGCCAGGCCACACCAACTCCTCAGTGAGTTTGCATTTCAGTGTCTGCACGACTGGGAGGGTTGAAGTTGGCCACATCAGCCTCACTACCCAGGAAATTACATCCCAGGAAAGCTCTGCTTTAAAAATAGGCAAAGGAAGACAGGAAGGCTGCCAAAACATGCAGCACTTTCCATTTGTTTTGATACGAACACTGCATCTGTTTTATCAGGTGTGATCTACCATTTGCAGGCTTAAGGGGAATGGTAGTAGTTAGGGTGGAAAGAAGTAAATTAACCAAAAACGTTTGTTTTTACAAAATACTTTTGAAGTAGATATCAGCAGAATTGAGGTCATAACTAAACACCACAAAGAAATGGGGCTTTGGGATAAGTGCTGGAACTGAACTGTGTTACAGCCCTGACCCAGCAGAATCCAAGTTGAGAAATGAGAGCAGCTCACTGAGGAAATGTAGAAAATCTTATCAGCACAATTCAAGGTTGTGCATGTCTTTAAAAGCCAGTTTTTGCCAGACTTGGTGGCTCAAGCCTCTAATCCCAGCGCTTGGGAGGCAGAGGTAGGAAGTTGGCTGAGTTGAGGCCTGCCTGGGACTACAGAGTATGACTATACCTCTACCCCCTTCCCCAAAAGCCAGTTTTTCTGTTTTCTTATTTACTTATCAATTCACTTATTCAAAAATACTGACTACTACAGACTATGTACTGCTTTAGGAACAGGAACAGTACCATTAACACAACGAAGCTTTGCTGGGCGTGGTGGTGGCGCACACCTTTCATCCCAGCACTGGGGAGGCAGAGTTAGGAGGATCACCGTGAGTTCGAGGCCACCCGAGACTACATAGTTAATTCCAGGTCAGCCTGAGCTAGAGAGAGACCCTACCTCAAAAAACCAAAACCAAACCAAAATAAAACAAAACAAAAAACCAAGTATGTAAACAAATGCTTGCACATGAGTGTTTATAGTAGCACTTTTCCATAACTGCCAAAAGACAGAACAGATGTCTGTCAAGAGATGAAGAGAGGCTAGAGAGATGGCTTAGTGGCTAAGGCAAAGCCAAAGGACCCAGGTTTAATTCCCCAGGACCCACATAAGCCAGATGCACAAAGTGGCACATGCATCTGGAGTTCGTTTGTAGTGCCTGGAGGTCTGGAGGTCTTGATTCATCCATTCTTACTCTAGCTGTCTCTTTCTCTCCCACCCCCCAGATAAATAAATACAAATATTTTTAAAGAGATGAGAGATAAATAAACCACTGTACTGGTTATGAATACAAGGGAATATTGTTCCAACATAAAGAAGATTGATATGTCAATCTGTGACACCACAGCTGAACCTTGAGGACAGGACACTAAATGAAAGAAGCTGGACACAAAATCAGGAAGTGGACTGGCTGCTGCCAGACGCTCAAGGAAGGGAGCGCCGGGAGAGGGGTGCACACTTAACGGGCATGGGGTTTATTCTGGAATGATGCGGGTCTATAAAGAGGTGCTGTTTATGCAGCACTGTGAATAGACTGTCTCGTGAGAGTTAGTCTCCAAAAAGAAGGGTTGGGGCTAGGGCAATGGCTCAGTGGCTAAGGTAACTGCTCGCAAAGCCTACTGGCCTAGTCTGATCCTCGGTACCAACATGAAGCCAGGCCCAAAGTAGTGCTGCTGCTTGCAGCAGCAGACACCTTGGCCACCCACACACCCACACACACGCACATCATACTTGCTGGACTGAGATGTCTGTCTCAGTGCTAACTGTGGTGATAAACACCCATAAGTCAGATAAGACAAGCATTGCTACTCTCTGAAACTTTTCTCCATTAAACACAGTCAAGCTTGAGTAAGTCCATATTCTCCTAAAGAGTATGAGTAAAATTAGGAGAGAGGGCTGGAGAAATGGCTTAGTGGTTAAGCGCTTGCCTGTGGAGCCTAAGGACTCTGGTTCACGGCTTGATTCCCCAGGACCCATGTAAGCCAGATATACAGAGAGGTGCATGCATCTGGAGTTCATTTGCAGTGGCTAGAGGCCCTGGCACACCCATTCTATCTGCCTCTTTCTCTGTCTGTTGCTCTCAAATAAATAAATAAACAAAAAATTAAAAAAAAATTAGGAAAGAAAAAAGATGAATTAAAAAAGGAAGAAGAAGCCAGGTGTGGTGGCACACGCCTTTAATCCCAGCACTTGGGAGGCAGAGGTAGTGAGTTCAAGGCCAGCCTGAGACTACATAGTGAATTCTAGGTCAGCCTAGATTAGTGAGACTCTACCTTGAAAAACCAAACCAAACCAAACCAAACCAAAACCAAAGGAAGAAGATAGGGAAGAGGAAACTGAAGGAGACACTGAGGATTAAGAATGAGGTCATTATGTATAAAGTCTAATTGCAGCTGTGGTATCAACAATGATGGAGAAGGCTCCATGCGCTTCACGTGGAGAGGAAGTGGGCTTGTACAAAGACTCAGTTTACCTATGGATGTAAAAAAGCAAAAACAGCCCCACAAACTCAAGTAGGAGCTATGTGATTACTTGTCTTGGGAATTGTGGACCCCAAAAAACAGTGAGGTCTGCTTGAAGGGCCTAGAAACTGCCTTCAGGGTTAGCTGTTTAAAATTATTATTCTCATTACTAAACATTCGTATTACACTAGTGTGTGTGCCTGGTGTATGTGTGATGTGGTGTGTGATGGTGTGTGCTTGTGTGGACAGTCATATGCAGTCCATGTGTGAGCGTGCAGAGGCCAGAGGAGGTGACCAGGCGTCTCTTCTCTCGCTCATCTGTGTGCTCCTGGAGACAGCCTCTCTCAACTGGAAGCTGTCTTTGCAGTCAGCGAGCTCCAGTGATTCTCCTGTCTCCCCTCCGTGGACTTGGGGAACAGGCATGAGAGGCCATGCACACCTTGTTATGTGGGTTCTGGGAAGTGAGCCCAAGTGGCCCTGTGCCCTCCCAGGCCCTCATGGTTGCATGGCAAGCCTTCTAACCCGCTGAGCCATCTCCTCGGCCCCATGCCATTTGTGAAATGAGTCAATAATACTTACATATTCCTTCACATTTTTTGTTTTCACAGCTTTGTAGGAATAATATGCAGGATAAAGCATTCCAAACACCAGCCTGAAAATAAGAAATAGAAAGTTAACTAAGCACAACTCTGCCTTTAACTGCTCAAGAAAATTTAACCTAGCAGAAAATACTTAGGAAACCAATAACTGTAAATTCACATGAAGGTAAGTTCATATGTAAACTAAATTCATCTTAAGAACCAAAGTAAAAATATTTCTTTTATAAAGTAGCTTCATGGAAAGGAAAAATTTGATGTTTAAAATCTTTTTTCTCACTGCAAAAAAATATTCTGGGTTTTTTTGAATACCTGAAAAATGTAGGAAATCACCAAAAATAAAATAAAGATTGCCCCAAGCCTACCAGATAGAGATAACCCATCATTGTAAATTACTTTTTTTTTTTTTTTTTTTTTGAGGTAGTGTCTTGCTCTAGCCCAGGCTGGCCTCAAACTCAGCAAATCCTCTGCCTCCCAAGTGCCTGACTGCAAATTCCTTTCTTTTTATGTTTTTAATTTAAAGGAGATAGATACACTGGGAGTGCCAAGGCCTCAGGCTACTACAAGTGAACTCCAGGTACTTTGTGCATCTGGCTTTACATGGGTATGGGGAATTGAACTCAGGCCAGCAGGCTTTGCTAGTAAGCCTTTAACTAGTGAGCCACCTCTCCAGCCAGCAAAGCCCAATCTTTATAGGTGTGTAGCACTTTAGACACACTCTTGTGGCAATGCAAACTTGATCCCTTACACCACAGCTTGAGAAGTCCTACTTCTAGGTAGGATGTCAGACCTGAGCAACAGTGGTGGGCTCACTACTCATGATGTGCA
Source organism: Orientallactaga sibirica (assembly GCA_036365145.1). NCBI lineage: Eukaryota > Metazoa > Chordata > Mammalia > Rodentia > Dipodidae > Orientallactaga > Orientallactaga sibirica. The sequence continues at coordinate 20,672,253 of JAEOAD010000032.1, read as the reverse complement.
CTTCAGTAACTCTAGAGCAGGGAGAAGGCGCAGGGGAAGGCTCTGGTCACGCAAACACAAGGACTTCATTTCAGATATTTTGCATCTACACCAATGCTGGGTGCAGGGACCACACAGAGAACCCCAGCCCTGGGGAGGGAGGTAGACACTGCATCTGTGGGCTCCCTGGGGAGGTAGACACTGCATCTGTGGGCTCCCTGGGGAGGTCTGAGGGCTCCCTGGGGAGGTAGACACTGCATCTGAGGGCTCACTGGGGAGGTAGACACTGCATCTGAGGGCTCCCTGGGGAGGTAGACACTGCATCTGAGGGCTCCCTGGGGAGGTAGACACTGCATCTGAGGGCTCCATCTGGGGGTAGGTACTGATCACTGCATCTCACTGGGGAGGTAGACACTGGGGGCTCCCTGGGGAGGTAGACACTGCATCTGAGGGCTCCTGGGGACACTGCATCTGAGGGCTCACTGGGGAGGGCTCCCTGGGGAGGTAGACACTGCATCTGAGGGGGGAGGTCACTGGGGGCTCCCTGGGGAGGTAGACACTGCATCTGAGGGCTCCCTGGGGAGGTAGACACTGCATCTGAGGGCTCACTGGGGAGGTAGACACTGCATCTGAGGGCTCACTGGGGAGGTAGACACTGCATCTGAGGGCTCACTGGCTAGCTAGTGTACTCTCGATGAAGGTGGAAAACAATTAAGGAAGATATCTGGCATTTCTCTCTGGGCTCCACACACATATGCACCTGCACAAACATGTCCCTCCACACATACAAACACACAGGAATGCACATCACACACAATCTCCCTCCATCCAAAAAAATCCCTCTAAACATTTAAACATTTATAAAATGACTTTCAATCACCAATAGGACTTCAGTGAATGCCACCTGTCAAGATCAGCAGGATTTTGACAGCAGAGATACACCAGTACAGAGACATAGAAAAGACAGACACAGATAGGTTACATCATAGAACACACACAGCTGATCAGTGGCATTGTCTTGTAATTCCATTCTCATGGAATCTGTTACTTAACAGTACTATTCTTTTTTCTTTACATTTTTTTTTATTGACAACTTCCACAATTGTAGACAATATCCCATGGTCCTTCCCTCCGCTTCCCACTTTCCCCTTTGAAACTCCACTCTCCATCACATACCCTCTACCCCAGTCGGTCTCTCTTTTATTACAGCACTATTCTTGTTTGATTTTACTAGAGGCCCGATGTCTGTTTGCACTTTGCCGAGCTGGGTCCTGCCCTGGTCAACTTCCCATGTTGCTGACAAAGTTCCTAACTGTACTGGTTGGAATCAGATGTCCCTTGCAAACTCTTGTGTTCTGGATGCCTGCTCCCCAGCTGATGGCAGTTTGGGGGTGGGGCCTTGCTAGAAGAGGTGTGTTGCTGGGGGAGACCAACCTCGAGCTTTACTGGCCATCCACTTGCCCATGTTAGCTGGGCTCACTCTCCAGCTGCTGCTGTCCACCTGCCTTGGCAGAGGTGATGTGCAGCCTCTGCTCAGGCCATGTTTTTTCCTGCCATCATGGAGCCTCCCCTCGACACTGCAAGCCAAAATAAAACCTGTCCTCTTATCAGCTGCTTTCGGGCAGGTGCTTTTCTCAGCAACAAGAAGGTAACTGCATCACTGACAAAAATTAGTTCAAGCTGGGCGTGGTGGTGCACACCTTTCATCCCAGCACTAGGGAGGCAGGAGGATTGCCATGAGTTCAAGGTCACCCTGAGACTACGGAGTGAATTCCACATCAGCCTGAGATAGAGTGAGACTATACCTCAAAAAACCAAAAAGGAAAAAAATTAGTTCAGGGGGCTGGAGAGATGGCTTAGCAGTTAAAGAGGGTTTGCTTGCAAAGCCTGATGGCCTGGACTAGATGTTCCATTGCCCATAAAAAGCCAGATGTATAAAGCGGCACAGACATGTGGAGTTCGTCTGCAGCAGCAAGAGTCCCTGGTGCACTCATTTTTTCCCAAGTACATAAAAAAGGTTTTTAAAAAATCAGTTTAAGGGAAGAAGGGTTTATTTCAGCCCAAAGTTCCATGTCATAGGGTATCTACCCTAAGCGGGTAGGAAAGCACAGTGGTGGAAGCTGGTGGAAGCGGGTCACATTCCGTGTAGTAAGGATGCAGAGCCAGGAGCACGCTCTATTTATTTATTTATTTATTTTGGTTTTTTGAGGTAGGGTCTCACTCTGGTCCAGGCTTACCTGGAATTAATTGTAATCTCAGGGTGGCCTTGAACTCACAGCGATCCTTCTACCTCTGCCTCCTGAGTGCTGGGATTAAAGGCATGCGCCACCATGCCCAGCTTCTATTTATTTACTTACTTAAATTTTTTAAAAAATATTTTATTTTATTTATTTGAGAGAGAAAGAGAGAGAGAGAGAGAATGGGCATGCCAGGGCCTCCAGTCACTGCAACTGAATTCCAGATGTATGCATCTCTTTGTGCATCAGGCTTATGTAGGTTCTGGAGAATTGAACTGGGATCCTTTGGCTTTGTAGGCAAACGCCTTAACCACTAAGCCATCTCTCCAGCCCTATTTTTAAATTTTTATTTATTTGCATGTGTGTATGTATGGGCACCCAAGGCCCCTTGCCTCTGCAAACCAAGTAACGTCAGCAGCTTACCTGCCACTTTTTGCATCCGGCTTCCATTGGTAGCTTTTAGGAATTGAACCCTGAGTCATCAGGCCTTGTAAGCAAGCAAGCTCCTTGAGCCACTGCTGCCTCTCTCCCCCTCCACCCCGCACCCCCACCCCTGGCCATTTATCTATTTTTTTTCTTTTTTTTTTGAAGACAAAGGAGATTTATTGAGAAAAAGGCAGAAAAGCTCCACAATGTCAGAGCAAGCCAGTTTAGGATTGTGGGCTGCACTGAGGGAGAGGAAGTTAGTGCTTTTGGAGTTAGAACTCAGACACGAGGAGGCATGGCAGGCTCGGCAGTGAGGAGCCTTTAGCAACTGTCTTTTTGTGTTTTTCGAGGTAGGGCTCAAGCCCAGGCTGACCCGGAATTCATGCAGTCTCAGGGTGGATTTGAAATCATGGTGATCCTCCTACCTCTGCCTCCCCAGTGCTGGGATTAAAGGCACGTTTTGTTTTGGAGACATGGTCACGTGTAGTTAAGGCTGGCCTTACACTTGCTGTGTACCGGGATGCTACACACTCGTGCTACCCAAGCCAGGTCACCGTGCTTGTGCGGCAGCAAGAGCTTTTACCCACAGAGCATCTCCACAGCCCTAGTGCCTGTAGACTGAAACTCAAAAGGAGGCCTGGAGAGATGGCTTAGCGGTTAGATGCTTGCCTGTGAAGCCCAAGGACCCTGGTTTGATTCTCCAGGACCCACGTAAGCCAGATGCACGGGGGGATGCATCTGGAGTTTGTTTGCAGTCGCTGGAGGCCCTGGCGCGCCCATTCTCTCTCTCAAATAAATAAAAATAAATAAAATGACATTCAACAGGACACTCTTTGGGTTCCTCCCTGGGTAGGGAGTAGTCGGTCTTACTGCCCTGGGTCGCGCCTCCCTCAGGTCTGTAACCCAGGCCTGTGGGCTCTTCCTTGGTGGAAGACACATCTGTCTTGCTTTATGTTGTGGCCAGCAGTACGCTGGGCTCACGCCATTCCACCAACACAGTTTCCCAGCATGTTCTTCCACGCACACTGTCAGATCATGTCCTACACATGTGCAGCCCTGCCTTCTTAAGACTTTGGTAGCTAACCACCTCTCTCGCCACCTTGCCGGCTGGCCTCTGTGGGACCCGTCAAGATAGAAATGGAAAGTCACTGCCTCACACAGACCATGTGCTCAACATGCCTGTGTCTCCTGCAGTCCTGCAGTGATCCCTTCTTGCCTGGAATACTTGCCCCCTCCACACCTTTCTTCTTTCCTTTACTTCCCACCATTTCTTTTCTTTCTGTCTCTCCCCCCCCCGCCCCCACCAGAGTCTCACTCTAGCCCAGGCTGAGGTGGAATTCAGTCTCAGGGTGGCCTCAAACTCATGGCAATCCTCCTACCTCTATCTCCTCAGTGCTGGGATTAAAGGCGTGCACTATCACGCCCGGCTTCTTTCTGTTTTATTCTTGCATCATTAAACCACACATTTCCCCTTAAGATCCAACCCTCTGCACAAAACATCTAAATTATGGTTATTTTGAACTTTACAGAAAATTGTCAGGATTAGTCATTTTGCATCCAGTATATTCTACCTTAGAGTCTTGGACATTTTTTAAAATATGTAAGTGGCTTCAGAATAGATAGTTTTTCTAAATATAAGAAAGATTTGATGTTGACACTGTGTATATAGGTATTATTTATTTATGTACTTGAGAGAGTGTCTCATGTATCCTAGGCTGTACTCAAATTTGCTATGTAGCCAAGGATGACCTTGACCTTTGATCCTCCTGCCTCTACCTCCTGAGAGCTAGGATTACAGGTGTGTGCCACTATGCCCAGTTTTTTGTTTTTGCTTTGTTTTTTCTTAATGTGGTGCTGGGGATTAAACCAGTGCTTGTTGCATGACAGGCAAGCACTCTACTAACAGAGCCCCACCCCGGCCCACACCTATATTTTTCAGTTTTTATATTGAATAAAATAAATTAGGATCACAAGCAGAGAATCCCTAGCAGCTATCTCTATAAGAACAGAAAACAGAAACGCTTCTCTCTTGTACCTGGGAAAGAGTGAGCGACTTCATCAGTGTTGGTTGGGACAGTTTATAATGAACATGGCACATCATGGCGGCCCAATGTGAATATTATGGTGTAATTTATTAGTAACATTTGTAATATTCTCTAGGTTTGGGGGGATTATTTTCTTTAACAGTGGGGTCTACTGTTGATGTTTGCAACCTGGGAGGTTGGGCCTGGAGCCAAAGCATGAACACAGCTATTTTAGCAGGCCACCTACAAGGTAAACTCAAGGTTTATAAAGGGATAAAATTCACCTATAAATTGGAATATTTTTACAGTCACAGAGACAGAAACAGTTGCTCATTTCCTCTTCGTCTTATTTTCACCTAAAGAGAGAAACCTTTGCCAAAACACTCAATGCCCCTCACCCTCTCGCAGGCAAAGCGGCTCTTTGAAATGTATGAACACTAGCTATGCTAAGAAACCTACATGATTACAAACAAGCCCAGTAACAGGAATGAAGCAGTGAGTGAGATGGTCCTTGAAATATCTATCTTCTAGGCAGATAGTCACTCATCCTTCACCAATATCGTTTTAGAGAACCACAAAGGCCAGTCTAAAAGGCGCGAGTGCTTGCACTTCTAGAATGACATCATCAAAGCTTAGAAGTGCTGTGTCCGTGTGCTCTCTAGCACTGCCCAACAGTCATGAGTGTCACTGCTGACTGAATGTTGATTAAAACTTCTTTGTCTAAACTGCTTGCTATAGTGTTATTAGAAGGTGCAGAAAGCACATGAAAGAAAGCAAAAATCACCTATCATTCCTCTGCTGAGTCACCTTTTTTTTTTTTTTTTTTTTCAGGTGAGCACCTTAACTGCTGAGCCATCTCTCTAGCCCTTTTGAAAAAAAATTATTTATTAAGTAGAAACTTGGTATGGACATATCATGTGTTGGTACCACCATTTCCCTCCTCCCTGCCCCCATTCCATTGAGGACCCTCCTTAGTGGGATTGCTGGTATTCACCATGGGGTTGTGGGTTATGAGTTGTGAGATCAGCAGTCATGGGGGGGGGTCAATGTTTCTGGATATTTCCAGCCCATTTAAAAAATTGTTTTAAAAATTTATTTCAGCCAGGCGTGGTGGCGCACGCCTTTAATCCCAGCACTTGGGAGGCAGAGGTAGGAGGATAGCCATGAGTTCAAGGCCACCCTGAGACTACATAGTTAATTCCAGGTCAGCATCGGCCAGAGTGAGACCCTACCTCAAAAAAAACAAAACAAAACAAAATTTACTTCAGAGAAAGACAGAAATAGGCAGAAAGAAAGAGTATGCGCACGCCAAGGCCTCCGGCCACTGCAAATGAACTCCAGATGCATATACCACTTTGTGCATCTGGTTTTCCATGGATGTTGGAGAACTGAACCCAGGCCGTCAGGCTTTAAGCAAGTGCTTTTAACCACTGGACCATCTATCCAGTCCCTTTCCTTCTCTAAAAAGGGTTTTGTAGATATCTATATATTTTCATCATAAGTTTTTTCAGAGCCTGGAGAGATGGTTTAGTGGTTAAGGCACTTGCCTACAAAGCCTAAGGACTAGGGTATGATTCCCCAAAACCCATGTAAGCCAGATGCACGAGGTGGTACATGTGTCTGGAGAATTGAACTGGGGTCCTTAGGCTTCACAGGCATGCACCTTAACCACTAAGCCATCTCTCCAGCCCCAATGTTTTCGTTTTAATTTTAAAATTTTATCTATTTATTTGCATGCGTGGTTGGGAGTAGGGGCAACAATACCTCTTGCCACTAGAATGGAACACCAGACACTTGCACTTCTTTTTGTATCTAGCTTACATGCATAGCTTGGGAATTGAACCCAGTCTCGCAGGCTTAGCAAGCAAATGCCTTTAATCTACAGAGCCATCTCCCCAGCCCCTAAATGATGCTCTTACAAACAATTTATAGACATAAGAAAATGGTGATCACATAGCAGTGAGTGAAAGAGCAGGATACAAGTTTGTGTGACTTAGGATGTTATGTTTTAAAATAGCATTTTCTTTTTAAAAAAGTCTTTTATTTTTATTTATTTATTTGATAGAAAGAATGAGGCAGAGGAAGAGAAAGAAAGAGAGCTTCCCCTTGAGTCTATAAGCCAAAATAAGCCCTTTATTCCCCAAAGCTGCTCTTGCTCGGGAGATTTCTACCAGCAATGCGAACCTGACTGCAACAATAAATAATGTCATTTGCAGAGAGGGAGAGAATGGGTGCGCCAGGGCCTCCAGCCACTGCAAACGAACTCCAGATGCATGTGTCATCTTGTGCATATGGCTTATGTGGGTCCTGGGGAATCTAACTGAAGTCCTCAGGCTTTGCCAGCAAGCAAGAGCCTTAACTGCTAAGCCATCCCTCCAGCCTAAAACAGTGTTTTTCAAAGATACATTAAAAAAATCTGAGGCTGGAGGGATGGCTTAGCGATTAAGGTGTTTGCCTGCAAAGCCAAAGGACCCAGGTTCAATCCTCCAGAACCCACATTAGCCAGATGCACAAGGAGGCTCACGCATCTGGAGTTTGTATCTGGAGTTCATTTGCAGCAGCTGGAGGCCCTGGCACACCCATTCTCTCCCTCTCTGCAAATAAATAAAAATAAAATATTTTTTAAAAATCTGGAAGATTGAGGATTTAGCTCAGTGGTATTGCTAGCCTAGAAATCACCAGGCCCTGAGTTTAGTTCTCAACACCCTCCCCCACAATAAAGAAATGATAAGAGTAGCTCACTGCTATAATTCTTAAAACTAGATGATAGGTATATGGGAAATTTGTTATTTTAACATCTAGTTTAGAAAATAAAAAGCCCAGTCCAATATTTAATTCTTGAGACAGGGTCCCCATGGTGGCTGGATTCAGGTGTCCCCCATAAACTCAGGTGGTCTGGATGCAAGGTTCCCAGCTGACGGCAATTGGAAATTAAAGCCTCCTGGAGGCAGTGTATTGTTGGGGGCGGGCTCATGGGTGTTATAGCCAGTTTCCCCATGCTAGTGTTTGGCACTCTCCTATTGCTGTTGTCCACCTTATGTTGGCCAGGGGGTGATGTTCACCCTCTGCTCATGCCATCGTTTTCCCTGCCATCACAGTGCTTCCCCTCGAGTCTGTAAGCCAAAATAAGCCCTTTATTCCCAAAAGCTGCTCTTGGTTGGGTGATTTCTACCAGCAATGCGAACCCGACTGCAACGGTAACGTTGGTACCGAGGAGTGGGGTCATTTGCTACTGGACACCTGACTGTGTGGCTTTGGCCTTTTGGAGCTGATTTTCAAGAGGATTGTGGGAGGATTTGAAACCTTGGCCTAAGAGATGCCTCACAGTGCTGTAAGTACAGCTTGATGGACTCTTCTGGTCAGAGCTGAAAGACCAACTACGGACTGTGAGGGTTGCTTTAGGAGGGTGAGAAAGAGCTTTGCCTGGACTGGGCTAGCAGTTTGTGTGCGCAGCTTGCTGTTATGTTCGTGTCCTGAGAAGTTATGTGCATAGAAATGAACTGGTGTGAGCAGAGGGACATGGCACCGAAACTGCCTATTCAGCTGCAATTGAGAGATTACAGCCTTCGAGACTCTTTAGAAGGGGCCTGAGTGCTCAAGGAGTGTCCTGTTCTTCAATGTCTGCTCTATTCCCCCCTGGATTAACAAATTGGCACCCTACCTGGCATTGTAGAGTATAAGAACTGAAGGAAAGAGAGGGTCATTGAGTTTGCAACACGGTCTTATGTTTTGGAAATGGCCATGGGCAGTGTGAAGCAGGTTTGCTGGATGCCTGCATGGAGACCCCATGGGGCCATGAGGATGGACCGTGGGTTGCAGAGGAGACCCAGTGGAGATGCCGGGACTATGAGATGGCTGCCAAGGAGAGCTGCCAGCCCTGGGTGAAGTTTTCCAGGATTGTGAGTGGCCTAGCTGGAGGGGCGGAATTGGAACTCCAGAGACTTGTTGCTGGTTAGAATTATTGGACTTGGAGACTTGTCACTGCCTAGAGTTGTTGGACTTGCAGCTACAGAGTTTGATGTTTGCCCTGTTTAAACCTTGTATTGGTTATTCTTTGCTATGCCCAATGCCATCTTTTGCAGTATGTTTATTCTGTGCCATTATGGGTTTTGGAGGGATGTTTTGGTATTATGGCTCAGTTAAAAGATCTTGGACTATGGAAATGTTTGAAGATCATTGGGATTGTTTAACAACTATGGGGACTTTTACAGTTGGATGAATGCATTACATTTTACATCATGGATGGTTATCAGTTTATGGGGCTAGGATGGAATGTGGCTTGATTCAGGTGTTCTCTAAGGTGTTCTGGATGCTAGGTTCCCCAGCTGATGGCAATTGGGAATTAATGCCTCCTGGAGACAGTGTATTGTTGGGGCACGCTTATGGGTGTAATAGCCAGTTTCCCTTGCTAGTGTTTGGCATGCTCTCCTGTTGCTATTGTCCACCTTACGTTGGCTAGGCGGTGATATCCACCCTCTGCTCATGCCATCGTTTCCCCTGCCATCATGGACCTTTGACCTCGAGTCTGTAAGCCAAAATAAACCTCCTTTTTTCCACAAGCTGCTCTTGGTCGGGTGATTTCTACCAGCAATGCAAACCTGACCTGACTGCAACAACCACTAAGGCATTTCTCCAGTCCCCTTATGATAAGTTTTTTGATTTAATAGATTAAAAAAGAAAGCAGCCAGCCTGAGACTACATAGTGGCTTCAAGGTCAGCTTGTGTTAGAATGAGACCCTACCTCGAAAAACCAAAAACAACAACAAAAAGAAAGCTGACAGGCATGATAGTGCACGCCTTTAACGCCAGCACAGAGGTGAGAAGACTGCGGTAAGTTCGAGGCCAGCCTGGGACTACAAGGTTTGTTGTTCTAGGTCAGCCTAGGCTACAGTGAAAATTTGCCTCGAAAAAAGGACAGCAGTTGTAATCCTTTTAATACTTGGTAACCTGTCTGGATCAGTTTTGTGATTAAATATTAATGTTTTTTAAACATCTATGTAACTTATATACCAGGTGTTTAAAAAAAGTTGATGAAGCTGGGTATGGTAGCTCATGCTCATTATCCCAGCACGCGGGGAGCTGAGGTAGGAGAATCACCGTGAGTTCAAGGCCAGCCTGGGCTATAAAGTGAGTGCCAGTTCAACCTGGTTTAGAAGGAAACCCTGCTTCAAAAGAAAAAAAAATTTTTTTGAGCTGGGTGTGGTGGTGCAATGCCTTAAATCCCAGCTCTCGGGAGGCAGAGGTAGGAGGATGACTGTGAGTTCGAGGCCACCCTGAGATTGCATAGTGAATTCCAGGTCAGCCTGGGCTAGAGCGAGATCCTACCTTGAAAAACCAAAGAAACAACAAAGTTTTGATAACTTAATTTTTATTTTATTTATTTATGAGAGAGAGAGAGAGACAGAATGGGTGTGCCAGGGCCTCTAGCCACTGCAAACAAACTCCAGCACCACTTTCTGCATCCGGCTTTATATGGGTGCTGAAGAACTGAATCCAGGTCGTTAGGCTTTGCAGGCAAGTGCCTTAACCACTAAGCCATTTCTCCAGCCCCTGACAAAACTTCTGGTGTGTGTTCTGGTTTTTCGAAGTAGGGTTTCACTCTAGTCCAAGATGACTTGGAATTCACTATGTAGTCGGGAGCAGCCTTGAACTCACGGTGATCCTACCTCTGCCTCCTGAGTGCTGGGATTAAAGGTGTGCACCACCACGCCTGGCTGAAAAACTTTTGATGAAAGTATAAAACAATCTCTCCAGCCCATTCTCTTCTATCTATTCATTAAAAAAAGTGTATAGCCAGGTGTAGTGGCGCACGTCTTTAATCCGAGCATTTGGGAGGCAGAGGTAGGAGGATTGCCGTGAGTTCAAGGCCACCCTGAGACTACATAGTGACTTCCAGGTCAGCCTGGACCAGAGTGAAACCCTACCTCAAAAAACCAAAATAAAAAAGGAATAAGTGTGTGTGTGTGTGTGGGCCATGGTGCCCATGTGGAGTCCTCCCCTCCCCACCTCATCTGAGACGAGAGCTTTCCTCTCCAGATCTACTGTTCTTTACTGTGCTTGCTATGAGCTCCGGGAAACCCGTGTTTCATGTGGGCGGAACTCAGGCACTGAGGCTTGAATGGTGAGTGTTTTACCGCTGAGCCATCTCCCCATTCCCTCTGATTTTTCTTTATATTTAAGCCCAGTCTTCTTGATAGAGAGGTTCTGCCCTGTGGCCCCAGGCAGCTGAGGCAGTAGAAGTCTATTAGGAAACTACCCATGAGGCTTCAGTTTAGTCACATCAAAATCACCTGGAGAGAAGCCAAGTGTGACCCACATGCCATTACCCCAGCACTGGGAAGCTGAGGCAGGAGGATCCCCTAGAGTTCAAGGCCAGAAGGGCTAGAGTGAGACCCTGCCTCAAAACAAAACTAAACCTTTTTGGGCTGCAGAGATGACTTAGTGCTTAAGGCACTTGCCTGCAAAGCCTAAGGACCTAGGTTCGATTCCCCAGTATCCACATAAGCCAGCTGCACAAGATGGCACATGTGTCTGGAGTTCCTTTGCAGTGTCTGGATGCCCTGGTGTGCCCATTCTCTCTCTCTTCCTCCCTCTGTGTCTGCCTCTTTCTCAAATAAGTAAAAATTAATTTTTTTTAATGACAGAATGAGGTAGGAAATGCAAAATCGGCTTCTTTCATTTTGAAGGAGAGTACTAACTCCCGAGAGCAGCTTGGAAAGTTTTGTATCTCCCTACAGTAAAGTACTGTATACGTAACACTCAGAACCCTTCACTGCCTGCTCAGTTGACAGTAATAGGGTGAGTGCATTCTGCTAGGCTTGGGAGGTCCGTGCGTCTGGTCTCATCTGGATGAGGAATTGCTGTGTGTGGCTCCACGTTTAGTGAGGTCACACTGCTGGTTCAAGTGCTCTATTGTAGGGCTGCCATCATGGGAATTAGCTAATGCTAGGAATCAGCCCTCTCTCCCCCAGCTGGTAAGCATCACCATCAAACAACTGCCCGCATGGCCTTGAGCCCAGGGAAGCTGGCCTGTGTCTCCAGCAGGACAATAGAACCCTCTATGCAGGAGGCACTCAGAATTCAGGGACGTGGAAAAGGAAAAGACAGTCCTTTATGACATGATCCAAGTATAAAAATGGCTTCAGGACAGATTCTGAACGAGAAAAGAGCAGCACTCTCCGTCCTTCATGGTAGTCCAATTCTGTGGACTGCAGTAGTAACACAATGTGGTGAATTTTAGAAATTGTTTTAAGAAGTCCTACAAACAGTCTATTTTATATCAATGCCTTTCTGACTTGAGGCAAAGAAGCATTTTTCCCTCCAGAGGAAATCTTTCTTAATAATCTCACAAAACAGAGACAGATGTAGTGAAGGGGTACCTGAGACAAGTTAGCTGACAAGTTTTCTGAGGTTCACTAAACCCTTAGAGGTGTGAACAGCTTGTTGACGCTGCAACATGACCTGTCATGTATCAAACTCAAGCTTAGTGGAGTTACAAAAGAAAAAAAAGTGGCAGGAAGAACCTGAGAGTGGAAGGTGGAGAGGCGAGCTTTGGAAGGCAGTCTGTCTTGTGTTCGTGAGCAGACAGTGACCGCACAACACTGAACCTGCCACCACGGGTGGCGGAAGAGGGCAAGGGGAGAACGGACATCAAAATCGATGAGGACGAGTTGGAAAGAAGGGTTCACTGGAAGAGAGGACACAGATTAAAAAAACATATACATATGGATGATATAAATAAAAATAAAAGCAAGAAACAAAGCCATGAGTAAGTTTGCGTTTGTGTGGGGTCACGTCCACAGCAATCTGTGACCACGTAGGGCCTGTGGACTGCAGACTGGACACTCTTTTTTTGAGAACTTCTGATAAATGTCCCTTATATTGTTCCACTGTTCCCAAAACCTATCTTTGCATAAGAATCGACTGGGAATGAGGGGCTTTGAAGAGCGCAAGATTCTGAGCTCCTACACTACATCTTCAACCACTGAGGTGTGACAATATTATGCATATTTTATTTCAGATTAAAACTGACTATGGCAAGGCAATGCTGTCACACTGGTAAACTGGTTTCAGTCTAATTGGAATTTTTTTTTTTTTTTTTTGAGATAGTGTCTTGTTAAATACTCTTGTGGGTCTTGAACTTCTGACCTTTCTGCGTCAGCTCCCTCAGTGCTGGGATAACAGGTGTGAGCTACCACCCCTGGCTGTGACCAGGTTTTGTATAGCCAGGTACAAGAAGTGGTGCAAGCACCTGGCGTTCATTTGCACCCATTCCCTGCCTGACACATGTGAAAATAAATTTTTCTTAACCTAAAGTCACATTCATGCTATTTTATCTTTTTTTTATATCTCTATTCTTCTCTGAGATAATCAAATATAGGGGAGTCATAGAGGTAAACTAAAAAGACAACATATAAATTTTTGAAAATAATCATTTATGCCTTCTTTAAATTTTTTTAAGTTTTATTTTTATTTATTCAAGAGAGGGAGGGAGGGAGGGAGAGGGAGAGGGAGAGAGAGAGAGAGAGAGAATGGGCACAGCAGGGCCTCCAGCCACTGCAAAAGAACTCCAGATGCATGTGCCACCTTATGTGGGCTCTGGGGAATTGAGCCTCGAACTGGGGTCCTTAGGCTTCACAGGCAAGCACTTAACCACTAAGCCATCTCTCCAGCCCGAAACTTTTTTGTTTTGTTTTTCCAAGGTAGTGTCTCACTCTAGCTCAGGCTGACCAGGAATTCACTATGTTGTCTCATGGTGGCCTCAAACTCATGGTGATCCTCCTACCTCTGCCTCCCGAGTGCTGGGATTAAAGGCATGTGCCACCACGCCCAGTCGAAATTTTTTTTATAAGAGATTTTTTTAAAAATATTTTTTATTTATTTGAGAGAGGGAGGAGGGAAAGAAAGAGAGAATGGGTGCACCAGGGCCTCTAGCCATTGCTCTAGCCAATGCAAATGAACTCCAGACGCAAGCACCACCTTGTGCATCTGGCTTATGTGGATACTGGAGAATCAAATTTGGGTCCTTTGGCTTTGCAGGCAATCACCTTAACCACTAAACAATCTCTCCAGCCTTTAAAGTTTTTTAAAAAATATTTTATTTATTTGAGGGAGGTAGGGAGGGAGAGAGAATATGAGAGAATGGGCGTGCCGGGGCTCCAGCCACTGCAAATGAACTCCAGAACCATGCGTACCTTGTGCATCTGGCATACTGGGGTTCTGGGGAACTGAAGCTGGGTTCTTAGGCTTTGCAGCCAAGTGCCCTTCACCACTAAGTCACCTCTGCAGCCTGATTTATGCCTTAAAATTGGTGATTAACAGTGGTTCAAGGTCAAATGATATATAATCTATGTGTTGCCCCCCCACCCCCGCCGTGATAAACTTCCTGTATGAGTCATCCTGTCTCTGTCCAGGTAGCCAGTGGAGTACAAGTTCACTCATGGTCATTGCCAAACCAACGTGTGACTTCTGACCTTACACATTTGAAGAAAAAAAAGGCTGGCTGCTGAAAATCTCCCCTAGTGGAGCGCCCACTTAAGAGGTTAAGGAAACCTTTAATGGAAAATAGAAGAGGTCCAAATCAGAGTGACCCCCTGCATCTTGACTTCTAGAAGTAAAAGCATATGTTTCAATCTGCCAAGGGCAGAAAAAGACAGTCACGGAGGGCTGTGCAGCTGGGACTGTCAGAGCTAGACTTCTTTTATCCAGAGCTCGGAATTTCTACTCTAAAAGGAAAGCTGATACTGGGGGGTGGTGGTGAAAACCAGAGCAAACCCAGCTCCAGCTTTCTCATCCTCTCCCCCTCAGCATTCCCTCACTCCCTCACAGGGCCCAGTATGTGGTCAATCACAGCAGAAGAAAAGTGTTTACAAAGAATGCGGAGTGGCTGCTGGAGTGCCTGCCTAAGCATGCACAAAGCAGTGAGTTCCATCCCCAGCAATGCATGCCTGTGATCCCAGTACTGAGGAAGGGGAGGGAGGAAGGAGGATCAGAGCTCTTCATCACACCACCTGTGAATTTACTATTCACAGCGACAAGCCATAAACGATAGAAGTAAGTATGACTCAAGGAGCGAGAAGGGGCTCATGGACTATGCCCAGTGGGGAAAGGCTGAAGGCAAACATCATAACCATCAAATCGCATTTCCAGCCCTCCATTCTTTCTTCTATACCTAAAACAAAACGGTAGGCCACACAATGGATAGCTCAGAGTGGGTTGCCAATGTCAGCAGATGGATGACATCAGCACCCAGGTTATCTAAGCACTGTAATCATAAGTAAGCACCTTCCCTGCTGAGTCGCCTCTCTAGTGCAGAATCACTGCAATTGTTACCTACTAATATGAAAGTGTCATACATAATTTCTAAAACTGTGTATTCAGTCTACACAAAATCCTGTCCATACTCTAAATGTATTTGTATGTGTACAGAGTGTGTGATGGGTGGAGGTCAGAGGACAACCCTGGGGTGCTTTTCTTCCCCTGCTTTCATTTTTTTAAAGTATTTTTATTTTTAAAATTGTTTATTTGCGAGCCAGGCATGGTGGCGCACGCCTTTAATCCCAGCACTTGGGAGTTAGAGAGAGGTAGGAGGATCACAGTGAGTTCAAGGCTACCCTGAGACTACCTAGTGAATTCCAGGTCAGCCTGGGCTACAGTGAAACCCTACTGGGGGGCAGGGGGAGGGAGGGAAGGCTGAGTAAGGAATGCCACAACCAGGGCAGTTGAACTTCAGGTCCAAAAAGTGAACTTAACTGAACTGTATGCACTCAGGTGTGAAGTGTTTGTCGACTCCTCCCATTAAGCATTCGACCACAGTGTCACCTCACACAGCTCCTTGCTTCAGGCCTCCGGCCCCTGTGCCATCTAAAACACGGTGACTACAAGTCACCGCAGACATTTTCACCAGCTTGCAGCCAAGCTGAAGACAGCTTAATGTTCTGCTTCCAAATTAGCTTTCGTTCTTGTTAGCTGCCACTGGCGGCTGAGACGTGCTGGGCATCACTGTTTCCATCACTGTGGGACCATCTGTGGACTTGCCATTGCTTTTATCTGTTTATTCATTTATTTATTTGCAAGAAGAGAGAGAGAGAATGGGTGTGCCAGGGCCTCCAGCCACTGCAAATGAGCTCCAGATGCATGTGCCACTCTGTGCAACTGGCTTCCTGTGGGCATTGGGGAACTGAACCCAGGTCGTTTGCAGGCAAATGCCTCAACTGCTGAGCCATTTCTCCATCCCATCCTGCTGTTTATTTTAATTTTACTTCTTTTTACTTTTTGTTTTAAGTCAGGTCTCTCCCAGACTAGCATTGAACTTCTACCTCAACCTCCTGGGTGCTAGGATTGTAGGTATGAGCCATTATGCCTGGCTCTATTTATTTTTTTGCAGACAGGGGCTTGCTTTGTAGCCCAGATTGGCCACCAACATGTGATTCTCTTGCCACAGCCTTCCAAGTGCTGGGATTGCTGGCGGGGGCCACCATGTTTATATGATTTGGCAACCAAGTATTCTATTTTTGGATTTCTTAAACCACTTCCTTCACTTCATTCAGTCAAATCATACTAGTGTGTACAGTATCTCCAGCTTGGTAATTTTTTCCCAAGCCACTCCCTTCAGCTTCAACAATCTCTCTCCACGTTGGGAGCTTTCCCTGCTCTCACACTGTCTTTTATTAGCGAGGCTGAAAAGCTTAGTAGCCTAATTTTGTAGAACAAACAATAGCAGAAGTTTTATTTCGAAAGCAAATAACCAGCACATAACAATTAAACATTGTGAAAGCATTTTAAAATGCACTCCACGTGTTCTTGAGACAACCACCTGACAGAAGGAATGCCTAAGTGTTTTCTCAGAATAGAAAGCTGGGGAACTCGAGCTTGGACACTGAGTAGAAGAAAACAAACGGACCACTAGAACTGCACCACCTAATTTACTCCTGACCTCAGTAATCATAGCTCAAGACAAGCTCGTGGACTGCCTGGCACCCAAGGCCCTGCTTTTTGGAAACTGTTCATTGTGTTATAAAAAGCAGCCTGGAGGACTCCACCGTGCGCCTGAGACACGGCAGTAGGTCTGCACAGCAGTCGGTCAGTCTCCACTGTCCTGAGACACGGCCTCCACCACTCCTGACTTGGCAACTTTTTTCTCCTCAGGAAAGAAACACTTAAGTGACTAAATGAACGGGTGATGGTTTAATTGCAAAGGATTATTAAAATCCTTCCTGGTGAAGGGCTGTTTCATGTTAGGAAGACAAAAGAGGACTGGTAATTAAATACAATGGTCGTGATTGGGTTCTGTATTAAAAATAGCAATCAGGCATGTAATGCATTAGTGTGGTGGCTTAGGCATTTAGATATGAATGCACTTTAGGTGTGACTCGACTAAGGAGATACAATGGTTAGCTGCTGCAAATGAACTCCAGATGCATGTGCCACTGCATCTGTTTTTATGTGGGTACTGGGGAATTGAACCCAGGTTGTTAGGCTTTGCAGGCAAGCACCTTAACCACTGCACCATCTCTCCAGCCCAGTTTGTGGTTTTGTCATCAGGTCAGAGGAGACACAGCAAGTCCTCGCCTGTGGAGGGATTTTATCTTCAGACACATAATCACCGCAAGACCCTGGAAAGGCAACGTTACTAGTTACCAACTCACAGTCCCTGGTTATGGGGGTTTTAGCTATGCCAGAAACTAGACCTTTCAAGTTTACTTCCTACCTCCTGACCTGTGCTGGCACAGAAACCTTTCAGTTTAGATACTTCTGAGAACCCAACTACCCAAGGTGTAAACAGAACTTGACTCCCAGGCCTGCCTATGTTCACTCACACTGCCGACACAAGGTATAATCCCATAAATTAGCCATTCTGGTTGTAGTTTACATTATTCAAGTTAATACTTTAATCTGCTTTGTTCTTCTCTTTAGAGCTTGCCAAATAAGCTAGTAGCACCAGACTTGTTATTTTTTCTTAGTGTGTGTGTGTGTGGACGTGCCATAGCACATGCATGGAGGTCAGAGATCAACCTTGGATGTTGCTCTTTGTCTTCCACCTTGAACGTACTTTCAAGACATGATAAAGCTACTGCTATTGAGAAAAGGACAAAGCAAGAATGACAAAGTGTTAAAAACAGGTGATTCTCTGTAAAGGGAAAAATGAGTTAAACTCTTCCAATCTTTTGTAGCTTTTTTTTTTTCTTTGATAAAAAAGGACTCTAAACTGGGTGTGGTGGCACACATCTTTAATCCCAGCTCTTGGGAGGCAGAGGTAGGAGGACCGCCATGAGTTTGAGGCTACCCTGAGACAACATAGTGAATTCCAGGTCAGCCTGGGCTAGAGTGAGACCCTACCTTAGAAAAAAAAAAAGACTCTAGCAGGGCGTGGTGGTGCATGCCTTTAATGCCAGCACTTGGGAGGAGGAAGTGGGACGATCACTGTGAATTCAAGACCAGCCTGGGCTACAGTGAGACCTTACCTTGAAAATCCAAAAAACAAAAATATTTTCTGAGCTGGGCATGGTGGCACATACCTTTAATCCCAGCACTTGGGAGGCAGAGGTAGGAGGATCCCCATGAGTTAAAGGCCACCCTGAGACTACATAGTGAATTCCAGGTCATCCTGGGCGCGAGAGAGAGAGAGACCCTATCTAGAAAAAAATAAAACAAAAACATGATAGGAGAAGAACAACAAAAGCCTAAGAGAAAATAAGGATAAGTTATAAATTAAGGAATTAAAAAGACATGCAACAGCAGTTTACACAGAGCAAAGCAGACTGACAGATAAATATGTGGGCAAAGGCAGATTCATCAGTTCAGTGGATAAAGTGCTTGCCCCTCGAGTGTGATGACCTGAGTTCAGAGCCAGCACCCACGTACGTGCCAGGTGGGCATGGTGACCTGCCTGAAGTCACAGCCACGTAGGGGGCAGAGATGGGATCCCAGGGCAAGCTGGCTAGCTGAACTGGCCAGCTCTGGGTTCAAGTGAGAGACCCTGCTTCAGTAAATATAGCTGAGAAAGATGCAGAAAGATACGGTTGTCAAGCTCTGCTTCCACGTGCATGCACACGGCCCGTGCATGAGTGTACAAACACACGTGTATACCCGTCCACACAGACAGACACGTAGTAAGATTTCCACAGCATTTCTTCTGGCTTTAGAGAGATCCATCACAGTTACAGCCCAACTTGTGTTGAACAGGCTGCTGAAGATCTAAAATTCCTCCACACGCTTCTTTGTAGCTCTGTTCCCACAGAATTTGCTCCAAAAAAAGGACAATCAGAAAAATCTATGAGAACTGCCGGGCATGGTGGCGCACGCCTTTAATCCCAGCACTCGGGAGGCAGAGGTAGGAGGATTGCTGTGAGTTTCGAGGCCACCCTGAGACTACATAGCGAATTCCAGGTCAGCCTGGACTAGAGTGAAACCCTACCTCGAAAAACCAAAAATAAAAATAAAAATAAAAATCTGTAAGAACAAAAGAACAAATGAAGTCCATCTGTCATGCACTTCTGGGAGTGACTGGGATAACGTGGAGTTATGAAGATCCCTAGATGATGCAGGTTATGGACAAGGAGCACGTAAATGATTGCCTGAGTCCCCAAGATTCTTTTATGCCTATGGAGGAAAAAAACCCATTGTTTATTTTCATTTTTGTTTCAAGGTAGGGGGTCTCACTCTAGCCCAAGCTGACCTGGAATTCACTCTATAGTCTCAGGGTGGCCTTGAACTCACAGTGATCCTCCTACCTCTGCCTCCTGAGTGCTGGGATTAAAGGCATGCGCTACCATGCCAGGCTTATTTTTATTTTGAGGCAGGGTCTTCTCTGTAGCCCAGGCAGCCTCCAGCTCACAGGGCTGCTCCTACCTCAGCTCCCCGAACACTGGGATTATACACATGAGCCACACAGCTAGCTAGTAAAAAGAGTTAAAAAAAACCTAACCAATAATCTCAAGCTCAAGAATGTTTTTTTTTCTTCTTTAAATGTACAACCAGTTGTTATTTTTAGGCCAAATTTTGAACAATCTTGATTTCTATTCAATCGTAAAAATTTAAGAGTTCAAAATAAAAAGCCCGGAAGCTCTAATTCTCTCCCCAAAGATATATAAAAAGGACTGAACTGTGGCTCAGCTTTACGTAATGCTGCAGCCCACTCCAGAAACAGAGAGGAGTGCCTAGCAACCACAGAGGTCATCTCAGGAGAGTGCCGATTGCTCACTGGAGCAGTGGAAGCACAGATGCCTTCCTGTCCTGTCCATCCCCAGGCCCTGTGGAATGCATGCTGGTTACGGGGGATCCATGGCCACTTCATGACAGCTGTCCTCCTATGACAAATGAGGCTCAGGGATGCCTCCATCTACCTATGGGCTACATATACAGAGTGCAAAGTGGCCAATAAACTGTGAAGCATGAGGAGAAACTACGCATCCTAACGCAGAGTGGCCTGTGCTCTTCCCAGTGATGTTTCTCTCATGATCTGAAGCTACAGCTTTCTCGCTGGTGTTTTTCTGACCGACCCTCCCACCTCACCGGCACTACAGCTTTAACGGCAGAAGTGAAGCATTCAACTCAGAGTTATGCATGAGTGTCTAAAGATTATCTGAGGCTTTTCTTAAGATCATAATCTCATGTTCAAGAATAGACTTTTAGTTATTTCAAATATACAGCTATTGAAATTTTATGCTATGCTTGAACACTATAATTCCTATTCAATCTTTTTTTTTTTTTAGAGGTACGGTTTTACTCTAGCTCAGGCTGACCTGGAATTCACTATGTAGTCTCAGGGTGGCCTCAAACTCACGGTGATCTTCCTATCTCTGCCTCCCGAGTGCTGGGATTAAAGGTGTGCACCATCACATCTGAGTATGTTTTATCTTTTGACAGAAACACAACGTGACAAGGAATGCCCTTAATAACTATAAGTATCCCCAGATGGCCTAAATCTGCTTTGTAGCAGAGGATGACCTGGAACTCGTGCTGGGATCATCTTCCACCATATTCCTGCTTTATAGGGTATGGAAATTAAACCAGAGACTTTGTGTTCCCTAGCCCCAGTGAAAGCAATTTAAGTAAATCATACTTTAGGGCTGGAGAGATGGCTTAGTGGTTAAGGTGTTTGACTACAAAGCCAAAGGATCCCGATTCAATTCTCCAGGACCCACGTAAGCCAGATGCACAAGGGGGCGCATACATCTGGAGTTCGTTTGGTAAATGGCGCGCCCATTCCCTCTCTCTCTCTCTCTGCCTGTTTCTCTCTCTCAAGTAAATAAATAAATAAAATATATTTTTTTAAAAAAATCATACTTTAGGGCTGAGGGATAGATTGGCAGTTAAGGCATTTGCCTGCAAAGTCAAAGGACCCAGGTTCGATTCCCCAGGACCCATGTTAGCCAGCTGCACAAGGGGGTTCATTTGCAGTGGCTGGAGGCCCTGGTGCACCCATTCTCTCTCTCTCCCCTCTTTCTCTGTCAATTAACTAAATAAATAAAAATAAAATAACTCAAACTTTCACATAATTGAATCTGTTCTTGTATTTGCAAAAATAAGAAAGCCACAGAATTTTACCTAATTGTAAATACCAGTTTGACAGGAGAGAGCCCTCCTGTTGCCCAGAGGTCTTCATTCTTGCTTTTTCTTTTCATTTATAATGCATAAGGAACTATGTAAGTTGATGGTCTTTGCTTCAGTGATATTAATCTCTACTACAGGGAGAATGGGAACATTTGCTCAAAAAAAAAATCTTGAGGTTTTAGGGTATTTTTCTCAACAGCCACTCTGGTGGTTTGAATATGAATGTATGTCCCTCAAAGCCTGGGACTTTTTTAAAAAAATATATTTTATTTATTTATTTATTTGAGAGAGAGAAAGAGGGAGAGAAAGAGAGTGAGAATGGGCGCGTCAGGGCTTCTAGCCACTGCAAACGAACTCCAGATGCATGCACCCCCAGTGCATCTGGCTTACATGGGTCCTGGAGAATTGAACCGGGATCCTTTGGCTTTGTAGGCAAACGCCTTAACTGCTAAGCCATCTCTCCAGCCCAAAGCCTGGGACTTTTGATTAGGATTAAGCTTCCTACTTAAGTCTCTAGTAGGTGGAACCCAGCTAAAGGAGGTGTCACTGGGGTGTGGATATTTTAGTCGAGCCCTACTGGGTGTGAAAAAGAGTCTGAATTCTGGCTGTTCATGTTTGCTGGCTGTTGGTGGTGTCCCGCTGCTATGGATCTACAGAAGTAAGCCGCCAGCTTCTTCAGCCATGATGGAGTTTTCCCTGCTGGAATCTGTAAGCTGAAACAAACCCTGTCTTCCAATAAGCTGCTTCTGGTTGGATGTTTGTCCTGGTGAGGAAAAGTAACCATAATGGCTGCTGGACCAGAGGTTTTTTTTTTTTTTTTTTAGGTAGGGTTTCACTCTAGCCCAAGCTGACCTGGAATTCACTATGTAGTCTCAGGGTGGCCTCGAACTCATGGTGATCTCCTATCTCTGCCTCCCAAGTGCTACAAATGAAAATTTTTTTTTTTTTTTGAGGTAGATTCTCACTCTAGTCCAGGCTGACCTGGAATTCACTCTGTATTCTCAGGGTGGCCTCAAACTCACAGTGATCCTCCTACCTCTGCCTCCTGAGTGCTGGGATAAAGGCATGCGCCACCACGCCCGGCTCATATAAATGTTACTTTTAAAGTTTACTATGCACTATATGGTCTAAACTGCAGAATATATACAATGTGTGTGTGAGTTATAATAATTAACAAAATGAACACATGACCCCAATATCCAAGTCAAGAGGAAGACATCACCTCAAACACCCCACCCACCAAGCACATGGCTGTGATTTTAGAGATTGCAGCAGCTGCAGCCGCTGCCCTGACTCCACATTTCCCAGTTCCAGTCCCTTTGGCTCTTGGGTCTCTGCAAACCTGCTCTTCTGCTCAAGTTCCTCATCTCACAAAATGGTGACAACTCCCACTCAGCTGAATCACCAAGCTGGAGTCTCAAGTTCCTTCCTCCTCCTTACACCCAATCACCAACTTTGTCACCTCCCATCTCTCTCCCATGTGTCCCCAAGACTCAAACATTTTAGCCTTGATTCTCATCCTTATTTTTCATGGGGACTGTCTGCCCTCATTCACTCTCCCTAGACCCTCTTGTTAATATTATCACTTATATTCTTCTATAATTGCTTTTCCTTGTTTTCTCATTAGAGTAAAACTCCTTATCAGCCTGTGTGGAATTAGACCTACCCGGGGCAATCCTTCTGACTGCTAGCCACCTGTTCAGCCGTGTCCAACCACACAGAACCAGAGGGCCAGATTGCTTTTCTACTCTGCGGCACATTTTGTTCCCTCTGACTGGGACCAGTTCTCAAGTGGACGACTTGAGTCAAGGCTAACCGGAAACTCATATCCAGGCTGGCCTCCAACTGGCAGTCCTCTTACCTGAGCCTCCTGAGTGCTGGGATTAAAGGTGTGAGCCCCTACACGTGGCTTTAGAAATGGCTTTAAAGGCAGAGTGTGAAGGTTATTTCCTCTGGCCTCATGTGGGTGAGGAGCCGTCCCCCATGCGGCCATAGCACCCTGTTCCAGCATCAGGGAACCCGGTGTGGACCCTGACCTTTCCTGAAGCTCCCAGTAGTAGACTGCTCTGGGAGAACTCCACGAGTGAAATCAATCACAGTGCCAGCCAGGATCCCATGTCTTAAGTATGACCAGTAATTACAGTCACACAATGCTATCTATGTTCACTGTCGTTCCCACTTGTGCTCTGTGCTGGACGTCCTTTTAGGACAGAAACTGCCACGTTTAGCTTTGTATCCTCAAAACGAGAACACTATCTGATACATGGTAGGTGCTGAAGAAACGTCTGTTGACGTTGGGTAACCCTTTCCTGGGGCTGCAAAGGCCATAACTAAGCCTTCTGTCTACATAATCCAATATACAACCAAGCCCAAGCTGCAACAGGAACATGCAAAAGTAACAGAAAAAAAACCCGACAAAATGGATATTCCACCCAGCGTCTCTGACTTTCTTTTATAGTCTGAAAAAACACAGTGGTCGTTAAGAGTAGAAAATTATGAGGAGACTCAAAACTCATCAAAGCAGAGTATCAGAGGCTGCTGAGAGCTCAATACTAAAGGAGACTTGTAACACACCCTCCAAGGCTCAGGCAGAACTGCAGAAGAGGGAGCAGAAAGAATGTAAGAGCCACAGGGTGGGAAGGAGTATCGTGAGGCACCGTCTGGTCCTTTCAGAACCCCACACTAAATACCTATAACCCCACTGCAGAGGGCCCACAGGAGAACGGGGTTGGAGAGAGGGAGCTTACGGGTCTAAACTGATGGGAATGTGAGCAATGTTCTTACAGTAAAATTCTCAGCTTTTAACAAAAATAAAAAATCATGACAGAGGTAGTATGTCTCTGTTGGGTAAAGTATAATCACCACATAAATATACATATCAGAACTGTATTTAATAAAATTTATTTACTTATGAGAGAGCGAGAGCGTGAGAGTGCACGCATACAAATGGACCTCCACTGTAAACAAACAGATGCAAGCACTGCATTGTGCATCTGGCTTAGGTGTGTCCTAGGCAATCAAATCTGGGTCCTTAGAATTGTATTTTATTTCCATGTATTTTTAAAAACTATTTTTAGGGCTGGAGAGATGGCTTAGTGGTTAAGGTGCTTGCCTGCAAAGATTAAGGACCCAGGTTCGATTTCCAAGTACCCATGTAAGCCCGATGTACAAGGTGGCGCATGAGTCTGGAGTTCACTGTAGTAGCTGGAGGCCCTGCTGCGCCCATTCTGTCTCTTTCTCTCTAATAAACAGATACATAAAAAATATTTCAAAAATAAATAAAAACATTTTTATTTACTTATTTGCAAGCAGAGATAGACAGAATGGGTGTGCCAGAGCCTCCAGACGCTGCAAACTCCAGATGCATGTGCCACTTTGCGCAGTAGGCTTTACGTGGGTCCTGAGGAATGGAACTCAGGTTATTTGCCATCACATGCAAGCACCTTAACAGCTAAGCCATCTCTCCAGCCCCCATGTATTTTTTAGATAGGGTCTCACTTTAGTCCAGGCTTCCCTAAAACTCACAGCAATCCTCCTAACTCAGCTTCCCAAGAATTGGAACTAAAAGCATGTGCCACCATGTGCAGTCTTTGAATCAGCATTTTAATTCTCAATTTGACACACCATGCATTTGTCATAATTTGTTAATCCATAAAGGTGAAAAAGCAGTAACAGAAGTCTGCTTTCCTTTAGTAACAGGACTCTCAATGTTGACATCTGTACAAATGGTCATATATGACCACTGGGGGCAGGAGGGATGGTTCAGTGATTAAAGGCATTTGCTTGCAAATCCTGATGGCCTGGGTTCAATTCCCCAGTATCCATGTAAAGCCAGATGCACCAAGTGGCGCATGCATTTGAAGCTTGTTTGCCATAGCAGGAAGCCCTGGTATGTCCATTCTCTCTCTCCAAAAAAATAAATATTTAATTTTTTCCCCCTCTTTTTCAAGGTAGAGTCTCATTCTAGCCCTGGTTGACCTGGATCTCACTCTGTAGTTCCAGGCTAGGTTCAAATTCACAGTGATCCTCCTACCTCTGTCTCCTGAGTGCTGGGATTAAAGATGTGCACCACCACACCTGGCTATTTTATTTATTTGCAAGGAGAGAGAAAGAGAGAGAGAGAGAGAGAACGAGAATGAGTGTGCCTGGGCCTCTAGCAGCTGTAAACCAACTCCAGATGCATGCACCACTTTGTGCATCTAGCTTTATGTGGGTACTGGGAAATTGAACCTAAGACATTAGGCTCTGCAGGCAAGTGCTTATTGCTAAGCCATCTCTTCATGTGCCCCTACCCCCTTTTGAGGTATGATCTCACTGTAGCCCAGGTTGACCTGGAACTCACTCTGTAGTTCAGGCTGGCCTTAAACTCACAGTGATCCTCTTACCTGTCTCTAGTGCTGAGATTAAAGGTGTGTACCACCATGCTTGCCAATGAATAGTTTTCTGAAAATGGTCATATTTCCCAAAATTATATATTTTTGGATTAATGGGTACTTCCTCACCTGATTCATCATTATTTTGTAGAGAAAATATCTACTCAATTTGTTTAAAATGCCTTTGCTTCATTAAAATAAGTCTCACAGAATGTTTTCCTTATTGGTCTTTATTTTTCCTTCTTATTAGTTTCCATAACAACACACTGAGCTATATTTTGAATATCACTCAGCTTTTCTTAGGTTTTTACGGAGAAAACAAGTAAGAGAAGTTGGCCATATTCTAACCATCTGTTAGGAGTGCTCGTAATATACATATCAGCTGTATGAAGTGCAGTGTACTGAAGGAACACCCTCCCAAGTGTGATTGGCTGAAATCAGTATCTAATGAATTATGTCCTGTTTCTTACCCAGAATATTCACTCCTTATGAGTGCATTCTCTTCTACCAATATTTGAACCTTTACAGAAGATGGTTCAGCTGTTGAAGGTGCTTGGCTGTCAGCTGGGGTTCAATTCCCTAGAATGCATGTAAAGCTAGACCTAAAGTGGTGCATGCATCTGGAGTTTGTCTGCAGTGGCAAGAACTCCTTGTATGCCCACCAATGCATGCATATGCAAATATATAAAAATAACTTTAAAAATATTTTATTTATTTATTTTTGCTGGGCGTGGTGGCACATGCCTTTAATCCCAGCACTCAGGAGGATCTCTGAGAGTTCGAGGCCACCCTGAGACTACACAGTGAATTGCAGGTCAGCCTGGGCTAGAGTGAGACTCTACCTCGAACCACCACCCCCAATTTATTTATTTATTTATTTATTTTGAGAGACAGAGAAATACAGAGAGGGAGAGAGGCAGACATATATAGAGTGCATGTGCCAGTGCCTCCAGCCAGTGCAAACAATGCATGTGTCCCTTGTGCATCTGGCTTACGTGGGTCCTGGGGAATTGAACCTGGATCCTCAGGCTTTGCAGGCAAATGCTTCAACTCCTAAATCATCTCTCCAGCCCCCAAAATAAATTTTTGTTTTTGTTTTTTGAGGTAGGGTCCCACTGTAGCCCAGGCTGACCTGGAATTCACTGTATAGTCTCAGGGTGGCCTCGAACTCATGGCGATCCTCTACCTATGCCTCCCGATTGGTGAGGATTAAAGGCGTGCGCCACCATGCCCGGCTAAATTTTTTTTTTTTTTTTTTTTTTTGGTTTTTTCGAGGTAGGGTTTCACTCTGGTCCAGGCTGACCTGGAATTAACTATGTAGTCTCAGGGTGGCTGGAACTCTCGGCGATCCTCCTACCTCTGCCTCCCGAGTGCTGGGATTAAAGGCGTGCTCCACCACGCCCGGCTTAAAAATAAATTTTTAAAAAGACTTTTCACCCTCTGAGTCTGGGAAGATGGCTCCGAGGTTAGTCACTTGCTTGCAAAGTCTGCTATCCTGGGTACAATTCCCAGTCCACCCACATCAATCACACAAAAACAGTGATGCAAGCATCTAGTGTTCACTTGCAGCAGCACGAGGGCCTGGCATGCTCATGGTGACACACACACAAATAAGACTTTTAAAAACACTTTCTTTCTTTCTCTGGGAGATTTACAATCTGTGGTGGCTTAAATCAGATGTCTTCCAGAAAATCATGTGTCTGAATGCTTGTCCCCAGCTGATGGTAATGAGGGAGGAGGCGCCTTGCTGGAGGAAGGGTGTTATTGGAGGTGAGCTTTGGGGTGTTCAAGGCAGCTTGCCCTTGACAGACTGAGTTCATCTGCTGCGGGTGTCCACCTCTGTGGCACAGGTGACATCATCCTCTGCTCATGCCACGCTTTCCCTGCCCTCAAGGAGCTTCCCCTCGAGACTGCAAGCCAAAATCAACAAGCAAGAGAATATAACTGCGACAGGAGCCAAACAACTCGTCTGTAAATTACAAATCAGTGGCACATCCCTTAACCTGAGCACTGTGGAGGCTGCGGTAGGTTCACTGTTGTGATCTGAGGCCAGCCTGGGTTACGTAGTGAGTTCCGGGTCAGCCTGGGCTAGTGAGAGCCTGCTTCAAGAAAGTAGATAACAGGTTGAAGAACCCACATAAGCCAGGTGCAGAAGGTGGTTCGTGTGTCTGCAGTCGGTCTGCAGCAGCCCTGGCATGTCCCTTCGCTCTATCTGCCTTTCTCTCAGACAACAGAACAAGAATCAGCGACTTGCACAGGTAAGAATCACGGTCACTGAGGAATGACAAAGAACCTGTGCTCTTTGCTTCAGTTTCCCTTCTTATCGACACAACTCTTTCTCAAGGACAACTTACTCAAACTATCCTTAGAACTTGATGCATTGTGTGAGGAAGAAAGGAGTATCAATGAAATATAATTTTCAAATAAGAAAGAGAAAGCTATTGGTTTAAATGCTTGAAGAAGACACTCTAAGTCTTGTTCTACCACTGCTAAATTTAGCTTGATATTTAATAGGTCAGAGAAAAGGCTGAATATACCAGAATTCTTCTAAGGCATGAAGTAGCTTTAACAAACAATACCCAAGGCTGGGTATGCAGTACTCAGTGGTAGAATGCTTGCCCAGCGTCCCCAGCGCTGAAGAAACAATCAAACCAAACCAAACAGCTGCAAACAATAGTCGCTTATGATGCAATCACAAGATTGGCGATCAGAGAAAGCCAATTGTCTTTTTCAAGGAGAACAGAACTGTGAGCTCTAAGCGTGTTGTCACTTTAAGCTACTAAGTGTTGGTCCACTTTGTTACACAGCAGTGGACACCTGAAATGTCAGGGGCACCAGGTGGCTGTGGCAGTATTGAGCACAGACTGGAGGGCTCAGCAGCCAGGGAGAATGGACACTCCATGGGAGGAGCCCAAGCCTGCACAGGAAACAGGGGGGACTGCAGGGCCACAGCTCCCCAGGGACCCTCTTTGTGGCTTCCTGCTTCCTGAGGTGCCACGTGAAGAACTGAGCTCTCATCAGCTGCACAGCTGAGAGTTTTTAATCTATTAGATTCAGAGTGAAACCATGAAAATCATCTTACCTAAGGTCTAAGGACTGACACCTAGAGGCTATTTAGACATAAAACACAGACGTGAAACCTTCAGAAGGTTCTCCTCGTCTTTATCTTCCCAATACATTCTTACACACTCCTGCCATGTCATATACCAGTGCTTAGCAAATGGACTATTTCCAAGGAGCAAAGAGTGACAGATCATACATGCCTGTACAGGACATCACACAGAATACTGCAGGCTGGCAGCAGCCTCAGGGCTGGCTGGGAAGGGAAGCAGCCTTCTTTAGATGTGCACTAAGGCCATTCAGCTAAGGAAAGCAGCGAGGGTGCTCACTCAGCACAGGAGTAACGGAGGGTAATGAGGACACCTGGTGTGTTCTATTAAGCTCTAAGTTCCATAACTTAGAAATAATGAGACAAAATATTGATGTTTTAACTTGGGCACAAGAATCCAAATAATAAAAATCTTGAAAATTGTTTTGAGTTCATATAAAATCATCTCAAAGTTGGCTGGAAGTAGTAATTAAATGCTGCTTTTTATCCTAATGCTATAGGCAGTGCTATTTCTATCTTTTGTTGAGAAGTTTTTATTATAATATTGTGAACTTGTATCTCATGTAAAATGCTATTGGCTGAACTTTAAATAAGAAACTTAGAACCGGGGGCTGGAGAGATGGCTTAGTGGCTAAGGAAGCTGTGAAGCCTATGGACCCAGTCCAATTCCTCAGTCTGGAGTTCATTTGTAGTGGCTGGGGGGCCCTGCCATAACCATTCTCTTTATCTGCCTCTTTCTCTCTCTCTCTCTCCATCTCTCAAATAGAATAGAACCTGATTCTTTCTTTATATTTATTTATTTACTTATTTATTTTGGTTTTTCAAGGCAGGGTCTCACTCTAGCCCAGGCTGACCTTGAATTAACTATGCGATCTCAGGGTGGCCTTGAACTCACGGTGATCCACCTACCTCTGCCTCCTGAGTGCTAGGACTAAAGGTGTGCCACCATGCCATACTCTTTTATTTTTTAAGAAAGCATACAAAACAATGGTTTCATTGCAGCACTTTGCTCTGTTCCCATACATCCCCCTTCCGCACGGCCCTGCCCATCCTCCTCCTCCTCAGACAGTCCTCCCTTGTGCTTTCAAGTCACATGTCTTCATTACTTTCTTTTCTTTTCCCCTCAGATTGTTTTTCTCCTCTAATGGTCCCCTTTCTACACACACACACACACACACACACACACACTTAGATCTACATATGAGAGAACATGTCTTTCTAGGCCTGGCTTATTTCATTTAACACAATAATTTCAAGTTCCACCCATTTTTCCTGCAAATGTCAAGAAGAAAACTTCAAGGCTGAATAAAATTCCCTGGGATAGCATGTCTCTTCAGCCTCTGACTGCCGGTGCAATGTGACAGCCGCCTCAAACTCCTGCCACCATGCTTTTCCCACTGTGAGGGGGTGTACCTCAAGCTCAAACCAGAGGAGGAAGAAAATCACACCTAACTGGGGACAGGTCTGCAAAGGCTTTGCAGAGGAGGTGGTATTCATGCAAAGGGTTAATGTGAGTGAGTAGGTCTCATGGCTGGCCTTGAACTCCTGATCCTCTTAGTCCTGAGTGGCATCTCCCCACTCCACTCTGCCTATCTGCTTCCTAAGTACTGGAGCAACAGGCCTGTGCCAGCACACTGGGCTGATGTGAAGAGTTTTGAATGCCAAATTTACAACTCGGGAGTCAACCACTGAACAATGAGAATCATTACAGATTTTTGAGAAGAAAAATAAAGCTTTCTTCTGCAACCAGAAAAATTTAATTAACTCCTTTAGAAAGAATTTTTAAAATTTATTTGAGTAAGTGAGCGAGAGAGAGAGAGAGAGAGAGAGAGAGAGAGAGAGAAAACGGGCATACCAGGGCCTCTTGCTGCAGCAAACTGCAGACACATGTGTCATTTTGTGCATCTGGCTTTACATGTGTCATTGGCCAGCAGGTTTTGCCCGCAAGTGCCTTACAACTTTTGAGGCCTTTCCTCAGCCTCACAATGCTTATTGATGGCGCAGCATAGTGTTATTGTGCCAGGGCCGTGTGGCCACCTCCGGGCGTGGTCTGCTATCTGCTAGACTGTGCCAGGGCCGTGTGGCCACCTCCGGGCGTGGTCTGCTATCTGCTAGACTTTGTTCTCACGAAACCGCTTTCCAAGCTCAGGTTCATGAGGTACTGCTTAGAATGTTATCATCAAATCCAGACATTCCATCTATTGCTTTCCTTACTTCTAAAACTCCCATAATCCAATCTAAAAGGCCAATCAAGTTTGTCTGGAAGGATTACTCTCTACAGAACACAAATGTTGCTTCTCACAAAATATCAGAGATATTTCTTATGGTTTCAAATTTCCATATATTAGTAATACTACCAAATCACTGAAGACAAAACTCAAGACATTTTGTTGCCAATTTTTGTTTCCTTGTTTTAAAATGGAAACATTTTACAGCTCAATTCTCTGAGTTTCTGACATTACTATTTCTGGAAGAAATCATCATAAGGTTTTTTTTTTTTTTTTTTTTTTTTGGTTTCACGTTTCCTGGTGTAATCTGCTTGTATATTCCTCGTCTGAAATTTTAAAAATAAGGATGCAGGACTGGACAGATAGCTCAGCAGTTAAAGCTGCTTGCTTGCAAAGCCTGCTGGCCCTGATTTTGATTTCCCAGTACCCAGATGCAAAAAGTGGCACATCTGTCTGGCATTTGTTTGCAGCAGCAAGAAGCCCTGATGCACATGTATTTACACACACACACACAATGAAAATTTTTACAAAACGGCATTAAACTGAAGTTTGCAGTCTGTTAGTATTTCTGAGTAACTGCTGGAATACAGGGGTATAGAAGGTAACTTTTTAAAAAGAATTTTATTTTTATTTATTTGAGAGAGAGAGGGAGGGAAGAAGAGAGACAAGAGAGACAGAGACAGAAAATGGGTGCGCCAGCTCCTGCAAATGAACTTCAGACACACATGCCACTTTGTACATCTGGCTTACGTGGGTCCTGGGGAATTGAACTTGGGTACTTTGGTTTTGCAGGCAAGGGCTTTAACTGCTAAACCATCTCTCCAGCCCAAAGATAACTTTTAAAATGCAATCTTAGTAAATTTATTTACTTTGCCTCCTTGAATTAGAAATCTTTAGCCAGATCTGCCAATCTACAACTATGTCTCCCATCATGGTCCTGAGGTCCTATGATCTCTGCATGTTGTGAGCAGGGGGCAGGGGACAGACAAATAAATCCTGGTTGTGATGACAGATGTCTTGGCCAGAATGCCCCCACAGCAATGCTGATCCCCTGGAAGAGATACAGCGTTCCCTTCTCTTATATAAACGTGTATACAGATCAAGAACACACCAGGATCACGT
The DNA here is from genome assembly GCA_036365145.1 of Orientallactaga sibirica. Lineage (NCBI taxonomy): Eukaryota > Metazoa > Chordata > Mammalia > Rodentia > Dipodidae > Orientallactaga > Orientallactaga sibirica. The sequence continues at coordinate 20,640,201 of JAEOAD010000032.1, read as the reverse complement.
TAACATCTGAGGCTTGCTTCCAGACGATCCCTCCTTTCTAATCCTGGGGAGCTGCTCTACAACAGACAAGACTGTTTCCTCGTCCTCTGTCTTCCTTGTGGTGCTGAGGATTGAACACAGAACGCTGGGCACGTTAAGTAAGCATGTTACCACAGAGCCACACCCCCAGACCAAGGGACACGACTTTCATGGAGGCTCTGGGGAGTGTCAAGCAATGTAAGTTTTGACTGGCTAAGCCAACAGAACAGAACAGCAGTATCGTGAAGGACACACAGCAATAGCTGGTGACACTACCTCTTAGAGTTGGCCTGCACGTGGAAAGAGCTACAGTGAAGGCACATCCATCTACACATTTTCTGACACTGTTATTTTACTCATATGCCCTATATGTGGATAGACAAGAAAACAGCTGTCAGCTGAACACAAGAGAACACGAAAAGCAAGCACGTGAGTGGCGACCTAAGCACCCGCTTCTCGAGCCTTGAGAGCCTGGGTAAAAAGACGGACTCTCTACTGGACTCCGACCAGCTCTGAGGAAAGAAAGGACAAGAGGCAGCCTGCCTGGAGACTTCCGGAGGCTCGGGCCTTCTGCTCGCATACTTGTCATGACAGGTGCAGTCCCTTCCCTGCCTCCATCTGGGGCCTGGCACAGCTCAGAAACTGGCCTCTTCCCCCAGCAAGTAGCATATGGGCTGGGATGGGACCAGCCGCTCCTTTCCCTGGTATCTGCTCCCTGCGTGCCTCAGCCCGTCCCTCGGTTACTGCAGATAGCTTGGGCCTGACTCACTCAATGTAACAGTTGACGTAAGGAAGGAATGGAAAGCACGTACTTGTCACAGAAGTTGTGTGCGCATCTGTCACCTAGCTTAGGGGCAGGATGCCGACGCCACGGCCTTAGATCCCTTCCCAGCCCCTTACTGCTAACCTCTATAATCACATTTCTGTTTATCGCTCACTTTTGTGAAAAATAGATATGCCACATATAAACAATGTAAGCATATATTGTTTGGTATTTGGCTATGACAAGCTCTTTAAAAATTATAAGAGCATGCAATATGCGGATGCTTGTCAGTGGCAGTCTATTCGGTTTTACTGCTGTATAATATTCCATTATGTAAATACACCAACATTTACTCCTTTGCCCATGTAAAATAGTACTTTGTGTAGATTCTGCTTTAAGAGCATCTCTGTAAGTGCTCTTGCAGGTGCCTTGGTGTACATGCCACCTCTCTCTTGTGGTACATAGCTAGTTATGGACTTGCTGGGCTACAGGGTGTGTGAACGAATGATTAACACTGTAAGTTAGGGCCAAAGTCTTTTTCCAAGGCAGTTCCAGCCACGTTCTCTCTTCCTGGCGATATAAAGATCTGGTTGCTCTACACATCCTTGCCAACACTTGGTATTTTATTTTTACAGTCTAGTAGGTGTGAAATAGAATTTGAATATGGTTTCAATTTACATTTCTGAGAACTAATGAGTGTCTTTCTCCATAGGCCTGCTTGCCATGCTTTCCTCTGCTGTGTTAGAGCAGCTCATTTGTCCATTCTCAGATTGATGTTTGTTCTTAGTGATTTTAAAGAATTCTTTCTTTACCATTTTTTTTTTTTTTAATTCAAGGCAGGGTCTCATTCTAGCCCAGGCTGACCTGGAACTCACTTTGGAGTCCCAAGCTGGCCTCAAACTCACACCAGTCCTCTTACATCTACCTCCCAAGTGCTGGGATTAAAGGTATGTGCCACCAAGCCTGGCTTAAATAACTCCTAATTTTAAAGTTTTTTTTTTTGTTTTTCTGAGGTAGGGTCTCACTCTGGTCCAGGCTGACCTGGAATTCACTATGTAGTCTCAGGGTGGCCTCGAACTCACGGCAATCCTCCTATCTCTGCCTCCCAAGTGCTGGGATTAAAGGCATGTGCCACCACGCCCAGCTCTTTTTTTTTTTTTAAAGTTTTTAAACAATATTTTTATTTATTTATGAAAAAGAGACAGAAAGACAGAGAGAGAATGGGCACAACAGGGCCTCTAGCCACTGCAAACAAACTGTAGACACATGTGCCACCATGTTTATCGAGCTAGGTCCTTATGTTTCGCAGGCAAGCACCTTAACTGCTATTAGTTTAAAAAGTTCTTTATCCTCAAACGGATATTTAAAATGTCTAGACTTTTTTTCACACAGACTACCCTAGATAGAAATCATTGTCAGAAATGGTGAATGTAACAGAAATGGGGTTGAAATTAAATCTGTGAGACAGGGTCTTATGTAGCCCTGGCTGGCTTCAAACTCACAATGTAGCCAATGATGAACCTGATTAAACTTCTCTGATCCTCCTGCTTCCACTTCCAGTGCTGGGGATTGAACCCAGGGCTTCATACATGCTAGGATAGCATTCCACTAATGAGCTAATTCCTAGCCCATAATGGAAGTTTTTTTGTTGTTGTTGTTTTCTTTATTTGGTTTTTTGAGGTAGGGTCTCTCACTCTAGCCTAAGCTGACCTAGAATTCACTATGTAGTCTTAGAGTGGCCTCAAACTCATGGCGATCCTTCTTCCTCTTCCTCCCGAGTTCTGGGATTAAAGGCATGTGCCACCACACCCAGCTCCCATAATGTAATTTTGATAGGGTGGTACATCATACACAAGTAGATACATTTGATAAAACGTAGAAATTATTACATATGAACTCCATCTCAAGCTGATTTAAAATTCTAGTAATCCATGTAAAGCAGACAGGCTATGGTCTGCAGCTGGACACACATGTGGCTTTGCCCCTTTAGTACTGTAGGAACTGCGTTTGGATCCCCAGAACCCACGTAAAGCTGAATAAGGTAGTGTTCCAGTCTGGGATCCCCAGTTCTTCTACAAGAGAGGAGTCAGACATAGCAATCCCCCAAAACACTGGCCAGCTGGCCTGGCACAAACGAAGGTCAACAACAAGACTCTGCCTCAGACACAGTAGAAGTTGGGGACTGATTCCTGAGGTTGTTTTTGACCTACACACATCACACACGAACACGTGCATGCACGCACACACATGCACACTATAGTATGCACGAGCCTCTACTCCACACAAAGATTAAAAAAAAAACCGACTGTAGAAACAATAAAACTTTGTAGGTAAATATACTCTTCGTCCTGTTTCTGTATATGCACTTTCTTTAAGTCAACACATAGGAACTGACTACTGCTTGTCATTGCTGTGGCCCTCCTACGACTAAACAAGGGAGGAACCAATTCACCTACTTTATAGTTTTGGTGGAAGTATATTCCTTATTTTGAAAACCCCAACGATCGGCAATTCCTGTTTGCTGATGAGGGTGGGGAGAGGGCGTGATGGTTAGGAGTTCCTGTTGTACACATCACCGCCCCAGAAGATGTAAATTCCCCAGCACCCACACAAACAGCTGGACATGGCCATGCACATCTGTAACCCCAGTCCTGCTGGAATGGAGACCAGAGAATCAGCTGCTGAAGGAGAAAACATTGAAAATGGCTGTTCTCACACAGTGTTGAGTGAGAAACTCCATCTCAGTGCAGCAGGAGGACGTCTGCACTTGTGCATACAGCACACACACACACACACACACACACACACACACACACTGCATGCATCACACATCACTTCTCTACAAATACAACCACAAAAAAGAAAACAAGAAAGTTTAATGATGAGAAAATATCACATTATAGAAGCTTTAGCATATCATTTATTACACCTATAATATATATGTTTTTGAAATTTTTATTTTTTGTTTTTTCAAGGTAGGGTCTCACTGTAGCCCAGGCTGATCAGGAATTCACCATATAGTCTCAAGGTGGACTCAAACTCATGGCGATCTTCCTACCTCTGCTTCCTGAGTATTGGGATTAAAGGTGTGTGCCACCACATCTAGCTATGCATGTTTTTAAAAATTTAGTTGAGACAGAGAGAGAGAGAGAGACAGACAGACAGACAGACAGACAGAATGGGTGTGCCAGGGCTTCTAACCACTGCAAACAAACTCGATATATGTGTCACCTTGTGTATCTGGCTTACATGGGACCTAGAAAATTGAACCTGGGTCCTTAGGCTTTGCAGGCAAGTGCCTTAACTGCTAAGCTATCTCTCCAGCCCACACTTTTTACATGTTTTATTTTTATTTGCTTATTTGAGAGAGGGAGAATAGGCAGATATAGAGAGAAAGAATGTGTGCACCAGGGCTTCTAGCCACTGCAAACAAACTTCAGATGCATGCACTACCATGTGCATCTGGTTATGTGGGTATTAAGGAACTGAACCTAGGTCCTTAGGCTTTTCAGGTAAGCACCTTAACCACTGAGCCATCTCTCAAGCCCGCTTTTTTTTTTCCCGAGGTAGGCTCTCACTCTAGCCCAGGTTGACCTGAAAGTCACTATGTACTCTCCAGCCCAATACCTGCTATTTTAATGCCAAACAATACTGTTTGTTAATCATTGTTGATATTCTTTTCTTTCATTTATTTATTTATTTATTTGAGAGAGAGTGAGAAAGAGTCAGAGAGAAGGTGAGGGAGGAAGAGAGAAAGAGAACGGGCATGCCAGGCCATCCAGCCACTGCAAATGAATTCTAGATGCATGTGCTACCTTGTGCATCTGGTTTATGTGATTCCTGGGGAAATTGAACCTGGGTCCTTTGGCTTTGTAGGCAAATGCCTTAACCACTAAGCCATCTCTCCAGCCCCAATTGTTGATATTCTTATAATACAAACTTAATAGTCATTTATTTAAATATTTAAGTAGTTTTAAAAATTAAATACAATTTTTTTCTCAAGAAGTAATTTATGTATGATTCTCTATGAAAAGCATACATACAGAATAATCTCAAAGGGATGTTGTGGACTGTAACACTCCCCCAAGAAATATATGCTGGAGACCTAACCTTCGCTACTTCACCACGGGACATTATTAGGAAACAGGGTCTTCATGTGGATAGTCAAGTTACAATGAGGGCATCACAGAACAGCCAAATCCAAAATGAGTTTGGACAGAAAGGCCAGCACAGAGACAGAGGGACAGCAGACGGTACTTACAAGACAGTCACAGCACCAAGAGCAGAGACTCTCCTCGCAGCCCCCAGAAGGAGCGGCCTTGTCACCTTCATCTCAGACTTCTGAGGTGACCTAGTTTGTGGGACTCTGTTATCAGTCCCAGCAAACTAATGTATTTACCAGAAATGTGACACGATAAAAGGTTCATGGAGTCCCACCAGCAGAATGATTCACTTTCTGTGTGCAGACAATTCCTTCCTAAAATGGGCATATGCATATCATTACTGAAAAATGCCAGTGTGCTCAGATGAAGAGATCGCGATACTTCCTGAAATTACTTTCTGAAGGACTTGTCAGCAGAAGCCTAACTTTAGATTCTTTCTGTGACTGTCACGTTCATGACTTCCTTGGTAGCTCTGCTTCTTGCACGATCACTAACGCTGTCAAGTCAGGAAGGCAACATATTGGTAACTTTTGGTGTTGGATTCTAGTGTTTAGTTATTCTAATCATAATATTATATTTTTTGTGGTACTTAGATAAAAAACTGGGGCAGCTAGGCAAATGCCCCAGTAAGGACAGATCACAATTATAACCCAGTACAAAACAAACTGAGGCAGGAGGATCTTGAGTTCAAGACTAGTTAAAAACAAAATCAAAACAAAACACTGCCCAAACCCCAAACTATACAAAATCAAATCACAACACCTTTAATCCCAGAACTCGGGAGGCAGCAACAGGAGGATCACTGTGAGTTCAAGGCCACCCTGAGACGACATAGTGAATATTAGAACAACCTGGGCTAGAGCGAGACCCCACCTCGAAAAACCAAAATGAAAAGCTTAACCACTGGGATAGAGTGTCAGGTCTAATACCATAATTAGCTTCCAGCAGCAGGAACCTTACAATTTGCAAATTATACTTCATATATAACTTTGGAACATATGGAATATAAGAGCTGATGACACACAGAATGTTATTATTAAATTATTTTCAAAGTGTTCAGTAATTTTCATCAATTTTGAAAACTCTAAATATCAGAAATAGAAATTATTTCTGAAATAGTAAAAAAAATTATGACACATTGACCAGCAATAGTATTTTGCCCAGAAAATTCAAAGGAGAGAGCTATCCTTGTGAGTTTCCAGCATCATTATGGGCATTATATAAGGAGCTACTGGAGAACACCTTGGCCACTTTCAGAGGTGTGCTCACCAGTCTACCTTGACCAGAAGGTTACTATTCCAGGGCACTCTACAACAGGGAAATGTTCCCTTTCTGTGTTGTCACTGAATAGGTGACATGTGGCTAGCATAAAGAAGAAACTGAATTTTGTTTTGGTTTGTTTGTTTTTCAAGGCAGGGTCTCACTCTAGCCCAGGCTAACCTGGAATTCACTCTGTAGTCTCAGGGTGGCCTCGAACTCATAGCGATCCTCCTACCTCTGCCTCCAAGTGCTGGGATTAAAGACGTGTGCCAGCACGCCCAGCTGCCATAAAAATATTCTTAATGTTTGATTCAGAAATACTCATGAATTTATACTAAGGAAATACTTAACAAGAAGTTAATGTAAATGATGTCTATTGTAGCATAATAATTGCATTACAGCATTACTTATCAGGAAATATTGGAAGTCAATTAAAAGCACAATTAAATTAGACAAATGGCTACAACAATTATGAATATTGGCCCAATCAAATACAAGATAATACACAAGATTTCACAGAAACAGAGAAGATACTTGTATCTGAATAGCATAAAGCTTACTACAGAACTTCGTTACCTCAACACAGACTCAAATAAAAACAATGGAAATTGAATTAAACATCTAATATGTAGGTATATTAGGAGTCTGTTCTGCCTTCTTCTAATACGAACTGCAGGAACTTATTGAATACTCATTATTCACTGGATGATGGACTGTGGACATTACATATAAAATGCGTTTCACCTTATGGGGTAGGTTATGGTCACTGAATAACAGAAATGATATTTGAATCCAGGCAAGGTAGCTTTAGTCCTGACCTCCATTATAACACTATATAATATCACTAAGTTAAGAAAAGTTAGGGGGAGGTAGGAGTTCTCTCAACTTCTGAGTCATGTTTAAAAGGTGAGGTATGTGTATCATATGTGAGTCTGGGATCATTTGGTAATCACATTACCATTCCTTAAGGCTGCTAACCTGCTGATCTCGCCTGTGAAGCTGGAGGTGGCAGACTTTATTATAATCACTTCAAGACGAGGAGACTGAAACTCAGGCAGGTTTAGCATGCTGCCCGTAGCTGCATGGCTATTAATGGTCATGACTGTCTGATTCCAAAGCCAGTGCTCTGGCCCCCAGGGTTACACTGAACAGTTTGGGCATCTGGGAGTTCTGGGGAATTGAGCTTTCTTTGTTCCTGCTGAGAGCTGTCTCATCTTGCTTAGGACAAGCTGCCTATTTCAGCTGTGGGTGAGGCGGAATGTAAGTCAGCTTTCTGCAGTGAAGCAGGTGCTGACCTCTGTGTAGATCCCGAGGACCAAGGGGAAACATACTAGGATAGCCATGCTGGCTACAAAGTGTTTTTTTCTAATGTACTACAGACATTTCTTCACACCTGACAAACACATTCTGCATTTTCCTCACACTTTTGCTCTCTCCCTCAGACCTTAACTTCTGCAGGTCCTAGTGAAGGAGAAACAGGAGCAAGTTAGCCTTTTGTGTGTGGGACAGGGACAGAGGCCCAAGGACAGCATAAATGTCACCTTGCCTGCCCTGGCAGGACTAGCACCCACACCTGACCCAGTCTCTTCCAACACTTCCCAGCAACAGCTTCCTGTTTCTTCCTCAGTTTAGCACATCTGTGGCTGGCCCCTCCTGAGTCAGCCTCTTGAATCCACCATCCAATCAGGTCTCTCCCTTATCCTAGTCTGATGATAAGGCTCATCCTAACTGGATGTTTATTTTATTTTATTTTATTTTGTTTGTCAAGGTACGGTCTCACTCTAGCCCAGGCTGACCTGGAATTTGCTATGTAGTGTCAGGGTGGCCTTGAACTCATGGTGATCCTCCTACCTCTGCCTCCCGAGTGCTGGGATTAAAGGCATGCTCGATGCCTGGCATCTCGTGATCTCTTTTCATTTTCTTGGTGCCTGATTCTCCTGGTTCTTGCTTTGGCAAGCTCTCCCCCTACGCAGCCTGGCTGGGAAACGGGAAGTCTGGCATTTTTCTGCTGACTTCTGTATGTATTTTAGTTTTGGATGCTTTCCTGCTTTACCACATGAGCGATCTCACTTCAAGACCTTTACTATCTTTTAGTCTGACCTCCCACGTATGTCAGTGTGAAGGAATCTTATGGCTTGGGGGGCTTATGCCTTGCTTTCTCCCTCTCTCTCTCTCTCTCTCTCTCTCTCTGTGTGTGTGTGTTCCAGAGGCTTATTCCCTAGAGGTCTCTCTGAGAAGGAGAGTTTCTCTATTTTCCCACCCCCTTCCAGCTAGGCAAGGGGAGAATTCCTTTCTGGCTTGAGCCTTTCAGCTAGTTTTCCCTCTGGATCCTAACTCTCCTTAAAATAGACCTTGCAATTCATAATTTACCCTTCTTGGAGCCTGTGTTTTCAATTCTTTGCTAACTCAGATAAGAACCCAAAAGTTGGAGTGTGTGGGCCTGGGACCTCCCGTGTCTTTATGGAACCTCATCCCTCCCTGGACCCCAAATCCTGCATCACTAGCAATGCACGTGTCTTTGCCTTCCAAGATCTCTGGATTACCAAAGCTTCATACAATGTTGGAGAATCTTGCAAGGCAAACCTGTAGCTCTCTTAATCTATCCGGTCTTCCTTTCCAGTCCTTATGTCCACTGTCACCAAGCTAGTCTCTCCCTCCTATGGCCTTTGGGTCACAAATCCCTCTGTCAGAAATCTTTTCCTTTTTCCTCCTTCATCCTGCCCAGCTCACTCAAATGTAATCTCTCCTGCCCTCTTTGATGATTCTCCAAGCAGGCATAATCGCTTCCTTGTCCAACACTGGGTATTACACTGAGTGTACCTCTCCCTGGACTTGATATTCTGGCCTGCACTAGAGACCTGTGTATGTGAGCTGGCAGGTCCACCAAGACTATAGCGTGCTACTGACCTTTGTACTATAGTCAACACCAGACCCAATTCACATTCCTGCTCAGCGATCACAAACCAAAACGTGATACAAGTCATGCAGACAACACAGCACACAACTATCTATCATTGGAACTCATCAAAGGAAACCAGAGTTCAGAAAAAAAAAAAGGTATAACTTATTTTTCTTTCTTTTTCCCATAGAAAATCAGATTTCCGAGTCTCAGCACTAAGCAAGGCACAGCTTCTTAATGGACCGCTTAATTTTCTGGGGACAGACACAATAATTGACAGACATCTGCTGACTGGAAGAAGGTTTGCCTGCATTATGCAAATGACACAAAGACCAGCCTAGAAAAGGCTAATGAACAATTTGATGGCATCTGTAGTATAACTTTTTTTTTTTTCGAGGTAGGGTCTCACTCTAGCTCAGGCTGACCTGGAATTCACTATGTAGTCTCAGGGCAGCCTCGAACTCATGGTGATCCTCCTACCTCTGCCTCCCAAGTGATGGGATTAAAGGCGTGTGCCATCACTCCCAGCTAAACCATGATTTTTAATCAGTTTTTTTAGACAGTGAAACATGAAATTATTTCTCCTCGTCCTCCACCATGCCTGCTTTTAATTTTGTTTTTTTTTTTAGATGAATATGAAAAGTTCTCAGACTTTAAAAAAACTATAAATGGGACTGGAGAGATGGCTCACTGATTAAAGGCACTTATTTGTAAAGCCTGGTGGCCTGGGTTTGGTTCTTCAGTACCCACATAAAAAGCCAGATGCCAAAAAGTGGCACATGCATCTGAAGTTCATTTGTTGTAGCAAGAAGCCCTGGTATGTCCATACATAAACACACACACACACACACACACACACACACACACCCTCAGAAAGGTTCCACAAAGTGACAAGTTCTGAGTGCACTACAAATTAGGCTAAAAGCGGGCATAGTAAGCAATTCACTTCCAAAGTAAAACCAAAAGTAAGAAAAGGTAAGCTCCTTCTCCCCAGTTAAATTTAAAAACAAACAACCCCCCCAAATATTATTATTTTCTCCCTCCCCAAACTATAAAAGCTAAGCAGGGAAGCCTGTCGCCTCACAGAAACATTTCATTAAGCTACCGAAAGGACACCAGTGCTACGAGATCACGAATAATGTATCCACAGGTCCCCATCACTGTTCTTTAGTTGCTGACTTTTTTCTTTTAGGGAGATAGGTGTGGATGGGAGAACACTGGCTTAGATAGGTCAACCTGGGCTAGAGCGAGACAGAACCTGCAACACACACACACACACACACACACACACACACACACACACACACACACACACACATTTATATACTATATATACTTTTACAGAAGTAAACAACCCAATTCAAGGAATTATTCTTTTCTTTTCAGTAGCTCTGGTAGGTCCGTGCACAGTGGACCCACCCTTTGAACAAAGGGAACAGACAAGACACCTGCACCCTCTCCACTATCCTTGGCAAATCCTGCCTGCCCAAGCAGGCTCCAGTGTAAGCCGGGCACCATCTGGAAGGTGCCCCCCCCCTTTGTCCATCACTGCTGTCCATCTTGGTGATGGACAACCCGCGAGAAGCCCTGTCCCCGTTCCCCTGCTGCGGGCCGGGAGGAGACGTGGGCTTGGACAGCCCCAGCTCCCGCTCCTCCTCGTCCTCGTCCCACACGTGACCGCACGGCACGGCCCCGCGGGCGGCCCCACCGCATCACCGCCGCACCGTCGCCCCGAGCGAGGCGGCGGCCGAGCCTCCCGCGCTCGGCGTCTGCGGAGCCTGCGCAAGGGCGCGCCGCTCCCGGGCCCGCAGGGCGGTGCCGCGCACGGAGGGAGCGAGCGCGAGCCGGGCGGGGAGCGCGCAGCCGCCGCCGCCGCCGCCGCCGCCGCCGCGCACAGGGCCGCCGCACGCTCCGCCTCGGGCCCGCGCCCGTCCTTCGGCTCGGCGCCCGCAGCTCGGCCGGCCGCGCCCGGAGCACCCGGAGCCCTCCAGCCGCCACGGTAGGCCGCCCGCCCGCCCCCGCGTTCCCCAGCCTCCAGGCCGGGCCTGCTCCTCCGCCGCCGCCGCCACCCCCTACCCCGGCCGCCGTGGCGCTGCGGCGGAGGACGCGGCCCTGGCGGGTTTGCACTTACACCACAGCTCGGGAGATCATCCACGACACCATCTTCCCGGGGGACCCGCTTGCTCCCGGCCTCAGCCCCCCGCCCCCGCCCTGGCCCTGTTCCCACGCAGGGTCGGGTCGGGTCGTCCCAACGGCAAGGCCGCGCGCTCGTCCCCGGGGCCGCGCTGGCGCCCTCGGCTAGCCGGGCCCGGGCTGTGTGTGCGTGTATGTGTGGATGTGCGCGCGCTCGCTCGCTCGCCGAAGACAGAGCTATCTTGGCAGCTCTGGGCTTCCGTCGCCGCCCGAGCAGGCCGGCCCCGCCCCACCCTTGCGCTCCGCTGATAGGCGGCGGCGGCGGCGGCGGCGCCGCGTTGGGCCGGAGCGGGACCGGCCACGGCGGCAGGGGCGGCGGGTTCTCGGGGTGCGCGTGGGGGAGGGGAGGACCAGATCGAGGTGATCCCCGATCCCGGAGCAGAGTCTCCGCCAAAGCCTGCGCACTCGGCGGCCTTTGATGGCCGCCTTGGAGCTCCGACCTAACCCCAGGTGTCCCGGGGATGGAGGCCGAGGAGGCGGCTTGGGTGTGCACGGGCTCGCGTGTGCACGCGTGAGAACAGTGGTTTCCTTTAAACCACCTGAGCCGGAAGTCAGCGTGCAGATCCGCCTCCCCCGAGCTCGGACGGCGAGAAGTGCGTGGGCGCTTCCCCCGGGAGCCCGGGAATGGGAAGGGCGGGCCCGCGGCCGTGCAATCGCAGGCAGGCCTCGCGCGGTGCGGGGCTCAGCCCAGCGCTGCCTTGTGTGTGTGCTCGCTGCATGTAGCCGCGGGGGTGGAAGGAGGACGCTGTTCTCCTTCTGAGCCTTTGAGGGCTTCTTTCCATCCGAGCCTCTGCAAAGCTTGGTCTAGAGACACAGACCTGCAGGCGCTTCCTTTAGAACCTGCCAAATACTCAAAAGGAAAAGCTGGACCTACAGTTCTCTTAACCCGTACCTATTGTGGCGGTGGGGACTGGATTACTACTTTGCAGTTCTTGTAAACGTTTCAAAAGTAAAAATTAGAAGGTAATACATAGGCATACATACATATAGGTTTTTCGAGGTAGTGTCTCACTCTAGCCCAGGATGACCTGGAATTCACTATATAGTCTCAGAATGGCCTTGAACTCACTGCAATCCTCCTACCTCTGCCTCCCGAGTGCTTAATTAATTAATTAATTAATTTTATTTTAGGCAGGAACTCAGTGTCAGGTTGGCCTTGAAGTCAGTGATTCTACCACAGCCTCCAGAGTATTAATTTAAAAAAATTATTTACTTTTATTTACTTATTTGAAAGAGAGAAAGAAAAAGAATGGGTGCACCAGGGCCGTTGGCTGCTGCAAATGAACTCCACATGTGTGAGCCCTCTTGTACATCTGGCTTATGTGGTTCCTGGGGAATAGAACCTGGGTCCTTTGGCTTTGCAGGCATGTGCCTTAACAGCTAAGCCATCTCTCCAGCCCCATAAATTTAAAAATTTAATAAATATTTTTATTTGCAAGGAGAGAGAGAAGCAATGAAATGAGCAGGGGCTGGCCAGGGCCTCTTGCTACTCTCTGCAAATGAACTTGAGATTCGTGTGTCACTTGGTGCTTCTGGCTTTATTTAGGTACTGGTAGGCTTTACAAGTAAGTGTTTTTTTTTTTTTTTTTTTTTGTCCCCAGGTAGGTCTCACTCTAGTCCAGGCTGATCTGGAATTTGCTATGGAGTCTCTCAGGGTAGTCCTGAATTCATGGCAATCCTCCTACCTCTGCCTCCCTGAGTGCTGGGATTAAAGGCATGTGCCACCATGCCCAGCACAAGTAAGTGTTTTTAAGTGCTCCAGAAACTTAAATTTTTGAGAGACATTTCCAAGTTGGGAAAAATGACCTTTCAGTTAGTTACTCCAATTCCTCCCCCCCAGTTAAGACAACAGTAAAAGTTATAGTATTTAAATGCTGGGAAGATTAAAGGCTGGAATGTGGGCTTGCAACCTTTAATTAAAATACTAGAAAAAAATGGTTTATTTTGTGACATACTGTAATTTAATCTTTTTGTTCCTCAGTTTCCCCGTAATAAAAAAGTTAATAATACTCCAGCTCCCCCTGGCTTTTCAGGTGTGATGTAAGGTGCTGCTGAATGATATACTTAGTGGTTTGCCCTGCTTGGAATAAAACCAAGAGGCAGGCCTAGATTATCCCGAGTTCTTAGTACTTAGGATCTATACATTAAGTATTTGGTGATTAAAGAAGCAACCTCACAGCTGGAGGGATGGCTTAGTGATTAAGGTGTTGGCTTACAAAGCCAAAGGACCCAGGTTCGACTCCCCAGGACCCACATAAGCCAGATGCACAAGGTGGCTCATGCATGTGGAGTTTGTTTCCAGTGGCTGGAGGCCCTGGCGCACCTAATCTCTCTCTCTCTATCTCTCTAATAAGTAAATAAAAATTAAAAGGGGGGGGCTGGAGGGATGGCTTAGTGATTAAGGTGTTGGCCTACAAAGCCAAAGGACCCAGGTTCGACTCCCCAGGACCCACATAAGCTAGATGCACAAGGTGGTGCATGCATCTGGAGTTCTTTTGCAGCGGCTGGAGAACATGGCGTGCCCATTCTCTGCCTCTTTTGTCTCTCAAATAAATAAAAATTAAAAAGTTAAAAAAAAAAAAAAAAGCACGATCAGTCCAGGGATGGTGGTGCAGGGCTTATGCCTTGTAACCCAGCACACAGCACTGAAGTAGTAGAATCTCTGTCTTGAGGCCAACTTGATTTCATCCCCAGCGTGACAAAAGTAGATAAACAAGCAAGCAGACAGACAAATAAATGGAGGAAGCCACGCTCTGCCTGTTTAGCCATATGATTCGTACTTTAATTGCAGATGCTAGGAGGAAACGTGCATTTGTTCTGGGTCATTTAGCGTTGACTCCTGAGCATTACCTGGGCATGGACATGGCACGGGAACATCATTTCTGTAGAGAGAGAGCTCTCATGCCCAGGAAAACTATAACTACATCTCAGTGTCCTTCCCACTCATCAGGACTGGGTCCTGGTGTGTCTTGAGAGCCTTCGTTTTTACCGCCTGCATCCCTGGCTTCATGTGCTTTTTCTTGCCTCTCTCCTCTGGAAGTGAGCTTGGTTTCCATGCCCTTGTCTGCATTTCATTGTTCCTCCAGTGATGGACTCTGCATCCTCCCTACCTTACAGAGCTCTTGTTTTCCAGTGTCCTAACCTGTCAGGGTGCCCTTGATTTTTCTTTGACAATAATTCATAATATTCTCTGGGCACCCATAATTTATTGTTACATTTCCATACTTCTGTCCTTCTCTATCTACATCTATTTTGTTTGTCCGGTTTCTTTCACATCCATGCTCCCCTTTGCTGTCGTCATTTTGTTTGACAGACACAATTCCTTTGTTCCTGTGGCAGGAGGCCATGGATTTTTAAGTCACCTACCCTGTGTTTCACAAGTGTGGTTGAGTCATCTTGTGAGTCCAGAATGCCCGGCATTGCAGGTTCCCTTTGAGTACCGTGGATATTGAGATTCCGAGAACTGAGCTCGCTGGCCAATGGTCACGGGGCTCCTAAGCAACAGAACTGGACTCACCATTCCCCAAGCTTACTTACTGCATGCTGTGGAACATAGTTGACTTGAGTGGGAGGCAGTGGACCCTAGTGGGAATTACTCTCTAGGGGAAAATTAGGAAGCTTTTTCTTGGATGATTGTAACTGGGACCAGTCATTAGCATTCACTGGGTGGGGCTGAGGCTGCTTGGGCTCTTTGCAGTGTGGGGCATCCTGAACAAAGTGTCCTTGGGGGCTTACGAGTGTCTTGAAATATGTGTGGTCATCTGCGTGTGGAACCTCCACTTTATAAGTCACAATTTCAGCTGAGTGAGCTTTTTTTGTGTTTATTTCCATATGTAAATTAGAGGAAAGTCATTCTCCTCATGACTTCTTGACCAAGAATTATTTACGGCTTTGGAAAACTGCGCCACACACAGCTCTGCATTCAGTTACCATGTTCAGCTACTGATCGCTGATTTTGCCCCAGTGTCCACATACTGACATACATGCTGCTGCTGCTACTTCTTTTCCTCCCTCCCTCCCTCTCTCCCTCCCTCCCTCCCTCCCTCCCTTCCTTCCTTCCTTCCTACCGTCCGTTGTTGAGGTAGGGTCTCACTCTAGTCCAGGCTGACCTGGAAATCACTATGTATTCTCAGGGTGTCCTTGAACTCATGGCGATCCTCCTACCTCTGCCTCCTGAGTACTGGGATTAAAGGCGTGCGCCACCACGGCTGGCTTTGCTTCTTATCATTTACTTTCCCTTGTCATTTCTATTTGATCTGGGGTGGATGGATGTGTTGAAATCGCCTGTGGGAAGATTGCTGTTTCTGAGTAGTAGAGTATAAATTGGAAAGTATTTTATGAAAGGAGCACATCGAAGTTGATTGGGTTGACAACTACTGGTCTGAAGTTAGGCGTCACTTCATCTAAGGAGAAGCGTCATGAACAGCGCTCTGCTTCCAGGGCTGTTACTGGGCCTCAGATAGTTGAGGCTGCTGGTAGGCTGTAGGTAAGGGCTTCACTGTAGAAGGCAAGAAAAGAGGTCCCTTTGCTCCAGAGCTGTTAGTGTGGTGGGACGATCCTTTCATATAGGAGATGGAAGTGGTTTTAAGGTATTGAACCTAATTGCTTTCTTTTCCTGTTACACCATTAGCATCCATGTTGTGCCTTGGGAAGCTTTCTTCCTTGTGTTCGGCAAAGGCACTTTTCTTCCCTGCATATGGAGTTTGGTCATGATGGGAGGCAGTCTGTCTAGGGTTAGGACACTGTATCAGGAGACCTGTTTCTCCCACCAGTGTGTGATGTTTGGCAAGTATGTTTCATTTTAAATGAGTATGATAATGGTATGGTGATGAAATTGTAAAGGGCTTTAAGACTTAAAGGTAATGATATTCAATTAAAAGAATTGCCTTTTCGACCACATCTTCACGTCGTTGTCCTAGGAGATACGTGGAGTGCACATGTGCATGTGAAATGAGTTCATTTGATAGCAGATCACAGAGCTGGGGAAGTACCGAGGAGAGCTAGGTACAGAGAGCAGGATTACAGGCACAGAGATGGTATCTGGACGTGCAATTATTAATGAATATGCTGGTGAGAGTGAATAGTAGGTCACCTTCCCACTTCTTGCAGAATATTTTCAGTGACTTGAAAATACTTTGTAAAAAGCTACAATTACCAAATTAGTCTACACTTGAAAGTAATTTAGAAAATAGTGGTAGGAGAGCCAGGAGAGGAGAAACCTGACCTTCAGGCTGCTAGAGGAAACACTCTGCTGCCTCTGGTGACCCAGGCGGCCCCAGGTGTTCCGGCTGCAGCACAGCTTGACTTGGGCATGAGACATGGAAACTGAGTCATAAAGAAATGCTATGGGCTGGAGAGATGGTTTAGTGATTAGGGCACTTGCCTGCAAAGCCAAAGGACCCAGGTTCAATTCCCCAGGACCCACAGAAAGCCAGATGCACAGGGTGGCCCATGTGTCTGGAGTTTATTTGTAGTGGCTAGAGGCTCTAGCGTGCCCATTCATTCACTCTCTCTCTCTCAAATAAACAAACAAACAAACATAAAAATTAAAAAAAAAGAAATGGTATGACAGTGCAGTGAGATGACCTGAGAAGCAATGGAGTGGATTCTGAATCAAGTATTCACTGCATGCACAAATGAGAAGATGCTGGAACAACAGGGACAGCACATAGTCCGGCTGGATCCAGGAAGCTTTCCAGCTGAGCGTTGAGGTAGTCACCACCCCTGGTAAGGACCAGGGCAGGAGGGTGCTTTTCCTTCTTTTGTGTTTGCCTGTGGTAAGTGGCAAAGAAAGTTGCCATGCAGTATTTAGGATACTTTCAGCATCATTTGAAATACAGTGGATTAGATCAAAGTTCCTATTTCAAATTAATATAATTTTGTGATTTTAGAAATTCAGATAACTGGACTTTGTGGTGTATTTTTGCAGAGTAGAAGTATTTGTTAATTCCATCATGTTACCTTAAAAATATTGATCTTAAGTGGTAATTCAAAGCATACAAAATAAAATTCAAATGAAAAACAGTGAAAAACCAGTCTTGTTTTACTGTTTTTCAGCTACCCAGTTCTATTCAGAAACCTCTTCTTTTCTTTTTCCTCTCCTTCCCTCCCCTCCTCTCCCCTCCCCTCCCCCTCTAGTGGGGCTGGGGGTGGGGAAGACAGATTTTGTGGAGTGCATGCACAGGATGCATGAGACCTTGGCCTCAATCCACAATACCACATAAACCAGACATACTTGTAATTCTAGAATTTGAGAGATAGAAGCTAAAGATCAGAAGTTCAAGGTGATTCTTGGCTCCTAGTTTCAGGCCATCCTGGGAACCTGCTTTGTGAGATGCTGCCTAGGTAAACAAATGCAAAGTAAGCAGAAAAAATGGAACAGTTTAAGAACAGAAATCAGAAGACCAGAAATGAGGGTAGTAATACGGAAAAATCTACACAACCAATGTTAGATCTTAAAACTCAGCAGCAGGAATCTGAACTGCCTAGGCCAAAGACCTTGAGATACCTGCTGGAGACAGACGGCAAGTAGCATGTGCCGGGTCATTGAGAGAGTGCAGGCAGGTTACAACAGCAGCGGGCTGCACTCCACACCGGTGAGTGCCCCGGTCCAGGACACTGCGGTCATCTTAACCAAAGCTGCCACCTCCCTGTGCCTTTACAGTTTCCTGTTCGAGAATAGCAGCTGTTCTCCTTAGATTCAAATTCCAGAGGACCTCTGTCATTTATGACCCAGTCTCCTCTAGTCACCTAGTCTTGGGTTAATTCTGTGGTTCAGCTCTCTGCACAGTGCGGTGCTTACCGCTGCTGCTGCTGGTGGTCGGCCTGCTCCTCCATTGAGAATGTATGCTGGCGGTGCTCTTAGAATCCCTGTGCCTGTACATCCCGTACAGTAGCCTTGGGGTTTTGAGTGGTTCTCTACCCACAAGACACAGAGACAAGTGATGACTTTATACACTAGTTAGGGTACTAGACTGTTTGTCCAGGGGCTATGTTTTCTAGAATATTCCCAACCAAAGTCAGCCACAGTGGAAGGCCCAGTCTGAGGGTGACTTGGTATTCTGTAGCTACTCAAGTGGCACTTAGCAAGGAAGTAGCATGGGGGGGTGGGCAGCATGTGGACCCTGGAGGATTTAGAGTCCTAATCCCTCTCAGAGTGGCCCTCCTCCCAGGGCAGGCTCGGATGGAGACCCACAGTCACTGACTTCCAGAAGGCATTCTGAAGTTGAAGGAGCAAAGTTAAGCAGCTTGCTGGTCAGCAAGGTGCCAGGGGAGTTAGGAAAAAGCCAAGTGCATGGCAGAAAGAGCTCTCAGGGTTTACAGCAGAGACTCAATGATGACTCAACTCCAAGTGCCGTGTTCAGCCCATCCCGGTGACAGCCACTCAGAGGTGGCCTTCTGGGCCTCCAGTGATAAGAGCAGCTGGTGGATTGTGAGTGGAGGAGGTGAGTGGTAGAGTGTGAAAGGGGGGAGGGAGGAGTAGGGCTGGGGGTGGGGAGGACGGATTTTTGTTGGAGAAGCACTTGTTTTGCAGATCACAATTCAGTTCACTATCTTCAAACTTCCACTGAAAAGATTTCTGAACTTGTTTTCCCACTATGAGTCCCACATTGCAAACATGGTTGTTTTTTTTTTGGTCAAAAACCTCTAATTATTAATAATATCCCTCTCCCTCTTTTAGGTCAAAAATTGTAATGAGAGCAGCATCTGCTGTCTGTACTGAATTGACCTAAGTTGAACTAAAAGTCAAAACACAAACCTACCACTTTGGTTTTGGCCCCTTTGCAGTTTAATGGTGCTTTCGTTTAGATTTTTGAATTTTCTTTATTTTTACGCATGTATGTGCATGCCACAGTGTGTGTCCAGGTCAGCAGGACAACTGTTCTCCACCTTCTTAAGACAAGGTTTCTTGCTGCTGTAGACAAACTGCCAGACTAACTGAACATCTGATGAACTGCCCATGAGCTTCAGATTCTCCCGGCCCTGCCTCTCATTGTCATAGCCTGCTGTCACAGAGGCACACACCATTGCCATAGCCTGCTGTCACAGAGGCACGCGTCATTGCCATAGCCTGCTGTCACAGAGGCACACACCATTGCCATAGCCTGCTGTCACAGAGGCACACGCCATTGTCATAGCCTGCTGTCACAGAGGCACACACCATTGCCATAGCCTGCTGTCACAGAGGCACGCGCCATTGCCATAGCCTGCTGTCACGGAGGCACACACCATTGCCATAGCCTGCTGTCACAGAGGCACGCGCCATTGTCATAGCCTGCTGTCACAGAGGCACGCCATTGCCATAGCCTGCTGTCAGCCTGCTTGTCATAGCCTGCTGTCGCAGAGGCACACACCATTGTCATAGCCTGCTGTCGCAGAGGCACACACCATTGTCATAGCCTGCTGTCACAGAGGCACACACCATTGTCATAGCCTGCTGTCACAGAGGCACACACCATTGTCATAGCCTGCTGTCGCAGAGGCACACGCCATTGTCATAGCCTGCTGTCGCAGAGGCACGCGCCATTGTCATAGCCTGCTGTCGCGGAGGCACGCGCCATTGTCATAGCCTGCTGTCACGGAGGCACGCGCCATTGTCATAGCCTGCTGTCACGGAGGCACGCGCCATTGTCATAGCCTGCTGTCACGGAGGCACACGCCATTGTCATAGCCTGCTGTCGCAGAGGCACACACCATTGTCATAGCATTGTCATAGCCTGTCATTGTCATAGCCTGCTGTCACAGAGGCACACACCATTGCCATAGCCTGCTGTCACAGAGGCACACACCATTGCCATAGCCTGCTGTCACGGAGGCACACACCATTGTCATAGCCTGCTGTCACGGAGGCACACACCATTGTCATAGCCTGCTGTCACGGAGGCACGCGCCATTGCCATAGCCTGCTGTCACAGAGGCACACGCCATTGCCATAGCCTGCTGTCACGGAGGCACGCGCCATTGCCATAGCCTGCTGTCACAGAGGCACACACCATTGCCATAGCCTGCTGTCACGGAGGCACACGCCATTGTCATAGCCTGCTGTCACGGAGGCACGCGCCATTGTCATAGCCTGCTGTCACGGAGGCATGCGCCATTGTCATAGCCTGCTGTCACAGATGCACACACCATTGTCATTTTGCTATGTGGGTGGCAGGCGGGCTTTGCAATCAAGTGCCTTTAACTGCGGAACCATTTCCTCAGTCTTCATTTGGATTTTCTGGGGCTTTTTTTTTTTTTTTTTGGTTTTTGAGGTAGGGTCTCACTCTAGCTCAGGCTGACCTGGAATTCACTATGTAATCTCAGGGTGGCCTCAAACTCTCGGTAATCCTCCTACCTCTGCCTCCCGAGTGCTGGGATTAAAGGCGTGCGCCACCACGCCCGCTTGTTTTATTTTTGAGACAGGGTTTCACTGTAGTCCAGGCTGACCTTGAACTCATGGTGATCCTTGTACCTCAGCCTCTCCACGGTGTTGGGATTGCATGCATGAGCCATAATGCCTGGCTTCATTTAAATTATTTTTTAAAATTTTAACTTATTTTTATTTATTTATTAGTGACAGAAAGAGATAGAGAATGGGCATGCCAGGGCCTCTAGCCACTACAAACAAAGTCCAGATGTATGCGCCACCATGTGCATCTGGCTTATGTGGGACCTGGAGAATTGAACCTGGATGCTTAGGCTTCGAAGGCAAGCACCTGAACCACTAAGCCATCTCTCCGGCCCTTCATTTAGGTTTTTTTTTTTTTTTTTTTTTTTTTTTTGAGGTCTCACTCTGGCCCAGGCTGCCCTGGAATTCACTATGTAGTCTCAGGGTGGCCTTGAACTCATGACAATCTTCCTACCTCTGCCTTCCGAGTCATTTAGGTTTTTGAAGCATTAAAATGGTTGTGAGCTTAGGGTTTGACTGTTAAAAGTCCAGATTTATGTCTTTGACCCTTTGTCTTCATATGGTCATCTGGTAGCTTTGCATAGGTCACTTAGCTCCTAAGACCCAGTCTCTCCATTTGCCAAATGTGCATAATGAGACTTTACTTCCGGAGGTGAGATAATGCCCTTAAGCACTTGGCATTTTGCCTGATGCATAATGTGTATGCAGTGATCACGCTTCCTATTTTTATTGTTATTTAGAACTTAGTATTTCATGCACTTTGAATTATCTTAAAAGGTTTGGATTCAAACTTTGCATCCAAGGGTGATGAGATCCAGGGCCTTGAATACGCTAGAAAAGAGCTCCTCGATTGGCCTGGAGAGATGGCTTAGGGGTTAAGGTGCTTGCCTCTAAAGCCTAAGGACCCAAGATTGACTCCCCAGAGCCCACATAAGCCACATTATATATAAAGTGAAGTTTTCCCCTCCCTCTATCTTTGTCTTTTTACCTCACAAGCGTGTTAACAGGTAATGATTTTGATGGAGAGGTAAAAACGCAGTCATCTGATAGAAGAGGCCATGCTATTGTTAGCAGCTCTTTAACCTGTATAGGTCTCTAGATTTAGTGCCTTTTAGAAGTAAGTATGGCAGGGAAAGGCTAAAAAAATGTAACCATGCACATTTGTAATCCCAGCGCTCAGGGAGGTCAAGGTGGAGGAATCACACAGTGAGTTCAAGGACAGCCTGGACTACAGAGTGAGACCTTGGGGCCCCCTTTCCCGCAGTCCCCCAAAGTGGCACAGTTAGCAGTTCATTTCAGTTACTTAATTTATGTGTCTTTGTGCTTTCACGTGTGAAATGGGAACTGCATAATTAATTTACACAGACTCCACCCTTCACCTCATTCTACCCAGCATGCTGCACAGTAGAGACGTGTGAATGATCTTGGTCTTAACTAAACCTGTGAGATTTTTCTTTTTTTTTGTTTTTTTTGAGGTAGGGTTTCACTCTAGCTCAGGCTGACCTGGAATTCACTATGTAGTCTTAGGGTGGCCTCGAACTCATGGCGTTCCTCCTACCTGTGCCTCCCGAGTGTGCGCCACCACGCCCGGCTAGGCCTGTGGGATTTTTTTGTCAAGCCACTTCTGACAGTTGACTTTCCTTTGTTGTTGCATTCTGATAACATACAAATGTTTGCCTGGCCTCAGTAGGGTATTTACATTGACCTTAGCAAAACCTTAAAATGGGCTGAAGGCCCATCCATTTAATGTGACTGTTGTCAGATAGCCTAGGTTCCAAGTTCACTCCTGAATGTGAAGTATTGGAGTCCCTCAGGACGGTAGGACTGTCCTAGTAAGCATGATCCGTAACAGCGTGTGAAGCATTTTTAAAGTACATAGATTCTCCTAAAACAGATGAGTGCATCCAGTAATAGCTTGTCTTCAGCAGTATTTAACATGTCCCCATAAATCTTAGAAACATTTGTAAATTTACTTTTTATTTAAGTTTTATTTTATTTTCAGTGCTGGGATTGAAGCCAGGGCCACATCCATACCAGACAAGCACTCTACCACTGGCCTATATCTTCACCCTAAACTTTTTAAACATTTCTGTACAGTTTGGAAGTTTAACTGTATAAATTGTTAACGAATAGGGCTTTAGATACCGGGTTTCTACTCAGTTAGCATTTAATTACTTTTTAGTATTTCCTTTGTATTTGGCCTGTATTTTCCTTTATATTTAGCATGACTGGAAAGAGAGCTTTTAGTGTCTTTTGAATGGTTAGTTTTCATTTTATCTTTGCTGTTGAGACTATTGAAGATGCATGCCTTTTTACATGGTATGAAGGCTGTGGCGAACACTAGCACACTGGGCTTGAACCAGTCTTGCGTATACATTTTACCTAAGTATAGGGATGGCCTATATTTGGTGTAGCTCATTGGTAGAGCTCTTGCATAGCATGCTGGAAACCCTTGGTTCAATCCCCAGCACTCCAAACAAACAAGTTTAGAAATTCTGTTGTCTCTTTTTAGTGCTATCACTAATGCAGGGTAACAAAGACCAGGCAGACCATGGGCTGTTAGTAAAGACAGCATAAGAGATCAGGAGTGGGGCCTTTGGAGCCTGGTGCAGCTGCTATGGGAAACAGTATCTGGCTTTATGTGGGTACTGGGGAAGGGACCCTTGTCTTTGCAGGCAAGTGCCCCAACTGCTAAGCCATCTCTCCAGCCTGCAATTTACATTCCTTAGAAAGGTTACCATGTCAATATTTTAAAAGTAGAAGATTTTATTTCACTATTGGTTAAAGTTAAAGTAGATTTAGTTCTAATCAGAATTTTTTCAAGTATTTAAAGCTTAAGGAAAAGAGATTCCAGGCAGAATTGTCTTGGTGCCCTGGTCTTTATTCTCCATTCCTGTGGTTACAGATGGGCTATTTGAAGTCATTTCAGTTGCTTGAGGAACAGCTCTTACTACCTGATTCTTGTGAATTTCACTGCTTCAATGTATTTGCTTCTAGTGTTTTTTGTTTTAAAATTTTTCTTTTATTTATTTTTGGAGAGAGACAGAGAGAGAGATAGACAGAGAGGGAGAGGGAGACAGAGATGGGCGCGCCAGCAGTCTTTCAGCCGCTGCGAACAAAATCCAGATGTGTGCGCCCCCTTGTGGTCAAGTGCAGCATTGCGCCCTTGCGTCACTTTGCATCTGGCTAAACGTGGGACCTGGAGATTGGAACCGGGTTCTTAGGCTTAGGAGGCAGGCGCCTTAACCGCTAAGCTGTCTCTCCAGCCCTGTTTTTTGTTTTTTTGAGGTAGTGTTTTACTTTAGCCCAGACTGACCTGGCACTCCCTCTGTAGTTCCAGGCTGGCCTTGACTAACTCTCCCACCCTCCCAAGTGCTGGGGTTAAACGTGTATGCCACCATTCCCGGAGTGCAATGGTCTTTTTAAAAACTATATATATATATATTTGTTTTAGTGTTTCATTCTAGTCCAGGCTGACCTGGAATTCACTGTGTAGTTTCAGGGTGGCTTTGAACTCATGACAGTCCTCCTACCTCTGCCTCCCAAGTGCTGGGATTAAAGGCATGCGCCACCACGCCTGGCTGCTTTTTGCTTTTAAGACCATTTTACTTCTTTGAACCTTGGTTTGGACAGTGATCTCTAGTATGTTGTGATTATCTGGTTTCCTTGGTTGTGTTCTTACGTAGACAAGGAAGGAAGGAAGGACTTTTTTGTTTTTGTTTTGTTTTGTTTTTTGTTTTTTGAGGTGGGGTCTCTCTCTAGCCCTGGCTGTCCTAGAATTCACTATGTAGTCTCAGGGTGGCCTCAAACTCAGCGATCCTCCTACCTCTGCCTTGGGAGTGCTGGGATTAAAGATGCGCCACCACCCTGGCTCTCTGCGTGCTTTTTGTGTGCAGTCCTCGTCCTGGCCTGGGGCATTTCTTTCAGTTGTTTGAGGCTTTGAAGGCACAGGAGCTAGTCATTTGTACAATTTTGTTTGAGCGCGAATTGGAATTTGTCACACTAGGGAGCCTGGAGTGCTGGGTGAGTCACTTCCTGGAGAACTGAAGTCTCTGTACAGAGAGAACATGGCTCCTCTGTGGTCTTCCTTACAGATGTATCGCTCTTCTAAAGCTACCTTCTGCATATTTAAGGGGAAACTAGGAACTGGGACTGGTTTTGACATCTGTAGGGATTTGTCAGTCTGAATGTTGCTGCGCAGTAGTGAGGGTGAAGAGCTGCTGTACCCCATCTTTTTAGGAAGTCACGCCGTGCAGGAGACGCCAGCTGCACTGATCATCCCTGACTTTATTAACCATTTTTCATAAACCCTTTAAATAGGAGCTTTATTGAGATATAATTCACATATCATATGATTCACCCAAGTAAAATCACATTATTCTTGGATTTTAGCCTGCTCACAGGCTTGTGCAATGGTGATCAGTTAGTGTACAAGCTTCCCATCAGTCACGTGCTTACCTGTGGTCCAGGAGGCTGTGCATGTGCAGGGACTCGGTGAGTGAGCAGCTCTACTGAGACTGTGGTCCAGGAGGCTGTGCGTGTGCAGGGGCTCGGTGAGTGAGCAGCTCTATTGAGACTGTGGTCCTGGAGGCTGTGCGTGTGCAGGGGCTCGGGAGTGAGCAGCTCTCTGTTGAGACTGTGGTCCAGGAGGCTGTGCGTGTGCAGGGGCTCGGTGAGTGAGCAGCTCTACTGAGACTGTGGTCCAGGAGGCTGTGCGTGTGCAGGAGCTTGGTGAGTGAGCAGCTCTACTGAGACTGTGGTCCAGGAGGCTGTGCGTGTGCAGGGGCTCGGTGAGTGAGCAGCTCTATTGAGACTGTGGTCCAGGAGGCTGTGCGTGTGCAGGGGCTCGGTGAGTGAGCAGCTCTGCTCACAGACTGTGGTCCAGGAGGCTGTGTGTGTGCAGGGGCTCCATGAGTGAGCAGCTCTACTGAGACTGTGGTCCAGGAGGCTGTGCGTGTGCAGGGGCTCGGTGAGTGAGCAGCTCTATTGAGACTGTGGTCCTGGAGGCTGTGCGTGTGCAGGGGCTCGGTGAGTGAGCAGCTCTATTGAGACTGTGGTCCAGGAGGCTGTGCGTGTGCAGGAGCTCGGTGAGTGAGCAGCTCTATTGAGACTGTGGTCCAGGAGGCTGTGCGTGTGCAGGGGCTCGGTGAGTGAGCAGCTCTACTGAGACTGTGGTCCAGGAGGCTGTGCGTGTGCAGGGGCTCGGTGAGTGAGCAGCTCTACTGAGACTGTGGTCCTGGAGGCTGTGCGTGTGCAGGGGCTCGGTGAGTGAGCAGCTCTACTGAGACTGTGGTCCAGGAGGCTGTGCGTGTGCAGGGGCTCGGTGAGTGAGCAGCTCTACTGAGACCAGCTCAGAAAGATGTGTTGCCTCCACTTCCCATCTCCCAATCCCTCCAGTCCTGGGTGACTAAAATCCACGTTCTGTCTCTAGAGAAATACCTATTTGGAAACTGTATATCTGGAATGATGTATTTTTATGACTTTTCCTGTTAATTACTTATTTACTTATTTGTTGTTGAGATGGGCCTCACGTAGCCCAGGCTGGCTTTATACTCATGCAGTTGAGGATGGCTTTGAACTTTTGTGTGTGTGTGGGGGGGAGGGTGTGCAGTAGGGGCATGAAAGCAGAGGAGAACATTGGGTGTCTTTCCTTGAGATGGAGTCTCTGTCTCTCTGCTTGTGGGGCTGTGCTTTTTGTGAGCCCCAGCAATTCCCTGGTCTCTTGCTCCCTTGGGACTGGGTTTATAGACTTGCATGGCCACACATCTCCCGAGGCTGTGACCTTGTTTTTTTTTTTTTAAAGACTCCCGTGTTACAGTATTTATCAGTACTATTTTTTTTTTTTTTTGAGGCAGGTCTCATAGCCCAGGCTGACCTGGAACTCATAGCCCTCCTTCTACCTTGGCCTCCTGAGAGCTGAGATTATAGGCGTGAGCCACTTTGCCTGGTTTTTGCTTATTATCAAAACGTTGCTATAAGGTACACATACACATTGTTGTGGGAATGTGTACTTTTCTTTCAGGAAATACTTTTGTTTGAGATAGGATTTTGCTGTGTGGGCTGGGCTAGCCTTGTCCATGCATTTGAAGCCTCTGCTCACTTGTCACTGACTGAGCCCTGTGTGGCCAAACCTGACAACAGAGCAGGGACATAGCCTGCCCGCGGGTCAGCACTGCAGATCCCTGGCACCACACGGGAATGTGGATTGCTTGTGTTGATGGAGGCACTAGTGGTTGAGGACAGGAATCCCAGCTGTTACTATCAGAGGAAATAGTGAAACTTAGGGACAGGAGGTAAAGCTGCTGGAATTCTGTGCCTTTGATTCAAGGGACTGACTACCACATAACTTGACACGTAAGGCCGTCTCTAGCACCAAGGTCAGGGGCAGTGAGTGTCCATCAGCATTGTTTCCAGGTTTGCTCACGGAAGGTGAGTGTGGGGCAAAGTAGAGGTCATGTCATGTGACTTTCATGGGGGATGACTCAGGAGAAGCAGAAATATTGGTGCAGTTCTTTGATTGGTCCCTTGCACATCATGACAGCCAGCATAAGAAAGAGCCTTTTTATTGGAATCCTCTTCCCCATTTTCTTGTACTTTCTGGTTGAAGAAATTAGATTATTCTATAGTTTTTCTCAGTCTTAATTTTGTTGATTTGCCTGCCTGTGTTTCTCCAATCCTGTATTTCCTTCAAATCCATTATTGAATCTTTTCCCTCATGAGTGTTATTCTGGATTTCCATTCAGAGACACGTAATGTCACTAGAAGCCACTGCTGGTCATAGCTTAGATCCACTAATTAAGTAGGGGTCGTGTGTGTGTGTGTGTGTGTGTGTGTGTGTGTGTGTGTGTGTTGCTGTGCTTTATATGAATGGCTGGAGATTGAACTCCAGGCTGGCAAGCTTTGTGAGGAAATGCTTTTAACCATTATGTCATCTCCCATCCCTTGTCCTAACAATTTTGACAGGAAAAGATTCCTGAATGGGAAGTTGCTTACAGGGCACCACATTTAAGTTTTGTTATGGGCACTGCCACATTGCCATCAGAGATGACTTTCAATAATGACGAAAAAATTTACCTAAGTTCAATGTCATGAATTCTTCTTTTAAAAATTGATTTATTTGAGAGAGAAAGAGAGCTATTGCTACCCAAGGCCTCTTGCCCACGAACTCCAGACACATATGCCACTTTGTGCATCTGACTTTACATCAGTACCGGGGAACTGAACCCCAGCTGGCAGGCTTTGTAAGCAAGTGCCTTTAATAACTGAGCAGTCTCCCTTACAACTTACAACTAATTGTTTTCATTATCACATTGCTTTGAGTTCCTTAAGAATTCAGGGAAATTGATTTAAATATTTCTCAGTACAGAATTTATGTCATTTAAATATTTTGTTGTTCTCATTTCTTTTTTATATTTTATTTATTTATTTATTTGAGAGAGAGAGAGAGAGAAGGAAGAGGCAGGT
This sequence comes from Orientallactaga sibirica, assembly GCA_036365145.1. Classification (NCBI taxonomy): domain Eukaryota; kingdom Metazoa; phylum Chordata; class Mammalia; order Rodentia; family Dipodidae; genus Orientallactaga; species Orientallactaga sibirica. The sequence continues at coordinate 20,612,050 of JAEOAD010000032.1, read as the reverse complement.
AGAGAGGTGGGGAGAAAATGGGTATGCTAGGGCCTCCTGCCACTGCAAATGAACTCCAGATACATGTGCCATGTTGTGCATTTGGCTTACGTGGGTCCTGGGGAATCCACTTTGAGTCCTTAGGCTTCACAGTCAAGTGCCTTAAATGCTAACCCATCTTTCCAGCCTGTTCATTTCTTTTTGTAATATTCATTGTTGTTTAAAGATTTCAATTTTTTCTTTTACTTTAAACAGTTTTTTTTTTTTTTTTTTTTTTTTTTTTGGTATGTGTCCTTTGAGACAGAGTCTCTCACTGGTCTGGAGCCCACCCATTAGGCGAGGCTGGCTAATCTAGGTGCCCCAGAGAGCCTCTTACCTTCTCCAGTACTGGGATCAAGGTGTGTGCCACTACGGCCAGCATTTATATGGCTCCTAGAGATCAGACTCAGGCCCTCATGCTTGCAAGACAAGCACTCACTGCCAGGTCCATGGCTCTCACCCCTGTCTTCTTTTCTGAGACAGAGTGGTGGTCTCAAAGCCTCAATCTCTTACTTCCATTTTTGGAATAGTAAAATCACAGACAGGTGTCTCCATGATCATCTGTGATGACATTGTGTGCATTGCTTTTGGAGACAGGGTCTCAGTCTAGCTTAGGCTGACCTGGAACTCGCTCCAGTGTATTCTGACCTCAGACTCAGTGGCCGTCCTCTTACCTTGGCCTCCTGAGTGCTTGGATTAAAGGTGTGAGTCACTATGCCTGGCTCCTGTGATGGCTTTTTTTTTTTCTTGAGGTAGTGTCTCACTCTAGTCCAGGCTGATCTAGAATTCACCATGTAGTCTCAGGCTGGCCTTGAATTCATGGTGATCCTCCTACCTCTGCCTTCCAAGTGCTGGTGTTAAAGTTGTGCATGCACCACCATGCCCTGTTGACATTTTTTTATTTTTTGACGTAGGGTTTACTGTAGCTCAGGCTGACCTGGAATTCACTATATAGTCTCAAGATGTCCTTGAATTTATGGCGATCCTCCTACCTCTGCCTCCCGAGTGCTGGGATTAAAAGCGTGCACCACCATGTCCAGTGACATTTTTAATTTAAAATATTTCCCACAACAATGCAGATGAGCAATGGGCAAGGACACTCCTGTGTGTGGCCTTGGCACACATGCTCATTGGGGTTGTGCATATGCACACACATGTGATATGCCACACATCACCCACACTGCACCACCCATATACTCCATGCACACAAACACTTGTGTGCAAACATAAAAAAGGTGTTTTTTTCTGTCTTAATGTATGTCTCTAAAGCCTGACTGACTGGAGATCTGGACGGGAAGGACACGTTCTTAGTTACCTGGAAGTGTTCTCATTTTCTAGCTCTGTGTAAGTTTAAACTTTTCATTTATAGTGACCTTCTCTGGTCTGAGAAAATAGCTGAACTATAAATTATATGTGAAAGTAGAACACGTATGCCTCTCTCTTAAAAGCTGCTGCTGAATTCCTATAATACTATGTACTTTAGTCTACTTAAACTGTGATTTGATCTAGATTTTCTGTTTTCTGGAAACGAGCTGACCTCCAAACTCACTATGTAGTTGAAGGTGACCCTGAACTTCAGATCCTGTTGTCTCCACTTTACCTATGTGTTGCCATCCCTGCTTTTAAAAAAGTGTTGGATCGGCTGGGCATGGTGACACACACGCCTTTAATCCCAGCAATGGGGAGGCAGAGGAAGGAGGATCGCCATGAGTTCAAGGCCATCTTGAGACTACATAGTTAATTCCAGGTCAGCCTGGGCCGGAGTGAAACCCTACCTCGAAAAAACAACAACAACAAAAAAAGTGTTGGATCAAACACAGGGCTTCCTGCATGCCAGGCAGGCGCTTTGCTCACCGAGCCACATCCCTGGTCTTGATCTAGATTTTAATAGTATCCACTTAAATTTCTTCTAGTATACATACATTATTAAAAGCCAGGTATGGTGGCTCATACATATAATCCCAGCACTCAGGAGGTTAAGGTAGGAGTATCACCGTGAGTTCAAGGCCAGCCTGGACTACAGTGAGCTCCAGGTCAGCCTAGGTTAGAGTAAGATATTGCCTCAAAAACCAAAACAGAAGTCCAATAATGCATTATATGGTAGCTCATGCGTGTAATCCCGACGGTCAGGATGCTGAAGCTGGAGGATTGCCATAAGCTTGAACCAAATCTGAGCTCCATAGTGAGTTCTAAGTCAGCGAAGGTGATGGCGAGGTGCCTGTCTCAGACAAAGGAAATCATAAATCAGTAGATAATTTCCTCTTGTCTATATATACCCACAAGAGCAGATGATGAAGAAAAGCACAAAGTAGACAAAAACAAAAACAAATAAATGAGAGAAATCCACAGAATTTTGAGTGGAAATTCTTTTTTCTCCTTAAATAGAAAGGTAGCACTTTATAGGATACCTTCCTTGAACATGTGACTGTTAGCTAGAGTCATATTTTAGTTGGTTCTTTAAATCTAAAACAGAGTGAAGGATTTAAGTTAATATGGAGTTTATTTAGGCAACTGTGGTGGGTTGTTTGAATTACTTTCAATTGCTTTGATACACTCCCCCCTACCCATTTTGAACTTCTTATTTTGATAAGTGTATAAGAGTATAATTAAATCCCAGTACTTGGGAGCCAGAGATAGGAGGGTGGCCGTGAGTTCAAGGTCATCCTGAGACCACTGAGTAAATTCCAGGTCAGCCTGAGCTAGAGTGAGACTGTACCTCAGGGAAAAAAAGAAAAAAGAGTATAATTAGTCCTGCATTGTGGCGCACACCTTTAATCCCAGCACTCAGGAGACAGAGGTAGGAGGAGGATCATTGTGAGTTCTAAGCCACCCTGAGGCTACATAGTGAATTCCAGGTCAGCCTGGGCTATAGTGAGACCCTACCTCAAAAACCAAAACAAAAAAAGAGTATAGTTTATTTTCTTTTTCTCTTTATCTTATCTTTTCCCCACCCCCATATTATCCTTTAATTTAAAAAAATTGAAAACAAGTTGACCTGTAGGCCATCACGCTTAACAGTCACATTTAATTGTGATGGCCTAACGATGAGGAATACCTTGTAAGTTTTTCAGCTCCATATCTTTCACCGATCAGTTCTGAAATACTAATAAAGTAATTATGTTGCAGATTTAGCAGAGTTTCCGAAGCTAGAGAATGGATTCAGTAGGTCATGACGCGCGTCTGCAGACTCTTCATCCCAGCTCTGTCTGTGCTTAGGCCCTGCGCTCCAAGGTCGACTCGGCCCATGTTCTGGGCGTCTCTCTTCTCCTCTCCGTGGGATTCCTCTCTGACTGCCTCAGAGCTTCTTTCAAGTCATTTTCTACAAACGTGCAAGTCATGCAGCAGCATCGAACACCCACGCAAGTGACTGGCATTCTCTTGACTGTGCAGTCTGAGGGGCGCCCTCACTTCTAAGCACTCAGTCAATGCCTGCTTTGAATTTGTACACAAATTCTCTTTCTTTGTTGCAGAATCTCCTCTCAGTTTTTCTGTATATTCTTCAACAGGATTTCTTGCTAACTTTGGACACAGTCTGCACACGCAAGGAGGTAACCTATCTTGTCTTTTTAGGGATTTTTTTCTTTTTTTAAAAAAAATTTTGTTATTGTTTTTATTTACTTATTTATTAGAGACAGAGGGATGGGGAGGGAGACAGAGAGAGTGGGCACACCAGGGCCTCTAGCCACTGCAAATGAACTTCAGATGCATGCGACACTAACGTGAGACCTGGAGAATTGAACCTGGGTCCTTAGGCTTCACAGGCAAGTGCCTTAACTGCTAAGCCATCTCTTCAGATCTTCATTGTAGATGACATTTTTCATATCATGGGTAATTTTGTTATGCTTGATTCATATACAAGAATCTTCTTTATTTGGAGACTCAGCTTGCCTTTAAAGAAAAATGACAATTACTCTTTCTATCTAATTTAAAAGTAATTTCTAGAAGGACCGGGAAGTTCTGCTTGGTTGGATTTCCCCCTCAGTTTAGAGTGAATTCTTTCTCATGGTGACAAACAACTCCCTCTGAACTTGGCAGTGAACTTCCTTTTGGGACTCCTGTATAAGCTTTGTGGCAGCTCTTAGTTCCACTCCCCAGAAGTTCTCTCAAAGTTGCCTTTCTTGTCTGGAAAGAGTCAGGAGCTGAAACGTCCCCTTTCCCTTGAAGCTGGTGTAGCTCTAAGCTGCGGGGGAGTCACTTTGACATTCTGTGGGGACAGTGTGAAATAGAGTAGTGCCAACATATGCATTTAAATTTTGCATTCCAAACCAAATTTGCAGGAACAATAAAGAAGGCATTTTTGGGCTGGAGAGATGGCTCAAGAGTTAGAGAAGGGATGCTTTATGCCAAAGACAAGCTTGAGTGCTGGGTCTGGTGGCCCATCCCTATAATTGTAGTACTTGAGAGGCTAAGGAAGGAGGATGGTGAATTTGAGGCCAGTCTGGGATACAGAGCAAGAAAAAAGGGGAGGGTGGGCATTATTTATACTTCTCCACCTCTGTAGGATAGAGAAAAGAAAGAGAAGAAAATGCTTCCTTTTTTTGTTTTCTGTTCTAAACATTCTGCTGTCGAGCTGATAGTTTTATGAGTGACTGTGCAAGAAGAAAGTATGCAAGTCTTTCCATAATGCCTTTCTACTCTTTGCCATATATTAAAGTATTGCATATAAATATTAAACTATTTACATCATGAAGTTAATTTTGAGTCAGGTAAGTGAGGAGGAGAAAAGAGTCCATTATTAAAGATAACTGAGGAGTGCTTAAGGAAGCTGGGGACTGAGGAGGGTTCAAGGAAGCTGAGCAATAAGAAAGAACAACTATTTAGTAAAATGATGAGAAAGGTGAAGGAGAGTAGAGACAGGGGTGTTAAGGAAAATAACTTTTTTGTTTTCTCCATCTCTCTTTTCCATTCCCTTTGGTAACATTTGGGCTACCCCAAAGAAGGGCCCACTCTTAATTGCATGACCATTGCACAAGGTAATTAACAGCTCTGGGTTTTCTAGTTCCTGAGTCTGTAAACTGGTCCGATGCCTACCATACAGAGCTGTGTGTAGATTAGACGGCTTACTGGAGAGCGGCTTGGTGGAGTGTCTGGTGTACTCTCTCTACCCTATTGCTCTCATCAACACCTTCTTCATTCATGCATTCAACAAAGAGCCAAGGAGCTTCTGGATTGGAAGTTGGTGACTAAACAATACCAAGTCCCTGTCTTTTTAGGAAGTTTCCATTGTGAGCAAGAAAAGTAGGCTAATCAATGAATATAGATTTTGGTTAAGTGCTATGAAGGAAGTAAATGGGTAGCTGGAGAGATCACTTAAGCTGAAGATTAAGTCAAGAGCTGGGGGAAATGCATTCCAGCCACAGGCACATGCAAGGTTTAGAGACTGGAGGCATCTTGCATGCTGGAGGTACAGAGCATGGGTCCCAGGAAGCAGAGACGCGGGCAGAGGCTGATTGAGGACACACACCCCATTGCCTCTGCTCCTTGATGGAAACTTTGCAAGTGCGGCTTGAGGCCCTCAAGGAAGATTCTCTGTGGACTCTGGCTATGGTTAGAGGAACTCCAGACTTACCTCTTTAGCTTGTTCTAGTGGCCTGTTGACTTTTTTTTTGGTTTTTCGAGATAGGATCTCGCTCTAGCTCAGGCTGACCTGGAATTCACTCTGTATTCTCAGGGTGGCCTTGAACTCTTGGCAATCCTCCTACCTCTGCCTCCCAAGCGCTGGGACTAAAAGGCGTGCTCCACCCTCCTGGCTTTGTTGACTTTTTAATACTTTAAAATTTTATTTCTAAACACTTTGACACTAAACCACTACTTACTGGTCATTAATTTTAAAGGACCTTGCTGGGCTTTTGTTAACTTTGGTTTAGTTTTTGCTTTTATTAGTGGTCTCTGCTGGGAAACATGTCGAGTTTATGGTTGCTTTTACTTTCATTTATTTTAAATGAAAGAATAATTTATTTTAAGTGAATGTATGATATGAAAATTAGAAAACAAACTGGAATAAAAGAATTAGAGATAATCATTAGGACAGACTAATAAAAGAATTAGAAAAACATGATGCAGTTTTTGTTTTTTTGGTTTATGAGGTAGGGTCTCACTGTAGCCCAGGCTGACCTGGAATTCACTCTGTAGTCTCAGGGTAGCCTCGAACTCATGGTGATCCTCCTACCTCTGTCTCTGGAGTGCTGGAATTAAAGTCATGCTTTACCATGCCTGGCAATTTTTTTTTTTTTAACATCAGACTTAATAACTGTGTTTCTCTGTTCTTTGCCTAGTGTAAGTCATCTGTTAACTGTTAGAGTTACATGTATCTAGTTTTTTGGGGATTTCTTTTTACCAGTAAGTAATTAAGAATGCTAGGAGTTACGACTAAATTTTAGAAAAATAGTTACAGGCAGTTTTATTGAGGTTTTTTTAATCTTTTGTGGTATTATTTTTAAAAATCCAAAAATTACATTTGAAATCAGAACATTAAGGATACTTTGACAAACTAGTTTTAATTTGCTTTTTGTTTAACTTTGGTCTTAGGAAAGAATCTCAGGTTAAAAACAAACCGAGACCGATCATGCTTGTCCCGTGTGGACGTCTCAGTTGAATTAGGGAATCTGACTGAATAATAAGATAGTTGTAGTGAAAGGTTTTGAGTTACCTATACTTGAAATTGAAAAGGGTTTAAATACCTTTTATAACTGGTATATTCTTACGTAAGAAATAACACCTTTGTGTTATATTTCATTCTGTCATTTATCATTTGGTCACTGTCAGGCACAATTTTTCACCTAGTGAGTGAAATGCTCAACAAGTTGAATTTAAATGTCTAAGTTGCGTGGCCTCTGCAAATTGCCTTGCGGAAGGAATACTTTCCTGACCGGCTAAGCTGGCCACAGTGGCTGCTGCTGAGGAGCTGTCAAGACTGCTAACGTCCACATTAGATTTGGTAGCTGAGTTTGCAGCAGGAATCTAACCTATATGTAGGGAAAAATACTTGTTTCCGTTGCCTTTTCCCAAATCCTTTTAGTTTATATAATTATCTTGATTAATTCTTGTGTGTGGTATATGCACGTGTATGAGGTGCCATGCTCCTGTGTGAATGTGTGGAGGCCACAGAAGAACATTGGGTCCCCTTTGCTCCTGTAATGGGGTGCTCAGGGTTCAGGAAAGTCCTTGAACCCTAAGCCCTAGGTTCGTGCCTAATTTTAATGAAAGAATTTTATAAAATGAGGCTGAAAGGGATAATTATTAAATTATTATAGTTATTGAGGGCCAAGAAAAGACATTCGCATGGCTTGAGATCCCATGTGGAGGGCCTGGGAAAACCAGGGAAAACCAAGTTCAGAGCGTTCCTGCCATGTGGGGAGCTGGAGGAGGCAAAGAGCCCATGTGGAGAGTGAGGGCGAGGGGGCTTCGCTCAGCTTGCCAGCCACCTGGGCCTAGGCCAAGCCCAGGGGATACTCACTTGTAGCTGGAAGTTCCCAAGTGACAAGACAGCTCCAAGATTGTGCTGTCCCCTCACAAATATATTTATTTATAACCTTACAGTGGTGGGCTCTACCTTCCTGGTAAAGTGAACCAGTGGGACCAGCCGATTGGTTAGCACTGGGGGCTGTCTCAGGAAGAGGCTAGCCAAGTTCTGGGGTCTAAGTTTGCCCAACCACGGTATTAGGATTAGATTTAAAGATATATTTTTATTTATTTATTTATTAGAGACAGAGGGAGAGAGAGAGAGAGAGAGAGAGAGAGAGAGAGAATGGGTGCACCAGGGTCTCTAGCCACTGCAAACAAACTCCAGATGCATGCAGCACGATGTGCATCTGGCTTATTGAACTTGGGTCCTTAGGCTTTGCAGGCATGTGCCTTAACTGCTAAGCCATCTATCTCTCCAGCCCCTAGGATTAGATTTAAATCCTAGGAAAGACCTTCCTCTCAAGAGAGGCCCAAATTGTTTGTGGAAAACAGGTCTAGGGAAGTAGGCAAGAGAGAAGTCAGATCATCTTTGATTTCTAGCAAGTACAGACTCCTGTCTTTTTACTTTTAGGGTCCCAGTCACCCTGACTGCATACTCCCTCTCACTCTGGTTTACTCCAGTGACATCTCTCATGAAACCTGAGCTACCCTTTGCAATCAGACTGGCTGGCTTACTAGCCCCAGCTGGTCTCTGGCCTGGGTGTGAGATGCGCATGGCCATGGCCAGCTTCTGGATAGGTGAGGGGAGTCTGACAGCATGGGTCAGGACCTCTCAGGATCTCAACGCTTGGGTGGCAAGTGCTCCTATCTGGTGAGCCTCCCTCCAGCCCTGCCGGCTTCCATCCTTCCATTTTCTTCTTGGTGTTGGAAAAGAGTCTTTCCATTACTCCTGTACAGAGCAGTGAGCTCCCTCCCCAGTGACCTCTGCCTCCACTTTGTGCTCTGCGTCAGCCAAGCTGCTTGTCCTTTACAGTGACCTTCCTGGTTGGCTCCTTCCACCTCACACAGCCTCTGAATGATACCGCTGCTGCCATGGCGTGGAGCCTGGGACCCTGGCATAGAACAGCTCTGTAGGTTGGCCCTGGCGTTTTTTCCCATCAGTGTCTTCCGATTAGCTGGTCATCTCCTTGGTGCACTTTCAGTTTTCAGCCAGTACACTCAGTGGGAATTGTCCTCCTCTGGGTGACATGTCAGCCATTTGGACATCGAGGACAAAGTCCATTAGCCTCCATTGAGCTCCTGGAGGCAGTGTGCTGTTGGGGGCGGGTTGATGGGGGTTGAAACCAGTTTCCCCTTGCCAGTGTTTGGCACACTCTCCTATTGCTATTGTCCACCAGGAGGTTATGTTCTATCTCTCTGCTCATGCCACCGTGTTCCCCTGCCATCATGGAATTTCCTTTGAGTCTATAAGCCAAAATTAACCATTTCCCCCACAATCTGCCAGCAGTGCTAACCTGACTGCAACACCCAGGCTGACCTGCACTTCACTGCAACCCTCTGCCTCACCTCCTGAGTGCTGGGATCAACGGTGTGAGTCTCCATACCTAGCTCCTTTTCATTATTATTACAATGACTGATTTTTTGAGGTAGGGTCTTGCTCTAGCCCAAGCTGACCTGGAATTCACTATGTAGTCTCAGGGTGGCCTTGAACTCACAGCGATCCTCCTACCTCTGCCTCCCAAGTGCTGCTGGGATTAAAGGCGTGCGCTGTGCTATCACACCTGGCCTCCTTTTAAAAATTTTTTAAAATATTTTATTTTTATTTATTTATGAGAGAGAACAAGGGGGAGAGAGAGAGAGAGTGTGTGTGAGCACACACCAAGGTCTCTAGCCACTACAAATGAACTCCAGACGCATGTGCCACCTTGTTTATCTGGCTTATGTGGGTCCTGGGGAATCGAACCAGGGTCCTTTGGCTGTGCAGGCAGATGCCTTAACTGCTAAGCCATTTCTCCATCCTCCTTTTAAAATTTTTGTCCTCCCACAAACGTGCTTCTTAGTGTGACTTAGATGTCATCTTCCCTGGAAATATCATGAAGCTACTTCAGATAAAATTGTTTATGCCAGTGTTCCATAAGAAACCAATTATATTTCTATATTATACTTCCTGTACATACCTGATTTCCTAGTTAGTTAAGGGAGCAGTATCAGTACCTTGTTATTTGGAATATGACATGGTTTTAATTGTCAGAAGGTAATTCTAGAGAAGCAAATTTTGTTTCTCACCTATAACTTTTTCTGTTGTCCATTTTATTATTTTGAATTATTCCACCTGAATTAGTTTCATTGAATTTTTTTTGGGGGGGATAGGGTTTCACTCTAGCCCATGCTGACCTGGAATTCACTCTGTAGTCTCAGGGTGGCCTCAAACTCATGGTGATCCTCCTACCTCTGCCTCCCAAGTGCTGGGATTAAAGGCGTGCACCACCACACCCGGCTTAGTTTTATTGAATTTTATCTGTCTATATGTATCCATGGTGTATCCCAAAGATGTGTAATGTTGAGGGAAGGGAGGAGTATTTGAGTGTTAAGAGCTGAGGGAGTCCTAAAACTAAAACTTACTTTGGATTTCTTTTATATGCCTTATACTGATTACTATCTGAAGGAGGTTCTGGTTTTTGTTAAAATAACTCTTTAAGGTTTCACATTTTCTCAGCATTCTGGAATCTGTCTAAAGAATTCCTAATGTATCATCATGATGCTTCTTTCAGCAAGATTACGTAACTTGAAGTAGTGAGACAGACAAAAAAGAAAGGGCCGGGCGTGGTGGCGCACGCCTTTAATCCCAGCACTCGGGAGGCAGAGGTAGGAGGATCGCCGAGAGTTCGAGGCCACCCTGAGACTACATAGTTAATTCCAGGTCAGCCTGGACCAGAGTGAGACCCTACCTCGCAAAACCAAAAAAAAAAAAAAAAAAAAGAAAGGGAGATTTCTTTCTTTCTTTCCTGGCACTTCGATACTTGGTCTCACTCTGTAACCTAGTTTGGCCTGGAACTCGACGCCACTCCAGTTGACATTAAACCCCTGGCTGCTCTTCTGCCTCAGCCTCCTGAGGACTGGGATTCTAGGCCTGAACCTCCATGGCTAGCACAGGGAAGCCCTTTCCAGAAGCATTCAATGCAGGGAGAATGTTGGAATTAGCAGATGGCCTGTTGGCATCCCCCACGGAAGTCAAGGGCACATAAGCTTTGGGTAGATGAGGCTGTGAACATTGCAGATCACAACCTCTGCATAGTGGAAGGAGATGCGCGCGCGCCCTGGAGCGCTTATGAAAGGTCATGGTCACCTGTTCAGTAATTATGGTCGCCAAATTTGAAAATGAATTATGTTTCTAGATCTGACTTCCAGTTTATAGGAAATACCAGGAATGGAGAAATAAATTAGCACTTTCAGGAAGGAACTAAATTCAGCACTTGAGAAAGTCTGCAAGATAAATGGCTTTTGACTGATTAACCAAGATTTACAGAGTTGCAATGTGTGCTTCTTTTTTTGTTATGGTTCAGATAAACAGCAGAACATTACATTGTTTAAAGCCTGCCTGCCAGCAGTTGAAGTTCCATCCTGCAACAGCTTTGGTTCCATCCCCAACACGTTCATAAAGAGTGCTTCTTGAGTTGGTTTTCAGTTGCGAGAGGCCCTGGTGCACCCCTTCCCTGTCTCCAATAAATAAATAAAAATATTTTAAAAGGGTAATTGAGGACATTTGATCATGTTGAGGAAGTAGTGCTGATTTGGGGGATGTGATAATGGCATAGCAGTGTTAGTTTAAGTAAAAAATCTTTGACATTTTGCAGTCTTTACTATTTACAGGTGAAATGAATTTGGTTGGTAGAATGCTGATCTTGTGAAGGTGCACGATGCATAATGGGTGTTTATTTTCCTCTATGTGAATGTTTGAAAAATTGCAGAACACAAAGCCAGAAATATATAGCTCTGTAGTGGCCTACTTAGACAGACCCTGCTCAGCACTATAATTCATGCTGACCATATGGTGACAGGACATTGGCTAGGCAAAGGCATGACTCTTGTAGCATGGAGATTTTGTATATATTTTGTTAACATGTTATTCTTTCATTGTACCACATTGTATGACTGCTGTTTCTGGTCTGCTACATTTGGGATAGTCACCTTAGAACATCTTTTATAAACGACCAGAGAATAGCATGACCTTCTGATCGAGTGGGCACATATTTTGTCAGAAGTGATACTGGTTCTTGACCAGTGGCTTTAGATCACATCAAAGTGGGCTCTGGAGCAGCAGAATGTTTTGGGGAGTGGTGATTTGGATTTTAAGTTGATGTTGAAGTTTATATTTGAGATCTGATTTTCATTGTGTGTCAGCTGTGGTTTTAAGCTGAAGCCTAGGACTTGCAGATGCTGAGCTTCTGTGAGCAGAGACTTGGAGCTGAAGCACTGTTCCATACACTCTCTTTAATTGAATAAATAAATTATCTGTGGTGGTGACGTGCATGTGGGGCTGGAAGACAATGCTTTCCTTTACATGGAGTAATTTATTTTTATTGCATATTTGTGTTTTGTATGAGATTATAAATCTAATTCTGTGTAATCAGGTGGCTTTTTTAGAATGTGCCAAAGGAGGGAATGACTAAAAAGCCCCTATATTTCACTGCTATATTTTATTTTGGTTTGGTTTTGTTTCTTTGAACCAGTCGTCATTAATTTGAGGAATGAACCTTAGAGCTGTGTGTTCAGCCTCACAAAGGCCTGCATTATGTCAAACCAGGTTCATCAGTGGAGAGGAGCAGAAGGGAGTGCGCTTAGCAGCTAGAGTTTTGAGTCAGTGTTACTTTCTAGTTTCCATTTCACTTTGGCTTTTTCTCATTTAGTACACATTCAGAAGCTTTTCTACTTCATGAACTTTCAGGGACAAAATGGAACCGCTCCTAGGAACTTTGCCCTGTGACTTCTGATGTAGCTATATTGACAGTTTGTGGGCCCAATAGGACTGTGACCTTCCAGGGTGAGCTCGCATGGAACATGTTTGGACGGTGGGTAATAGTTGCAGCCTTTGTGAGAAGGGTGATGAGCAGACACTGCTGTTGGACACCCAGGAAAGATGCCTGCTGTGGGTCCATTTCTTTGTTTCTTGTAGGTGTGCATTCAGTGGGTTTGTTTTCCAAACCTATTTGTGCATTAATTCTAAATTGCTAATGCTTTGTCATTAAGTCAAATCTGAGGGTCCTTTTTACTAGCGAAGCAAATGTGGATAAGAAATGGTAGATCCTGCGCAGCCAGAACTCAGTGTCAGCTTCAGAGCCTTTTCAAGTAGAAGGGTTACTGACATTGTTGCACTCCTCCTTTCTTCCTTTTTCTCTCCCTCCTTCCACATGGCATCAAGAAGACAGTTACATTGTGTGTTGGCTCCTTCAAAGACATTGCTTGAGACTGTTCCTTTTAGAAGACTAAAAGCAAACTGGAGTTATGATACACGCACGCACGCACGCACGCGCACGCACGCACGCACGCACACTGGTTTAGTGATAAAATGAGTGCTTCTCTTCTGAGCTGTAATTCTGCCTCTGTCCATTCTGTAGAGCTCCCCTCAGAAGAATCTCGCTGTTCTGCTGGGGCACAGATTTTGGTATGCTTACCATGTGCTTTCATGATGAAATGAGATGTTGCATGGGGTTAGTACGGAGGCGAAAAACAACCCTGTAGGAAGAACAGGAATTCTTAAGCATGTTTGCTGATTTAGGAATCTCAAGTTCCTCTTGGCTTGGTGGTGTTAAGAAAAGGTGTAGTGTGTGTACAGTGTATTCCCCCAAACCTAGCATTTGGGAGCTTGAGGGAGGAGGCTCCTGAGTTAGGGCTGTCCTGGGCTATGAAGAGAAACCATATCTCAAAGAAAAAAAAGGAGAATATAAAGACATATTCTAGTATATTCACTCATTAATTCACTTAACATTACCTCCTTGCAGCCAGGTTTGGTAGACAATGGGAGCAGTTCATGAAATGATGACAGACTGCCCCCCACGGTCCTTGCCCTGTGGAGTTTAGACTGTGTCAAAGAAGACCAGTGTCATGGATTACAAAGTAAAAGGACAAAATCTAGTTACTGTAAATAGTAAGAAAATAGAATATATTTTAAAAATCCACAATCAAGCAGTTCGTTTTAGTCTGGGAATCATTGTTGGCCTTTTGTGGCTTTTTTTAAAGGTAGGATCTCACTCAGGTCCAGGCTGACTTGGAACTCACTCTGTAGCCCAGGCTGGCTTCGAACTCATGGCACTTCTACTTCAGCCTGGGATTAAAGTCATGAGCTACCAGGAAATGGCTTTTTTTGAGGAAGTAACATTTCAATTACTTTTTTACTTTTTTTGAGGTAGGGTTTTGCTGTAGCCCAGTCTGACCTGGAATTCACCATGTGGTCTCAGGGTGGCCTTGAACTCACAGTGATCGTCCTACCTCTGCCTCCCAAGTGCTGGGATCAAAGGCGTGCGCCACCATGCCCGGCTTCTATTCAGATCCCTTATGAGATAATTATTGTAAATATGATTGGGGATTCATTTTAAATAAATGTTTAGGGATATACCCTACTACAGATTATTTGAAGTATTATAATAAACCTGGTAACATAAATTTATCTTGTGTTATATTTTTGATTTTCCACTTGCAGAGTTTAGTTGTAATTGTTGGCTTGCTTCAACATTGGTTGGCCTCCACAGTTTTTTATGGACCTGGTTAGATAGTCCAAGACTATGAACTCAGTCCAGTCTTACAGATATTTTGACATCACTACAATACTCCAAGTTATAGGAGAATGTATTAAATACATCTTGTCTGTCATTCTGTTAACATTTCCTTAAGTAAACATAACAGCACATTTCTGTTGTCTGTCTTTCCAGATAGACTGAACTTCTCAAGGACAAGGCCCATCTCCAGAACCTTGCAGAACATTAGACTTAGTATGCACTGAAGAAATGCTGAACAAATAGGAGTAATCTATTAATAAAGAGGAGTCAACTTGGCAGTTGACTTGCACGTTTCTTTTTAATATCTCTAGCTTAATAGTTAAGGACAGAGTTCCTTTGACATCTCAAGGACTGGTTTTGAGAATTAGTTCCTTGATGTATCTTAGGCAAGTTATTAAACTTCTCTAAACCTCATTTTCCTCATTCATAAAGTAAAAGAGTGTATGTGTAACGAAAGTGAGAGTGTAGTGTAGCAGAAAGTGAGTGCATGTAAAAGAAAATGAGTACATGTGCAGCAGAAAATGAGAGTGCATGTGTAAAAGTGAGTGCATGTGTAACAGAAAAGCATGCACATGTAAAATAAAGTGAGTGAATGTGTAACAGAAAATGAGAGTTCATATGTAAAATAAAGTGAGTGCATGTGTAAAAGTGAGTGCACGTGTAACAGAAAGTGAGTGCACACGTAACACAAAATGAGAGCGCATGTTTAAAGTGAGAGTAATGTGTAACGTCCTTGTAGTATCTGACTCGACGTGTTTCATAATTGACGATTAGTATTGTTACAGGAGACATGTGCCAATGTCCTGTGTATTTCTTCAAATTGCAGCAGTACATTTCCTTCATTCATGGTATCTTAAAAAACAACTGGATAGGTTTCACTGTTTGTTTTTGAGCCCAGGCTGGCCTCTGATTTGCTATGTAGCTGTGGATTGACCTTGAACTCCAAATCTTCCTGCCTCCACCTCCCAAGTACCAGGATTATAAGCATGAGTCATTGTGCCAGGCACCAAATAGTTTTCAAAGAATCATTTTTTTGTGAATATGATATAATCCCCTAATGCATCTTTTATGTAGATTAACATACTTGATGTGGAGGTTTGCTTGAACTGATGTGTGTATACATGTAGACAGATTTAAAGGGCACATAAGTGATGGAAAGAGTGGACAATCTAGATTGTGTCTATTTTTTCAGCTTCTGTAAGTAATTGTAGGGCTTTTTTGTTTGTTTTTCTTTTTTGAGGTAGGAACTTGCCCTAGCCCAGGCTGACCTGGAACTCACTGTGTAGTTTCAGAGTGGCTTCGAACTCATGGCGATCCCCCTACCTCTGCCTTCTGAGTGCTGAGCCACCACGCCCAACTAAATGTAGTTTTTTAAAGTACTCTTCATTCTTTGCTTACATAATGAACACACTCTCCCTCTTATCTTACATTGATATAATGCTGGCAGTTTCTGGGCTTCCTTATGAATGTGAAGAGTGTAAAGAAATTCATAGATTAAAGAGTCTTCTAAAGATCCAGGTTGGACCTGTATTCCCAGCTATTGGGAGGTGGAGGTGAAAGGATAGGGAGTTCTAGGCCAGCCTCCGTGATATAGCAGATTCAAAAGGATAGGGAGTTCTAGGCCAGCCTCCGTGATATAGCATATTCAAAAGGATAGGGAGTTCTAGGCCAGCCTCCGTGATATAGAATAATCAAAAGGATAGGGAGTTCTAGGCCAGCCTCCGTTATATAGAAGATTCAAAAGGATAGGGAGTTCTAGGCCAGCCTCTGTTATATAGAAGAGTCAAAAGGATAGGGAGTTCTAGGCCAGCCTCCGTTATATAGCAGATTCAAAGCCCATGCAGGCTTCATGGGACCCTGACTCAAAAAACGAAACAAAAATGTTCCAGGGCTATATGACTTCAAAAAACTTTGTTTCTGGACATGACATGGTTTGATATTGTCGGATTTACATGCTTTTTAGTGGATTTAGAAGGCTGGGAAGGGACGACCTGGGGCCCATGTAGAGAAGTTGCCTAGAAGACAGTGGCATCTTGATCAGCTGTCTTTTAAGAATACAATGTAGTGAGCAGGACTTACCTGACGTCACACCTGCATGGCTTTGCTCAGTGACTTCTTGTCCTGGGTTTCTAGGTCAGGGAGTGAGGAAGCAAGCAGCTCCTCCACCCCACCCCACCCCCACCCCCAGCGTCTTGGTGCTTTGCCACTGAGCCACACCCATTTCTTAACTGGGATGTGCCCAAGGTGACAAAGCCCATCATTGGTGTTTATTATTTGAATGTGGAACTTCATTTTAATCTTGTATGTGTTAAAATGTTATTTTTATTGGGTTATTTTATTGAACTCAATAAATTGGAAATCTGAAAATCAGTATATAATTCTCAAGAAAACTTTCAGTGGAAACTGAAAAATGAACATTACCCAAGGGATTTTTTTTTCTGTCAATTTGCCAGTATGCATTTTTGTACATATTTTCCTGTATGGATTGCTGTTCTGTATTTGCTCTTTAGCAGGCTTAGGCTTCTTGATCTTACTCAAGCTTCCTTGTAGTTCTGGTTTCCTACTATTTGGAGTGGCCATGTCTTTCCACTTCAAACAACTTCAAACGCTTGGGCGGCCCACCGAAAGAAAGCAGATGAAAACTTTACTGTGGGTATTCTAAACATTCAAGTTACTTCTGTAAACTCATTTTAAAAAGTACCTTTTTTGGAGTAGACGTTTGGGAAGATGTTATATTGGGCTAGACAAAGGTTTTAAAAATTTTTTTAAAATTATTTATTTATTTATTTATTTGAGAGAGAGAGAGAGAATGAATGAATGAAAGAGACAGATCAGGGCCTCCAGCCATTGCGAAC